>OZ010792.1:171904176-173384176 GCA_963932465.1 Maratus speciosus | reverse complement strand
GACCCCTTAATAAAATTTACCTATTTTATTTGTTTTGTAATACATAAAATAAAAGTTATAAAAATGAAAACTTCTTTCAATCAAATGTTCCGTTTGTAATGCAGGGCCAAATCTAAGAAAGGAAAATTTAACAAAAACATAACTGTGAAAAAAGGGAGTAAAAAAAGAAAAAAAAACTGCCTAAAAAGAAGTGATGTAAGTGGGTGAGTTCAAATAAAATTCACCCAAACTCCTCCACTAGAGTATTGTAGCATTGTTTTAATTGCTTAAAAATAAAAATTATTGGTAGCATATTAATAATAAATCTATAACTTGGCGAGTTTTTACCTACGATAAATTTATTTTTTATTATGGCATTAGTATATAAAAACTGGATATTTCATGTTTGGAGGCCTTAATTTGAGTGTACATGAGTCTCCAGAAAGGGGTGGAGTTTCTAGAGTGATGACCAAGGACAAGCGTATATGTATGTCTCTTTGTCAGGCTTTAGTCTGTTTGTAATGATGTTTCCGGGGGCGGTCGCTATTTTGATATAATCAAAGTCGAGTGGAAGTGTATCAGTGTGTGTATTTGTTTATTAAATCTTCAACAAGACTCATTTGTTTATTATAATAACAAAATTGCATATTGTTATAATGACATTTTTATAAATATTATCATCATAATTTTATTAAAACATGAAAATGATAGACATAACGAGTGAATTTTATTTGAACTTCGCACCCGCTTACATATAGCTTCTTTTCTTAAAGGTTTTTTTTTTCTTTTGCGGAACATGGATCCCTTTTTTCACAGTTATATTTTTGTTAGATATCATTACTTTTTTCTAAAGTTACAATATATTTAGACAGTTTACTTGATGCTTTCTGATGTGTTTACGTGTGACTATTTTATTCACCAAGCAGCATTGAATTTTAATTTTAATTTCCTACAACAAAGTATTTGGCTGTCAATTTGCGGCAGAAATCTATATTTAAATACTGCTGTCTGATTGTTTGCATGATGTATGCATGTATGCATGTTTTGAAACGAAATATATTGATACGAAATTTTTATTCTTTCTGAAACAACTATAATCACATTGATAATTAAAAGTAATTATTATTTAATTAATAATAAATTCAAAATAAAAAAAAAATAATTTGAATTTAAAAAGCAACAAATTTATTAAAATTATTTGGAATTTTTCTTCTTTTTCTTTTTAATGAATTCGCTAATTTCTAGTTACAGTAAATAATCTTATTATATAAATCATCTTTCCTATGAAATTTTCACTTCGCCAGCTTTCTTCGCCAACATATAATGTATAAAATTATGTATTTAATATTTTCTTCTATTTTTGTTATAGTAATAATAATTTAAAAAATCTAGATACCCTAATCATCTCATGATTTTTTAAACATGAAAGAAAAATCGTGCGTAAGCATAGATTATAAAATACTTTCCAACACTTCCTTAATGCTTTAACAAAACTTCGTTATTTAGGGAAAGGTAAATAAGATCTAACAAAAAAAAAAAACTGTGAGAAAAGGAAGCTAATTTCCGTACAAAAATAAAAGCCAGAAAAGAAGTGAGTGCCAAGTTCAAATGAAAATCACTCAAACTTATCTACTGAAGTATTGTAGCATTGTTTTAATTGTTTAAAAATAAGAACAAAATATTGATAGCATATTAATAATAAATCTAGAACTTGGCAAGTTTGTACCCAAGTCATTTATTTCTATTAATGGTAATTTATATTTAATGGTAATGGTATACATTTAATGGTAAATTATATCAAAATTTGCTATTCCATCTTTAGAGACCTTAATTTGAGTGTATTGAAGCTCCTGAAGGGGGTAGAGTTTCTAGAGTAATGGCCAAGGACAAGCGTATATGTATCGGTGTTTTTGTCAAGCAAAAGTCTGTTTGTAATTATGTTTCTCGGGGGGGGGGGGGGGTCTCTAATATGATAATAAAAGACGAGCGGAAGTGCATCTGTGTGTGTGTATTTGAATTTCAAAACTTTAACATGATTCATTGTTTACTATAATAACAATATTTCAAATTGTTATAATGACATTGTTACTAATATTATCATCATTATTTTATTAAAACATGAAAATAATAGACATAACATTTATAAAAAAATTGCTATGTTCTAGATTCATTATTAACAAGCGATACTTTATTTTTTCCTTTTATATTGTTGTTTTTTCGTTCTTTCTTTCTTTCTTTTTATTTCTTCTTGTATTATGATGTCGTCGCAACCTGGAAAAGGTTCTACTTTCCTCAGCCAGAAAGGAATAGAAGATATTATGTACAAAAATCTGATCCTGAATATTCCGGTATTGAAAGTTCTGACAATGCAGAATTTACTGACGAAAAACATCACTGTACGAATTCTAAATTTTCCGATAGTGAAATTGTAAATATTTCTGATGGAGTTCAACTATTTTTTTATTATGGAAAGAACAGTTTAGAGGAAAGCATCTTATAAGTGTCATTCATGCCAAAAGACATTATACATTTAATGTACACGAAAAATGTGTGTTTAATGCAGTAATGATGTACTTTGACTCTTGCATATTCGTAGGGTAAATACTATTTTTTGTAAAATAAACACTGCATTTCAATTATTATACTTTGTTGCAGCGATAATTTGTAAAATTTTTTGTATATGATTAGTTTTTATACTTAATTAGCAAAATTAACTACCGTTTGTTTTGAAAAAAGAGTATTTTTTTCTGTACTGAAATTAAATAATATGAATAGAAAACGTTTCTCAAGCTATTTAATTCACATGCTCTTAAAAAAAGTACGACGATCTTGTTAGGAGAAAATTTAAGTAAACCAACGATTTAAGTGATTTTTTTTGTTTTATTAATTTTACTAGCTAACCTGCCCGGCGTTGCCCGGGCCCGTCAAAAAACAGCACAAATTACGAAAACGCTCTGAAAATCACAATAAAAAATCGCAAAAAATTAAAAAATCTATGCACGAATTTCGAATAAACTTCATTGAAAAGTGAAAAAAAGCGCTATATTGGTTTAGAAGATTCATTCCTTTTACTAATGTGTAAAAATCGTAGCAAATCGCGAAAATACACCAAAAATCACACAAAAATTCATGAACAATTCGAAAATTGCCGTACGGAATCCGAGTAAACTTTGTTGAAAAGAAGCCAGAATGAAAATCACGAAAGTCAAAATTTAATATATTTCTTTCAAATCCAATTCCTTGGATGAATGTCAAACCGTGAAACCTGGAAAAACGCTAAAAAAATCACGATAAAAAGCACTTAAATAGCAAAAATCGCACAAGAGAAAATTTATTATATTAGGCTAAAAGTTTGTAACCGAATTTGTTTTCTTTATTTAAACATAACCACAACGAACTCTTAAAAAAATAATAAAGGATAAGAAGAAAAGCTTAAATATTGCATTGAATATCGCTACATTTCAAAAATAGCAGAGCAGAACATTTTCCATGATAGGTTGAAGGTTTCAAACTAAATTCCTATTAGGCTAACAGTTTGAAACAGAATTCTTCTCTAAAATGTCAAAAAAAAAAAAAAACATTGTGAAACTCGAAAAAACGCATTGAAAATTGCTTTAAAAATCGCAAAATATTAAAAAATTGCTAGGGTAAAATTTTAATATTAAGGAATAAAACATTTCAATTGAAATATTTACTAAATTAGGCAAAACTTTGGTATTGAAATCAGTGTCCGAATGTTAAAAAATAGGCACAAAACTCGAAGAATGGCTAAAAATCACATTGGAAATTGCATTAAAAGTCGCGAAATGTTTGAAAGTCACTGCTGTAAAAATTTAATATTAAGATGGAAAACACTGCAGTCGAAAATCCTTCATGAATAACAAAAAATGGACTCGTAACGCCAAGAAATTCTAACCATCGCTACAAATAATATTGAATGTCGCATTAAAAATTGGTAAAATTCAAAAAGCGTAGAAGACAAACTGTACTATTTAGGTTAAATGTTAGAAACCAAAAACCTTTTACCAATGTTAACATATTGACACGGAACTCGAAAAATCGCTAAAAATCGCATTGAAAATCACCAAAATTCAAAATTCGCAGAGGACAAAATTTACTATAGTAGGATAAAAGTTTTTCCTATAATAGGGTAAAATACTGTAATCTGAATGTAATTACAAAAAATCTACTCTAAACAATGTAATCGGAAATTTTTCAAGAAAGACCAAAAATCGACGTGGAAAGTAAAAAATCTCGAAAAAAATGCTAAAAATCGCATTAAAAATTGCTAAAAATGAAAAATCGCTTATAGCAAAATTTACAATATTAGGCTAAATGTTTGAAACAAAATTTCTTTTTCGAATGTGAAAAAATAGGTACTCGAAAAACCGCTGAAAACCGCATTGAAAAATGCATTAAAAATCACTTAATATAAAAGTATTCCAGTAGTAAAAATAAATTTATTCTAATCCGGTAAAACATTGCAATCGGAAATTTTTCCTGAATGACAAAAGATCGCCGTAGCATATAAAAATTCTCAAGAAATGACTAAAAACAGCATTAAAAATTGTGAAAATTTCAAAATGATAGATATTGGAATTTTCCATATTAGGCTGAAAGTTTGAAGTCAAAAATTACTGCGGGGATTGAAAGAATACTTAAAATCACATTGAAAATACATTGGAAATCGCATTGGAATATTTATTAAAAATTCGCAGATATCAAAATTAACTCTAATGGGTACTACATTGTAATCGAAAATTTTTGCGAATGGTAAAATATCGACGCTGCATGTAAAAAATCTTGAAAAATCTCTAAAAATCGCATTAAAAACGCTAAAATTCAAATTCGTAAATGGCGAAATTTACTATATTAGTTTGAAATCAAATGTTATTTCCGAATGCAAAAAAAATCGCCGAAGAACTCGAAAAAACGCTCAAAATCGCATTGATAAATTCATAAAAAATCACTAAATAATAAAAAATCGCAGGGGGGGGGGGGGCGTTCAGTATAATGGCGTAAAACATTTAATCTGAAATATTTCATGAATGACAAAAAATCGTTTTTAAAAACAAAAAATCTCGAAAAATCGCAGAAGTGAAAATTAACTCTAATGATTAAAACAATGCAATATGTAATTTTCCGTAAATGATAAAAAATTAACGCGACACGTAAAAAATTTGAAAAATCGCTGAAAATTGCAAAGAAAATGACATTAAAATCGTATTAAAAATCTGTAAAATTCAAAATCGAAAATGGCGACTATATTGCGCTATTATACTATTATACTATATTAGGCTAAAAGTTTGAAACCAACTTTTATTTCCGAATGTCAAAAAACACCGTAGAACTCGAAAAAAAAGTAAAAATTGCATCGAAAAATGCATTAAAAAAAGTTAAATTGAAAAAAAA
Organism: Maratus speciosus; assembly: GCA_963932465.1. Classification (NCBI taxonomy): domain Eukaryota; kingdom Metazoa; phylum Arthropoda; class Arachnida; order Araneae; family Salticidae; genus Maratus; species Maratus speciosus. The sequence continues at coordinate 173,378,785 of OZ010792.1, read as the reverse complement.
TTGCAGGGGTCAACATATACTATAATGGGGTAAAATGTTGTAATCGGAAGTATTTCATAAATGACAAAAAATCGACGCTGAATGCAGCAATCTCGAAAAATAGCTAAAAATTTCCTTAAAAATCGCTGAAATTCAAAATTTAAAGCAGACAATAGTTAGCACATTAGGCTAAAAGTTTGGAACAAAATTCCTTTTACCAACATCAAAAAATAGCCTCGAAATGCGAAAAAACACGAAAAATTGTATAAAAAAATTCTCTAAAAATTCAAAAATCGCTGTACGATTGCCGAATAAACTTTATTGAAAAGAGAACAAAATTTATTATACTGGGTTAATAGAATAAAAGTGTATTCCTTTCACTAAAGTGGAAAAAGCGCCTCGAATCGCAAAAAAACCCCGCTAAAAATCGCATAAAAATCACTTAAAAAATCTAATCAAAAAATCGAAAATCGGTCTTCAAGGTGCAAAACTTCATATATATAGATACCTTTTTAACAAATTTTGTAGCTCTACGTGCAATGGTTTCTTCAGAACATCGTTGACACATTCAAGCACTCACACAGTCACACACAAACTTCTTTCCTTATTATTATAAGTTTGAGCAGTTTCTGAGACCGCATCACATCAGATGTGTGATAAATTTTAGTCATATCATGTAAAGATATACTACTAGGGGAGGAAACTAGTTTTATAGGATTTCCTTAGATATATTTTTAATTAGCGTATAAAAACAAAACAAAACAAAACATTAGATACAAATTTTTAAAATAACAAAATATATATATATTTTTTAATTAAAGATATTTTAATAAAAAAATTACATTGTTATACAAATGTTTTACATTGTTTACAATATTTTCAGGAATGTATAATTAACAACGAAGATTGCTAATGGCTTTCTAGTCAAATGTTTTCTGCGTTATTCTATTATTTTTGTTTGTCAGTTAATATGTTAACATCGACATTAAATGTCCATTAAAATAGCATTTACATTTTTAAAAGTTCACTGCATGAAAGAAAAACATTTTAAATTAAACAACAACAAAAATATTCTGCAATTAGACTAATGCTTATTGCTTTTTAAACATCTTTATTTTTTTCCTATTTTGTTTGGTTTCTTTCTAGACATTAAAGCTTTTTTTTTAGTTAAAAAATGTTCTTTTAAAAAACAAAGATAATCACAAAAACGTATATTATAAATATGAGATTCGACGGAATATTATTTTCTTTTTATTATATTTCCGATTGTACAAATAGAAATGAAACCTTTTTTTTTTTTTTTTTTTTCATGCCAGAAACTTAATTTCGACTTTATATGATTAGATAACTCACTTTTGATTAAAAGCGTACGGACTCCATTGATTATAGTCTATATAGAAAACATAAAATAATGAAAAACATAATTATTATTTTTTTAATTATGTTGTTTCATAATATTTTATTTTAAACAATCGAATATAAAGTATTATGTAAAAACTATTGCACTGCAACCTATATCAATCATTTTCATTTTAAATGATCATACAGTTCGTCATTTTTTTTTTTTTTTTTTTTTTTTTTTAATGAAAAAAAAAACAACAAAAAAAATCAACAACAACAACAACAAAAAACGTTTAAACCAAGGCTAACACATCATTCAATATTTAAAATAAATTTACTTTATATTAAAGGATTTATTTCGAACGTGTAACTTAATGCTATTTGTATGCTCTATAGCAGCCGCTCTCAACCTATGGGTCGCGACACACTGGTGGGTGGCGGAACAATTGAGGTTTGCCATAAAAAATATCTTTCATTTCATCTGTTAAAAATATACAAAACATACAATATTTTACGACTGCAATAATCATGACGTCTATTAGCTGAAAATAAAACTTCGTGAGAAGACTGTGTTTTCTTAAACAGTCAGACTTTATTATTTTATGACCTCGTTGTGAGATATGGAAGCTGTAACGCAGCAAATATGTTATACTTGGATTCCCGCTATCAAACAGGAATGTGTGCAAACTCTACCTGCTCTTTTACTTACTTCCATTTTTCCCTGATATAGATGTCCTCATCTGTAAACGCCAGTGCCAGAAAGCTCACTGATTGTAAAGTTGTGTTTTAATAATAATTAAATGTATTTTCCATTATCTTTGTAATATGTGTATTGCCTTAATTATTCCTCCACTAAAACACATGGGTTTACCCATTGCTGTTTTTATTGATAATGGCAATTACTTCTTCGTACGAAAATTTATTTTTTCGAATGATAGGATAGCTGTTATCCAATACAGGTCATAAACCAATTCCAATACAAGAATTAGACACAGTGTCATATGAGGTGAGTCGCGATTTTTTTTTCCCTAGAGATTTGTCGCATGCCAATAAAGTTTGGAAACCGTTTTTCTAGAGACAATAGTAAGAGCAAACAATCAATAGCTTACTATTTCGCATCTGCAATCGACAGTGTTTAAATCACAATTGGGAGTAATGTTATAAACTACATTGTAAAAAAAAATATATATATATGGAATTTTATAGATGTAAAGCTAAAGAAATCTGTAACCTTACTAAAATTTTATCTTCACACTGTAAAAAAAAAAAAAAAAAAAATTCTACAAAACTGGTTTTTGGTAAAGCTGCAGAAATCTTTATACTTACTAAAATTTTAGCTGTTACCCGGGAATAATTATATGATTTTTGTTTTGTTTCTGTTACATAAAGTTCTAGCAACCCAGTTTAATAAAAAAAAAAATCTTAGTAATCTTACAGATTTTTGTTTTACAGTGCAAAGGTGTATCTCTTACATGAATTTTTTTGTTATAGTTACATAAAAAGTTCTAGACATCCCATTTTCCTAGAAAATTCTTAATAACGTAACAGATTTTTTTCTACAGTGTAGTACTATGTATTATTTTTTTAGGATACTATGATAAATTTATTAAGTAATATCTACTACAATAAACGATTTTGTAGCAACAATAAGAAATGGCACACATTAAAGTATTTCACAATCCATGTATTTATTAACAAAATAAATAACTTTATAGTTTTTAAAGAATTAGTTTTTATATTTTGATAGGTATGAGAGCGTATCTCTGTATTAATTTGTACGTATATTGCTAATTGTAGGATATATTTATGGAAAATATAATATAAGCGTAAGGAAAACTCAAAAAATATTTATTAAAAAACGTCCCCATAAATATGATACAAGTTGAATTACATTCCCATAATACGTATGTGCTCTTAGTATGAAAAAATACATTATTTTTTCCTTAATAGATATACCATGATAATATAATTAATATTTTAAAATAAATATACGAAAGTTCTAACTCACGAATGATACAGTTTACTTAATTTTCCACACTCATTCGTGTACAATATTCTTGAATATGCCCATTAAATAAACACATTTCTATTAATAAACAAGTATGATGATTTGATTTTATGAATGCACAATTGATAGTATTCAAATTTTATACAAAATTTTGTTGTCTTTATATCAGGTATTCTTACATAATTTTGACTTTTAAGTCCCTGAATAATAATTTTTATTCTAGTACATATTCTTGTTTTTTTTATTATTATTTCTTATGTTTGAAAACATCCCATTGTATCACTGTATAACAATATTAACGAGATTAATGTGTTTTAGATGATGTTGAGGTTCCCAATATACTACGAAATTCCTTACCGTCCCCTGCCCCTGATGTTTATTGTTTAGTTTGAAGCTGTCTCTAAAAAATTGTTTCAATAAAAGTAATGCGATGTAATTTTTTCCCGAATCTGGGACTATTGTTTTATATAAATAAGTACCAATAAACTAACCTGTACACATTGTCACGGTTGTTATTATTTTTTTAACTCTGTCCCTGGATTTTTTTATTCCTAATCGTCCCTCTCACTAAAATTATACAGAAAATCACATCACATTTAACCACACAATTAATTTGACTTTTTTCTCCTGCAGGGATATGACAGAGAATGAAAGGCTAAAATTCTATGCAGAATTTAAATCAGCATTTAAATATCAATTTCAAGCATCGTGGTTTTATTGGTTGTCTTACCGTCTCCAAGGTTTATTCCTGCACTTATCGGAGTAATTTTCTTCTTTAATTTAATCCAGTGTAAATAAATCTTTCTAAAACATCAATGAATATTGTAGCTAACAATTATTATAAACATGATTTGTCTAAAAATAGGTAGTAATTTTCCCTTACCGTCCCTGTTTTTTTCCCCTTACTGTCTCCTTCTTTGCATCCCTTTAAGAAAATGTTATGCAAAAATTCTGTCATAAAAATACTACATTGTTATTATTTCTTATTAAGATGTTCTGTGGGTACTATGCAAATTCATTATAAGTAAAAATTTGGAAGAAAATTAAAAGTTAGAGAAGTAAACTGGTAAGGAAAATTAAACTCGCAAGTTTAACTTAAACCTCAGTTAAATAAAAAAGTCATCGCTGCTGACCATTTTTAATTTAGTTTGAATCATTAAAGCATTCATCTATAAATTTCCAACTGGGGGAAAAATGTCCGGACCAGGATTCGAACCCGGGACCTCCTGGCTGAAGCCGCCAGTGCTCTGCCATCTGAGCTATCCCGGACGATTCTGGTCGAACTTTTTCACCCAGCTAACCTTGATGATTACAGCATCTGGTCTGAAACCTGGTTCAGCTCAACAGAATAAATCTCAGGTAATGGAACTCCAGAAATCGCTGGATACGAAATTACACTAGATTAATTTTAACACAATTATTCTAATTGGTAAACAAATCAAATTAGATGTAAATTTCCAACTGGGCGAAAAAAACTGGGCATGATTTGTTTACCAATTAGAATAATTGTGTTAAAATTAATCCAGCATTCATCTATAAGTTAAAAATGTTATTTTATTAAGTTCAATTACACCAGATTTTTATTCCTGAAAATTAAAATTTTGTGAGAATGCCTTATATATCAATGCAGACCAAACTCTGACGATACATAGTGCTAATATTTTCCTAGGATCATTAAAAATAAAATATTAAAGTAACAAAAGTTTTGAAAAAAACTTCAGAAACTATCCTTTCTATTTCACAGAATAAGTAAGTCTCTGACATCCTGCTTGTTAAACATTTAATCAAACTTCATCATACTTGGTCCTATTTGACCATAAGAATTGTATATTGCATTATAGCCTTTATATATAGGAGAAACTAGAGAGGGTTGACCCACTTTTTAGAAAATGATTTTTATTTTTAAAATATTGAACTTAGAATAAAGTTATGTGTATCATTTTATTCGTTATACAATCAGTTATCAAAATAAAATTGCTACATAAGTGTAATATCTAAAAAAATTGAAAAATGATTGATTTTAAACACGAGAAAATAATGGTTCAAGGCTCCCCACATATGGGAGGGTTGACCCACTTTGTTTTGTATTGAAATATTTATGAAGAGAAATACAATCGGTTTATAATAAGCAAAATAACTTTATGCTACATGCTTTAACTATTATAAAAAATATTTTTGAAAATACGATGCTTAAACAAACCTGTTTAGACGCAATCGAAGTAAGAGGAGAAAATTTTATTTTTAAACACGATTTTGTCTGATTTGTATAGCAGGAAAAAATTAAATTTTAGCATTTAAGAAAGTATTATGTTAAAGACATGTTCCGTTTTCATACGGTTTCATGTATTATAATGTACGGATTTAGGATCCACTGTTCCGCTTCTTTTTTGTCTCCTTGTCCTAATTTTGTGACATTCGACAAGACAACACTAGTTGTCACATAGTTTGGATCAGTCTTACAGTTTTCATCCTGGTAAGATCTGTCTAAATACCTTCCTAAAGTTTTTCATCAATGCAATATTCTTTTGAAGCCGCAAAGCACTTACCTTATCATTAACATCTTTTAACCCTTGCAGAGGCAAAGTACTTTAAGTACTAAAATATTGAAATAAATGACTGGCACCGGGATATAAGAACTAATTTATTTACAAATAAGTAAAATGCTATATTTTATATACATATTAAATAGAAACGATTTTAGTAAAATTCCGGTGACATTGTGACGTTTGGGAATTAAAATTAAGTCGTTCCATAAACATACCACTGCCCCTGAAAGGGTTAAAACTGCTGCTTTCATACTTTCTAGTTATTTCTAGTCTTTCCCATTGTTTCTATCTACCTATTGTAAGTAATATTTATATGGAGAAATGTTCCTATCAATTTTCCCATTTTTATTTCATTAAATGTTTTCTTGTAGTGGATACTATAGCAATTTTTCACATCTTTTTTTTTTAATCAGTAATAATGTAATCAGTTTTAAACATTTTCTTTTCTATCAACCCATTTTACCGTAGCTTTACAGAATAAATTTACATTCTTTTTTATATATAACCATTAACCTTTCATTTCGCACAGTGTATTAAAAAAAATATTGCCAAAACCACTTAATTTAGGAAGCTTTGAGCTTACTCCTCCTACCCTCCCTCACATGCACTAGGCCAAACCTCCCCACATAGCTCTTTCCTAAATAATAGCTCATTGTTATGTTAAACTTAACTTACTGTACAATCTTTATGCCTGGAATGAAAGCTCGATATTTTACATTACTTAAAACCTACTTACTTAAATTTCTATGATATATTTTACCTGAAAGAAACTTACAAAATATTTCTAAAAAACACAAATTTTAGGTTGAAAACGCTTCACAATTGATTTTTTCTACATCTATTTCGATTAGCAGTATGAAACAAAGACTGTTGTTTGAGCATTCCAGTACCTTTAGTTGACTCATATTGATAAAACTTTGAAATTCTTTTAGATATGAAAACTGATGGGTGGCTCAAGCCTCCCGTATGGTCAACCCTCCCTACTCTCCCCATCTGTATTAAAGTGTGTATATTAGGACATGAAATTTCATTTGAAAAGGTGCTAGCCAGACTAAACCTTCTGCTCGCCACTGTTATACATTCTTTCACACAATGTTAGCCACCACACTTGCTCAGAAAATGAACTATTTATGATAAACTGAATTTAAATTGACCATTGTTAGAAGGCGTTGTATGTTAAATCAGAAATATTTTATATTCATGAAAAATAGGAACAATTTTTAAAATGTTAGCAAATCTATTATAAAGAACTTTCTTGTAACCGAAATCAAAAAAGAATACAGAAATTGAAAAATCGAAACACATTTATTGTAAAAGTTAAAAAATAATTTTAACTCAAAATAAGTTTGTCATAAGATTTCAATGGTTAAAGACATAGTCACATGCCACTAAAAAGGCATGAAGGAAGAAGGTCCTGTACGTTAAGCACTCCATGTTTGCGTAGCACTGCCTTTTTGTACTGAAATACCACGTGTCAATTGCAGCTGTAGGGTCAAACTCTGTCAGGGTGGATCGATTAATACACATTCTGAACAAATCGTACAAAGTCTCAGTTTTCAGAGAGTTTCTGTATTCAGAGAGTATACAGTCGTTTGTCTGTTGTGGCAGCTGAGGCCTCTATCGCACAAAGCTGTTCTCACTGGTAGAACAGCTCAAAGCTTTAGAATCTGGAGCAAATTTGGGAATCTTGCTGAATACTTTTCACTGTAAAATTTCTCCAGCATATCTTTCAGTGTTAGTGAAGAGAACATAAACTTGAATTATGCTCACTCTGCCAATACAGTATGCACTTTTTCATTAAACATACTCGGGTTCAAATAAATGAAGAGCTTCATTATTTCTTCTAACCCAAATTTAATTTTTTTTTTATTTAGGAGGCCATCCCGAAATGTAAATATTATGCAAAGATGTTGACACATTTGTTGACATAGATTGTTTTTCTGTGATGTATATCTCTGCATGTTCAATTAATCTCTTTCTTAAAGTCTGAAACTCTCGCTTCCCATTTTTAATATTTAGCAGCTGCACAATCTTGATTATCCCTGAGACGAATAGTTTTTCTAAAAACTCCTGTTCGCTTGGTCCAACACTATATTCAAGATCTGTCATAACTGAGATGCAATGTTCAATTTTTATTTTCAAAGATGAAATGACAAGTTCCTTGTTTTTGAATGCCACACTTAAAGGGTTCAATTTCCTGTAGTAAGAGGAAGTACCACAACTTTAGGAACATTATAATCCTTCAATCATTTCAGGAAACCGTTAGCTTTAACACTATCATTGTCTGTTCCATGGGCATCCTATTCAAGATGGCTTGCAACAGTTTTCCAAGTTTGCGAGAGAGCTTTTACAATACTTTCGTTGCTGGATAACCATCTAATAGTGTGAATATCACCGAGTTTAAGAATTCTTCTCCTAGAATTTCTGCTGTTTCTTTTAACATATAAGGTCTTTTGTCAGAGACATGGTAAAATTTTAAAAGATACCTAACCACTAAATGAAATTTTTTGAGATATTCAACTTCATCTCGTGCATTCAAAGCAGCTAACTCCAAACGGTGTGCAAGGCAGTTAGCTTTTATCAATTTAGTACAAACAGATTTCCTTTTTCATAGCCAGTTGTGATTTGTATCCAACCATTTTTGGTTCACCATCCGTACCCAAGCCTGCAATATAACACCTGTTTCTATATTCATTTGGACCTATATTCCTATATTCTTATCTAAAATATCAGTAGTTATGGCTGTGAAATAACTGAATGAAGTAGAATTTGGTAGCTCGATTACTCTTAATATGCCCTACTTGACATGATTATATTTTACATCTATGTATCGAACATACACATTTGCATGTTCAGCAACTTATCTATCTGCGGTACCGTCACACTGAATGCTGATATATGTACACTTTTTAATTTTTCCACTAAGTCTAATTTCCTAGTTTCAGCAATAAAATGGTTAAAATATCCACATTTAATTTCTCAGCTAAGCACAGAAAATCCACAAGATCCACATGTTGCTGGATTGAGGCACAATATTCTGAGCGTATATAGTTTGATTTGAAGCACACATATTAATACTTACAAGATAAAACTTACTCACTAATCCTAAATATTTGCTCGCCATTGGCGACCCGGCGAGCAGGGATTTCGTGCTCTGATGTACATGTATATTAATTGAATTATGTTGTGCTCTTTTTGTTATGAAAAGGGAAAAATAAAATAAAAATATACAAATTCACAAAGAATCTCCTTTTTTTCGTTAAAAAAAATTATTGCTTTTAACTATTTTTTTTAATCAAAATTTTTTTTCTTTATTATTTTTTACTCAAAACTGAAAAAATACACAAAAAGAGTTACTTTTTCAAAAGAAATAATAGCAACTTTCTCTTTCTAAATAAGGATAAAATTAGTATCTTTTAACTTCCAGAAAGTTGAATTTTATTTTTTTAACTGTTAGTAAATCTAAGTAATGTATTTATAAATGTACATTTTAAGAAAAAACAAGTAAAAAATACAAGTAATAAACTTCAACTGTGCTACTCCAGCCTTGAATATGAAGTAAAAAATATTTATAAATAAAGATTATATAATGTTTTCTGCGCAAGTCAGCTTAATAGTGTTGCATGTCACTTTTTATCTAGCCAATAAAGTAATACTTATTTTAATTTACACTGTAAATATTAATCAGGTATATTATGTTACCTTAAAAGCATATTTTAAGTCACATATAATGCAAAATGTTGTGAAAACCGACGAAAGTAATAAAAATGTATATCACTCTCTGTGGGCTTTCAAATAACCCTTAATGATATGACTTAAGTTGAAAATGTGATGAGTTTTCTTTAAAAAATAAAAATGGATGATTCATAAAAACTTCACATACTCCAGAAAAAAGCAATACAGACTAATTACCCTCTGAAAGAAATCCATGTTCTGAAAAATAAAAAATGGTGTAAAGAAAACGAAATTTAAAACTTCGAAAAGCAAATTTTCTTTTTTTCAGTCATTATACTGTAATCATATTCTCTAAAGTTTTTTTATGCTTATATGGAGTTAATGATGAAACTTGATAAATCCAGATAAACATATGGTTATGATTTTTTTTCTTATGGCGTTATGGAGAAGATATTCTTTGGCAGAAGACTTAATTATTTTCATTAAAACTATCATAATGCTGTTATTTATCTATCTCGCTTCCAGACATACCTTACTTATCCATTATTATAAATCAATATAATTTACCTGAGAAAAAATAAACCCAACATCATGAAATGTATCCGAAATGCATGTGGCGTATATGTCCTGATATTTCAAATTACACTGGGTGGACATAAAAAAATAATGTATATTTTTAATGCAAAATTTTCGAATAATATTTAATTAAAACTCACAGTCAGAAAAATATATATATATATATATTTAACTTTCATATATACTCATAGAAATTTAGACAGGTTAAGGATAAAGATTAGTAGCGTCTAAAAATCTACTTGCAATTTACCATAATGTAGCTATTGAAATAGTTGCAGTTTTGAACAATGCACATGCAACATGGTTAATTCAGTAAATCAATTTATATAAATTGTACATGTACATGTAATGCTTACGTATATATGTAATATGCTGTTAGATGTATAAATAAATACATAATAAAAACTGTTACACTGATTTATGTTTTAAAATCTCGATATCTTTATTTGTTCCGTTTCACATAATTATATTAATTTTGTTTTAATATTTCTAATGCACAAAACAAATTTTCTGACATGTTATTATTGCAAATACGATGACAAATTCTTGTTCGTACCTATGTTCGTCGCTTACGCTGTAGAAGTTTTGTACAAATATCTGATGCCCTCTTTTTTGGAGAAAAATCTCCATTTTAAATGCATTTCACCTAGCTTAGACAAATTGAAATTATGAGTGAATCTTAAAAAAATGATGTGCAAAAAATTATTTAATACTTCATAATTACGAAGTTATTTGCAATAAAAAAGTTTCTATAAATATATGTGGGAATGAACACCAAAATACGTACGAAAAATATCAACTCAGTCAAATGTAACAGTCCACTGTCATGATATATTCATGAATGACTACGATTTCACGGTACACGTAAATGCATTCGGATCATTAGTAAAATTACATAAACAGAGATCGGTTGGTGAAAGAAGGAACCCAACGCTTAAACTCTTGCAGAGTTAGGCTACAGACAAAAGAAGCACGGGTGAGGTGTTCACTTGTTGTTTACAGGATTGGCATGGGCTATTATAATTCTTTGGTAATCACTTGTTTACGTATTAAACTCCTATTTGACTATGTTATGTCCAGTTAAACCCTTGTGTTTGCCTTCATATTCGAATGTGGTCTGCGCTGTGGTAAAGAAACTATCAACCTAGAAACTATCAACCAATTTATCAACCTAGCATATTTACACATACCTTATGATACACACACTCAGACGCACATATATATATTTAGATAAAATATTTTATTATTCTATTTCTTCCCATTTAATTCACTTCTTTTACCACATTTTTTTCTTCCTTTTGACTTTCTGAGGCTCTAATTGATTCTGTACCCATTAATTTAGTTTTCCGAATCAAAATTCATTCCATTTTTAAAATATTCTATTTAAGTTGTAAGTGTATGTTTAATTCTGAATGTGATTCAATTGGAAAATTTTCCTCACCTATAGCTGCGCCCATTCGCATCAGTGTTTTCCAAGCATCAGTAATGGACACCAGGGATTGCTCTCTGATTGGTGTAGAACTGTTTACGCAGTATGGTTTCTCGAAAGCAAACTTCTATGCCCAGACAAATAAAATCTTCTTCATGCGGTAAGACACACTTAAAAAAAAAAAAAAAAAAAAAAAAAAAAAAAAAAAAAATCTGTCTATAAAAGTTGCACGGCAACAGCGAATTCTGGAATTTTTATGAATTGAGATTAGATGCTTGTTATTCTTGTTGTTAGTATTATTTTTTATGCTGAAGTATCAAGACGTAAAATTAAGTTCAATAGAAATTAATAATGATTACTATATATACTCGCGTATAAACCGAGATATTTTGACCAAAAATTGTCTTTTGAAGAGGGGGGTCGGCTTATACGCGGGTCACATTTGAGGAGAAAAGTTGTAAGCCATACAGATTTCTGACTGGCATAGCAGTGCATGGGTGGGGGAAGTGGGGATGTCAAAACACGTGATTTAGAGCGCTTGTGTGAGAGACACAAGCGAAGGAAAATTGACCTTGACTCCGTTCATTTATTCACGCTTTTGTCTCTGAGTAATTCTAATTTTCTCTGTTCTAGTAAGTGATCGTTTGGTCATGTAAGAGATTTTTTTTTCTTTCTAGCATTCTTGCTTTCAGCAAAATGGAAACTTTAGAAACCAAACGTGCTGCATATGGTGCTTCTTTCAAGTTAAAGGTTGTGAAGTATGCTGAAGAGTATAACAACTGTGCCACAGCTGGGCAGTTTGGAATAAATGAAAAACAAGTGAGAGAATGGCGGAAAAATAAATTGACTTTAAATGCTATGCCAAAAACCAAAAAAAAAAAAAAAAAAAAAACGTTGAGAACGGAAATTGCTGCATTTCCTGAAATGGAGAAATAATTAAATCAATGGATTATGCAATGTCGCGAAAGTGGTTGCGTATTCATGTGACCTGGAATATGATTACAAGCATTAAAAATGTCTAAAGATGACAAATTCAAGGATAAGAAGCCAGAAACATTTTTTTGCATCAGCTGGGTGGTGTTAACAATTTATGAATCGTTATGGACTTTGCCTTAGCCAAAGAACTAAAATCGCCCAAAAGCCACCAAAAACAGCTCGAAGAAAATTTGAATCTTTTCAAAGATTTGTAATTGGTCTTCGAAAAAAAATATAAATTTTGATTTATTGCAAATAGGAAACATGGACGAAAAACCTGTTACTTTTGATTTATCCAGCAATAACACTGTAGACTCAATTGGCAAAAAAATCTGTTTTGATCAAAACTACAGGTTACGAGAAAATTCGTTTCACCGTCGTTTTATCTTGCTTTGCAGATGGCTCCAAATTGTCCCCAGTAATTATATTTAAGAGAAAGAAAATTCCATCTAACGTAAAATATCCAACTGGAGGGTGCACAAATTATCAGGGCACAAAAAATGGATGGATGGATGGATGAAATAGGAACCATTTATTGGCTGGAAAATGTGTGGGGCAAAAGGCCCGGAACAGTATTTAAGAAACCATCGATGCATGTATGGGATACATTTAGCGCTCTAGCGACCGAAGAAGTGAAAGAAAAAGTTAAAAAACTAAATTCGTCGATGGTTGTTATACCAGGTGGACACACATCACTGTTGCAACCATTTGATGTTTGCATCAACAAACCATTTAAAGACAGATTACGAAAATTTTGGATTGAGTGGATGTGTTTGCGAGATGTGCAGACAAAAAAGTGTGGCAATTTAAAAAAGGCGGGAATCGATGTTATTGCCTCTTGGATCAAAGAGGCGTGGATGTCAATTCGAAGAGATATGATTGTTCAACCATTTAAAAAGTACTATATTAGCAATGCGATGGATGGCACTGAGGACGATTTCATCTACGATGAAAATTCATTCAGATCATGAGTCCGATTTTTATGACGAAAAAGCAACAGAACAGACTCCATCGAAATTCTTGGTAATTCAGATAATGATTCCGAATCTGAGTGAACCATTTGATGTTTCTTAATTTTTTATATAATATATTTGCTTGTTTAGTTTTTAAGGGGACAAGGGACCTTAAAATCCTTAAAAATAATTTTTTTTATTTTTTGTAAATTTCACCTATTTATTATTCAAGGGTACTTTATATGCATTATAGCATGCATTTATCACAAAAAAAAAATTTTTTTTTTTAATTTATTTTTATGAAAAAAGTGTAATTTTACGCTTCGTCTTAGAAATCTTCGAAATGTCGCTTGCGCATTCCATATCAATGAAAATCCCCAATATTTTTTTATAAAAGTCTGTTTTATATATATAAATAAAATAGAGCATCGAATTTTATATATTTGAATTTAAAGGTAAAAATAAAAATTATAAATTTTGAAATTTTTTCGAAAAAATTTCAAAATTTTTCATTTTTTTACTTTTTTTTAACCTTTAAATTCAAATATATAAAATTCGATGCTCTATATTATTTATATATATAAACCAAACTTTTATTAAAAATAATGGGGATTTTCATTGATATGGAACACGCAGGGGGGCATTTCGAAGATTTCTAAGACAACGCGTAAAATTCCATTTTTTTCATAAAAATAAATTTTTTTACAAATTCTTTTTGTGATAAATGCATGCCATAATGCAATAATGTACCTTTGAGTAATACTTAAGATAAAATTTACAAAAAATAAAAAAAAAAATTGAAAAATTTTGAAATTTTTTCGAAAAAATTTCAAAATTTGTAATTTTTTTTTTAACCATTAAATTCAAATATATAAAATTCGATGCTCTATTTTATTTATATATATAAATCAAATTAAAAAAAAATATTGGGGATTTTCATTGATATGGAATGCATAGGGGGCATTTCGAAGATTTCTAAGACAACGCGTAAAATTCCATTTTTTTCAAAAAATAAATTTTTTTTTAAATTTTTTTTGTGATAAATGCATGCCATAATACATATAATGTCCCCTTGAATAACATTTAAGATGAAATTTACAAAAAAAAAAAAAAAAAAAAAAATGAAAAATTTGGAAATTTGGAAATTTTTTCGAAAAATTTTTAAAAATTTTCATTTTTTTTTTTTTTACCTTTAAATTCAAATATAGAAAATTCGATGCTCTATTTTATTTATATATATAAAACAGACTTTTATAAAAAATATTGGGGATTTTCATTGATATGGAATGCGCAAGCGACATTTCTAAGATTTCTAAGACATTCGGAGACATTTTATTCGGAGCAATATTGAGAAATTGTTTAGCGAGTTTTAGGATGCAAGAATTTTAGATTAGATGCTTCTATTCTAAGACAACGCGTAAATTTTTGACGTAAAATTCCATTTTTTTCTCAAAAATAAAATTTTTAATTTTTTTTTTTTTTTTTTTTGTGATTAATGCATGCTATAATGCATATAATGTACCCTTGAATAATATTTAAGGTGAAATTTACAAAAAATAAAAAAAATTATTTTAAGGTCCCTTGTCCCCCTTAATAAAAATGTAATTTTTGTCCGAAAACATTTTGAATTTTTTTTTTATTTTTTTTTTGTCTTTCGAATTTTTTAGGGACGGCTTATACGCGGGTCAAGAATTTTACCAATATTTTGTCCTTCAAAATAAGGGTGTCGGCATATACGTGAGTATATAGGGTAGGTGAAAATTCTTTCGTTGGAAATCTGGACTGTTGTTTTCGGTAGCAAAATACTGTAATGGAAATTCTGTTTTTTTTCCCTTAGTAGCGAAAATCCTGTGGATTTTATCTTCATGTTTTTCCTGTAAAAAAATATCGGATAACCCTCAAGACTGACCCATTATCGAAATAATTTGAATAATAGATTATTGTCACTATTGTTCAGTAAGGTCTCTTGGCAGCCCTAAAACTGAAAATGTGATAGATTTTTTTCAATTTTTTCTGAAGTTACGAAAAATACTCTTTAAATATATCTCAAATATCAATTTTACCTTTAAACAAAATCGTCACAAAAACACACACGCACACACCCATTCATATTCAAATGTATAGCTTTTTCTCTTAAACAATACTGTGGACATTCTATTAAGAAAAAAGCAATTCTTAACCAGACTTGCAATTTTCAAAATGAGAGAAGCAAGAGATCGTAAAACCGGAAAATGAGTCAAGCCAAAAAATGAGTCAAGCCTGTTTCAAAGCGCTAGACAAGTCGGCAAATAAAGCTGTCTCATAAATCTAAGTAATATTAATTTTAAATCTCATTGTTATAAATAACATTTCTTTCTAAGCTCAGTTAGACGACGATACATTAAATTTTTGAGCTGTTCCTATAAGTAAAAAAAAAACACTATATACGATACAAAGACTATTAAAAAAGTAGCGTAAGTGTCATAAGCCACGTTAAACTACTGATTAAATTTTACAAACTTTAAAACCAATAAGCTGAAAACGAAAACACTAAAACGAACAGACTGACAAATATATCTCTTTAAAATCTTCATTACATTTAATTGGGGTAACCTGCAGAATCAGATCTATCCAAAAAAGAAGCTCGAAGTATGAAAATCTGGTCATCTGTTGAAAGGTTACGCTTGAACATACATAGATAAAAATATATGAATGAATTGTATGATTTTATTTTTTATTATTATTATTCATTTCAAGAGAGCAATAATTTATTAAAAAGAAAAAATGTGTTAAAAAAATAAAACAAAAAATATTGCAATTATTTCAATGATTAAAAAATCAAGTGAAAATAAATTATTTCAGCTTAAAAAAATATCTATAGTGTAATTTGGTGTATTTAGCTCTTTAGACGAATTCTTAGTGAAATATGGATTTAAATCCGTAGACTGGAAATCAGAAAATGCGTGCAAGAAAAGGAGATTTGTTAAAGGTTTGTTAATACAACGTTTTTCTTGTACAGTTCATACAAGATACTAATCCTCAACAAAGGTTATACAATTATCTAGAGATTAAAATAATTAGTGAGTACGCGCTTTGGATCTTTCGGTTATGGAGTTCCAGTTTCGAATTTTTCGTTCCATTTGCTGCAAATATATATTGTAGAAATCCATCCTTCGAATCAGCATGTCCAAGTTGTTCAAAAGTTTCACTAAATAATCTTCTTATCAATATTAGCTATTACGTATTTTCATTTGATTTGTTTTTAGAGAATGTAAGAAATTTCTAGCCCATTAGAACCGGTGCTATGGCTTTCATTAATTTGAGAATGCATTGTAATTTGAAAACAGAAATATATAATTCCTACACTGAGGAAAATGACACTTTCAAATCTCAGTAAATCGATGTTTTCATTTTGTTATGAAACTTTTTGTTTCAAATATGACGACCCAATTCTTTCAATTCTGAAATACCAGAAATACTCAGTTTCAAACGAAATTGCTTTTCATTCGGTAAACGTAGTAAATTTTACCAGGTAGTTGAATTTATTCATATTATTTCATTTGTTATGATTTCGAACGAAACGCTCCTTTCAGTATTAATTTATAACATGAAATTTGGAGAACTATATTTTTATCGTGTTCGCGGAAGAACATTTTAATGCCGTCGTAATATAATCGCGAAAGCGTACATTTTATTCTTCAGCATTCGAAATCGAACAGTGGGTGAATTAGTAAATTAAAGACTTCGGAAGCGGAATTTGACAACCATCAGCAATATATAACTACAAACATAATGTATAATCGTGAATAAACTTCATGAATAAAGCGTCATGTGCTCATATTTGAGTATGTCCATGTTTTCAGAAATGAGTATATACATGTTTCAAACTTGAGTAATTTTGTTTTGGAGCCATTTTGACTATGCGACATACTCAGATTTGAGTATTTTTTACTCAGTTTTGAAAATGTTGTTTTTAGAGTGTATAAACCACAAATAAAAAGTAATAAAATTGATTTTAATAGCATATATATATATATATATATATAGGATGAAACCTCACTCTAAAGATCGTAACTCTGCTGAAAGACGAACACTGACATTTATTAAGACGATGACAGAATAAAGATACAGATAGTTGCACATTTCACAATCATCATTTAGCTTAAAAGCGACAATTTTTGACACACTGCGTCGTCGAATATTTCACAAGATTTTTATACCTCGTTAAATCTTATATTTTATATCGAGAAAGAAGATTCTGTTCTTTTAATATCGCCTTCGAATTCTTTTCTGCGTTCTCTTTACTTTATCCCCCTTTCCACTTCACACAGCTTTGTTACCTTTTAATCACGAAGCGGAGCAACGTCGGGAACATTCAGTCTGAATGTAGCTGTAGCTTACGTAGTTTCTAACATGTATAATATAATTTTTTTTTGAAATACATTAAAATACATTAAATATATATTATAAATTAAATTACTAGAATCAGAAGACTTTGTCGGCCAAATTCGCACTGTCAACGTCAGTGGTTATTTAAATGTTGTTATTCCTTTTTTTGCGTTTATTAGTCAAGGAGAGGCCAATGTAATTTAAGGGTGATATGGAAAATAAGTTGAGAGGAAAATATATTACATTCTTTAATAAAACAAGCTTTCATCTACTATGTAGCAATTCTTTCCGGAGTCCATGTATGTAATATGAGAATGCATTGTTTCATACTGTATATTTATTGGAAATTATTTGAATGGATTCTCTTACAATCGCTTCCTGGTAATTACTTGCACGAAAAATAACTTTCGATTTATTGAAATCTACGTTTATAGGTTAAATTTGAGCTGATCTTGTTAACCCAGTATAGAGTCTATTTAATATGAGATCAGTTTCATGTTCTTTTATTTTATCTCGAAACTTCCTTATTCCCATGTTTGTATATAAAAAAAAATCATATTTTTTGAAAGGTGTAATATATACCCCTCTTCTATTGATAGCTTAGACTGGATAAATTTTTGTATTTAACAGATCGTTTAACTTTTGGGGAGGAACTGAGATTAATTTTACAGAATATTTAAAACGGTATGCCTCATAATTTTAAAAAAACATTGGGGTGTAGTGAACTTTACAAAATTTAAATGTTTTTATCTGGAACTGTGCTTTATTTCCAATAATCTTTAACTTCAAACTTGTTTAAGATTTTTTTTTTACAACATAACGTGATGAAATTGCATTTTCTATTTCTATTGTTCTAATTAAGGTAAAACCAGGAGAGATTGCGCGGTAGAAAACATCACGCACAAAGCTATTAGACGGGAAGGGATAGCGTGCGCGCGCAGCGACTCCAGGTAGTTGTATAGCAGCATTAGTACAGTATCTACATGGATGTGCACATTGATTGTTCCAAGCATTTTGGATAATAATTGCTATTTCGTTTTGTTTTTCCAAAGTAAGTGTTTGGATTTTCACAACTGTTCGCCAGAATTTTTATAGAATGTCAGTAGTACAAAATATTTTGAACTTAAACAATTTCTTATAAACTACTAACCTAGACTAAGTATGCGAACACCAACAATTCATCTTCGAAGTGTCCATGTTTAAATAACAGGCCGCGCAATCTCTCCTACTAAAACAGAAGAGTTTGCAAATCTGCTAATTAGGAGAGATGGTGCATTTCCACTTAAGTTTCAGTGCAAGGAGAAATCACGCAGCTTATTGATAAATTTGCATGAATTGCAAATTACTTGTAAATCATGTGAATGAATCAATTTTCAAATAATTTCGGAAAAACACATAATTATCGAAACTAAATTTGGCACCAAATTAATTTGCAGATAAAAGTTTTATTAATAAATTAATAATACAGTTGTTATTAAATTAATTTTATGTAATTAATTTTGTTAATTATTTAATGATATATTTGATAAATTCATTAAATATATATATATAATTTATGAACAAGTAATTTGATAATAAATTAATTTTATTAACTAAAATAAATTTTATAGTAACACTTACAACGGTTTGGAAAAGCTTTCACCCATTCCAAGTAGTTTAGTGTTATCGAAATCAAAAGGAAACAGAGTGAAACTAATGTTACTGATCCACAAAATATACATGAAAAAAGACTTAAGAAGGATGCAACTGCAAAAAGAACAGCTGAAGGTAAGGTGCTTCAAGAAAAAGTGGGATAAAAAAACTAAAGGAAAAAAAGAAAGGTCAATGAGGATGAGTGCATTGAAAGTCTGGAACTGCACCAGGAGATAACTTGGAACACTGACTGGATTCAATGTATTGCTTCTGGCAGACGATTGTACGAAAGCTGCGTGATTTACAATAATAAGTGCATCGATTGTGGACGACGATAACTTAATCAAAATATGTTGAAACTGTGGATATGAAAATTATGTAATTTTCAAGTTAAACATGTTATCAAGTAGATTAATGTTATTTTGTAATCTTAGTAGGGCTTGCTTTTACTGATACCTCAAACTTCTTAAATGAAAATTCCTTAACGGTTGTTATTATTTTCTTTTTTCTTTATTATTTAAGCATTAGGTTGAAATATTCAACCCTAATATAATAATATTTACTCACAAAAACTTTACAACAGTGTCATTTAAGTGTAATTATTATTGGTAACAATTTAATTGTATTTATTATTAATGACTATCTCTTCTACTCATGTGTGCAATCTCTCCTACTCATGAGCGCAATCTCTCATACCCATGTGCGCGATCCCTCCTACCCTGTAAGGAGAGATTGCGTAAAATAGTTTCTTTGTTTTTTCTACTGCTGTTCTATTAAATTACAGCATAACAACAAAATAACAATGGAAATGCATGATAAACAAATGAAGTCAAAAATATTCATGCACTACTTAGCAAAAAATAATATTTAGATTTTTTATTATTATTCTTTTGAAATGTGCGTAGACTCCCTAAGGTTTATCTTACATCTAGTTCTTTTTTTTGGGAGGTGCCCTGTACAAATTTCAAATGTTCTTTTTATATAATAATTAAATTGTGCTAATTTGTAACTTATAAGTGTACATCAAACAAAAGAGATTTGTTTAGATCACCATTAGATTTATTAATCTTCCTAAAAACTGCGTGATCAAGACTCTGTTTCGTTATGTTTCTGATACGCTGGAAATCCAAACAAGTGGGTAAATGTGATCGTAAGGGTTTCACAGAGGGTTTCGTTTAATATTTCTTTAAAACACTTTATGCTTAAATTAATAAATCAAAATTGTTAATTTATAATTCTAAAATCATTGCATAAATTGCATAACCATCGCGTTTATTTAAAAATAATAGAAAAAAAATATTTTAAATCAATTAAAATTATTCAAGAAAAGTTAATTAAATATAAAAAAATCCGAATGTTTTAAAATTTAGCGCAGTTTATAAATAAAAGAAAGTTTGCTCTACATTGAAATTCAAGATTTTCGATCTGTGTCTGAAATAAAAAAATAAAATTACCGCTGGGTAAAAGAAATAAAATAAGCAATTAAAATTTTAAAAAAAGGAATATTCTCTTAATTAAATCCATCAGAAAATGAAGTGTTATAAATAAAAATCAAAATTTTGAAGTTCCGCTGAGAGTTTTGAACCCACGACCTAAGCCGTGGGAGTATTCTGCGTTATCTCTACGCTATCCTCTGGGATATTTGCCGAATTTAAGATTAAGTTTTGGAAATAGAAAAAGAACGAATTCGCTTAATTTGTATAAGGATTTCCAAAATTTTATGATTTTGATATTCTCAAGGGGTATTCAGCTGTATGTAAAAAAAATCAAGTCTGTAATTTCAATAGTCTGTGACGGAAGGACAGACAGCGAAGCGCAGCTATAAAGGTTTCGCTATTGACTTGTTTATAAACTTGATTGTTGAATTCAATAATGCTGTTTTTAAAAATTAAATTCAAACTTGATTTCACTGAATTTTTAATACATTCAATAAACGTAGGATCAGAATCGATCAGAAAATCACTACTGTTAGTGACTTCATTTATACCGATAGACGGGTATAAAGATACCGCATCTAGATAACCCTTAATTGAAGAAATATTAAGATTTAGGTTTTTAATCGTTTAACACTAGAACGCCCGCTACCATTTCCCCCCTAGAACGCCCGCGGGAGTCGCTTCGACTCCTGTCTGTTTCAAAAGAGAAAAAATAAATGAAACGCATTGAAATGAATAGAAGAGTGTAAATATAATATTTATATTTGAATTTAAGATTCATACATATATTTTACAATTGAAAGAACAATATTTATATACGCATTTTTAAGAAATTGGATAATATTTTTAAAAGAAATACTCACAGGATCGTTTCAATTTTTCAATCTGAAATACAGTTTTGGCAAGTGTAGTCAGTTTTGGCCAAGCATTTTCCACAAACCATTTTCTTGCATGTTATGCAATCATTGAAAGTCATGTTGCCTTTACATAATTTTACTTCGCATTTTCTTCTCTTTAGGGATTTTGTTTCAGATGATGTATCAGCGAGTCTTTTTCTTGTTGGTTTATTTTTAGCAGATGTATAATTTTGACGCAATTCATCTGCTAATAACTGAATAAATGCTTGTCTGCTTATTTTTGTTTCTCCGGTAACTTCTTTATAAATGATCCAGGCATTTATTGGTGCTAAATCTAAGAGATTGTAAAAAGTATGCACAGTCCATCTTCGGGAGGGCGCCTTCACTGAATATTTCCTAGCCATTTGATCAATAACGTCAACACCACACTTAGTTTCATTATAAAATCTAACAGTTTCTGGGGTTTTCTTTTCGTTGTTTTCAATATCAATGAATGGGTGGAGAGTGCTAAGAATAATAACATTTTTCTTTCTCTTTCCTTGATACACGGTTAGAGTAGTACCGATTTCTTCGTGTTTTAGAAATTTTGTTTCGTATAATTTATCTTTCGAATCTTTCAAAGTTTTTGGAATTTCTCTCCTAGTTTTTCTCGTAGTGCCTACTAAACTAGTACCTTTCTTTTTCA
Source organism: Maratus speciosus (assembly GCA_963932465.1). Taxonomy (NCBI): domain Eukaryota; kingdom Metazoa; phylum Arthropoda; class Arachnida; order Araneae; family Salticidae; genus Maratus; species Maratus speciosus. Next base: position 173,356,325 of record OZ010792.1, on the reverse strand, counting down.
GTTGTTCAGTCAAACGCAGTGACGTGAAATAATTATCAACCGTGACTTTAATGCCTTTGTTTAGAAATGGTCTATCAATCGCATAACTACATATTCTGATAAAGTTTGATCTGAAGGCCGATCTTCACATTTGCCTAAATAAGGGAACGCATTCAGTAAGTACTTTGTTCGAAGGTCTACTGCAAGTCAAAACTTTTGTCCGTATTTATCCGGTTTTGAAGGTATGAATTGCGTGAAAGCACAACGCGTTTTGCTTGGAAATAACTGTTCATCTATTGCTATATTTTCACCAGGCTTGAAACAGGCAATACAGTTTTCAGTGAATCTATTCCATATATCAGATATCATTCCAAATTTATCTGTTTTTAAACGTATAGATCTGGTAGATTTCAAATCGAATCTGAAAAAATTTCACAAAACCTATTTCTTCCCATAGTTTCAGTGCAAAAATTCAAACCCCATGAGTTTGACCACAAAGAATGAATATCAATTCCATTTGCACCACATGCACCTCGGGCATACAAAATTCCAATAAAGGCATACATGTAACCGGTAACTGTCCAGTTACCGGTTTCAAGAACACGTCTTGCCTCTGTTTCTGTGCATCTTTGTATTTGTTCCAGCATTTTTTTATCTACAAATAACAGCCATGCACTCAAAACGCTTTCAGATTTCACGAATTTCTTGGCATAAATAGTTGGCCCAGTTGACTGACACATGATATTTTGCTTCGGATATCTTCCAGAAATTTTCTTATTTGCACAAATTTTCCATTGTGTGCTATCTGGAGCGACATGAATTCCATCTCTTTCAGGTGCAATAATTAGCGCATCTTCATTTGTATCGGAATCTGATGAATAATCATTTCCAATAATAATTTCTTGAATTTCGTTTTCATTTTCTGCTAACTCACCACCTTTAGATTCATTATCTGAAAGCTCTCGTAATAGGGCAGTTATTTTGTCCGGTGTTAGAAATTTTTTCCGTGACATTATGTTTTATTTCTAATAAAAAGGATAAGCCGAGTTGCTTAGCTATGATGAAACACAAGACTGATAAAAATTAAAACAATTGGAATGATACAAAGAATTTCGCAAGCAGTACGCAATCATTTCAGCAGGTGCATGGAACTAACCATTTTTCTCAACAAAAGGGGTGTAGAGAGAAAAGAAACAAAAACATTTACTTTCCTGATAACAGATAAAATTATTATGAATCCCAAGGTCATGTTACGCAAAAATAATGAAAGTATTTTACATATCTTACTTTGGAGTCGATTCGACTCCGTTGGGCGTTCTAGGGGTAATGCCTCATTATCAATTTATTAAATGTGCAAATAATTTATAAATTTCAGAATAAATAGAGATTATAAAAATAATAAAAGTCAAGGAAGCGGGGGGTAAAAAATCAAAATTTCTCAGAGATATGGGCGTTTTAGGGGCATTTGGAGTCGAAACGACTCCATCGGGCGTTCTAGTGTTAAATAAATTCAGATGTTGATTCGGTAACATAATCAGACGGCGGTAAATATCGATTTAAGCGGTGTGTGTAGGTATTTTCCATGAAGTACTTTTGACAGTAACTGTTAGGAATCGGTGAATAATATTTTATTTTTAAGCACGGCTTTTGGCAATGCCGCTGTGATGCTTTTTGTATTTGTAAAATGCGGCTAATTGCTAGGTTTTTTTCTTTTCCCCTTTGTTATATTTATTTTATCTCACGAGAAGAGATAAAAAATTTAGGAAATAAAAGTTGCCATCTGTTATTTAATTGACTTCAAAATGAAGTTCTTTAAAAAATGTTTATGTTTTTTTGTGGTCTGAGGCTATAAAAGTTTTTAAGAAGAATCTTCGTCCATTTGCTGAATTAGTATGGTGAATATTAAAGTAGCCCATAGAGCATACGTATTAGAGTCATCTTTTGATGAAATAGCGAACATTGATCCATCTTCCCGGTAAACCACATTTTTACTTTCTTCTATCTTCAATAGAAGAAAGTATTGTAATCGAAATTTTTTTCGACATCCGGTTTTCGACGGATTTACATGTTTTAGGGGTCAGAGATTCCAAAAAACATGTTTATAGAAAATGTCTGTCTGTCTGTGTGTCCGTCTGTCCGTCTGTCCGTCTGTCCGTCTGTCCGTCCGTCCGTCTGTCCGTCTGTCCGTCTGTCCGTCTGTCTGTCGCCATTGTACCATCAAAAAGTGTATGAAGTTATACATAGAATTAAACCAAAATTTTATTTTAAGTTTTTGGCTATGGCAAGCAGGTCCTCCTGGAATTTGGAAAAAATTCGCCGGTAGGGGGCGCTGATATAGCAATTTTTGTGCGATTTTGAATATTGTACCATCCAAAAGTGTATGGAGTTATGCATGGAATTGAACCAAATTTTTATATTAAGTTTTTGGATATGGCAAGCAGGTCCTCCCTGAATTTGGAAAAAATTCGCCGGTAGGGGGCGCTGATATAGCAATTTTTGTGCGATTTTGAATATTGTACCATCCAAAAGTGTATGGAGTTATGCATGGAATTGAACCAAATTTTTATTTTAAGTTTTTGGATATGGCAAGCAGGTCCTCCCTGAATGTGGAAAAAATTCGCCGGTAGGGGGCGCTGTAAATGCGATTTTTGTGCGATTTTGAATATTGTACCATCCAAAAGTGTATAAAGTTATGCATAGAAATGAACCAAATTTTTATTTTAAGTTTTTGGCTATGACAAGCTGGTCCTCCCTGAATTTGGAAAAAAATTCACCGGTAGGGGGCGCTGTAATAGCGATTTTTGTGCGATTTTGAATGTTGTACCGTCCAAAAGTGTATGAAGTTATGCATAGAATTAAACCAAATTTTTATTTTAAGTTTTTGGATATGGCAAGCAGGTCCTCCCTGAATTTGCAAAAAAATTCGCCGTTAGGGGGCGCTGCAATAGCGATTTTTGTGCGATTTTGAATATTGTACCATCGAAAAGTGTATGAAGTTATGCATAGAATCGAACCAAAAAAATTTTTTAAGCTCTTGGCTATGGAAAGGAGGTCCTTCCTTAATTTATAAAAAAATCGCCCTTAGAGGGCGCTGTAATAGCGATTTTTGTGCAATTTTTGTGCCATTTTGAATATTGTACCGTCGAAAAGTGTATGAAGTTATGCATAGAATTGAACCAAATTTTATGTGTTTGTTTTTGGTCATGTCACGAAGGTCCTCCCTGAATTTGGAAAAATTCTGCCGGTAGGGGTCACTATAATTGCGATGTCTGTACCATTTTCATTATTGTACCAGCGAAAAGTGTATGAAGTTATCCATATAATTGAACCAAATTTTGTGTGCATGTTTCTGGCTATGGCAAACAAGTCCTCCCTGGACTTGAAAAAAATCCGCCAGAAGGGGGCGCTATAATTCCGATCTCTGTGCCATTTTCATTATTGTACCATCGAACAACGTATAAAATTATGCATACAACTGAACCAAAATGTTTGTGCTTGTTTTTGGCTTTGGCCAACAGGTCCTCCTAGAATTTGGAAATATTGCGCGGTAAAAGGGCTCTGTGCTAGCGATTTTTGTATACTTTTCTTGATTTTTCGTAGTTCTATTGTGCATCGGCGGCTCATGCAGCGGCGGGAACTCGCTTCCTGCTAAGCCGGCTATTCGCAAACAGCTAATAACAACAAAATAAGGAAAAATTAATAATTTTAACAAATATCATGATATAGAATAACTCGTTTTTGTTCGTTTAATTGACTTGAGCGGAAATTTAAGATGAAAATCAAAGTTGGTATAGTATTGAACTAATAACATTGAAGTATTAACATGTGTAACTAGGTTTTGAAATATTAAGATGTATAAGATAGAAGAAAGTTTTGGGATTGGCACATCCAACTAGTTATTTTGTGTATTTGTATATATTGTAAATTCAACATCTTTGAAATGTCCCATGTTTTTATTTCAAAGTATGTAAAATAAAATTTGTGAAAATAGATAATAATTAAAATTTTCGAACCCATCACTGAAGTTTAGCGAGCATCCAAACAGGAACATTTTGCGACGATTGGACGGATTGGTAAGTCCATAATAAGATCCTTAAGTCTACCTATGGGAGAGGAGGTGTTTAAAGTCTTATTAAACATTAGTTTATTTTTCATGAATATTGGTAAGTATCCTTTTCCGATTAGATTTTTAACTTAATTTACAATTTGCATAGTGGGGTCTTTATTCAAATTTACACAATCCATCTTATCAATGCAAATGTAAATTTTCTCGAAATGATCTTGCCGGTTCAAAATGGCAATACGATTAGTGTTATCTGCCTGGTTGACGACAACGTCTCATCATTTCTCAATTTTATTGCAATTTCTTTTAAAGTCCTTATGTTGAGGGCATGGTCTGTGAACAAATGATCTAAAGTTATTATGGAGAATATTCCTAACAACATCTGTCTGTCAGTAATTATCCTTTAACGATTAAATTGAGAATCAAACACGAACTTCGGACACATATTGAGTTAACTACACCCAAGTCTTTTTGAAATTATGATGCATACGCATTTTAAATATGAATATAATAAGAATTTTCCTTGTAAAGGCGTGACAATGAGGAAATTTTGAGATAGAATAAAAGAACATGAATCAGATTTCAGATTAAATAGTCGCCATACTGCGTTTGCAAAATTAGTTCAAATTTAACCCATAAATCTTAATTTCAATAAATCCAAAATTATTTTTCGTACAATTAATTACCAGGAAAAAATTATAAGAGAATCCCTAGAAACAATTTTCGATAATGATAATATGTAATGATGCATTTCCATATGACATACACGGGGTCCGGGAAGAATTGCTACATAGTAAATAAAATATATTATTGTTAAAAAAAATAATATTTTTCCTCTCAACTTATCTCCATACCACCTTTAAATTACAATGGTTTGTTCAACACGAACAAGCGCAAGGAGAAATAACAATAATAAAATAACCACTGACGATGGTCGGGTGAATTTGGCCGAAAGCATTTTCGGATTTCAATTTGATTTTTAATGTATTTTAATGTATTTTATATAATTTCATGTTATATATATATATATATATATATATACATGCATCTGACAGCAATTTTAGTACTTTTATTTGTGCTTTACTCAAGGTGAAAATAGCGCTAGAATTTTAATATTCCTTTAAGAAATATGAAGTCAAGTAATTATACACTTTATTAACTCTAGTGTGAACTTATAACGAATAGCCCCATGAATAAGATTAATAAACAGAATTTTAATGAGAATTAGAGTTAAGTAATGAATCAGACATTTGTGAATTTTCAGATCATTATCATAGCATTAATGGATTTTTTAAATCGGGAGGAAAAGGTACGAGAAAATGTGCAAACTCTCATGCACTACATTTTTGCAAAAATGTATTTCGGTGTGCCTATTTGTGAAGAAAGTAAGATTTAGGCGTGAAAGTGCCCATGAGCGCTTCCGTGTAACAGCATATTTGCTTTAAAACACTTCGTTAATGATAATGATGGATAGAAAAAATGTTTACTCTCTGATGTAATTTATAAACCTTTTCGTTTATCTGGAAACCTCCATCTATATATTCAATATCTATTTGATTTTAATTTTATGCTGTTTTCTATAGATGCTGATTATAAATAAATATATTCCTTTAGAAAACTAGCTTAAACATTAAGTTATTATTATTATTATTATTGATTGACCATACACTATTTAAATTATATTTTCCTTCCTTTTACAGTTATCTAGTTTTTTTACACTTAAGTATTGTTTAACTTTTATTTATTTATTTATAAAATTCAATATAGTAAATATTTTTCTGGTCCTTATAAATAATGAATAGTTCTATTAGAATACACTTCTAAAAAGATCTTTTAATAATCTGCCATAAATTACATTGTCCAGAATATTTCTCACACGAAGCAATGCAAACTGAATTATAAGCATTGTAATTGTATAATAAAAATCTCTTTGAGCTTTCAAACACCCCTTAATGACACGACAAAATGTTCAGCCTTAATGAGTTATATGAATACGGCCCAAAAAAATCCCGTTATTCGAAAAAAAAAAATGTAGTATAATTAATCTTTCTTGAAACTTTTAGCATGAAAAAAAAATGAGAAAGTGTAGGGAAAATAAAATTTTAAATTTGATTTTTTTTTTTTTTTTTTTTTTTTTTTTTTGAGTTAATATATTTCAGCATAATTCCTACATTTTTACTTTCTTCTATCTTTACAAGAAGAAAGTATTGGATTCGTGAAAAATTTTGACTATCGGTTTTCGACGAAAAACATGTTTTTAGAAAATGTCTGTCTGTGAGTCTGTGCATCTGTGAGTCTGGGCATTTGTGAGTCTGTCTGTCTGTATGTGACACAAATTTTGTGGGCGCTCTATCTCAAGAACTAATGCACGGAATTTAATAAAAAATTATATTCAGTTAGTCCCTGATATGAATTGGTGCTGATTAGGTTTTGGTGTAAATCGCTCAACAGGTGGCGCTGCTATGCAGCCTTTTTCACGATTTCCGCAATAGATCAATCTCCAGAATTAATGCACGGATTTTCATCAAACTTCAGTTTCAGTTAGTCCTTGACATGAATTGAAGTTTTGTACATTTTGATGTAAATCGCTCAACAGGTGGCGCTGCTATGCAGCCTTTTTCACGATTACCGCAATAGATCAACCTCCAGAATTAATGCACGGATTTTCATCAAACTTCAGTTTCAGTTAGTCCTTGACATGAATTGAAGTTTTGTACATTTTGATGTAAATCGCTCAACAGGTGGCGCTGCTATACTACATTTTTTACGATTACCGCAATAGTTCTATCTCAATAACTAATGCTTGGATTTTCATCAAACTTCAGATTCAAGTATACTTTGATATGAATTAGTGCTGTTTGTGTTTTGGTGTAAATCGCTCAACAGGTGGCGCTGCTATGCTGCACTTTTCAGATTTTCCATTATAGCTGTATCTCAAGAACTAATGCAATAATTTTCACCAAACTTCACAATCAGTTAATCCTTGACATGAATTGACATTTTATACAGTTTGGTGTAAATCACTCAATAGGTGGCGCTGCTATGCTGTCTTTGTGATTTCCACTATAGCTCTATCTCAAGAACTAATGCTTGGATTTTCAACGAACTTCAGATCCATGTCTACCTGGATATCAATTATTGGTGTTTATGTATGGGTGTAAATCACTCAATAGGTGGAGCTGCTATGCTACATTTTTCAGAATTTCCGCTATAGCTAATGATTTAATTGACGTGATTTATATAGAAGAAAGGTTTGTGATGGCTACAACATACTAGTTTATTTTGACGTGAAGTTAATTATTATACTTGATCAAGCCAAACGTGTTTAGTGTTTTTTTTTTTCATGAAATAAGAGAAATTAATTCGTTTCACTAAAATGTTACTTACTTTTATTAAAAATATGATTTTAATATTTTCGCTAAGTTTCAGTTTTATTTTATTAATCTTAAAACTCATTATAGTTTATTTTCGTTTGCTTTTCTGTAAAAAGTTGTACTTCAAATGCTAAAATCCAACAAAATAAAACTTCAAGATAAAATATCATATGCATGTTTATCCCTTTAAGTCCTGGAGATTTTTTGGTAGAAATTTAAAGTTTGGGTGGTTTTCCCTTACCGATGGGACCGTATTTGATTGAAAAAAAATATTTAGAAATATACCCCATGTCAGGTTATGCCAAGGGAGGACCCACACAATTGTGTGGGTTCGTGCTTAATGCAGCTGTTTTTGGTCTGTATCTACACAATTGTGTAGTTTGGGATTACGTGTGCAAATATCTAAAAATAAAGTTTAAGCAAAAAAAACGTTGTTGTTTATTGAGATAATTTTCATCAGCCACAATGAAAATGTTTGAAACAATTTTTGTTTTTGGACAGACCACTGCAATTTCATTTTCTGAGATATGCCCAATGCTCGCACCCCTCTTAAAAGCCGTTGACAAATGGTATGCCCTTCACTCCGTTTGGATTGCGCCTGATCCTTCAAATTTCTTTTTTTAGTTTTTCCAGCAGCTGTATTTTGTCGAAATACTGATTAAAATACATAAAACTAGGTTTAAACCAGAGTAAGGACTACAGCAGGTCCTAAGCCCAGATCCTTGTGGACTAGGTCTGTACTTTCCCACTGGTAAACTACACAATTTAAAAATTTCCTAGGTGATACTATTACAACAGAATGTGGTTTGTTTTCTATATACTGCTTTACAGAAGTACGTCCTAAAAAAAGAAATCGTCTGCTCATCTATGTAAACTTTTCCCTGATCTCCTGGTAAATTCAAGCAGACACTACGGAATCTGTCGAGCATTTGCTGAACTTTCCATAATTTATGATTTATTCCTGGTGGCTTACTTGCTGTACCGACAAAATGGAATGAATTTATCAAACTTAAAAATCAATCTCGTGATATGCATATAACTCATATAAAACTTATAAACCATATATGACATCTAGAACTCAGAGCAAAAACATACAGTTCGTTACATGTGCATATTATATATCTAATACTATCAATTTTAAATAGAAATAATGAATATTTTAAATAGAAATCATACATATTTTAAATATAAATCATAAACCGTACAAACCTATTTCAAATTAATCCGGTTAAAAAATGTAATTCATAAAAAATAAATTGCTAAAAACATAAGTTTAAAAAAATTCACTTAAAAATATAAATTTCATATGTCAGGAATTGTACCCATTTTGGAAAGGTAAAACCCGGACCCGCACAATTGTGTGGGTCATTTGTTTTTCAACATTTGTAAAACCCAATTAAATTTATCAAAGACAAAATCAATTAGAATCATGAATAAAGTATATGAAAAAAAAATAAATCTAAGCAAACATTAAAAATCAAATTTAAAAGAAATTATGACAGTACATACTTTTTGTCTATTGCTGTCAGATGATATAGTCTTTTTAAAAGCAGAAAATCTAACCCTGTATTTTAGTTAATTCCCCCTGGTGGTATCTTATCAAAACATCTGAAGCCAATTAACTCATATAAATGTGCAGATTTGGTTTTAAATCTCACAAAAACAGGAAATAGTCATCTTCTTTTACTTTAGTATCACCCCCACAATTGTGTGGGTCAGGGCTTAAAGTGTTATGGCTTACTGAAAACTATGGCTTATTGAAATTTCGTTTATTTAGCAAGAATAATATACTTTATTTTTGAAATTCAATATAGAAAGTATGATGATAGAAAACACGACAATATCAGGGTGATCTACGGTGCATTAGGACATAATCGCATCGAAGAACTTTTAATCGTATTAAAGTAAATTACATTTCACTATTAGTTGAAAATAAGAATTGCTGTAACAGGGTAAAAAATATGTTTTCAGTGATTAAGTGTTAGATACTCTTTTTCTATACTAATTTAAAGCACATTAAAAAAAAAAAAAAAAAAAAAAAAAAAAAAAAAAAAAAAAAAAAAAAAAAAAACTTTTTGATCTGCACTTTTTAAAAAGATTAAAAAAAAAAAAAGTTTTCGAATTCCTACTACTTTTTGAAGTTTTGACATTTTTATTGATTTTTTTTTTGTACACTGAACATGGACATGCATATCCAACAAATATTAGGTTTAATATACCGGGTGTCCCAAAAAGGACTGACTGATTTTAAAATTCAATAACTTCCAAACGGTGACAGACATTAAAAAAATTCTTGCAGGAGGGTTATGCATAAAGTCAAAAGTTTTTTACAGTGATTTTCGATTTTAGTTCGAATTACAAACAATAGATGGCGCTGCGATCAATAGAGGCTAAATTCAGGCTCGATTTTTGGTACTTCGTGGCCCGGATAATACATCTCCATCTCCTTTTTCTGCATGGAACAGCAGAAAGGACCAAAAATCGAGCCTGTATTTAGCGACTATTGCTTACAGCGCCATCTATTGTTTGTAATTCGAACTGAAATCGAAAATCACTGTAATAAAACTTTTGACTTTATGCATAACCCTCCTGCAAGAATTTTTTAAATATCTGTCACCGTTTGGAAGTTATTGAATTTTAAAATCAGTCAGTCCTTTTGGGACACCCGGTATATGCAGAGTGTCCTAAAAGATTCTGTAGTGACGACATATATAATTATCATTCACAAAACAACAAGTCTTAAAACGATTACTTTTATGCTAATGATAAAAAGGACTTTTAACATCACGTAGGAAAAAATTCTGAACTTACATTTGTAATAAACGTTTAAAATGGCCTCTCCTTTCTAGGAGGCAGAGCGGAAATCTTTTACGCATGTTTGTAGAAACGCGTTTTAACATGGTTGGAGTGACTTCTTGTATCCTTTGAGTAACGACAGTTTTCAGATCGTCTATTGTTTGAGGATTATTTGCATAAATTTTGCTCATTAAATATCCCCAAGGAAAAATGCCGGGATCCTTAAATAAAGGGATCGAATTGATAAAAGATTAGGTTCGAATAAATCTCCGCAATCACCAGCAGTAATAAATCCACTTCTTAAAATCCTGTGGCTTTATATATTGTACCATTTTTATAAGATAAGCATGAAAATTCAAAGCTCTTAAAGCCTTATATATCAGTCCACAAGATACGCCCATTTTTTATGTCAAATGCCCCATGGATTTTTGATGAGTTTGAAATGTTTTTCGCTGATTGTTTTGCGGAAAAACTGGTGTAACGACTTTCGGCTTTTCACTCCTGTGCTTGCGTACCACAGAACCTCTATTACGAAATCATTAAACAAACCGATATAGGGTGTCTTTACTCGGTATTGCATAATTTGGATATTTATTTCACCAAACATCTTTGCAACTTTCATAGGATTTACATTCAAAATAAGTTTCGATCAGCGCAATTCTCCGAATGCGTGATAAACTTATCTATTATCTATTATCTATATTATAAAGGACAAACATATCTGTGCGTAACGCATACGTCATTTTGCGAATGGCAACACTTTGAAATTTGAAATAAAATTTTGGTTTTGTAATTTCTCTACTGCACATTTTTATACTTCTAAACATCGCACATTTTAAATTTTTACACCACCGTATAAGGAAAAAAATGCTCTTTTAAATGCAATTTATTTGAAAGTTGTATCTCAATGCATTTTAAAATATTAATTTTTTTGTAGTTTTTATTACTTTTTTTGTAATCGTGGCAGCTCCATTTCTGTTGAAAGTAAAGGGGGGAAAATGAATATAGTAGATTGCTGCCATTTTTGTTGCCATTTTCTCATAAAAACCGAAAAAAATTGAAATTAAAATACGTGCTATGTCAAGAATATCATCTGTTATAAAACCCAGTGAGTTTTGGCTTTATTTCGTTTTTATTTATCAATTACATGATTTTGCCGTGCCGGCTCCATTGCGAAATATTAATAAGCAATTTGCACATAAAAAAAGTTCAGAATTTCACTCCCGCTAATTTTCTACGTCGAAATTAAAGCTTCATCAATAAATGAATAAAAGAATAATACATTAAAAAGCATGAATTTAACATATATGTAATCGAACAATTTAAATTTTTAGAGCCGAATTGGGAAAAATATGTGCTTTTAAATGTAATTTGTATGAAATAGAGTTGCTAGGCAACTGTTAAAGTAAAAGAGAAAAAATAATCTATATATTGAAAACACAAGATAGCTTTTTTAGACATCTTACCTGAACTTTCTAATGTACCAATTTTGCTAATAATTCTTTTTTTTAAATGAAAGCTGTTCATTTGTAGATGTCTTCGCACTAGCTATTTTTCTAAATATTTCCACTTTTATATTTTTAATTTAATTTGAATTATTATTATTTTTTTTTAATTTCATCAAAAGGGTAGCAATCGTATTATTTCCACTGTTGCAGAGAAAAAGAAATATTGGGGTTTATTTATACTTATTGATACCATTTACTCATTACAATTAAAAATAACTTTATTTTAAGTCTGAACAGAAAATGACGTCAGTATTTAAAAAACATTTTCGTTCATAAATCTAATGTTACAATATATTTTCATTCGGCAGATACCAAATTTGAAACACTTGGCGTAATGCTTCAGTAAGTGCCATATTTAAAAGAAAACAATTCTTTTCTTTGATAAAACTATATATTTTACCACGAATACATCTAAAAGATATCAGTTTCTGGAATTTGTACTTCGCGGTACTGAAATTAGAACCTCAAGCCAAAAGAATACATTTTCACATGCAAAGTTTTAGCTGACAAACGGAACTTCACCTTTGAAAATCTATCTGTATTATAAAGGAAAAATATGTCCGTGCGTAAGGCTAACGCCATTTTCAGAAATGGCAACGCTTGACGATTAAATGTCGGTTTTGCAATCTTTGCTACAGCAATTTTTTGAATTTCTAAACATCGAGTATCTTCAATTTTTACACCCGTTATATAGGGAAATAATATCTAATTTCAAATGCAATTTGCTTAAAAACTTTATCTTAATTGATTTATTCATTATGTCTTTTTAAATAATTTTCAAGCATAATGTTTTTTAATCTACTATATCCATTGCGTACAGGCTCATTTACGAAATAAGCCATTTGCACTTAAAATAATATAAATAATTCAGTATTTGTCCCTGACTAATTTTTTATAGCGAAATTAAAACTTCATCAATCTATTATATTGAAAAGTGACTGTCCGTTTGTATTTCACAGCTGTTCCTCCTAGAATATGGAATGTTGGGTGATTAAATTAACGCCAGTTATCCACATGGGTACGAGGATGTTAAAAGTGGTCGTAGAATTTTAAAATTTGATTAGTTTTCGAGATATAAATTTTTACGTTATTTTTAATGACATTTCTGTAATGATGGAAACTAAAATTGCTCCATTTTTCTAGATAAAAGAGAGCAAAGGGAAAATTACAAAGGTTATTATATATCATTGTTTGAAATCATTTTTAAATTGAAATTAACGTTTATTTGAATAAATAGTGAAAACAATTATTGTAGTTTTCAAGAAAATTTCACGAAGTACACACACATATTCAAGCTTCAGGAATCCGTTTATTTTAGAAAAATAAATTCGACTCTCGACTGGAACATTGAGATAAATTCTGTTGACGTCAAGAAGAAAAAAAAAACATCGTACGCTATTTTCATTTAATTTAAAGTCGAAAAGTAGATTTTCAACTATTGCATTAAGATGGCTAATAAAACATTTCAGAAGCGGACATTAAAAATTAAATGTTACAGCGAGAAAAATAATAATTCTCTAAATATTTATTTTAATTCATAAATATAAAATACTTCTGAATATATTCGTCCAAACAAATTCATTTTTATATAAGTTGACCCAAATGACATCATTTCTGCCAACTCCGAAATTCGAAGCAAAATCTTGGACGAAAGAAAAGCTCTAGGCAAATAAAGTTATAGAATATGTGCATTTTTATTAGGAAAGCATTTGAATTAAATTGTAAATATAACTTATTATTTGAAATATTGTATTTAATAAAATTAATATTGTAATGGCTTTCTAAATTTACAATAAAGTTAAGATTTCATTTTTCGCAAAAAGATCGATTGTCTCATGCAATTCGAAAGCAACACAACGGGTTGCTATGCAACTAGTATATATAAAATCCAAACGGAAATTTCGTTCCGAACGCCGAGATTTCGAGTTCTACCGCATGGATTTTTACGGAACTTATATCGTTAGATAGGTATCGTTTCAGGGAAGGTTTTAAGCTATAACACATCATTCTACCTAGATTAGTTATAGAATTATTACGGAAAATTCTGTTATTTTGGGCTTTGTTACTTCATATTTCCTTAAATATCTGGGCTCCTATTGGTCGTAGAGCTTAGATCTCGCGCCAAAAGTAGCTCCGTAGCACCCAAGCAAACTTTTCCCCGCGATTATTTTGCCGTCTTCCGATTTCCTGTAAATGTATTAGGGGTCCGCGTAGGGCCCCTTTAAAATATTTTTCGTAGTAATTTCAGCAATTATCTTAAATTATTGGTTAAGACCGCCACCCTCCCGATTCATGTATCTACGGAAAGGTTGCATGAAGGAGTTTAGTTCAGATACGCTTTAGTTAAGAATAGAGTGCGCTCCCTGGTGGTGGAATGTGGAACTAACATAACGTGATATTGTTAAAATTAGGAAATCTAACAATGCGATCTGTTTTAAACTTTGAGACAGTTCATAACACATAATCTATTATCTATTCTATTATATATATATAAAATCTACTATATATTCTATTATCTATTATATATATAAAATCCAAACGGAAATTTCGTTCCGAACGCCTAGATTTCGAGTTCTACTGCATGGATTTTTACGGAACTTATATCGTTAGATAGGTATAGTTTCAGGGAAGGTTTTAAGTTATAACACATCATTCTACCTAGATTAGTTATAGAAGTATGACGGAAAGTTCTGTTATTTTGGACGATAAGGTTACCATTTTATTTCTTGCCGAAGTTTTTTGTTGTTGAAAAAATTGAAACGGCTATTACACCTAGAAAAATAAAAGACAAAAAACTGTTACTAATTGTATTTAAAATCTTTAAAAAAGAAAAAAAATGAAATCCATTTTAATGAGGGATAATATTAAAAAACGAATATATTTAATTTAAACATGAAAGAGAATGTTCGTAATACTTAAAGAATTACTCAGTGTAAATATTGCAATTGAAATAATATTTGGCGATTTATCTTTTGCATCAGGTTAAGAAAAATGCATCTGAAAATTGATAAAATGATATCAAGGAAGTTCCCCATAAGCGCATGCTCAGCATTATTTGAAAAAAAATTATAGAATATTCTTCTCATAAATATATATATATCCATAAAAAAATCGGCAGAACCTCTATTTAGCATTCCTAAAAAAAATAATGAAAATTTCATTTTTTGCGATTTAGCGCTGGATGGCGACACGATAAAATTTTGAATAATACTATGATAAATATTCTTTCAGAAAAACTTTTTCAACTCTCGATACGAAGTTAGTTTAAGTAAGTTTAACTTAAATAAATACATATTTATAACTGCAGTTATGTCATATACATTTATATATGTAACAATGAAATTTAACGATCGTGTTTATGCCGTTTACAATGAAATTTAAATGGAATAAAAGTATTTCAAACTCAAATTAAGGTCCGATTCTGAGCATTGGCAATTTAACTTCGATATTGTTAGTGTCAGAGACAACAAGAGAGTTTTATAGCCATGGGAACAACAATTTAATATCGAAATGTTTAATGATAGCATTCTTAATTAAAATACCCTTAAAACTTATCCAGCCGGTGACACCGTATAAAATTAAATAGCTCAATACAAGTAATACACAATTTGCTTATATTATATAAGCTTACAGCAAAAATAGTAAACTAATCCACAGTTTAAGTTTAAATTCAACGAGCATTAGGCATTTAATTACTTATTTAACAAGGAATTTATAAATACATTTCAATCTCTTACATTTGGCGAGGAAACCTATTGGTTCGCCAAAGAGCGTCGAGCGTTCGTCTGTTCGCGCCAAATACTCGAAAAATATTTTTTTACAGATTTTCTACTGCTATTCGACCGCTATATTTTTACCGATCTTTTTTACATACATGAGTCATTTTATTAGCATTTCCTTTTTCAAAATATTTTGAGTATGCGTTTTAAGGAGACCTTCATTGTGAGTAACAATTATTATTATTATTATTATTATTATTATGTATCTCTTACAGAAAAAACTAGCAGATGTAATTATAAAAATAATAATATTACATAAATAGCAGTTAATATTATAAAAGTGGAGTCAAATATTTAAATTTTAATGCAAACTTTTGCCCCCCCCCCCCCCCCACACACACACATATTATAAATAATTTAATTTCAGATATTTAAAATATTTTTCGCGTACTTTACTACGGATACATCCTATTTTGTTTTTCCCCAAACTTATCACTTTTATAACCTCGAACTCAGATCAATAAATATTGTCCACTCTCTCCTTTTGTTTTCTTTTTTTTTACCATATATCGCCAATTTTTCTTTTAGAAAAGTCTACTGTTTCAAATGTTAAGTACTAAAGATTATTCTTAAGAAAATTTATGCAATTTTGCGTTATTAATACCACAAAAGAAAATATTTTGCAATAAAAATTGCTTACTGAAATACATTTTCGATTGTCTTTTTAATTCGTCATCCCATTTTCAGTTTATTTTAAGGTTTTTGATATTGGATTAATCTTCCGTAATCAGGTTACCTGCTATTTAGTGTATTTACTGAACTATTTAGATGTTTCTTTTATATTTGAAAGAGTCAGATCAGTGATCAGACAGTGACTGTCAGACAGTGATCGCGATTGTAGAAGATTACATGAAATTTGCACTTAGCTATTAGTAAATTTATGTTTTTTCATTATGAAGCAAACGGAAAACAGAAGATTTAGTATTATATATTTTTTCATTTGCAGTTATTTTACTGTCACAAAAAAATAAATACTTGGGGGAAAATATTGAAATTCCAAGGATGGCTGGTGGAACAATATTTGTTGATTTATCATTTTAGCCTATATAAGAAAAAAAAGTACCTGAAATGCAGATAAAATTGAAAATAGAAATCATTATAAAGCAAGTTCTTCTGACGCACAATCCTATTTGCTAAACTGAGGAAAAAATTAACGATTTTAGGTTTATTTAGGCAACAGACTGAAGAATAATGTAATTTTGAAAATAAAAAGTGTATTTATTTCTCCGTGTTATTGCACTCTTTAGAGAAATGAAAAAAGGTCTTCGGTGCATCAAAAAGATTATTTTGTTATATTATAACGTGTTAGGTTATTAAGTTTTGTATAACTGACTTTATTTGTCATTTACAAAGAGTATTTTTGGCGAAAGATCTATAATTCAGCCAACAGCAATTTGACTTTATTTAATGGGATGTAGTCTGGCGCATAATTACGTATGTTTTACGTGTGTTAACTCTGGTAAATTTGTAACCATATAGTTTGCAAACACTTCTAATGTTTGCCGTAAAACTTAGCTGTGCACCCGATTATGGACGATTGGGAAGATTTTGATTGGATGAAAACAAGAGGTTTATTTCTCTATCATAATGAGTTATCGAGGTTTTTTTTTCAGGTTAACAGTTACATAATTGCAAGTGGTATATATATAAAAAGGAAATGGTAATGGAAATGACATTATTTTAATTTTATTCAAACACTTCATTTTTAAAAATCCACTTTTATGTGATTCCCATTTCTTTTAATGAAAGTTAAAGACTTTTTGTGTGCAAACAATTTATTACATTTTTTTTTACAGTATTTACTCTGCTGTAATCCGAAGATAGAAAACTGCAGTACATTTGCTAGAAGACGTGTATTACAAAATATAATGCAACGTAGAGAGAAATTGTATTTAAGCTACCAGAACCACACATAGCACCAAGCTGAGAAGCCCGGAGTTCAAGAACTATCAAACGAAAGTGAATAATCCGAACATAAGTAATGTTCAGTGGTCACTCTCTGCAATCATTGTAATTACCTCTCCTTTTAGTTGTGTGGTGACTAAAGAACATTTTAACATTTCTGATTATCCCAACGGCCGTATTTTCATCCCAACCTCTACTTTAAATATATACTGTAAAAAGAATTTCTTCTGAATAGTCCGAATTTTGCCTAACCCATAAGATATTATAATAGCTAAATAGCGTTCGCATAGTATTCAGCAAATGCGGAAAGTTTTCCCGGTGAAGGTCCATATTAATTTAAAATACAAGGTCGAATTCATAATTTTGTTTGATCAATGATCATTTGGAAAATGGACCAGCGAAGCGGGTGTAGTCTGCTAGTATCTATATTATAAAGGACAAACATATCTGTGCGTAACGCATACGTCATTCTGCGAATGGCAACACTTTCAAATTTGAAATGAATTTTCTTTTTGCAATTTTCGCTACTGAAAATATTTAAACTTCTACACATAGCACATTTTCAGTTTTTATACCATCGTATGAGGAAGAAACTGTACTTTTACATGCAGTTTCATTGAAATCTGTATCTCAATTTATTTTTGAGATATTATTTTTTTTTAATAGTTTTCTGTACCAATTTTGTAATTGTGGCAACAGAAGTACTCCATTTATATTACAAAGGACAATAATCTGTTCGTAAAGCTGATGTCATTTTGAAAATAGCAACGCTTCACGATGAAATTTCGGTTTTCCAATTTTTCTTTCTGCAATTTTTTAATCTTCTGAACATCGCACATTATAATTTTTTACACTGTCCTATAGGGAAAAAAATCTACTTTTAAATGCAATTTGTATCAAAACGGTATCTTAATGGTCTGACTTATTATGGTTTATAAAATAATTTTCAAGAGTGATTTTTTAAATTTATCTCGATCGCGCACCGGCGGGCTCTATTACGAAATATTAATAAACAATTTGCACACAAAAAAGAGTTTAGAATTTATCCACGGCTGATTTTCTACAATGAAATTAAAGCTTCGTCAAACAATAAGTAAAAGAATAATATATAAAAAAAGCACGAATTTAACATATCTGTAAACGAACAATTTAAATTTTTAGAGCCGAATTGGGAAAAATATGGGCTTTTAAATGTAATTTGTATGAAATAGAAAAGTTTTGAAATAGAGTTGCTAGGCAACTGTTAAAGTAAAAGGGAAAGAATAATCTATATATTGAAAACAAATGACAGCTTTTTTAGACATCTTCCCTGAACTTTCTACTGAACCAATTTTGGTAATTATTCTTTTTTAAATGAAAGCTCTTCATTTGTAGATGAACTCGCACTAGCTATTTTTCTAAATATTCCACTTTTATATTTTTAATTTAATATGAAAAGTTTTTTGAAATTTCATCAAAATAGTAGCAATCGTATTATTTCCACTGTTGAAGAAAAAAAAGAAATGTTGGGGTTTATTTGTCCTTATTGATGCCATTTCATCATTACAATTAAAAATAACTTTAAGTCTCAACAGAAAATAACGTCACGCTTTAAAAAATTGCATTTTCTCTCATAAAGCTATGTTACATTTCACTATATTTTCTTTCGGCTGATATCGAATTTGCGACACTTGGCGTAAAGCTTCAGTAAATGTCATATTTAAAAGAAAAAAATCCTTTTCTTAGATAAAACTGTATATTTTACCACGAATACATCTAAAAGACATCAGTTTCTGGAATTTGTAGTCGGCGGTACTGAAATTAGAATCTCAAGCCAAAAGAATAAATTTACACATGCAAAGTTGTAGCTGACAAAAAGGACTTCACGTTTGAAAATCTATCTATTTTATAAAGGAAAATATGTCCGTACGTAACGCTGACGTTATTTTGCGAATGGCGACGCTTGACATTTAAATTTCGGTTTTCCAATTTTTTCTACTGAAATTTTTTTTAACTTCTAAACATCACACATTTTTAATTTTTACACCGTTATATATGGGGAAAAAGTTTACTTTCAAATGCAATTTGCTTGAAAACTTCATTTTAATTGATTTATTTATCATGGCTTTTTAAATAATTTTCAAGCATAACGTTTTTTAATCTATCTCCATTGCGTGCAGGCTCCATTACGAAATAAACCATTTGCACGTAAAACAATATAGATAATTCAGTATTTGTCCCTGACTAATATTTAATAGTGAGATTAAAACTTCATCTATCTATTATATTAAAAAAAGAATGTCCGTTTGTATTTCACAGCTGTCTCTCCTAGAATATGGAATGTTAGGTGATCAAATTAACGCCAGTTATCCACATGGGTCCAATGATGTCAAAATTTGTCGTATAATTTTAAAATTTGATTAGTTTTCGATTTATATATATATTAATGACATTTATGTAATGATGGAAATTAAATTCCTCCATTTTTTTTTTTAATAAAAAAGAGAAAACAGAAAATGACAAGGGTTATTAGATATCATTGTTTGACATTATTTTTAAATTGAAATTAACGTTTATTTGAATAAATAATGAAAATAATAATGTGATTGAATAGTATTTTTCAAGAAAACTTCACGAAATACAAACTTATGTTCACATATATAAATATTAATCAGGCATACAACAATAAATACAAAAAACACGACTGGAGTGAAAAATTAGCCAGAGCTTGGAATCAAATCCGGAACCACAACATTCCAGGATGTCGCTCTAACCATTGAGCTACTCCGGCCGATACCTGAGTCTGCAATTTTTCACTAATAAGCCATGTTTGGGAAGTCACCAGCCATCTATACGATACCCTTGGGTGACCAAACAACGATGACGGGACATACGACCCTATACGACCGGACAACGACTCAGGTATCGGCCGTAGTAGCTCAGTGGTTAGAGCGACAGCTTGGAATGCTGTGGTCTCGGGTTCAAATCCTTTCTCTGGCTAATTTTTCACTCCACAATTTTTCACTTGTTGGGTTTATTGTATTTATTGTTGTACGTCTGTTTAATATTCATATATATCGTTAACAGCTGAATGCAGGCGTTATTTATATGTGTTTTATTATATATTGTAGTGTGTGTGTGTGTGTTTTATTTTATGTTCACATATTAAAGCTTCAGGAATCCGTTTAGGTTAGAAACAAAAATTCGACTATCGATTGGAACATTGAGATCTGTTGATGTCAAAAGAAAAGAAAAACCCATCGTAATCAAACATCATTATTTTGATTTAATTTTATGTCGAAAAGTAGATTTTCAGCTATTGCCTTAAGATGGCTATTAAAACATTTCAGAAGCGGACATTAAAACGAAATGTTTCAGCGAGAAATTTTTTTCTCTCTAAATATTTATTTTAATTCATAAATATAAAATGCTTCTGAATAAATTCGTCAAAACAAATTCATTTTTGTATAAGTTAACCCAAATGATAGCATTTCTATCAACTCCGAAATTCGAAGAAAAATTTTGGAAGAGCGAAAATTTTTAGGCAAATAAAGTTATGATATATGTGCATTTTTATTCGGAAAACTTTTGACTTAAAGTGTAAATATAACTTATTATTAGAAATATTGTATTTAATAAAAATTAATACTTTAATTGCTTTCTAAATTTACAATAAAGATAGATTTCATTTTTCGCAAAAGGATCGAATGATCTCATGCAATTCAAAAGCAACACAACGGGTTGCTACTCAACTAGTCTATATTATAAAGGACAAACATATCTGTGCATAACGCATACGTCATTTTGCGAATGGCAACACTTTCAAATTTGAAATGAAATTTTGGTTTTGCATTTTCTCTACTGCAAATTTTTAAACTTCTATGCATCACACATTTTAACTTTTTACACCGTCGTATAAGGAAAAAAAATTCTCTTTTAAATACTATTTGTTTGAAAGCTGTATCTCAATTTGTTTTTGAGATATTAATTTTTTTGTAGTTTTTAATACAAATTTTGTAATTGTGGCAACTGAGGTACTCAATTTATATTGAAAGTAAAGGGAAAATATTCATGGTTTATTATTTTTATTCATTATATCCTTATTGGTGCCATTTTCACATTACAAATAAAAGAAACTTTTTTATAATTTTTGAACAGAAAATTATGTCAGACATTAAATAAAACACGCATTCTTCATCATAAATCAGCTACATTTTAATATTTTTACATTACGCTGATAAATGAGTTTTAGGCGCTCGGCAAAATGATTCATTGAGTAAAAATGATATATTTAAAACAAAACGATCATTTTTTTTTATAAAACTAAATATTTGACCAATACTATAAATGGCGAATACTATGACAACTAAAGTCAAATTTCTGAATTTTTTTTTCGCGGGTACCAAGATTAGAACTTAAGGTTTGTGCGAATGTTCACATGAAAAGTTGTATCGCACAAACGTGACTTTAACTTTGGAAATGCATTCATTAACAATCTATTCTTTTGCGCGTTAAAATACTTTCAGATTGTGAATTTGAGTGGTGCGTATGTAAATTACGAGAATGTGAAAATAACGTACAGTTTAGATTTTATGGGGGAAAATTTTTATGATGTGACAAAGCGAAATCCTTTTTACTGATTTTTCATCCCGTAAAAACAAACATAAGAGCTCCATCGATAACTTCATCATAATTACTCATCTTGATTACGTAATCTAATACAGTTTAATTTTTCAATAATTTAAGCAGTTGAAGTTTGTTGAAATAATATTTTGGTAATTTTGGGTTTAAAATATTATTTGTTTTAAGAGTTAGACAACCTATGTAAGATGATTTTTTTGTTGTAATTATTTTTGTAAGTTTATTATAATTTCGATCTGACAGTTCCTTTCAAACATTTTAGTACGTCGAATTTCGACGGGTTGCAACTCGTATATATAAAATCCAAACGGAAATTTCGTTCCGAACGCCTAGATTTCGAGTTCTATTGCATGGGGTTTTACGGAACTTATACCGTTAGATAGGTATCATTTCAGGGAAGGTTTGAAGCTGTAACACATCATTCTACCTAGATTAGTTTGGGAATTATGACGGAAAGTTCTGTTATTTTGGATGATAAGGTTTACCATTTTATTTCTTGGCGAAATTTATCGTTGATAAAAAAAAAAAAAAAAAAATTGAAACAGTTATTACACCTTGAAACATAAAAGAAAAAACTGTTACTAATTTTAATTTAAAAAAAAAAAGAAGGAAGAAAAAAAGAAAATAAAATCCGTTTTAATGAGTGATAATATTAAAAAGCTAAAATATTTAATTTAAACGTGAAAGGGAATGTTCGTAATGCTTAAAAAATTACTAAATTAAAATATTGCAATTGAAATAAGATTTGGCTCTTTATCATTTGCGTCAGGTTAAGAAAAATGCATCTGAAAAATTAATAGGATGATATCAAGGAAGTTTCGATGAGTGCATGCTCAGAAATATTTAAAAAAATATCTTCTCATGAGGAATATATAGAAGATTCTTCTCGTGATAAATAATATGTTTATAAAAAAATCCGCGGAACCTCGATTTAGCGTTTGTAAAAAAATAATGGAAATTTAAATTTTTTTTTTGCGATTTAATGCTGGTTGGCGGCACAATAAAATTTTGTATACTTTTTTTATCATAAATAATTTTTAAGTAAAACCTTTTTCGACTCTGCATACGAAGATAGTTAGATTAAGTTTAACTTAAATAAATACATTTTTATTACTACAGTTTTGTCATATACCTTTATATGTGTATATATTAAAATTTTATTGTGGTAATTATACGGTTTAAAACAAAATTTCAGTTTATTAAATTTTTTCCAAATTCAAAATTAATGTTCTATTCGGAACATTGGCAATTTAACTTCGATATTGTTAGTATCAGAAACAAGAAATGAAGGTTATTGTTGCCATGGAAACAAGTATTTAATATAAAATGTTTAATGGTAGCATTTTCAATTAGCCAGCTTCTTTTAAAACAAACTTAAAACGGTTCTACTTGATTATCTAGTCGACAAAATAACAATCGCCAAACTATAAGATTAAATGCCAATAATAGCTGATCGTAAATTTTACATTCACTTGACATTAAACACGGTACACGTGTTTTTGCGTCATCAAGTGATTTTTAATTTCACTTCTATTTGTAATTTGACTAATGTTTAAAAATTTATTTATTCTTCCGTTGTTTAAAATAAAAATTTTGTCAATTTGTATAATTTGGCGAGTAGTTTGGCAATTTATATAATTTGGCGAATAGTTTGGAAATTTATATAATTTGGCGAAATTGGTTGAATGAATAATCAAATAGTACCCATAAAACATTTCCAGCCGGTGAAGCCATGTAAAATTAAAAAAACTACTGCAAAACGCTATTTTTTATATTATATACGCTTAAAGATAAAAAAAATAATACGCTAATCCTTCGTTTAAGTTTAAATACATTGAGTTTTAGACATAACAAGCAATTTTCAAATGCATTTAAATAACTTGCATTTGGGATGTAAATGTGTTGGCTAGCCAAATTGCGTGGAACTTTCGTCTTTTTTGCGCCAAATACTCGAATATATATAGATTTTTTTCAGATTTTTACTGAGATTCCGCCGCCAAATACTCGAATATATATAGATTTTTTTCAGATTTTTACTGAGATTCCGCCGCCAAATGTGGTTGATGTTTTACTACATACATGAGTAGTTTTAAAAGCATTTTTCTTTTCAAAATAATTTGAGTATGCTCTTTAAGGAGACCTTCCTTGTGGTAACAATTTTGTTTTTGATTTGTTCTTTCTTATCTCAAACTCTTCCATCATGTGACTCACAGACGAACCTAGCAGATGTAATTGTAAAAATGATGGTACTTATGATTTACATGTTACATGTTTATTTGTGATTTTTGAGTTCACTTTTCTGGCCGAACAATTTGATTTTAAGCCAAAAAGACGTAAGCGTGAATTGGGTTCAAGCGATGTTTACAATAAAGGTGATATTGCAAGAGTACGAAAGCATTTTTTGATTATTTTTTTTTAATTAAAATGTACAATATATAAATAGCAATTACTATTTTAAAATGAAGTCAAATATTTTAATTTTAGTATAAATGTCTCCCACACACGGACATACATATAGTAAAATAATTTAATTTTAGACATTTAAAAAAATTCTCATCATACTTTACTGCGAAAGCATGTCGGTTTGTTTTCCCCAAATTTGTGACTTTTATAACCTCGAAGCCAGATTAGCTAATATTGTCCATTCTTTTTTTTTTAATAAAAAACATATCGCCAATTTCCCTTATACAAACGTTCAAAGTTTGCAATGTTAGGTAGTAAAGATTATTCTTAAGAAAATGTAAGCAATTATGCGTTATTTCTATTACCAAAAAAGACAATTTGCAATAAGAATTGCTTTCTGAAATCACTTTTCGATATTCCATTCCATTCGTCATTTCTTTTTTTTTTTCATATCTTCCCTTCTTTTAGAAATGTTATAAAAAGATATTGGGTTGGGTTGGGTTGGGTTGATTTTTGACGGCCAATTATCTACACGAGGGATATAGGCCCGGGGGGAGTGCCTTCCGTGGAGGTCTTTCTAAGGGAACCTAACCCGTATTAACGCTTGGAGAACCAAGGTTCGAAGAAAACCACGAAAACTCCGAACGATTAGGCCGACGGGCGCGATTGGGATCGAACCCAGCACCTCCCGTCTACCAGCTTCGAGAGCAGAACCTCTCGGCCACTGGTGGGGCAAAAAAAGATATTGGATGAATCTTCCATAATCAGCTAACTCACAATTGGCGAATTTAGAATATAGTGTTGGAAGATTCGTTTATATTTTAAATGAACCCTGGACGGTAAATCTGATTTCAGAAGATTACGCAAAATTTGTACTTTTAGTAATTAGCAATTAATAAAATTATGTTGTTTTTTTTATTATTATGGAGCAAACGGACAAAAGAAGATTTACGAATAGATATTTTTCATGTGCAGTTATTTTACTATCATTAAAAACGCATTAATTTGAATGTACAAAAAAGTTTTCCAAATGCCAAAGGTGGCCAATGGAAGAATATTTGTTCACTTAGCCTAGGTTTTTTTTAAAAAAAGTACCTCAAATTCAATTAAAATTTCAATCATCATAAAATTTTTGCTGATGCACAGCCCGAGCGGCTGATCGTAGTGACAAGTTTTAGGTTTATTTTACTATCACTAAAAAAGCATTACTTTGAATGTCCAAAAAAAAAAAAACTTTTAAATGCCAAAGGTGGCCAATGGAACAATATTTGTTCATTTACTCTAGGTTTAAAAAAAAAAAAGTACCTCAGATTCAAATTAAATTTCAATCATCATAAAAAAAAAAATTGGCTGATGCACAGCCCGAGCAGCTGATCATAGTCACAAATTAACGTTTTTAGTTTTATTTAGGCGACAAATTGATGAATAATGACGTCTTGAAAATAAAAGCATGTTTATTTCTCCGTCTTATTACGCTCATTAGAGAAATGCGAAAAAAATCTTACGTTTGCCAAAAGAGATCACAACTAAAAATTTTGCATAACTAACTTTATTTATCATTTGCAAAGAGTTTTGATAGTGAAAGATCTGAAATTCAATCAACAGCAATTTGACATTATTTAATGGAATGTAGTTTGGAACGTAATTAACTCTGTTTTGTAGCTAACTCTGGTACATTTTTAGCCATACCCTTACGAACATTTCTAACGTTTCACA
This sequence comes from Maratus speciosus, assembly GCA_963932465.1. Classification (NCBI taxonomy): domain Eukaryota; kingdom Metazoa; phylum Arthropoda; class Arachnida; order Araneae; family Salticidae; genus Maratus; species Maratus speciosus. The sequence goes on along the minus strand of OZ010792.1, from coordinate 173,330,182 downwards.
TCAAACTTGGTTGTGGATCCGATTACGGATGATTGGAAAGATTTTATTGAATGAAAACTAGAGGTTTAGTTTTCTATTTGAATTAGTTATTGAGGTTATTTTCCTAGGTTAATAGTTGCTTGATTAAAGCTGGTATGTAAAAAGAAACGGCATTTAAAATGACATTATTTAAATTTTATTCACACAATTCCACTTTAAATATCCACTTTTACATGATTCACATATTTTAAAATATAAAAGTTAAATACTGTTTTGATTGTATTTACTGTACTGGAAATTGAAGATAAGAAACTGTAGAGAAAACCTGGCAAAAGAAGAAGTATGTTACGAAATATAATGTAACGTAGAGAGAGATTGTATTTAAGTTATCAGATCCGCACAAAGTACCAAGCTGAGAAGCCCGGAGTAAAAGACCTAACAAACTAAAGTGAATAACCCAAACATTCTTTAAGTTAAATGGTCAATCTCTGCAGTCATTGTAACTCTCTCTTTTTTAATAGTTATGGTCATATGATCAGAATGGCCGCATTTCTCTCCCAAACTCTACATGTGTACAGTTGCTTCTGAATTGTCCGTATTTTGTCTAACGCATCAGATAATATAATAGCGCAGTTGCGTCCGATGCGTATTCAGAAAATGCGGAAGGCCCTTCCAGGTGAAGGTCCATATTAATTTAAAATACAGGGTCGGATTATCCATTTCGTTTGATTGAAGTTTTATTTGAAAAATGGTCCAGCGCAGCGGGCTCAGCCTGCTAGTTTCACAATACAGAAAAAAATAACATAGAACTTTATTCTGACATCTATTATGAGTGCGAAAAGAACCAAACGATAAAATCTGATGAACTGATGCTATGGTACACATATGATAAAATTTAATATTAAAAACATAATTATAATAAAACCACGGACAATGAGTTTTTTAACTTGGAGTACGGGAACTTTTACACGATGTCTTTTACGAGCACATATTGTGAAGAACGGTGAAATTTAACACATCTTCATAAAAGCAATGAGATGATAAATGTTGTATGTTGCAAAACAAAATTGAGTTAATCTTATGATTGAAGATAATCAATGATCCTCTACCGTCTGTTTAAAAGAAAAAAATAATAATCACAGTGATTTTAATTGACGAAGGTGGCATTTGACAACAAACATACTTCACTGTTTGAATTTTACAGTTCATTTTCTCAAAATAATGATGTGATCATTTACCACTTTTATCATCTGTGCACTAGGGTGGAACGAAAAAAATTAATTTTTAATTTCGATATGTAATAGAGATAAAAAGTTGTCTAATGCCTTTGTTAAGGCAGTGTTAAAATATTTTAACAAACATAATACGTTTAGAGGTGCCGCAAAAGACGTGAATACATGTATTTTTAAGTAGATTTTACGAATTTTGCTAAATTTGGTTTAGTAAAAAAAAAATACCAAATGCCTGTTTTTGATTTTAAATAATACACATAAACTACTTTACAGTAGATATTTATAGTTTTATACTGCATATCTTTAATATTTATGCTACTAAATCTTGTATCTTTTAATTTCCATTTTTTTAGATTTTAGCAGTATTTCGTAATATCATTTCGATTAACTTTATTTTTAACTTAAAAATGAGGCAGATATTTTTTAGTTCTGAAAATTAATAGTCAAAAGAAGAACAGTACTTCTTTTGAAGTGACCTTGATTCAGGAGGGATATTATTGCCTGCTGTAGGGTAGCGGAAGAGGAAGGGAAGCATGCATAACTGTAGTAATGGTCTGGTCACATGTTTCTGTCGTCAGTCAGTGCAGGCAAACGAATCGTTTAAGTAACAAATGTTTTTATGCTGCTCTTTACTGGATTTTGTTTTGTTTATGAGTATGTCAGTTTAAATATTTGTATAATAATTTATTAATACTTTATCTTTAGTGTGATGGAAGTGTCAAGACCAGTTCAGACCAGACAAAAGTTAGAATGCCCAATTTTTGGGTACCATAAAAAATTAAGTGATATAAGATTTTCAATTTATTATGACATTATCTTTATATTCGACATGAGCTGAAACCAGACAAAACATCAAAAGAACGAACGGGGAGTGAAATACTTGATATTCTTATAAAGAAGTTGAATCTATTTGGTCGAAACATCTATCCCTGTAGTATCTCGCACTCGCATGATACAAATGGGAAAAATCTATCACGATAAATACAGAAGTATTTTAAGATCAAAAGGTAGAAAATGTACAGAAAAATATGATTTAATTGCAGCAAAATTTTTAAATGAAAGCAAACGTATTTTTTATGTAGCAACCTGTAAGTGCAAAGAATTTTCTGTCTGTAAGAGCAAAAAAAGAAAAAAAAGTACCTAAACTTGAACAATGTTTTTTATTTGACCAAAGTACATTGAGAAAAATGTTTATAAGTGGAGTCGATAAAGTTATTTCCAATATTTTAACACAAAGAGAAGAGTGGAAGCAACAGGTATTACAGCAACAATTAAAGCATAACTACAATCAGTAATTAGTAGTTAAGGGTACTAGAAAATCTGAAAATAATGCCATTCAATCAGATCCTCAGCAAACATTTAAAGGAAACTTAATATACAGTCCCTAAAAATCCTCTGTTTATTTTTTGGATTCAACTACAAGCGAGCAAATGCGAGTAGAACTTCCAACAGTAACAAGTGCTTGTGTCCGAACTGGGGTTTCAGACAGAATTGCTGCGACTATCGCAAGTGCTGTTCTTAAAGATGTTCGAATGATTACAGAGGAGAACAAATGTAAGGTAATTGATAGGATGAAAATTTGAAGAGAGAGAGCCAAGAATCGAACAAGAGCCCAATTCATCCTTTCTAGGACATGTAACCCTTGCTTTTGGAACAGGTGAAGCTATAAAAAATAGCATAACAGCCTACTTTATTGGTAACAATAATTTGAACATATCAACTGTAACTGATATTGGGAGTGATGTGGCAGCCTCAAACACTGGAGTTAATAACGGCGTGATTGCTTTGACAGAAAAAATATAAATAAGCCACTACAGGGCTGATTTGATTGTTACACTTAAAGGAATGGCCTTTGCGCCACCTGTTTCGTGAATTAGACTGAAAAACAAAGGGCCATAATGAATTTGGCGGGGTTTTAGGCAAACAACTTGAAAATTGTCACGAACTTCCAGTGGTTAAGTTCTTGCCTTTACAACACAACCTTCCTAATGTTAAAATAATTGAAGTTTTGAGCACAGACCAAAAATATTTACTTGAAATGTGCACATAAATCTCATGTGGTGCATGCTTTCCAGATCTGTCCTTATAAACAGGAAAGTTGGCTCATTCTCGATGGCTTACGTTAGCAAGTCGCATTCTTCGGTTATGTGCTGGAACATAGAATCCTTCAGATAACCTTAAAGCTTTAACAGAGTATGTTATGAAAGTGTATGCCCCATGTGGTTCCATATTAAGCTTAAACCATCATATCTAATTGGTTCCAAACATTTCTGGAGACTGATAAAATTTTCACGTTACCTTTGTGAGCACCATCTAGAAATAATTGACCCAGTGATTCAGAAAAATAGTTATTACGCTCACCCCAAAAACGTGATTCACTGTACGTTAAGTGATGAGAGAAAGCACAAAAGAGAGTTGGGTCTTCACCGTCTTCTAAAAGCAAGATTCGAAAAAAAGAATGACGCCGGAAAGTATGTGGTCCCAAAGTTCAATTTTCATGCTGAAGATTATGTTCATATGAGTATGTGGGCGGATATAGCAATCAAAGAGCTTTCAATGACAAAATGCATAACTAATGAGCATTTAAAAAGTGTATATAAATGAAGTAAGAGAACCGAGTTGCCAGTTATTATTTATAGATTTCACTCGTTTACACTGTAATACACAAGCAGTAGAAAGAGTTATAAATCTTGTGACAGAGTCATCAATAAGTGCCTGTCGTCCTGAAGCGAAAGAAGGCTTTATTAAAGCAAAATTTGCCGCACAAAAGATGATGCCAAAATTTGAGACCAAAAAACATTTTATCTAATAATCAAGAAAATTTAAAAACACAATAAATGTGAAGCTAATAATGTAATGGAACATTCTAATTATTCTTTAATATTTGTTTTGTTTCAATAACACTGGTTATTAATTATGTCATGACATTTGTTCTATTTTCTTGTTACTGTTTACGTTGCATGCTTGTGTTTAATTCCTTTTCAAAAAATCTTAAAAAGAAAATGATCCAAAAAACTGGTAAGTTTATTTTTATTATTATTACTTACTTATTTTTAAAAGTTTTACATATTATTTAAAAACCTGCGTTTGAACAAATATTTGTAAGCAAAAAAGTAATTACAACAGTTAAATTCAAACTGATATTACATCTTGATTTTTTTGAAAAAAGGCTCATTTATTTCAATTTTCCAGAAAATTAATGTATAAATTTAAATCCATTAGACTTAATATTGTTTTTACAGTAAAGAAGCATCTATAGATTGCTTTTAAAAACAATATTTGATTTTAAAAATGTAAAAATAAAACAGTAAAAAAATTATAATTTTATGTTAAATTTGGACTTTTTGTAAAAAAATCCTTATTTTTAAGGCTCTTGCGGCACCTCAAGATACAAATTTAGAATGAAAAAACTTCACAGTTTTATTATTAACATACAAAGACAACTTTTAATTGCTATTAGAAAATTATTTGCTGAAAAAAATATTTTGCCCTATACTTTCGTTCCACCCTACCGTGCACTTCATATAATTTCATTCGCATAAAACAGAAATAAAATCAAAAATACTAATTCCATGCACAGTTTTATAAATACATAATAAAGAATTGTACAAAATTTACAAACCTCTATCTCAAGCACAAAAAAAAAAGGAAACTTAATACTTTTAAAACATTACTGCGTATGTTGAGAGAAAATCATTTAAAGTTTTTCTATGCAAAAAATAATTCTTTGAACTGCATTTCTCTACAAATTACATGTATAGTAAAATAAACGATACAGTTTAGATATTTTAAGTATATGTACAAAAAGGTTAGATCCATAATTTGAGTTAATAATAAAGTAATCGATATTTTGACAATTTCGGGGAAACTCTATTCCCTTTAAGCATTGAAATTTTAAAAGTTTTTTTTTATTAAATATATTAGTAGATTTTAGAAAGTGTCTTGTGCATTTAATTGATGAAAATATCAACGCAAAATGTTCTCTAAAAGCATTCATATCCTGGGGGTATAGCTTTTAGATCATATTTTGAAAAACAAATGTCGGTTTTAACTCATATAAAAGTCTTTCTGAAAAATATTTGAAGAAAAATACCCATTCTTAAAATATAAGAGCAAAAATTTGCCTACAGCATAAAATATGCTATTAATTATGCATAAAACTTTATTTTATAACTCTATTTTAATTCATTTTACTTCAGGGTTCGTCTGCAGTTAATTTAACTAAAAACATATTTGAAAAGAATGTTTTTGTTACAAAAAAATATTTAATAATATTTTTCCATTAAAATTGAGGACCTTAGACGCCAAAGGGTATAAGTGAAAGAAATTTAAAAACTGAAATATGTGCGCAGGCTATCTGGAAATAAGGTAAGGGAAGCTGTGTACACAGTGAGACAGCAAACATTTTGACATATGGTTGTAACTTTTTCTCCAAACTGGCAAACACACATAACGAGCTCATCTTATGCAACACGTGAATGTAGTTTCGGCACTTCAGTTACTCGTCTGACAAAATAGTAAATAATTCTTTATTTTATAGTTGTTAAATTTACATAAACGTCTATTTTAGAGTTTATTTACTTCCTTGTGACATATATTTACTTAACCAAATCTAGCTATATCTAATAATAGACGATTTTGGCAAAACGCCATAAACTTTTTAAAGCGATGAAATTGATGTTACATATGTGGCATCCATTTTGTTACAACGTAAAGAAAGTACACAGTGAGACACACAGTTGTGGTACATATTGAGACGTATTTCATTGTGTACTTACTATGGGCTTCTGATGTTAAAGAAAGTTATTTATTAATTAAAAAAAGGTTTTACTTTCACTTTCTGTGTGTGTGTGGGCGTGCGATGGCTAGGGAAATCTACTAACGTAAGACGGTGAAAATTTGCATGAAGGTATTCCAAGGTCTGCCATTGTCCACCCGAGTCTCTTGTTTGTAATATTTTGATAATCTAGAAATAATAATTAGAAATCATAAACTGCAGAAAATTATTGATAGAGTGTAAAATGTATGATTTATGAAAAAATATATATATTGTCTCACTGTGTACCACTTGTGGTACACAGTGAGACAATTTCCGATACTCCGTTATGCTGCTTCTGTGCTTTTATAAATAACATTTTTAAAACCATTTATACATTATTGTGTAGAATATTTATGTAGCTTAAAGTTGTAGCAAAATTTTTTCAAACGTATAAAAACCGTCGTCATTCATTAAGTAATAATTTTCGTTTCACTGTATATTACGCTCCCCTATTGTTTTGGAGGTGAAGAAATATAAGGGATTTTCTAAATATGTGCTGCGTTCTAGAGGTCAACTTTTTAAGCTCTTTAATCTCAAATTCATTTTTTTTTAAAATATTGTACTCCACATTTGTTTCACAGTTATTGAAATAAGAATTTGAAGACCGCTTTGAACTAAGCAATGGTAACATATTTTAATTCAGTCAATTACAATTGATGTTAAACTTTGAACTCAATTTACTCCAAATGTAAGTTTTGGCAATTGTATCCATTGGCTTTTGGTGTCCTAATTTGTAATTATGGAATTTTACTTTAAAAGTAATAAATAATACAATCGGTGATTGTTTGAAAACTCCAATCATTAATTCTTTATATATCGCTGCACCGCAGAATTATGCATCTAATATGAAAAAGTTTGTATTATTTGCTGCGGATTTTTGATGCATCGAAGGTCATTCGTAATTGACGCAGATAAAAGACCTATCTTGCCGAAGCAATATCCGCCGTAACGCTGATGTAACTCTGATATCATCATAAATATTAGAAGCGCATTTAACAGAATCTACTGTACAGTTTTTACAATAAAACTTGCAGTAAATATTTGATATGGAGTCTATGAGAACTGCAGATAATCACATTTTTAAGACACAGTAAAAAAAAAAAAAAAATAATAATAATAATGAGCATAATATAAAACTTTTATCATCAAATATATATATATATATAAATTCAGACTATAACCACAAAATACATAACCATACTTTGGTTCATTATTGTTACTAATATTTTATTTACAGCATTAGATGGTAATTATACATAACAAGCTCCTTCTAAATATACTGTTTTCTAATAGTGTATATGGTACCATGGTATAGATATTTTGAAAAAAATATGTACAAAAGGATTTAGGCAGTCAAGTAGTGAAAAATGAAATATAGATAAAGTTGCATTTTAGCTCAGGATATGCGTTAATTTTTTTATATTTAAAATATTTCAGTAAAATCATATAGAAATTATTACTTGTAGCGCAACTTCACTATTTTTATTTGTCATTGAAATTCAGATACCAGTTTTTACCTTCAAAACGTCACAAACAGAAGGGTTAAAAACTTAAAACTTTTCAGCCTCTCTTATTTTCTATATCTTTATAGATTTTACCAAATTTCCCACATTCAATATTGACATTGATTTCTTTCTTGATACTACATCTCCATAATATTTGTATATTAAACTTCTCCACAAAAGTATTATTTGTTATAAATGTCTCTACTACTGACTAGGAGGCATCAGCACAGACAATCCCCTCATAAAATTCACAGCTGAAACTGCAGAATTACACTGGTTATCAAAAATTAAGGAAAAGTCACAAAATGCTGATTTTCAAATACGCGAACACTCAAAAGGAAATAATATAATTCAAGTAATTACTATCTCTACAACGCAGCTAGTCCATATAACATCTCATTCATGCCAGACATGGTCACAAATGTCAGTCACTACGGTGAAGCAAAAAAAATAGGAAATTCCATACATCTCATTATGAGTCTCAAATGATCACTATATTTGACTCCACTGAGACGTCACTGTGACTGCTGTTTCGGGACGAGTCACCATGTGACTTTACAATGTAGTTACATTGTGACTCTTATGTGACTGTCATTTGTAGACTCAATTTCAAAGTGATAGTGAACGCTGCATTGTGATAAGTTACCAAATAATGTCACATTAATGTCACATGATGACTTTCAGGTGACAGAGAGACTACTGTGAAGTCACCATTGTGCTCTTTTGGGAAAAGTCTCCATGTGACTGTAATATGATATTATTTGGTGACTTATCATAATGCAATGTTCATGATGACTATGAAGTTGAGTCTCAAAATGACAGGCACATGAGAGTCACAATTTAACTTCTTTGTAAAGTCACCTGCTGACTCGTCACAAAGCAGCAGTCACATTGACTTCTCAGTGGAGTCACATATAGTGATCATTTGAGACTCATAATTAGATGTATGGAATTTCCTATTTTTTGCTTCATCGTAGTGACTGTGACACTTGTGACCATGTGTGACATAAATGGGATGTTATATGGGCTAGCTGTGTTGTAGTGATAGTAATTACTCGAATTATATTATTTCCTTTTGAGTGTTCACGTATTTGAAAATTAGCATTTCCTGACTTTTCCTTAATTTTTGATAACCAGTGTAGTTAAAACTCGATTTGCATAATAAAACGCAATCGGTCTGCCAAGTCATATAGTGTTGGAAAACACATGAAAATCCGATTTTAGCGGTTCAATCGTTGGAGTATCATTGTGTTTTCCTGTTCCCAGTCTCCCATGGTTTCATACATTTTGGTGCTGGACGATACACAACGATAAACCTACGAGTCAACCGATAAAAACGTGTTTTCAGGTGTTTTCGACCAATATATGACTTGGCAGACCGATTGCGTTTTAATATGCGAATCGAGTTTTAACTAATTCTGGAATTTCAGCCGTGGTCTCGATGAGGTGATTGTGTGTGCTGCCGCTTCCTGGTACACTAAAGAGATGTTAAGGAGACTGTATACACTCTAAATTAAAATGTCTGAAATTCAGACACTTAAGTGTCTGAAATGGAGTGTTCAATTTTCAGACATTTTAAAATGTCTGAATTTTTTCAGACACTTTTTGCGTCTGAATTTCAGACACTTCAAACGTCTGAATCGCATCCATTTTTTTGTAAGCATCATACGTAGCCATGTTTGACCACGTTGAATCCTGGAAAAATATTTGGCTGTGGTCCTGCCCCTCCCCCCCCCCCCAATACAGCCTGATTTTTTTGGTGCTCTCAGTTTTGGTATACAATTTTCGTTACGTTGATAATTTAAATCTTTTACGACATTGTACTGATTATAATCAATATCTTGAACTTCAGGAGTAGAACAAGATTAAAAAACAAAAAATATTTATCTAAATATTAGATTTTTTTAAATTTATTTTGTTTTTAACCTTATTTTACTTTAAAAGTTCAAAATATTGATTATAATCAGTACAAGTTCGAAACAGATTTAAAATATAAGCTTTACAAATATTGCACATCAAATTTGGGGGCACTACAGTCGTAGGGGGACGGGGCACTACAGTCGTAGGGGGACGGGGCACTTCCCAGTTTGCCCTTCCTTTAATCAAGAAGTACTTTTGCAAAAAACGCAACCCTGCATTATAGTTGTCTAAATTGATATGTCCGGTATTCGGGAGTATCCGTTGTGGAGGTTAATGGACATTCTCGAATAGCGAACACCTCTATTTAACGAATACTTTTTTAATCAGCAGACATACATATTTGTATATTTTTACCTCAAAAAAGTAGACATCTCCAATTATCGGACAAATTCCGCGGTCCCGAAGTGTTCGCTATTAAGTTCTTTTAAGGTACATAGATAAATATATATATATATTTTATAATCTTGTCCTACTCTAAAAGTTCAAAATATTTATTATACTCGGTTGAATGTGGAAAAAGATTTAAAATATCAGATGTACGAAAATTGCAAAAATCCCCCCCCCCCCCCCCCCAAAAAAAAATGAAAATATAAAACAATATATTGCCACATAGGCAATTTTACATATACATCACTTGATAATCACAACAGCCATTTAACTATGAATAATGAAAATAAATAAATAAATATTCTACTTTAATAACATTGGGAAAAAATGACTTTGGTATTTTGTTAAATATATTTGCGTTTTTAAACTTGTCCTACTCTAAAAGTTCAAAACTTTCATTATAATCAGTGCAAGATTTAAGATATCAGCTTTACAAAAATTCATGCAAAATCCCCCCTCCCCCCCCCCCCAAAAAAAAAAAAATGAAAATACTTATTTAAAAATTATGTTTTTAAAAAAATTATATTTCCACATGGGCAAGTTTTTATGTAGATCAGAGGGTACTCACAAAAGCTATTCAACTATCAATAAAAACAAATAAGTACATATTCTATATTAAAAACATGAGGAAAAAATAACTTATGATTTCCAAACTTCTTTCGTCTTAAATATATACAGTAACATCTGTCATTTTTGTATTTTTCGTATAAGTGCATATAAATAAAGTTACCACAATTTTAAATACGAAATCTAGTTAGAGGTTTTTACTTTTTCCCATTATAAATTTCAAATTACTTTTTTATTAAAAATAATAAAAAAATCAGTATTAGAGTTGATTGCAAATCAAATACATATGTATATTTTTACAGGCAGCTTCATATAATAGACCAGTCTCATTTACTTTATTTATCTTTTTTTAATCTGCGGTTTTATGCCAGGAAGTAAGAAAGCATTATGTCATCTTTCAAAGTTTTTTTTTTTCTTTACTTCCTTGTGGCCGTCATTTACTGCGAGATAAAAATTATCTATTGAAACTAAGAACTGACATTGAATATATAATTCGTAATAAAAAAGAACGTCATAAGTTTAAAAATATATACTTCTAGAATTAGTGGGGTTTTTTGCGAACAGATTCAAAACTAATTAAATTTCATGCAGGATTTTGTTTAGTACAATAAATAAAATCATAAAATACACTAATTTTACTACTATAAAGAAACTTACTTGAGTTGCTGCAAGAGGTAAGAAATATTCCTCGATTTGAAATTTTAAAAACCACCACAACCACAGTGAGGGAGAAAGACTTTCATCAGTTTAAAAGGTAATCCCATAATACATCCGACTAGCCATATTTAAAGAATGAGATGTTTCATTCTAAAAACAGGACCCGCCAGACAAAAGTTTCTTTTTTTTGCCAGCTTCGACAGGACGAAGATGAATAACACAATATTATTGATATAAATTGATACGAGTTAACACTAAGCCCATTGCACACGCTTTGTAGAATTTCCGGGTGTAATCTTCAACCGTCGTCTACTTCTGTTCTGTGTCTATCCCGCCCTTGTATCGACGACAGCTTCTAAGAGACATTTGATGTCGAGCACACACGTCAGATGTATGTATTCAATAAATAAATAATCCAAGTTAATACGAATTAAAATCACAGTACTTCACATTTCGCAAAAAACGAATTAAAATACACGCGTACACAAAAACAAATTTTGTTTGAATTACAACGTATACCACTTCGAACGAAGACATCTAAAACGCATGCGCAACTGGGAGTGCTAGTGCCCCCTGGTGGTTATTGCGTCGGAAGAATCAAAACGTCTTAAATTAAGACACGTTTAAAGCAATGAAGTGTCTTAAAATAAGACGTTTGCGGATATTTTAGACATTATTCTCAGTTCGTTTACACCATGGTCATAGTAAGACGCTTATGTATCTTAAATTAAGACATCTATAGTGTCTTAATTTTCAGATTAAGACACTTAAGTGTCTAAAATTCTTTTTCAGTCACATATGTGTCTAAATTTAAGACGCTTCTATTTGCAGTGTAGCTTTTGAACATTTTTTAAATTTAAATATTTTAAGCTACATTTTGGCATAATAAAGGGATTAATGAAGAAAAAAGATTCTATCAAGTAATTGTTCGATTCTCCGATAAAGAAAAATTTCAAAACTATTCTTAGAAAGTATGCTGAACAATTTTAAGTATCGGATTTACCATAAGTTATCTCGTTTGAGAGAAAAAAAATAGAAACCAGAAAACAGGAATTCTGCTTTTTCAGAATTTAGTATCGCCCCCGATAGAATATATATAGTACAAAACCTATTTCAATTTTAAGACTTAAATAACACACTTTTATTTTATGTAAAATGACGTCATTCGCATCCGCTTAAGAATTCCACATTTACGATCCACTGTTAAACATCTACAGTAAAGCATGTATAAGGATGTCACTATCGCAAAATAATACGCAAATGCAGCAAAAAGATGCCGTCATTAAAGAAACTCGACAAAAAAATAGGCTATCTAATGATTCATAGGCATTCATTTGTTTGTAACATAAATATAGACTATTTCAATCGTGACGTCAGTCATGACGTTTTGGTTGGAAACTGACTCCAAACAAACGGTTACTATGTTGTATTTTCCATTTTGTTTGTGTGTTTCATCTATATCTTATATCTATATCTGACATCTAAGTGTTTTAATACTTGATATGTACTGGTAACATTTTCCGCAATTTATATTTAAAAAAGAAATGACGCATAGCAACCGTTTGTTTGGAGTTAGTTTCCAGCCAAAACGTCATGACTGACGTCACACTGAAAGCGTCTACAGATACTTAAAATTAAATATAGTTTATAATGTTTTAACAGAAATTATTCGTTTATATTTTTGTTCAAAATAGCACGTATTTTAATTACATTTTCTTTTAGTTGTTATGAGAAAATGGCAACAAAGAGATATAATTGCTATTTTTCAACTATTTTCCCTTTTCTTTCTATATAAATGGAGTACTTGAGTTTGCCAAAATTAAACAAATGGTGCTAAAATCTACAAAAAAATTAATAATTCATAAATAAATGGAGATACAGTTTTCAAGCAAATTGCATTTAAAAGTACATTTTTTTCCCAATACGACGGTATAAAAATTGAAAATGTGCGATGCTATAGAGCATTTAATCGCACAGTGATACATCTGCTTTGTTTATTGCTAGCGTCTGCAAGGTAACGTTATTTTTTTTAGTCAAAATAAGCTGGGAGAAAGAAATAGCATACAGTCCCGGGGGCTAATATGCAAATAAGTGTTAAATTGCAGTAAAATTGAACTCAAGTTTCATGTATATATATAAAATAAAAACTTTTTACTTTATTATAAATCCGATACTTAGTTTTATCATATAGGGCATACGGAACAACCTCAAAAAAATTCAAGTCAATTGAAAAATATACATAAAAGTTTTATCACTTTGAACAGGGTAATTCGTCGAAAAAGCACAAACTGAGAAAAATCGCATTTAAGTAAAGTGGGTGTGGCATTTGAAAAGACAGCGATACAATAAAATCGCCTTTTAACTGTATTTGTAATACTCGGATCTTAACGGAACGTATTCATAATATACTAGCGATAATGATGTAAAATTTAAGCAAACAATTAGAAAATCGATATTTTCGTAATTTTTCGCCGAATGAACGGTACCGAGTCCCCTTAATTATTTTAATAAAAAGTGCTATGCAAACTGTTTCAGAACATACTTATCACAAAATTACTAAATAATAAGCTTGAAAATAATTATGTTGTTCAGTTAAAAGTTTTTTTCTTTTTTTTTTTCTAAATTCAGTAGTCTAAATATATTTAAATGTTTACTAATTATGTTAACTGTTTATTGAAGCACTTGTTCATATTATTTTATAATGTGAAAAATCGATGATAATCTTTTATAAGGAAAACAAATCTAATTAAAATATAATTTCAATTACGATTTTAATAATCTAGTTAAAATCATTGGCATACTTATATTTATTTCAAAAAATGTAGCATTAATTTTTTAATCATTATTAAATTAATAAAACAAAATTCATGATATTCTTTGTATTTTTAACATGTTTATATGGAATAAATTGAAATACATATAATTTAATTATCAGAAAACAGGAAGAAGATTATTTTTTATACTTCTTTTTCATTCACGTATATTTTATTTTCTCTATATTTTATTTTTAAGCACTCCAAGTAGAGATTCTTTAGTATTTTTCGAAGAAAAAAATGAACGACAGAAGAGAATTAATGGGAATGTTTACCAAGTGAATACTCTGTTTATTATTTTAGAGGTGAAATTTAGTCTGAAATATGTCTTGAGCGGTCTTCTATACATTTTTTTGTTAAATTTTAAAATCATCTATACAAAGTATACGTTCAATAAAAAAAAAAGTATTGTCCAAAAATTATTGTCCAGCACACTTTTTCCGTCTGTTCGAAATATTAAATACACTGTGTATTATTTTATTTGGTGGTCGGATGAAGTTTTTGTGCTCTTTATCAAGGCAGATATTTTTCTGTTATCTATTTTGATAGATTTTTATAGTTAAGAAGTAAATGGCGTAATATTTTTATGAGAGTGTTTGTAATTGAAATTTACTATTTTAAGTATTTTTTCACGTATTTCACATATTTTCGATTACTTTTAAAAAGTTCAACTTTAATAACAAAGATTCTTAAGTTTATTGTATCTTTCAAGACTTTATTTTAAATTTAAGGTATATCAAGTAAAACATTGTTTAAATGTTTACTGTTTATATGTATAAATTCAATAGGTAATAATGCAAGATATTTTGAAAAAAGAAAAAAGAACCGCACTTAAAAAATGAAAAATAATTTCTCAAAAAGAAAAAAAAGGCTATCAGGGATAAGAAAGTTTTTTTTCTTTTGCAGCATTTAAATTATTTTTTTTTTATATTATAATTTCCTTTAAAATAATATAGCTTATAAAAAAATATTTGAAAAGTATATATTGAAAATATGAATAATGCCGTGTGTCCTAAACGTTCCCATACTTCAAATTAAAGAATTCATTGTCCGTGATTTTTTTTAATATTAAATTTTATCGTCTGCTTAACATTGCATCCATTCTTCAGTTTCTATCGTTCTGTTCTTTTCGCGCTCAATTGATGAGAGAATAAAGTTCTGTGTTATTTTGTTGTTCATCGTGAAATGAGTTTTCCACGCTATCAGATAATTGCGCTGATAGAAACTTCTTTTGATTGTAAATCGCATGAAAGGTTCGAAGACGTTTGACGAAATAAATATTCAAAGGATGCAATACCAAGTAAAGATACCCTATATCGGCTCATTCGAAGACTTCGTAATACAGGTTCGGTGGAAAACAAGCATAAAACCGGAAGGCCGAAAGTTGTTAAACCAGCATTTTTGCGTGTTATAAAAGTGATGAAACTATGGGCGTGCTGAAGAATTTTTTGCAATAGACTTATCCCAAAAAAGTTTTGGCCATCTCGATCTAAGCATCCCGGAAGTTTTTCTGCGGGGATATTTAAAGAATAAAGTTTATGGAGATAGTCCTCAAAGAATACATGATTTGAAAATTGCCATTACTCAAAGGATACAAGAAGTAACTCCAAGCAAGTTAAAACGCGTTTCTACAAACATTCGCAAATGAATTCAGCTTTGCCTCCTAGAAAGGGGTGGACTTTTTGAACATTTATTATAAATCTAAATTCAGTATTTTTTCATACGTGATGTTAAAAGTACTTTTTATCTTTAGCATAAAACTAATCCTTTTACGGTTTTTTGTTTTGTTTTGTGAATAATAAATACATATGTCGTCAGCAAGGGAATGTTTAGAACACTCTGTAAATTACGTTATGCTTTTTTGAATACATTTGTATATTTTATTTTATATTCGGAAACTAATAAATATATTTAAACAGCTGAAGCAATCAGAGCGATCTTTAAAGGGAAGTGCACCCCCCTGCTGCATTTTGACATTTTAACTAGAAACATTTTATCAATTATGATTGAATTTTAAAAAGAATTTCTTAAACTAGTTAAATACTAACGGAAAAAATATTGAAAGTATAAATGTGTCAATTTTTATTATAATAAAGTATCTGATAAAGAAGCAACGACACACACACAGAAACAGATCTCTATACGCCCCCCCCCCCCATCCCTGTATATTATTTTCTTCCGATTGAGGTTCTAAAGGTAATTTATAATTAATAAAACTATGAATCCAACGCAGGGTTCCCGTGTTATAAAATAAAATTAATTTTTTTAATAAAAACTGCAAAAGATATTTTACATTTAAGGGATCTCAAAACTCTTAAAATTGGAAATGAAAGACCATTTTCAACATTTAATATCTCAAAGTGTGTATGATTTTATAACACAATTTTTATTGGGATGAAAGGAATAAGTATGTTCTGAAGTATGTTAGCATTTATAGGGGGTAAACTGTCAGACATTTGACGAGCAGAAAATTGGTATGACAGCTTACTCGCTGGATTACAAAATAAATATTACAATTAGAATGAAAATTTTGGTGCCTACTTATTCTTCATGTTGTAATAATTACTTTGAACCTAAATAAATTTGTCTTTAAAGCATATTTATATTTTTTATACAAAGTTGTATTTAGCTAATGAAAAATTGTGAACATTTCAGCAGTATAATCAAGTAAAAAATATACTTTTCTTTTAACAATAAAAAGCAAATTTTTAGTTCAGTTTATAGACACTAACATGAAACATACGTTTTGAAAATTTCATGAAAAAGTATTCAGAAGTTTCTGAGATATCCCGCGCGGTATACCCAAAAAAGTCTTTTGGATAAAGTTGACTTCAAAGTTTCGGAAACTCAACTGTAGCTATTGAGTGGGTATAATTCTAAAAGCCATAACCTGTGTCTTAATGGGAATTTTAAGTAAACAACTGTATTAAAATGTTCATAAAAATAGGAGTTTAACATTTAAGAATATTTAAAATTTCGAAAATTTTGAATCTTTAAGAGACCCTTTAATGTAATATTTTACACTGCCTAACAACAACGCCAAAACCCATTTTATACGAAAAATATCAATTATGTATAAAAATAAAGCTTCCAAATTTATTAAAAGGGGTGCTTTAACGTTATACGCATGCCAGAAGTTATTGCTAAAGGAACTGAACATATCTCGCTTCTTACTGAAGCCTTTTTTATTCTAATAATTTTAATTTTTAAAGCGCGTACATGTTAGATTACATGCATTTTAGATTTGTGTTATATTATTATTATTATTATTATTATTATTATTGGTGAAGTTTATAGTTGTGTTACGATATTTTACTCGGAAACCAACGTTGAATTATTTATATCATTTGAAGTCGATCTTCTGTAATAGATCTGCACATCGTATTTCAAACTTAAAAATTATTTAAAAACATATACAAAAATAAAAAAATAAATAAATAAATAAATAAACAAACTGAGATAAAGTTTTCAAGAAAATTACATTTGAAAGGTCATCTTTTTTTTTCAATTTGGCACTGTAAATACGTAAATTACACACACACAAACAAAAATAAAAAGTAAAATAAAAATAAATATAATAAAAATCAGTAAAATATACATTTATTAATCAGGTGTTGCCACCATCAGTGTGACCTCAGCATTATTCACGGACAAATTTCTGCTTTAGATTGTTTGTTGTGCTGTTAGTTTAACAAACGTTATTAATTTTTCATATATTATAAAAAGAACATAAAATAATCCCTTAATTATATATTTTTTTTTCTTGCAGTGCACGCGTAGTTATGTGTGCATGAAAATTTACAATTGCATTTTGATTAAAATTCCTAAATTTATGTGTCTAGTTTTTGCAGGTCTGTAAATAAATTTTTGGATATAAATTAATTTTCAAGAGACTAAAAAAAAAAGTCAAATCTAGACACACAAGTCCTCACAAACACATCAAATTCACATTTCTTCAAAATGTGACTATTCAATATCGTCCGACTTTTGGTCAATACTGTGATTTGACGTATGTCTCTTTCAGTGGCGTTTCGAACATTTAAAACTTTGCCAAAAACATATTCTCCATATTGAATAAAGTGTTATGTAGTGATTGTGTTTTTTAAGGTTTCTCAGTAGCTCGCATTTTAGTCACAATATTACGTCACTGACTGGTGGTATTTTAGTCACACTTGCGAAGTGACTTTCAGTGACGTCACTGTCACCATGCTGTATGGATCCCTATTTACCTTTATTTTCATTATATTGTTTTTTACCAAAGCACTTGTATTTCATGTAATTAAATATTTCAATGTATACTTAAATGCGTTGTTAGTTTATTTTAATTTTTTAAAACACGATACCTGCTTCTTGCCTTAACTTTTGATTTATTGAATAAGTGCATTTTTTATATGATTATATATATCTATTGGTTTAGTTGTAGTGTAATTAATGCTTTTTCGTTGATCTTAATCTCTCGTAAACTGGTTTATTGACAATTGTTCTATTTTATGTAATATTCAATGGCGCAGTGGTACTCCTAGAAATGCATTATCGATATCCAAATTGACATAAAACTAACTTGTTTTAAGAATCTGTACAGTTTAACCACGTCTTATGATAGTTTTCCAGTTTACGGAATATGAACGTTCTTTTCTTTTGCGGCTATCGTATTCTTATACAAAATATAATTTGATTTATTTTTCTCTGCGTCATAAAATATAATGCAATCCAAATAAAACCCCTCTTGTTGCTACTCAACTATAAACATATAAACTCTATGCTTGAGACACGTGAGAAATCATTTAAATTTCGGAATTAGAAAATTGGAAACGTATTAAAAACTACAATTACAAAGGCGTTTAGAACTACACGTAGAAAGGCGTTTATAACTACAATTAGAAAGTTCTACTTAACTTATCTAAAAGAGAAGAAACCGTTCAGCATTTATCGTTCTATTCGTACCAATGATAGTTTATGCAACTATAAAAAAATAATTAAAATTGCGTTCTAAACAATTCATTTCTTTATGAAAAAAGAGCCATTTATAAATCGTTCAAAAATCGCAGAAATGTGACCAATAATAATAATCTCTAAAATATTCAAGCCTCACAATTGAACCACTCTGATAAATGGATAAATGGCTAACCACCGCGAGAGAAAAATTTTAATGTTTTATAGCTGTACTTGAAAACGGTAGGGTGGACACACATATTACTATTCAGTTACATAAAACTAACATGAATAGAAAACCAAAATTAATCGACATAACAATACACTATCAATATATACAGCCACCCTCAGACACTCACATGTAATTATATATATATATTGGGTGGCCATAATTAAAGGGCACTTTTTTGGAGGACTATTTGGATTATTTTTAAAAGCATTGGTTTTAGTCGGTAACGAAAGTATGCGGAAACGAATTATGCCATAAAAACATTAATTTTAAATTTACCAATAGATGGTGAACAAATGTTACAGATGTTTATTAAAAAATATAAAAAAAAACCTTTTTTTAAATTCAATATTTTTTGGACAATGACATTCTTTTATAGCACTAATTACTATAATTTTGATAAAAACAATTTGCACTTCATACTTTATGATAATTCGTTATTAAATATTTATGTTTTAACAACTTATTATCGTGCGAAAATTTTCATGAAAAAGTTTCTAAATTTAGCTGGTAAGAAATTCTCCATTTTTTTTGTAACGTCATCTGTTTAAAAAGTTTGTAATTAAATTTTTATTGCAGAAGTTATTTCCGCATGTTCTAATCTGAATAAATATCAAATCTTTATTAAATATTTTATCTTGTAGAGCCCTTCAAGCACGTGCAATTTAATTACAACAAGCTGGTGCATACATATACATGGTGGTTATAATTAAAGTTACCCTGTTTGGACCTACGTAGACCACGTTCTGATAGACATATATCTAAGAAACTTGGAAAATACGTTATATGGACCATGGGGAAAAGAAATTTGGAATAAAAAATAGTAGTTCAGATTACGACCACTAGATGAGAAGAGGGCGCATGAAGACTAAAAAACTCAAACTGGAATCACAAAACTTTATTTATTCACTGCCTATGCTTAATGTGCATTCCATTTGTATGAAGCACATGTTGACCGGGAGCTGGCAGCACAGACAACCACCTCATCGAGTTGGAGGCTGAAATTCCAGAATTAGCTAAAACTCAATTCCCATATTAAAATGCAATCGATCTGCCAAGTCATATCTCGGTGGAAAACACCTAAAAATTCGATTTTAGTGGTCGGCTCGTAGGTTTACATTTGCGTTTTCCTGCACCCAAAGGTATGAAAACATGGTGGACTAGGAGCAGGAAAACGCAATGTTAAACCTACGAGTCAACCGGGTTTTTAGTTGTTTTCCACCACGATATGACTTGGCAGACTGATTGCGTTTTAATATGGGAATCGAGTTTTAGCTAATTCCTGGAACTTCAGCTTCCAACTCGATGAGGTGGTTTTCTCATGGTTCGTACGCTTCCTTGAATGTTGCAGACCAGAAAATTTTTGGGCACCAGTATTATCTTATAGAAAATCTCTTCTTAAAAGAAGGCGAAATTTTGCGCGTTTAATCTAAATTTCTTTTTCTATAAAAAGATACTGGCAGTTTTCCTGGAGAAATAATGGTATTCATACATACCATGTGTGTGTGCTGCAGGCTCCCGTACTATGTGTTATAGCGTAATTGCAGTAAAATTACAAGTTATGCTTGTTTTCAAATCAGGCAGAGTACGTATGCTTCATCCATAGACACGTTCTTTCACGGATCCACACAAACAGAAGTTGCAGTAATTCAAGTACGGAGAAAGTGAAAACCAGATTGTCGGAAAACATTTTGAAATTACCTGATCATCTCCAAAGTGAGCACGAAGCAGTACCGCTGCTGCTCGGACTATGTGACGTTCTGCACCATCTTGCATGACAAATTGCTGTCTTTCTGATAAATATCTTCACCAACATCGATCGTTCTTTCTTTTCTTACACTTTGGTGCAGAATGTTTTTACAACAGCGACTACGGGCTTTTTAAACCGCCCCAAATTTGCATAACGTCATTTCTAGTAGATGAAAAACACCCTCATTCGGCCAAAATTTGAACTACTGTTTTTTATTGCACATTTCTTTTCCCCATGGACCATATAACGTATTTCCCAAGTTTCATCGAAATCTGTCTACCAGAACGAACTCTACGTAGGTCTAAACAGGGTAACTTTATTTATAACCAACCTGTATATACCACATACGCATGCAAATTATTTATACATAAAAACACATACATACGTAAACATACACATTACAAGTCAAAGTAAAAATCACTATACAACAGAAAAATAAATAAAAGAAAAAAAAAACTGTTAGGATAAAAATTTAACATCGTTAAGGTATAGGGTTGTGAAAAAAAAAAAAAAATCTATTATGAACATGATTGAAATTATATATTTTCATATTCAAAGAAGGATAACTATACAATCCAGGAGAGATTTAAACCAATTTTCTTTAGATTAGATTAGTTGCAGTAACATGATTTAAACATTCTCAAAACATTAAAAAAATATGTTTTTCTGAGATTTATATTATCACGCCGCAATAGGGATCATGTTTTTATGATTTCCAAAAATGACCCCAACAAGCAATTTCATTGTATTTCATTATTTTAGAAAATACAGACGACAAGAATATGCAAATTCATGATGACAATAATAAAAAAAATACAATATCCTGTTTTAAAACATAATATTTTTGTGTGTAATTCCAGATATATATATACTATAGATAATAAATTTTAAATTCATGTCATATTTAAAATTCCCATACTTACAAAGAAATTCATGTAATGTTTATAAATTTAAATTATAAAGAATCGCTTTTTAAAATTTTTGAATAATACAATGTAGTCATTCATCTGCCATCAGTCATCACTGAAATTATTCATTTCAGTCGCGTTATAAAATTGTGGGTATTTCGGAGAAGCAAATCCTGGATTACGTTCCTAAACTGCTTTTCAATATGCTATTCAAAGTGTTATTTAAAATTTGTAAAGATATATGTACTGCATAAATCAACGATAATGCTGGGATAAAAATCGCTGTTTCTTGTAATTCTTTTAAAGCATTATTTGTTAAAAGGGTTTAAAAGAAAATGATAATAAAACTTACGTTGAATATGAAATTTATGTTTCTACTTTTACTGGGATTAGGATTGTATACTGAAATCCGAAAAAAGTATAAAGTGCAATATATTTTATTTTATTCTGTTATTTAAATGGAAAATAATTAATACAGATAATTTAATTTTTGAATAGAATTTCTTATAATTTTGTTGCTTGATTTTTTTTATTTATATGTCATATTTAGTTACGTATTTACTACATTTAAAATACTTAGAATGTATACATTTTATATATAAAATTATGTATGTATTTATAACTAGTAAAAGCCATGCTTTGTTTGGATTCGCGAAGCATCATTTAATAAGATAAATATTTGAAAGTAACACTATTTTTTATATTACTTTTGCATCTTTATTAAGCAAAAATGTTATTTTATGTTTTGGCGCATTTTAATTTTTAGAAATGCAAATTCAGCCAAATTACTAAGAATTTCCACGGAATTTGTTATTTATGATGTAAGACTGTGGTATAAATAAAAATACTTTCGACGCAAAATTTTACAAAATATTTTTTAATTTTCAGCTAAAAGCTCTTATAAAGATGTTTTTGCATATTCCAATAGCCTCTGGTGTTTCCTCAAATGGTACGAAATAGGTATGTTTCCAATCTTTGTAATCCACATCAAATAATCTTTGATAGCAATCTTAGAATAATATATTCGAAGAAAGCTTGAAAAAAGTTACTTCTTCAAAATCCTATTTTCTGGAAAAACATTTGAAATTTGCTCTCGTTGATACTAAGAATTATTAACTTATTATATTATTGTTATGATTCAACCCGAATTCGAATAACACTTTATATAACGAATTTAACAATTAATTTTATTTATTTTCAATACTTTTGTTGCCACTTTACAAACAAAAATCATAATATAATTCTTTTTAAATGCGTAAGTATCGTCTGCGTAAATGATTTCACATAACAAGAATAAATTGTGTATTTGAATTCTTAACACTGAAAAATACTTTTATAACTGAATGTAAATAATTGAATTTTCACAAAACTTAATTCATTAAAAATATGCTATAATTTTCAGAAAAAAGGGTATTTTAAAAATTTCATAAAAGAAATCGTGAAACTATTATATGTTTAAAAGGAAAGAGCACCAAAATCTGCACCATTCCCAACCAATCTTAATAAAGTATTCTATTAAAATGTATATTCTCCTCTCAAATAATATTCACTTTTAATATAATAAAGTTTAATGTTGTTTTGCGGTTTGAAGTATAAATTCTGCAGTTATTTTCAATATTTAAAATATTTTGTCTTCACAAAATGCAGATATAAAAGTTCCTTTCCTTATTTAAATATTTTTTTTAAACATGAGAAATTTTGATACGACGATAATATTTAACGTACTTAATCATTCATGATTTTATTTATTTTTACTGACTCGATGCTTTTTATTTACTGCAAGAAATACTCAGGTTTTATTATCGTTTACAAAAATAAATCCGTATAATGAAAAAATATATTCAACAAAATAATAAAAATGTTTTTTGTTAAATCATTTAATAAGAAAATAATATTGTCAGAATATACAGATCATACTTTATTTCTATAAAATCCAAAAAATATTTTTTCCTTGATTGAATTAAAAAAAAAAAAAACTGTTTTTGAGATATTTTGGAGTAATAATGAAAAAATATTTTTCTATTTAATTAATCATTATTATATCTATAACTAGTAAATCTGCAAATCAGGAGATTCAACGTCAGCTCTGCAAGTCACTGTGTTATAATCTCATTTTGCGTAAAACTCAGCATCCTTCAATCCACATTTTATTATTATAGGGGAAACGGGGCTAGTTGGCTACAGGGGTAAGTATGCACAGCCCTCATAAATTGCCTGTTTGTGGATAGATTGCGCAACCAGTCACAGAGTACCTTTCTTATTGCTTTTTACAATCCTCATTGTAGCTTTGCAGCGTTACCTACGTGCAGTGGACATTTATTACGATTTTTCTGGGTTTTTTTTTTTTTTTTTTTTTTGCACTCATAAGTAATTTTTTGTTACTTCATTCTTTATCTAATTTCTAATACTTATCTTAATAATTGCGATTTAACTTCTGCAGTTTTTCTTAGTGCATGATTAACTGTACCTACCCCATATGTGATTTACTTGAATTATTTATGCTTAGAGGATTACGTGTGCCTTTTGTGAAGAAATTTATTGTGGGGCTAGTAGGCGCATTGAACACGGGGCAAATTGGCTCGGTTTTTGGTGTGTGCTGGTAGCTTGAAAAACATCAAACAACGAGAAAAGTGGTTTCAACGCAAGATTTTGGAAACACGAGGCTTGCCAAACATGGACACTCGAATTTTTATTTGTGACAGCTGTAACTCTGATGATGATATAGAGTAGTATAGAAGTTAATCAATGTTAATGTTTTAATCATTATTTTTATGTCTGTATAATTTAGAAATTACATTATACGGCTATAACGCCTTAGTTTAAACTTACTTGTAATAATGAAATTGATTTCGCTTAACTGCGTGTCTTATTTGAGCTTCATTTAAATTTTAATAAAGTGTGCGCCAACTTACCCCATAGGTATAGGCAACTTGCCCCGTGACGGGGTAGGATGGCGCACAATTTTCCTTTTACTTTAGGCTTCCACTAAACATAAACTGCAAAAGCTACAAACTCAAAACTCCGGGTATTTATAGGCCAATGCATGTTCTTTAAAAGTGCAGTTAAAGTTTCATAAAAATCTTAAACAAAAAATTAATAAAAATCAATAACTAAAAACTTCGCCTACAAACCGGTCTTCGCTACTTTTAATTACATAAATATTTATAAGAATATAAAATTCTTGGAAGTTTTCGGATATTAGAAGCGATAAATTATACACAGTGTGATAATGATATTCTGAAATTCTGAAGAACGGCTTAGTCTTTTTAGATAAAAAAGTACGTTTCCCCTCATTTTCTCATTAAATTTAAATTAGTAATTTCTTAATGATTGTACGAATAGCTCTAGTATAGCTCGGATTTCGTTTTACACTGATATTATTTTAGGATAAGCAAGAGTTTGAACAAGGATTTTATGTTTTCTTAATATCCAAATAGAAATATTTAATTAAACTGAATCTATTATATATAATGTAAAAATCTAATGTTATAAAAAATTTTGATAGAGGAAAACTTTTTCATGGTCATAGATGTAAGATCTTATCTAAATAGATTTAGTAAAATTACATAAGAAAATAACTTATTATCATTAAACTAAAATTATAGTATGATAAAAGAGAAAAAAAATACATATACAGGTATATAAACAACTTTCATCCCTTAGGCTAATGTCAGAGGAAAGTCTAATTGCACGCTTTTTCTTTCAACATGAAAAAGAAACACCTTAGCTAACAGGTGTTTCTTTTTCGCGTGCAAACAAAAAACGAGCAAATAGACGTTCGTCTGACATTAGCCTTAATCGTCGCGCCTCGCGACGATTAAAGAGTTAATAAACTGATGTACCGGGTGTCCTAAAAAGGACTGACTGATTTTAAAATTCAATAACTTGCAAACGGTGCCAGATATTTAAAAAATTCTTGCAGGAGGGTCATGCATGAGGTCAAAAGTTTGTTTACAGTGATTTTCGATTTTAGTTCGAATAACAAAAAATAGATGGCGCTGTAAATAGTAGACGCTAAATACATGCTCGATATTTTGGTCTTTCTGTTCTTCCATGCGGTAAAAGGAGATGAATATGTACTGAGTGGGTCCGTAAGTGCCAAAAATCGAGACTGAATTTAGCGTCTGTTGATGGCAGCGCCATCTATTTTTTATAATTCGAACTATAATCGAAAATCACTGCAAAAAACTTTTGACCTTTTGCATAACCCTCCTGTAAGAATTTTTTAAATATCTGTCACCGTTTGCAAGTTATTGAATTTTAAAATCAGTCAGTCCTTTTTAGGACACCCGTATATGTTATATACGCAAACTCATCATCTTTATCAAGATTAATATTGAAAAAAAAATGCATTAGATCACCGGTTTAATGAAATGGGGTGCTCTAATAAGAAGGGACATCTGTGAACCTGGCTTATTTTATCCCATTCTATTTAATTTTGAAAGGCATATCTTTCGATATTCTCTGATCAGTTTATTAACAAGAAAGAAAATTATGCGTCAAGCATAGATTAGAAAACATTTTTCAACACTTCTTGAATTCTCAAAGAAAACTTCGCCGTAACATACTTTTGTGCATCTCTGTATATGATCTATATGTTTGCATATATTCTACATAGTATGCTAAAATTTAGTTTAGTTAGAAAAAGCATATCAGTGATTAAAATTCAACTTTAGTATTTTCCACCTATAGACAGAAACGTACATGGATTCTTTTCTACAGCCTTGTATATTACGTGAAGATTTTTATACGCGCCACATATTAACTTAATGATTCTATTTAAATTTTACAAACATGTGTTATTAAGTACGAAATGTAGCTGAGCTTGAAAATGCATAACTTAAATTAAAAAAAAGCACTTGCGCACGCAACACACGCAAATCATGCACATTCCCTGAGATGCTTACGAATTCTTTTGTTCAGACCTGTATATGGTCTATATAATTTATTTACACCAAATAGTAAGTAAAAATTAATGAACCTTGAAACATGTATCATAATCGAAAACGCTCATCATCAATCATCCCTAATAGACAATACTTCGGATCCAAATTACTATTGTATCCAAATTGTTTTATGTGACCCTGTAAATTAATGATAAATGCGATGCAAATAATTTTCACTTGCAAGCTTCTTGTAGTAAACATCAGTATGTATATCAATTTCATAATTTTTGAAATGGTGCAATACATATAAAGTACATTGCAAACAGTTTTCCCCCGTAGATCCAGTAGGCCTGCATTATATAACCGAATTCTTCTTTTGATCTTGTAAAAAATTATAAATGCTTTGCACCCTTAAACTTAGAAACCGATGTTTTAGTGCGGCTCAGAAATCCACATCAATTTTATTATGTTTGAAATAAAGTACAATCATTACAATACGCCGCAAAATAATTTTCTTCATAGACCGTAATATAATGAATATTTTTGAGTTCCCTGTACGCGTATCGTAAGTGATGCACATAAGATATTTTATG
Organism: Maratus speciosus; assembly: GCA_963932465.1. Lineage (NCBI taxonomy): Eukaryota > Metazoa > Arthropoda > Arachnida > Araneae > Salticidae > Maratus > Maratus speciosus. Next base: position 173,303,005 of record OZ010792.1, on the reverse strand, counting down.
TTCCAGTGCACCTTAATAATGTATATAAATTACACTACTTTTAAAATTGTGTAACATTATTGAAACACATCGCAAATTATTTTTTCCCATAGACCATACTGTAACGGAATACTTTAGAGAGTCCCTGTAAATGAGCTATATATGCTACACACTTTATTTTCGATACCGGCCATAATATGCAAACCATAGTAACGTATATTAATTATACGTAATTCAGATTATAGTTACCCGAGTTAGAGCACGGACAGACAGACGGCAGGAAGCAGATAGACAAACCGATGTAAAACACTATTCAACTATGTTGAAAAGGGTTAAAAAGTATTTATATGCTATTAAATGTGCTTTTTATTACTTTTAGCATGTTGAAACATTAGTTTTAATTACTCGCTAGCAACACCATACTAAAATCACCCAAAATAAGCTCATCTGGGACTTTAAATGTACTGGATAATCATTCATTATCGTATACATTATTAATTGCATAAATCGCATCCATTCGGCGCTGTAAAATATTTTTGCGATAACCTTTTAATAGTATCTACATTGAAATTAAATTATGAAGCAAAATAAAATGTTCCATATTTTCCAAAGAATGAGCCAAATTTAACCAAAAACTATACAGATAAGTCCGGATACCTCACGAACATACCAAATTAATTTCAAGCTAATCGGATGCTTTTTGCGCAGTTATCGCAGGACATATAGACAAATTGACTAACAGACGGAAACCAAAATTTTTCGTGTGTCCACAGAAAGCTTTCACTGATTTTTCGGCAATTCTTATTTTTTTCTTCTGAAAATACACGTGTTTCATTTTTGATTTGCAAAAATGCGTCCGAATGGAAAAATATGTATAAATAAAGTAATAAAAAAAAAAGCAATTTATCAAATTACAACGACTATTTGGAAAACAATTTTTTTTAAGACTACAATTTAAAACATAAAAAGTCGCACGGAGTTGATCATACATTACGTACGCCATGAATTAAAAATTAATAGTGTTATTACACATAAAAATTGCAAGCCAAAAATATCGCCTGCGACCCGTCAGATTTCATGAAACTTAAGTATTATCCACCTGAAACTTACGTAAATATCCAAGCATTTCATTGGCTGTTCGGGAAAAGGCTTTTCCATACTCAGATTTCCAAGAAATCTGACGGCCAATTTTAAATAAAATTTCATTCTTAAACTTCTAAACATCCGACAATATTACTTTTTACACCGTCGGATAGAGAAAAAAAATGTACTTTTAAATGCAATTTGTTTGAAAGCTGTATCTCAATTTGTTTCTGAGTTATTATTATTATTTTTTTTTTTTAGTTTTTATTACTTTTTTGTCATAGTGGCAACAGAAAGTATCCATCGTTGTTAAAATTAAAGGGAAATACAGATTACTGTATAGACCAATCAGAAAACGAATAAATTGCAGATTAAACCAATGAAAACCTTCAGATATGCTTTGGATTTCCCATCCTGATGATAACAATAACCATTTTTCCAAATGGTTAGTAATATTTTTTTTTTATGTTTTTCTGTAAAAAAATAACATTTTGCAAATCTACATGTCATAATTTATTTTTATGTTTAATTTCAAGTCAACATACTGAATAGTTTTTTTGTAAAGTTTACGACAAAATCTAATTTGTGTAGCCTAGTAGAGGATTCGCTTCGCTCATTCTAATTATTTTTTATATACTATTACCATTTTATTTTATATACTTATTATTACGTATTTTAAATTTTTAACAAATTATTGTATATATATATATATATGTATTTTTTAATTTCATATGTATAATTTTTATTATATTTTTGAAATAAGTTATATTAATTTATATATATAGATAATGATTTAAATAACATATATTACAATTTTATTAAACTATTAAACAAAATATATTTTTTTATTATTATTAAATGCGAATTTTTTAGTAATCAAGCGAATTTTTATTTCTAGATAAATATTTATTTTCATAAAAAAGATTGTCTTTTAAAATTTAGCATTCAAATTTAAAAATTTTCAGAACAGTAATAAAAAACTTAAAAGAATTCAGGAATTGCTTTATATTTTCGTAACACAGATTTAAATTAAAAATTTCGTTTCAAAGGATTATCGTAACAATATAGCTGTTGTAAAATTATTCCAAAAATTTTTGCCAACAGTAGAATGCTGTTAAAATAATATTTTATCGTGCTCAAAGAATAATAATGATTTATAATTTTCATATAGTTGATTAGTAAAACAATTGTTTTTAAATAAAAGCTATTTCTTCAAATTTTATAAACAATGTTCAAATATATGAAACATATTCAGTTGTTTAATAAGTATTGAAAAGTCGTGTATTTAATTACTTGTTTTTTCCGCTCTTTTTAGAAAATAACCATTTTATTAACCATCTTTATTTTTTGTTGATTTCTTTTTTATTAATCTTTAAAAATATACTTGTTATTTTTGTTTAAAATAACAGTTCATTTATTCTATATATATATATATACAAATTCGAAAATTCATTAGAAAGTTCTTTTCAATTTTCTATTGATTATATTTGAGAAAAGAAAATAATCTATAAATTCATTTTTAATTATTTTATTTTGTTATCTAGAAGCACAAAATGTATTCAAATCAAAGGAAAAAGAAAATTTTGAACCAAACAATATATTTCGCAAAACAATTTTCCTTTGCTTATCTAGAGATACAATTATGATAAAATGAAACCTTTAGTGACGCGAAAGAAAGTTTTATCAAAGCTCAAACTAATGCAACTAACCAGGCGCTAAAAGAAAAATAACTTAGAGGCTGCAACACATTCCGATCACGTACGGTGGAATGAACATGTGAAAAATTGTCCCATTATTTAACTTTAAGGTAAAGAAAGAGTCTTAATTTCGTCTATTTTTTAAAGTTTAGATACATTTCAAACGTGTTTTTTCAGATGTTTATAAAATATTTATAAAGTATTTTATGAAAAGTAAAAGCAATATATTCTGTAAATACACTTATTGTGTTCAACAGTTAAATGTTGCTTTTCTAATCGGTTTGAGACGTAAATTAAGATACACCATTTAATATATAATAATTTCTAAATGGATTATATATATATATGTGTGTGTGTGTGTGTAAGAGAGAGTTTGCGTTTACATATATGTATACAATAGTGGTCAAAATTGTTTAAACCCTCTAGAAAAGTTTCTTTTCTTGTTTGATGGTTCATAATAGCACATTTTATTTTTAAGTAATAACATAAAATCATATATCAGTGGAAAGATATTTTAATCAAGGTAGCAAACTTATAAAATTTTATGAAGATATTGTTATTAAAGCATCATGTATAAAGAAGAAAAAGACACCTGTCAAAAAAATGAGATATACAGGGTTGTTATAATTAAAGTTCGCCTATTCAGAAGGCTCTAGAGCCGGTTCTATGGCTCCAAACGAAACAAAATTTCACTAGTACATAGTTTAAGAGATGCGCTCTGTGAAAATCGGAAAAAAATAGTTAAACTTTTTGTCAATAGGTGGCGCTGCGCCAATATTTAAGCCGATATTTGCAGATTTTTTTATTTTGTAAAAAACAAAATACAGGAAATTTTATTTCACAGTTGGTAAAAGTAAACTTTTTCAGATTCGTTATATCAATTTCGGTCAATCCACATGAAACACACAAAATCGCAAAATTTCACCCAACGCTTGAAAATTCAAATTTTATTCAAATTTTCGACGAACGACGTCAAAGTGACGTTGCAACTTCGAAAACTTGAAATACTCTTCTAACCACCTGACGATTTAAAACTTGCTGATAAAGTGTGTCTGTGATTTCTTTGACACTGGAACAGTTGATTGTTTCTGAAAAGCATCTGAATCTACGCTTTGTAGAGAATGGTAACTTTGAAAGAAAAGGCTCTTCTTGTAAAGTTATTTTATCAAAATAACAGCAACACAGCTGCAGCTCTTCGAGAATTCCAGAAACTAAAAGATGTTAGACGTGGACCAATAATGTCGGATCGTGGAGTTCACAAAATGATTAAAAAGTTCGAGGAAACAGGAAAACTCGACAATCTTCCTGGCAGAGGACGAAACAAGGTAGACATTTCTAGCATTGAAGGTATTGCTATTGCTGCCGTGAATTTACCAAGCCAGTCATCATTTGGTAATGCAAGTATCCCAGCTATTGTGAATGAAGTCAATATGCCGATTTCCACTGTGAAAAAAGTGATGCGTCAAATTTTGCGCTACTATCCATACAAGATTCAGAGGGTGCAGCAATTAATATAGGGTGATACCGAAAGTCGGCTATCATTTTCACTACAGTTTCTTGCACGAATAAATGTGGACAATTCTTGGCCCTGGAATATTCTATGGACTGATGAATTGCATTTTTATTTAAACGGACAAGAGAACACACACAACTGTCGAATTTGGGCGAAAGAGAATCCTAATGTTGTCCAAGAAGTTCCATTGCATGCAGCTAAAGTGACGATGTGGTGTGGTTTCATAGCTACGTTTATGTTATGATATATTATTTTTTGAGGAACTAACATCCACAGGACCCATTACATGTTCCGTAAATGGGAGAAGGTATGTCAATATGTTGTCAAATTTTCTGATTCCCGAGCTGCAACAGCGAGGATGGCTTCAAAATATCGTGTTTATGCAAGACGGTGCAGTCACCGCACATTACTAGAACAGTTCGGACTTTCTTAACAAACCATTTTACAGAAGACCGCATCATACGTCGTTATTTTCAAACAGTCTGGCCACCACGATCGCCTGATCTAACACCATGCGATTTTTGGTTGTGGAGAATTTTGAAAGATTCTGTATCTAAAGACAGATGTCAGACAATCTCTGATCTGAAAGACAGTATTAGACTTCATATTCGCTCAATCTCACAGAACAGTTTACGCAATGCTGTATAAAGCACAATTGGAATGCGTTATTGAAAATGGTGGAGGATTCATTAAGCATGCGTAATGTTATTCTTCGTTATTGTCTCGTTGCCGAGCGACATGTTTTATTTTTGTTGATGCAGCTTACATCACATGAAATTATATTCATTTTTCTGTATTGTTTGGAGTCATAAGTCAGGCTCTAGAGATGTCTGATTAGGTGAACTTTAATTATAACAATTCGCAGTCCCCTAAGTTTGTTGAAGCTTTTAAATTTGTGTGCTTCGTCTGGATTGACTTAAATTGATATAATGAATCTGCAAACATCGCCTTAAATATTGCCCCAGCGCCACCTATTGACAAAAATTTTAACTAATTTTTTTTTCGATTTTCGCAGAGCGCATCTCTTCAACTACGTACTAGTGAAATTTTGTTTCGTTTGGAGCCATAGAACCGGCTCTAGAGCCTTCTGAATAGGCGAACTTGAATTATAACAACCCTGTACATGAAGTATCACAGTCCAGTATTACTTAGTGGAGTAACCTTTACATATAATTACGGTCTTTCATCGCCTTCTCATGCCTGTTAGTTATGAAGCTGTCATAATGTGATACCCACTTCCATTAATTTGATTTTAATACAGCGTTGCTTTTTTTTTTGCAATAAGTTCCGATAGTTGGAAAGTTGGTTGTCCACATATTTAAATTTCTCTAATTTCTGGGCTATCCTACGGCCATTCCTAGACTGGAATATGAATCCAGAAATATCTTGAAGCCACTTTTTGCACATTTTAAAAACATGACATGGAGCTGTATAAAGTATAAATATTTCCATACCCTGGATAACATCACTTGCGGAATTTTTTATTTCTAAAAGAATAGCTTTATTTGGGATTGAAATATTTAATTTATATATCTTTGGGCATTCATTTTCCCATTAATCACACAAATTCTGCCCACACCTTTTGATGTCATTCATCCCCAAATCATAAGACTGACTGGATGCTTTGGGGTGTGTGCAATGAAATTAGGATCCAAATAATCTCCATTTGCATTTTAACCCAAAAGAGTGATTTTGGTCCTGTGAGGTCAAATAACACTGTTCAATAACGCTGCTGCACAGTTAACCCATTAACCGCCAAAACTATAAGGGATTAATTTTTTTTTATACAAATGATATTGGTTATTTATTTGAACGTATATAACATTAATTTATAGTAAAAATATCAAAACTTGCCTTAGCTTACGAAAAACAGAGTGTTGCGTTCACGCAACGTCAGCGGAATAAGTACTGATGTTCAGTGAGTTCAACTGAATATCTTCATGGTTTTATTAGATTTGGGCATTGGAAGATTTTTTTAGCATTGCTATAATTTAGAAAGCAAACAATCACTTTAAAGATAGTTAATTTATTTTTAAATTTCAACTTATTTTATCTTTACAAATTACTGATTATATGCAGAAAACAATTTAAAGCATCAAAATATTAGCTACACTTAAGTAATAAAGCAACGTCACAAATTTACTGCAGCAATAAACATTCTGGTAATGGCATTGTTTATTACTTAGCATTCAGCTGTTATCGGATTCGATGAGTAAATATCCGCTTTCTGCCTGTAATGGCTTTTACATGCTGAACTAAATAGGTTTTCTTGTATCTAAAATCTGATACTTTTTATTTTCTAACATAGGTTTGATATCTTCCCGTATTTGACTATATTTTATTTTTTGTTCATTTTTTGGCTGAGTGAAATTCAATGTTTCCTTCTTTATCCACTTCAAGTCTCCAATTTTTTTTTTTTATGTACGACTTGTACTACTTTTAGAGGACAGAAACTTCTTTTTTTTATGCCCATATCTATTTGCATGGCGAAATATCATTGTGTTTTTTGATATATTATCATTTTCATCTTTATCAATAATTTGTGCTATTTCTGGTGAAATAATAATAATATCAGTTTCGTTCTAATCATATTTATTTAAATTTTCTTACAAAATACTTAAAGAGCATCCTCTAATGGTTTAGGCATTTCTATAAGCACAGAATGAGAAAAAAATCCTAAAAAGTCGATCCTAAAAAGTCCCTTATGCGAGTGCATAAGGGAACTATCCCTTTTCCGCTAACGATGCGCAAACGAAACACATGTTTTCCCTTCCTCCCCAACTAAAACTGATTCATGGAATGTTTTTATGTACTTTAACATTGTCTAAAAATACGTTATCTCGAAGGCTTACGTTTTTCTAGCTATATTTCGTCTGCAAATACGACAACGTGAAAGTTTTCGTTTAAAAATGCCTCAAGTTTCTAACTCGTTATTAAATATAAAAAAATGCTGAAATAAAATATTTGTTATTGATTTAAAAACTATAACATTGCCTATCTAGAAATAACTGCTAAAAAAAATCGTCTGATAGCTAATTTTTTATACGCATTTATTTTGACCGTTGCTTCAACGCAACACTAGCGGTTAGCGGGTTAACAGAAGATATTCAGACACGTTGCTTTTTAGGCGTATTTTTTCATTTGCAACTATTTTCGGTAAAAATAAATATGTAAGTACACTTTTTCTTATTACTTTAATTTTATGAGGGAATAAATAGTCATATAGTTGCGACATCACGAAAATATTGTCTATTGGGTTATTTTATCTTTATGGATTATGACATTATTAGTTTTTTCTCATTACACACTGCAAATAGAAGCGTCTTAAATTTAGACACATATGTGACTGAAAAAGAATTTTAGACACTTAAGTGTCTTAATCTGAAAATTCAGACATTATAGATGTCTTAATTTAAGATACATAAGTGTCTTACTATGACCATGGTGTAAATGAACTGAGAATAATGTCTAAAATATCCGCAAACGTCTTATTTTAAGACACTTCATTGCTTTAAACGTGTCTTAATTTAAGACGTTTTGATTCTTCCGACGCAATAACCACCAGGGGGCACTAGCACTCCCAGTTGCGGATGTGTTTTAGATGTCTTCGTTCGAAGTGGTATACGTTGTAATTCAAACAAAGTTTGTTTTTATGTACGCGTGTATTTTAATTCGTTTTTTGCGAAATGTGAAGTACTGTGATTTTAATTCGTATTAACTTGGATTATTTATTTATTGAATACATACATCTGACGTGTGTGCTCGACATCAGATGTCTCTTAGAAGCTGTCGTCGATACAAGGGCGGGATAGACACAGAACAGAAGTAGACGACGGTTGAAGATTACACCCGGAAATTCTACAAAGCGTGTGCAATGGGCTTAGTGTTAACTCGTATCAATTTATATCAATAATATTGTGTTATTCATCTTCGTCCTGTCGAAGCTGGCAAAAAAAAGAAACTTTTGTCTGGCGGGTCCTGTTTTGAGGATGAAACATCTCATTCTTTAAATATGGCTAGTCGGATGTATTATGGGATTACCTTTTAAACTGATGAAAGTCTTTCTCCCTCACTGTGGTTGTGGTAGTTTTTAAAATTTCAAATCGAGGAATATTTCTTACCTCTTGCAAACAGCGATTGAAGTAAGTGTTATAATTTCTTTATAGTACTAAAATTAGTGTCTTTTATGATTTTATTTATTGTACTAAACAAAATCTTACATGAAATTTAATTAGTTTTGAATCTTTTTGCAAAAAAAAAAAAAAAAAAAAAAAAACACTAATTCTAGAAGTATATATTTTTAAATTTATGACGTTGTCTTTTATTACAAATTATGTATTATTTATTCTCATCTTTTTTCTCAAATTTAAAGTAATAACATCACTAAAAAACAGACATATTTAAAAGTTAAGTTCATTCTCTTGTTTTCAATATGGCAGTTCTTAGTTTCAATTTCAATGGCTAATGCTTATCTCATACTCGACCACAACGAAATAGAAAAAAAGAAAAACTTTGAAAGATCTCCTTAAGTTTTCTTACTTCCTAGCTAGGGATTACAATCCCGGATTGAGATCCCGGGATCCCGCTTTAATTTTAACCCCGAAAATCCCGGAATTTTTACTGGAAAATTCCGGGATTTTCGGGATTGCCCTTTTTTTCCATTGAACAATATTCAGCTGAAATTAAAAAATATATTTATAAACTTTCGCTTTTGGAAAAAAAAAATCAATTGATTTTCATGAAATGTATATATAATTGAAAATGAAAGTTTATCTCAAGTATTTCTTAGATATATTTCTAAAGCTATTAAATCTTTTAATGTGTGAAAACTTTTGATTTGGAAACATAGAAGTAAACCAGTCAGGAAAAAGGAAATCATTTGTTTATTTAGATTTCGTTGCATGCGTGGATTCGAAGGTCATTTTCCAATTAGACTTTACTGATAAGCATCGCAAGTTTGTATCATAGTGATATCATGTGCTAACTTTTTTTTTTTTTTTTTTGGGCTTTATTTTGCTTTAAAGATGTATAATTGTAGCTCATAGGAATGATAACAATAAACCCATGTGGCAATATAAAATCTAATTTTTAAATGATAAGGATTTTTATTTTTTTTTTCGGGGAGGGGGGAGTGGGATTTTGTATGAAATTTTCGTAAAGTTGATACCTTAAATCTTGCACTGATTATAATGAAAGTTTTGAACTTTTAGAGTAGGACAAGATTAAAAAACACAAAATATAAATAAACAAAATACCGAAGTAATTTTTTTCTCAATATTAACCCTTTGCACTCGAGGACTCCGGAGCGGAGCCATTTAAAATTTGTCTTCAAACTGGAGGTCTCCGCTACGGAGACAATGCAAATAATTTTGTGATACCATGTAATCTTGGCTTTTCTAGACAGGTATCACAAAATTATATGCATTGTCTCCGTAGCGGAGCCCTCGAGTTTGAAGACAAATTTTAAATGGCTCGCTCCGGAGCCCTCGAGTGCAAAGGGTAAAGTAGAATATTTATTTATTTATTCATAGTTAACTAGCTGTTGTGATTATCCTCTGATATATATGTAAAATTGCCTATGTGGCAATATAAATTTTTTAAAAATCTATTTTTAAATTATATGAAGTAGAGTAGGACAAGATTATAAGAAATATATATACTTATCCATGTACTTTAAAAGCCCTCAATAGCCCTTGCCGCTGAATTTGTCCGATAATCGGAGATGTCTGCTTTTATGAGGTAAAAATATACAAATATGTATGCCACGCGGATTAAAAAAGTATTCGCTAAATAGATGTTTCAGAATAGCTATTCGGGAATGTCCATTAACCTCCACAACAAATACTCCCGAATACCGGACATCTCAATTGAGATAACAATAATGCAGGGTTGCATTTTTTGCAAAAGAACTTCTTGATTAAAGAATGGGCATACTGGGCCGTGCCCCGCCCCCCTACGATTTTAGTGCCCACAAAATTTATGTGCAATATTTGTAAAGCTTATATTTTAAATCTGTTTCGAAATTGTATTGATTATAATCAATAGTTTGAACTTTTAAAGTAAAATAAGATTAAAAATAAAACAAATTTTAAAAATCTAATATTTAGATAAATATTTTTTGTTTTAATCTTGTTCTACTCCTGAAGTTCAAAATATTGATTATAATCAGTAAAATGTCGTAAAAGATTTAAATTATCAGCTTAACAAAAATTGCGTACCAAAATTGGGAGCACCAGAAAAATCAGGTTGTAGGGGGGGGGGGGGGCAGGACCCCAGCCAAATATTTTTCCAGGATTCAACGTGGTCAAACATGGCTACGTATGATGCTTACAAAAAAAAAAAATGGATGCTATTAAGACGTTTGAAGTGTCTGAATTTCAGACACGAAAAGTGTCTGAAAAAATTCAGACATTTTAAAATGTCTGAAAACTGAACACTCCGTTTCAGACACTTAAGTGTTTGAATTTCAGACATTTTAATTTACAGTGCAATTAATATTTTTATTTAAATATACTGTGGGTAGGCATAAAGTACGTATATAAAGTACGTTTGAAAAGTTTGCGTCGATGACGTTATATGCTTTGCTACAAATGTGATTTTTACATTAATAAAACTAAGGAGAAACATTGATATGACTGTGTCAACATTACGTAATTTTCACTGATTTTTAATTTCTTAATTCTAAAGTTTAGCATTGGAGCCTTTAGTGATTTTTGACCAATTTCAGAAATTGAATATTCAATTTAAAAAAAGAGTCATCATCATTTATATTTGTTGAAATTAGATGTATCTTTTAATTTTTTTTTCTATTCATAACTACTTGACTAATACTACTTGAAATAACAATTTTAACAAGTAATAATAAAACGTGCTTTGCAGTTTTCAAGGCAAAATATACTTTTTTTGTTCTTTATAATTATTAATATTATTTAATTGCTTTAACCCTTTATGCCCCGACGCTACTTTAGAGTAACACAGTTTTCTATCCCAATTTCAACACACTCATTGAACGCAATCGCAGGAAACAATAGTAAATATTTAAAAGGAGAGACGATTGTACTTTGTGTCAATATATTAAAATGAGAGAAACAACTATTACAAAACACAAATGTAAGTAATGTACTCTGGCACACAAATGTACTCTGTCTCTGTCTTCCCCCTATTTTCTTCCACAGTTTTATTTTATTTTTATCTTTAATTTATAAGCACTGATGATGAGGCCTTACAGACTTCGAAATAGCTATATGCTTTTTAAAATTATTTACCTTTGTGTTTTGTAAACATTGTTTCTCTCTTTTTAAGAAGTGAGGTGCGCCTCTCTGGCTCTGACTCTCCTCTCTTTTATTCCACAGTTTTATTTTATTTTTATCTTTAATTTATAAGCACTGATGATGAGGCCTTAAAGGCTTCAAAATAGCTATATGCTTTTTAAAATTACTTACATTTCTGTTTTGTAAACGTTGTTTCTCTCTTTTTAACAGTAAATACTTCGCTTGGCCATCACTAGACAGCAATAGCAGTTTCAGTAAGCTGAAAATTGCTCACGAAGTTATTTTAGTACGTGTGAGTGTCAATTTTGCTTCCATTTTTCTTGTCTGACATGATATCCGTAACTTTTGCCTGGACATATCTTAAATTTTAAAAGTATGGTATCATTTTTTTTTCTTGTTTTAAACAGATTACTTGACAATATGCTATGCTAAAAATAAATTAATTTGCATTTTGCTTACATTACGAAGCATTTTTCAAAGCATTACTTTTGATTACCGTCGGGATTACGTTTAAAAAAAAAATGATTTTTACTTAGATTTTTATCGTTTGAATACATATGGCACTTAAAAACGTATATATTCACTAGGGATGCACTATAAAAAATCCGAACAGTATTCCTGTAGGAATCGGAAAAATAGTTGCCCTTGTCGTACCGGAAAATTTTCCGACCCAGCTCGGAATGAAATCCGTAAGAAAAAGGAAGCATTCATTAAAACGGTACTTTACGGATTTTATACCAATTTTACGGATTTTATTCCGATTTTGCTGATTTTATTCCGAACTGTGTCGGAAAATTTCCGGTACAATAAGGGCAACTATTTTTTCTATTCCTACAGGCCCCACCAGTGGCCGAGAGGTTCTGCTCTCGAAGCTGGTAGACGGGAAGTGCTGAGTTCGATCCCAATCGCGCCCGTCGGCCTAATCGTTCGGAGTTTTCGTGGTTTTCTTCGAAACTTGGTTCTCCAAGCGTTAATACGGGTTAGGTTCCCTTAGAAAGACCTCCACGGAAGGCACTCCCCCCTTAGGGCCTATATCCCACGTGCAGATAATTGGCCGACATAAATACAACCAACCAACCGATTACTACAGAAAATCTGGTCCTATTTTTTTATAGTGTGCGTGGTTGCAAGACAGGTGGATTTTAATATAATGTAGGGGAAGATATTGCTTAGTTTATGTATGACATTGATGAATAATAAGACAAAAATATGTTATTTTTATATTTAGGGAAAATATTGTATTTTTAAACAACAAAATGGAAGAAAATTACAAATTAGTAAAAAATATAATTTAGCATTTTACGAATCCTTTTGAGTTTTCTGAAACTACAAGTTTATATTTTAAAAAGTCTCAATTTTTGTCCAGGCATTATGACCCAATATTTATGAATTAATATTTATGAATTATATTTATTATACCAAGCATTATGACCCAATATTTATGAATTACTTCATGTGGTACTTTGAAGTACCACATCAAGTAATTAGCCGCAATTAACAAAACAAAATTAAATCTTTAATTTTCAATTCATGTATCTTCTAATGTATCATAGCAATTCTAGGAAAAAAAGTTTCAAGTAGACAGTTTTTTAAATTCATAATTTAGGATATAAAGGGTTAACAGATTAGTTTAATATTTAACAAAATTAAACAAAAAAAATTGTTTTAATTCTTTAGAAACAAAGTTGTTAAAATTTCTACAAAAAAAAAAAAAAAAATCCTGAATAGTGTTTATTTAATATCGATACATAAAAGGTAGCATTTTTTTTCATTTTCATTAGCAAAACCATTTAATATCAATTAATAAATTTCATCATTCTAGCTGTAACACCACTACAACTCGTGCTCTACTACTCATTAATTTAATTAAGCCCGTTTGGCAGAATAGTGCATAACTCTAGTCATTAATCACATCACATCACGGTTAATTGTCTTTTCGTAACATGAACTGACGACAGTGTGTCAATCTAGTTATTTGCCCAATAAAAGAAAATAGCGGAGAAACAATAGAGTTGCTATAAGTTTTCTTATTAGTTAAGCTGACGAAATGAAAACGGAAGCTGATTTCTTATATCTACTTATATTTTAATATTATATGAGATTTATATATATTTTTTCAGTTATAGTAAACTTTGTGAAATTAACTTAATTGTCTATCGTATAACACATATATATACCGGGTGTCCCAAAAATGATGAATTTTAAAATTCAATAACTTGCAAACGGTGACACATATTAAAAAAATTCTTGCAGGAGTGTTATATAAGATGTCAGGAGATTTTATGCTGCGATTCTCAGTTTTAGTTACATATAGCATCGATAGATGGCGCTGCAAGCAATAACCGCTAAATCCAGGCTCGGTTTTTTACCCTCTCTCTTGTTCCATGCGAAAAAAAAGAGATGAAAATGCATTGAATGGATCCCGAAGTGCCAAAAAGCGGGTCTGGACACAGCGCCTATTGCTATCAGCGCCATCTATTGTTTGAAATTTGAACTAAAATCATGAATCACAGTAGAAAAACTCCTGACATCATACATAACCCTCCTGCAAGAATTTTTTAAATATATGTCACCGTTTGGAAGTTATAGAATTTTAAAATCCATCAGTCATTTTTGGGACACCCGGTATATATATACGTATATATATATAATATATATATACATTGGAAATACAAATAACTGTTATGTATAGTAAATATGTATAAGAAAAAAATATATTAATTCCAGATATGTAAAATATTTTGTAATGTATAAATTGTAATATGTAAAATATTTGTAATATGTAAAACATTTGTAATATAACTTAGGGTAGATTGGGTGAAGATGCCGTAGTTTTTGACTTAATTGTTTTAAAAATCGCCAGTTGTTTTTATTTGTTATTCATTGATTACTTTTAAAGTTTGCTCTCTTATGTATGATTTAAAAACTTACTTTTAAAGTTTGCTCTCTATTGTATGATTTTGTATTGATGTATTGTATGCTTAAACTTATACTTATACAGGGTGTCCGGTCTCAACGGTGTCCAATGGCTAATTCCTAACCGTTAGTCATAGACGTATAGTTCCAATTACAAAAATCTTTTAAATCAGATAAAGAAATATTTTAAAAGCGATTTGGGTCAATAAAAACATTTCTTAAAAAATTGCGAAATTTAAATTTTTATACGGTCCCCCGGTCCTATCTATATTCCTATTATAAAGAGGTAAAAATTGTTTATTTGTAGGAGGTAAGCTCTGGAACTACCGAACCGATTCCAAAAGTAATGGTATCAAAATGATGGCGTTAGTCCAACTTAGAACATAGGCTATATCTTATGTCCGTGCCACTGGCCAAAAGGGGGTGCAGGAGAGAAAAACGTTCTAAAAATGCAATTTTTGTGTTACTGGATGGCCTAGAAATATGAAATTTGGAATATTAGTTACTTATAAGATTTAATTATGTCTAAGAACAGTTCTTAAACAATTCGAAATTAAAAAGAGGTGAAAATGCACAAAAAGCGTTCTAAAAAACGTTCTAAATGGTAGTTTCTATATAATCTCAGGAAATACCAAACCGATTCTAAAAGTAATGGTATCAAAATGATGGTGTTAGTCCAACATAGAACATAGGCTATATTTTATGTCGGTGCCACTACACCAAAGGGGGTGCAGGAGCAAAAAACGTTCTAAAAATGCAATTTTTGCGTTACTGAAGGGCCCAGAAATATGAAATTTGGAATATTAGTTAATTATAAGATATAAATGATGTCTAAGAACAGTTCTTAAACAATTCGAAATTTAAAAGGGGTGAAAATGCACAAAAAGCGTTCTAAAAATGTTCTAAATTGTATTTTCAACATAATCTCAGGAAATACCAAACCGATTTAAAAAATATTGGTGTCAAAATGATAGTGACAACGTTTGCTCCAAGATAGGCTATGTTTTATGTCGGTGCCACTACTCCAAAGGGGGTGTAGGAGCTAAAAACGTTCTAAAAATGCGATTTATGTGTTACTGAAGGGCCTAGAAATATAAAATTTGAAGTATCAGCTATTTATTAGATATAAAGGATTTCAAAGAGCAGTTCTTAAACAATTCGAAATTTAAAAGGGGTGAAAATGCGCGAAAAGCGTTCTAAAAAACGTTCTAAATGGTATTTTCTACACAATCTCAGGAAATACCAAACCGATTTAAAAAAATAATGGTGAAAATCCTTGCTCCAACATAGGCTATGTTTTATGTCGGCACCACTACCCCAGAGGGGGTGCAGGAGAAAAACTTTCTAAATTGCGGTTTTTGCGTGACGGAAGGGCCTTGAATCGTGAAATTTAGAATGGTAGTTAGTTATAAGATATCAATGATCTCTAAGGACATTTCCTAAAAAAATAGAAATTTAAAAGGGGGGTCAAAATGCGCAAAAAGCGTTGTAAAAAACGTTCTAAATTGCAATTTCTATGCAATCTCAGGAAATACTGAACCGATTTCAAATCTAATGGTGTTAAAATGATGATGACAGATCTTGCTCCAAGATAGGCTATACTTTATATATGTTTCCACTAACTCAGAGGAGATGCAAGAACAAAATGAGCGAAAAGCGTTCTAAAAACGTTCTAAATGCCGATTTGTCACCAATATCTCAGGAAGAATCAAACTGATTTCAAAAGTAATGTTAAGAAATTGATGCTGACTGCCTCTGCTCTAACATAGACGCTATTTTAAGTCGGTATCACTATCACCTAGACGTTGCAGGAGCAAAAAAGCGTTCCAAATTTCGATTTTTGTGATCGGTAGGGGCTAGTAACTTAAAATTAGGCAAGGTACATATGTATTACATATAAATGATGTTTAAGAACAGTTTCGAAAAAATTTGAAATTTAAAAAGGGGTGAAAATGCGCGAAAAGCGTTCTAAAAACGTTCTAAATTGCGATTTCTACTCAATCTCAGGAAATTCCAAAGCTATTTCAAAAGTAATGGTTGCCAATCAATGGTGACAGTCCTTGCTATAACATAGGTTATATTTTATGTTGCTGTCACTACCATCTGAGGGTTGCAAAAGCAAAACATGTTCTAATTTGCGTTTTGTTGCTTAACTGAAGGGTCTAATACTTTGAAGTATGGCATGTTATTTACTTACAAGATGCAACTGCTTTCTATGAACTGTCGAAAGAAAATTTCAAATTTAAAAAGATGAAGTGAGCGAAAAGCGTTATAAATTACAATTTTTATGTAACCTTTTCAAATACCAAACCGATTAAAAAAATAATGATAAAAAATTTTTGGTGATAGAACCTACTCAAACATAAGCTATATTTTATGTCTGTGCCACTACCACCAGAGGGTTGCAGTAGCTAAAAACTTTCTAAATTGCGATTTCTGTGATACTGAAAAGGCTAGAAACTTTAAATATGGCATGGTAGTTACTTACAAAATATAAATGCCCTCGAAGGACTGTCGAAAATAAATTCGAATTAAAAAGGGGTGAAGTGAAGGGGAGGTGCGAAAAGCATTCTATAAAAGTCCTAAATTACGATTTCTACGCTATTTCAGGAAATATAAACAAAATATAAAAGTAATAGTTGCGAATGAATGGTAACAGTCTCTGATCCTACACAGGTTATATTTTATGCCGATGATTCTACCACCGGGGATTCACAGGAACAACAAACGCTCTAAAAAAGGCCTTTAAACGCTTTCTAAATTACGTTTCTATGGAATATTAGGAAATAACAAACCATTTTCAAAATTAATGTTGGCAAATTAATGGTAACAGTTCCTATTTCAACATAGCCCTTTATGTTGAGCGTGGTGGTCGGACTTGGAATTTGACATGATGGTTAATTTTAAGATCTAAGAAGATGGTTTCTAAAAAATTCAAAACTTCAAATGAATACTGAAATGAGCCTATTAATTGAGCATAAAAGTTTCAAAATATTTTCTAAATTATTATTTATTTAGTTTTATTTCGTTTTATTAATTTAAGTCTCATTTCTGCCTTATGCAGTGTAACAATGATATTTAATCAAACTGTGTTTTAAATAGTAATTTTTTAAAATTATTCCTAAAAGTAATAAGTACCTTTTAATAAAATAAAATATTACCTTTCAATAAAATAAAAATTTAGTTAGTACCTTTTAATAAAAATTGGACATATAAATATCACTTGGCATATTTAAAATATTACGCGAGCAAAGCCGCGGGGTTTGCTAGTAATTTATATTTAGTGAAATTTTCCTTTTACACTGACAAGTAATACAAAAAAAGTCCCGTTATTCTACGATTAAAATTGACCGAGTAATAGCTGTTAAAAGTTGGAGCATATTTTTGGCTGCAAATTGGGGGTCATTCACAAATTTAGTCGAAATATAATTTCGTCAGATATAAAAAATGTTTGGGAGTAAAATTAACATTCCAATATAAATTTGAAATCTTTAATCATTCTGGCATATTAATGGAAAATATACAATATGTAATAAACATTTAAGAAGAAAGAGAAAACAGAATCTTTGTTAAATAAAATGATTCAACATTAACAGCCTCAATTCTTTACAAAATGATACGTATTTTAAAATATTATTAGATTGCACAAGCCAGCAAAATTTGGGTTATGTCATGTTTTTTAGCTTTTGATAATTGATTCTTACATATTCTGTACCGCTGAATCCGAAATTGACCTTCATTTTTAACTATCATATCAGGATTTTTCGCAAATTTCAAATTTCAAAGTTAAGAAGTTCAATGTTAAAATTGATTTTCCTCCCCCATCTCATCGGACCACTCACCTGTTTAGCTGTAATAATCCCAGGATAAGCAAAAATATCGAATAAATTTTTTAATAAAATAAAATAAAATAAAATAAAAAATGTTTTACATATGTTTTATAGTATGAGATTTTCGCTATATTTTAACTTACACATCATCGATTTGCAAAAAAAAAAATTAACGTGATGGTTAAAAATGAAGGTCATTTTAAGATTCAGTGCTAAAAAGTACGTAAAAATCAATTATGAAAAGTTAAAAAACATAACCATCTCCTCTAGTTTATAGTATTCGATTTTTGTAATTCCTTAAATTTGAAAATTTATGATTTGCGAAATATCCTGACATGATGGTTAAAAATTAACGTAATTTTCGGATTCAGTGCTAAAAAATACATAAAAGTTAAAAAACCCAACAATCGCAGTCTTGTATTATCTAATCTAAAACTTTTTCTTAAACTCTTTGGCAGAAATCTATCCGAAATATTTGTGTTATCCTTTAAAATAAGTATAAATGGTAATCACCGAAAATCTTAATAATATTAGATTGTTATCAAATTTGCGTCAGTATGTAAAATACAATCTCGATCGGATATTTAAAAGTGGGTTAAAGTTCGAGTTCAAATTTTCAACTGGAAAAACATACATACGATTGTTGAAATAACATAAAAACTTATAAAAAAAATACATAATTTTTGTTAATAGAAATCATTAAAGAAACAGTCTCAAATCCTGACAAAGTAAAACATATGTTATTTTAGCCAATTTGAGACTTAATCATAATGCTTGTAGGATTTTCTTTCAAAGCGCAGATACACATGAAGTAAGATCTTCGAATACTTTAAACACTTGGTATATGATCCTTCAATGCCAAGCCGAACTCATTTGTTTTCAGAGTAGAAAAGTGGCATAAGTCATGCATTTTTAAAGTTTCATAACTCGCTGAATTTTAGCGTTATATGAATGGGACTTTTTTTGTCTTACTTGTCAGTTTAATAGAAAAAAAAATTACTAAATATAACTTATAGGACCGGGGGATCGTATAGAAATTTAAATTTCGTAATTTTTTAAGAAATATTTTTATTGACCCAGATCGCTTTTAAAATGTTTCTTTACCTCATTTAAAACATTTTTGTAATTGGAACTATATGTCTATGACTAACGGTTTAGGAATTAGCCATTGGACACCGTTGAGACCGGACACCCGGTATAGGCAAATAAAGAGGTCACGTAAAATATTTTGTACGCCTACCAGAAGTATTAGAACTTTTTGTTTTCTCTTTCTAAAATCACAGTGAATGTCCTATGTACTTCCAACTGACATGTAAATTAACCTTATTTCGGAGAATGTATTAGAAAATTCCAATTAATATTAATTTACCCAGGATAGGCCGGGTATGACATATTGTCGCCTCAGAGCAACAGTAGGGCATCTAGTTATGATAAAAAATGAGATGTCTGACTTATTGCTATGGAAGACTGTGTCTGCATTAGTGGAACAGTAGAGAATTGTTTTAAAACGCATCTGAGATATAGTATTAAACAGAACTTTGTGTTTCAGAAGTTTTTCCAATAGGTGAAGTAAGTCAGACATATCATTTTTATATTATCACTAGATGGCCTACTGTTGATATGAGCCGACGACGTACCCAGGGTGTATACAATTTTTGCAATTGTCACCATAATTTTTTGAAAAGTAATCTTTGACTCGCTTTATTGCAGAATCTGAAACAATTCTGTCCAGCTAAATAAGGTGTCTACCATTATTAGTATTTATTTGTGGCAAAGAAAAAACATTCATACCATGGGCATGAGAGATTTTTCAACAAGTATTATATGATATTTCGGTTTTTTTTTAGTTAAATAACTATATGAAATTAATTTATTCTAAAAATTTTGTATTTGTTTAAAATGAATTTTTATGGATATATTGGAAAACAAATGTTAAGTTTAGAGCTACCCCGCGGCTTTGAAAATTTACAAAAAAGTATTCTATGAGCGTTATTCACGATGACGGAAAGTGTATTTTGAAAATTAGCTTATCATCTCTGCCAATTTTTTTTTAAAGTTCTAATAAGTAACATAATTAGCTAGATAAATAAATGACATAATTAGCTCTGGTACTATCAAAAATGTACATTGTGTAAAAACAGTGTATCTGTTTAATTAACATATACATCATCCTTGAAAATTATTAACAGATTATAATGAGTGGTTTCACAGTAAGTATACAGGACGACTAAAACTGTAATGTATATAGTCTGAAAAGATTGCATTTCCTTTAATTTATAAAAAGTAATTTGAATAAGAGCACTTTTCCAAAATTATACTATGTCAAAATAATTAATGTAAATTTCCTGCTAAAAAATAATTAACAACTTCGACTGACCCTCCATAAAAATAGTGTAATTGATTTCACTGTATGATATTACATAAAATACAGGGTGGTCATAGAAATACTTCCCCGATATATGTACCCCTTCCTACCTAGCCGATCAAGCAATCGAAAGAAAATTTCAGATTTAGTTATTTGAAGGTATGCGCTCGAGATCGTGGTGATTTCAAAAAACAGAGCTCTCACGTTTACGGGTACAGTGAAAAAATTTTGAAATTTTCGAATGGCAACAAAAAATTTTCATGCGCAAATTCAACAGCGCATTAAAAAACTACAAAGGACGTTGGTAAAATACACGTATGACTAAAATGTCCGGTGTAATATAGTGGCACTAATCCGTTCCTATGTAACGTAATATTCAGCAGTCTATAACAAACGATTAGATTTTAATTTTCACTATGTGTATACAAACACAACACAAAAACACTTTTTAAAACTAATCTTACACAGTTATACAGTTCGAAAGTGAAAAAAAAATCGGTTATTGAAAAACATGTCTTTAAGCCTTCTGCTCCCTCTTTCTTCGCATATTGAAAACGTGCTCCTTTGGTACGATAGTGAAATTTGCCAGATGCAAGTTAAAAGGACTCCAATTCAATTGCAGGTTCTGCTGTCGTATCTCATGGTGTATCCAGAGTTTATTTGGGGTTTCGAATCTGTCGATATATCACGCATTCCAAGTGAGTTTTTAGTCGTTACACAGGCATAAAACATTTGCAAAAAAGAGCATTGTTATGGATCAATGATAATTCAAAAACGAGGTGAACTGACGTACTTTGCATAAATGGATAGCAGAAGCACCAATCACAGAAAACAATATGCAAATCATTGCGTGTAGAATAATTTAATATACATTGTGGCAAGATTGCTTCTTCAATCAGTTGTTAGTACGTGCTAACAAGATGACATTTACAATAAAACAAAAATTGATAAAGATGTTTTATCTGAACGGCAGAAGTGCAGCTAAAGCAGTGTGAGTTTTTAGCCGAAATCATAAGTTACGAGGATGCACATGACCCGTAAAAACTGTACGTGATTTGATGAAAACGTTTGAAGAAACTAGATGCAAATGTGATCGACCACGAACCTAACGACCATGTGTTCCGGTTGAAGTTGTTTCGGAAGTGCATAACAGGATTTCCGCAGATTCATTACATATTGCAAGAAGTGTTTCACGGTGTTTGAGTGTACCGAAAACGACAGTTCTCAAGATTCTGTGAGTTGTTCTGCGGATTTTTCCCGATCGATTCTAGCGTGCCCAGATGTTGCAAACTGCAGACGAGCAACAGTGTTTGGAATTTGCAAAATATTTTCTCATCAGATATGATGAAGATAACAGCTGGCAATTGCGAATGAAATGAACGGATGAGGAACATTTCACTTTAACTAGGAACGTAAACTCCAAGCACTGCGTTCACTAGGCTCATGAAAAATCTCACGATGTAGCACCATGCTTTTACACGCAGCAAAAGTGACTGTGTGGTGCGGCATTGCAAACACATTCGTTCTCGGTCCGTTTTTTTTTTTTTTTTTTTTTTTTTTTTTTTTTGAGGAGGTGACTTCTACAGGTATGGAAACGTGCTCCATCAAAAAGTGCCCGGTATACAAAAAATTTGCAGAATTACGTAATTCCAGAATTGCAGCAGCTAAAGATCGTTAATGATATTGTATACATGCAAGATGGTACTACTGCACACGTTGACACATCTATTCGACAAGTGCTGCAACAGCACATTGATGGCAGAATCATTTGTTTCGTGACCACCACGAAACTGCTTTTATTATCTGAAATCAAAGGTGTCACATCAAATGCAAGAAATTTGCCAGAATTGAAAGATGTCATAAAACGTTAAATTATAGATATTTATTTTGCGATGTTATGTTCGGCATTGTTGTCAACAGTCTCACGCATGCAATGCGTTATTGGCTGCAAATGTGGGCATGTTGAAAACTGCTAATTCAAATAAATGTTTTTTTTGCTTTTCGCTCTTGTGTTGTCATTGGTCCTTTACAATGGTCATTTTTGCAAGTGTTTTACACCGGCAATTTTCACTGTACGTGTATTATTCAATCGCCATTTATGGTTATTCAATGCGCTGATGAATTTACGCATGAAAATAATAGGTGTTGCTTTTCAAAAATTTCGAAATTTGTTCACAGTAACCGTAACCACTCTATTGTTTTAAATTATCACGATCTCGAGAGCATACTTTCAAATAAGTATATCTAAAATTTCTTTTCAATTGGTTGAGCGGTTAAGTCGCTATACTCTCAGAAAGAACTGTAAATTTATGAGCGTTTGGACTTAAATTTTCACGGGCAACAGCCTTATTTGATGAAAAACGGTCTGATCCTTTAAATAATCGCCCTTATCCCGTAGATACTTCGAAAATTAAGGGCAATCCACATATTTTTACAATTCTAGCCCATCTGTTAGCAAAAATACGGATATGTAATTGGACAATTTTTTTTTACGGACATAACTGGAATCTCTGCTGCTGCCGGTATCTGCCCGTAATTTTACAGCGATATTTTTATGTGTTTAGGGGTTCATATATCGGGGAAGTTTTTTATGACCATCCTTGTACTTTCCGTTTCTATAAAATTCTGTAATTTATATGGACCGTAAATATTGAAAATTCCAATTTTGGTAAACTATTTTGTTGCTATTGCCATTTACTCATTGATATATGAAGTATGAATTCATTTAATTAAAGGCGGCTAGACTGAACAATTTATGACTGTAGCGGGTAATTACATAAACCATTGGATTTGAATATGATTTATTTAAAATTATATTGATAAATATAGCTAAAGTTATATAATTCCACAGCACTTTCGGGTCGTCAACATAAGCCGCCGAATAATATATATATATATATATATATATATTAATTATTATAAGGAAATAAAATGAACCTAATTTCCCACACAGTTATTAAAATATTGCGACTAATTTGGAAGTCAGATTTTAAAAGAGCCAATAACAGTAACGTTTCTAAATTTTCGTGGTTTTTAATAAATCCTTTTTATAACAAATTACTTCCATGGAAGCCAATATGTACGGATGCAATCAATAATTGGATAAAAAACTGATCGTAATGTAAATTTTATTTTAAAATACTTTGATAATTTTCTAACCTGGAACTATATGCTTTTGAGACCACTCGAATAATAATAATAATAATAGCAGCAATAATAAAAGAATTAAAAAAAATTAAAGAGAAAAAATAAATTCTAAATATTTTATATTAACCTTCGACAAACATTAAAACAAGCTTCGAAATCTTTATCGAATCAATCAAATTCTTAACGGGCTTAAGGTATTATCTTTCCTGAATATAATTTTTTTTAATGCTGAATAAATTACTTTTTTCTACAAACTATTACAATGGAAGTTAATCGGAGGAAGATAATATAGTTTAAAGACGTAATTAGATAAAAAATTGATTTGAATATGAAATTCAATCCAAAATGCTTTGATAGCTACTTAATTTGTAATCATAAGTTTTTATCATTTTAAATAAAAGACATACATTATATTCGTATAAATCTTTTGAACTAAAAAATAAATTTTGCAATTCAGGTGTTACCTAAATGTGACTATAGAGATGTTGGAGAAATTTTAGAGAAATTCTTATTTGTAAAAGTATATTTATATTAAATAAATCCTGAATGAATTTGGATTTAAAACGTTCATCCCAAAATACTAAAAATTACATTTCTATATTTTGATTATATTAGGGTATATTTCTCTCTATATATATTTTTAAATATTGACTGTATTGAGATTTATTTCCCATTCCTTTTATATTTAAGAAATTAATTACCTATAAATCATAAGTCATATAACGTAAATTATGATAAACTATTTATGATTACTATTTTGAATAAACCATTTATGATTTAATCCATACTTACTTTATTTCGCTTAGAAAGAATTAGATGACTAATTTATTGGATATACGAGCTTTAATTTAAATTAATGACAAAAAAGAATAAACATTTGTTACTATTATAGGAATTAAAAAAGTACATTTATTATTATTATTATTTTATTTATACTAATTATTTTTAAAAAGAAAACTCAATAGCCAAGGGAAACATAAATTTGAGAGCCTGCAAAAACCAGTTTAAATATCTACAATTAATCTTATTCAAGAATGAATTAATCAAGCTAGGCATATAGCAAATACACCCATATTATAATTTTGGCGGTTTCGTTTAGTCTGGAATTAAGGTAATGCATTAAAGTAAAAAACAACATCGTTTTGAAACAAATTATATGTCAATAAATAAAAATAAAAATAAGAAAATTTCAAAATCATAAAATCATATTAATAATATCACGATAGCAATATAATATATCTTGTTAAAGTAATTGCATGTTTAAGTTTTATACGTAAGTATTCAATTCCAAAATAGTTTTATTTTTCAAATACCCCGCCCCCCCCTCCCCACCAAAAAAAAAACAAAAACAAAAACAAAACAAACACCTACTTAAAGGGTCAGTTGTCTCCTAAAATCTCAAAATTCTATAAAGAAACCGTTTTTTTTTTTTTTTTTTTTTGAGAATTATGAAACTAGATGCTCATATTTATCTGGTGAAAAAAAGATGTTTTTCAATTCTGGAGCTTCTTCGCACAAATATAAGCGTTTAGTAATAAGTGTGTATAATTATGCAGTTTATTTAAGTTGAAATGCTGTTTCCGCAAATAAAAAATATGCGCATATTTCTAACATTTGAAATGTTCCATGCGCATTCCTAATTATCAGATCATTTTTTAATTTATACTGTATATCCTCTTTTCAATAATAGATAAATGTTAGTATAAAAAATAGAATTTCAGGAGATTTTTGGTCTTGGAATTTATTTGCATATGAAAATATATGGGTGAAACAAAAAAAAAAAAAAAAAAAAAAAATATCTTCTTTTCATGTCCACAATTATAATATTTTTTTTTCTTTTTTCTGTGTAAAATGGGAAAGAACTATTTTTATTTTTTTCCTTACATTAAAACAATCAGTAAGATTTCATTAGAGAAAAAATGTTTAAAAAGATATATATTTTTTTTAATTTAAAATACCCATTTTTATTCATCTTGACTAACAAAACTGTCTGTCCGCATAACTGTAGGCATAGTTTTCCATTTATGTCTTTAATTAATAATATTTAAAATTACCTTTTTAACTGGTTTTATGTGGTCATAAAACATAGCATTTTATCTAGTTCGGCCCGAAACACCAAAATACTTATTTTTTATTATTATATTTTAAGATTAAATTTTGTACTTTGAAATTGTAACCTCTGTTGCTGTAACTTTTCTTATCAAAGAAATTTCATTGTTCAACTTCCATTGTCCCTTATAGGTGTTACTGCTGCACTTACTTGTAGGTAAAAATATTAGAAAAGACATGCTACGATCATTTTGAATTTATACTGCACACGTATGCTCAGTAAGCTGAAACATCTGAATTCCAGATTATTGGGTTTTCTGTTTGTAACCTATGTTACATAAATTTAAAATTTAGATATTTTCATTTTAACTAAAGTTTTATTTTTATTATATAAAATTAAATTAACTTAATTTAAATAAATAAAGATTTACATATTTTTATAAAACTAAAGAAAGTGCAATTTTTTTCTTTGTTAAATGTAACATCAGCTACCTGTAACTTCTGTTACTACATGTTTGTAACAGATGAAGATAAATTAACAAAAAGTTAGTTTAAAATGCATATGCGTAATAAAAATTCATCAAAGTGCTTCAGTGATGGCATTGTTGATAGATTAATATAAATATACTTCTACTGTCTAATTTGTGTTGCTCAATGTTATATGTTGTTTTAAATGTAATCTGTATATTTATTCGTAATTGGGCTGCGCGTTATAGATATAAATTGCATTCATACGTGGAAATTACTTTTAAAAACATAAAATAAACTGAGATAAAGTTCTGAGATAAAGTAAACTGACATAAATTTCTTTAAACATATTACATCTAAACGAACATTTTTTATCCTATTCGGTGATGTCAACATTAAAATTGTTTGATGTTTAGAATTTATAAAATTTTCAGTAAAATTGAAATTTATTTGTCAGGTTTTACCACCGCACGATATAACAACAACGTTACTCACGGACATGAATTTGCTTTATAAGCCATGAAATTGCATTAAGGGTGTGAGTTTGTAACGATAAAATGTCAAAGGTACGCAAAGTGTATTTATTTAATTTTTTAGAGTTCCGGTAAAGTTTCACTTGAATTTTGAAACATCTTAATTTAACATTAACAGTGTGTATAATAAATAAATTTAAGCAGAATTCGCCTAAGGCTGGTGCTAAACGCCTGAAAATGATTTTGTATTTATTATTAGACATCTGAAAGAAATATTTTAATAATTTATGTAAACGTTTATAAATTTATTTCACTTAAGTAATGACATTTTAAAATAATACGACATAATAAATTCATTAATCGAAGGTAATATCACTAAAATAAACACTGGATACGTATTTATATATGAATAATTATAAAATTGAGTGAAACAGTGTCCAAGCGAGGATCTGAACCGGAGACCTATGGCTGAAGCCGCCAATTCCCTACCAAGTGAGCTATTTCGATCAAACCTGGCAAACACATAATTCCTCCAGAAACGGTTTAACCCTTCATGTACTGAATTATGGATTCATGAAAATTTTATCTTCTAAAGCATTTTTCGTGAATTTTTGAAACAACATTAGAAGAATTAGATATAATAAATCTTAGAAGGAATTTCGAAGGATTGAAAGATTTAAATCGATTAATTAAATTAGAATTTATAGGGATTTTGTGCAATATTTATAAACCTACTCAAATCTTTTATTTTAAATATTTTTCTTGGCATTTTGTAGAGTTAAGATATGTACAAATATAATGTTCTTACAATAAAAATATAGAAATTTTTCCGAGTTGAAAGGTACCCCGCACCCCAACCCCAAGAAAGCTGAAAAGATGCAAAGGCAAAAGAAATCGTACTTTTAAAAAATATTTGTGTTGTGTGTAACCAATAATGCTTTTGGAACAAGATAAATGAATGCATCTATAACTCATTCTAAACTTTATTAAAACTAATCGATGTATTAAATGAATTTTATTACAAGTTATTTTAATGGTACTTATAAGTACCGTCAATAGATAATGGGTTAAATCCTGGCCTGGACACTATTTCATAAAGTTTGGAAAAATTACACTTTTGTTATTCATACTTAATAACATTGTAAGAAATATATTTCGGAGTTATGTACACTTTTGATAAACAAATTACAGATGTGACATTCTATATATATATTTTTTTAATAATATTACATCTATGCAATATATTTTTATTCTAAATTCTAGTTTTAGTACCTTGATTCATATACAGTAGAACATCTTTTATCCGAAAGTATTTTTACCGAAACCATAGCTGCCAACTTGTACGGATTTTTGCTACCACTAAAATTTAATAGTAAATTTTGCCTAATTGAATCGGCAATTTGAAGGTCATTGTTGATAATTAAATAAGGCAGAAATTTTTATTAAAATTTAGTGGTAGAAAAAATCCGTACAAGTTGGCAGCTATGCGAAATTCTCGGTTAACCGAAATCTGTTTTCAAAGTTTTTTTTTTTTTTTTTTAACCATTACATTCCTTGAGTGCAAAATCCATTTTGAAAGCTTTTTTTTTTATTATTATTTTTTATTATTTTTTTTAACTATCATATTTATTGTGTGCAAGCGACCCTTTCCGAACTACGAGTATATAGAAATATTTTCAATACCCTTTCATACAGTTCCTTTGAATTTAACTTGAGTTCCCGTAAACTGCTGAGTTGAACGATTTAAACGAACAAATTAGCAATTCTGAAGCTTTTGAAAGTTTTGAAAAACGTTTGGCATGGCTGGAGCAGTAGAAGGACTGATACTGGTGAACTAATAATATTAAAAAACTCCCTGATAGAGCTTCAAAGCAAAGGCAATCGAAACTGCGAAAATCAAAACATTTTTTCAGACACTTGTTATATATGTAAAAGGTTCTTAATTTCAAAATTAAATTCAGGTAATTTATTCTTCTTTCTCTATGATATTGCTTTATTTTTATTAAGCACTTGTTACCGTAAGAAGAAATATTGCATATATTTTTCCCAAATCTCAAAATTAAAGAATTCTGGATTATCCGAAAATTTCGATTTTCCGAAAGATAGTCGGTCCCAATTACTTCGGATAATCGAGGTTCTACTGTATTAATTTTAATATAATGTATTAAATCCATTCATATTATTTTATCCCATCTAAATTAAAAATAAATAAATGTCACCCTATTGTTTAGAATTTTATTATTTATTCATTATTACATATTTCATACCCAGTATTTTGTATTTCATATTTTATATTACGTGCCATTCTTTTTTTCGTTGATACAAAAGAAAAAAAAAATCATTGATTGTCCGGTTGTACCAAATGATGCATTAACGATGGAAAAAAACAATGTTGAAAATTTCTTTTTTTACTTTATTCTTTATAAATCTGTTACCACAAGAACAAAATATCGTTGCGATTTATTGTTTACACAACATTTAACGGCGAGGTGGAATAATAAAATCTCAATTGACGTACAATGTAATTCACGAAACTTTAAAAATATAGATATTATGGTACCTAACTACATACATTAAGCATGTTTTAAATATGAAAAAAAAGTCAATATAATTCAAAATTGGTATAGTTTTTAATCGTGGCGATATATCATTACTAAGTAAAAGTTCTCTTTCTTTATGTATATTTTTCATTATACATAATATTTCCTTTTCGATATGCATTTAGTGTGTTTTCTTTTATTTTTTTAAAAGCATATAACGGTTGATCCAAATGTCCTGCGAATTTTAGATGAACCCGACTCTATCCCCGGCTAGATTTGTTACCTGTTCACACTTATTTATTTATTTTTAAATTTTTTGCTGAGTTTTGGGTTCGAGTACTGTTGATACTGAATGTTTTTAGTTGGATTCCTGCTTATCCAATTTTTCTGTCTGAATGCTTTGCAAATGAAAAAAAAAATAGTTATAACCCTTTAAGACCCAACCCGCACGATCGAGTTAGACATTCATTTAATTGCTCACTTCTGAGTCGTTTATAATAAAAACTCGAATCGAACGATTGTTCTGGTTTGCAGATAGAGTAAAGTATAATTTTTTATCAACAGGTAGCGGTTGTACTCCATCTTTTACTTTCTACGGGCATGACTAGCTTTGTTTACAAATACACCGGGGCTTAAAGGGATATAGTTGAATATTATTCAGTGCATATCCGTTTACTTTTGCAGAGAAAATAAAATTGATAATATTCATACAATTTAAAGTAATTTCGGTAATTTTCTTTATATACGGATCACTTCGGGTTACAGTTTGATATTTCGGATTCAGGAATGGTTTTGATTCTACAAAAAGTTTGTTTGGGTTCATGTTAAGGTTGTATTTTCGGGTTCTATTCGACTAGTTCCCGACGTGCGCAACATTCGAACCCAAATATCACACAATAAATAAAAATTAATAATTTGAAAATAATTGATTATGTCGCGTTACGGTTTTCACATAAAGACACAAAAACAAATTTCATTTGTTATATAAATAGATTAGTCTCTGAATAATTGAAATTCTCATCGATACTCAGCGATCCAGTAGTACCCAAACTCGTTTTTAAGAAATCATATAAAAGGCATCGCAGCAGAAATCATTTTGCAATATCTAAAGGGTGTTTTTGTTAACTCTGAGGATGTTTTTGTTAACGTTGACAGATATTTTCAATTATATCATCCGTCAAACCAAACATTTGTAATTCGTATGTATTGTGAGATGCGTTATGTAGACGTAGAAGCTTCTCAAACGACTGAAATTATAATTGTTAATGGATTATCCATTCACGTGGCACAATCCATTTCAAGTGGTACAGCTCTGATTGCTTGACCATTTAAAAAATATCTGATTTTTTTCGTACAACAACCCTAAAATGAAGGAAATTCAAAATGACTATTATTTTAATTTTATTAATTTTTATTTGTGCATGGTGGTCATCTTTGTTTTATCGTCTGCAGCAATTTTCTCACATGAAGGGTTTACGGGATTGTTAACTCATCTTTTATTTCTCCAATTCAAGTGCGGATTAACGCAATTTGTACGGAATACACTGGGCTAAAAATTTGGTAATAGAGTAGTTTAACAAAGTAAATCCTTATTGGTGAAAATTCAGAATAAAGTTTCAATTTTTTTTTTCAAAATTTGTCCGTTTACAAGAGGAAAGTTTTTTAGCAAGGAAATCTGTCAATATGACATATTTTTACTTTCTTCTATCTTTACAAGAAGAAAGTATTGGATTTGTGAAAATTTTCGACTTCTGGTTTTCGACGGATTTATACGTTTTAGAATGTCCTGAACAAGATTTGATGGTTTTTAGAAAATTTCTGTCTGTGAGTCTGCCTGTCACTCTGTCACTCCGTCACACTGTCACTCTATCACTCTGTCTGTCTCTATGTGAGTCTGTATGTGACGAAAATTTTGTGGGTGCTCTATCTCAAGAACTAATGCACGGAATTTCACAAAACTTTAGATTTCGTTAAGCCTTTGTATAAATTGGTTTTGATTAGTTTTTGGTGAAAATTGCTCAACAGGTGGCGCTACTATGCGCCATTTTTCACGATTTCTGTAATAGCTATATCTCAGAAACTGCTGCACGGATTTTTATAAAACTTCAGATTCAGTTAGTTCATGATATAGTTAGATGCTGATAACTATTTGGTGAAAATCACCCAACAGGTGGCGCTGCTATGTTGGATTATTTATGATTATTGCAATAGCTCTAACTTAAGAAAAAATGCACGAATTTTCATCAAACTTCAGATTCAGTTAGTACCTGATATAAACTAGTTCTGTTTAATTTTTGGTGTAAATATCCCAACAGGTGGCGCTGCTGTGCTGCATTTTTCACGATTTCCGCAAGAGCTGTATCTTCAGAACTACTGCAGGGATTTTTATCAAACTTCAGATTTAGTCAGTCCTTGACATGAATTGACGTTTTATACATTTTGGTGTAAATCACTCAACAGGTGGCGCTGCTATGCTGTATTTTTTGCGATTTCCTCAATAGCTTTATCCCAAGAACTAATGCTTGGATTTTCAACAAACTTCAGATTCAGGTATATTTTGATATCAATTAGTGCTGTTTATGTTTTGGAGTAAATCGCTCAACAGGTGGCGCGGCTATGCAACATTTTTCAGAATTTCCGCTATAGCTCTATCTCAAGAACTAATTTACGAATTTTCATCAAACTTTAAATTCAAATTTACTTTGATATGAATTGATGCTAAATTGATGTAATTTCTTGTACAATTTAAAAGATTCAATTGACGTGATTTAGATAGAAGAAAGTTTTGTGATGGCCACAACATACTAGTTTTTTTTTTTACAAATAGGCGGAAAGTACTTGTACTCACACACCAATTTCCAGATCTGGGACGTGCGTTCTCTTCGCTAAAAAAAATTCCCATTTTTTTCAAAAATATCAAAAATTGCACTTTTGAGGCTTTTATATCTCTGGTGGGGCGCGAGATAAAAATCTGAAATTCTGGTTTCTGACAGTATTTTATGGTAGTGTTATGCACAAAAAATTTCATGTTGGAGATTTGACTACAAGCTGAGATATGGCAAGGGCAACATGTCAAAACTACCAAGCTATTGTTTTATTGTAGTGACAGGTAAGAATTTATCTCAGAGTGTCATTTAAATTTACTTTTTATTATCTTTAAATAATAGTAACAAATAATAAAGCCTTTTGCGATGCTTAGCTATTAATTTAATAAATAATTATGCCTAAGGACTACATTTTGTATGGTTTCAATAATTTTTGTTGTGAGTAATTTTAGTAACGAAAAGAAACCTCAGCGCTTTTACATAGAGAAAAAAATATTTTTATACAAGACCTGAGACAAAAACAGAATAGGGAAGAGAAAAGCTGTTAATGTTGACATACTTGTTGAGACATGATCAAACGTGTCAAAAACATTCCTGCTTGTTGGTTTAAAAATCACAAGTTTAATGCTGCTTGACAGTCCCTGAAACTTGTTCCTACCATCAGTATGTTCCTGTAAATGAAACATTTATACGATGTTAACATGCATGAGCTTCAAGTAATTTTCAGAAAGTAAAGATATTCAAAGCCCGTTCAATATTTATACTGCAGAAAAATGACATTAATGCATGATAAGAAGTAAGCTAGGAAGTGAGACTTGAACATAATGATTTCAAAGTTCATTTCTATGACCCAGCAGAGCGAAGAACTTCAGTCAAGTTATCAAGAGATGACAAGACTTTGTTCCTAGAAATAAAATTTTGAGAAAGATCAACCCTATGGAACTGACAACAGTAACTGGTCGAACTCATAACATCTCTCCTAAATTCTGTGAAGATATTTCTCAGATCTTTGTCGAACATATATGTAGTCTTTTGGTAAATTAAATATTTGTTATTACACTGTTTTCAACAAACCATATTTTGTGTGTAAATATTGTAATAAAACAGATAAATTTGATTCATCTTAAGGTACTATTTATAGAATTTATTGATATATTTTCCTCACTGTATCTCAGCTTGCAGTCAAATCTCCATCTTTAATTTTTTGTGCATAATTGTACCATAAAATATTATCAGAAACCATAATTTCAGATTTTTATATCACTCCTCACTAGAGATATCAAAGCCTCAAAAGTGCGAATGTGATTTTTTCCGAAATTAAAATTTCTGTAATAAACAAAACTCATATATTTATGCAAAGTTCAGTTAAATTTGAAATTTGTGCTGTTATGTTCAACTATGGAACTTTCATATTTTTGTGACATTTGTGTCTCATTGTTTGGTTTTCACAGCTCGCTTGAAAATTATTATTTGTATATTATCACTTTTGCTAGACTTGCTTTAAAATATTTCAAAGTAATTCTTTCATTCACATAACGTAAATCCTTTTTAGGTGCGTTTGTAATTATATAAATACGTAGCACCTATAGTCGTCGTTCTGTCCGTCTGTCTCTCCGTCTGTTTGTACGTCTGTACGTCAGTCCGTATATAACAGCTCAAAAATTACCCAACCAAATTGTTTGAAATTTTAAATATATAATTGTTGCAAAATTCTGTCGAGTCATTTTAAATTTTATGAAAATCGGATGTATAGTTTAATTACAGGGACAGTCAAAATTTTTCCGTTACATTACGACCAATGGGAATAAATTATTGCAAGTGCATTTTAATGATGTTACAACCTTCCGAATGGTGTGAAATTTAAAAAAAATATATAATTGTTGTAAAATTTTGAAGAGTAATTTCAAATATTATGAAAATCGTATGCATAGTTTAATTACAAGGACAATCAAAATTTTTCCGTTACATGACAGCCAATGGGAATAAATTATTGCAAGTGCATTTTAATGATGTTACGGCTTTTCGAAAATAATGTAATTTACATGCACTTATGAAGTGCATTAAAATATAAATTCAGTACAATATGCGGTGCCAAAAGTTTTATAAAACCAGTGATAGTACGAACGCACCTTATTTGCCATATTCACTGCAAATTGAAATGTCTGAAATTCAGACACTTAAGTGTCTGAAACGGAGTGTTCATTTTTCAGACATTTTAAAATGTCTGAATTTTTTCAGACACTTCAAACATCTGAATTTCAGACACTTCAAACGTCTTAATTGCAACCATTTTTTAAGCATTATACGCAGCCATGTTTGACCACGTTGAATCCTAGAAAAATTTTTGGCCATGGTCCTGCCCCCTCCACCCTCATACACTGCGATTTTAGGGGCTCTGAAAGTTGGTATGCAATTTTCTTAAAGCTGATAATTTAAATATTTTTCAACAATGTACATCATAATCAATATTTTGAACTTCTAGAGTAGAATACGATTAAAAACTACAAAAAATATATATAAATGCAATAAAACCTCTCAATAGGGGTTTCAAGGGAATTTATCCACCATTCGTTGCCGAGGTGCATGTGATTGAGAGGTTTTACTGTATTTAGATTTTTTTTTTTTTTAGTTTTTAATCTTAGTCGGCCTTAAATGTTAAAGATTTTTATTATAATCGGCCCACTATCGAAAAAATTTAAAATATAAACTTTACAATAATTGCATATCTAATTCGGGGCCCCTAAAATTGTAGGGAGGGCGTAGGGGACACTGCCCAGTTCACCCATGCTTCAATCAAATCCTTCTTCTGCAAAAAATCCAACCCTGCATTATGTTCGCTAAATAGAGATGTCCGGTATTCGAAAGTGTTCGTTATGGAGACTAATGGACATTCCCTAATACCGGACAGCTCTATTTAACGAAAACTTTTTAAAAGCAAAACGCATGCACATTTGTTTATTTTTACCTAAAAAAACACAGACATGTCTGATTCATTGGTCGGCACCAAAATCCTCTCTGTAAAAAATAATAGTTGATTCTTATAGATTTTAATCTTCTAAATAAAAATATGGTAATGAAATTACTGTATCACGTACCATTTTTTTGGTAGGAGAGTTTTGCTTTTAAATTTAAAATTAAGATATTTTATATCTTCCTAAAACATGAGTGAAAAATTTTTAAACCATAAAATATAGATAATAATAGGTAAATTACCTGCAAATAAATGTATAAATACGATTACCAGATTTACAGTGGCATAAGGAATGAAAATATACTAGTGGATAGCAAATAGTAAATTGGGACATGAAAAAAGGGAGGGGGGATAAAAAAGTGCTTTACACAAGTATCAACAAATAAAATTTCCATGCTATATTTTGTCACTTTGATATCTAAGACAGTCAAAACATTTCTTTCATGATTTCAATTTTATCTAGCATTGCAAATTAATATAATAATCCTTCCATGTTTGTTATTATTATAAAACTGTTTCTCGGAAAAAATGGTACGTACTGGAGCATTTTCAATAACATATTTAGACACTTTACATATTTAGTTTGCAGGGAGAAAAATTTTTATTTTTTACCGACCAGTGATTATCGAACAAATTCCACAGTCCCATAGTGTCCACTATTGAAGGCAGGTCCTTTACGGTATTCGGATAAATATATATTTTTTGTTTCTAATCTTATCCTGTTCTAAAAGTTCGAAATACTCATTATAAACAGAGCAATGTCGAAAGAGATTTAAAATATCAGCGTTACAAAATTGCACAAAAATTCTCCCCGCCCCTTCAGAAAAAAAGAAAATTAATATCATTTAAAAATTAAATTCTTCTTTTAAATTTATATTGCTACATAGACAAGTTTTTTATTCATCAGATGAAAATCTCAAGAGCTATTTATTTAATAATAAATAAAAAATAAATAAATATTCTATTTTAAATAACATGGTGAAAAATTACTTCAAATTTTTAAACTTCTTTCGTCTTAAACATACATTTTAATATCTAATTGTCATTTTGTTTTAATATTTCATGTAAGTGATGATAAATAAAATGATAAAAACCGCAATTTTAATCAAAACTAGTTATGAAAGTAAATGTATATAACTCTAGCTTTTTAAATTTCAAATTTATTTTTTGCTAAAAATAATTAAGAATCAATATTAAAATTGATTTCAAATGAAATATATATGTATATCTTTAAGGATTTTTAAGTTACAGTAACATGCATAACTACATGAATGTAAGAATATATATTTCTAGAATTAGCTGTTTTTTCGCAAACAGATTCAAACCTTACTTATATTTCATGCAATATTTTATGTGGTACTATAAACAAAATATCAAAACCACTTACTGTTATCGATATCCTTGCCTTGATTTAAAATAACTGTCATAGTGAATGAGTAACAAAATACTTGCAGCTTTTTAAAAGAAACCCCTTCATATATCCTACTAGTCGTGTTAAAATAATGAAAATTTTCCATTCTTAAAACACAACCCGTGGGACTAGTTTGTAAGACTGGGGCTAGTTCTTATTCACAAAGTTCTGACGAGATGAATAACCTTATATTATCGATGAAAAGTAATAAAAAGTAATACTATCTCTGTTGCGCGCTCTTTGTAGAATTCTTGGATGTAATTTTCAAGTGTTTCTTTTCCGTTGTTATATAAAAATCTGAAACACATATGATTCACGCAGAAATCCAAAATGCAAGAAACTTCTAAATATAACACTTCTAGAAATAACGCAGCCACAGTAGAATTATAATGACAAAACTTTTCACAGTAAAAGATAGGATCTGTTAAATATGTGAACTGTTGGAAAACGTTTACATTTGAAAGCGACATTGGACTCTTGAACTCGAATTCGGCTGACAAAGGGAAAAAAGAGTCAGCATTACGTCAGTCATTACGTCAGCATACGGTTTACCACAGTGTGGGTTTACAGTATGATAAGTTCATTAAAACTTTTTTATTAGCAGGAAATGGAACGTTGTATAAGAAGAAATCAGAAGCATTTTACTTTCTTTATTTGGCATTTTTCGTAATGCTTGCACTTATAAATTATCTGAATATAATTATTACAGTTTTTATACTTTCAGGCAGAGAGTGAAAAACATATGATAAATTTAAAAAATCGTCGTAACGCTTCTAAATAATACATTTATTATGAATAATCACAGACAGGAGGGCGGTTGCAGGCCATTATATTAGTTGCAGGCCATATTCCCTTCCCTGTATTTTGAAATTTACTGAATTAAATTGTCTTTATATTTAAAAATAATAATAAAATTTATTCTTCCAAATTATTACATAATTAAAGACTAAGACAAAAAGGAACTAATAAATTTTTGTAAGAGAAACACCTCCCCCCCCCCCTCCCTTCCTAAACCACAAATAGAAATATTTTTTTTAATTATTTCCTTTTGACGTTCATATATTTTAATTTATCTTAAATTGGAAGATAAGGGGTGTTCATAAGGGCAATACCCCCAACCAGAAGGAAAGACATGTTCTGCATTTTGAAAAATGTTGTTAGAAATTTATTTTTGAATATTTAATACTTCTTACTTCTTAATTTTTTTTATATTTCTTTTATATAAAAATTCTTGTACGAGGTGTTCTGACAAAAGATTCTTAGTTTAACTTATTTCATGTTTATATTTTGCATTTTAGTTAGGCGAACTAGGCAGGGGACCCCAGGCACATCTGTTCAACCTTTGCCCTCCATACATTTTTTTCTGAGTGCAATCATATCTCTTTGTATTTAGGGAGCGGATTTTACATATACAGATGAGAGGAAGTAGTTTTTGAGAAACTTTATATTTTGTGAAAAGTTTCTTTAGCTTGTACTTTTGCACAAAACATAATTTAGTTCGAAAGTTAGAAAACGGGCATTTAGAATTTTGGCAGACGTCCTCATGGTCAAATCAAGCTGCTTATTTTTTACACTAATACCAAATTTAGTAAATGGCAATGCATTTCATCCATTCGAAAACATTTTCTGATGGTGCTGCCAGATATATTGCGATACAATTGCATATTAGGACACCAGAAGCGAAGGGGTATAAGTCACAAAATTGAAAAAACTGAGATAAGTACACAGGCTATCTGGAAATATTGCTATTTGTTTTATGATTGCTCTCAGAAAAAAAAAAAATGTATGGAGGGGAAACGTTGGACAGATGTGCCTGGAGTCCCTTGCCTAGTTCGCCAAACTAAAACGCAAAATATAAGAGATTTTCTAATTATCTGTTGCGTTCTAGAGGTCAACTACTCAAGCTCTATAAATTACTTAACCTCCTTAATCTCTACTTAAAATTTAAAAAATATATTGTACTCCACTTTTCTTCCACAGTTATTGAAATAAGAGTTCAAAGACCGCTATGAAATTAGGAACAGTTTCATATTTTAAGTCAGACACATACTATTGATGTTCATCTTTAAATTCATTTTACTCCAAATCTAAAGTCACTTGTATCCCTTGGCCTCTGGGGTCCTCATATACAATCATCGTTTCATCATACATATAGTATGATACAATTGTATTACATTCAGACATATAAGTGTCTGAATTTCTACATGTCTTAATTTCAGACACATGATCATTATTCAGACATTTTTCTTAGTTCATTTATACCATGATCACAGTAAGACACCTAAGTGCCTTAAATTTAGACACTTATGATGTCTGAAATTTCATATTCAGACGTTTAAGTGTCTGAATTTCTTTTTCAGTCACATATGTGTCTGAATTTAAGACGCCTCTATTTGCAGTGTTTGACGAACAATTTCCAACTTGTTTAAGTATGCTATATTTAATTTAATAACATGAGAATGGAATAAAGAGTAATAGTTTGCTGCTTTGTTAATTGATAATGATACGTACATAGATACATATATACATATATAGAGAGGAAGTTCGGGTACAGTGGAATAATATTTACATTGTTATTTGTATGTCAGCACACACACAAAAAAATGTACGTGAAAACCTAGTAATGAAAAAACTTTGACTTTTTCTTGACACAATTCTAATGCGATTAAAGAGGAAGAAAAGAATACATATGAATATTTAGCTTATTAAAAATGTTATACTTATTTGTTAATGGTAACCAGTCGGTAATGTGGAAATGAGTCATAAGGATTATTAAAATTATAAGAAGAACGACGATTTAAAAGTCTAACCAAAATTATTTAATGTGTAAACTATGGTACACCATATATAAATCATCAGATTCTTTAACAAATTGTTTTAATTTTTAGACTCGCCTTGAAACAGTTGTCTAGCTTAGAGGTTCCCAAACTGTGCTCCGCCTTAGGGACTCCACCGCACTTTAGAAAAATAATGAAAATTTGAATGAAACCAATACATTTAAAGAAAGGGTTTTTTTTTCAAATATGGGAACACATAATTTTGTTTTGAAGTATTTACACTCTAAAAACGACATTTTTAAAACTGAGTAAAAAACACTCAAATCTGAGTATGTCGCATAGTCAAAATGGCTTCGAAACAAAATTACTCAAGTTTGAAACATGTATATACTCATTTCTGAAAACATGGACATACTCAAATATGAGCACATAATGCTTTATTCATGATGTTTATTCACGATTATACATGATGTTTGTATTTATATATTGTTGATGGCTTTCAAATCCTACTTGCAAAGTCTTTCCTTTACGAATTCATCC
The DNA here is from genome assembly GCA_963932465.1 of Maratus speciosus. Lineage (NCBI taxonomy): Eukaryota > Metazoa > Arthropoda > Arachnida > Araneae > Salticidae > Maratus > Maratus speciosus. Next base: position 173,263,150 of record OZ010792.1, on the reverse strand, counting down.
ATTCTTCGATTTCGAAGATTAAAGAATAAAATTTACACTTTCGCAATTGTATTACGACGGCTTTTAAGTGTTCTTCCGAGAACACGATAAAAATGTAGTTCGCCACGTTTCATGTTATAAATTATTACTGAAAATAGCGCCTCGTTCGAAATTATAACAAATGATATAATATGAATAAATTCAACTACCCTGGTAAAATTTACTACTTTTAATGAATGAAAAGTAATTTTGTTTGAAACTGAGTATTTCTGGTGTTTCAGAAGTGAAAGCATTGGGTTGTCATATTTGAAACAAAAAGTTTCATAACGAAATGAAAACATAGATTTACTCAGATTTGAAAGTGTATTTTTTCTCAGTGTATACATTCGTGATAACTACCTTTTTAATTTTACGCTTTGTTTTTAAGTTTTCCGAACGAAAAATGCGATAAAAGGAGACACAAACGTATATTTACTGTAAGAAAGCCAGAATTCGTATTCTGAAGGGAAATTTGGATATTTGAATTTCCTAACTCATCTTCGCAGCGTGAATTGAGGTGAAGTGTTATACAATGACTCCACGTTTCATGCTCAACTAAGTCCTCAATCCGAAAATAATCAGTCTGATTGGAAAGATTGACCGCCTGATTTTTTTTTCAATGTGAAGGCAATGTAATGTATATATGCTTCAAAAGAAAATATCACAAAACTTGTTAAAACAAATATGAAATGTCCTGGACATAGGTGCAGGCTTCACGGGTGCGAAATAGGCAATAACATATACTTCTACAACTAATTTAATTTTTTTTCTTTTGTCCTGTTTAATCACTGTGATTATTTAGGACAAAAATAATGTTCTATAATTAGTGATAGACTTTTACCTTGTTGACCTCGTTGCCCCCATTAAGTCGGCGCTTAAGGCTGAAGAGAAACTTTTTCTCTGCTCCCCATGGCAACGAAGGACGCGCGATGCGCGCGCATCCCACATTAGAATGCGACTTCGGTATTTTATTGCTGGAACGATAGGAAGAGATGTTTTGATTTCAAAAGCATGATCGCTGTATTTTTTTTACAGTTTGTTGATGAGGCTAAGCCTCCCTTTTTCGAAAAAGCAGATTAAGTATTTGATAATACTTATTATAAATATGTATAGAATCATGTATCTGTAAATATTCATTAAATATTTCAAGAAAATAATTCAGAAAGAACCTCCTTCATTGATTTTAAGTTCGAATGATTTGAAATTTTCCACATGGTGCATTACGCCGGGAAAGAAAGAAAAAAAAGCATTTGTTACCTTTTTTATGTCGTCAAAACACAAATAAGGAAATAGAGGATAGTAAGTAATAAGAAGACGGCAAAGGTAAGATAAGTTTTTCATATTTTATTTCGAAATGTCTGATTTAGAAAAGTTGAAAAAGAACCGAACAGTTTTGAGAACAGCAGTAACAAAGCTGATTAATAATATAGAAAATGTTATGAAGGATAGTCCAATAGATTTTGATAATTTAGAAGAATTATTTATTCAGTTAGATACTAAAGCAGAATTATTGAAGTCAGTTGACGAGAAAATTGAGCCCTTTTTAGGGTTAGACGACTATGAAACTGAAATCAAGTCTGTTTATGATTACGCGGATAAAATATCAGTTGCAAAATTCCGGGTGAAGAAAAAATTAACCGAAAAAAAAATGTTAATTTTGATTTAAATAACAGTCAATATTTAAAATCGAATGTGATTAATAAAGAAAACTCAGTTGTTAAACTGCCAAACTCAATATACAAAAATTCTATGGCGACTGTACGCAATTTATTTCATTTTTTAATACCTTTAAAAATACAATTCACGAAAATAAATCGCTTTCGAAAATTGAAAAAATTCATTATTTGAAGAGTTATTTATCTGGAGCTGCGGCTAATGCTGTAGAAGGTTTTGAAATATCAGAAGCTAATTATGACGCACACTGTAAAAAAAAAATCTGTGAAGATACTAAAGTTTTTCTAGGAAACTGGGATTCCTAGAACTTTTCATGTAACGGCAACAACAAAATTTCATGTAACAGACACACTTTTGCGTCGAAAATCAAAAAATCTGTAAGGTTACTAAGAATTTTTTTGGAAACTGGGATTCCGAGAACTTTTCATGTAACTGCAGCCAGGGTTACAAATAAAAGTTTAGTAAGATTACTGAAATTTTAGCAGATTCATTTGTAAAGTTACAGATTTTTGTAGCTTTACAAAAACTAGTTTTGTAGATTTGCAGCTTTTTTCGTACAGTTACAGGTGAAAGTTTAGTAAGTATGTAACTTTACATCTGTAGAACTACAGATTTTTTTTTTTTTTTTACAGTGCAGCATTGAAAGTTTTAGAAATGCGTTATGGTCAAAAAGACGTGATAATTAATCATCACATGAACAAGCTTCTTAATTTATCCCCTGTTTATAAGGCTAACGAAATTCAAAAATTGAAAAAATTGCACAGTGATATAGAAATAAATGTTCGATGTTGGTCCACATTAGGACTCGAACCAGCAAATTATGGCTCCATGCTTATCGCCGTAATTTTAAAATTAATACCGGCAGAATTAGCTTTGGAATATAATAGACAAAATGTAGATAATTTAACACATTCAGATATACATAAATTATTAGATTTTCTGCACACTGAAATAAAAAGCAGAGAACAAACATTTTTTTTGAGAATGAAAGCATTTGAAAATAATAAAACAAAAATCAAGAGTCAAACAACAAAATATGAATTTAAATCTACTTGTGAATTTATGAACACTTCGAATGATAAATCGACTTCAGATAGGCAGCTGGCTCATTGCATTTTTTGCAACGATAGTAAACATTCATCTGATTTGTGTGAGGCTGTTGATGTAAACACTAAAAGAAATTTGTTGAAATCTCAAGGAAGATGTTTCCTTTGCTTAGGCAGGAAACACGTAATCAAAAATTGTAACTCTAAATCTAGTTGCAAGAAGTGTTCAGGCAGACGTAATCAAACGATATGCCTAAAATCTAAATTAACCCCCTCACTGACAAGACCGTGTTAATACGTTCACTAAGCTCCAGGTTTCACTGCAATACAAGCAATATTTAAAGTAATATAATTCTATTGATTTAATGTATTTTTAATACATTGAACAATGATTAATATTTCCAAGGATTGCATTCATATTCGTTATTAAGTTTTTTTTTAATAACATGTTCGAAGAATAATTTTTTTTAGCATTTAAAACAAAATGCAGAGAAAACAACATTATAATTTTGCCCTTTTCCAAGACAGTCGGAGGGTTAATAAAAGAAGTAAATACACCCGAATTAAAAGGTAATGAAAGTGAAACTAGTGAAAATGTAATTTCGGCTATTTCCTCTACAGAAAATAATAAAATTCTTCTACAAACTTGTGTAAAAATAAAATCAAACGGAAAACAATCTCTAATTAGGTTACTTTTAGATTGCGGGAGCATGCGAACCTTTATATCTGAAGAAATAGCAAATAAATTGAATTTACAGGCAATAAGAAAAGAAAAAATGTATGTTTTTACATTTGGAAATAAGAACCCCGTTGAAAAGACCTTTGAAATAGTTAAACTAACTATTGAAAATAAAAATGTACCTAATTCAAAATTAGATATAGAAGCGCTAGTCACCAATCAAATATCAGCTACTGAAATCCCCCACCTGATATCAATGATTTGATGAAAGGTAAACAATTTGAAAATTTAACCCTTGCGGACACACCCACATCCAAAGAACCCATTACATTACTTATAGGTGCTGACTATTATTATGATAAAGTTACTGGAAATATAAAACATTTGAATAAAAAATTAGTAGCTGTCGACACTATTTTTGGTCGGTGTTTACAGGGAAAAACAACTGACAGTTATACGCCCTTAGCATTTAATGTAATAGTAGAATTTTTTTTTTTTCTGAACAGATTGAAAAATTCTGGAATATCGAATCATCTGGCCTATTTAATACTGAACAGGATTCAGATTTTTCAGAAAACAACGTTACGAAGCAGTTTGAGTCAGAAATTAAATGCAATAATAAGCGATGTACAGTTCGATTTCCGTGGAAGCTTGAAAGAGAATGTTTAAATGACAATCGGAAAATTGCAGAATATAGATTTTTTAAACTCAAACAAAGATTGATTAAAAACCCTGAATTATTTTTTGAGTATAAGGAGGTGTTAGCAGATTATTTGAAACAAGGTATTGTTGAGTTAGTTACAGACCCTGAAGAAAATCAAAATGTAACTTTTTGTTTACCTCATCGAGAAATAATTAGAACTGATAGGACAACGATCAGATTACGCATAGTTTTCGATGCCTCTGCACATGACACAGGCTCACTGTCTTTGAATAATTGCCTGCATGTGGATCCAAATTTGTATCCTGAAATATTTGATGTTTTGTTGCGGTTTAGATTTAATCCCATAGCTTTTACAACTGATATAAAACAAGCATTTCTACAAATAATTATAGAAGAAAACGATCGTGATATAACAAGATTTTTATTTTCACAAGATTTGTTTGATAATTCTAAACTCTTTGAAATTTATAGATTCACCAGAGTGTTATTTGGAATTAGTAGCAGTCCCTTTTTATTGGTTGCAACAATTAAACACCACTTGAAAAAATGCACCGAAAAATATCCAAACACAGTAAAATTTTTAAATGAAAATATCTATGTTGATGACGTTATAGGAAGTCATGAAAATATTGATCAAGCCCTATCTACGAGTTTACAATGTATTGATATATTTGAAAATGCAAGTATGCATTTACACAAATGGCATACGAACTCTTTACCACTTAGTGAACTATGGAAAGAAAATGGCATAACTTCAGAAGTCAATTCTGAAGCTTTTGGAGAACGAAATCTCCCTTATAAAGTTTTAGGAATCGCTTGGAATAAATCCATAGATTTACTATATTTTGATGTTCGAGATTTAGTTGATTTCGTTTCAAAAAGAGTAGACACCAAAAGATTTATTCTACAAGTTTTAGGCAGGATTTTTGATCCACTTGGATTCCTAGGACCATTTACATTAAGACTAAAGTATATAATTCAACAAATTTGGAATTTGGGTCTAGATTGGGATGACACCTTACCCGAAGATTTACGTATACTTTGGAGTAGCTGGTGTAACGAACTCCCTCATTTGAAAAACTTTTCAGTACCCAGATACTATTTTTCTGACATCACCAATTTGCATGATTATGACCTACAATTGCATATTTTTGCCGATTCGAGCATGAAGGATTATGGTACGGCTGCTTATTTACGTGTAGCAACAACCACCAAAAATGTTCGAACAGTTTTTGTTGCTTCGAAAAACAGGGTTGCTCCACTGAAAGCGCTTACCTTACCAAGGCTTGAATTGATGGCCGCATTGTTGTCGGCCAAGCTAAGTAGTAACATTTTGAAAGCTCTAAAATTGAATGTACCGACTTATTACTGGACGGATTCAAAAATATCCTATTTTTGATAAAAGGATACCCTAAAAAGTTTAAGCCCTTTGTCAGAAACAGAATTGAAGAGATCCATAAACTGACCTCACCTGATAACTGGTATCATTGTCCTGGCACTGCCAATCCAGCTGATATATTTTCTCGAGGAACAAAAATCTCTAGAATAATCAATGATAAAACTTGGTTACAGGGACCAGAATGGCTAAGTTTACCTCCTGAGTGTTGGCCAATATCAGAAAACAAAGAAATCGCTTACTCAGATGAATTAGAATACAAAAAAAAAAAAATTCTAACGATGTTTTTCAGAGCGAGTGCTTAGTCAAAAAACTCGAAAATTCTATAAACATTTCAAAATATAGTAATTTAGAGAAACTTTTGAGAATTACCGTTTGGGTAAAGAAATTCATTATGAAGCTGAAAAAATCAACTGAAGTGCAAGACGTAGTAACAACCGAAGAATTACCCGAAGCTGAAAAATTTTGATACAATCTGAACAAAAACAATTCTATAAGGAAGAAATAGAATCTCTAAAAAATAGTAAATCAGTGGTTTAAGACGTAATCCTTATCAAATTGCATGCCCTTTATTGACAAAAACGGGTTGATGAGGTTGGGCGGAAGGCTGGAATTTTCTAACCTGTCAGCAGAAGAGGAAAATCCAATAATTCTCCCCAAAAAGTCTTGGTTAACTACTGTAATAGTTCGTCACGAACAGGAGAAAATTATGCATGGATGGACAGCCTGTACTTTGGCAAAAATTAGATCTCGTATTTGGATACCTAAAGGTCGTCAGTTGGTCAAGAGTGTTATCAAGAATTGTATAATATGTGAAAAAATATTTCTCCAAACCAGCAGACCAGATCACCGCATCATTACCAAAAGACAGAGCTAGTGAAGCACCGCTATTCGCAATCTGCGGTTTAGACTTCGCCGGTCCGATCTATATCAGAAATTTTAAAGAAACGCAAAAATCTTACATTTTCCTGTTTACTTGCAGTGTGACTAGAGTCATTCACCTGGAACTCGCGTCTGATATGACAACAAATTCTTTTTTGATGGCATTCAGAAGATTCACAGCTAGACAAGGAAATCCCAAAATTATTTATTCTGACAACGCAAAAACCTTCAAAAAGGCCAAAGGTGAACTCGAAATTTTATACAACATACTGACAGACAAAGTATTTTTAAATTTTATTACAAAAGAGAGAATTATATGGAAGAATATTATAGAAAGAGCTGCATGGTGGGAGGCTTCTAAGAGCGACTAGTAAAGTCAGTCAAAGACTGTTTGAGAAAAGTAATTGGTAGAGCACTCTTAAGTTATGATGAGTTAGCGACTCTGTTGGCAGAAGTGGAAACGGTTTTGAATACGCGACCACTGACGTATGTATATAGCGACAGCGATGAACCAGAACCTCTTACTCCAATGCACTTTTTAAATTTTGGAAAAGAACTTTCATTTCCTATTAATTCTTTTGAAATAATTGAAGATTGTTCAAAAAGATCAACACTCCTGAAAAGAAAAAAATATCAATCTTTACTATTGAAACAATTGTGGACAAAATGGAAAAAACAATATTTGATGGATTTGAAAACAGCCCATTCCTTGAAACATCCTAATGCCCATACGCCACTGAAAGTGGGTGATATTGTTTTGATTCAAGATGACGCAAAAAAATAAGTTTCTTTGGAAACTTGGTAAGATTCAGACTGCCATTCCTGGAAGAGATGGCAATATTCGTTCATACGAAATAAAAACAGCGAGTGGAATCTTAAAAAGATCCATTCAGCACTTGTATCCCTTTGAAATACAAAATGACTAACAAATGACTTTTTGCAGACTTTTTATAAACATTCATAAACTTTTATAGACATTTATTTAGTTTGTTTTTTCTGCATTTAGAACTCTAAATATTTTCTTTCTCTTTATTTAATTTTTAGTCTTATTTATATATAGAATCTTTTTGAATTTTTGATATAAGTAAGTATATGATTTAACTGAAAAAACAAAATATATATATATATATATATGTGTGTGTGTGTGTGTTATTTAACTGTCATTATTTTTACTTTGTTTGAATTTAAAGTGTTTTATTTAGAATTTATTGATATTTTGAATTTGACTAATTAAGTGATTAATAAAGCGACTAATTAAGCGTAAAAGAACCCTTATTAGCCTCGTCAGATGTACAAAATTTGCACTACAAATGAATCTACTGACGTCACTAGATTAGAAGTTTTGATAGTATTTTTCAGCTACATGTACTAATAACCCGTTCAGACAAGTCAATTTAAGAGTCTTAACTGACTTTTTTAAAGGAGCACCCGGAACTTAACTTGGCTTTTCTCTTATTACGGTGTTTGATAACATTAATGTGATTAAAATTAAGGGCGTTACTAAGGCCAGACTTAAAGAGGTTTCACGCAGATATCAGGATACTTTTTTTGTAGATCACTACAAACAAACAAACTAAGGGACAAAGTAACTTTTAATTAATATATAGGAAAACGCATATGAACATGAATGCAATGATGATGCGAAAGAAATGATGGGTCACAATGCCATTGCAAAAATTTTAGAGCTCATAAAGCACTGTAGCACCATCTATTGCGTTCTTCATAGATACACGGTATTCCCGGGAAAATGTCTTCTGGACTTATGAAATGGTTAAATGCTGTCATTAAAATAATAAACTATATAAAATCACGAACTCTTAAAAACAAACTTTTTAAGCTTATTTATGAAGTTACTGGATGACGGCATCCGTCTCTCCTACTACATTCCGAAGTAAGATGGTATTGTCTATGAAGAGCGTTTACACCATTGTTGAACTGCTGGGATGATATTACACTGTAAAAAATTTTCAGAAACGTTTCAGAAAGTAACGGAGACCTGTGCTGCACGATACTAACGGAAAGGTTTCAGATTCGACCAGAAAACTGTTTCGGTCATAATACGGAACATTTCCGATTCGCAATGAAAGGTTTCTGTATATATATGGGAAACCTTTCATTACGCATCGGAAAGGTTTCTGAATACATATGAAATCTTTCTGAAGACTAAGAAATGTTTCTGAATGTATAGGAAACCTTTTATTACGAATCGGAAAGGTTTCTGAATGTATATGGAACCTTTCTGAAGACGAGGATTATTTTAAAATTTACATAAAAAAGCACAAATAACCGTACTAAAATTACTTGCAGGTGCATACATATAATATAAAATCATTTAAAATACATTAGAAAATCTCAAAAATACATTAAATTTTTAAATGTATTTTTAAGATATTTTTAATGTATTTTAAATAATTTTATATTATGTGCAATGCACCTGCAAGTAATTTTAGTACATTTATTTGAGCTTTTTTATATGAATTTTAATTATTTACTCAAGTTGAATTTAGCACTAGTATTTTAAAAACATCCAATTATTGAAGATTATTTTGTGAAAGGGGCTTAGTTTAGTAAAATGGTTTTGTGAAGAAGCCAGTTTTATTAAATGAATTTTTATGAAAGAGTCTTATATGGAAGTTCATTTCTGAATGATTTTTTTTTCTGTTATATATATATATATATATATATATATATATATGTATATCTGCTTGGATTTATTCTGAAAAAAAAAATCAATATTTTTATACCTTTTTCATAATTTAGATAAAATTTATTGCGTTTTAACATTTTGCAGTGATATTTTTTTAACCATGCGGATTAACAAATAACATTGAAGTTCCTGACCTGTATTATTATTGAAAATGGAATGATGAATTCTTTCGAAAAGCGTTTTATTTATTTTTTTAATCATTTATAGCATTATTTTTACTTATTATTTTAGGTCTTCATTAGCGTTTCTTTGTTGCACAGACATTTTAATACATAACACTTTATTATTATTAGTGCATGTAAATAAGATATGATTGCAATTTATGTTATTGTTGATTCAATATCGTATTCTGCTTTTCACAGCATAACATTAATAAATTAAAATGCCTTATAACTTAAAGCAAGAAATTTTGTGTACTATATTTCATAAAATAAGCTGATGGTTAATAATTTAGAAATTTTCAATTTTGTTTACTGTAAAGTGCATAAGTTAAATAACAACAATAGTATCTTTTTTTTTTCTTTTTTTTCCACAATTCAGTCTTGCAAAATCAGAAGAAAGCATTTTTCATTTCAAGCAAGAACATTTAGATGAAAAAGTAAAATCCAAATCGCAAAAAATGCAATGGTTAATTTTTTCGAAGCATTAACAAAAAAAAAAAAAAAAAAAAAAAAAGTGTGTGTGTGTGTGCGTGGGGGAGGGGTTACATATCTGAACCTGAGTACTAAACAAGTTAATGATCTTAAAACGATTCTTCTTATTTTTCTATCAAAATTTGAGAAGAAAAAGGATGAATATAAAAAATGAATATTTGAAAGCTTTTTTAGGAAACAGCAAAACAAATGAATCATTTTTTTTTTTTTACTACAATGATTTATAAAAATAAATTCTATAATTGTAAGAATAGTTTACTGTTTATTTTTACTCACAATACTGTATTTTTACATAAAAGCAATCAATAATAAAGAAGTAAAATGACAATGAACCTTCAACTTGTTTGATTAAAATATAATACGTAAATTTTCTTTTAAGTTATAACGCATTTAATAATTTGTTAAGTACCCGCTGTGAAAAGGAGAATACGATACCGCAATCAGTAGAACATCAAGTTTAACTATATTATCTTATTTGCATGCACACATGTATATATATTATAATAAAAAAACAGACAGACAAAGTCTGATATATTAAAAAATATATAGGTTATTAATTTCTTTTCGTGTATTGCAACAAAGAAAACTAATAAAGAAGTAAGTAATAATAAATAATAGTAAGTAAAAGTAATACTGTAGATGATTAAAAAAAAACACTTACCCAGAATTACGATCGTTCCATGTTCAATAATACTAAATTTCCAAAGCTCTGAAAAAGTCCCTTGATAATATTCAAGGTACATTTCTTGCATAATTTTAAAACGCAATAAAAAATACCCACAAAATATAACAAAAGTGCTATAATATTGGGTTTTTTTTTCAAAATAAAAGCGAATTCAAATTCAAATACACGTGGTAAAGCGTAGAGATCCCTATGCCGCCATCTCATACACTCGAGTTGACTTTCACTTTAGGCGATTGCTTCCAGTCCGGTTTCAGTGTAAGAAGAAATAGTGGTGAAATACTTGGAGCGCATCCGTACACGCGCTTTCGCTGTTTCACGAAAAGTAAACTGAAGCACCCAGGAACCTTCCCGGTTGTTTCGGAAAATAGAAATAGCTCTCACATATCCGATACTATCAGAAATGTTCCTCTTAGAATAGTAAACGTTCCCACTATTTTTTACAGTGTAGAAGAACCATAACTCTAAAATGCCATAACTTAAAAGTATTGAAGATTGTAAATTCTAATTGCGTATTTTTCCGATATGTTTTGCAAAATGAAATAAATGTATCTATCATTGCAATGAAAATCCGTCACAATTTCCGATTCATTTATCAAACTTTTCTTTTAAGATGAAACGTGTATTGGTCGGACTCTGAGTAAAACGATGATATCGATTACGTCCCTTTTGTTTAAAAGGATAAAAAAATGTATACAAATTAATAAATATTTATACGCATCCTACAGCTTTGAAAAACTCTTTCAAACAACATCTTTCAAGAGCTGAAAAGGAAAGGCTTTGGATGATTCTAAATGTGTTCAGTGTTATAAAATAAACCATGCAGCTTAAATTCAATGAAACTCTGAGGTCCTCGTTGATTTGACAACTCATTAAAAAGTTACTCTAAATATATCAACAACAACCTATTATTAGGTGGTACCAAATAAAAATATTTCGATTTGAACCAGAAATTTTTCATAAAATAAATAAATATAAATAAAACAGAAATAAGTTAAAAGAGGTAAACAGTTTTAAATAAAAATTATTGCGCTGAAATATTGTTATAAAACTTCTAGGATAAAATTTCTAGTGCATGTAATAGTGTTAGAGATCCTACTTTAAAACCAAATCGAAATACACAAGTTTTTTAATGCAGAACCAAACATTCGCCAGCAATTACTAAAAATTCAGAATTTGAACAAAACAATCCAATCACATTAAACGTTTATGCGTTATTGTTCGTTACTCTAATAATGTAAAATTTATTGTAAAGCAAATGTTACGATTTCTTGTGATTTGGAGAGGTTTTTTTTAAGCCGTAGGTTTGTAAACTTTTGACAATTCCATCTGTATTGGTGATGATTGAAAATAAATTCAGTATCACAGTAACGTTTTCAAAACATAATTTTATTTCTGGGACAATGCACAATTGTTTGGATTACTATCCATTCCCTCTTCCTATGCTCAGTAGCAATGCACCTAAAAAAAACGTTATCTTATATTATGGGCTACGGTAGGCTTCGGGGGCTCCGCCATAGAAAGTCGTTCTAAAAAGGCCTCCGGCAGTCAAAAAGTTTGGGAACCACTGGTTAGCTGATATTCCATATTATCAGACTCGGTTATGTTATTAGGGTAACAATGGGCAGTTTGTAGTCTTAATTTTTATAGATCTCACAGGACATCTATCTAATGGCACAGTAAGAAAGCTCTTAAGACTTCCGAATTAAGTAATTTTTTTTTTTTTTTAAATACAAATTTACTTTTAAAAAAATACAAATTTATTTTGAAAGAATATAAAATTATTTCAAACTATTTACAATGCGTACATAGCGTACATAGAAGATATAGTGCGACAATAGAATAGTAAAAAAAAAAAAAAAATGCTAAAAATTTGAACACCATAAATGTTGAACGATGCAGAACGATAAAGAACACTCGCAGCGACATCTGATAGTTCAAACGTAAACATTATTTAATGATTCAATTGAGAAAGCGTTTTGTTCGTAGATTCATTGCAGATGTTGCTGCGATCGACATTTGTCGTCAACATCCTTCCACATTTATGGGACACACGAATTTATATTACACGAATATATATAGCTCTTTTCAAAGCATTACTGGGATACACCGTTTCCAATCTACTACTGTAAAACCGCTCTAAATCGACCACGTTCCGTTCAAATAAAAATCGGTCACTCCGAGAGGTGGTCTCTTAATGGAGATTATGTTTAAATCTAGATTTTAATTGTTGAAAAAAGGTAACAATTAATGTGACTAAAATGTATTTTTCACATTAGAAAAAAAAATTAAAATTTGAGTATCAAAACAAAAGATAATTATTTCAGAATTTAAAAAATGCATACATTGATGTTTGCTTTGATTTTATAGTTTTATTTTTTATAACTTATATTTCCAAGTCCTTTTGAAGTTCAGTAAATAAATGCCATTTTTTTGGAGGGGAACAAATAATGACGATTTCATTAATTTGTCCATTTCTTTGAGAGTTTCCTGACAGAGTAGGACAGGGGGGTTTATTGACCGTCATTCTTAATTTGTCATCAGAGTTCAATTCCTTGCCTAAGAAAGGCACAAAGGAATTTAAACATTTAAAAGTTACCGGAATAAAAAAAATCTGAACTCAGTTTAGAAGTTTGATGAATAATGCGCTCTCCGGAATTATTTTTCTAATAAAACCTTCTTCAAGCGAACAGGAAAAAATGGAATTTCTTTCATTTTCTTCAAAAAAATGTGTCACTTATGGAGGGAGTTCAACTGAGATGGTCTCTGAATGGAGGTAAGCTTAGTATTGAGCCTATGGGAATAAATTTCGTTCCATGAAAAAATGGTCATTCACGGAGGTGGTCTCTTAATGGAGGTGGTCGCACAGGAAGGTTTCACTGTATATATTTTTACCCTTCATCTACTGACTGTACTTATAAGTACCATGAAAATAACTTATTAGAAAATTCATTTAATACATCGATTAGTAGTAATGCAGTTTAGAATGAGTTATAGATGTCTTACTTTATCTTGTTTCAAAATCGTTATTGGTTACACAAAACAAAAATATTTTCATAAAGATGATTTCTTTTGCCTTTGCATATTTTCAGCTTTCTTGGCGTCGTGGGTGGGGATTTTTATACTCGGAAATATTTCTATATTTCTATTGTAAGAACATTATACATTTATACTTTATAATTCTACAAAATACTAAGAAAAATATTTAAATAGAAGAGATCTGAGTGGGGTTATAAATATTGAACAAAATCCCTATAAATTCAAATTTAATTAATCCTTCTAAATCTTCCAATCGTTCTAAAATCTATTAAATGTTTATGTAAAAATTCTAATGTAGTTAAAAAAATTCACGAAAAATGCTTTAGAAGGTAAAATTTTCATGAATTCATAATTCAGAATATAAAGGGTTAAACTCTATAGTTAAAGTTGATCCGATATACTAAAGTAGTTATATTCTTAAAATCCACCAGTCTTAAGATACACTTGTATCTTAATATCTGTAATCGAAATTCATATGATCTGATAACAGACATATACATCATTTATGAATCAATCTGCTTTTTACAACAAATCTCCTATCCGTCAGACGAACTACTGAGTACATCTTTTAATATAAAACGAGTTACATGACTATCGCGTCACGTACAGTTTTTTTTACTAACAATAAAAAATATTTTTTCATACTTATCAAATATTAAGTAATTAGTAAAACTATTTTTTTTCTCTATCGAAATAAACGAACAATGTACTAAGATTTATTTTAAAATTTTTATATATCAATGCGTTTATATACATGAAAAAAAGTAGAATAGAAATACACAAATATATCTCTTATTTATTTATGGTTATAAATTTATATACATATAGGTACAGGCAAGGACACGGATAGTTATGTGTGTAATTTAGTCTAAATATCTAAAAAAAATTTGAATAATAATTATCGAAAACATAAACGTCACAAAAAATGTGTTTCCTATAAATGAAAAAAAAAAAAAAAAAAAAAAAAAAAATATGTGACATTTTCCATTTTTTTCTTTCTTTTATTTATTTATTTTTTTGATTCTGCAATTAATTCCATTTATAAAAAAAAAAAAAAAAATGTCTTCTGAAAAATGAAAATATCAACTGTTTTTTTAATTATTATCTGGAAATCTAATTATGAAAAGACTTTGAACCGTAACAAAAGCATATTATGTTTAATTCAATTTCATCACATTAAATGCTAGAATCAAACCAAGCAATACAACATTTTTTTTTCACTTTAATTTCCATGTATTTTGTTTTTCTGTAGAGTGTATAATTACTTTTTTTTTAATTGCTCTATACAATTATTCAAAAGGAATAAATTTTTGTATACTGATATTTTTTTATATATGAATAAAAAAGGTAATTCCAAAAAAAAAGAAGAACTTGTACAGAATTCAAAACATTCATTTTTCGATTTTTTTGAGGAAATGGTGATATTTTACGAGTGCATATTAATATTGAAATTGGAGAATGAGAAACAAAAACAGATATGGGAAATGTCTTTGAATGGAAATTCTCTAAACACATCATAGTTTTTTTTATTTTTAATGTTCAGTAATATTTGTTGGGAATAAGGGTATCCATTAGTACTTTCTTTTCTGCATATGAACTAGGCAATGACTAATTTTGAAATTAAACGTTTTGAACATATTCTATAAAAATAAATCTTTTCATAATCAGAACATAAATAAATAATTATGATTATTGATGTTACTCTAGTTGTGCTTTGGTTACTAATATTTGATTTTTATTATAAATTGCCATGCTTTGTTCCAGGCAGCAACTATCAGGATACCATTGTTTTCCAATTTCTTTCTGAAATTTGGATGTACGTTGAGCTACCATTCTGACGCATACACTTAATCTGTTATTTAAGAGGGAAAACTATATAGTTTAATATAATAAGAATCTTATAGTTTTTTTCTTAGTAGCTAAATAATAAACATAAACATTGCACAATAAAAAAAACAAATGTATGCTGCCAACTCCACTCCGGTGCGACAATTTCTTGATTTTTTAAGAATTTTCTGAAATGTACTTGGTCTTATGGGATACCTCTTACATAAACGAATACATGCAAGGCGGGTATATGTTTTTTTCTTTATGTAAAAGATTATTATGAAATATTATTTTTACGTATATGACAGCATGGTGCAGTCGTGGAAAAAAAATGAAAAAAAAAGTAAACTCCCCTTGCTAACTTTGCAAAAAATATCGTAGAAGAATGTTACTGGTACAAAACGATTGGCAATAAAATCTACTTTTAAATGATTATATAAAATTTGCTTTGGGGTCATCTACATATTAAAACGAAACATAACTTTGTTTTTTTAAACAGCAATACACAATTCTGACAGCATAAATGAACTCCACACCTTTCACTTAGCATAAAAAACAAATGGTTATGCAATTCGTACGATAAGTTTCCGAGAAATTAATTATTTTAAAGCGACTGCATTTAAGGGGCTGTATTCAAATTGATCTTCGGTTGTCGATTGTTGACCAAGAGAGCCCCTTTCTTGATCAAGGCATCTTAAGCACCACTCAAGCAGTTATTGAAGTCTGCTAGATTACAGGATAGCATGAGAAATTAAAAAATATCACTTCCATCATAGACGACCCCTTAAACCATCATATTGCCGTTTTTTAAGCATAATTTGAAAACTATTTGTAAGAAAAATGTGACATTTTGGATTTCCCTAAGGCAGGACTTAATAAATCTAAATCCATCAGAAAAATTGTAGGTTGCAATTCATAATTTTTTCGAATATTAATTTCATAATTCATAATTCATATCATAAAATTACAAAAATTCCAAATTCAAAGGATTTATGTTTGGGTATTTTAAGTATTATTGCTACACAAAAAATTAGCACATTAGGAGTACAATTTTAGGAGACATTAATAAAAATATGAAAATGCAATTTAACATTAGAAGCACTAAATTTTGAATGTTTATAATTCAAAAACTTATCATTCAAATAACATGAAATTTGGTGTCCAGGCATAGTTTGAACCGAAGATTTGAAATATCTTGTTAAAATTGGGTATTGTCATTGAAAAAAAAATTAAGTTTAGGTTCGTTTTAATATGTAGATGGCCTCATAAGCAAATTTTATACACATCATTTAAAAGTAGATTTATTTCTAATCATTCAGTACCAGTAACTTTCTTCAACAATAATTTGTTAATGAGTTAGTAGGGGGATTTTACTTTTATTTTCCACGACTGTACACCTTCGCTTATAACACAAATGTCCTTTAAATGAAAGTAACGCTACTTTCATTCATTGTAAGTAATTTTCATTAAGTAATCAAGTTTACCTATGTCGTAAATATATTTCTCGAAAGGGCCGTGATTTGTGAATAAATGAAAAGGTAACCCTTTTTTACGATAAATTCAATGGGAATACTTGGTAACACATTGTGCAAACCACCCTCGTATACGAAAGTCAATAATGCCATGAATGTTTCAAATCTAAAATTACTTTTAATATTCCTCTTCTATTGCCACAAAAATTTAGGCTTTGAGATGTCACATGGTACACTGTTGCTTTTGTCTAAATGCGCGGTAGGAACGAGCACTAAGGATTACTATTAATAACTACAGTTAAAACCTGCAATATAATGGATTCGAAAGCGTTTTTGAAGTTCTGTTTCCGTCCAGGAATCAACAAGTAATCCATATTTTTAAAGTAAATATATGACTTGTTTAGATATTTTTGGGTTTACGATATTCTGTGGAATATTTGATATAAATATTAGAGTCCAAATCGTATCCAAATAATAAAAAAAAAGAAGATATAAAAAAATGTCACCAGTGTGCTACTTCTTAAATGCAAACGGTAGCGGGGACTCATATATATATATGCATCACGCATCTGTTTGTACAGAACAAGTTGAGAAATACTCACTCTTGATATATTCTTATTCAGAGTGATAATGCTCGGATATATTTGACTGTCGTCGAGAAAAAGTTTTGGTCTAAAGGTGAGTTGTAAGCCCGATTGCACACTTATCTGCTTGGAGCAGCGGTTCCCAGCCTTTATTGGTTCCACATTTAGGCATAAAGAATATTTTGCGACTCACCTAATATGCTGGTGTATCTCATACCTGTTTGAAATTTTGTATGAATTCTATAACCTATCGGCTATCCTATCCTACGAAAAAGGCGAATTTCCGTACGAAGGATACACTACTCATTAAAAGAAGAATTGGTAAATGTGTAATGTTGTTAATGTGTGTAAGTTGAATAATAATTAAAATAACAATTATAATTAAAAATACGTTTCTTTATTATCAGAACACAACTTTAAAATCAGTGAGATTTCTGGCAGTGGTTTTCATTCTATCAGAGAACCTATATCAGAGTTAAAATTGGTTAACTTTAATCTTAAGTAACTTTTTACATGCAGTATGTTTCTGTATTTGTTTCTCAAAAACAGCAAATTTAAAAAAGCATGTTCACACAAATATGTCATGACGACATGTCTTCATGATGTCTTTATGTCTGACATGTCTTCGCCAAAGACCTCAAAGGTCGTTAAAATATTTTTGGATATTCTGCTCTTATGTTCATTCAGAAGGAAATTAAGGATTTTTCCAGGGTTGCCATAACGATTGCGCGACTACTCACATATCTGACAACGATTTCTTAATATAACACCGACTGACAGTTTAAGAAAACACTGACTTCTTATAAAGTTATAGTTAAAGCTAATAGCTTTCATGATTACTGTGGTTGTAAAATATTACATTTGTCATATTTTTTCTTAAAAAGATGAAATAAAAAATATATTTTTGTGGCAAACTTCGATTGTTCCGCAACCTACTTAAACACTCGCCCGTAATTTGGGAGCCGCTAGTCTAGAGATTACTTCTTCTTTGGTATTGTCCTCACATTAAGAAAACTTAAACACTTTTTTGATATACATTACTTATAAACCATCTACGTATGGCATGCGATAACGGAAAAAGGATTATTTCGCCATTTTTAGGAACTGTACATTCGTTGTAAACGATTCATGGCAAACAATGGTTCTTCTTTCTAAGGCGTATAAAACGTTTTTGCTGACAGAGGAAACACTATTATGTTCATATACATATTCACGGAGATTTATCGGTATATTTTGTGCTTCAATTTCTTGGAGTGCACTAATTTAGCATTGAAGTATTCCCACAGAAAAAAGTAATGTATAAGAAAATTACGTAACGGAAATACTGAAAGTTTGAGTATGTGTATACTTACAAATTTTGATTTTAATCATATCAGCATACAAAATAACTCTGTGACTTACACGATAATCCTTTTTCTTTAAAAAAACTGAATGTATACTCTTCAAACACTACAAATCTGCAGTATCCTATGTTTTTCTTTGAGGGCGGATAATGCATTTGGGACAGTATATTACAACAATTTGCATGTTACGTTAGCCTACACGCATGACTACACGTAATATATAAAGTATGTGGTCTCAGATATATTAAATATGTTTTAGACCGTCTACGTTGAACAAAAGTTTAGATAAATATCTGTATCTGATATTATTATAAATCTAATTTCAAGATGACACTGATCAGCTTGCTAAATGAATTATTATTTAATTCTTCTTAACATTGTTAAAATATCGCATTCATCACTTGTACAAAAATTAATAAAACGGAGTCAGCAATGATATGACCCATTAACATACGAAAAAGTACGACAGAAATCGCGCAGGTGGCATTATTCACAGACGGTTGCATTTCATGGAATGCACCCAGAAAGAGACTATTCACATTTATTTAGTAATTGGTCTAATATTTATCAAACCACGGGCATATTTGTAAATATTCAACAATCAATGCAGGGTCGATGTCAGATTGAATTAAAAAGTATCTTAAAAAACACTAATACATGTACTAACTTAAATTCTATTCATTTACGATGCTATTACATTGTATTATTGACGTATCTTTGTATCTGTTTTATATCCCAAGAGTTGAGTTCATGTTTAATGATGGTCACATTAATGTTCTCTTCTTTCAATTAGTCTTTCTGAATTCAATATGGACATCCAGTATAAAGTATGCTAATTCTCACATTACATTCAAAATTAATAAGCGTTATTCTATGCACACTTAGAAGAATGTACAATTCTGTTAATCTTGGAAGTTAACATATTGTCTTATAATTTCTTTCAATACATGGGAATTCTATCCTTGCTTATTTTTAAAAGTTTGACAGCCGCGTGCTGATAAATATTTACTTGCTTAATGTTCTTGGAATATATATAAAACTTTTATATATAACGAGTTTATTAATTTTTGAAGATTCTTAAGCCGAAACAAAGCTACTAATTATTGTTCATTCTACGTAAAGTAAGTTTTACGTAAAATAAATCTTATGAAATCTATTAAGACAATAATGCAAATACTTTGTTATTTGCATTTGAAAAGAAATAAAATTAATTTAATAAAAGCAAGAACGAGTATAATAAAACTATGTTCCATAATAAATAGAACAAAATTAGGTTCATAATGAAATTATCTCAGAGAATTAATGAGTTTTCTTCCTTCCCTTCTATAAAAGGAGACAATAGAGACGCAGGAAATTGCACTTGTTATACTTTTCTTTTTCAACATACACTACACATATGTGATTTAATTAAGTCAAATCATTCCTTCGTACTGTTAACAATAAAATATTGGCGTACAAGAAAATAAATAAAAAACGCATGTTTTATTAAAATGAATGTTTGTTACATTTTACTACATCGTCATTAGTAATTATTTTATTTATCTTACATTTATCTCTTTAACTTTCAGGATAATTGTCTTATAATTATTTTCTGTTCACAAGTCACATTTATTTCTATCTTAGTGTTTCTGCAAAATTATACGAGATATGAACGTCAAAATATTTTGAGGTCCAGTTTTTTCATTACTTAGCTTTCAGCTTGAATATTTAGCAGGAAAATACTCGGCGATGAAATAGATTAATCAAATTTTAATCATTACTCTACAACATAAAATTATCAATTATTTTAATTGCATCATATACATTGAACAAAGCTGAATTATATGCTATTGTTTTTACATATATTATTCAAATCATATGTAACAAACATTTCCGCAATTAATACTAATTTGATCAGATTAAAAATACCAATGTAAGATATTTCGTAATTAAAGTATTAAAAATCAATAAGTAGGAAATTCAACACGTCCAAATTCGATAGAAAAAAATATTTAATTAGAATCTGTTACTGGACTTATAATGAAATCAAACTGCATTGGCTACGTTAAATACAATGTTATTTAGAACAATACATATTTTAATTAATATTGATGACTAATACTTATGAGTAGGCTGGTGCTCTTCGATATGTAATTTGTTACTTTTTCTCCTTCTACCTTTACACAATTTGTTACTTTTTTTCCTTCTATCTTTACAGAAGAAAATATTAGATTCCTGAAAATTCAACTTCCGGTTTTCTTCTTATATTTATGCTTTTGTATTTTTCATGATTTTCGCAGATAACTGTATCGCAAAAACTCATAAATGTATTCGAATTTCATATTCTGTTTCATTTTCACATAAATAGATCCTTATTAGTCTTGGTTATATACTAACCAACAGGTGTCGCTCTTTGTGTTGTGAATTTCTGTTGCAAACCTCTAAATGGGTGAGGCCGAAATTCAATTTTTTTTTTTTTTTTTTTTTTTTTTTTTTTTTTTTTAAAGTTAGATGCATCTCCTTTCTAAGTGTTCTATTTTTGACGATTTTATTCATTTAGAATCCTCATAACGAGCATAGATTATCATTTAATTTGAGCACTGTGATAACGAATTTTGAAGTATTAACCTGTTCCTCATTTCTTAACAAATAATTTCCGTACTCCCAGAAAAAATGTTTTATCCGTGATATCTTCCCGAAAATCAGAAAAAGAGAGATACATTCCGTTCATTCCTAGCACACATGCGTAATGTCTCTAATAATACTTATCCCGAATTTAATTTAAAAATGAAAAAGATAAACCATATTTAGATTTCTAATGTAAATAAAAGAGTAAAAATAAGTTTCCGAATTTGAAAATAAATAACAATTATTTTTCACATACATTACACAAGTACTCACAATTTACTTCTTAAAGTTATACAAAAATATTCGAACTTAAAATATATTACATACACACATTTAAAATGAATATATTAAATAAAATATTAAATTGAAGAAAAAATCGATTTTGCTAAAAAAAAAAAAAAAAAAAAAAAAAAAAAAAAAAAAAAAACTTTTTAAATAAAAATATAATATTCATATTTTACATCTTTTACATAAAAATATTTGTAATTCATATATTTATCCTACGTTTATTCTAATATATTAAGACCCTAGACACAATTTCATTAAAGACGAAATCGTTTCACAAATAAATTCAAAATTCAAAGCTTTTTAGAGAAATTAACCAAGCCATACACATCTGAAACAAACATATTTACTTCAAACTGTGGCACTGCTGAACAATTGTAGTCGTTTGTTTAAAATACTCGTCTATTAACGCTAATGTATCTGGTTCGATTTCAATGTCGGCTACTTATATTTTATCCACATTTTCTTCAATTAACGTATATTTTACCTATTGTAACGGAGAAAATAAAATGGATATTCGTCAGTTAACGGAAAAATTCCGGTAGCACTGTTGTCAGGAAAATTGAGGTGAATTGGAAAAAGTATTTATGAAAGTGTACACTGTCAGAAAAATTGGTCTTCATACACTAAATTATTCGTCCTTTTTAAACAAATAATGTCTGTACTCCTAGAAAACATACTTTTTTCCGTTAATTGCTCCCGGAAACCTGAAAGAGAGGGGGAAATTCCGTTTATTTCTTGCACGCATGGGCATTGGCTGTATTAATACCAAAATTTGAATTGAATTTTTAAATAACAAACCGAAAATTCAATACATTGAAATGCCTAATTTATTTTAAAACGAAAAAAGAAAAATAATGCTTTCAAATTTAATAAAGTGGCAATTTTCTCATTCATTTAAACTTATTCGCAATTAATTTTTAGACTATTAAAAATCATATTCGCATGTCAAATATATTTTAAACGAACACGTTTGAAAAAAAAATATATACAGTACACTGTAAAAAAAATCTGTGAAGTTACTAAAGTTTTTCTAGGAAACTTGGATTTCTAGAACTTTTCATGTAACGGCAACAACAAAATTTCATGTAACAGACGCACTTTTGCGCCGAAAATCAAAAAATCTGTAAGGTTACTAAGAATTTTTTTGGAAACTGGGATTCCGAGAAATTTTCATGTAACTGCAGCCAGGGTTACAAATAAAAGTTTAGTAAGATTACTGAAATTTTAGCAGATTCATTTGTAAAGTTACAGATATTTGTAGCTTTACAAAAACTAGTTTTGAGATTTGCAGCTTTTTTCGTACAGTTACAGGTGAAAGTTTAGTAAGCATGTAACTTTACATCTGTAGAACTACAGATATTTTTTTACAGTGTAGTCTAATCAAATAAAAAAAAATTGATTTTATATTAAAAAGCAAACATGTATTCTCGAATGAAGAGAATGAATATTTTTTTCCAACTGGATTAAATCATATTCAAGGATGGAGTAGCACAGTTGAAGTTTATTCCAACAGAGCGAAAAATGTCAACTGTGCTACTCCAGCCTTCAATATGATTTAATACAGTTGGAAAAAATATCCGTCCCTTCATTATAATCTAATTGCATGGTATAAAGGTGTTTCTGTGTTAAAACACACTTTAATCAAGTAAATGTTATAATTATAGCAAGATGAATGAAAATAGCGTTGTAGTTCTCAGCCGTGTCCAAAAAATAAAAGAAAATTATGTTAGCCTGGTATCGTCTGGATAACTTAACAGGTAAAGCATTGGCACGGCACATCAAGTATCTATGCTTGATCCCTGGTCTGGACTTTTTTCGCTCTGTTGGAATAAACTTTAAGTATGCTACTCTAGCCTTGAACATGAAAATTGCATGTAACAGTCAAATTACTTATTAAAAATATGTGTAATATTTAATAATTTTTATCGTCTATTATTCAATAAGTATTAAAACAACGAGCATTATTTCATAACGACGAAATGTCCCTGCAATTAAGTTTAAATTTCCGAGCTTTCTCAACCAATCTCTCATTTGAAGACAACCCCGTATATTCATCTTAAACTGGCCGAGAGGTTTAACCTCTCGGCCAGTTTAAGATGAATATACGGGGCCGGAAAATGCTCGATTCAAAACGTGAGGTCCCAGACTCAAATCGAAGTAGATCCACGGATAAACGAAAGATGATTTTTTTTTACTCTGTTTTCCAGATTGCGGAAAATTTTTGTCCTAGAACGAAAAAAAACCCCGAAAATTTCTTCAATTCACGGTAGTAGTTCTACCAAGAATATTTCCGTGAATTGGGAAAAGAATTTCTGAGAGTGTACTAGTAAATGGATGCCGATAATCTGTTAACACGTTTAGTTTGGGCAACATTGTACCAATCTCTATAATTTTAAACGTCAGGGAAATTCAACTTTCCTCATAAATAAAAATACTATTAAAATTTATAATAAGTAAAAGGTGTACCAAAATTTTTAAACACGCAATCTAGTAGCTCAAATTGAAGTAGATCCACGGATAAACGAAAGATGATTTTTTTTACTCTGTTTTCCAGATTGTGGAAAATTTTTGTCCTAGAACAGAAAAAAACGAAAATTTCTTCAATTCACGGTAGTAGTTCTACCAAGAATATTTCCGAGAATTGGAGAAAGTATTTCTGAGAGTGTACTAGTAAATGGATGGCGATAATCTGTTAACACGTTTAGTTTGGGAAACATTGTACCAATCTCTATAATTTTAAACGTCAGGGAAATTCAACTTTCCTCATAAATAAAAATACTATTAAAATTTATAATAAGTAAAAGGTGTACCAAAATTTTTAAACGCGCAATCTAGTGGCTCAAATCGAAGTAGATCCACGGATAAACGAAAGATGATTTTTTTTTTACTCTGTTTTCCAGATTGCGGAAAATTTTTGTCCTAGAACGGAAAGAAACCCGAAAATTTCTTCAATTCACGGTAGTAGTTCTACCAAGAATATTTCCGTGAATTGGGAAAAGAATTTCTGAGAGTGTACTAGTAAATGGATGCCGATAATCTGTTAACACGTTTAGTTTGGGCAAAATTGTACCAATCTCTATAATTTTAAACGTCAGGGAAATTCAACTTTCCTCATAAATAAAAATACTGTTAAAATTTATAATAAGTAAAAGGTGTACCAAAATTTTTAAACACGCAATCTAGTAGCTCAAATTGAAGTAGATCCACGGATAAACGAAAGATGATTTTTTTTACTCTGTTTTCCAGATTGTGGAAAATTTTTGTCCTAGAACAGAAAAAAACGAAAATTTCTTCAATTCACGGTAGTAGTTCTACCAAGAATATTTCCGAGAATTGGAGAAAGTATTTCTGAGAGTGTACTAGTAAATGGATGGCGATAATCTGTTAACACGTTTAGTTTGGGAAACATTGTACCAATCTCTATAATTTTAAACGTCAGGGAAATTCAACTTTCCTCATAAATAAAAATACTGTTAAAATTTATAATAAGTAAAAGTTGTACCAAAATTTTTAAACGCGCAATCTAGTGGCTCAAATCGAAGTAGATCCACGGATAAACGAAAGATGATTTTTTTTTTACTCTGTTTTCCAGATTGCGGAAAATTTTTGTCCTAGAACGGAAAAAAACCCGAAAATTTCTTCAATTCACGGTAGTAGTTCTACCAAGAATATTTCCGTGAATTGGGAAAAGAATTTCTGAGAGTGTACTAGTAAATGGATGCCGATAATCTGTTAACACGTTTAGTTTGGGCAACATTGTACCAATCTCTATAATTTTAAACGTCAGGGAAATTCAACTTTCCTCATAAATAAAAATACTGTTAAAATTTATAATAAGTAAAAGGTGTACCAAAATTTTTAAACACGCAATCTAGTAGCTCAAATTGAAGTAGATCCACGGATAAACGAAAGATGATTTTTTTTACTCTGTTTTCCAGATTGTGGAAAATTTTTGTCCTAGAACAGAAAAAAACGAAAATTTCTTCAATTCACGGTAGTAGTTCTACCAAGAATATTTCCGAGAATTGGAGAAAGTATTTCTGAGAGTGTACTAGTAAATGGATGGCGATAATCTGTTAACACGTTTAGTTTGGGAAACATTGTACCAATCTCTATAATTTTAAACGTCAGGGAAATTCAACTTTCCTCATAAATAAAAATACTGTTAAAATTTATAATAAGTAAAAGTTGTACCAAAATTTTTAAACGCGCAATCTAGTGGCTCAAATCGAAGTAGATCCACGGATAAACGAAAGATGATTTTTTTTTTACTCTGTTTTCCAGATTGCGGAAAATTTTTGTCCTAGAACGGAAAAACCCCCGAAAATTTCTTCAATTCACGGTAGTAGTTCTACCAAGAATATTTCCGTGAATTGGAGAAAGTATTTCTGAGAGTGTACTAGTAAATGGATGGCGATAATCTGTTAACACGTTTAGTTTGGCAACATTGTACCAATCTCTATAATTTTAAACGCCAGGGAAATTCAACATTCCTCATAAATAAAAATACTATTAAAATTTATAATAAGTAAAAGGTATACCAAAATTTTTAAACGCGCAATCTAGTAAGAAAAATAATTTGAGAAAAATGTCGTTTAAACTTTTTAAACAAATAACTGTGAAATAAGAAACAATACTTTTCAACAATAAATCTCAACATATGATAACTCATTATTAAATTGTACTTATTGTTTTAACTTTTCAAAAAGAAAAAAAAAATAAAGTACTTATTTTACTAAAAGCAAATACATAAATATATTTAGCTATTTATTTTAGCAAAATATGATAATTTTCATCCGCTGTTTGTTTGATTCTTGTAAATTCATAAATAACAAATTTTCATTTAATGAAAATGAATTTCTTCCGCGCTGTTCGTCGAATTGAACATTATTCAAAACCTACTCTCTTTGAAGATAAAACAACATTATTTAATAAGGTAAGCGGTGTACAATGTCTTAATTTAATTACTACATAAATATGATTCTAAGTAATTCGATGTTGCATTTTAAAATTTAGTGTTTTGCGTATACTACATTATGCCTGCTCGATGCAACACTAAATTAAAATGCTCTAAAGCATTATATTGTTCAAATATGTTGCTCAAATTATTGCAAAATTCTCAAATTATTTATAATCTCGAACCTTAAAAAAATGTGGTCGATACCTTCACGAATAGGAAGAAATATATGTGTATTTATTACGTATAAAAAGGATTTTATATACTGCTATATAATTTCGTAAATATCTGAAATCAACTATAACAAAGAATAAGTAACTTTATTTTATTTTTAATAACACATTATATTTTTATAATTTTTTTAGAGATGACAAATGAACAAGCTTAGCGTGCAATTACGTAATATGGGCACAAATTCTGTATATTCTTAATGAACTCTCAAATATTGTAATACTTTTATGAATATGATTTACATCATGACTCTTTCTTTATCGATAAAAATAGAATTGTTACCACGCTTCTTATATCCAATTCTTTAAAACGGAAATTTTATTTAGAAACAATCAAACAGACTAATCAAAGTTATGTAATACACACTGAATACATACTGAAACAAAAATGGACACATTTAATTGAACATATAATTAAATATCGAAAACTGAAAAATGTGTCTGAAATTCTGTATTGTGAAATAAGGAAGAAATATGCAGTTATATATTTTTTAAACTTTCATACTTAGTTATAACTCGTAAATAAAGGTCCTTGATATATATTTCTAATTTTAATTATGATTACATTTCATAAAATGCCACTGAAAACCCTTTGAATGTTTTTATAAAATACTCACATTTTCACTTACATTTTAATAAATACGAGTACTAGTAACACATTGCGACAGTGTACATATGGAAGCAAAAACGGACACATTTAATTTAACATGCAATTAATTATCGAAAACGGAAAAATGTGTCTGAAATTCTTTTTTGTGAAATAAGGAAGAAATATGCAGTTATATATTT
Source organism: Maratus speciosus (assembly GCA_963932465.1). Taxonomy (NCBI): domain Eukaryota; kingdom Metazoa; phylum Arthropoda; class Arachnida; order Araneae; family Salticidae; genus Maratus; species Maratus speciosus. The sequence continues at coordinate 173,235,613 of OZ010792.1, read as the reverse complement.
TTTAAACTTTCATACTTAGTTATAACTCGTAAATAAAGGTCCTTGTTATATATTTCTATTTTTATCTCTGATTACATTTCATAAAATGCCACTAAAATCCCTTTAAATGTTTTTATAAAATACTCACATTTTGACTTAGATTATATTTATAATAAATACAAGTACTGGTAACACATTGCGACAGTGTACATATGGAAGCAAAAACGGACACATTTAATTTAACATGCAATTAATTATCAAAAACGGGAAAATGTGTCAGAAATTCTTTATTATTAAATAAGAAAGAAATGTGCAGTTATATATCTTTTAAACTTTCATACTTAATTATAACTCGTAAATAAAGGTCCTTGTAATATATTTCTATTTGTAACCCTGATTACATTTCATAAAATGCCACTAAAAACCCTTTGAATGTTTTATAAAATACGCACATTTTTACTTATTTTATATTTATAATAAACTATCAAATCCCGCGGCTTTGCTCGCGTAATATTTGGAATATGCCAAGTGATATTTATATGTCTAATTTTTATTAAAAGGTACTAACTAAATTTTTATTTTATTAAAAAGTAATATTTTATTTTATTAAAAGGTACTTATTACTTTTAGGAATAATTAAAAAAATTACTATTTAAAACACAGTTTGATTAACCATGATTGTTACACTGCATAATTCAGAAATGAGACTTAAATTAATAAAACGAAATAAAACTAAATAAATAATAATTTAGGGATTTTTTTTTAAAACATTTGTGCTCAATTAATGCGCTCATTTCAGTATTCATTTGAAGTTTTGAATTTTTTAGAAACCATCTTCTTACATCTTAAAATTAACCATCATGTCAAATTCGAAGTCCTACCACCTCTCTCAACATAAAGGGCTATGTTGAAATAGGAACTGTCACCATTAATTTGCCAACATTAATTTTGAAATTGGTTTGTTATTTCCTAATATTACACAGAAACGTAATTTAGAAAGCTTTTAAAAGCCTTTTTTAGAGCGTTTGTTGTTCCTGTGAACCCCAAGTGGTAGAATCATCGGCATAAAATATAGGCTGTGTAGGATCAGAGACTGTTCCATTGATTCGCAACTATTACTTTTATATTTGGTTTATATTCCCTGAAATCGCGTAGAAATCGTAATTTAGGACTTTTTTAGAATGCTTTTTGTGCATTTTCACATCTTTTAAATTTCGAATTGTTTAAGAACTGTTCTTAGACACCATTTATATCTTATAAGTAACTAATCTTCGAAATTTCATATTTCTAGGCCCTTCAGTAACGCACAAATCGCATTTTTAGAATGTTTTTTGCTCCTGCACCCCCTTTCACTTCACACCTTTTTAATTCAAATTTATTTTCGACAGTCTTTCGAGGGCATTTATATTTTATAAGTAACTACCATGCCATATTTAAAGTTTCTAGCCTTTTCAGTATCACAGAATTCGCAATTTAGAAAGTTTTTAGCTACTGCAACCCTCTGGTGGTAGTGGCACAGACATAAAATATAGCTTATGTTTGAGCAGGTTCTAAAACCAACAATTTGTTATCATTATTTTTTTAATCGGTTTGGTATTTGATAAGATTACATAAAAATTGTAATTTATAACGCTATTCGCTCACTTCATCTTTTTAAATTTGAAATTTTCTTTCGACAGTTCATAGAAAGCAGTTGCATCTTGTAAGTAAATAACATGCCATACTTCAAAGTGTTAGACCCTTCAATTATGCAAAAAACGAAAATTAGAACATGTTTTGCTTTTGCAACTCTGAGATGGTAGTGACAGCAACATAAAATATAACCTATCTTAAAGCAGGGACTGTCACTATTGATTTGCAACCATTACTTTTGAAATAGCTTTGGAATTTCCTGAGATTGAGTAGAAATCGCAATTTAGAACGTTTTTAGAACGCTTTTCGCGCATTTTCACCCTATTTTAAATTTCCAATTCTTTCGAAACTGTTCTTAAAGGTCATTTATATGAAATAAGTATGTACCTTGCCTAATTTTAAGTTGCTAGCCCCTACCGATCACAAAAATCGAAATTTGGAACTCTTTTTTGCTCCTGTAACGTCTAGGTGATAGTGATACCGACGTAAAATAGCGTCTATGTTAGAGTAGAGGCTGTCAGCCTCAATTTCTTACCATTACTTTTGAAATCAGTTTGATTCTTCCTGAGATATTGGTGACAAATCGGCATTTAGAAAGTTTTTACAACGCTTTTCGCTCATTTTGCTCCTGCATCTTATCTGGGGTAGTGGAAACAGATATAAAATATAGCCTATCTTGAGCAAGATCTGTCACTATCATTTTAACACCATTATATTTGAAATCGGTTCAGTATTTCCTGAGATTGCATAGAGATTGCAATTTAGAACGTTTTTTTCTTGCAACGCTTTTTGCACATTTTGACCCCCCTTTTAAATTTCGATTTTTTAGGAAATGTCCTTAGAGATCATTGATATCTTATAACTAACTACCATTCTAAATTTCACGATTCAAGGCCCTTCCGTCACGCAAAAACCGCAATTTAGAACGTTTTTCTCCTGCACAACCTTTTGGGTAGTGGCACCGACATAAAACATAGCCTATGTTGGAGCAAGGATTTTCACCATCATTTTCACGCCATTATTTTTTAAATCGGTTTGGTATTTCCTGAGATTGTGTAGAAATCACCATTTAGAACGTTTTTTAGAACGCTTTTCGCGCATTTTCACCCCTTTTAAACCTCGAATTGTTTAAGAACTGTTCTTAGACATCATTTATATCTTATAAGTAACTAATATTCCAAATTTCATATTTCTAGGCCCTTCAGTAACGCAAAAATAGTATTTTTAAAACGTTTTTTGCTCCTGCACTCCCTTTGGGGTAGCGGCACCGACATAAGATATAGCCTATGTTCTAAGTTGGGCGAACACCATCATTTTGATACCATTACTTTTGGAATCGGTTCGGTAGTTCCAGAGCTTACCTCCGACAAATAAACAATTTTTTCCTTTTTAGGTGCGTTCGTAATTATATAAATACGTAGCACCTATAGTCGTCGTTCAGTCCGTCCGTCCGTCTGTCCGTCCGTCTGTCCGTCCGTCTGTCTGTCCGCATGTAACAGAGCAAAAACTACCCAACCGAATGGTCTGAAATTTCAAATATATGATTGTTGCAAAAGTTTGTCGAGCCATTTCAAATTTTATGAAAATCGGATGTATAGTTTAATTACAGGGACAGTCAAAAGTTTTTCTTTACATTACGGCCAATGGGAAAAATTATTGCAAGTGCATTTTAATGATATTAAAGCCTTCCGAATGATCTGAAATTTTAAAGATATAACTGTTGCAAAATTTTGTCGAGCCCTTTCAAATTTTAGGAAAATCGGATGTATAGTTTAGTTACAGGGACAGTCAAAAGTTTTTCTTTACATTACGGCCAATGGGAAAAATTATTGCAAGTGGATTTTAATGATATTAGAGCCTTCCGAATGATCTGAAATTTTAAAGATATAACTGTTGCAAAATTTTGTCGAGCCCTTTCAAATTTTAGGAAAATCGGATGTATAGTTTAATTACAGGGACAGTCAAAAGTTTTTCTTTACATTACGGCCAATGGGAAAAATTATTGCAAGTGGATTTTAATGATATTAGAGCCTTCCGAATGATCTGAAATTTTAAAGATATAACTGTTGCGAAATGTTGTCGAGCCCTTTCAAATTTTAGGAAAATCGGATGCATAGTTTAATTACAGGGACAGTCAAAAGTTTTTCTTTACATTACGGCCAATGGGTAAAATTATTGCAAGTGCATTTTAATGATATTACAGCCTTCCGAATGGTCTGAAATTTTAAAGATATAATTGTTGCAAAATGTTGTTGAGCTATTTCAAATTTTAGGAAAATCGGATGTATAGTTTAACTAGCAGGCTATGCCCGCTGCGCTGGTCAATATTTCCAAATGAACCTTGGATTAAACTAAATGGTGAATTTGAACTTGTATTTTAAACAATATGGATCTTCAGCTTGACCTTGAACATTACTGAAAACGATGCGAACGCCATTGCGATATAATGTTATCTTAAACGTTGGACAAAATTTAGCAATTAAGCAATTTTGCTAATAATTGCTAAATAATAATAATCAATTTTAAAATGAAACTAATTTCATTTAAAAAACTGAAAGGATAAACAATAACAGGAAATAATGCCATAATTAAAAGCAAAAAAAATATTTTTAATTTACATACGCAAAATGTAACTACTGCTACTGAGAATTTTAAAAATGCTATCAGCGAGATGTGCGCACGGTTGTTATAAATGTACCCATTTTTTCTTCTTATCGAGGAGCAATTTATAAATCGCACAATATTATTCCAATTCCAATTTCTTTCATTGAGGAACCTATGACCGGAAAAAATGGAAAAAGACTCTTGTAGATTCTTCGGATGACGGCATCTAACGCCATAAACCGAGTTTATACATATGAAAATAATTTTTAAGTCGTTACAAACATTGCTTTCATACTTAAATATTTTCATTGGTACTACTTGTTATCCCGTCGACCAATTTCGCCAAATTATATAAATCGCCAAACCATTCGCCAAATTATATAAATTGACATAATCTTTATTTTAAATAACGAAATAACAAATAAATTAGTATAACATTAATAAAAATACAAATAAAACGTCGAAATTAAAATCACTTGATGACGTAAACACGTGTAGTTTGGTTAAATTCAAGTGAATTTGATATTTACGATCAACCATTATTGGCATTTAATCTTATAGTTTGACGATAGATTTTTGGTCGACGGAATATCTAAGTAGTACCTTTTCCATTTTTGTTTTATAACGCTAAATTCTCAGTAATTTTTTCCCATTTATTTTACATAAAATCACTATTTTTTTTTAAAATTAAGATGCTTGCATTTTTATTTCAAACTCATGGAGCCGTTTTTATTTTTTAGCCAAAAGGGTTGATTTGAATTAGTTCCGTTGCTAGAGTAACGGATGATATTTTGAGGTTTAGATGCCAAAGACACCGCCAAATTAGAAAAATATGAAATGTGTCATGAACTGTTGGACTTATAAAAATTTATTTGGTAGCATTCGATTCAGCATACAAAACTACATAAAAATATGCTATCATTTGACGCATAATTTTGATATTCGATTTTTTTCCCCTCCCCGTGCAAAAACCATTAGGGGTGACACTTTAGAAAATCCTTTCTTAGCAGAAGTTTATGTCATAAGAAGTATTTTTACCACGATTTTCAAGATTTTAGGTTCAGTAGTTTGCGCTGTGCGTTAATTAGTCCCCTAATCCAGACTTTATTTTATATACTATATTAGATACGCGATTTTGCTGTGAATCGATGATCGAAAATTAGTCCAATATCATTTGAAATATTAAATAACAGAGGAGAAAGTACGAAGAAAGACGAAGAAGAAATGACGAATTACAAAAGACTTGTAATTTTTTTTTTCAAAATGTTGAATTTTTCCATAGTAATAACGTATTAAAACATAAATTTCCTTAAAAATTATCTTTATTTCCTAGATTTCGAATCTGTGAATTTTCCTATAAATGAAATTGGCGATATGACTTGAGAAAATAGATAATAGTTGCTTAAATAAAATGGGTAATATTCGTTGATCTGAGTTCGAGTTTATAAATATCACATGCTTTCGGAATTACGGCGAAAAACATTTTAAAAAGTATGAAATTATTTTACAATATGTATGTGTGGCAGAAATTCACACTGAAATTTAAGTATTCGATTCCATTTTTAAAATATTAACTGATATCTATATAAGTTACAATTGAATATGAAAATGTACTCAAAAAATTGATCTCTTTCACCTAAAAAAACACCATTTGTGAGAACATCCTCAAGTTAATATCACGCTTATGCATTTTTGGCTTAAAATCACATTGTTTGGCGACAAAAGAAAAATAAAAATTGTAAAGAAACAAATAGTAATTACACATGTGACTCACAATTACATCTGCTTGTTTCTTCTATAAGTCACGTGATGGGACAATTAGATATAAAAAAAAGGAAAAGAACAGAACAGAAAGAAAATGTCGTTAAAATTTCATCTAATCAAATTTTCAGATTCGTTTCCATATCTAACGCAAGCGATAAAGAGCCAAATATTGCGTATCAAGTGTAATATTTCTTATTAAATTAATTTTTAAGCATTACAAATATTTCTTTCAGGTTTTGATTAAATGTTTCCGTTTTTTAATATTATCACTCATTAAAACGGATTTTATTCTTCTTCTTTTTTCATTTAAATAAAATTAGTAACAGTTTTTCTTTTATTTTTCGAGGTTTAATAGCCGTTTCAATTTTTTTTTATCAACGATGAATTTCGCCAAGAAATAAAATGGTAACCTTATCGCCCAAAATAACAGAATTTTCCGTCATAATTCTAAAACTAATATAGGTAGAATAATGTGTTATAGATTAAAACCTCCCCTGAAACAATACCTATCTAACGGTATAGGTTCCGTAAAAATCCATGCAGTAGAACTCGAAATCTAGGCGTTCGGAACGAAATTTCCGTTTGGATTTTATATATATAATAGATAATAGAATAGATTTTATATATATATATAATAGAATAGATAATAGATTATGTGTTATGAACTATCTCAAAGTTTAAAACAGATCGCATTGTTAGATTTCCTAATTTTAACAATATCGCGTTATGTTAGTTCCACATTCCACCACCAGGGACCGCACTCTATTCTTAACGAAAGCGTATCTGAACGAAACTCCTTCATGCAACCTTTCCGTAGATACATGAATCGGGAGGGTGGCGGTCTTAACCAATAATTTAAGATAATTGCTGAAATTACTACGAAAAATATTTTAAAGTGGCTCTACGCGGGCCCCTAATAGAGTTAGAGGAAATCGGAAGACGGCAAAAGAATCGCGGGGAAAAGTTTGCTTGGGTGCTTCGGAGCTACTTTTGGCGCGAGATCTAAGCTCTACGACCAATAGGAGCCCAGATATTTAAGGAAATATGAAGTAACAAAGTCCAAATTAATAGAATTTTCCGTAATAATTCTATAACTAATCTAGGTAGAATGGTGTGTTATAGCTTAAAACCTTCCCTGGAACGATACCTATCTAACGGTATAGGTTCCGTAAAAATCCATGCGGTAGAACTCGAAATCTCGGCGTTCGGAACGAAATTTCCGTTTGGATTTTATATATATAATAGATTACAGGGACAGTCAAAAGTGTTCCGTTACATTACGGGGAATGGGAAAAAAATATTGGAAGTGCATTTTAATGATGTATCAGACTATGCGCTTTATGAAGTGCAAAAAATTATACATTCAGTACAATATGGGGTGCAAAAAATAATTGTAAAACTAGTTACAGTACGAACGCACCTCATTTGCCACGTTTGACGAGCAATTTCCAACTTGTTATAATATGAGTATAGATAGATACGAGTACTGGTAACACATTGCGACATTGTACATATTGAAGCAAAAACGGGCACATTTAATTACAAATCGTTTGTAAGCCGATTTTTTTGTCGAGTATGACGGAATCTCTCTCTCTTTTTTTTTTTTTTTTTTTTTTTTTTTTTTTTTTTTTGACTTTGTGTAGAATTCAGCAATAGTACCATTCTATGCGTACTTTAATTAGATGTTTTTCGGGACTAGATCATAAATGAAGAATTCTTCAGCGGATGCCGAGGACGTCATTTTATATATAACAAAAGTATGAGTTTTAAATATTAAAACTAAATTTTTTTGTACTATCTATATTTCTATACATATACATGTTTTTAGGTATGTTCGTAATTATATACATGCGTAGCACCTGTAGTTGTCATTCGAACCGCCTGCCTGCCTGTTCGTCCGTCCACATATAACAAAGCTAAAACTTCCCAACCGAATGAATTGACAAAAAAAAAAAAAAAAAAAAAAGTGTGTGTGTGTGTGTGCGTGGGGGAGGGGTTACATATCTGAACCTGAGTACTAAACAAGTTAATGATCTTAAAACGATTCTTCTTATTTTTCTATCAAAATTTGAGAAGAAAAAGGATGAATATAAAAAATGAATATTTGAAAGCTTTTTTAGGAAACAGCAAAACAAATGAATCATTTTTTTTTTTTTTTTACTATAATGATTTACAAAAATAAATTCTATAATTGTAAGAATAGTTTACTGTTTATTTTTACTCACAATACTGTATTTTTACATAAAAGCAATCAATAATAAAGAAGTAAAATGACAATGAACCTTCAACTTGTTTGATTGAAATATAATACGTAAATTTTCTTTTAAGTTATAACGCATTTAATAATTTGTTAAGTACCCGCTGTGAAAAGGAGAATACGATACCGCAATCAGTAGAACATCAAGTTTAACTATATTATCTTATTTGCATGCACACATGTATATATATTATAATAAAAAAACAGACAGACAAAGTCTGATATATTAAAAAATATATAGGTTATTAATTTCTTTTCGTGTATTGCAACAAAGAAAACTAATAAAGAAGTAAGTAATAATAAATAATAGTAAGTAAAAGTAATACTGTAGATGATTAAAAAAAACACTTACCCAGAATTACGATCGTTCCATGTTCAATAATACTAAATTTCCAAAGCTCTGAAAAAGTCCCTTGATAATATTCAAGGTACATTTCTTGCATAATTTTAAAACGCAATAAAAAATACCCACAAAATATAACAAAAGTGCTATAATATTGGTTTTTTTTTTCAAAATAAAAGCGAATTCAAATTCAAATACACGTGGTAAAGCGTAGAGATCCCTATGCCGCAATCTCATACACTCGAGTTGACTTTCACTTTAGGCGATTGCTTCCAGTCCGGTTTCAGTGTAAGAAGAAATACTGGTGAAATACTTGGAGCGCATGCGTACACGCGCTTTCGCTGTTTCACGAAAAGTAAACTGAAGCACCCAGGAACCTTCCCGGTTGTTTCGGAAAATAGAAATAGCTCTCACATATCCGATACTATCAGAAATGTTCCTCTTAGAATAGTAAACGTTCCCACTATTTTTTACAGTGTAGAAGAACCATAACTCTAAAATGCCATAACTTAAAAGTATTGAAGATTGTAAATTCTAATTGCGTATTTTTCCGATATGTTTTGCAAAATGAAATAAATGTATCTATCATTGCAATGAAAATCCGTCACAATTTCCGATTCATTTATCAAACTTTTCTTTTAAGATGAAACGTGTATTGGTCGGACTCTGAGTAAAACGATGATATCGATTACGTCCCTTTTGTTTAAAAGGATAAAAAAAAGTATACAAATTAATAAATATTTATACGCATCCTACAGCTTTGAAAAACTCTTTCAAACAACATCTTTCAAGAGCTGAAAAGGAAAGGCTTTGGATGATTCTAAATGTGTTCAGTGTTATAAAATAAACCATGCAGCTTAAATTCAATGAAACTCTGAGGTCCTCGTTGATTTGACAACTCATTAAAAAGTTACTCTAAATATATCAACAACAACCTATTATTAGGTGGTACCAAATAAAAATATTTCGATTTGAACCAGAAATTTTTCATAAAATAAATAAATATAAATAAAACAGAAATAAGTTAAAAGAGGTAAACAGTTTTAAATAAAAATTATTGCGCTGAAATATTGTTATAAAACTTCTAGGATAAAATTTCTAGTGCATGTAATAGTGTTAGAGATCCTACTTTAAAACCAAATCGAAATACACAAGTTTTTTAATGCAGAACCAAACATTCGCCTGCAATTACTAAAAATTCAGAATTTGAACAAAACAATCCAATCCCATTAAACGTTTATGCGTTATTGTTCGTTACTCTAATAACGCTCATTTCAGTATTCATTTGAAGTTTTGAATTTTTTAGAAACCATCTTCTTACATCTTAAAATTAACCATCATGTCAAATTCGAAGTCCTACCACCTCTCTCAACATAAAGGGCTATGTTGAAATAGGAACTGTCACCATTAATTTGCCAACATTAATTTTGAAATTGGTTTGTTATTTCCTAATATTACACAGAAACGTAATTTAGAAAGCTTTTAAAAGTCTTTTTTAGAGCGTTTGTTGTTCCTGTGAACCCCAAGTGGTAGAATCATCGGCATAAAATATAGGCTGTGTAGGATCAGAGACTGTTCCATTGATTCGCAACTATTACTTTTATATTTGGTTTATATTCCCTGAAATCGCGTAGAAATCGTAATTTAGGACTTTTTTAGAATGCTTTTTGTGCATTTTCACACCTTTTAAATTTCGAATTGTTTAAGAACTGTTCTTAGACACCGTTTATATCTTATAAGTAACTAATCTTCCAAATTTCATATTTCTAGGCCCTTCAGTAACGCACAAATCGCATTTTTAGAATGTTTTTTGCTCCTGCACCCCCTTTCACTTCACCCCTTTTTAATTCAAATTTATTTTCGACAGTCTTTCGAGGGCATTTATATTTTATAAGTAACTACCATGCCATATTTAAAGTTTCTAGCCTTTTCAGTATCACAGAATTCGCAATTTAGAAAGTTTTTAGCTACTGCAACCCTCTGGTGGTAGTGGCACAGACATAAAATATAGCTTATGTTTGAGCAGGTTCTAACACCAACAATTTGTTATCATTATTTTTTTAATCGGTTTGGTATTTGATAAGATTACATAAAAATTGTAATTTATAACGCTATTCGCTCACTTCATCTTTTTAAATTTGAAATTTTCTTTCGACAGTTCATAGAAAGCAGTTGCATCTTGTAAGTAAATAACATGCCATACTTCAAAGTGTTAGACCCTTCAGTTATGCAAAAAACGAAAATTAGAACATGTTTTGCTTTTGCAACTCTGAGATGGTAGTGACAGCAACATAAAATATAACCTATCTTAAAGCAGGGACTGTCACTATTGATTTGCAACCATTACTTTTGAAATAGCTTTGGAATTTCCTGAGATTGAGTAGAAATCGCAATTTAGAACGTTTTTAGAACGCTTTTCGCGCATTTTCACCCTATTTTAAATTTCCAATTCTTTCGAAACTGTTCTTAAAGATCATTTATATGAAATAAGTATGTACCTTGCCTAATTTTAAGTTGCTAGCCCCTACCGATCACAAAAATCGAAATTTGGAACTCTTTTTTGCTCCTGTAACGTCTAGGTGATAGTGATACCGACATAAAATAGCGTCTATGTTAGAGTAGAGGCTGTCAGCCTCAATTTCTTACCATTACTTTTGAAATCAGTTTGATTCTTCCTGAGATATTGGTGACAAATCGGCATTTAGAAAGTTTTTACAACGCTTTTCGCTCATTTTGCTCCTGCATCTTATCTGGGGTAGTGGAAACAGATATAAAATATAGCCTATCTTGAGCAAGATCTGTCACTATCATTTTAACACCATTATATTTGAAATCGGTTCAGTATTTCCTGAGATTGCATAGAGATTGCAATTTAGAACGTTTTTTTCTTGCAACGCTTTTTGCACATTTTGACCCTCCTTTTAAATTTCGATTTTTTTAGGAAATGTCCTTAGAGATCATTGATATCTTATAACTAACTACCATTCTAAATTTCACGATTCAAGGCCCTTCCGTCACGCAAAAACCGCAATTTAGAACGTTTTTCTCCTGCACAACCTTTTGGGTAGTGGAACCGACATAAAACATAGCCTATGTTGGAGCAAGGATTTTCACCATCATTTTCACGCCATTATTTTTTAAATCGGTTTGGTATTTCCTGAGATTGTGTAGAAATCACCATTTAGAACGTTTTTTAGAACGCTTTTCGCGCATTTTCACCCCTTTTAAACCTCGAATTTTTTAAGAACTGTTCTTAGAAATCCTTTATATCTAATAAGTAGCTGATACTTCAAATTTCATATTTCTAGGCCCTTCAGTAACACATAAATCGCATTTTTGGAACGTTTTTTGCTCCTGCACCACCTTTGGGGTAGTGGCACCGACATAAGATATAGATTATGTTCTAAGTTGGGCGAACACCATCATTTTGATACCATTACTTTTAAAATCATTTTAGTATTTCTCGAGATTGTGTAGAAACCACCATTTAGAACGTTTTTTAGAACGCTTTTTGTGCATTTTCACACCTTTTAAATTTCGAATTGTTTAAGAACTGTTCTTAGACACCATTTATATCTTATAAGTAACTAATCTTCCAAACTTCATATTTCTAGGCCCTTCTGTAACACACAAATCGCATTTTTAGAATGTTTTTTGCTCCTGCACCCCCTTTGGGGTAGTGGCACCGACATAAGATATAGCCTATGTTCTAAGTTGGGCGAACACGATCATTTTGATACCATTACTATTGTAATCGGTTTGGTATTTCCTGAGATTATGTAGAAACTACCATTTAGAACGTTTTTTAGAACGCTTTTTGTGCATTTTCACCCCTTTTAAATTTCGAATTGTTTAAGAACTGTTCTTAGACATCATTTATATCTTATAAGTAACTAATATTCCAAATTTCATATTTCTAGGCCCTTCAGTAACGCAAAAATCGTATTTTTAAAACGTTTTTTGCTCCTGCACTCCCTTTGGGGTAGCGGCACCGACATAAGATATAGCCTATGTTCTAAGTTGGGCGAACACCATCATTTTGATACCATTACTTTTGGAATCGGTTCGGTAGTTCCAGAGCTTACCTCCGACAAATAAACAATTTTTTCCTTTTTATAATATGAATATAGATAGATACGAGTACTGGTAACACATTGCGACATTGTACATATTGAAGCAAAAACGGGCACATTTAATTACAAATCGTTTGTAAGCCGATTTTTTTGTCGAGTATGACGGCATCTCTCTTTTTTTTTTTTTTTTTTTTTTTTTTTTTTTTGACTTTGTGTAGAATTCAGCAATAGTACCATTCTATGCGTACTTTAATTAGATGTGTTTCGGGACTAGATCATAAATGAAGAATTCTTCAGCGGATGCCGAGGACGTCATTTTATATATAACAAAAGTATGAGTTTTAAATATTAAAACTAAATTTTTTTGTACTATCTATATTTCTATACATATACATGTTTTTAGGTATGTTCGTAATTATATACATGCGTAGCACCTGTAGTTGTCATTCGAACCGCCTGCCTGCCTGTTCGTCCGTCCACATATAACAAAGCAAAAACTTCCCAACCGAATGAATTGACACTTTAAATATATAATTGCTGCAAAATTTTGTGATGTCATTTCAAATTTTATGAAAGTCGGATGTATAGTTTAATCACAGGGACAGTCAAAAGTTTTCCGTTACATTACGGCCAATGGGAAAAAATAATTTCAAGTGCATTTTAATGATGTTACAGTCTTTCGAGCAGGATGAAATTGATATTCATTTATGCAGTGCACTAAAATATACATTCAGTATAATATGCTGTCTGAAAAATATTTATAAAACTAGTTATAGTATGAACGCATCTCATGTTCCATGTTTGACATGCAATTTCGAACACGTTTTTCATCGGGGGCGACATTAAATTCTGAAAAAGCAGAATTCCTGTTTTCTAGTTTATTTATTTATTTTTGAAATTAAATTATTTCTCAACATTAAATCATTTTAAATTCTACACCGTTGAATAGAGAGGATATACTTTGAAATGTAAATTGTTTTCCATTTTTTGACTTTTTACCATAGTATATAAATACTTTTATGAATTATTGAACATTATAAGAGATAACCACGAATTCTACCCACCGTCCTTGGACGGGCGTTTTCACTAGTCATTTGATATCAGCTTATATTCCATAACGAAATAAAAACTTTCATCAATCAACAAATAAAACACAAATTAAAGTCACGTCATCGAATCTTGTGCTCAAACCTCTGAATTGTTCAGAGTCAAAACGGCTGATTGTAAGTTCATTTCTTCGGCTGATAACCCCTTGACGCTAAGTGAATATGAAAATATCTCTTTTAATGCCCACAGAGTAATATACCAGATTTGACATTTACAGCAAAATCTGTAATGGCAAATGTACTAGCGTCGCAAACGACAAGAGGTAAGAATTAACAAGCCTCCGAAATTTACCTGTGTTGAAGGAATATATTTAGAAGGTTTTGAATATATTTTCTTTCCTAAAAGCGAAGTAAGCAGACAACATTAGCTGCCTTTTATTTATCGTACTTATATTGTCCATCTTTAACTTACAAAATGATAATTAGAGTAATAATATAAAAGAAAAAACACAGAAATTATGTCAATAACTTAAATAAGTAAGTTTATGAGATTAAATTGTAAAAAATCAAATTCAGGTATTGCGTTAAATTATTCATATCGAATAAAACTTTATTGGGTGTAATGAAAGTACCTCTATTTATTTTTAACTGTTAGATTTATATAATTCTAAAAAAATGTCGAAAGTAATTTTTCCCTATCATCTGTAATTTTATAATTATTTATTATACTAGGGGGCTCAGCCCCCTGCTGGCTGTCGCTCGGAAACCCCGTATTCATAATGGGATCGCTACGTGATCCCAGCTTGCTTCGCTCGCTCGCCACTATTTATGTCAACTCTAGCCAGAATGAGTGCCATCATAAATGATTACAACGTATTAAATTTACAAATAATTATAATGTATAAAAAAGAAATGGAAAACTTTGTTGAAAATGTACATTGGAAACATAATTAATTTAACACCTTAGTGAAAACACAATAAAAAATATTTTTAGCTGGGCTGCTATGCGATCCGAGCAAGCAACATATGAACTTTACAAATATTTTTAATGCATAAAAAGTCATGCAAAACGTTGTCGAAAATGTAAATGAAATGCATTTAGGAGGTTCTGCCAATGGGTTTAAATCATTTAACATTACGAAATTTACAAATTTTTGAAATGAAAAATAATTCGTTGAAAATGTAAATAAAAATACATTTATAAAAATTTGGCCCTGCGAGTTATTAATCATCATTGAGAAATATAAGCGAATTGGAAATTGACGTCGTTTAAGTTTAAATGGCATGTTAGTATCAGATGGGGTCCTTCTCCTTTCATTTTGCCTATAGTATTGAAAAAATCGGCTTAAATTTATTTAAAACTATAATAAGAAGCTATAAAAAAAAAAGCTACGTATCACGCTATCGAACTGCAAACAAAACGTTTTCGCTTGTGTCTAAATACAACTTTGGATCAAAAAACTGATTCGCTGAATTCCTCACGTCACTGTAAAACGGGCCAATAGCGATTGTTATTCATACATTGCTCAGAGAGCTCAAGAGAGATTATGTCTTGATTTTGAATTGCTGAGTGGGTTGGGACATGTGGCCGTAACTTAACCACAGAGAATCGCCGCTGTGGCTGTTGCCAAATAGCAAGCTACAAATACAGCCTTTTTTCGCGCTACGTAAGAGAAATATATATATATAGATGTTAACATTATAAATGTTATTGAATTGATTGTTCGTTATTTACATTAAAAACAATACTTTTATTTTACCTGTAAGAAAGTGAAAATACGTAAGTTTTAAAAGAATATTGTAAAGATTGATTAATACGTTAAAATTTATAAATTGATAAAGCATGGGCTAAAAAATTTGTCTACCAAATGGGAATATTTATGACATTTTATGGGATTTGTAGGGTGCAATACTGCATATATTTTTATATTACGCCATTACTTTACGTAGCTTTAAATCCAATTATATCATATTTACTTAATTTTTACGTTGTTTTTCGTTGCACTTAAATCGTTCATTCATTATATTAAAAAAAAGTGCATATATCTATGCAGGAAATTAGAATAGATATTAGATATATAAAATAGAATAACTATTTTATGTTCACGTATCGGTGCAAGATTCTATTGAAAACGTAAACATGCAACATTAAAAAAAAGAAAGATCACAATAAAGTAGATACTCAAAAATAAAAATATTACAAGGATTGGGAGTTTCTTCCCCTTTGTCACTAAAGGCGCTACGATCGCAATCGAATTACCATTACGCTCTATGGAAATGTCCCATCTTGTATGTTAATCTATGTTAATGCCTTTGAAAATATTATTTCAACACATTATTGCTATTTTTCATATCAATATGATTTTAATATTGTTAGAGGACATTCTAAACAAATATGTTAAACATAAAAAAAATCTTAAATACATACGATACAAATAAATGTAAACACACTGCTTAACCCTCTCGTCACCATGAGCCTCATTTGAGACCCGTACTTCGAATTATTTGAAAGAAAAAAATATTTTGTTAATTCCAGCACATAACATTGACAGCATATGTCGATACATTTACTATTATGACTTTACTTAAGTTCCAGCATTTAATAATAATAATATTAATAAAAGTTTTATTAATTATTAGTAAACCGTTGGCATTTCTTTTATTTCAAGCATATGTTTTACTATTTAAATTTAAATTAGGGACTCCATATCCGAATAAGTGATTTGTGGTTAAAGATAAAAAATACTACTAAATTTTTTATGTTTGTTTAATCTGGTTGAAATACATTTACCAAAAATCTTAAAACATTTTTCCTTAGACTATATTTATATGAAAAACACGCAACATAACTGCATTCATTAGGTTTCTGTAAAGAACGCATTCGTTAAATTTCAGTGAACTGTAACTTCTGTGGTTTCGATAGCTGGTTTTAATTTTGTTAGCGTAAAAGTATTTTTCCCAAAATTGGAAAAAACATTCACTGCCGAGAGGGTTAAAGGTGTGTCAAATATAGTAAAATCCTTTGAAAACACACTAAAGTCATTTTAAAAAACCGCAGTTTTTCACTGATGAAGGCCGAGTAAGTTTCGGTTGAAAACGTTTTGGTTTTTTAAAAATGATTTAATGTGTTTTTAAAGGATTTTATTATATTTGACACACCCTTAAGCAATGTATTTACATTTATTTGTATCTTATGTGTTTTAATTATTAATCAAGGTGAATTTTGCATTGAAATTTTAACTTTTTAATGTATAAAAAATCTGTTAGAGTTATCAATAAAAAAAAAAAAAACAGATGACTTGTATAAGGCTTTCTCCATGAAATCTTTAAGATTATTTGGCAATACGTCTTTCATTAATTTTTGATTAAGGTAAAGTACCCAGTAGTTGACACCTTAAGAAATTTTTCGGCGTTCGTCGCCTTTGGTTCGTGCAGTTTTCAATTAAGGGAAACAGGTTGATCATTACTAGGGGGTTTGAACATTTTACCACAAAATCATAACGTTTAATAATGTCCCGAAATGAATACACTTTGTAAAAATTACTAGGGGGTTAGAAAACATGATTTTTGTCCAGAAGTTGACACCATCGTGAAAGTGAAAGTGTAGTAGTTGACACCTTCGTGAACTAGTAATTGGCACTGACTGCGGCGGGCCTAAATTAATAATAATAAATACTCTTTATTGTCATATTACTATATTAATTGCTCCATATGAAGACATAATGATAAGAACCGTTAATTAGCAAATTTGTTTTTAAAAATCAGAAGTTTTAATGAAAGATCAGAAGTTTTAATGAAAATAAAAAAAGTCCCATAGTTCTGAAATTATAACATAAAACCACTTACTTAATTAATCTCAAATAAAAAAAAATGAAAGATCGAGTGCAAAATCAAGCACTAACGGCCGTTATTTTACCTTTTCATTGGGGTTTTTCCCTGAAATTTGTATTTGAGAGTTATTCTAGGCACGTTAATTTTTTTAGCCGCTGTTTTGTACCCAGCTTTGTTGACATTAACGTATTCTACGGCAGCTCTCATGCTCTATACCGAGTAATTCCTAAAATTTCCTTTCGTAGGTGGCATCTAAAAAAATAAATAATTAATTTTAGTAGTTGACACTCCCTAATTTCAATAATTGACACCCTGTGTCATCTATTGGTTTAAATGCATTTTTAGTTTTTCAAAGGTATGTCATGAATTTATCTGGTAGATTCCAACTTATTGTCATTGCACTGAATTAGATTAACAAAACCCAACATGAGCGAGTAGTTGCCACTGGGTGTCAACTTTTGAAAATCTGTTTCTTTTCCTATTCAATAGTTGACACTCACACTCACTCCCGCTATTTTGCACAAAATGTATCAATTTTATTCCAATACAATTCTTGGACATCGAAACAATCAATATCAATCAAAACATAACCAGAAATTAAGATAAATTATGGGTTTTAATACTTACTGTAACGTGCGATCCTTATCACTTTTCTTAAGATAAATTCGAAAAATTCAACTTAGCACACATGCTTCTTTGTCGTCTTCCGC
Source organism: Maratus speciosus (assembly GCA_963932465.1). NCBI lineage: Eukaryota > Metazoa > Arthropoda > Arachnida > Araneae > Salticidae > Maratus > Maratus speciosus. Next base: position 173,217,374 of record OZ010792.1, on the reverse strand, counting down.
CATATTGGAATTGGGCTCGACTGTTTATAGTTTTAGTTCTCAGTTTTGCCGCAAGGTGATAGATTTTAAAAATTCTGTATCCGTCATGTTCCTACCTGTGACGTTTTCTTGTTACACTACTGTTTCTACAAAAGTGTCAACTATTGGTCCAGTGTCAACTACTGGGTATTTTACCTTAACTGCAATTTTTTTAATTTAACAACGTGTTTTAACGATGCTTAGGGGAGACCGAAGAAAGATGACTATGTTAACAATTTTTGTTGTTTATTAATTTATTTTTAAGTATAGTAGAATTAATTTTACATGAACTGTTATAGTATTCCTTTGTAGTATTAAATATATTACCATTTAATTTTTGAAATAAAAAAATAAAGGATAATTTTATTTTTTCATAACATTAAAAAATCATCATCTTGCCCCAGTACTGGGGCAAGATGAGAACACTGAAAAAGGTTGAACACATTTTATCTTTTGAAAATGTTACACGGTTTAACAAATGATAACTGTGTTTTTACATCTTACAAAGTATCAAAGTAAGTATAATCCATTGTAACGTAATGCGAAATATTTAGTTGTTCAGCTAACAATTGTCACAAATAAAAATGCCATTTTCATAATTGGAACATTCCTCATGCCACCACTCTTGCCATTTACAGCAGTGAATCTATTCTTCTGCTGGTGGGTCACAATATTCCTCGTCAAAAGCAAGACATCTGAAAACAACATCCTTTGAAGTTGATGCAACTGGACTGTTTGGTCTGGATTTAATGGGCCTAGGCCAACAGGAACTTAGTTTCAGTTTTTTTACTCCCTTTTTAGCTTCATGAGTTTCTTTTCTCTGTATTATTAAACATTCCTGTTCTTCCTTCTGCTTTTCCCTTTGTTCTAACATTACTGTGATGGGTGTACTTGTAACAGTGCTTGAACTCTGTGTTTTGTTTTTTCTTTTTTTTCTTCTCACATTGTGTTGCTTTAGGCAATGGTTTGAAATCAAAAAACACTAACAGGCTTATTTGGTGCATCGTAATCAGCATTTGCCATAAGTTCTGGTTCTTCTGGAGGGTTTATACGTTTGTTTTCTACTACCAGGGTTTGAGGATGACGAGTTCGCCATCTTGCCCAGTACTGCCTGTTTAAAAATATTCGTTTTCATTGCGATGAAGGAAGGCGATTAATTGACATTTGTCCATGGTAATAGGTAGTATTTAAACTACGTTATTCATAAATATTAAAGATAAACGATATATCTGACCTGTATCTGTAGCAGAGCTTATTTACACATGCATAAAATTTAAAACGTGGCAGCGGTAAACAATCAAAGCTTCACAACTAACACAAAAAGGGAGATTTCAGCGTCTCTATACTATTGTTTAACGAACGGTCGATAGGAGAGCCCGTAGTGTCCGGTTGAAGCTGCCACCTAGTGGAAAAAGAGAAAATTAGGACATTCGTCATCTTTCCCCGTCTCCCTTACGTATACTACGTCAAAAGCTTCATATCAGAACTTGTCGTAAAATACCTCATTCATCCGTGTTCGTTTAATACGTGAAGAGAAAAAAGTATGTTAAAATCAGAAATAATGTGTATGATTGATTAGCCTAAACTCTGTAACCCTGGATTTTCGAATTTAATCCCTTGTATCATACTAATAGTATGTTACATCTAAATTTATCTGTCGAAATATATTATCAAATTTTAGATGTTATCTAATTTCATGACTTGATCTTGAATGCACTCGATGAAATATTTTAACATTTAATCCTGTTTTCGTTAAACTAATTTCTACTAGAAAATTTAGAAAAAAATTTTTAAACTCCCTTTTTCCAATCTACATAAACTTTTATTCTATATGAAACTTACAACCAAAATAGATGTTAATTTAATGCACCTAAATATATTGTAATCGATCATAAAATATTTTTTAATTAATTTAAAGAAAAAAACGCATTTAATTAATGGCAATACATATCTTTTTCTGTTTAATTATCTCAAGACGAAAATTACTGACTGCTTTTGTTTAGAATAAATGGATAACTAAACTATTGAAAAAAAATCTATATTGACAATTCTCCTTTTTACATTTCTTTTAAAAAACAGTTGTTAACAGCTGTTAAGGAGATGACATTACGTTTTACTACGTATACAGAATTTAATGCCGTCTTTCAAGGAAAAGAAATTCTGCATAACAGTCTAAAGTAAGTATTGAAATTTATCATTACACTTTATATTCTTCTCAATATATGCGCTAAATACGGGCAAAACCTGTGTAAATTCACATATTTTTCTTATTTTTGAGTCTTTTCCTAATATAATTTTCAAGAAAATTATGACTTACTTTCACGCAGAAGAAAACAATGTTTTTAAAATTTCCAACAAAGTTGAAAAGTGTTTATGACTTCGGTTTGTCTGTCCGTCTGGCCGTCTGTACGCTCTCTAACTCCCGTAAATATACTCGGATCGTTCTGAAATTTTTGGATGTTAGTAACCTCTACCATAGCACGAACCCTATTGCAAATGAAGTTTGTAGCGTGTTTAGTTCATTTACAGGGACAGTCAAAAATTTTCCGTTACATTACGGCCTATGGGAAAAAATCGTTTAAAATGATTTTTATTGGTGTTACATGCTTTCAAACATAATAAATTGATATGCATTTATCAAGGTGACTAAAATATGCATTTTTTGTACAATATGCGGCCCAAAAAATAGTTATTATTCATTTACAGGGCCGCACAAAATAATTCCTTTACATAATGATATAGAAGTGGAGGGAATTTTTTCCGGCGTATTTTAATTATGTTAAACTATTACATGTATAATGAAATAGATATACGTCGCTAAGGTTTACTATAACTTATTTTATGGATAATACGAAATGCAGAGCATTTACAGGGACACACAAAAGATTTCAGATACTATATTGTACCCGAAGTACTGTAAAGTAGCGATGGTTGCTGGAAATGCATTTTTAATTATGTTATGTGCTTTTATGTTTCACTATATTTATGCATTGTATATGGTGTGTATAAATGTTGTAATTGATATACAGGACTACTCAAAAGAATTCGTAATGGTTACTGGGTATGATTGCAAATTGCTTAAAGGTGATTTTTAAATGAGTTAGGCATTTTTACGCTGAACCGCATTTGGTTTACTAAGATATGTTTGTAAAACATATATAAAATGACATACAGGGTCACGCAAAGAATTGGATACATGGCCGTCTATAAATGATAATTTCTGGAAATGTGATTCCGGTAGTTTTAAGAGTGTTTTACTTTAAATTAAACTTTAGCTGAATAGTGGCGTGTAATATAGGTATTAGGTTAACTGCAGAGTTTTACAAGAGTATACAAGTATGTTTAAATCTATTAGTATAAATTGCTGAAACAGAAATTTCAACCTGTTATGTGTTTTCTTGCTAAACTAAATTTCTCCATTATATAGTATATATATCAACCTACAGATCAAATACAGAGCTGTTCAAAAGAATTGGAATACATATTTGCTATGGACGGTAACTGCTGAAATCAGTTTTTCAAATGTTTTATGTGTTTTCTAAAATGTTTACTTAGTTCACTTATGTACCTTATTTCCCTAACTAACGAAGTTTTTTTAAAGCATTCAGGAAGTGTTGGAAAGTGTTTCATAATCTATGCTTAACGCATGATTTTTCTTACTTGTTTTAATTTAATGTAGGATTAATAAAATGCGAACACGTCCCTATTCTGTTCTATATATGCTACATCTTCTAATTTACTGCTTTTAAAAAGGAATTAATAAATTCTTTGTTAAAAAAAAATAACATTATATAAAGCCATACTTACTATTATCATTCCATATTTAACATTATGGCTAATTGAGCTTTAAACGGTGAAATCTGCTAGACAAAAGTCCATCTTTAATTTTTTGTACAATATTATTCTACAAAATACAGGTTCTTTCAAATTTATGTCAGAAATCCAAATACAGGTAGAGGGGGCCTTAGTAAGCAGATTTTGTATAGGAATGTGGATGCAGAAATTCAGCGTTGAGGCAGAAGAGAGCACTGTTGAGGTCGACGGGTGAACGCGCTTCACTGACTTCAATCGTCATTCCCCGCACGGATTTCAGGCAACATGCATCGTTACACCAATGAGGATCTTGCCGACATTTATTTCATGTATGTGTCTGAACTAGGAAATGGCTCACACCCAACGCACATCCAACAGTTCTTGAGCTTTTCGAAGGACATTCTTCAACTTTGCATAATATTGCTTTTTCCACTGAAGGAGATCTGTGATATCTTCTAGAGCCCGTATCACGTTTCGAGGCATAAAATTATACACTCGTGCGCAACTCCAGATGAAGACATCCAAATTTTCGCCGATCTTGCAGATTTCTGCTTGAAAATTTTTTCATATAGATCAACTCTAGGATAGATGGCCATATTTTTTAAAGATTGAAATAAAAATTCTTACAATGCAAATGCAAGAAATATTGATGCATATTTCAAATTCTTATACATATACTCATCATCTTTTATGCAAAAAATAATTAAATATTGAAAACAAAAAGTGTTAAACAGAATTGAAATTTAAATGGCAGATGGCCATCTCTCCTTAAAGCCGAGGACAGATGGCCATTCAACACAAGAAAGAAAAGGTTAATTTAAATAGCAAAAAAAATAAATAAATAAATAAATAAAAATAAAAATAAAATAACACATTTTGTATAGTTATTCATGAAAAACATATAGCAATTTGTAAAGATGTAGTTATATGATGGAAAATGAGTGAAGAAAACTCGAATAAACAAAATTTGATGTATAATTTCTATACTTCACTTTTCGAAAAAACCTTACCACAAGCTTGGCAAAGGTCTTGATAATTTGTACACGTTTCATGGAACCACTTCAGGTACCTTATGCATTGTATCCAGACATTCTTTTTGGATGCAATATTATATTGTTTTGCACAACCAACGCAGTGATCCTAATCCAATTCTATTTACTCGGAATCGGTAGAATCTGATAATTTAAATGTATTTCGTTTTCTTCACTACTGGAATTGTCGTGTTTTTTTTCCTCGCGTTAATTGTAGGTTTAATACGTTAATTTAATTTATTTATCTACTTTATCAGTTTTTTATGAAACTTTTTGACAGTTTTCAGTATTTTCTGAAACAAATAAATCGTTAGGGCTTATTATATTAATAATATTATTATTAAAATATTTATATTAGTTAAATTTAAATAATTATATCAATTAAAATATTTATAAACGTAAACGTTATATATGTGGAAATTGAAGCTTGACAACATTTAATTTTTAAATAAGTTATATTTAAAGTTAAGGTATTTACAAAATATTTACAAAGAGAAGCGTCGTCATATTAATTAAATCACAATTCTGCGAAAACAATCACAGCCCATTCTCATAAAGCACAAATCATCGTTTCACTCCGTCGTTCCAGACTCTTCAGTGCAGTTCGTCCTTTTTCCCCGCTCACAAAGAACGTCTGCCGTTCCAAAGTCTGTCCCTCGAACGCATGTGTTGTGACGAAAATGGTCGCCACATACATACGCAAAGGCCGCGTGAAAGTAGATAGTGATTAGTACAAAAGAATATAAATATCACCTCGTCATGCGTTGTGAAATGACAAAATGAGGTAATATTAAAATAAATAAAATAGGAAGAGAACAATTTTTGGCAATAACCGCGGGAACGCATTATTTAACGTACTCTCAATCTTACTGAATTATTTCGAGTACTCAATTAAATAAATGCGTAAAATGAACCATGAGAAGTTTAAAAAAAGAATAGACAAGAAAGAAAAGGAAAAGAAAACATTCTAAAATTAAAATTGGAAGTTATGAGAGGTATAAAGTGAAATATAATTATATTTTAAGAAAATGATGATTTTAGCAACTCATTTTAAATAAATAGACATCTGTCGATATCATTCTTCAACATTATCATACGAAACACTAAATATTCATTCCTGAAACCAAGCGCGCACCTGAAATAAAAATTTTAACTTAAATGCGCGTACCTGTAAAATAAAATCTTTTAAGGATTGAAGAGCATGAGATTCCCCAAAATAAAACATGACAAACTCCATTTAAAATTTTGACAGAGTCTAGAAGTATACTTTTAACAATACTTTTAATAGTAAAATTTTAATCACATACAACAGTATATTTTCCTTATAATTTTTTTTACAACAATTATTACCGAACAATTTCCATATTAGATTTTCAATCATTAATTAAGATTATTTTTTTTATTACATAGGTATATTAAGTTAGAATATGTTATCCATTGGAAAATGGTGAGAATGTGCTATAAGCTAACATTTCTTATTTTAAATTTGCTTACCGCTAATAAATCCATTTTCTAAATTAGATTAATGAATGTAAGCATAAAATTAAAATATATATTTTAAGAGTAAACCAACATGTAGTGGATTGTCCACGAATAAATTTTAGTTTTCAAATTTTATAAAATATAGCAGAACAAGGATAAAAGGAACCAGCAAATGCATATATATTTATTTTAATTAATGTTATAAAATTTTGGCTCACCCAATCATACTGGCTTGATGAAATCCTCTCAGATACCTCCTTTGCTCTGCGACTCCGTACCGTCCAGCATTCTCATTGCCGGCGAGGGCTTCCATTTTTAATGATTCACTACGTGACCATAACTTTCTCTTCCAAGGACCCTGGTTATCAGTGACGGGAAATGCTCTCTCGTCCCACGTAGCCTCCTTTGTTACTAGGCTCCCGTACTCTATTTTTATTGGCTGTTATAGCCATCCGTGTACCAGACTTTTCGTGGGCCTTCCAGCATCTTCTCGAATTTTCTCCATGACAATGAGGAGCCAACGTGACAAATAGCTGTCACTTTTTTGTAAACAGGGTGACCAAATTAAGGAAAAAAAAAACTGGTTCCATTTTAACTTTTGCCTTTAATAACTTACCTATTAATTTTATTACATTTTAACTTTTGGATTTTAATGTGAATAATAGAAAGCTTTAAAATGATACTAAATATTAAATTATTATTTTAATAATTTTGAAAAGAATAAAATAATGAGTAATTCTTTATAGTTAGTATATTCATATATAAAAATAATTAAATTATTGCTGCATAATTGTAAAATATAGAATAAAAAAGGATGTTGTAAAAATATCATTACAACATTCTCACCACTTTCCTTTAAAAAAAAAAAGGAAAAAAAAAGAATTTTTTTGTGCCGGGTTGACATCCATCACAGCTTTTCCTGGTGTAGTCAAATCTTCGCGTCCCTTCTTCTTCTTCCAATTTCTCTGTAAAAACTCTTGAAAAACAATAATATTAGAAAGTCCTTTTATAATATGGTGTCCATATTGTTTGTGTATGTGGGTGTGGTGTGTGGGTGAGCCATGTGTATGATAATATATTTTTTTTTTAAATCTATATATATGCATATGCTGGTTAACACAAAAATAAAGCAATTAAATTTTAAATAATATTATTATTATCATCACTTTACCAAATTTTAAATTCCTGAAACATGCCTAAAACGCGTGTCCGAGGTAGGAACCAACATTCTTACAAATAAAATATTATTATTTACATATTTTTATTTTATTACAAACACAAAATTACACCAACTATGTATACATAAATATGTTACCTTTTCTTTAAATAATTATTTATTTATTTTATTTGTAGTATTTAATGCTTTATAATGATTTCTTTTTCATAATATATATATATACTACATATGCATTGCCAAGAAAATCGAAAGTAAAAAAAAATGTACTCAGTTTCATTCACCATACTGAAAAAGATTTCTGAATCCCTGAAACAACCCTTTTAAATGCGATCAAGAAAAACATCCCTTACTACCTAACTTAATCCATCACTTTCCTGACATGTGTGCAACGCGCATCAACGTTCAAGGACATACAGGGATGAGATTTTTCTGCTCCGAGAAGTGACTAATGAGGAAAAAGGGTGCTGAATTCTCTCGTGCACCAATTGTTTCCTCCATCTTCTGTACATGATAAATGTAAATATATCTTAATAATAGTAGTCACAAGTTACTAGTTTTTTTTTTTTTTTTTTTTTTTTTTTTTTTTTTTTTTTTAACTTACTTAGTATTTCATTATTTACCTAATCTTATTAGTGCCACTTAAATTTTAAAAATTTTATAGAGGGAAGGATTTTTAAAAGTTTTCCGAAAATGATAATAATAATAATTATTATTATTATCATTATAATTTTTTTTAGCTAAAATATTTTATACAACAAATATAATTTATCATTATTAACATCATTATTAACATCTAATTTATATATTTATTTTCATAATTTAATATATATTTTGGTAAACTGAAATTCAATTGTTACATTTTATACAGAGCCTAATATATCCGAAATAAAATTCCGAATATGCACTTCGGTACACAATGTACCAATTAAATGTAAAATATTACAGAATGAATATTTTATACAATTATAGTAAGATAAATATAAAAGAAAAGTTATAACTGCTACCATATTCCAAGCTCAATTTACCATCATAAAATTTGGTTATGCACGTCAGAACGTCATAACAGTTATCACAAATAAAATTAGGATAAAAATATACATTTAGAGAAATGATACACTTAAAATATAAATTTAAGAAAGTGGGAAATAATTTTAAAATTCGTAAAAAAAATAGAACGTAACACATACATATAAATTCAATATTAAAGAAAATTTTTAAATGCGTGTGTTTACATCATGTTTCACATTAGCTGGTTGATAGCACTGTATTTTCCGTGTATGAAATAAGTGAAATCAAGTGCGAGTGAAAAAGCGCGACAAATCATGCATAGAGACAAACAATGACCTGATATCAAGGCGTAATTATATATATATTTTTGTTGTCGCAGCAGATTTAAAATCGCACACATCGTGAGTGTATAAAGTGTTGTACTCCTGAACCAAAATGTGATTAACAAAAATGCAAATCATACAATTAATTTTTTCAATAATCAAATTAATTACTTAGTTTTGATAATTTAAATTTTAGCTTTTAATTTAGCAAAAAAAAAATCCTTCTAAAATAAATTATTATAATATTTATACATTTGTTTATTTATTTTATTTTAAACTACATTCATTTTTGAAATGCAATGAATTATCTACAAACAAATTAATGGTAAATAACTTATGATAATTTCTAAGTAAGGCATTAGTTATTTATTTTATAAGAATTTATTAAAACAAATTATAGACAATATACATTTTGAACAAAATATTTTTTTTTATTAAGCTCAAATTTAGTTTATTTGCCTATTTATTTTAATTATTAATTAATATTTATTATTTTTATAATTTAGTAAGTAATTATATGTATTTTGATAAATCTCAATGTCATTCCAATTCCACAGAATACTTTTGCATTTTATTGCCTGCAATCAAAATGTACCCGGAATAAAGAAATTCAACAGAAAAGGAATGTCATCGCTTATGAAGCAAAATACTATTGAAATTTTATGAAATTTTAACATACTGTTTATAATTTATTTACTTATTTTATAATTATTATTATTTTACTTAATTATATTTTATATATTTATACTAATTTACTTAGTTATGCAATGTTTTATTACCATTATTTATTTCACTGCCTTAGGTTAATACAATAAAAAAATGATTTCAATTTTTCAAAATTTTTATATCAAAGTACAAATTTTGTTTATAAATCATTTCATAACATTTCATAATTATACAATTAATTGAAATATTTATGTTATTTTAATTATAAAGCTTCCTTGATAGTTGCTTATTTATTCATTAATCCATCTACTTATTTATTTATTTATTTTTATATCTTTTTTTCTTTTTTTGTGACTTGTACAGTGTAAATATCCAATGTCAAAATTCTGTGTTTACAAAACGTGTATCTTTCCCAAATGAAATAAGCAAGGAAAGACAAAATATAATTCATAATTTAGTTAATCATAAATTTTCGTGAAGTTCTATCCCAATGACAATCTATTTGAGATAAATATGTAAACAAGAACAGGCAAACATAAATGTGAGTTTTGCCAAGTGAAGTAGTGTAGTGTTTCTCCTTAGAATGAAGAAAAAAAAAATTTATTTCGTGCAATAATTGTGTATGTTTTGAAAAATTTTATTACCGAATTAATAAAATTTTATGAAGAATTTTTGTGAGTCTCTGCAGATGCGTGTACAAATCCACATAATTTTCTAGAATCAACCTGATTCATGCGCTCTTTCGCCATCAATATTTTAATTATTAAACCTATCGATACGATGCTGAGCAGTGGAAATTAAATATGCATAAAATATGCTTGAAGTGTGTGTATGACCTACAGATTCTCGTGTGTATTAAGTGTAATTTCACAAAATGAAGGTGTAATTATATGTTGCCATAAATATATGTTGCCATAAATATTCAGTCTTTACCAAGAAAAATTTTGCTTTAACTAGCAAATAAATACAATTCTGACACATAAATAAAAATGACAATATTTATAGGGATAATTATCATCAGAATTAACTCAAATAATTTTCAAGGTATCGAATATGAAATCCCATATAGCATTTTCATAATCATACATAAATGAGCTGTGTTTAACAAAAAAAAACTATACATAAATACATAAATACATGTTTCACACAATGATAATTTTTATATCATTTTTCTTATTATCATTATCATTTTCATTTATTTCTTTCTTTCTTTTTATCATAACTTTTTGTTTTTATATCAATCATAATAAAATATATGTTAAACACTGATACTGATGTTTTCAATTCTCCAACCCATTGGCTCCTTCGTTTCCTCTCTTAAATCATTAAGCAAGTAATGTATAAGCGAAGTACGTTAACCACATTGTCCTATGCCACTAGCAAGCTTTAGGAGGGGAAAATTTCGCTTCAAAAAGCGGCGACCTTGGCCAAAAATGACCTTGTCATTATTACGGAGAAAATAAAATGAAAACAACTGGGAAATTGGTTAGGAGCTGTTAAATAAAAAATACACAAAAACAGCAATAGTTTATGACGTCTACCTGCATAATCAATATGCTTAAATTCCCATTAAGTAAACTAAATAGTTTAAATCAGTACTAACTCATTTATGATACAGAATAAAATGACAACAATTTGCCTTTCCCTTGGCAGTAAATAAATGCTTAAAAAGGAAAAATTCGCTGATTTTTCCATTCCCGAAGGAATATTTCAAGTATCCGAAAATGAAACAGAGCAAAAATTTTGATATAAAATTTCAAAATAAATATAATTTAATTCTTCTTATTCATTTATTTTCTTTTTTTTTTTTATATTTTTTTATCTCAATTTCATACTTAAATCATGTTGCTCCATCTTAGCATTCATCAAAATTTTTTTTTTATTTATTTTATTTTACTTGGCATATATTTAATTTTTTTTTTGCATTAATTTTACTGTAAAATTCGAACAAAATCCTACTTGCAAAATTCCAAAATCCATATAATGTACATTAGATCCAAAGTTGCCAAAAAAAAAAAAAAAAAAAAAAAATTGCTATCAGTGAAATTTTTACACTTTTAAAGAAATTTCTGTTTTTTTTTTATTACATTTTAATATCAAATATTAATATAATATTCAATCAAAACATTAATATACCTGATTTAATTACACATAAACACAAAATTTTTTATATCTTATGGTGTAATTACCAAAACTTTTATGCACAGTTGCATTGAATCATAAAATTTACTAAAATAAATTTATTTTGAAAAAAAAAAAACATACTCCTGTTTTAATGAATACATTCATATTATTTTGACTTTCATTATCATTATAAGTAAAAATTCATGCTCAAATAATTAGACACACATTACACATCATTTTTGTTTAAGATGAACACTAAATATTGTTACATATATATAATTTCCATTTAGTATTATTGTTAACAATAATGAATTCTTTTTTTTTTTTTTTTTTTTTTTTTTTATAAAACTCTTATATTTATTTTTTTTATAAATATAGTAACTTTTACTTCACAAACAACATAATAGACTAATTTTACATCCGTGTACATGCAATGTTTGGTTCCCATTTCGGTAAATGAAATTCAAAGTGAAATATGAATATTTTGTCATCTTTATTCATTTTTTTTATACACCTTCACTTATTATATTTTATTTTAGTATTATTTCCTTATTTATTTACTTATTTATTTATTTATTTTAATTTATTATTATTATTATTATTATTAGTTTCTTTAGAATTAATAAATTACTTTAAATACTTTTAATTTGCAGATTTACTTTAAAGAGTAAAATAAAATTATGACCAAATAAAATAAGAAAAATTTTATAGAGACATAGATTAAATGAGAGTTTTTTTTTTTTTACAAGAAATAAAACAGCAAGAAAAAGAAAACTCCTGAGTCATAGGTACCATTAAATTATGGTATGTTGTGACGAAAATGGTCGCCACATACATACGCAAAGGCCGCGTGAAAGTAGATAGTGATTAGTACAAAAGAATATAAATATCACCTCGTCATGCGTTGTGAAATGACAAAATGAGGTAATATTAAAATAAATAAAATAGGAAGAGAACAATTTTTGGCAATAACCGCGGGAACGCATTATTTAACGTACTCTCAATCTTACTGAATTATTTCGAGTACTCAATTAAATAAATGCGTAAAATGAACCATGAGAAGTTTAAAAAAAGAATAGACAAGAAAGAAAAGGAAAAGAAAACATTCTAAAATTAAAATTGGAAGTTATGAGAGGTATAAAGTGAAATATAATTATATTTTAAGAAAATGATGATTTTAGCAACTCATTTTAAATAAATAGACATCTGTCGATATCATTCTTCAACATTATCATACGAAACACTAAATATTCATTCCTGAAACCAAGCGCGCACCTGAAATAAAAATTTTAACTTAAATGCGCGTACCTGTAAAATAAAATCTTTTAAGGATTGAAGAGCATGAGATTCCCCAAAATAAAACATGACAAACTCCATTTAAAATTTTGACAGAGTCTAGAAGTATACTTTTAACAATACTTTTAATAGTAAAATTTTAATCACATACAACAGTATATTTTCCTTATAATTTTTTTTACAACAATTATTACCGAACAATTTCCATATTAGATTTTCAATCATTAATTAAGATTATTTTTTTTATTACATAGGTATATTAAGTTAGAATATGTTATCCATTGGAAAATGGTGAGAATGTGCTATAAGCTAACATTTCTTATTTTAAATTTGCTTACCGCTAATAAATCCATTTTCTAAATTAGATTAATGAATGTAAGCATAAAATTAAAATATATATTTTAAGAGTAAACCAACATGTAGTGGATTGTCCACGAATAAATTTTAGTTTTCAAATTTTATAAAATATAGCAGAACAAGGATAAAAGGAACCAGCAAATGCATATATATTTATTTTAATTAATGTTATAAAATTTTGGCTCACCCAATCATACTGGCTTGATGAAATCCTCTCAGATACCTCCTTTGCTCTGCGACTCCGTACCGTCCAGCATTCTCATTGCCGGCGAGGGCTTCCATTTTTAATGATTCACTACGTGACCATAACTTTCTCTTCCAAGGACCCTGGTTATCAGTGACGGGAAATGCTCTCTCGTCCCACGTAGCCTCCTTTGTTACTAGGCTCCCGTACTCTATTTTTATTGGCTGTTATAATAGCCATCCGTGTACCAGACTTTTCGTGGGCCTTCCAGCATCTTCTCGAATTTTCTCCATGACAATGAGGAGCCAACGTGACAAATAGCTGTTACCTTTTTGTAAACAGGGTGACCAAATTAAGGAAAAAAAAAACTGGTTCCATTTTAACTTTTGCCTTTAATAACTTACCTATTAATTTTATTACATTTTAACTTTTGGATTTTAATGTGAATAATAGAAAGCTTTAAAATGATACTAAATATTAAATTATTATTTTAATAATTTTGAAAAGAATAAAATAATGAGTAATTCTTTATAGTTAGTATATTCATATATAAAAATAATTAAATTATTGCTGCATAATTGTAAAATATAGAATAAAAAAGGATGTTGTAAAAATATCATTACAACAGCATGCGCACTGTAAGTTCATCGGGAAAGGAAACAGGGTGAAAGCGATTTGATCGGCAGTTAAGTAAAAAGTTGCTATATGCAGTAGACACTTACTACACCAGGAGGCACGCAGGTGGCGCTCTGGAAGCTATTAAAGGCACTTGGAATATTAAAAAGGCTTTCCCACAGATCGGCCAGACTTAACGGTCGACTGCCCTCAGTGACACAGTAGATCCGCTGGTAGTAGCAACAGGAGCACCTGAAAAGCTAAAGAAAGGAAACAGCAGCATCCAAAGTTCTATTTTGAGAAAAGAAAAACATCATTAATGAAATCTCTTATTATTTCTTGAAAAAATTCTTCTCATTCTTCTTTTTTCTCTTTTACTTCTTTTCTTTTTTTTTTCTTCTTACGTCTTTTCGTCTGATTCGTCTTCTCTTTTTCTTACGTAATTTCGTCTTCTTTTTTCTTACGTCTTTTCGTCTTCTTTTTCCTTACGTCTTTTCTTCTTCTTTTTCCTTTCATCTTTCCGTCTTATTTTTTTTCTTTCCTTCGGGATTAATCTTGTCAAAATTGTTTAAAGTCAGTCCGGTCGTGTGTCGTAGTCGGGATAGTGACATAATCGGTGAAATTCTTCTTCCTATTTTTGTCGATGTCAAGCTTCATCCGTCCACGGCTTCATGTACTCCGCGCAAGTACTGGTGACCACTGGACCTTCATTAAATCCAACTTTCTTTACATCGTAGGTGTCATTATTTTTTTACTTTTGTGATTTTGTAAGGACCTAAATATTTTGATTTTATCTTCAAACCTGGACCTTGTTGTATGCGTTTTATAGCAACCATATCATTAAGTTTAAATTTGTTAGGCTTTTTTCGTCTGAGATTATACGTTTTACTCTTCCCTTCTTGAACTTTTTTAATTTCTTTTTTTCGCGTCTTTTCTCAATTCTTCACGATTGTTAATAAAATCTTATGGTATTTCAGAATTCAAAAGACTATTAATTTCAATGTTATTTTTAGCTTCATTTTAGTACCAAACATTACCTCGAAAGGGGTTGTGTTAATACTTCTTTGAGAGGTCGAATTTATCACTTGTTGGACATCGCTTACATGTGTATACCACTTCGCAGGATTATCTATAGATAATTTAGACAGAATAGATATATGACTGAATTTAAACGTTCAACTTGGCCGCTAGCTCTTGGTAACCCTGTGGTAATCGGTATATGTTTAATATTTTCTCCGACGCAATAATCTTCAAAAGCTTTAGAGGCAAAGACAGGGCCTTTATCTGAAATTATGCGAAATGGACTTTCAAAGACAGTTTTTTGGATTTCTAATTTAGAAATTACTTCTGCAGTGTCGATAGATTTTGTGGGACACAACCAAACAAATTTTGTGAATGCGTCAGTGACCGAAAAAATATGTTTGTAATTTTTATTCGTGCTCTCCAATGATCAACATGGTACATATGTAACGCAGTTTCTTCTTTTTCTATCGGGTGTAGCAAACCTTCTTGTTTACCAGATTTTCTATTAATTAAAATACAGGGAGCACAATTTGATATGCATTTCTGTTTGTTTTTGTTTTTGTTTAGCTTTGGGGATGTAAAAATCATTCTCCAAAATTTTTTTTCGCCTGTGCAACTGCGTAATGACATTTTTGCGGTCTTAACGATATCCATTTGCATTTCCTCTGGGACAACTAATAAATCATTACCATTAACAAATTTATTGAGAACATCATTTTTAACTAAATAATCATAATAAGATTTTACTTTTAGAATTTCTTTTATGATTTTAATATGCTCGTCGGTTTCTTGAGCTTGGACAATTTTTAAAGTTAGGCTATCTTGGATTACCATACAAATAGGATATCGGCTTAACGCATCAACATGCCTCATACTAGTACCGTGTCTATGCTCAATAGTATAATCGAAATCAGAAAATATTATTGCCCGTCTAACTATTTTTGTACTCATTTCTTTCTTTCCATAGTCATTTTAAATGCATTACAGTCCGTTACAATTTTAAATAGAATACCTAGCACATGCACTCTAAACTTTTTCAAGGCTTCAATTACAGCTAAGAACTGTAATTCTTAGCTAGTATGCTTTCGTTAAGCTTCGGTTGTTTTTTTTTTACTGGCGAAATAAACTGGATGGATTTGATTATCTACTGGAGATTGTTGCATTAAGACAGCTCCATAGCCATCAATACTGGCATCACAATGGATTTCGGTCGCACTTTTGGGATTTTAAATTGAAAGTTCTGGTTCTGATGACAAAATGCGTTTGAGTTCATTGCTGTTCTTCTGCATGAAACTTAAATTTAGAATCTTTTCTTAACAGGTCACTCAACGGTTTAGCTATAACCGAATAATTTCTTATAAACTTTCGAATGTATACCGTTAATCCTAAATAACTTTGAATATCTTTGGTACACATTGGTTCAGGAAAATTTATTACTGATTTTGTTTTCAGTGGGGCGAAACACAATTTACCATTTATGATTCTATACCCCAAAAAATCCATTTCACGCTTCAAAAAATTGCATTTTCTAAGATTTAATTCCAACCCGTATTCCGATGCAGTTTCAAGAGCAAGTTTTAATTTTTCTAGACCTTCAGCTTCGTTTTTGGCGGGTATTATTAGGTCATCCATATAAATGACTATAGTATGATCTTTTAATAGGGTTCTAAACACATTATACATATATTTTTGGAAAACACTAAGGTTATTGGTAATCCCGAATGGACACTTTAAAAATTCGTACTGTTTTTCATGAGTGACAAAAGAGGTGTATTGCTGTGAGCCTTCTTCAACCTCTACATGAAAAAAACCGTTTTTTAAATCTATGGTTGTAAATACTTCAGCAGAATGTAATTGATCTATAACATCATCTATTACTGGCAATGGGAAATGCTCACGCACTGTCTTTTTGTTAAGATGTCTGTAATCAATACAAAGTCTCATTGTGTTATCTTTTTTCTTAACCAACACAACCGGCGACGAAAAATTAGAACTTTTCCGAATGATTCCCGAAGCTAGCCACTCCTCAATTTTATCTTCAACTACTTTTTTCCCACATGGCGGTAATCTTCGAGGTGAAGAATAATCTGGGATTTCATTAGTTACATTAATTTTCATTTTAACATCAACTGTTTTAGTTTTAATTGGCACATAATTCTCAATTAAAGAGGATAATTCCGAACGCAAAATTTTGTCAGCAATGTGAATTAAATCAATTTTTGGCTCATATAGAACATGTACAATGTTAATTAAAAGTCATTAGACTCAACTTCATTTTTAAATAATTTCACTTAATTCTCAGAAATAGTTAATGTACTTTGATGAATAACATCAGTGCCAATAATTAAATCGAAATTAATGTAACTGTCATTAACGACAAAAATGTCAACTTTAAATTTTGAATTATCAATTTCAATTTCTAAATTAAAATAACCTTCTGACTTAATATAAGTTTTTCCTAAACCGGTCAAAGTGATACACGTCGGTTTTAATTCCACAAAGTTCTTTAAATTATCATAAACACTTTTCTTTAACGGAGCCTTTTGACTACCAGTATCTATCAAGGAGGTTAAATGTAAAGAATAAAGATTTATCTCTTTTAGAATTAAATCTTGGGATGTAATATTGTTAACTTGTGGCTGAGCGTTTTTAACATTTGTATTTTTCGATTTATTACACGGAAATGATTTGTGACCATAACTGTTACAAAAGAAACAAAGGGTCCCTTTATCTTTATTAACGCAGTAAATACGCTTATGATTATTCCCGCCGCAATTATAACAACGCATATTTGGCTTTACAGGTTTAAATCTATTCTTAACTTCAACTTTGGATTTAATTTTAGGCTTAGCTCCTTCATGTTTATGAGATTTTCAATTTTCATACTCCGATCTTAATTTTTCATAGAATTTTAATTTTTCTTTGAATTCAACAATATTCAAGCAACCATACAAAAAAAGATTTTTTTAAAACAGGATCATTTATTCCATTAATTATATACTGAATGAGTGCAGAATCTTCTATGTTGCCTTTTGAACACAACTGTTTCAAACTTAAAAATATTCGTCTAAAGATTCCGTTGGTTTTATTTTCCTTTTAGATAGCAATTCATGTAATTCAGCTGAATTAAAATTTTGACCAAATTCAGAAATAAGCAACGCTTTCATTTTATACCACGAATTTATTTTTGTTTTACTTTCAAAACAATTTAGCTTTGCCTGTTATCCGGCGTTTAGCCAAAATCAATTTGTGCAGCTCACTAACATTAAATAAAGAAACCGTATCTTCAAAATTGGCAAGCCATTTTTCATCATTTTGAAATTGACTACCATCAAATTCCGTAAGCATATTGTGAATATCATTAATAGAAATAGCAGGTTTAAGAACATAATCAGGAATTAGAATTTTCTGATTTTCAATATTTTCATAACTACCAGAATCAATTCTCAAATTATTTTCAAAAACATTTGAGATATCATTAATTTTATTCAAATAATCATCGCTCTCATCATCGCTAAGAGTGCCTACTTTAGGAATTAAATTAGATTTCAATGCATTAAAGTCACATAAACTAGAAATTATTCTGGCAGCAGCAATTCCATCGAGAGTTTTCCCGAATTATTTATACACAAAACATTGTAAATAGTTATTAAATCGTTTACTGAAAAATTATCTTTAATATCTTGCAATTTTGATTTATATTCATCAGAATCAATTTCAAAAGCAATCCCAGTAAAATTTCGAATTCTACGTCTATTATTTCTATCACCGACTTCTCCAAAAATTAATTTATGTAAGTTTTTAATACTTAATGATTTTTCAGCTTTCAACGAAAGTTCTAATTCCTTATAATCAACAAACTTTGACATATTGAATAAGTTAAACCTAAACAACTCACTTCATAAATAGATAATCCAGCTTGACTACATACAAACACTTCTTTTCTTGCACTATTTCATATAAAGAATTTTGTGAGCGGCGTCTACCAACAGGGCATTTTATAAACACTTGCATTATTAAAACCAAAACTTTCGGGGCGTAAAGTTCGCATCGCGATTCTGACACCATTTGTGGAAATTGAAGCTTGACAACATTTAATTTTTAACTAAGTTACATTTAAAGTTAAGATATTTACAAAATATTTACAAGGAAAAGTGTCGACATATTAATTACATCACAATACTGCGAAAACAATCACAGCCCATTCTCATAACGCACACATTATCGTTCTACACCGTCGTTCCGTCTCTTCAGTTCAGTTCGTCCTTTTTCCCCGTTCACAAAGAGTGTCTGCCGTTCCGAAGTCTGTCCTTCGAATTCATGCGCTGTAAGTTCATCGGGAAAGGAAACAGAGTGAAGGCGCTTTGATCGGCAGTTATGTAAAAAGTTGATGGCGCTGTAAGCAGTAGACACTTACTACACCAGGCGGCACGCATGTGGCGCTCTGAAAGCTATTAAATGCGCTTGGGGTACTAAAAAGGCTTTCCCACATATATTTATATTAAATTTAATTATATTTAGTTAAAATCATCATGGAGTATAATTTTGAAAAGTTGATTAAAAAGGGCCATCTCTCCTCGATTTAATGTGGCCATCTATCCGGAAATTGAAGGACTGATGATCGCCCAATGTAATCCCATATTGTACGTCTTTGTTTTATTCTTAGAAGTAAAGACTGATTATATACGTGCGTTAAATGTTCATATAACAAAAAAATATATGTAACGTACGTACTGCAAAACATTCAGATACCTAAGTCAAACAATATATTGCACAACCTATTAAAATTACATTAAAATTACACTTACTTTATATAATCGAAAAACACAACTGCACGTTGAAATAAATAAACAAGTTGACCTATTTCAGACGAACAATGTTTAAATTGCAATCTATGATCATGGTTTGGAGATATTTAGTAGTCTAGCCATCGCTCCTCTATGGCCATCTGTCCTAGAGTTACCCTACATCTGCGAAGCCTCGTCCATGAAATTCATGTTGGCAATCTCCGCATTGCTGTAACGACGCATGTTGCTCGAAATTGAAGCGGAGAATGATGATTCAAATCAGCGAAATGCTTTCATCCACTAAACATAACAGCGCCCTCTGCCTCCTCAACAATGACCTTCTGCATCCACATTCCTATAAGAAACCTGCTTACTAAGGTCTCATCTACCTGTCTATACATTTTCATGTATAATTATCAAATACTTTGTATAGTGTAGATTGGCGTTTGTAGGCGCATTTTTTCTTCATTCTTTTATTTCTTTATTTTATTGAAATAAGTAATTATTTTTTATTTGCACAAGCAGCGCGCATTAAAGCTTAACCACGCACGCAAGATACAATTTGAAAAATAACAATTAATGTTTTGTATATGAAACTCAAAATACATCAAGTGGCTGGGCCAACATGCCCAATCGAAAGGGGTTTGCTGGCCCTCTAAATTGAATTGATATTCAGATTATTAAGAGAAATGAAAAACACATAAAATATCAAATGCAATTTTAATTTAGTAGGGTAACTCTGGGAGAGTCGCAACGTTCGAGATAGATGCCGCATCCCTTGTATTTCTTGTAATTATCGATAGATGGCAGTCAAAAGTGCAGTATAGGTGCGCAATAAGATTGTTTTTATCAGTGTATATCGTGAATCCCATTTCGATATTTACTTTTTGTTGTACAATCCATATTTTGACGCAAGCGCATAATTTCACTATCGAAACATTTAAACACGTTGTGCTTAAATAGCTTTCATACGCTAATTTCTAAAAGCATGCATGATTTCGAAGTCAAACTAATTGTAGCTTTTGTGTAGAGTACTGTGTGTATGTTTACGCCATTTTCCTTCGAAAGGGTTGGTAAATGTGATGTGCGACGTCTGTACCATACAAAATGGGATACATGCCGCACTGGAATTCCGGTATACATGCCGCAGTTTCTTTTGACGGGATGATAAGTGTTATTAACTTTTGCTTTTCTTTTTGCACAGTCTAACCAAGTTAGGCATGTTATTAGTCGTTAATAGTAATTGTAATGATATTTCATTTTAACGTCCTGGGTTTATATGAAATATTGTTTTCCAAAAACCAGATAAATTTTAAACTTGTTTACAGATTTTATTAGAAATGCCCACATTTTATAAAAGAAAAGAAGGTGTATGCCTAGCAGGACAATGATATCGTAAAGGTTAATGCAGAATGTTCTGCGTGGATTGACTCTGTATCAGGTAGGGTCTTTAATCTGTGATGCTTGGAACAAATCGACAACTGTTGGCAACGCTACTACTAACATTAAATCCACTGGGATCTTCCCTTTCAACAACAACGCTCTCCCAGATCACTTTTTTCTGCTTTAGTGCATAGTGAAATGCCCTCACCAGAAAACACGACGCAAAATGAGGCAAATTCATCCCGTAAAGTGCTAATCAACACATCTCAAATCAATTTAAATCCTGCAGAACCTGAAACTAGCAGTGTAAAAGCACCATCAACTACCAACCACCTACATAAACTATATCCTATTCCGAGACCTAGTCAGGGGATAGAAAAGTACAGAATTAAGAAAACAGGAGTAAACATTCTCTATTGACAATTGGAAAGAGCAAAATGTAAGTTTAGAAAAAAAAAATTCCAAAAATGTAAGAAAATTAACAAAAAAGATACAAAACTACCAAAGAGAAAATTTAATTTTGATTCAGGTAGGGGATCCCGACACATTCGATCAGACATTGATGAAGGCTCAAACAGTATAAAGTTTACTACACCAAAGGAGAAAAGGGGAAAATTAAAAAGTAAGAAGGCGAAGAAAAATGCAAGCCAAGATGATAATAATGAAAAGTTGGATTACGTGTCATACAGACTTGCAAGGAAATTGCAAGGAATTTTTAGAAAACTACTTCAAAAAAGATGCAGTATCACTGGCTTTGTCGCATCGTGTGTCAAATGTAGTTACATAAAGACTGTACAATTCCGACGATTTGTGTATCTTGCGGTCGAGAAAACATGTCTATTAACAAATAAATTATGTAAACACTATTTCAGTTATTTCTTCTTATTCTTCTATAATACATTGATGCTACGTTTTTGCTGAAATAACAATTAAATTCAATGTAAAAAAAAAAAAAAAAAAAAAAAAACAAGTCGATAATTTTAATATTGAAAGTTTGCAGACAATTATTAATTTGACCCTACTAGTACGTTTCATTGTACTCATTTAGTTTCTTTTTGTTATTACATAGTTAATTATAGTCCAGATATGAATACATATTTTTGTATTTTTATTTGTAATTTCTTTCTGTTCTTATGACAAAGCGCGGCATAACTACCGCACAAGTGCGGCGACTCATCCTGAATGTATGGGTGACGCGCCGCAATGTAATGTTTTAGAGAAAAATTGTTAAAAATATTAATTATTTATTTTGACTTTTTTTTGTCGCAAAGCACGTGTTGTATATTTAACATTAAATAGCAGAGCATGATTTTTATTTTTTATGTCCCCCATGGGACTTTACACACAAATTAAAAAAAATATGCGGCATAAATCTTGGAATTACTCTATACTAAGAGACTCTGCTCCCTACGAACTACGCTTGCCAACATCCGTTAGACTCAAAAACGATTACGGTCGACTTAAAAACGATTACGGAAGATTGAATTACAATTAAAAAACCAATGCCGATGTCCCTGTAAACGGGTTTCCATTTTTTTTTGTTGTTGTTTGTTTTAGTGAGGTATTTTAATGCCAAATCAACGGCTGTCAATTGCCGTTTTCGTGTTTGATTAAATGAGATTATTTCAACATCGTAAAATTAGCTAATATAAAATGAACTAGGTCAACAGATTCTTTGCTTCCAGATATTTTTTAATAATGTTATAGCACAATGAGTTTCAATCACACCTTTTAAATTTCACGTAATTTTCAACAAAATATTCTTTATATAATATTTACATGAAGATTTTCATTGTTAAAAATGAAATATTATTATTTGCACTCTCTTAGAATTGGCAACAAGAGTTAAAAACATCATATCGAAATATGGAATAAACATCTATTATACGGGTAAATATATTCTTTAATTTAAACTGTTTGGTCATATTATTTGGCTATTTGAAATAGAACATAATTTCACCCGCATTTGCTGCTTATTACACAAATTAAATGATTATTTTATAGTTTTTTTCATGTTAAACATTCGCGTATATAATTTTTTAAAGGCGTATTTATTAATATTTTCCTACTTTTAACACAATCATTTAATTATAATTGGATACGTTTTTTTTTTTCTCTGTTTATAACAGTCAGGTGTAAATAAATTTTTAATTTAAAGGAAATATTATTCTTTGAGAAGTTGTTATAATTGGCAACAACTTAAAATAAAAAAGCTCTTCTAAATTATGTTAAAAACATCTCTGAAAATGCAGAAAATTTGAATTTAAAATGGAAATAAGCATAAAAAAATCAAATAAAAAAACTAATTGCAGTCAATTTAAAAACTGTCTGCTTCAGCGTGTTTATTAAACATTTCTCTATAATGCCGCCCATTTTCATATTTTTGTAAGGAGTATTTTCCTTAATATTAACGAAGAAAGACCTCAGGTCACAAAAAATCCCATGACAGCGGCGGTGTGAGCGTTAGTTATTTCTTTTTAGAATAGATAGATAAAAGATACAAAGGATAAGAAAAGATATTTTGTTCAACTACTGCCTATCGAAATCTTTTTCATGATCATAATGAATGCAGATATAAAATATACTTTCCACAGTTACACATGATTCGTGTGCCCAGCGTTTGCACGTTGTACATTGAATCCACGGTCTTATTTGCCCTTTAGTTAATATTGTCCTTCCCAGTGGCACACATAAATCTGCAATTTTATTGACTGTCATAGGCTTTTTAGAAATAAACTATTGGACCTCGGTCCAACATTCCAGGGATTAAATGGCCCATCTTTCCACATATCACCATTTTATATTCTGATTGCGGTATAAAAAATATTCTGTGAATATTTTTAAAAATCAGCGTGTATAAAATAAGCTCGGAACAACGGTCTTTTATATTTTAGAACTTTTATATTTAGAACTTTTATTTTTAGGTCTTTTATATTTTAGAACTAATAAAAAAACGATTATTTACAAGTGCAAAAAGATATATATATATTGCCTTGGTAGAAATAGAGAAAAAAATTGGCGGTCATTTTATTGCTTTTTCGCTTCTGTCGTTGTTATTGGCCAAAGAAGGTATACTAAGACACATGTCACTCAGTTAGTTTCGCCTTCTACTCCTTAGTTTGAAAATATCGCGGATGGGTCAGCATGGTCATATGGCCAACATGCCTCTATGGCCAACATAGCCCTATGCCAACATAGCCCTATGGCCAACATAGCCCTATGGCCAACATAGCCCTATGGCCAACATGCCGCTATAGCCAACATGCCGCTGTGGTCAACATGCCTTAAGGCCAACATGCCCCTATGGTTAACATGCCCTATAGCCAACTTGCCCGGTCTACCGTATTTGAGAAAAATGCGAGAATTCCAATATCCTTATGTGCTCCGGCAATACCAGGTTAATGATATAAAATTGTTTATAAAGTTGTGTGCTTCAAGATCAGAAGTATGAAAAAAAAACACCCAAAACCTTAGTTTCATTTTTACGTATTGAATTTACATATTTAAAAATGCATTTAAATATTATTGATATAATAATGTGGGCCAACACTATAAGAAGACCCTTCCTCCTCTCTTCTTTCTAAAACTCGTCCTCAAGGTTCATTTTAGCTCGTGGCATTTTTGGGCTTACCATCTTTGATGTCACAAAAATATATTTCTCTGATTTTTTCATAGTCATTCGTAATTACGTTCCATTTGGTGAATGCAAAAATAGCCGGAGGGTGGGTATCCCGAGAGATTGTAGTGTACTATATTTGCCTACATTGCAACATTGTAACATAAACATTTACTGTTCTTTCTGTACCCGTAGTTGCAGCGTTTCAAGCTATACAAATCTTAACAACTAAAAACAAATAAATCTAAAACCATGAAAATACACGTCATAAAACAAAAAGTAAAAATATGTAGAACAAACTCAATAAAAGCCTCGTTCTTTTTTATTTCTCCTGAAAAGTAGCATTTTTTATCAAAATTTGTACTTTTTTCTCAAAAGTCATAATAGCTATGTTGGCATTACGTTTTCTGCTATTTGGTGTTTGTGACAGAGATTCTATTTCATATCATGTTTGCTTCTAAATTAATTTAAATCATTTGTTTGTCATCAAATCAATGTTTGTCTTTTAAAACGTGTTGTTATTCCCCCTCTTTAAGTTAAAATTTTATAATCTAAGTCGGCGCTTATTTTCCGTATCGAATTTTATCTGTTTTATTTTTTTTCTTTCTATAACCTTGGTTTATTTAAAGTAGTAATATTCATTTTAGTTGATTGTAACCTTTCATTCCCAGTAAAGCAATTTACTTTCCGATAACACGTGGGTCATTAAATATATCACAAAAAAGAGAAATGCAGCTGTCAATAACTTTGATTCGTATATGCCCACGCTGAATTTATTCATTCTTATTTATTGCTTATCTTTCGCCGTTACAATGTAATAGTCAAACATAAATAATATGTTGTTTATAGAATGTGTCTCGGAAAATGATTGCAGTTAATTTTAACTTCCTTTTTGTCTAATACAGATGCCTTTTATAATTATAGCACATTTTCATGTAACGGTCGTTTTTATCATATAAAACATTATTAAGCATAAACAAATTTATTCAATTCAGAACTTTGACGCTGTTTTGATATCCTGTGTGACAGTTATTTAACAATCATTTGATTGATGCCTGGAGAGATACCAGATTGCGTAGTATAATCATTTTTGCGTGCCAATAAACCTTTGTTCACTCTTCGTTCACGATTAGAATAGTAAAATTAGCGATGGATTTGTAACGCCAAGTTATCGAAGCTGTTTGTAAAATGAGTCACTTCTATGCTGACTATGTACTGAGAAGGTACTAATTTTCTGTATCGGCACTTCGGTGCCATTTGTTTAAATGGGGGCCTCTCTCTCCATTAATGCTAAGAAATCCATTTCTTCCTATTGTGATTCTAATTCGCTTTCTAGTAATTTTAATAGTTAAAATAAAGTTTTTGTTCCCGTATTTTTGTGTTGGAGTTTTTTTATTGCATATATGAACCAAAAGCTACTGAACCTCCTTCATAGTGTTATTTGGCATTATTTGAATTGAGCAAATTTCAAACAAAGATTAAAAAAAAAACATACAAAGACAGCAATAAAGTGCTCTTTTTTAAAATCTGAATAAAATATATATATTTATTCTTCTAAAACATTCTTTAGTTCATTTGATAAATGATGATTCAATAAAGTTATAAAACATTCGTGGTTATCGGATGAGCAGTTAAAATGAAAATGCAGATTTCGTTATCATTAAAAATATCTCAATTGGTTGCAGCCAGCCTGCCAATCCACATTCCATTTAACCTATCGCATAAACAGCTGAAAGAGTTCATTTTAACTAAAATCTGTCTTTGACTGAATTTTTTGTAATAGACAGACATCAAGTACACAGATTAAAAAATGAACCCTTTCAGGTTATCTTACAAGACTTTATAACATAAAACCTACGCAATTTTGTACTTGTAACGAGATGGCACCGTTATTAACCTCCTCAGACCCCGTGTATCCTATAGGATACACATCTTTACATTTTTTTTTCACGCATAAAAATAATGTTTAAGAAAGAGAAATTGGTATGCATGGAAACTATCATATGGCAGCACTAAAGCAAAATAGAAATTTGATTCTTAGAGCACTTATTTGGCGGGATATGTCTTATTTCAAAATGGCTTGCAGCAAAAATGTTAGCAGTTTACGTCGGGAAAAAGGTAAGCATTATTATTTAAAAAATAATTAATCTTGTAACCTTTATTTATGAAATAAAATAGAAATATATGAATGAAGTTTATTCTAGTACAAAATATTTTTAAATAATGTGTAATTTTAATAGTTTGAACTAGCTTTATATTTGATGTATCCTATAGGATACATGGGGATTGACTCTACCACGTAATGTTTATTTTTTATGTTGTCTAAAAGAGAGTTTGGGGTTAAATAATAGTAAAATTGGCATGAATATTTACTATAATGAACATAAATTAAGGTTATTAATTAATAGGAATGTTTTTAATCCGTGTTGAATTTAGATATTTTTCTCCGAGAGGGATTTCTGCTGCTCCCGGGGGGGGGGGGAGACATTGTAAAATTCCGGGAGGTAAATTGCGCTGCACCAATGGATTTTATGTCCATTAAAAAGCATAAAATCCCAAACCTTCCGGGGAGGACAATTCAATGTCCCGAGGGAGGGGGTGGTTTCCCTGTCCAAATTTCTCGTCTGATGGATGGATTTTTCAGGTCTTTACGTTCTTTTTCCGGATGGATCTTTGCAGCTCCAGGGCGATGTTTTACAGATCCGGTTTGGAAATTGCAGTTTTGCCTATTAAAAAGCATAAAATCTCAAACCTTCCTGGGGGAACATTTCAATGTTCCAGGGAAGATCCCCCCCCCCCGACCAACACCTGAATTCAACACTAATTTTTAATGATATTTTTACATGTGTAATAATATGATGAAACATTATTATTTTTAAAAATGTAGGGCTTTCTGAAGCAGAAATTCTTGAATTGTTAGAAGATTCAGATTTTAGATTGTCATCAGACAGTGAGGTGGATGAAGAGATAGCTGAGTTTGTAAGTGATGAACTGACTAGTCAGTCTGAAGATGAAGAAACAGGAAGATATAATTGTAATGACTCATCAAGAAGAGTGTTCTGGAAACACAAAGAATATTTTGAGCCTCTACCTCCAGCTCCAGAATTTGAACCTGAAGCTGTAAATTACTCATGCAAACATCATAAAGACTGTGTTAAAAAATATTTAGACGATAGTATATTTTCAGAAATAGCTGATCTGACTAATTGGACAAATGTTTTGAAGAAAGGCAAGCAATTAAATTCTTCCTTGCATGAAATTAAGATTTTTTTGGTATATCAATTGTAATGTCATATCTAAAGTTTCCACGAATTCGTATGTACTGGGCAAGGCATACTAGAGTTGATTTAATTGCATTCTAAATGAATCGTGATAGTTATTTTTTAATTCGCCAGAATCTGAAAGTTGTGGAAGACCATTTAGTGACAGATACAGATCGAGAGAAGGATAAATTTTGGAAAATACGTCCTGTAATTAATTCCGTTCGAAGAGGGTGTTTAACAAACCCACGTTCAAGAATGGTTGCATGTGATGAACAAATGATACCTTTTTGGGGACATACCACTATGAGGCAATACGTTCGCGGGAAGCCAAATCCATGTGGATTAAAAAATTTTGTTGCAACTTCCCCTGATGGTTTACCTCTAGATTTTTTCTATACGAAGGAAAAGACGATACAATCACAGCTAACGGAAGTGAAGATAATCTAGATATTGGAGAGAAAGTGATAGTACGCTTGTCAGAAAATCTTCCTGAAGGATTGCATATATTTGCAGACCGTTATTTCATGTCAGTTCCTTTACTTGACATATTACATATTAAAGGTTTACAAGGTACAGGTACGATAAAGAAATCAAATATTCCTAAAGCTGCAGAATTTTCTTCTGATTCTTCGTTACGAAAAACTGGAAGGGGATCTGTGGACCAACTAATACGAAATGATGGTCAAATTGCATTGGTAAAGTAGTTTATAATAAACCAATAATTATTTCTTCGTCAGCGTTAGGTAAGGAACCAACAGACGTTGGTAAAAATGTTGGTGTAAAAAGGATAAATGCTTCATAGATGTGGGTAGACAAAATATTGTAAAAGAAATACAAACATGGGAGGAGTTGACCTTCTTGATAGGATAATTAGTTTCTATAAAATATCTGCAAAGAGAAGAAAGTGGACTGTAAGAACAATATTTCATTTTGTAGATTTTTCATTGGCTGCTGGGTGGATAGAGTATCGACGCAGAACGGTATTTACATACTGATAACAAAAATACTTTAGATTATTTGGAATTTCGAGAACGAGTGGCTGAAACGTTAATTCACAGTAAGGATGACTAGATTGATTCAGTAAGGAATAATGAAGTTTCAGAAACAGATTCTGATATTGAGTTTATGTCTCCACTGAAAAAGAAAAGAAGGAATCCCTGCCCTGAACTATCTCCTGAATTAAGAAAAATGTCTGCATCCCACCTTCCTGAAATTCCACAGCAAACAAGTACATCACGTTGCAGATATCCTGGCTGTAACTCTACAAATGCTAGAACAGGATGTACCGTTTGCAATATGTTTCTTTGTTTCACGAAGGAAAGGA
Organism: Maratus speciosus; assembly: GCA_963932465.1. Classification (NCBI taxonomy): domain Eukaryota; kingdom Metazoa; phylum Arthropoda; class Arachnida; order Araneae; family Salticidae; genus Maratus; species Maratus speciosus. The sequence continues at coordinate 173,187,884 of OZ010792.1, read as the reverse complement.
TCTGCTTCATGAAATATCATCAATTGAAAAAATAAGACTTTTTTTATAACAAATTCTTACATTAATTATAAAAAGAAAAATGTAATCAAAAGTAAAAAGAAAACGTAAATAATTTTTCTATATGTTAATATACGATTTGCAATAGTCCATTAGCAATAAAAAGTTATTAAATGCATAATTATTTCTTATTTTTCATTGCTTTTTGTCATGCAAACAATTCATAGCAAACTTTCAGAGAATGTACTCATTCAGTCCCCATGTATCCTATAGGATACATCAAATTTAAGGTACAAAAAATAAATTTTATTTTTTTTCGCTGTTAAATTTTTCTTAGTTAGCAGTCTGTTAATATAAATTCATAACTAAAGTAGAAAAAATTATAAAAATAAATGCTGGGGTCTGAGGAGGTTAAAAAATAATAATAATAAAACACTCTGATCTAATTTTTCTCTATCCCAAATTCCCTCCATTTACTTCATATTTTTCTCTTTTTTTTAGAATAAAGCAAACGCTTACATAGACTAGTGCAGTCGTGCAAAATAAAAAGTAATCACATTCTACTAACTCTGCAATAAATTATTGTTGAACTAAGTTAATGGTACCAAACGATTGTAAATAATGACTACTTTTAAATAATGTATATCAAATTTGCTTAAGAGGCCATCTACTTATCCAAATGAGCCCAAACTTCGTTTTTTTTTTTTTTTTTTTTTTTTTTTTTTTTTTTGTTTTTTTTTTTGTTTTTTTTTTTAGAGCAATATTCAAGTTTTACGCCATAAATAAATTCTACACTCTTCAATTTAGCCTAAATAAAATATATATATATATATATATATGAAATCGGTATTAGTTTAAGAGAAATTGATTATTTAAAATGAATATGATTTAAGGGCTGTGTCCATATTGAAGCTCGGTACTTCATTGTTGAAATGCTACAGACTGACTGTGTCAGTTCTATTAAAGAATTTTGTTTTTCTGTACATGATATACGGTCCTTTAAACCATCGTTTCAATCTTTTTCAATCATAATTCGAAAACTGCTTGGAAGGAAAATGTGAAATTGATAATTCTCATAGAGCTGGACATAATAAATATAAATCTATTAAAGCAATTGTTGGTTGTACTTCATATTATTGAATATTAATTTCATAATTCATAATTCTTGTGATATTTTTTTATTACATATTCCATGCATTTATGTTTATGTTTTTTAGTATTATAACCCTAGAAAAAATTATCACATTAGGATTATAATTTCAGGAGATATTAATGAAAATAGGAAAATTTTATTTAACATTAGAAGCTCTAAATTTTGAATGTTTATAAATCAAAAACTTATCATACAAATGCTTTTTCGTTTTTAGGCTTGTCTGAACTGAGGATTTAAAATATACACTGTTAAAAATAGCGGGAAAAATTACCTCTGTTTTTAAAGGCTATCTATTTTCTGACCAATGAGAACGCTACATAAACACCTATCGAGCGTTCTCATTGGTCAGAAAATAGATAGCCTTTAAAAACAGAGGTAATCTTTCACAATATTTTTAACAGTGTATTGTCAAACTTGAGTGTTGGTATTGGAAAAAAAAAAAGTTTGTTCTGTTTTTGATTTGTAGATGGTCCGTGAGCAAATTTTATATACATGAAATAAATGAGACATTATTTCCAATCGTTTGGTACCAATAACTTTCTACTGTTATAAATGTTTGTAAAGTTAGTTGAAGGTGTACCCCACGACTGTACTTTTGGGGTTTTTTATGAAACTTTTAAAATACATTTATAACTGTACTTTTATTACGACTTTTTCTATTGCGAAAAACATGTAAAAAGATCAGGTAACTTCCCATATTTAACAACCGCTATGTAAAATGAGGTATTTACTGGATTAAATTGATAAGGTGATTAATTTCATAAATTTTATGTAGATAAAAGATATTTTAATTTTAATTACTTATGTGTCGTTTCTATTTTGAATTTTTAAATTTGTGTCTCTCAATTAGTGCACTAATACTGCATTTGTATATATTAGCGCAGTAATGGACAATTTTATTAAATCTAATCATAATGCAGTAACTATGTTGGGGAGTCAGTATACAAACACTTCTATGTACCTAGTATGTCAGTATGTACTTTTATATACCAATATTTTTTTAATTCTTGTTTACATTAGAAAAAAAAAACAGTTTTTAGATTTTTAGGTTGTACGCAAAAAAATACTTATAATAAAAAAAATGCAATTCGCTTTAGAAATGGGTCAATATATGTTTTAATAACAAGGTTTACACATCGTTAAGTTATTTTTTTATAATGTATTTACAAAAAAAAGTAGTTAACCATAATTAGAGTGCCGAAATTGAAATCAATAAATAATGTAAGGAATGAATCATTTTTTATATCTGCATAAAATATGTCATATATGTTATATTCTGTATTATTTATTATTTTTTTCTCTCGCTTTATTCTGTCAACAGATATTTGTCATAAAAAAACATAAAAAAACTCTTTTTTTTTTATTGCCAATCATGAACATTAATTAAGTGAACGCCTTGGAGCGTAACAAATGTAAATATACGTTTAATTAATTTTCTCATGTTAAATTGCTAGTATCAAAACAAACCTGTTTTTTTTTTTTTTTGGTTCCTAGTTCTGTATTATGTTTTTCTCTCTTCAATATAATAATTTTTTAATTAATTTCGCGTTTTAAATATGATTATTATATTTAAATATGATTATTATATTTAATAATTATTGTAAATTAAACAATACGTTTTAATATATGTAGAATTTATTTAAAAAATAACAGTAATTTTTAAATTACGTATAGTTAAGAATATATATATTTTACGATTTTTAATTATGAAGACTTTGTTCTTGAATCTTATATTTTAAAAAGTAAATGTAAGATATTATAATTGAAAGCAATTACAGAAATATGTAATTTTTTAATCTGTTTTTCTAGATATGCATATTAATGTGAGATTAACAGCGATCTTCATAAGCTGCACTTACATTCCGATTGAATGTTCCCAGCGCTGCATCACGCGCGGAAATAAAAAACACATAAGGTTAGTTGGGGCAACTGGAACATGATTTTACAATGTGACTCTGGAGCTTCTGACAATTCAGCTTCAAAAAGCTAATGTTCATTTCAATTAAAGTATGAACTTCTGTAAATGTGTTCAGTTAAGTTCCCTCTATCAGACAGAAATGCTCGCAATTACGTTTTAATATTTAAAAATATAAAAATATGCATATTTTATCTTTCTTTCCTCATGGGTCCAGTTGCCCCCAAAACGGGGGTAACTGTACCAGGGGGTCTATGTTCCACACGCGTCTATATTTTCTCATATCGGATATCAGGTCCTGTTTGAAAAAGTGTAAACAACTTAAAAAAATTTAAACCAGGCAGATCATGTAAATTATATGTCAATAAACAGCGTTGTAAGGGAAACCTTTGCTGTCAGTGTGCCTAAAAAAGTACTAAAAGTGAAAATATTAGATTTATTTATACCAAAAATATAAACCTTAAGTAAGTACATATGTACTTTAGTATAGATAATAAGTATAAAAGTCACATGTGCATTTTAAGGAAAAAATAGCAAGGAAATCTCTGGCAAAAGAGTACGTAAGTAAGTACTGAAGTACTTTATCTTTATCCAGGGGTCACATTATATATGACAAATTTTATTGTTCCTTAAAGAAAGGTGCGATGTAGATATTATTTTCAAAATAGTGGTAGGGACGATAAAAGATTCCCTATACCATAGCTGCCAATATTTACGCTTTCCTCTTACCACTAAAATATTATAGTAAGTGTTGTCTTATTTAATCGTCGAAATCTTATGATTAAACAAAAAGAAAATCTCTATTAAATTTTAGTGGTAGCAAGAAAGCGTAAAAATTGGCAGCTATGCCTATAGAATAGGACCCATGTGTATAGTACAATTTCAAGTTCTGGCTATCTAGCTTTCCGGGGCAAGGTACTTGCATACGTAAAATGTTGAAATAATTTAATGACTTCAATATTTACAAGAAAATCTATCTGAAAACATGTAAAAGTGTATTTTCACTCACTTAATAAAGGTTAAATTTTAATTATAAAATTCAGGTGCCAATGTGGCAATTAGGAATTAAAATTAAGTGATGCCATAATGGCATCACCGCTTCTCAAAGGGTCAAGAACTTTGGTTTGATACCACTCAATATGATTTTTTTATAATTTCATTACGTTATTTTAATAAGGTATTCTATCATTTTCTTTATTGTGAGCAAAAACCAATGGAGAAATTTACTTCCCGTAGTAAAAGAAACACAAAAAAATTATTTATAACTATTGGGGTAACTGGATCCAGCATGGTCCAGTTACCCCGAATACATGTCCTAGTTACCCCATTCTTGAAAAAATTATGGGGTAACTGGGACACCAGGCTTACATTCGAAACTTGAAGTAAATATGTATAGATGCCTAATAATATTAATCTAGTTATATGTCTAATCTTTAAAAAAAAAGATTGTTTAATAAAAGTACTTACAGTATTTTAATAAAAATCCGAGGAAGTTCAACCATTTTGACGTTGGTTTTAAAAAAAGAAACAATTTTTGACAACCTATCACAGCAAAGCGAGAGTTATGATTGAGTTGATACACGTTGTTTTAGTAAGTAGAGATAAAGGGGCATTGCTCACAAAAGCTAAAACTTACCAACCAACAAACAAACCAACAGTTTTTTATAAAATAGCCTATGGCCCAGTTACCTCGTGGTTCCAGTTACCCCAACAAACCTCACTTCGAGATTAAAAGGAACGATGCTGCCTGAAGAATAAAGAACGAAGTTAAACCATGGAACTATTAATAAAGATGAACTGATATATCATTAAAATAGTGAAGCTTCAACTGTAACCGCCTACGCAGGGGTTGATTACCGACAGTGGAAACTTCCACCAATAAATTTATATAGAAATTTTCGCCTTGTGTAAACGCCTTATGAATGCAGCATTTTAGTCATAAATAATAGCCAAAACAGATTAACATTTTTACTTGTGTAAATTTACTTTGGCGGAAGTCAAGTCCTTGGTTTTCACAATATTGTGACAACCAGTGAAACAAACTGACAGTTTTTCTACGGAAACTCACACCAGTAACAGAAAATAGAAAATTTAACCATATTTTTAGAAAATATTTCTACGAATATGATCGTTTAAATAAGACGAAATTTTCTATTCAATTTTACAGGTGGGAAGTTTGCTCCGGCGGTAATCAGGAACTGTAGATTCGACTTAAAAAACAGTCGCCATCTTGTAACAACCTCCTCAGCTACTTCTCTGGTAACTGGTAGGCCGTACACTATAAGTCTCCTCCTCTTTATTCATAACTCCATTAGGTAAACAGAACGCGGTAAAAATTCGACAAGTGGCGTTTAAAAAATAGAATCCTCTTTCGACGTAATAATAGCATAAATTCAACTACGTGATAAAATATGATGGAATATTTGACGGCGTACAGTGTGGATCGCTCTTATTAATGTCGAAGACTGCTGCATTTAAGTCAAATAATGATTATAATAAATGTAACTGTTTAGTGTACTTTGTTTTGTTCTCCCCTTTTTTGTGCCTATTAAATGTCAGTGATTGTCTTCAAATTGAGAATTATTTTCAGTGTGGGGTCTCACGCACTACAATTATATATCTCGGATATAGACATGTGTATTTAAACCCTTCTTGTTCTAAACGTTCGACATTTGCATCCTACTTTTTGAAGTATAGGATATGTATACACAAAAGTTTAGATTAAATACCTTGCAGATAGATTAAAGTGCATAAATCCCTTGACTGGACATGTTTATAGCAAATATAAACACAAAACATTCTGTTAATTCTTATATCAGTTCAACAGAAAACCGATATTTGTTGAAACTTTGGTTTTATATACAGAGAAAATATATTTTTGGAGAATAAAAGATGTTTCTGAACATGATTTGTGTTTTCCTAGTTCAGTCAGTTTATTACATTAAATGCACATACACACGCACTGTATTTCTGAAAGTTTTACATTTAGTTAAAACATCAAAATACTGTCTCTAAAATACGGAGTTTAGTAATTATTCTTTAAAAATTGTACATAAGATTGTTTTTATAGGGTTAAACGTATATGTTATAATCACATATAAAATTCTAGTATTTAGGACGGCAAATCATGTAGAAAATGCCACTATACAAAGCACTAAAATACCAAATAGTGTAGAGAAGAGAGAAAAAAATAATATTGTTTGCTGTTTTTTCGTCTAAGTATTATCAAGAGTACTTTGCCACACACAAATTGCGCGTTCAATATCTAATATTATTCAACACGTATTTGCTGTCCAAATTAAATCTATAATAATAATTAAAAAAAATGTGTGTGAATGTGTTTGTCGATAGTGTTCTGAAGAGACCACTGTACGTAGAGATGCAAAATTTGTTTGGAAAATACACCATTATATGTAGTTTTGCTCTTTGAAGACCAATTATGGATTTTTTTAATATAATTTTTTATGTGATTTTTAGCACTTTTTATGTGTCGAGGCAATTTTTTGAATTTTATAAAAAGAAAAAAAAATCGGTTTAAAAATTTTAGCCCAATATAATAATATTTTTCCTATTTCAATAATGTTTATTTCGTAAAAATCAGCCATCAATTAATCAGATACCAATTAAAGCTCATTATAAAAAAAATTTTCCTAAAAGGCAAAAGAATGGCTTATTTGCTGGACTTTGTTTCCTAGTGAAACTGAAAGATAATGGCAATTTTTTCTAGTTAGCTAAAATTAAGAAAACTAATTCAGATATCGATTTGAAAATTTCACAGATATATATATATATATATATATATTATCCTTCAAATATACAATTAAAAAAATCGGTCACTAATTTTTCTTAATTTAAAAAACTGACGGCGGCGGCACAAAAATTCGAAGAAAGATCGATGGAGGAAAACCATTCATTAAAAACTGAACTAAAAAGAGATAAAGAGATCCGTTTTAGCAGATAAGCCGACCCAATATCTAAGTTGCGATATCAAGGGATATTAAATATTAAACTTTGCCAAACACTAAAAACAAAATTTAAAATTATTTTATAAAGTCAATAGAAAATTATTAGTGTGTTCAGAGGCAAATTTTCCTTGATATGAGTTAAGAATTTGTCCATAAGACATCACCCCCCCCCCTTTATTTCAATTGCCTAAATATAGACTCCAGTTATCACCATTTTCCGAACATTAATAACGCATTCTTTCTTCTCGGTTTCTATGGGTGCGATTTCAACGGGAATTGATTCATTTATCTTAGCTTATGATTCTATTACAGTTTTTAGTTCAATCTTTCACCGCTATGGCGCACATTCTAATTTTGGGTTCGATTAGATAGGTTTCAACGGTTTTTAGTTCTATCAACTTCGTTTTGATTAGTCTCACATTTTCTAGCTCCACCAACCACCGCCATAAGGAGCATTCTTATCTTATGTTCTATGGGATGGCGTTCAAGGGAGTTTCGCTCATTCGAATTGGTTTTCAAATATCTTAGATTTTTTAGTGCATCTTTCAACCGTAAGAGGCGCATTATTACTTCAGATTTTATGGGCTCGAAAGTCAACGAAATTCTTTCCTTTGACTCAGCTTACGATACTCTTCAGATTTTTCGTCTGCAGCGCCGTTGGCAGCGGTACTCGTGCCGGGGGTTCATTCTGAAAGAGGTTTATTTGAATCATACTGCGTAGCACGACAAGTGTACGCTGCCGTAGACAGCGGAATTAGTCTCTATGTTTAATTTTGAGAGATTAGATTTATGAAATTTTAATATGAATCGAGATTTTGATGATTCACGCTTCGTTAGGGAATACTGATGGGCCAGGGCAAAGCCGAGCGAGTCAGCCTGTAAATAAATATAAATGTAATGTTAAGATTATAAACAATATAAAAGACATTTTCTCTTTTTTTCTACATTTGTGAATTTCACTCTTAAAAAATATATATGTATATAACTTTTCATATTGTCAAAAGTGTAGGTTTCTGAGAAGTGATATCTACAGTTATTATCAAGCGTAATCATATGTGGTAACTTGTTCAATAAGAAAGAAACATAGGTTATAACGCTGATGGTATAATTTTTAATTGAATTTTTAATTAAGCTTATTAATAAAGTGTAAGAATATCTAAAAAAATGGTGCTATAGTTAACATAGAAATTGCAATTTTTGTGATGTATACTGAGTAATGCTTGCTCTGATAGATACAATAAAGAAATTTTAAGGTGGCAGTAGGCATTGAATACTATATTTTTAATTTTTTAATGGATTCATTTGAAATATTCAGAGCTGTTAAAATTAGGATTAAATATATGAGCACGAACTTTGAAATAAAAAAAATAAATATAATATTAGTTTTAGAATTTTAAATAATTTAATATGGCAAAAATTCGACATACTTTAAAGTGTTCCATGCGCATCGCTATTGCATAATGTATGACAATGCTTTTTCAAGAGATATTTTTCATGAAATGCATTGATCGTTGTCAGTAATTGTAAATATTCAAGCAATGTATAAGACGAAAATAAAATATTTTTCCAATTATGCTTTGTTTTTCTTTAAAAAATAGCTACAATATTTCCATATGCAAATACATTTCAACACTGACATAACTCTGAAGTGCACCTATTTATGCTAGCATTTATTTATTATTGTATAGAGGATATGAATTATAAATTTCAAAAGAATATGATAATTAGGAATGCCATAAAATATTTCAAAATTGAAAAATGTGAGGCATTTTGAAGAATATTGGAGAAACAGCATTTTAATTATCCACAACTGTTTAAATATATAGTTTGTTAACAAATATGAAAATTTAAATCTCTCCGAAGAAGCTGAACGCCTTTTGCATGAAACACATTTCGGGATATAGTATCAAAATTCAACAAATAAAAAATAATTTTTTTAGTCAAATTTCGTGAGTTTCAAATTCCACAGTCCCTTTAAGGCTCCGTTTCTTTGAAACTCCCCGATCGCAAAATACCCCGTTAGCCTATGGGAAAAATTTGAAGCGGGATTACTCATTACTTAAAATAATTATTAAAATACCGTTTCACCATGAGAAAGTAGGTGTCAGATGCCGATGATGTGTGTTTTTAAAAATTAACTCAGTAATTTTCTCTAGTCAAGTAAACACCTATAACGGCTTTCCCGTTATATAATCATCATTCCTCCTCTCCCCTCAAAAATCAACTTTTAACCATACTGGTTTATTATAAATTGTCATTATTCTCCCCCCCCCCCCTTCAAATAAAATATTTAGTTTAAATTTGACATTTTATACTTAATTTCATATGTCTTTATACATTCTCCCCCCCCCCCTTCACACCACTGTAAGTTTCACTTTTACTTTTTAAAGGTCTTTTTAAATGCAGACATCATTTATCTCGGTTTCTCTCTTTCAAATTCACACGGACAGAAAAAGATCTTAACCGCAGCTATATTCCATTGAAATAAAGTAAAAGAATAAAATACAAGTGAATGTCTTTTCGCTTCGCAGCCGACGATATGTAATGCATATTTTCTCAGCATCTGGGCTTGCATTAGTATTCAATTCTCACCCTTGTACATTGTCGGATACAAACCATATGCCCCTTTGCTGACTAATTTGCAGCTGTCGTTATATCTGTAACGTGCATATAAAATCACGTGTTACTATTTCTTTAAGTCTCCCGGCTTACCGCTGGAATGTTATTTAGTGTAACCCTAAAGAGCCCGCCATGGCATAGTTTTTAACTCAATGTAAAACTTCATGATTGTTTTGTCTACCCAATTTGTTTTTCGCCACACATCTTACGTATGGTTAAATAATGTTCGCCAATCTGTAAGTGTTGGTAACAAAATCTAACTCTTTTTTTTTTTTTTTTTCTTTGCTCCTGACCGAGAGCCATGTAAACCGTAATTTAAGCCCCGCTCTGGGGCCTTCTGCCGCTGGGCAGACAACGAAACTCTCCCCTTACTCCTGTATTTTCACGGCCCCTCCCTTAAAAGTTCTTTACAATAAATGTAAGTCCCCTAAAGTATTATGTTGGAGTTTCTTTTATTCATTCATGAATCTGGGTATCCAAATTTCCTTTACAACACCCCCTGCTGACTCTGCAAAAAATTGTCGCAAAAGAAAGTTACAGGTACGGAATGATTGGAAATAAAGCCTACTTTTAAATGATGTATAAAAAAAATTAGGGGGCGACCTACATATCAAAACGAACCGAAAATTATTTTTTTTTCAATTACATTATCCACATTTGATAAACATAAATAAATTCTACACACTTCAATTTGCCTAAATCCAAAATTTCCCGAAATTCTTACAATTAGTTTTAGAGAAATTAATTATTTTAAAATGAGCTTGTTTTAGGAGCCGTATAAATTGAAGTTGGTACTCGATTGTTGAAATGCTGCAGAATGACTCTTCTATTAATGCATTATTTCTTGCCAATATGACCATTTCTGTCGCTTAATATATTACGACTATTGCCAGCACAAATATTTCAATAAAATGAGTAATATATATATATTTCAATTTATACTTTTCTGCACATCATAGTCTTAAAGCATCATTTTTAAGGTTTTAAATGATAATTCGAAAACTACTTGAAAGACAAATTTGAAATTGAGAATTCGCATAAAGTAATAATATTTAATGTAATAAATATAAATTTATCAAGAAAATTGTAGGCTGAAATTCTTATTTTTTCGAATATTAATTTCATAATTCATATTATAAAATTTTTGAAATTACAAATTCAGTGTATTTATGTTTGCTATTTTTAGTATTATTACAACATTCAAAATGATCTCATTTGGATAACATTTTCAAGAAATGTTAATTAAAATATAAAAATTAAATTTAACATTAGAAGTTCTTAAATTTGAATGTTTATTATTTCAAAACTTGTCATTCAAATGACTTGAAATTGCTTTTCTAGGCATAGTTCGAGCCGAAGATTTGCATTATATTGTCAAAACTGGTATTGCTACTGTAAAACAAAAACAAAATTTGCACTGTTTTGTATTTTTAGATGTACCCCTAATCCATTTTATATACATCATTTAAAAGTAGGATTTATTTCCAATCGATTGGTACCAGTGACTTTCTTGTATTATAATTAGTTGAAGAGTTAGGGGAGGGGGAGGTCGTTACTTTTTCTTGTCCACGACGGTACATGAAAAATCCCTATAAACTTTGAAATTTCCATTTGATTAACTTTATCTTATTCTTAAAAATACTTAAAATTTGCATAAACAATTTTTAAAAAGCACATCATTGGTTTGTGACGTCTACTTTCTGATGGTAAAAACGGTATTTTAATAAATATTATTATGTAATAAATAATCGAGCTTCAAAATTTACCCATAGGTTAACATGGGATTTCGCGATCGGAGAGATTCAGTGCAGCTGCCCATTAATGATAAAATGAATGAAGACTTTTTAAGATGAATAAACACTTTATATTAGTTTGTGTAAACCGAATCATTTATGCAACTGTGTGGTCTAACAGCAGGTGTTCCGTATCTTTGGCGGTTTGAAAAATTTTCGGATACATAGAAAATATTTCAAAATAGATATTCAGTTCCTGACATCCAAAAAATTTAGAAATGCGCGAAATTTTCACTTTCCAGAAAACACCATTTAACCCTTTATCTACTGACGATACTCATATGTACCATTAAAATAACTTGCTATAAAATTCATTTAATGCAGTGATTAGTTGTAATGTACATTATAATAAGTTACAGATACACAACTTTATCTTGTTCCAAAAGCATTATTGGTTACACACACACAATATATATATATATATATATATATATATATATATATATATTTAAAATGATGATTTTTTTGGCCTTTGCATCCTTTCAACATTCTTGGCGTTGGGGGGGGGGGGGGGATTTTTCAATACGGAAATATTTCTAAACTTCTATTGTATGAAAATTATATTTGTACATTTGCTAATTATACAAAATACTGAGAAAAATATGTAAAATAAAAGGTTGGAGTGGGGTTATAAATATTGCGCAAAATCCCTATAAATTCAAATTTAATTAATCCCTGTGAATCCTTCAATCCTTCTAAAGTTTATTAAATGATTATGTAAGTCTTCTAATGTAGTTTATTCAATTCACAATAATGCTTTATAAGATAAAATTTTCATGAATTCATAATTCAGTACATAAAGGATTAAAATGTAAAAATATCTATTAAAATATACCTTAAGCTTATATCTCTGTTGTGAAAAGGCGTAAAAACAGAATTTTTTTTTTTTTTTTTCATCTGAAAAATTTGAGCGTTCAGTTTCAGAATTTACCAAATAAAAAAAACGATTTTTTAGTCAATATCATGCGTTTAAAACTTCACTGTACACTTTAAGGCGTTGAAGAGTTTGAGTAAAACGAACCATTTAATGGACTGTTTCTTCTTAGGTATTTGGCCCAGCACTATACACGTAGGGGGTTATTCGGAATTTATATTCAGTTCTTGACGTCCATACGATAAATATTACTAAAAAAAAACAACACATAATGAGGTATTTTATGTGGCTTTGTCAAGTTACAGTGTTAAACAGTGGCGGCTCGTGGATTATATTTAAATTATTATTATATCAATCACATAATATATAAAATATATATAAAAAATATATAAAAACATATATAAAAAATACGAAAATATAATTTGTTGGAAGTATATAATATAAAGGTTAAAATACATTTGCGCAATATTGAATTCAAAGCCGTTTTTCTGTGGATGAAATTTGGATGTTTCAAGAAAGACAAAATGGATTTCGGTGGTAGGGGGGCTTTGAAGAGGGAATTCCACTTTCCAGGCGTGTTTTACCCCTTGACATCTCCTGAATTCATCACTGAATTTTTGTTTTGTCAAGTTTAAAAATTTGCAACAAAAAGAAATAAAAAAAGCATCTATAGATGGAAAACTGGTACAATTTTAATTTCTACAAAAGAACGCAGAAACACAATATTGTTTGAAATTCACTTTTGAATGTTACTTAAGTACAATTTTTGTAAATTAAGTGTAAGCAGTGTCCTTAGTTCTGAAATATTATTTTTTGGAACTTTTATGTTAACTAGCTGTAACTGTTTCTTACATATAATAATAAAACTAAGAACAAAAGAAATAGACAGATTGAGAATTATTTAAAATAAATATCCAACTTAATATTGAAATCACAAAATAAATCAAAACGTACAAGAAATTACGCTAAAAATGCCATGCTTCCGCATGTTCAAGGTTTTAGGAATGGAAGGGTCTAAGCGAGGCGTCCCACTGGCCCTCGTCTCTCCCATTCCCGTCCGCATAAGCTTATTTTGAAGAGTATTTCTCCGCTCGCACGTGCTACCAAGAAAAGACTGGGTGCACTTGGTGATGAAAATTTTCGAATTTTCTTCAGTAAGGGTTTGTTATAGATGCATCTAAAGAAAGGAGGACTGGAGGAGGGGGGCGTGAGTGAATGATACTCGTATTGGACAATGACAAAAAAATATATTTTTTTTATAATTTTATTTAATTTGTTATATGATCTCTTTAATTTCCTTTGGTGGTTTACGTGCTTATGTGCACCAATGGACGAGCCGCCACTGGCGTTAAATAAACTCTTAGATAAATAAACCTTCAAGATATAAGTTTAGCGACGGTCGTTTTCAAATATCGCATTCATCGATAACAGACATTAAAAATATCCCTACCCTCTCTTTCTTACCGCACATATATAAAATATACTGCAGATCATTCTTAACTCGATGTTGAAAATTTATGGTCTTCGACATCATTATAAAATCAGGGTATTTTGAATATTACAAACATATTAAAATTGCAAACAATATCTTGTCGTCTATTTCATTTCCAAATTACCAACATTCCATGAATGTTTGTCATCAAACTCATGACAAATATTAACCTTTTATGTACTGAATTACGGATTCATGAAAATTTTATCTTCTAAAGTATTTTTCTTTAATTTTTGAAACTACATTAGAAAATTTACGTAATCATTTAATACATTTTAGAAGGATTTTAAAAATATTGAAGTTTAAATTAAATTTGAATTTATAGGGATTTTGTTAAATATGTATAACCCCCACTCAAATCTTTTATTTTAAATATTTTTCTTAGTACATTATAGAATTAAGAAATGTACAAATATAATCTTCTTACAATAGAAATATAGAAATATTTCCGAATTGAATAATCCCCCTCCCAAACGCCAAGAAAGCTGAAAAGATGCAAAGGTAAAAGAAATCATTCTTTTAAAAATATTTTTGTTTTGTGTAACCAATAATGCTTTTGGAACAAGATAAAATAATACATATGTAGCTCATTCTAAACTGTATTACTACTAATCCATGTATTAGATGAATTTTATAGTAAGTTAATTTAATGATACTTGTAAGTACCGTCTGTAGATAAAGAGTTAGGAAGTAGTATATATTAAGCAGTAGTAGAGTAGATATTAAGCAGCATTCTCGCGTCGTTCTCTTTGCAGCTAATATTAATTATCTTGGATTAAGCAATATTCAATTAGATGTATAATGTAGAAATTCGTTAGAGCTGACAGTAAATGTTTCTTTATAAACTTATGCAAGAAACAAGACCTATCTGCTATTTTTCGACCTACATGTTTAGAAGAACTCTAGAAATTCGTAGAAAACTCTGCAAAACGATCATTAGTGTCAGTACTTATTTAACTTTTAACAAATTTTCAAAACTCATGAGAAAAATGCATTCTTTCGGTAAACAGAGAATTTATAAATTTATACCAGAATAATAAATAATTCTTTCTAGTTTCCGATTTTCGGTATGCGGGGACAGGTGGCAAAAAATACAAAACGCGATCAATAACGTTCTGAAAAAAGATTCAACTACTATCAGGTTTATTATTTTGAGTAATGTATATTTAAAAAATATATTACGGTCTAAGAAAATATTAAGTATTTAAGACGATTTTAAATCGAAACAGAAATCATGTATTTTCTTTTTTATGATGACCGTTTAAAAAATAAATTGTATACAGTATATACATATATATATATATATATATATATATATATATATATATATATATGTTTGTTTAAGAATATAACGAAAATATTTCCTTTTATGAATTTGAAAAGTGGAGAAAGTTTATTAATAAAAGTATCAGCGAGATTCATTGAATGTGTTAATAGACCGAAAAAAAGTTGGGTTAATAATTAAATTATCTTTGAGAATTAATGCATTTCCTTCCTTCTCTTTGCATAACGCGAGACAAAAAAAAAAAAAAAAGAAAAAATCATGAGAAAAGCTTACTTGTTACATGTTTTGTTTTACACTTAATGTACAAAATATGTAAGTTAATTAAGTCAAATTTATTTAATTTTCAGATTTTATTAATAATAATAATGCATTAATATCGCGCAAAAAGAGTATTTTTGCTCTTTTGTTACCACTAAAATTGTTACATTGTTATCATTAAAATCGAGTTAAGTTTATTTAAAGATATGATGGTGATTAAATTTATTTAAAGATATGAAAGATTTAAAGCTGATTAACTCTTGTGTTATTTTTTCATCATTTGAGTTAAATTCGCTTTACTTTTTATTTTACATTTAAAATTTTACTTTCACTATTTCTTAAAAATCTTGACTAGCGTGGTATATTTTCTTTAAATTTATTTTCATAGGATCATTAAATATTATTTTTGGTATTACTGCCTTAAAATTGTTATATTGATACGCATTATGTATTTTAATAATCGATAATTAATAATCTAATAATATGTAGACACCAAGCCTTAGAAGGTAGGGCTCGTATTTGAAAGAGTCAAGAGTTGGTTCCGATGTTCAGGAGCAAGTTATATAGCACTGCTAAACGGCATACGCAATATGTTCTAGAATCAATAGCGCACACAAGGGTTTAAATTGCGCAGGTGGCCACCGGAGCCCAGCTCTGGTACTTCTCTATTTTTAGAAAATATTTAAATATTGGACGGAATTCACCGGATCTCATAAATACAGGGCATCGGAGCTTTGTGAAATGGCGCTACAGAAAAACCAAAGCCTAAATTATATTTCCCTTTCATTCCCATCTCCAAGCTTTTCCATTCCTTTTTATCAAAACACTTATATGTGACGTAATGCGTCTCACACGTAGTATGTGGAGATGAAATGATCTGAATTTTTATATAAGGTTTTGGACTTGGACTAACGTAAGCTCAATGTGTCTTACATTCAAAATTTTATTTATTCATGCATAGAAAAGAAAAACTTTCGTTTTTTTTTATTATTATTACGTATTATATTCTATTTTAAATCATTTTAATGCTATCTTGATCAGAAACAGAAATCGAGTTTTTTTATTTCAGTGATATTTGAAAATTTATGTCTGCGACGTATTGATACGGCACCACTCAAACGACTGAACAACGAATTTCCTACGAATTGAATATTTCCAACTGAGCGAAAAAATGCCCAGGCCGGGAATCGAACCCAGATCCTTGGCTTACAAGGCCAATGCTTTTCGTTTAAGCTAACTGAGCCGACAACCAGCCAGCATATTTCGCTCAGATAACCTTATACGTAGAACATCTGGTCTGTCATGTAGACAGCTCAACAGAATAAACCGCAGGTAAAGGAACTCCATATAAACGATGGATACGTAGAACAACTATTATTTTAACACAATCAAACTGATTGGTAAAGCTATCATACGAATTGAATATTTCCAACTGCGCGAAAAAATGCCCAGGCCGGGAATCGAACCCAGATCCTTGGCTTACAAGGCCAATGCTTTTCCGTTTAAGCTAACTGAGCCGACAACCAGCCAGCATATTTCGCTCAGATAACCTTATAGGTAGAACTAGCTTAAACGGAAAAGCATTGGCCTTGTAAGCCAAGGATCTGGGTTCGATTCCCGGCCTGGGCATTTTTTCGCTCAGTTGGAAATATTCAATTCGTATGATAGCTTTACCAATCAGTTTGATTGTGTTAAAATAATAGTTGTTCTACGTATCCATCGTTTATATGGAGTTCCTTTACCTGCGGTTTATTATGTTGAGCTGTCTACATGACAGACCAGATGTTCTACCTATAAGGTTATCTGAGCGAAATATGCTGGCTGGTTGTCGGCTCAGTTAGCTTAAACGGAAAAGCATTGACCTTGTAAGCAAAGGATCTGGGTTCGATTCCCGGCCTGGGCATTTTTTCGCTCAGTTGGAAATATTCAATTCGTATGATAGCTTTACCAATCAGTTTGATTGTGTTAAAATAATAATGAATTTCCTTTCTGTTCGATTTTCTTTTGTGACAGTAAGATAATTTGTAATTGGCTGTTTTCTTTAAAATTTAGATGAACCTGAAAAGAATATTTTCTGTTTTTAGCCAACGAGCATCAACTTGAGGTTTTGTTTGTTTGAGCTTTTTGGTTTTCTATTGCATACGATTATAAAAAATCACGATAGAGATTTTTATATTTATTTTGCATCATGAACGCTGCCCATGCTAAGTCTCTGCTCCGCGCATTTACGAAGTCACTTTCCTTTGTAAGTAGATACAATCGCCGTTTATTGTATTTTGATAGAAAGCAATTGACTAGTGTTTCCCCTTTCTCTATAAAGAATTGAATTTTTTTTTTTAGAAGGGTGTGAAATTTTTAATTTAATCTGATTTTCCAGGAATTCACCACAACAGATTGTTAATGCGGAAGGAATCGATTATAGTTTAAGATATGCACATTTTATATGAAATTGAAAAACATTGTTCCATTCTTCATAATATAAATATTAATTTCTGTAAATCTCATTCCTTTTTTCATAAACAAAGCATATCTGTTAAGTATCCATTTTTTGTGTTAACCCTATTTCCGAATCACTGGAACAGTTGACAGCTAAGTATGTGCTGATGTATAAATTTAAAATTTGTATTTGCTAAAAGAAAAACAAATGCTTTAAATTTGCTAATAATGTAGGAATTATAAATATGCAGATTGAAATGACAGTGGGGGAGTGGGGCACGGTACAGTTGTTAGTATCGGTACCGCAGAACATTAGGGATCCCGTACATTTGTTTTAGATATTAAGCCCTACCCACAACTTATATAGGTTGCCAAATATCATATTAAAATTTATATAGGACTGAATTCTATCCTGATTCTACTTAAAAGACTTCAAAAAGGCATAAATAATAATACTTTGGAGCTGTTACCTCACAGAAATATCTGAATTAAGCGTGGAATTGTACGAAAATTTTTTTTGCCATTGTACTGTTTCAACGGCATCCAGTTATGTAAGGATATTCCGCCAAATGATAATCCTTAACTTGTACGATTGATTTTGCCTAGTATTCTGCTATCGTAGATTAAACCAATAAGAATGAAATATTTAGTTGTAGTATTGTGATCAATGTATTCGAAATCATTATCTATGTTAATAGACATATAGATCTTCTGCACACAAATAATGACAATAGTAAGTCATTTTACATATATATGTAGAGAAATAGATCAAATATCGGAACGCTTTCACATAGCAATAATATTATAAATAGTTTTTCCTATTATGTTTGCTGGCAACCAATTGTTATGCGGAGACAAGTTTATCAGTAACAGAAATTGAAACTGAGTTACTCGTAGAAGCTGAAATTGTATGTTAGATGCAGTAAAACATTTAGTAAAGAAACCAAAGGTTCCAGTAAATGGGAAATATCAAGAGAGTATGCCCGTATCTCACCTTCATTCCGCAGCCGTAAAAGGTCGAGTAGCAGTGGTAAAAATATTTACTTTTAAAACACTACTTTCCACTAAAATATTCCACTTTTAAAACACAGCTAAAAATAAATAGATACATTCAAATATTGATAATCTCTGGATTTCCATATGTGTATCTGTTTCGTAAGGTTAGAAATTAGATATAAGCTTTTAAATGTTTAACGTGTGTCGCAATTATGTTATGGATATCGATTCAGAACTGCCCACAGTACGACTTCGAAAACCCGCAACTTCAAAAACCCGACATCGACATCATTTCTCTCCCTTTCTTTTATACTTCCAACTTACGAGAGAATGAAAAATATTAATTGTTCACGAATTATAAACTTCGAGATCGAAGGCGAGGAATTAGCGGTCACTGAGATCGCTGACGCTGTGCTAAATCTAACCGCTGATATCTCTGAAGGAAAAAAAGTTACCGCGAAAATAGGCAATAGCTAGTGGCAGAAGAAAAGTTGTCACTGGAAAAAAAAAATGTATGAATTTCACTAGAAAATTAATATTTGATTTAGAGACACGAGACTATGTTTCCGAAATCCTTATTCTTCATTGGTATAAAATCCAAGAAAAGCTTGTTAAATAACGGCAATTGGTATTAACATCGATGTTCTCAAATTAAACCAGAAGAAATGACTTCACTGTTTATTAGAATGTTTTCTGTAACATAGCAAATATCAATTAAAGTAAATTATTTAAAAAAAAAAATTATTAAATTTTCTGCTTTCTCAAGTAAATACCACTGGATTATGATTTTAATTATGAAAAAGGGCACCATTAAGAATATCAGAAGTACTTTTGATTTTCTTTTAGAAATCCACAATTTAAAAAAATCCGTCTAAGTCGAGAATTCCCATCTATTTTTTTCACTGAGTGTTGTATTCAGTACGTCGCCATCCGTGTCTTTAAATTTTTAAAACTGCATAAAATCTGGTAAATTGTCACATCATTAAATTTTGAAGCTCTTATAATCTTTCGATGTGTTGTTTCGACGTAAATTATTATGCTCCAATAAGCTTAAAGAAATTTGCCATAGGATTTCTATTACAGCTTTGACGTTTAAATACCAGGCTACAAATCGAATTTCAAAAATCTAGCGACCCTATTACCCATGTTTTTCTGATATATGCAGTGTGTGTAAAAACTTTAAGGACAGCAAAAATTTTGAAAACTTGAAAATGCGATAAGTGAAATGGCACTTTAATGTTGATCATAAAGTGGAAATACTAATATAAAAGTCAACAGAGTGTATCCGTGTTCTTTTTATTGCAAATAAATCATAATTATGCAGAAAAAAAAACTCTATCTTTGACTGTGTAAAAACACCAGTATTTTTTTTATAGAAACGTTATAAATAATTATTATTAAGGATTGACCGAAACGGGTTTTTAATGCCGAAACCGGAACCGAATTTTGTCGATCTTTCTATTTTCGACCGAAAACGAAAATGTCCAAAAACTTTTTAAAGTACTTAAATTGTATGTATTAAAGTAATTAATACACACATAAATATATTAAACATGCATAATATTTAATTAATTATGCGTATTTATGAAATATACATAATTATTAATTAATTATACCTGTGGCCCAAACTGTCTCTCTGTGCCTTAGATCCAAAACATTTTTTTTATATATATATATATATAAAATAAAACGTAATTAATTCATAAACGACAAAGAAAGATTTTCTAGTTATACGAATTTCATTAAAATAAAAATAGTTTAGTTTTATGTATACGCACCTCGATTTATCTTTTATAATGATTTCTGTAAATGATCATCTGTTCGACTAGAACTTTTTCAAAGAGTATTCGAAACTCTTCTGCAGTTTCAAACTGAAAATTTTCTATTACTGTTATGTCTTCAGCTTTTAATGAGCACGTGGAGAAGTTTAGTTATATATGCATTGCTTGCTTTATAATTTGCATTCACGTCTTGAGTCATTCATGACTGATAACGACGAAATTCGTAGCAATAAATAGTATCATTTGGGCCGGCCGATAAAGCTCAAGTCGTCGAGAAAGATTGAAAATTTCCGAAGGAAGAAACGAGACTTTTGGAATACTGATAGTTTCGTTTGAGTTTCGGTCCAAAATCTGAGTTACGCCGAAAATTGTTTTCTTCCAAAGGTTACCAGTCACTTGCGATTTTATATGTTTTGTTAAGTATCTAGAAAAATACATGAGGAATTAACCTGAAACTGCAGGTCTGTAAACAGTGTAGTTTAGATAGTATACTTCCGCGAAGATTTTTTCCCCGAAACCCCATAGGGGACCGTAGACAAATTTAAAAATAACGAATATCTTTCGGATAAGCTTGTAAAAACTAATGTAGAAAAAGCGTGCAAACTCGGGATTATTAATAACTCGCTTATTGTAATATACTGTGTACATTTTTATGAGGATAGCATGTGTACCTAATCATTTTGCTTCTTTTTGGGAACAACGGATTTCGAGCTTATTCTATCGACGATAATTTTCAGAATTTTCAAGCTATGTTTTTGAGCCTTTCAGGGAAGTTGCTCAATATACATAGCTAATACATTATGCACATTATATTTTGATTCCATTCGCGTATATGCAGTGAAACATTTTTTAGTAAACCTGATCATTTTTCACCCAATTTTTATTATTTTTTTAATTCTGATTGCAGAGTATTCTGTACAATGTTGTTTCTCATATTTTCAGAAACGAACTTTTTTTTTTTATTAAGAACTATGCAAATTATAAGCGAAAAACTTGGTGAAATTTGGGACTGTTTTTATAAAAACCTTAAGTTCTCTACGAGTATACATGCTATCCTCATACAAATGTTCACAGTATATTACAATAAGCCACTTATTAATAATCTCTAGTTTGATCGCTTTTGTTACATTAGTTTTTAAAGGGTTATCCAAAAGATATTCGTTCTTTTTCAATTTGTTCACGGTCCCCTATGGGGTTTCGTGAAAAAAATCTTCGCGAATGACCTATACTATACTGTTTACACACCTGCAGTTTCAGGATAATTCCTCATGTATTTTTCTAGATATTTAACAAAACGCCTATATTCGCAAGTGAACTGTCACCTTTGGCCATATAGTGTATATGTATATATATATATATATATAGAGAGAGAAAGAGATGAAGTTTTTTACTGGGTGTGGTTTTGAATGAACAGGAATAATGTAATTACTCCTGTTAACGAAAATCAACTGGTTGTTTATCTTATAGTCTTTTCTATATATATATATATATACATATATATATATATATATATATATAATTTAATATAAACTGATTATAATCCATCTTACACAATAAAATCTATTCCCAGATTCTATCATGAATATTTATAATCATAATATCGAAATGTTATGATTTTCATTTGTAATATACACTCTTAAATAGACTTAAAACGACAAATATTTATAGGTTTAAAAAAAAGTTGTTAATTAAGTTATTATCTTCATACTTAATTTTATTTACAGTTATGAATACCAATTTACGTAATATTGCATTCAAAAGAAAAATGAAAAAACTCTGAAAAAAAAGTTTAAACAGATTGCATAAAAAAATATATTTCGTATAATTTAATTTTTTTATGACATAGCATATACTTCTTTCAGTTTTATTTACTTTCTGTAATTACTTTGACCCTGTTAATATAAAAAAAAAATAAAATCTGAAGATCATTTTTTCTATTACCAAATGTAAAAATTAATTAATAAAACAGCTTGAAGCGAAACAAATGCAAATATATGTTTAAGTCGATTATCTTATCTTATTATATTAAATTGCCAGTATGAAAACAAACTAGTACAGCTACCTTTTATTTTATTTGTTGTAATTTTCATGTTCAGGATTTTATGTGTATATTGGTTTTTATTATTATTTTTTTTTTTATTAAAGCTTTAAATATACATACACAAATGAAGCAATGGATCCTTATACAATTAAATATTATTTTGTTTTACAAAACCAAGATATTAGATTGTAATAAGTAAGTTATGTATAAGTAAACGTAAAAGTATGAATAAGCAAAATTTGAGAACTATTAACTAACACGCAAAAGTGAGTATGTGTATTCATACAAGGTTCAATATATATACAATTCTTTTTTAAAAACACATTAATTTTTGTAGGAATATGTCTTTCTAGGAATATACAGCAAGAACGCGCCGTTCAAACTTAACCTTTTAAACATTACTTTTTTTTTTCTCAAATATCAAATCCTTATTTTATACTTTATTTTAAGTAAAAATGTTTAGGGTAAAATGCCATAATTTTATCCCCTTTCCTAATTTCGACCCCCTTTACTTCTTCTGTTCTAGGAAAGTGGCGCCAGTTATCACGCAAGGCACAGGAAACGGTGGTGAAAGGGGTCAGTAATAAACGCTTCCTTCGCCCATACACGTATTAAAGACGCAGGATCTCCTATATTAGACCTGAGTTCTTATTACCTCGTTTGTAGAACGTTATTTACTGTACTGTAAGTATTTATTTCTTATTCATTGCATGTATCTTACGCAGGTAAGATGCTGACAGTAGATTACAGTGAGTATTAGGACGCTCAGTTCATATTACGGGAACTGAAGCTCCTCCATATTGGAAAGTAGCGTGGTCCCGATTCCGTACCCTTCACAGTTCTTAATTTCGTCCTGCAGACGAAATTAGGAATGATTTTTCATGACATTTTTTTCCATATGTTTGGATGGCTAATGTTTCGTTACGTTGTTCTTCCACTAATTATTAGAACATTTCCGTGTGCCTTAACGTAATGAAAATTAAATTACTTACTCATTTAGAAAAGAATTCGATTTATTTATAAGTTAAGCCTCAGCGTATTGGATTTTTTGAGGGGGGCGAAATTGGGACCATTTTTTTCTTTTGCAATATATAGATACTTTTGGGAAAAAAATCGCATTGTTAAAGTTTTTTGTACGATATTTGCCTATGTTTCAATGTAAGTGGGTAGTTAGACTATGTAAAATCCAAATTTGGTAGGTTTTCACTGAAAATTAGAACATTTAGGGCCTAAAAGTGACTGAGGGGACGAAAACAGGACACCTTATTTTTCATGACATGCTCAAATAATATACGAAACAACACATATCTAAAAAGAAATTTGAAGGCAAATAAAAATATAACATTTTATTATCCCGTGTTATATATGAAAATTTTAACAAATATTACTTGAAGACATCGGTTTTAAAACAAAGGAACTTCATGCAAACTTCCAGACATACAAGATTCAAGATTTCTAATAGAATCTTGATTCAAAACGATTGTGATTACTTCATTTAAAACATCTCATTTGTTAAGACTGAGCATTACAGTTAACATTAAAAAACATTTTTTATGTGATAGATTTTTTTTTTTTTACTGAATTTATGTCAAAAGTGTTTTCTTTACTAAAATTCACATATAAAGTTTATCCTTTATAATTATGGAGTATCTATCTATATTGCAAAGGACAAACATATCTGTGCGTAACGCTGACGTCATTTTTCTAATGACAGCACCAGATAATCAAATTTCTGTTTTACTGCATTTTTTCAAATTTTATAAACTTCTGAAAATAACGTACTTGAATTTTTAAATCATCCAATAGGAAAAAATATGTACTTTAAAATGAAATTTCTTTGAAATTTATAACGCAGTTTATTTGAAAATTCAATAAATTTAATCAATTTTTATTTTATTTTTCAAACTATTTTCGAGCATAATTTTTTTTCAAATCTATATCTATCGCGTGCGGAAGTTTACGAAAGGTAAATCCATTTGCATTGAAACTACTATAAATAGCTCATCATTTTATTCCAGCTAATATTACATAACGAAATTCAAACATTCTTCAGTT
This sequence comes from Maratus speciosus, assembly GCA_963932465.1. NCBI lineage: Eukaryota > Metazoa > Arthropoda > Arachnida > Araneae > Salticidae > Maratus > Maratus speciosus. The sequence continues at coordinate 173,163,224 of OZ010792.1, read as the reverse complement.
AATAATAAAATAATAAAATAATAAAATATGAAGAAAACACATATTTTAAACATGTAACAAAATTTCGTGCTTAATACATTGAAATAAACATAATCAAGAAGGCTGACTGTAAATAACTATATTTGGAGATTTCTGCGGTTAATAACTCCTGACGTGAGGTCAGTATGAAAATATTGCTTTTAATAAGTTTCAAAAATTTATTTGAATGCATTATTGCTATTTTTCATATAAATATGATTTTTAGTATTGTTAGTTGGCATTCAAAAAATATATTAAATGTAAAAGAAAAAAAATTAGAGTTTTAAAATAAAAAAAAAGAAAGCCGTAGACCTGTGCGAAGCTTTTTCACCGCTATTTTTGAGATTATTTGATGATTTTTTTTTCATTAACTTTTGATTAACTGCAAATAAGCTTCTCAAACAGCTTGTATTACCGATATATAAGTATACTTTGTCAAATGGCGCTTGTAGAATATATCGAAAAATATCTCATTTATCGCTGTGCAATTAGTATGTGAAGAGAAAAGAGGAGGTTAGCGTCAGAAATAACATATATGACAGTTTTATATTACTTATATTCTGTAGTCCGGGAAACTCCTGTTTACCTCTTTGTATCAAGTAATAAATGAAACCGACTTTTCTTTTTAAAGATTGTCAGGATGCTGTCAAACAATTATATCTTACAGTAAAATAAATAATATTCATGCAATCCAGCATGCATTATGAGATCTTCCCAACACATTCAGAATATTGCAAAACTTCGCAGCTTATTAAGGTATAAGATGATGACTTAGTAAAAAAAAAAAACGAATAACACGTGTGAAAACCTAATTTCTGTAATTGCCATCAATAGTCGGAAAATATCGGAATACTTTTGTGCAGCCCTTTACATAACCTATACTTTTGCATGTATAACTATATAGTATACTAAAAGTTCGTTCAGTTAGGAAACGTTTAGCACAGTTAAAAATTTCACTAAGCAATTTCCTTCAATGAACGGAAATTTATTTGATATGTTTTGAACAGGCCTGTATATGATCTATAAAGTTTTTTCACACCAAATAATGTGCAAAAAATTATGGAACAGATGTGTTATTATCCCACCCTCCGCCATCTTGGATTTTTTTGGCGAGAAAACCCCTTTTCCGCCAAGTAGTAAATGTCGCCAAGCACCCGTTTATACGCATGTTTGGCTCAACGAAAATAAAATGTAAATAATAAACAAAATTCGCTAAACTGGCAAATCAGTAATCCTTGTATGAGCGCTTCGCGCACATTTAACGGAAAAAAAAGCCGAATTCAGCATTTCTCGCGATATAGCATTCTCAAAATTCAGCAGTTCTCGTCTTGTAGCAATCTCAAAATGTAAAAAACTCTTAAAACAGCAAAATATACCTAAAAAACGAGACTCGCTAAAGTGGCAATCAGCAATAGTTGCATGAGCGCTTCGCGCTCATTTTCCGAAAAAAAAACATCGCCGAATTCAGCATTTTTCGCGATATAGCATTCTCAAAATTCAGTAGTTCTCGTTTTGTAGCAATCTCAAAATGTAAAAAACTCTTAAAGCAACAAAATACACACAAAATTATCAACATACCTTAACAGACACCTGCTTTCTTGAAACCTACAGCACAAAATATAACACCGCCGTCATTTTCCAAAATAGGCTTAATACGCATTGACACGCTATAAACAAACCCCCCTTTCATGTCAAAATTTCCTCATATTTTTTAATTACTTCAGCAAGAGCGTTTAAACGGACTACAGAAACTATAGTCAATGAAATACATCCAATAAATTTAACATAAAAATAAAAAGACAGCCATAGAACACGATATCAAAGAGTATCTGGTACAAGAGTCAACCAACCGTCAGCAACGACACCCGGCAGTGAAATGAATGTTCACGCTCTCGCGTCGTAAAAAAGGGGTTGCCATAATAAGTTACTAGACGCCAAACGCCGGGGTTGCCAGAGCGATAAAAATCGCCAAATACTCAACATCGCGGAGGGTGGGATAATAACACATCTTAGCCAAAATTATTTACATTTAAAAACGTGTTCCACAACTGAAACCGCATTTCCGGCAGGGTTCTTCTAGGGAGTTCTGCAACCAAATACTTCTGCATGTCCATGTAAATGGGCAACAAATTCTCTGTACACCCTATTCTACAGTAAACTTAGTGCAGTGTATCTCAGTAATATCTATATAACTAAAAAGAAATTTCCATTTGCTAAAATGGTGCTTAACAAATTATTAAATATTCCGTTACAAATGAACTGGTCTTTAAAACTTTAAAAAAAAACATTCATATTAAAAATCATGTGTAAAGAAACAGAAAAGATATTACATGAATTTCCAGATCTTTCCATCGCAGATGCGATAATTTTCAATGGATAGTTTCAGTAGAATGTTGCATTCACTGTGCTAATTATATACTAGTTTGAGAAAAAGAATCAGAAATCAGAAACAAATTAGAAAGCCGGTGCGCTGTCGTGCAACAGGCACTAATATCCGCTGTCAGCAAATCGGATGTCACACACCACATTCCTTACAAAAGCCCATGCAACACATGTTTGTGGAATGCACCTGCCACAGTGTGAGTTCTGATGCCATCAACAATTACACATGCTGAACATTTTCTTCATATACACTTGAATATGGACGAACTCATATCTCTCACCGTCTTTGGTCGAATCTTTTCCAACTTGAAACCTCGAAAATAACTCAAATACTCGCGAATGAGTCATAGCATCGTCAGAATACGCATATTTAGTCATTTCATACTTTCCTGGGGACGATTTTGCCAATTTAAAACAAAATATGATGCTCGTTCGTTCTTTTTTAATGACAATGACGCACACACACACGCCTTAGGAAAATGAACACTACTAAGCTACCAGATCACAGAAATCAATGGAACCATTTGGTACGCATGAATGTATTTTGTTGATAGGTCACCCCGCCAGTTTCGCAGCGATAGCACCATCTATTTTTACTGTGTACTACTGTTTTTACTGTGGAATACTGGACATTTTCAAAGTACTGTGCAGTACTTTTATTTAAGATTTTCTGTCATAATATAGTAATTGATAATTCTTAGCATGCTGATATGTAATCTCAAAGTGACACCTATGATAACATACATTATAAATTATCCTCTTTCCCTTAATTAAATTTTTTTTTTCTCTAAATCAGTGATTAAATTTTGAATCTTATTTCAATTTTACGATTTCGCGTTTTAAAGTTATTAAAAAAATAATTAGGTTATTTTTATCGTTAAATGTTCCCACGAAATTTCAAATCATTAGTCATCACGTAGATCTTCAAAGAGATCAACCACATAAAACATATAAAAATCTAAAAGAAATGTCACGACTACACAACATTTCCCTTCCTCTTTGACAGTTCGTTACAATTTTTCATTTGTGATTTTTTCAATCATATATTACCTAAGCGGTAGCCTCTGTTTTCTTGTTATTTGATCAATATATGAGTTATCGTGTTTTCAGAATTGTTTTACATATTGTTGTCATGCTTCCAGTCTTGCTAACGTAAAAGAATATTTAGATAAATTCATGTCTCCTTTGTTAACACCTATGGGTATCTACCAATGTTTATTGTCTTCCCAACACAAATAACATGTGAAAGAAAGAATTTGTGGTGAATGAGTTTCATCATTATTGTGTGGTCGTTCTCTCTGTCAGCATATAGTATTAACTGCCACCTTAGGCAATGTATATAGGTAATTATGGGTGCCACTTTCTCTGGCAGGTGATAGATTTCGAACTTGTTTTGTTTTCTGTACTTGTGTTTTATGATGTAAACCTGAAAACTACGAAAAAGGCCATTAAAACTATAACAAGAAAGGAAAACCATGCGTTAAGCATAGATTATGGCACATTTCCCAGCATTTCCTGCATTCTTTAACAAAACTTCGTTAATTAGGGAAATAAGATAAATAAGATAACTAAGTAAACATTTTAGAAAACGTATAACACGTTTGAAAAACTGATTTCAGCAGTTACCGTCCATAGCCAAATATGAATTCCAATTCTTTTGAACAGCTCTATATTTGATCTGTAGGCTGATATATATATTATAATGGACAAATTTAGTTTAGCGAGAAAACGCACAACAGGTTGAAATTTCTCTTTCAGCAATTTATACTAATTGATAGAACCATACTTGTATACTTTTTTACAACCCTGTAGTTAACCTAGTACTTTTATTACACTCCAATATTTAGCAAAAATTTCATTCAAACTAAAACTACTGAAATCACATTTCCAGAAATTATCATTTATAGACGACAATGTATCCAATTCTTTTCGTGACCCTGCATATCATTTTATCTATATTCTACAAACATTTCTTAGTAAACTAAATGCAGTTCAACGTAAAAATGCATAATTCATTTAAAAACCACTTTTAAGCAATTTGCACTCATACCAGTAAGCATCACGAAAACTTTTGTGAAGCACTGTATATGAATTATATCATTTATACACACCATATACCATGTATAAATACAGTGAAACATAAAAGCGCATTACAAAATTTAAAAATGCATTTCCAGCAATCATCGCTACTGTACAGTACTTCGGATACAATATAGTAATATAGTATCTGAAAGCTTTTGTGTGTCCCCGTAAATGCTATGCACTTCGTATTATACATGAAATAAGTTATAGTAAACCTCAGTGACGCATATCAATTTCATTATACATGAAATAATTTAACATAGTTAAAATGCACCGCAAAGAATTCCCTCTACCCCTATACCATTATGTAACGGAATTCTTTTGTATGGCCCTGTAAATGAATAATAACTATTATTTGCACTGCATATTCTACAGAATGTATGTTTTCGTACACTTCATAAATGCATACCAATTTCCTTATGTTTGAAAGCGTGTAACATCATTAAAAATCATTTTAAATGATTTCTTCCTATAGCCCGTAATGTAACGGAAAACTTTTGACTTTCCCTGTAAATGAAATAAACATGATAAAAACTTTATTTGAAATGGGGAACGTGCTATGGTAAACGTCAATAACATACAAAAATTTCAGGGCAATCCGAGTACATTTACAGGAGTTAGAGCGCGGCAGACGGCCAGACAAACCGAAGTCATAAACACTTTTCAACTTTGTTGGAAAGTACTAAAAATGACATAAAAATAAATATATTAAATGTAAAAATTTAGAAAAATAAATATTCTTTTACTTTATTTCGCTTAAATACTTGTAAACAGTATATATAGAGCATTATTTTAGCTATAATTGAGCTTATAAAGATTTAACAAAATATTAAATCAAAACAAAAATGACACTCAGAGTTTTTTATAATGATAAAAAGAAACTCTGAGCAGTATAAAGCTCAAATGTCGTTTGAGAAAATAATAGAAATAATATTTCGTTTTGCACATTTAAAAATAAGTGAAATTTTTAAATAATAAGGAAGGATGATACTAATAAAGCGAATGAATATGATGATAGGCCTGAACAAAATAAGTAGCATAATGGAATTATTTTATAGCATCAATTTTTATTTCCCCATGTTATGAAACGTATTCGATCAGAGATTCTGAAAAAAATATATAGATTTTAATTAATTTTTCAACTACTTTTCAGCAGTGAAATTACGCTTGAAAATTATTGAATATTAAATACGTGAATAATCACATTGCTAACAAGTCGTAAAACAACTTAGTGAAAAATGTCCAAGCCGGGAATCGAACCCGGGCCCATGGAATAGATCTCCAGTGCTCTACCACTAAACCACAAGGACGATGCCCAGCCTGGCATTTCTCACTTATATAAGTCGTACGGCTGCAACCGCAGCACAAGATGGAAAAGTCTTCATGAGCACACATTCTAGTGGCGAAACATGAGACGCAAATTAACCCAGCATCGGTGAATATACAATTTTTAAAATTTTCAACTACTTTTCAGCAGTGAAATTACGCTTGAAAATTATTGAATATTAAATACGTGAATAATCACATTGCTAACAAGTTGTAAACCAACTTAGTGAAAAATGTCCAAGCCGGGAATCGAACCAGGGCAAATGAAATAGATCTCCAGTGCTCTACCACTAAACACCGGAAAAATTAATTAAAAATTGTATATTCACCGATGCTGGGTTAATTCGCGTCTCATGTTTCGCCACTAGAATGTGTGATCATGAAGACTTTTCCATCTTGTGATGCGGTTGCAGCCTTACCGACTTATATAAGTGAGAGATGCCAGGCTGGGCATCGTCCTTGTGGTTTAGTGGTAGAGCCCTGGAGATCTATTCCAGGGGACCGGGTCCCATTCCCGGCTTGGAAATTTTTCACTAAGTTGGTTTACGACTTGTTAGCAATGTGATTATTTACGTATTTAATATTCTAAAATATAGTTGTTAGGCTTTATCTATTGTCCACGAACTGCACATTCATGTCAATTAATTTATTATTAATCTTATCAATTTTATGCTTTGCAATAAAACCATGAAAATAAATGAATTTTCATATGAACAAAAATGCATTTTCAAAAAGCCTATATAATATCATTTTTTTTATTCTCGTTTTTCAACAGATTATACTCGTACCATATTTCTTCTTTCTCATCCTTCACTTCTTTGTCAACGCTATGTGACATTTTTTTTCTTTTAATATTCCAAAAAAAATATTAGGAATTAAAATTAAAATTATACGAAGTACTACTACAAAACAGGGTAAATTTAGAAGTTTTATTAAATAATGGCGGCTTTATTCAAGCATTAATACGGTTTAGAATTTTCTTTTAGAAAACTAAGATATATGGAAATATAATTTTTCTTTCTTGCTTATTTCGTACAGAAAATTATTGCTATTAATCATTTGATTTATTGCTGCTATTTGTTATTAACCATTTTATATTTTTATAGAAAAAATATTAATTTGAGCGTTGGAAATGTCTTTCTGCATAATTTTTCTTTCTCCTCTGTCGCCGATTATATATAAAGCAGGTGGATAATTGCAAATGCTGTAAAGCTGATGTGAATATTTTATTCTATTAATTGAAAATGCTCTTTAACCTCGGCATAACAGTGATAGTTTTTACACTTTTGTTTGATATCGGGGCAAAAAAAGATTACATTCAATTTATAAAACACATTTCAAAGACAACAAATTACATTAAATTTTAATTAACAGAGTGTTTAATTAACAATATTTGTCCTTTGATGATGTTTTTCCTATAGCATCGAAATATGTATTTTTAGTCCTTCGCGTCATATTGCTCTTATTTTCGTTTTAAATACTCGCGATTAGACGGATTCTTTCATATATGTCGCTTTTTTTAGATAATATTTGAATATTTATATACTAGCAAGCCTCGCGGCTTTGCTTGCGTAATAGTTCAAATATGTCAAGTGATAGAATTTGTATGTTTAGTTTTTATTCGAAGAAATTTTACTTTTAGGAATAATTCAAAAATTACTAATTAAGCCACAGTTTGACTAAACTTCATTAGTACACTGCATTAGGCAGAAATGAGACTTAAAATAATAATAAGAACTAAAACTAATTATAAATAAATGATAATTTAGAAAGTATTTTGAAGATTTTATGCTCAATTCAGTATCTATTTATAGCTGCCTACTTTTACGCTTTTTTTTTTACCACTAAAATTTTATAGTAAATATTGTATTATTTAATAGTCGAAATATCACGATTAAACAAGGCAAAAATCTATTTTAAATTTTAGTGGTAGCAAAAAAAGCGTAAAAGTTGGCAGCTATGAAATTTGACGTTTTGAATTCTTTAGAAACCATCTTCTTAAAAAGCTTTTGCATCTTAAATTTAACCATCATCTCAAATTCAGAGCTTCTTATTTATCGGTCTATCACCTCTCCGGAGGTAGTGGCACCAACATAAAATGCCTATGTTGAAACAGGAATTGTCACCATTAATTTGCCAAAATTATATTTTAAATAGTTTTAATATTTCTTAATATTCCATAGAAAACGCAATTTAAAAAGTGTTTAAAGACTTTTTAGGACGTTTGTTGCTACTGTCAACACATGATGGTAGTGGTACAGTGCGGCGCAAAAGTTTATGCACAAACTAAATATTTTTATAAAATGAAAACATACATCAGGATGCTTTGAAATTTTTACTGTATTTAAAAAATTTGACTACAAATTCATGTTTCGAATTTGGATACAATTCATTGTAAGAAAAAAAAATTACAAAAAATTGAAAATTGTGATGTCGCAGAAGTTTATGCACAAAAACGAAATATATGCATTTCACAAGACACAAAAGTCCTTTAGTAGATCCTATGGTGATTCCATTGCATCTGATGAGATCGAACATGCGATTTTCCATTGATAACATGAAAGTATGGAAGGTTTTGGGAGCGAGTTTGTACCAGGCTTCATCGATCGCTGATTTGAGCTATTGCACTGGATAATACTGCTTCCCATTCTTCTAGCCGTCACATGAGAGAATTCCCCAGATGTTCTCTATCGGATTGAGATTTGGGCTCAGTGCTGGCCAGTTTATCACAGTGATATTCTGAGATCTAAGCCATACTTTTGTGAAACGGGAAGTGAGTATTGATGCGTTGTCTCGCTGAAAGGTCCTGTTGGGACCACCTAGGAATTCTCCAAACGGTCACAAATGCTCCGTCAGTTTCCTGATACGTTTGTGAATTTTGTCTGACATATAGGAAGGAAAGAGACGTTTGTACATTACAGCCAAAAGCGTCCCATACCATGAGCAAATCACCACATTGTTGCTTGCTGAATATGCTCTTCGGATCTTTCCACAAGTTACTCCAATAGAATCAGAAGCATTTTGGACAATCCAAATTCCATTTTTTTTTCATCAGAGAAAATAACACTAATCCATTCGTCCCGATAATACGTGTGTTCTTTCGCCCATTCAAGTCTTGCTTGTCTGTGACACTGTTTCAGAAAAAGCTTACGAGATAATTTAATGTTTTTCGATGAATTCTGATTCTGCTATTCGTCTGCATATGATGTCATGCGATATTTTTTATCCACGTCGATTTTTTATCTCATTAAGAGACAAATAGCTAGTTACAGCCAATCTTTTAATTCTTCTATCCTCACAAAATGTGGTTTTACTCGACGTTTCTGAGCAATATGCATTTTAAAATTGTCTTCCACGTTGCAAAATAAACACCACATTTAGACCGATTTAAAATAAGCGAAATTTGCGAAAGAGATTTATTTTCAGCTTTCAGCTTCCAAACTTTTACAACTTCTTCAGGCAAGAACTGCAGAGATTTTGGCATTTTGATATAACTCGTACAGCGATCTCTACACTTTATCTCTACGAAAAAGTCTCGCTGTTCCTCCACCTATCATGTTTAAGAAGATATTTGCATAAAATCTCATTTGTGCATAAACTTTTGCGAAATCACAAAAACTGTTTTTTTGTAATTTCTGATTGTCGTAAAGATAACTTTTTTTTAAACTTCAGATATATATTTATGATCATAGTATCCCCCTACAGTGGATATTTGAAAGCATTCCGTTGTATAATTTTATTTTTATTAAAATATTTGCGTTGTGCTTAAACTTTTGCGCCGCACTATTGTGGCATAAAGTACAGACTCTGTAGGATCAGAGACTGTCACTTTTGATTTGCAAATATTTCTTTTGGAGTCGGTTCATTATTTCCTGTGATTGCATAGAATTCGTAACTTAGCACTTACTTAGAACTCCGTTTACAAATTCCCTTGTAAATTCCTCCCTTTTAAATTTCAAATTTGATTTCGTCTGTTCTTATGGGGCTTTTATATTTTCTAATTAACTACCATGACATATTACAAAATTGTAGCCTTTTCAGTTTTATAGAAATCGCAATTTAGAATGTTTTTTGCTCCTGCAACCCTCTAATAGTAGTGCGACCTACATAAAATGTAACTTATGTTTGAGGTAGTTTAATCACCAGCAATTTGCAACGATATATATTTTTTAATGTTTTGCTATTTAATAAGGTTGCATAAAAACCAATAATTTTGGGGAGACCGGGGATAGTTGGCTACATCATCGTTGGCTACATCGGCCAGGGTAGCTTAACGTGCTGTACGCTGTCTACCCAGGTTCGAGTCCTGGCCCTGGCTAATTTTTCATTCCAGTTGGGTTTATTGTATTTAATTTATTTATAATCTGCCTTAATATATGTGTAGGGGAGACCGGGGATAGTAGGATACAGGGGTAAGTAGACGCAGTCCTCATAAATCGCCTGTTTGTGGATAGATTGCGCAACTAGTCACAGAGTACCTTTCTTCTTGCTTTTTACAATCGTCATTGTAGTTTTGCAGCGTTACCTACGTGCAGTGGACATTTATTACGATTTTTCTGTTTTTTGTACTCATAAGTAATTTTTTGTTGCTTCATTCTTTTTCTAATTTCTAATACTTATCTTAATAATTCCGATTTAACTTGTGCAGTATTTCTTAGTGTATGAATATGGGGCTAGAAGGAACATTGAACACGGGGTAAGTTGGCTCGGCGTCTGGTGTTTGCTGGTAGGTTGAAATACAACAAACACAGTGAAAAGTGGCTGTAATGCAAGATTTTGGGCACATGGGGCTTGCCCAAACGGAGACAATAAATATTTTATTTGCGACAACTGTAACTCTGATGATGATATAGAGTAAGATAGAAGTTAATCACTGTTAATGTTTTAGTCATTATTTTTAGGTCTGTATAATTTAGAAATTACATTGTACGGCGATAACAACTTTATTAAACTTACTGGTAATAACTAAATTGATTTCTCTTAATTACGTGCTTATTTGAGTTTCATTTAAATTTTTATAAAGCGTGCGCCAACTTACCCCATAGGTATAAACAGCTTGCCTCGTGGCGGGGTAGGTTACCGCACAATTTTCCTCATACTTTAGGCTTCCGCTAAACATAAACTACAAGAGCTACAAACTCAAAACTCCGTGATTTATAGCCAAATATCTGTTCTTTAAAAGTGCAGTTAAAGTTTGTTAAAAAACTTAAACAAAAAATTTGTACAAATCAGTAACTAAAAACTGCGCCTACTAGCCTTGGTCTCCCCTACAATATTTTTAGAACGCTTTTCACTCACTTCATCTTGTTAAATTTATAATTTTCTTTCGATGGATAGCATTTGGATTTCTTAAGTGTCAGATTTCAAAACATTAGACCCCTCAGTATCACAAAAAACGCAATTTAGAACATTTTTTTGCTACTTGAACCCACATGTGGCAATGACAACAACAACAATCCTATGTTGGAGCATGCCTGTATATATGCCTGTCACCATATATTTGCAACAATTACTTTTGAAATATGTTTGATATTTCCTGAGATTGTGTAGAAATTGCAATTTAGTACGTTATGGAACGCTTTTGGCCCATTTTCACTCCTTTTATATACTTTTTTTTATGAATTGTTCTTAGAGAACATTTATAGCTTATAAGTAACTACCATGCCTAATTTGAAGTTGTTAGCCCCTACGGTATCACAAAAATCGAGATTTAGGACGTTTTTTGCTCCTAAAATGCCCAGCTGGTAGTAACACCAACATGAAATAGAGCCTATGTTAGACCAAAGGCTGTCACGATCAACCATTACTTTTGAAACCATTTCTAACCATTACTTTTGAAATTGGTTGGATACTTCCCGAGATTGCGGACAAATCGCATTTTAGATCATTTTTAGAACGCTTTTCGCGCGTTTCCATCCCATTTAAATTCCAAATTTTTTTAAGAAATGTTGTTGAGATCGTTTATTTCTAATAAGTAACTACCATGCCAAAGGGTCTAGCCGGATAAGCATAGTGAAAAGGCCTCCACGGCCGATGATAGAAATAACATGTGTGGTAATAAGGCTCACCATGAGATTACAATATAGAGTGTTTTTAGCCTCAGACCTTGAACTATCCTTGAGATAATCGTGGAAGTATGCGCCGGCGCTACTATTTTTCAAGTACGTTTTTCTCAAAAAGTACTAAACTTAAAAAAATGAAACCAACGCCAATTATAGAAGAATATATTAGTTCACATTATATATATATATATTTTTTTTACATTTTCCACAAATTCGAACAAAGAAAAATAAAGAAAAAAATATATATTTTTTAATTATTAATGTAGTAATTGTATATTTACACCAGCAAAACAATACAGAATAATACTCTGAGTATGTACTTTTAGGGAAAAAAATTCGTTAAAATTGAAGATGCACTTTTTGAGTTGTAAAAATAATAATGCTAGCAACTTGTTAAATATTAGTAGCTTTTCCTGTTTGCATTTGCAGAAATAAGCTACTATCCATGGTAGACTCGTAACATTTCTACTCGGGCTGGATGCACAGTGCCTCAAAATAAGAGAATGTTTCCATACATACCACTTCCCTGTAGGTTTGTTTCGTGTTTGTAAACATTCTGTTATTTTGGAGTGCTGTGCATCCTTCTCGCGTAATAATAGAGAGAAAAAGGATAATCTCAGAAATGCGCGGGAAAGTAAAATTGGAAGCTAAATGAATATTCTGGAAAGAAAAAAGCGCGGGAATGGAACATTAATTTAAGAATACTAAAAGCGTAATATTTAAACGATTAAGACAAGTGAGACATTAAATTAAAGTGAATTTAGCAGAGTTAACGATAAAGATTATTTAATAATAAAGATTTAGTGAATATAAAGTAGTAATTCAGAATAAGATAAGGAAATCGCAGAATTAGATCTAATAATGTAACAAATATATAGATAAATTATGTGCGTTTTCGCACTCTTTTAAGATAAGGTACTAAAATTAAGTCTCAAATGTGGGCGCTAACAAGTGAAATATGTTGGTTGGCGCAAAAGTTTTGTATATGTAGTATAAAAGTGTGCCTCACAATCATAATTTGTATAATAGTCTTTTCACAGTAGTATTATTCCCAGATTATTAGATCCTATGTATTCGTGTAGCTATTATTTGTGGCCGAATTGGTACAGTTTAATAATGATTTTCCAGAAATGTACATATCCTTGAAATGCGGAATTTATACTTGTTATATTACTCATACCATTCATATTTAGTCTCGAAATAAATATTATTTGACATTACAATGTTTAGCAAAGTCACTGTTGTAAATACATAAACTATTTAAAATAGTAACGTATAATGTTATTTATTATCTTTCTCCTGTCTTTGAAAATAAGAATAAAATGGAAACCTCTCCATGTTCCCAGTTCTTTTGGCCGGAGATTTAATCACGTTGTTTTCCAGAAATGTACATAACCATAAAATGCGTGGATTTATACTTTTTTTTTGTCATATTACTATATTTACTCTCGAAATAAATATTTTTTGTCATTACAATGTTTAGCAAAGTTACTGTTGAAAAGCTATTCAATTTACAATTAATAGTGTAGCACATATATAATATGATGTTCAGTTTGTCGTACATTTGATGCAATAATAAACAATATTTCACTATGGACAATTATATGTATAAACTATTTAAAATAGTAACGTCTAATCTAATTTACTATATTTCTACTGTCACTGAAAAAAAAAATACATGTAAAGAATATCAATCATTAAAAATAAATTGATCTCCAAGTTCCACTCTATTTACTTTCTTTTTTGCGACATCAAAAACATCTTTTGGAATTAATAGGATTTAACGACTACCTTGAAGATAATACAAAATAGCTTCAGCCCAGTAACTATTAACACTCTGCATGTTACTTCAATTTTACTTTTAGTTACTTCAATTCCAAGTGCTTTTTATTAAATATAAGTTAATATTCATTGACACGCATTCTGTTATATAAATTTATTTTATGGTATTTTATATAAAATAAAAACCAGGTTTCATACCGTTTATGTGTTGATTTCACATTCGTTCAATCATTTGTGCATTTTTATAATAAAGTCAGCATAATAAATATTTCAATGTCATTTGATATTTCACACACCTATGTTTTCTTAATTGCAACATTAACACACACGAACACAGAAAACTCGAACAGTTCTGGTATCTATTAATAAATATCTTTAATGTACGCCAACGCATAATTAATGATAATGTAAGTTCCGTTTCTTTTTATTGAAAAATTTATATTTTATTTGTAACGCATGCATTACAGCCTAGATTAATGCAGGTTTCTGTTATGTTATTTGTAGTGTCACACCTCTGTCATACAGTGTTTTTAGTGCCTAATAAACCATCAAATAGTATTTTTTAATATTTATGTATTTATCCAAAATTTGATATGCATACAAATAAACAGAAATTTAAAATTTAATTAACGATAAAAGAACAGTTATGAATCTTTACTTTCGCGTTTAATTATTAATATGCTGAAGCCACATTAACGAATATTTAAAATACGACTATTTACATTTCTAGTCCAAATATAAGTATAACTAAATTTGTAAAACTTTTATTTATTATTATAAAACTATTTTTTTTTAATTATAAAATCACCTTAAATAGATTATTCACAACACACATATCTTTAGGTTAATGTGATTATTTTATAATTAATTTAACTATAGCATTATTGTTCGAATATATCTTCTTCACATTGTTCTAACTAGTTTACTAGTATCCTTATATATTTAAATCAGTTAGTTAAACATTCTCTATTGTTAACAGATTATTGCAATACATTTTCAACAGAATTATGTGAAAAAGACGTCATCAATATACATAAAGTAATATTTATTATTTAAAAATCGTTTTAACGCTCAAGCAATTACTATTAATAATTTTAATTATTAATTACGATTAATAATGTAATTAATAATGTAAAATGTAATAATAATTACTAATGAATAATCAATTAATTACGATTAATAATGTAGTTACGATTAATAATGTAATTAATTTATTTATTGCTAATAAATGGTTTAATCTTAAAGCAATTATAATTCTGCATAAAGCATTAGAGTGATAAAAGACAGAGCGGTAAAATAGAATTTAGAATTTTGTTATTAGAATTTTTAAATTCGAATTAGTTTTCGAAATACAATTTTTTTTCTAATTTTATATACATTTTTCTAATGATGCCAACTCAAATTTTAATCAAACATATATATATTTTTTATATTTCAGACAAGGTTGACATGGTAACCTGGCTATTGTTGTTTATTTGATAATAAATGTTTATTTGCTTTTATTTGTTTTTACAAATTATATAAATTATTTTGTTCTATGATTATTAATTTGTTTTTTATTTCCTTTAGTTGGTTGATTTTTGACGGCCAATTATCTGCACGAGGGATATAGGCAAATATTTCCTTTAGAAAATAATAGAAAATAGGCGAGCGTAGCTTGCAGGGGCCAGCGCCCCCTAGTGTAGTATAAAAATACCTTTTCAATAGACTCTACTACTGTTATTTGCACTTACAAAATAAGTTAAAAACATAATCATAATATCAGAGGGAAAAAAAAACAGTCTAGGTGCCTCTGAAATAACGCTCGCATGCCATGATTTGGAAAACCCCTGATTTTGCAGATAATGTGAGCTAATTAAATTTTTAAAACAAGTGAGATAAAAACAATTCCAATTTTTTGTATGCGTTTATTTTATCACATTTCAGCCCTGAAAAACTTCATCTAACAATAATGTACCCATCGATCATCTACTTTGACATTATCATAAATCAGTCTTCGTAATCAGCTTTAATTAACAGCTAGTTTTACTTTCATTTTCTTCATAATGAATGGCAATCTAATATGTTCATCCAGATAATAAAATCACACCGATAACCTCTTATAAAAACAGAACGTTGACTTGAAATTCTTTAATAATGATTGATGTGAAAGAAGTTTCATAATTATTTTTTCAAAAAACTGTTTACAGCATCTTAGGAGCAAAATGAGCTTATAGTTAATGAAATTTACAGAAGCGTATAATTTAATTTTAGAAAATGTACAAAAATTAAGTGGTTTCATTTTCAGTTAATGGAGAAATGAAAGTGAATTTAATATGAAATGGCGTCGTGGTCTTTTACGAAACTAAAACTATGATGAAGAAAACAGATTTCAACCATAAAATATGTAATTTAATTATAGCTGAAAAAACTGGTTTTTTTTTCCATCAAATATTTTCAGTTGTTTTTTTTTCATTTATAATTTAAAACAGATGTTCTTTTCCCTAGTCCTAAAAAATACATTTAAATTTAAGAAAAGACTTTAAAACATATTAATATATTTTGCTTATAATCACCTTTATATTTTATTTGTATCCGCTATTTTGGTTAACTTTGTTGTATTTACCCAAGCTAGGAACATATATCGCCAAAAATGGTTGTCAGTCACCAAATGTGTTCAAAATGATATTTTAATGTAAAGTTGATAAATACTAAAAATCATTAAGATTTAAAAAAAAGATAAAAGAAAACTAAATAAAGTTCCAAATAGTAATATATTAGTTGACCTGCCCGGCTTCGCCCGTGCCCATGATTGTAATTTTCAATATGCTTAAATTCAATGTTGAAGGAATTTATATATTTAACCGAAAATCTATCTAAACGGTTCTAATGCTGGGGGCATCTCAAATGAATATCTATCCATACAAAATTAGAGCTAGTGGGTCCATTGCATTTGGCAAAAATCAGCGTGTATACTATGCACGCTACGGTCTGTTTTGATTTTATATTTGTGAAGGAAAGATTGGGGTTATCCCAGCTTTAAATGTACCAAAAATCTGTTTTGAAATAATTTATATATTTAAGTGAAACGCTTTCCAAACGAATTTAATATAATGGAGAGTCACATGTTTATGAAATATTACTCTTTCTAACTTTTATTTTCTACAACGGGTCCATTAATATTAAAAAAAATAGATTTTTGTGCAAACGGTTTGACATTTTGAAGTAATAAATATAACATTGCAGAAGCCCGTGAATAATTTTCGCTTTAAAATATTGATATTTTGTTGTGTTACCTATGTTTTTCTTATTCTTATAACCTTTTTTTCTTAATTTCATATTTTACCCTTAAATGTAATTATATCAAAACTAGAATTTCAATGGGGAATCAGTTAAAGTATTAGTTTAGGTTATAACCATTTTAGAGCAATGGCACGCAAATAAATTTATGTTATAAAGGTAAATAAGCATGCAGATATGCAATGTTAAACTTTTAGGAAAATGTTTTATTTTTAGATTATTTCCCCCTAAATCTCAAAATTTCTAAACACATTTTATACTGCACCATTATCTATATTGATTGTGTATTGTATTAAAATTTCATTGCTAATGTATAGAGTTGTCTGTACTTTTTAAAATAAAAATTCATGTAAAGCAAATAATATGAGAAAAATAGAAAAAAAACTAAATTCGGCAATAAAGATTTTAGGAAATGAATTTTCTCTCAAAGGGTTCATACTCGTATTTTTTAAGCAAAATTCGGCTTTTAAAAGCTGAATGTAAGCTAATTAAGCTTGAATAACTCGTTTTTCGCATGTAGATAAAAAATTACGAGCTTGAACGTTAAACATTCCAAACAATATTCACATTTTTTATGTTCTGTAGTTGCTACTGTTTTTTCTGAATATTCAATTACTTATTCTCGATTCAATTACTTATTTTCTATCTTTTTATTTTAATCTCAATGATTAAATTATTTTATATTGACGATTGTTACTAAAAATATTAGATTTTAAATATTGATTTTTTTTTTTTTTTTTTTTTTTTTTTTTTTAGTATAAGAAAAATAAACAAAGTATAAAATAATTGTTATAAAGGAATTATTTCTTTTGAATTTCTCCATTTTCTATTTTAAAGAAGTTTACATTTTGAAACATATATATATATACATATATATATATACATATATATATATATATATAGATATTGTGTGTTTGGCCAATTTTTTAGTTGAAAAAAAAACCTATTATATTGCTAGCAATTATATAAATAAATGCAAAAAAATAAAATGAACTTAATTTAATGTTTTCATTCAGCACAAAAATTATTATGAATATTGAAGTAAACGATATAACAATATTTATTTTCCTGGTGCATAGCATAAAGTAAATATATATTAAAATTAAAATTCATTTTCAAATTTCGTTGTTCATCAGCACGAGGCTGGCGCCTCAACTTGAATCGCAGCTGTCGATAAACTTTTACCACTGTTTTGCCGAATCAATGTTAAAAATTCACTTCACGTGGAAAGCTAATCCTAATGAATTTTTTTTTATACTTATAATATATTTTATATTCGAATTAATAATATATTCTGTTACCACATTTTACTGGACTAGCAACTCACTTATAAAGTGTCTCTAGTGTTTTGAATGTGAACGTGACGACAAACTTTTAAACTGTGTGCGCAACAGAGACATTTATACTTTATTTTACTCAACCTAATTAATTTTATGCAAATTATGCTGCGTCACTCAATCTGCATCATATAAAAGGCGAAGTGAAAGTTCGTGTCTTCGGATTTGGTTATAGACCTGCGTCAGTGGAATACCAGACATACGTTGAATTATAGAAGCATTACGTTGCGGCACGTTGAAGTAAATCCAAAACTTGTGGTTGGTAAGTTGGTAAGACATTTTGTTTTATAGATTGAGTTAATCCTTTCCGGCACAGGGATGCCACTGCGGGTTCACGTAATTTTGATTACAAATTTACGAACGGCAGAAGGAATATTTTAATAAAATTTTGCTTTTGTAATGAAAGCTTAAAACATCAGGTTTTTAATTTCTAAGTTCGTATGTAAATTCATAAGTAAGTTCGTATGTAAATTCGGGTGTCATCATTTCACCATTTTACGAACAGGATTTTTCTGTGGCGGAAAGGGTTAATGGGAGTTTTCTTGCGGTTTGTTAATTATGTAACACATCAGATTTGAATAATTATTACCTTGCAGGTCGATCTACACATTCGCTTGGGACAGTTGTTATCGAGATGAACTACCGAAGGATATTGATGCAAAGTGAAACTTTTCTAGAATGTGTTAGTTAGTTAGTTAGATAGTGACATTTTTTATTCGCCGTGTAGTCTAGGCCAAATGTGAAACGACTGTGCAACATTCCTGCCCGACTAGCTGAATTAAAACTGTTTCAAACTTTAAATTTTAGTATGACTCGAATTTGTAAGTGACAGCCTTGCCGGGTCCGCTACACCATTACTTAGAAGCATTAAATAGCAAGAGTCGTTTTCAACATTTAATTTCGTAAAACTTTATAAGCTTCCTCAAATGCCTTACTTTCTTCGATATGACTAGGGGGCTCAGCCCCCTACGAGCTACACTCGCCAACCCTTGTTCAGTCACCGCAGACTCTAAAAGCACGCTAATTTGATTGGCTTTAAAAAGATTTCGAAAGATTGAATTATAACTTAAAAAACAGTGGCGATCTCCCTATAAACGGGTTTCTATTCATTTCTCTTTGATTGGGGAATTTGTCCAAATCAGCGACTGTTAAAAGATACAATGGCTGCTTCCGTCTTTGATTAAATAATTTTAGTTGAACATTTCAAAATATAAAATGGATTAAGTAAACAGAGTCTTTGTCTCCCGGTATTTTTTAACAAAGCGAAAAGAAAGTTTTTTAAAAATAAGACATTTTAAATATATCGTTTATAATCTGACGTAATTTTCACCAAAATTTTCTTTCTCTTTTTAATATTCCCGTGAAAATACTTCTGTTATGAAATGAAATATTTAAGCTGTCCTAACAAAAATAGTTGAAAAATATCAAATAAAAGTCTCGCGCATTTTTTTTTTATTTAAACTGTTTTGCGATATTATTTTTTGTTCATTTTACGTAATAAGTGTAATGTGACGTAATTTCTCCTATTTAAGATTTCCAACGTATGTTAATAAATTTATTATTCAACAATATTCTTTCTCTTTTAAAATTCACGTGTTGATATAGTTTTTATGGCGTAATTTTCAATGAGTTCCTGTTTTTTTTTATATTTTATGTTTGCAATAGTCACGTGTAAATAAATTTTTAATTTGAAGCAAACATTGTTTGCTCTGTTTATACAGATGGTAACAGTTTAAATTAATACCATAGTGTAAATTATGTAAAAAATATCTCTCAAAATGCTGAAAATTTGAATTTAAAATAGAAATAAAACCTCAAAAAATGAGTCAAAATAAAAAAAAATTAATGCAATCTGCACTCCGGCAAATTCTAACGCATAAAATGATCTAAAAATGATTACGCTGCCATGTATAGTTTTTACTGCTATAAAACTTTTTTAATGGAACGATTTTGTCCAACTTTGGCATTAAATATCTCTTAAAATAATTCTTCGATTTGGAAACTGTCTGCATCAGCGTGTTTATCAAACATTTCTCTATAATACCACCGATTTTCATATTTTTGTATGCAATATTTTTCTTAATATTAACGAAGAAATACCCCCGGTCACAAAAAATTCAAAACCGGCGGCGGTGACAGCGGTAGTTACTTTTTTTTAGAATAGAGAGATACACGTTTTCAAAACAATTCCGTGACGAAATTAACGTATGTTATTGTATAGGGTAACGTCTTCACTATTAAGACTTTTAAGTGTATAATCCTTGAAAGACTACAAATTCCTTATTTTTTCCGACAACCTAATGTAGTGATAAATAATATTTTATGCATATTACATTCAACAGTTTTCTATACTATCGTATATAACTAACATAGTTCGTATACGTTTAGAAGGAATTACGTAATTTTCTCGATAGCACAATTAAAAAAAAATATGTACACATATGTATTTAAGAAACAATACAATATTCATTTATATTTAAAACTTCATTATAAATCATTAATTTTCTGGCATTTCTTGATAATCAACAGAAGATGATAAATCGCGAAATATTTAGTGTGATAATAACTGTATAGAAGTTGCAATAACAAAGGAGTTAATTATGGGCAAAACCACACTCGCTAATATAGACGAAATGGGTGTGAAACAGAAACAATGAAATATTTTAAACGCTAAAATGTTGAAAATAAAGTACAAATCGAATTAAATAGTGTAATAATAAAAAAATAACAATACGATTTTATCAAATAACAATTTTAAATTCAAATGTTACTATTATACATCGTGAAAACAATTTAGAAACTCTGAATATTTGCTTTAATAGTGGTTTTCTTTTTTATTGTTGCCATATCTTAAAAAAAAAGAAAAAAAAATCAATTATTTTAATAAATTCTACAAATCTCGCTTTCTGCAAATATAAGTAAATAAAGTGCTGATTTTTCACTAACCGCAAACCATAATTACAATCATGCAATCAGGCTTGATTTTGAAGATTAATACTTAACGTTTATAAAAAAATGAAAATAAAATATGTTTACTTTCTGTAGGTTTTCCTTTGTTATAGAATAATTAAGCTAATCAAATAATAAAAATAAACTAAAATAAAAAAAAAGCAAAATTTCATTATTTTTATCTGATATTAATTTTTTTAATCATTTTGCAAGATTAAAATGAATTACTTACATATATATATATATATATATATATATATATATATATAAGGCGTGTTCAAATGAAAAATATTCGAAGCGTGACATGCGAACAGTTTTCAATGTACTTTCGTGAAACAAACGCGATAGTAAATGTATATGTACCATGCGTGCGCTGTAGCATGCGTACGCAAGCGCAAGCAGATTTGTGATAACTTCATTCGTAAAGACGTGGTATTCAGTTAAAAATGGCTGGTATGAATGCAACTTCGTCCAAAACGGATCAGCGAACTGTAATTAAGTTTTTAACACTGGAAGTGTGTAAACTGGTGGATATTCATCGCAGAATGCTGGTTGTGTACGGTGACACGTGTGTGTCAAAGCCCACGGTGACGAGGTGGGCGAGAATGTTTAGCGACGGTCGACAGGAGACAACGTATTTGCCACGACCCTGTCAGGCGCACAAAGTTGTCACAGAGATGCTGATTACGGACATTGACACTGTAATTAAGGGAAATCGACGTCGAAACATTCGAGACGTCGCAACTGAGTTCAATGTTTCCACCTGTACTGTTCAAAATGTTGTCACCAACATTCTGAACTGGTGCTACGATCAACCGACATCGCTCTTCGCGGATGGAATTTTTAACCTACCTAAGCAATGGGACGCCTGCCTAAACGCCATGGGTGATTTTTTAAAAAAGAAACTTTGTATGTATCTCACTCATTAAATATTGTTCTTTCTATCAATGTGTCTGTCTCATTTCTGTCATTACGCATCTCATGGATACACACCTCGAATCACAATTGAACACCCCTCGTGTATATATATATATATATATATATAATATTATCCGACATTAGATCAATATTACTCCTTAAGATCACATTTCAAAATGCATGTGACAAAATATGAGTTCAATAATACTTGAAACTGGTTAAAAATCGTTACAAAAATAATGTCCCCATTGACATTATATCTTGGCGTTGCCATAAATCAGTCCTTGTCATATCATTAATTAACTTCATTTTCTTTTTCATTACCTAGATAATGAATGTCATTTTAATATTTTTAGCCAGTTAGTAACATCACACCTATACCCAAGTATAAAATGACGTATATAATTGAAAATGCTTTAATAATGATTGATGTGACGGAATTTTTATAAAATATTTCAAAAGGCTTAATTTACAGCGTTTTTGTGGCAAAATGAGATTATAGTAATGAAATGTTTAGAACGTGTAATTTAATTTTAGAAAATGGAAGATGATTGAACGTTCTTTTGCAGTTAATGAAAAATTAAAATAGAATTTACTTCGTAAAGTTTATTTTTCTTTTACGAAAGGAAAATTGTGTGCGTAGAAATAGTTTTTCTTCCGATAATACTTGAATTAATAATAGCTAGAAATATATTTTTTTATTATTTCACTTATTACCATTTTTATATTTTAAGAACGTCTAATTCTGAATAAACTTTTGAATTTATGAAATTACATAAAAACATTTTAATATTTTTCTTTTAACAACATGATATATTTTATTTGTATGAAATGTTTGGTTAAAAAATAGGAGTTTCATATGTCTTAACATGACTTTGCAAAATAATATTAGAGTGAAATATAATTTCAGAATAATAAACTTTTGAAAGGGGTAAAAAGTTTTATATTATAAATTATCAAGTAAATAAGATATATTTTTCTTTTTAATGAATCTTCTCTTTAGATGATATAATATCACGACTGACTGTAAATAAGATATATTTTTCTTTTTAATGAAACTTCTCTTTAGATGAAATAATATCACGACTGACTGTAAATAAGATATATTTTTCTTTTTAACGAAACTTCTCTTTAGATGAAATAATATCACGACTGACCCCCCCCCCCCCCCCCTCCACTAAAAAAAATCTGTAGAAAATCCGTAGGTAATTGGCACATTTCTGCAGATATTTTAAAGAATATCTTAAGAAATTCTGCAGATATTTTGAGGGTAAAACTAAATCGGAAAAATTTCTTCAGATTTCTGTAGAATTACTGGAGAAACTGTAGATTTCTTCAGATAATCTTAAGATTATTTTTAGTGCCCGCCTTCCCCCCGCCTAGCCCTCTTGTAAAAACTTAATCCTCATTTAAATTTTAATATTGTTCTATTAAAAAAAAAAGTTTCTCAATGAATGGGTAACGAACGCAATTATTATTTTTACTAACTTTATTCATATTGCAGTTGGCGAAGTAAATTTAGAGAATATTTTGTGGTTAGAAAACACTTAAAATCATATTTTTCTACAACGCGACGTTTTCATAAATTAGAACGAAATGCTTCTTTCTGTATATTATGAGGAGAATTAGATTTAAGTTAAACTGGCTCTGCTTCAATAATTATTTCATTGGATTTTCGTTCCTCTTTAAGGGGTGTACCTTTTAAACGTGTCGAAAATTAACGAAAAACTTCAAAGTTTGAATTAGTCTACCTTCAAAACCTTTTTATGTATAAACAGGAAATTTTGGATATTGATTAAATAGATTGTGCTTTGTAATGTACTATCAACAGAAATTTATTAACCCCTTACATAATTTGTGTATTGTTGAAATCAAAATAGCTCTTTTATTTTTACCCCATAAGTCATTGCGCGCATGATATCTTGAAAAAGTATGTATGCATTTTCATGAAATCTGGTAAATATACTAAACAAATATGTGTGATCTACTTTTAAGTATTTACAATGGTAAAACTTTTAGTTATGACAATTTTTATTCATTAAAAACACAAAATTTTTATTTACTTTTACGAAAATATTTTTTTATATAGTTAATGAAATAATTTAGCCTAAGAGTAGATCATTTTATACACACGTATATATTTAGTACCTTTACCGAATTTCATGCCAATCCATACATACTTTCTCAAGATATCATCCGCGCAATGACTTATGTGGTAAAAAAAGTGCTATTTTGATTTCAACAATACACAAATTCTGTAAAGGGTTAATAAATTTCTAATGGTAGCATATTAAAAAGCACAATCTGTTTAATCAATAACCAAAATGTCATGTTTATACATAAGTAGGCTTTGAAGATAGACTAATTCCAATTTTGAAGTTTTTCGTTAATTTTCGACGCGTTTAAAATGTACAAGACCCCTTAAGATTTTTTTTTCTAATACAGTGTACAAAAACACATTCCATAAAAGAATGTCTCAGGTTCAATGGTATATTATAAGAGTTTAATTTAGATTATTTAAAACAAATCATACATCAAATTGAAGGTAAACTGATCTGACTTTTGTTACAAATCTTCAATATGTGCACGTTTAGCGCCATCTCATACGACACACATCCAGTCTAATTTTCAATTCTTCCGCACTTCGGTAACATGTCCGGAGTAATGGAAGTAATAGCTTCTTCAATTCTGTGTCTGAACTCTAGGAACTCATTTGGTAGTTGTGGAACGTACACACGATCTTTTATAAACTCCTGAAGGAAAAAAAAATCGCATGGCTAAACGGTTTTAAATCTTTAGTCCAGAGATAACGCTTGACTGTCAGGTGTCGCCATTTTAAGTATGTGGCACTACAAGCGTCTAAATAACAAAGAAGTACTCGCGCATGCCGTTATTAACCATTTGGAAAAATGGTTATTGTACTCGTCAGGGTAGGAAATCAAAAGCATATCTGAAGGTTTTTATTGGTTTAATCATCATTTTATTCGCTTTCTGATTGGTCTATACATTAATCTGTATTTCCCTTTACATTCAACAGAGATGGACAACAGAGTGTTTCCACTATGACAAAAAAGTAATAAAAACTACAAAAAAATTAATAACTCTGAAACAAATTGAGATACAGCTTTCAAACAAATTGCATTTAAAAGTACATTATTTTCTCTATACGACGATATAAAAAGTCATATTGTGGGATGTTTAGAAATTTAAGAAATAAAATTAATTTAAAATTGGCCGTCAGATTTCAAATCTGACGATGGAAAAGTCTTTTCCCGAGCAGCCAATGAAATGTTTGTATAATACATAAGTTTCAGGTGGATAATACGTACGAGTCTCAGGCGATTTCTGTCGCTTGCAATTTTTACGTGTCATAACACAATTAATGTTTAATTCATGGTGTACGTAATGTATGATCATCTCCGTGCTATTTTTTATGTCTTAAATTTTAGTCTTTGAAAAAATCATTTTCCAAATGGTCGTTGTAATTTGTTAAATTACATTTATTTTTCTAAAACTATTTTGTAACTCTTTATTTCTGACCTTGAACCAACACTGTAAAACGTTTACAGTTGACTCTATTAAAATGTATAACTTGGTCTATCTTTTATAAACACCCTGTAGTATGATGAAATAAATCAGCAATTATGTTCACAGTGTTGTAATGTATATGTGCTTCTAGTCTAATAAGAATTACTCGAGGGATAAATATAAGACTTGTCCGGTGTAGTGCCGAAAATGACATCACATACAAAAGACGTGAAAGCAAAGGGTGGTTAGTGCAGAAAAGTAAAGGAAAGTATATTATTTCGCTGCGCGTTGGGAAGACAGCCTAAAGAAATAATATAATAAAACCTTTGAATAAAGTTTTAATTAAATTAAAGTAGGAATATTTTCTAAGCAACAACTCAGTGTTCG
The DNA here is from genome assembly GCA_963932465.1 of Maratus speciosus. NCBI lineage: Eukaryota > Metazoa > Arthropoda > Arachnida > Araneae > Salticidae > Maratus > Maratus speciosus. The sequence continues at coordinate 173,137,174 of OZ010792.1, read as the reverse complement.
AATTATTTAACATTTAATTTGCTATTTAGATAATTTTATTTTAGGTGTGATAATATTATTAATTTAAAAATTCTTTAAATTTAATAATTAGCTGAAAAGAAAAATAAACAAAAGAGAGTGAGATAAGAAAAATCAAATTAATCATATAAAAATATCAATTTTATTTTCATATTTCATATTATCTTTCAATACCTTATTTTTATTATTTTATTTATTCAATGTATTTAGTAAAATTGTAATATACCAAAGGGAAATTCAAATCAATTGGGATATAATGAACTCACATAAAATAAAATAAGCTCACATAATCTAAACTCACATCACATTTAAATATTTGGGCTAATCAGCCAAGTTGTATTTTTACTCTAAAGAAATATTGACAGTAAATTATTCTTAAGCGTTTAAATAAATTTTGAATAAAATAATACATTATAATAAATTTGTCTAATAGCCATTCATAAAAAATATTAGAATAATTGGAAGTTTTCTCGCGAATACTGCAGACGTAGAAATAGGCATTTTCCGTATTCAGGTTGTCACTGAGAGATAACTAAACTGCTGTCTATCGCTCTTTGTTAAAGTTAACTTATAAAGTTTAAAATCATTAAAACTCTTTTGTGCACAAAAATGTCACTGAGTGTTCATTTTCATCGGGTGCCACAGATTATGCTGGGTTATAGTTTTGGTGATTTCGTACGATTGGCTTCTAAATGGATGGGATTTTGGGAACTGAAGAAAACTCTTCTTCATCGGTGTCGAGTCTGGTTGCTAGGCTCTTTTTTCTTTAACATAAGTCATCGTAGTTGCTATCGCTTCTGTGTTTTCGTTTCTGTGGTCACTATGGATTTTCCGACGTAGAGTATCCCATTAATTTTTCAGAAAACAAGATGCTTTTTTTCTTTCTTAGTTCTGCTGAGGTCATCAGGTATCTGAATTTCAGAAATAAATGATAGGTCCTGCTTTTACATGAGTTGCGCTATCTTCGGCTTATTACGGTCAACTTTCGTACTATCTCAGCGTAGTTGTATCTTTGAATAGCTGAGCTAATTAGGATGTCACCTATGTCTATTTCGCTGTGGGGTTCCATAAATACTTTCTGACATGTCGTAAATATATTTAGAAAGGCTCGAAAATATTTATTTTACGTCCATTCTTTCGACTAAGTGTCGTCTGGCTGTTTTTTATGGTTGTCTAATTGCCCTGTTTGTCTGCAGTTCGTGAGAAAATAAAAATATATTTATCTACATATTTACAAATTTGTTTAATAATAAAAATATTCATATTATTTTAATACACGTTTTACCATTACATACTATGTACCGTGCACTTCACAACGATACCAAATATTATTATTTTATTTTTATTTAAAATGAAACTAATACTTATTTACTTTTTATTAATAATTATTACCGAAAATTGTTCAGGTATTTACCTAATTATTATTCATCAATTTATAAAATATTCAACTATTTTCGCACAGTTATTATTCGTTATAATTTTCTCTAGAATATGTATTTTACATGGATATTTACAATAATATATATACAATCATTTAGTGCATTTACTTCTGTGCTACATCCGGTACATTTTAAATATACCATCTTCATGCGTGAAGAGCATTTTTTGTTTGTAGCGTTAATTATACGCATTTTAACTTCATATTTTCTGCATTGAAGAGAATTATTTGGTTTAATCCCGGTATATAAATTTAATTAGTCGCACATTTATTCATTCTTTGCATAATTTGAATGCAATTCATTTTCTAACTGTTGAACACAATGCTAGTTAAAACTTGAGGGCCAGAAAAAAAAACTGTAAAGCTCTTTAATGAAAAAAAAAATATCACTGAAAAATTATACACATAAAGTTATGCAAGTTAAGTTATTTGTGTTAAATTACAATTATATATTTCGAAAAAATACACAACGGTTTTTTTCTTTAGAAAAATACAACTGATCGGAAAATGTTTAGTACCAGTATATTTAAATCTAAATTCCAAATGTAAATGATTTGTACATTAATTTTATTATTTTGTTTGTTTCCCAAAACACTGATGATTTGCAACAGATGCTTTGGGATGGATTTGGCCAGGTTTTTACGTGTGAAAGTGGGTATTTGTTTCCACATTTCTAAAATGGCTACTTTCTGTTCAACAATCGAATCAAACTGCTTTCTGTTGGCAGAAACTTAAAGAACTAAGATCTCCCACATGTTTTCTATAGGTTTTACTACAAGACATTTGATGGAATGTCTAATGTTTTGATGTTGTTTGAAGATAACCCCATATGAAGTTGACACATACTTGTGAATAGAAGTCTTATCTTGAAGCAATGTTGAATTCTTATCCACAAGTTTCTTTTTAAGTAGAACACGATTATTACCAAGAATATCTTGATAGACAAAGGAGTTCATCTTTGTATCGGTAATTTTTTTTTTTTTTTCTTTTGCCTTAACGCTTTGTCCAAATCATTGCTGAGGCAACACCTTGAATAGGTTTTGAAATCAGATATGGCTCACTCGGAAAATCATGCCAGTGATATCTAACATCTGTACCATCAAGGGAAAATACTTTCCATTAGAAAAAGGCAATTTGTGGCAAAGATGGAATTTTAAAACATTGGAAGATGCGGAGTTGACATGTAATTTATTCTATTCTAAGAGTGTGAAACCAAGAGGGTTTATAATTAAACGTGTGATACAGTTCACTTAGTTATTTATTAAGTGTTGTGAGTTATTGACGAGTTTGTGTTTATTTAATTTCAACCAGCGCGCTACATAATTTTTGGTTACGTCTACCGGAGATTTGATATTTTTGTTGTTGTTGAATTGAGTGATAGAACGAACGGTAAGAGGAGTTTCGTTTTCAAGTGTAATCATGTCATCGTTCTGAAGTTATGATGCAATAAGTAAATAAAGAAGATGCGTCATTTAAACATCTATACTATTCGGTGAGTCTTTTTTGTTAATATTATCTCATTATGGCAGAATTTAAAGATATTTTAGTTAGAAAACGAGTATTAAAAGCTACTGTAACTAAACTCGAAAATAATATTATTAGTTCGATAGATGATGCTGATTCTAGTCAGCTTGCTTTATTCGAAAATAAAATCGAAAAATTAAATGAGGAATTACATGAAATTTTTAATGCAATTTTTTCACAATGCAAAGAAGAAGATGTAGATAATTTTGTTGATGAGCAACAATCCGTACAGGATAAACTTGACAATCTTTGGTTAAGTGTTAACCGGAAAAACTCAAAATTTACTTTAAATGAATCGAATCAAAATAATAGCCTTTCTAAATCTCAAATACCAGAAGTAAAGCTTCCAAAATTGACGCTTCCTTCGTTTAGTGGTAATTTAGAAGAATGGATATCATTTTATGATTTATTTAAAGCTAGTGTGGATAATAATGAGAGTTTATCAGACTGTCAAAAATTGCAGTATTTGAAATCGGCATGCAAAAACAGCGCACTTAAAATTATTCAGAGTCTTCCAATATCTGATTCAAACTATAAAACAGCTTTAGAATTATTAAAGGAGCGATATTCAAATAAACGTGAGTTAATTAATGCATTAATTAAGAAATTAATTGGAATGCCTTGTATATCGGATAATGCACAGTCTATTTTAGAGAGTGTAGATGTTATAAATGAATGTGTGCGTTCTTTATGCGTACTTGAACAAGACGTTAGTGGATTTTCGGAAGTAATGATAGTTTATGTAATTACAGATAAATTAGATAAAAACACGAGATATTGGTGGGAAAGAACATTAAAAAAGGAGGAGGTGGGAACTCTTGATAACTTATTATCTTTCTTGAAGGATCACGCTAGAACCCTTCAAAACAGCAAATCCTCACTAAGGGAAATAAAGAAAGGTAAAGTAACGACATTGTTGTCTTCTAATAATAGTTGTTGTGTATGCAAGGAATCACATCCGTTGTATAAATGTCCTAAGTTCTTGCAGTTTAGTGCACATAAAAGAATAGAATTGATTAGAAGAAACAACTTGTGTTACAATTGTCTTTTAGATAAACACCATGCAAAAATCTGTAAGAGTTTAAGTAAATGTAAAGTGTGTCATAAGCCTCACCACAATTTTACATCTTCCAAGAGACCCGAAATCTTATTCAGATAGTGTAAATGAAACGTCGACTGGCCCTCTGTCTCCGAACGCACCAGAATTTCAGCCGAGACCAACTGAGTCATTAAATCAAACATCTTGTACTAGCATCTTTGAATTTCCAAACAACTCTGTGTCGGGATTACATTCATTTCAAAATAAGCAAACTCTACTTTGTACAGCAATGATTAAGGTTCGTGACTCACTGGGTAATCTTGTAAACTGTCGCGCTTTGCTGGATAGTGGCAGTGAAGCCTCTTTCATAAGTGAAAATTGTATGCGTAAATTATGTTTGCCAAGGCAATCTACTAAAGTACAGATTACATGTTTAGGTTCTTATAATGCTGAATCTAATGAAGAGGTAAATTTAAATTTTACTCCCCATTTTAATTCTGAAGTGAGATTTGCCACTAGAGCATTTGTGATAAAAAGAATCACATCAAATGTGCCGTATAGTTCTATTCCTTCAAATATTGTGAATAATTTCAATGATTTAGTTCTAGCAGACCCAATATTCTTTGAATCAAGACCAGTAGATATTTTGTTAGGTGTTGCCGTTTTCTTTACATTGCTTAAAGGGGAAGTTATAAAAAGAGAAGAAACTCTACCCTTCGCCGTATGTTCTAAACTTGGTTGGATAATCACGGGAACTACCTCTTTTGATACAAGTCAACGTACATTTTCGGTTAATAATATTCAATTTCAGCTAGATGATTTAGTTCAAAAGTTTTGGTCTTTAGATTCCATTCCTGAGCTAGTTCGAATTTCTAAGGAAGAACAAGAATGTGAAGACCATTTTAAGAGCAATTATTTTCGAAATAGTTCTGGAAGATTTGTTGTGAAACTTCCATTTAAAGATTCTCCATCGCAATTAGGTGATACTAAGGAATTAGCCATACACCGATTTCATTCTTTGGAACGTAAGCTTTCAAAACAACAGTCTATTTATAAAAACTATCGAGAGTTTATGAAGGAATATTCGGATTTGGGTCATATGGAACGAATATCCAAATCGGAAAGAGTCCCTACATTTGTTTTTTATTTACCTCATCATGCGGTAATTCGTGAATCAAGTACACTGTAAAAAAAAATCTGTGAAGTTACTAAAGTTTTTCTAGGAAACTGGGATTCCTAGAACTTTTCATGTAACGGCAACAACAAAATTTCGTGTAACAGACACACTTTTGCGCCGAAAATCAAAAAATCTGTAAGGTTACTAAGAATTTTTTTGGAAACTGGGATTCCGAGAACTTTTCATGTAACTGCAGCCAGGGTTACAAATAAAAGTTTAGTAAGATTACTGAAATTTTAGCAGATTCATTTGTAAAGTTACAGATTTTTGTAGCTTTACAAAAACTAGTTTTGTAGATTTGCAGCTTTTTTCGTACAGTTACAGGTGAAAGTTTAGTAAGCATGTAACTTTACATCTGTAGAACTACAGATTTTTTTTTTACAGTGTACGACGACAAAATTAAGAGTTGTTTTTGATGCCTCTGCTAAATCTACCTCTGGCGTGTCCTTGAATGATATTCTAATGGTCGGACCCCGTATACAACAGGAACTTTTTCCAATTCTTTTAAGATTTAGAGTTTTGCCTATTGTTGTACGAGCAGATATAGAGAAGATGTTTAGACAAATCTTGATTAATCCAGAAGATAGAGATTTTTTAAGAATTTTTTGGAGAGAGAATTCCCAGGATCCGTTAGAAGAATATCGTTTAACAACGGTCACTTATGGTACAGCATCTGCCCGTTTCTGTCTACAAGAGCTCTTCATCAGCTTGCCTTAGATGAGAAAAACGATTTTCCTTTGGCATCTGCAGCTGTGTTGAAAGATTTTTATGTAGATGATTTTCTCTCTGGCGGCCAGAATGAGGAAGAAGTTGTGGAACTAATTAGTCAATTGGCATTATTAATGAAACGAGGAGGCTTTAATTTACGAAAATGGATTTCAAATGTACCTGGAGTACTGAGGAATATTTCTGAAAAATGTAAGGAAAGTACAGATTCATTGCTCTTGACTAATGATGGCGGGATAAAAATTTTAGGAATTCAATGGAATTTAACGGGTGATTTCTTCTGTTTCACTGCTTTAGACCATGAGAAAAAGGACAGATATTCTAAAAGAGATATTTTGTCAGAAGTTGCAAAGGTGTTTGATCCGCTAGGCTTGCTTTCCCCCCTGTGTTGTTTTCATGAAGATACTGCTGCAAGACTTATGGAAGTTTTCACTTACCTGGGACGAGCCAATTAGTGAAGAACATAGTAAACGGTAGACATCTTTTCGTAATGATTTAAAGGTAATTTCTAAGTTGAAAATTCCTCGATTTTTATTATCTGCAGATAAGATAAACCTTCAAATTCACGCCTTTTGTGATGCGTCTGAAAAAGCATATTGTGCAGCAATATATATGCGTTCAGTTTCTCAGAATAAGACAATCACCGTAAATCTTTTCACATCTAAAACTAAGGTTGCACCCATTAAGACTCAGTCAATGCCAAGGTTGGAACTTTGTTCAGCTCTTCTTTTGACAAATTTGCTAAAGGTTGTTTTGGATCACTTAAGTCTCAAGGAGAGTGAAGTGTTTGCATGGACTGATTCTAAGGTTGCGTTGGCATGGCTTTCTTCAGAGCCTCATAGATGGCAAACCTTTGTAGCAAACCGTGTTGCTAAAATCCACGAAACACTGCCTAATATTTCGTGGAATCATGTTCGCGGGCTTGAAAATCCAGCTGACTGCGGAACAAGAGGAATGCTACCATCGGAATTAGTGAATTGTGAGCTATTGTTTCATGGTCCTAAATGGTTAAGAGAGCCATGGGATAAACCGTCTAATGAATCATTTGAAGGCAAGGATGTACAAGAAATTATCCTAAAGGAAGAAAAGAGGAATTGTGTTGTAAATATTTCTAAACTTAATGATGATCATCTGATTTTCAGATATTCTTCTTGGAATAGACTAGTACGAATCGTCGCGTCGTGCTTAAGATTTGTAGACAATGCAAGAAAGTCGTTATCAAATCGAGTAAATGGTTTTCTCTCAGTCTTAGAGCTTTCAAATTCCACAACGAAAATTCTGAAAATAGTTCAAAACGAGTGTTTCCGTGATGAAATATCTGATTTAAGTCATCACAAATATTTAAAATCTTCAAGTAAACTTTTGTCTTTAAACCCATTCCTGGATCATAATTGTATTTTGCGTGTTGGTGGAAGATTGAGACATGCTAATGTCTCAGAAGATCAGAAACACCCAATATTATTGCCTAAGACACATCATATAACTGCATTAATTATCAAACATTATCATATAACTTATTTACATGCTGGTCCACAGCTTCTTTTAGCTGTCTTTCGAAACAATTTCTGGATTTTAAGTGGTCGAGATGCAGTAAGAAAAATAGTGAGTAGTTGCTTAAAATGTTTTCATGCTTCACCATCTGTTGGCACTCAAATAATGGGGGATCTTCCAGCCATACGTGTTAGGCCAAGTCGTCCATTCTCAAAGACTGGAATTGATTATGCCGGCCCATTTATGTGCAAGGAGAGAAATCGTAGAAATATCAAGTCGTTTAAGAGTTATATTGCTATTTTTATTTGTTTTTCAACTCGTGCTATTCATCTTGAATTGGTTTCGGATTTGACAGCTTCCACATTTTTGGCTGCTCTAAAAAGATTTGTTGCCCGTAGAGGTAAACCAGCGGAGTTTGTTAGTGATTGCGCAGGAAATTTCAAGGGTGCAAGTAGGGAACTGCGTGAGTTATACAATTCCGTATCCTCCATTAGTAAGGATCAAACATTACAGAATTATGTGGCTAATGAAGGTATCATCTGGAACTTTAATCCCCCGTCTGCTCCACATTTAAGTGGGCTGTGGGAAGCTAACATAAAATCTGTGAAATATCATCTACGTAGAACAATGGGAAATTCACTATTTACAATTGAAAAATTCTCTACATTATTGTCACAAATTGAAGCCTGTTTGAACTCTAGACCTTTATGTCCTCTGTCGAACGATACAAGTGATCTACATGTCCTGACACCAGGTCATTTTTTGACTGGTGCTGCCTTGACGGCTATTCCAGAACTTGACGTTTCTGAAATTCCCCCTAATAGACTTCGCCGTTGGCAATTAACCCAGAGAGTATTTCAGCACTTCTGGAAGCGATGGAGTGGTGAGTATTTGTCTCAACTCCAGCAACGTCCCAAGTGGTTGCGTGCGACAGCAAATTTAAATGTTGGTGACTTAGTGCTAATTAAAAATGAACTTCTTCCCCCTCTTCAGTGGAAGTTAGGAAGAATTATTCAGACATTTCCGGGCCATGACGGTCGTGTGAGAGTCGCCATAGTAAGAACTGCTGCCGGAAATTTTAAACGAGCGGTTCATAAACTCTGTCCTTTGCCCTTTCATTAACATATATAACTCTTTTATTTGTACCCCTTGAAGATTTCAAGGCCGGGGGTGTATGTTCGAAATTTATTTATCGTCTGCCAACGCTCAGTGCGAGCATTTTTGTGTAAGTTTAATTTCTAAAAAATGGCAACGTTCTTTTTTGTTGACATGTAATTTATTCTATTCTAAGAGTGTGAAACCAAGAGGGTTTATAATTAAACGTGTGATACAGTTCACTTTGTTATTTATTAAGTGTTGTGAGTTATTGACGAGTTTGTGTTTATTTAATTTCAACCAGCGCGCTACAGAGTTTACTCTTGCATCATTGTGATGCTTTTGAAGTTTTATGTTGACTTTTAATTTTGCTCAATGCAAGAATTATGTCCTTTTAAACCCATTTCTGTAAGTTTCGGAGGTTACTGAGAGTTCTACATCTTATTTTAATGTAGAAGTATAAGCACAATCTAGAACCGTCATTCTAATAACGTACCGGTATACACCGGACTGATAATTTTGATAGCCATCCTCTTCATTTTTCATAATTCATTGGATCAATAAAAGATTTGCACAATAGTTTTAAATTTATATATTTTTAGAGCAATTTGCATTTCAGTCAGCCCGCAATATGAAAAAGCCCTCATTTTACCCTTATCTTTTTCAGTCAATGATAACGCGCGAACGACGGACGCTCAAAGTAGCAGTAGCATATCCAAAACTTCTATCGACTACTAAACTATAAACATCATCACAGATGTCTTCTGCATAAAATACTACAGTTATGACGTCATCTCATTATGCTAGATTTAAAAGAAGATACTCGTCCTAAACTTATTTTCATTTGTGAATAGTACAAGTTTTTAACACTTGTTGAAAAAATAATTTTAAACTTTTACTTGTGAATTAAATTCACATGTTATATCAGATACTTGTATGTAAATTTAAGATACATAACTCTTCTAGGAATTTTATTCTAAATAACAAAATTAGCATGAGATCTTAAACTTGTTTCAATCCCTGTGTAACATTCCCTTCAAAAGTAATTTCCTGACATAGATTTGTAAATAATCAAAGCATATATAACTGCAATGTCTAAAATGTGTAAAGTGTATGTACAGGCCATATTTTTAATCGGATTTTACATAATATTTTCTAGTCATCTGATATAAAATGTCCACATCACATTTGATTTCATTGTAAAATGTTACGATTAAAGGAGTTTTCTTTTTATTTCTTGTAACTGTACCATTTGAATAAAGCATGCCCAGTAGAATGATTTTTTTCTGCTTTATTCCATGATATATAGTAAGTATTGTATTGGTACTTTCGTGTTTTCATACATTCATAGAATAAATATAGTCTTTTTTTATTTTTAAGACAATCTGGAATTTCTCTTCGAGCTCGATTCACAGTTCCTACAAAACATGATTTTCATTTTATCAGAACTTTTATAAGTTCAAGTAATGTAAAAAAAAAAAAAAACATCAACTGTCACATTATGTCCTTTATTTCTATATGACTCCATTAATTTTAGAACTACAAATTCCACAAACCGTTTATCTTTAGGTCAAGATTCATTTTTTTTTTTCAAAATAAGGAAATATCTCATAAGACCGAAATAAGGAAATAAAACCAAAAGGACACCACCATCCAATTCATTTTAGGATACTTCACTCAAAAGATTTACAATTTCTTCGGAACCGAGCCTTTTCTGCGATATATAATTTCGAAAAAAAAAAGTCTTTGAAAATATTAAACATCTCTTTGGAAGAAAATGCATTCAAATGCTTTTAAATATTATAATAAACACAAAGAAAGTAACTGGAGCCATCCTATTCGCCTAGATAGGACTAAACTATCCCCCCCCCCCCCTCTTAAGAGGTGTGGAAAGTATAATAGACCTTCCGAAACTAAAAGAGAGTGAAAGCAAAATCACACGAACTGGAAGACACAAACAAACTATATTTTTTAGTCTGCTTGGTGTCGAAATAACACCAGCGGACGTTCTAGGTGAATTTAGCTGTATCTTTTTTAAAAATCACATAATAATAATTTCGACAGTTTGCGTCTTACGTAAAATGTTTAAAAGTCACTAAATTTTAAGAATTTAGTTGAAAAGATGTGATAGAGATAAAGATGATGATAAAGATGGTGATAAAGATGTGTGCGTCTAAATTCGGTTTGGTGTCAATATGACACGAACTAGAATTAATTCAACGATCACTGTAAATCTGTGCGATCACTATAACCTGCACTGCTTTATATTCATAATTGATATTATGAATAATTATATTAGATGCATATAAATCTTTCTAAGAAGTTATTTGTGTACTAATTACAACAATATCTATAGGAACGGAAGCGAAAGTACAAATTAAATTTATTATTTTCTAATGAGGAAATTTAATTCAAAGAGGTTTTTCTAAATTAAAAATAATTGAAGACATGTTTTTGTACGACTCGATGTATTCATAAATTAGTTCGAAATATCCACATCTGTATATGATCATAAAAATACTTGTTGATTTAAACTTGTTCTCCTTCTTCTGTTTTATTATTGCTTTTTGTTTCATACTTAAGATTTTTATTTAAAACAGTATGATGAAACAAACCAGCAGCAAGGATATGTGCGATATTTTGATGTAAGTGTACTTTATCAGACTTAAAAGAAATATCCAAAACACATTACTACAGGTGCATTTTAAACATGTGAACAGATAAAACAACATTTATGTTGATAACTTTTCGCTTCAATTAATGCTTTCTTTATTCATTGCGATGTACATTATAATTAGAAACCAATGAACATCTAATGTCTGTCTGCATGTCGAAATTAGGGATGGTTTCACCTTTAGAAGAAATACATAAAAAAATAATTCTAAAACCCACAAACAGGCGTAAAGAATACTACTCCCCTTCCTTTATTTAAATTAATATTATATGTACTTAACTTTTTGAGGTATTCTGCTTATATTTAACTAAAGAACAAATTTTAAATTTATTGATTAAGGGATCACATATTGTTATATATTTTGGTAAATCAAGCTATGTTTTCAGTTTCATAAAATACAGTGTCTCGAAAATACAGTGTATAAAGTTTTATGTTTATTCTGAGCAAAATTGTAAATTTCATTACAGTTTTTCTTTAACCCATTCGGAACGGGAGCCTTTTACGAAATTTTTAATCTTTTGTCACCGTTTTTTAAAAACAGAAAATTGTGTCTTGTTGAATCGAGAAAATGCGATGATTAAATAAGGAAAATTTTACTGGTGAGGAAAAACAAGGATTCTGAGCGCTTCATGCGGCACGTATACGTGTCGCTCGTCCCCAAGGGTTTAAGACGTATTGGAGCTATCTGTACACATCTAGCTGCTCGCTACTGAACGATTGACACAATGACTACCGCTTGCTCTTTAACATAATAAAATAACTTCCAATATCTAAAAGTCGTGCTATCATCGATCCTTTTAAAATACATATTACAATAACAATACAAATTAGTTGTTTGATTAATTTTAATAGTTATTCCAACTGGTAAATAAATCATATTAGTTGTAATTTTGCAAGATAGTAACAAAGTTTCCATACCAACATTTGAACCATGGGTAATATGCCACTCCTCTGAAAACTGAAATATCCTGGAGAGATATGGCGTGCTGCATTAACTTACACGTAATTTTGATAATTACATATGCTCTGTCATATGAAACAGATCGCAGTTGTAATAATATCTGAAGTAAGCACTGGGTACGTAAGCACGCTGGAATAATTTTAACACAATTATTCTAATTGGTAAATAAAACATATGACTTCAAATTTTTGAATAGTATAGATAAGTGTTCAGGACACTAAATCGAAACTCTAAATTCAGATTATGATATTGACTTTTTAACTGAAATAAAAATTTGCAACTAAAATGAGTCGTTTGTCCGTACGAAAATATAAATCTAAATAATTCTTACGTAATTAATTGTTTCAGTTTCACCTTTTCTCATTTTTTACCTCATAAATAGCTATAGAATTTTTTTTTAGTTTTGCTAAAAACTCGTTTAAAATGACTTATTGAAAATGCTTGCTTTAAAAACTAATAATTAGTATTTTTTCACAAAAGATGAACGATAAAAACGATAAAGCCATTCGACCCAAAATATGTTGAAAAATATGTAAATACGTTTAGTGAATTAGCTAAGAAATCGGGAGAACAAAATGACTAGCTCCTTCCAGTTTATAATTTTATTGAATATCGAATATTTAATTTTATTGCTATGTTTACTTATACAGGTTGTCCGGTCTCAACGGTGTCCAATGGCTAATTCCTAATCCTTTTGTCATATACATATAGTTCCAATTGCAAAAATGTTTTAAATGAGGTAAAGAAGTATTTTTATAGCGATTTGGGTCAAGAAAAACATTTATTAAAAAATTACGAAATTAAAATTTTTATACGGTCCCCAGGTCCTATAAGTGATATTTAGTAAAAATATCCTATTGCACTGACAAGTAAGACAAAAAAAGCCCCATTCCTCTGCGATTAAAACTGACCGAGTAATAGATGTTTAAAGTTGGAGTATCTTTTTTGCTGCAAAATAGGGGTCAGTCACAAATTGACTAGAAATAAAAATAATCGTCAGATATAAAATTTAACATTAAACATTGAGAGTAAATTAACACTACAGTTATATTTTGTGATTGTTGTTCATTCTGACATATTAAAAAAAAATATACAATTTGTACTAAAAAAAAAAAAAAAAAAAAAAAAAAAAAAAAAAAAAAAAAACAGAAATTTTGTTAAATGATTATGAAAGCAACAGTCACAACTCTTTAGAAAATGATACACAGTTAGATTACCTAATCTAAAATTTAATTAATAAATTTAAGGTTATCTTAAAACGTGCTCGAAATGACTCCCTTCGGCTACAGTGCAGAAATGTACAAGTAAAATAAATTCTTCTTCTACTTTTTTCAACATTGTAGGTGTTACAGATATGTACGCAATAGCAATACGATTCCACAAATCTGCTCGACTAGTGGATTCTCTTTCATATACCTTACTTTTCAGAAAACTCCAAAGAAAAAAGACTCAAATCTGGCGACCTGGGAGACCACTCAAGTCCGCCTCCATATCCGATAATATTATTTCCAAAAGTACTGTTTAAGACAGTGCGTGGCTTTATCGATCTGAGTGCTGGCGCGCCATCATGCTGAAACCACATATTAGACAAATCTTGTAATGAAACGTACTCTTCTAAAAAATCGTGTACTGGTCCAGAAAAAATATCCGCGTAATTTTCTGATGCTAAAGTTTCATCGAAGATGAAGGGAGTCTTCCAGATACCGCACCAAACATTTCTGGACCAACGTATTTGATATTTGTTAGGACGAATATGTGGATTTTCCAGGGACCAATCGTGAAAGTTTTGAGTATTTACAACCCCTTGTCTTGTAAACTAACATTCATCAGTGCACATAATTTCATTCACAAAAAATGGACTTTCATCTTGTTTGTTTAAAATAAAATTACAAAAATTAAAACGACGCTCTTTGTCTCCTGGTGCTAATTCTTGTCCTAGTATTGATCGATATGGATAAGCATCATACTTGTTTAAATTTGTCCATACTTGATGTTCCGGCTAATTTTCTAACAGCTAATTAGCCAGCGCATGCTCTATTATAACTATCTACTTTTGAACTGAAACGAATTAATCTTTTTGTTGATGTTAGAATTCTTTAGATGTAGCCTGTCGAATGTCAGTTAATAGATTTTTATATTCCGTTTTGTAATTAAATGTTTGTTTTGTGCCTTAAAGAATGTTGATTATTCGTAAAAATAAGTTACACTGAACCACCTAGATGCTAGATTTATTTTGAAATGAATGTTTAGATTAAGTAGAAAAGAAATTGATTACTTCACTTTTTGAATATCCACACGCACGGCTAATACCTCGTACACTACATTCAGGATGAGCATTCAGGACTTGGACAAAAAATGTCCGTTTTCTTTATTATTGCAATAATTAATAAGTAATCCATAATCTAAATTCCACCTGAAATTGCAATTTAAACTTTTTCCTCACTGTCTCTCATACGCACAAAGTTTAAAATCCTGAAAACTACATTTTTTATGCAGCAATAGTTGTTGTAGTAGTAATGAACACTAAACAGTCGTATCAATTCACCCCTGAAATGTCCGCTCCAAATTTTGTTACATCCCCCCCCCCCACGTCCTTCCCGTCCCAAGCACAGGCACAAGAAAGTTCAATTTGTAAGTAATTTGTTTGTACCACCTCCATGTTTTTTTTTTCTTTGGGGGGGGGGGGGGGGTTGTATGCGTATATTTTTATACATAACTTTTGAATGGCTGCTCTGAATATGTTAAGGAAATTAATGTGTGTCCCTTTATGAAAATGTATTACAATATTTTAATATTTTGTTCTAATGGAGCACTGATTTATCCATTAAATGTCGGACATCATACAACCGCCAATATTCTCTCTTTTTAATTATTTTTCTTTTTTTAAGATTTTGTTCCATTTGTCATTTTATTGTAATGATAAAAAATATATATATTATTATTATTTTTACTTTACCCCTTCGGAAAATTGCACTGTCTCTCCCCTTAGCAAATATTAATTAGAGCAGTTATTTATTATTATTATTATTTTTTTATTAAAAATTAGGGGAAAATATTGTTAATTCAAAACATATATTAAATTATTAAATTTTAATATTTAACAATTTATATATATTTTTTTGTTTTTGCCGTACTTCTCTCTAAGCAAGTTTCAAAAGCATATAAATCACTTTTGCCATTAAACGCTTGCCTCTGCACTTGCCAAGCACGAATACCGCCAAGGTGAGTCACTTTGACGCCGAAACCTCTGGCCAATCAGATTACAAATTGGCAAAACATGGTTGGGAAAAATATATGCATTTTAAACCTTAGAAAGTATTTGTATATGCATGATTTGAGGCCGCAAATGTTTTGACACATCTATTGTACAAATAAAGTTGTTTACCTCATTTTCCTTGTCCAACAGCAAAAATTTTCAAACCGTTTAATATATATTTTTTGTTTAGCAAGTAGAAATTGCATTTTGATTTTGATCTCTAAAATATTTTTTTCAAACAAGTTTTTATAAAGAACTAAAAAGTTAAATTTGAAAAAAGCATAATATCATCAAACAATCCCCACTCATACATCGTAATGTATCTGACTTCTTTTGTGTGACACTGTATAAAAAATATAAACGCAACGCACTTTTATTTGGAAATATTACATTGTGATCATCTCAATCTCTATCTACATCTCAATGCCTTACATAAATGTTACTGATTTCGATTTTAAAATTTCTGTTTGCAGGCAATTATGTATACGAAATTTTTGGAGTGGTCCTGTAAAATAAATATAAATGGTACGTACCTAAAATCATATTAATATTACATTGTCATTAGATTTACATAATTATGCAAAATTTATTCTTGATCGGATATTTGGAAGTGAGTTAAAATTGGAATACAAGTTTTGAATTAGGAAGACATACATACGAACGTTGTAAGTTAAAAGCTTATAAAAATAATGCAACTTTTTAAAATAAAATCATCAAAAGAGACACACTCATTTCTTTACAAAAAAAAAAAAAAAAATGAAAAAATGTCAACATACAATTAAGGACGTCAGTTTCGAAACTCGCCTTATCCGAAATTTAAAAAATCGTGTTTCTCTATCAATCTATTCTATCGGTATAACTGTATCAATCAAACACTACAATCTCCAAATTTTCATTGAATAACATTGGGTGCATTTAAAAGTTTTACGCGATTCCCCAAAATTTGATTTTCTCGGTAATGCGAGTTTTGAAACTCACTTCTTCAATTATTTTAAACAGTCTGAAAGTTAATTACTAAAAATTAACACTACCGTAATATTTACACGGGGGGCAGCATCTTCAGTTAAATCGCTTTAAAAATACTTCTTTACATTATTTAAAACCTTTTTGTAATTGGAACTATATGTCTTTGACTAACGGTTTAGGAATTGGCCATTAAACATCGTTTGAGTTAACGCCCTTTATAATACTTTAAGCACTTAGTGTACGACCCCTGAAAGCTTGGTCCAACTCATCTGTTTTAAGTTACAGAAAAGTGGTTTAAGTCATAAAATTGAAAATGTCATAACTCGGTCAATTTTAGTGTTAAATGAATGGTACATTTTTGCCGTTCTTGTTAGAGAAATAGGAAAAGTTTACTAAATATCTCATATAGGACCGGGAGACCGTATAAAAATTTAAATTTCGTAATTTTTAAACAAATGATTTTCTTGACCTAAATCGCTTTAAAAATACTTCTTTACCTCATTTAAAACATTTTTGTAATTAAAACTATATGTCTATGACTAACGGTTTAGGAATTAGCCATTGGACACCGTTGAGATCGGACACCCTGTATATCAAATACTTGAAAAATATAAAAAAATTGTGAATGTAAGATGTTTATAGATTGTAATTCTTAATAACGTTTTGCCAATAGTAATTAATACCTTCATGCAGTCTCGTTGGACATTAGATTAAAAGAAATACACGAGTTAATTTTGTAATGAATGTGTTGGGTTGGGACTTGCTAGTCCAAAAAAATGTGTGCTATTTATGGACACGCTTCTACAAATCATCTGCAGATAATATTTGTTTTCTACAAATCGTCGTACGATATTATTTGCAATTCTATTCATTCTTCTGAGCAAAGTAATTGTGATATCATCTTAACGAGAGCCGTAATGCATACTGACTATAGTGAAAATCCGAATATGAAATTAACGTTTTCTCGTTATGAGCGATGTATTTTCGAATATTGTATCTAAATTGTTACTATATAAATGTTTTTTCAATGTTATATGTTAGAGTGAAGAGTAATTATTGTAAAATACCTGAGCAAAATAAAAATCATAAATATAAAACTAAGTATGGAGGGCATTTTCAGCAAAACAAATATTAGTGAACTTCAAGCCGCGAAGGCTTGAAACTTAAACGATTTATAATTCCAGAAATGTTTAAAAAAATCAGTAGAAAAACTCGGAAATAATATATAAATTACATTGGTGGAGTTGATTCTATAACATACAGCAGAAATTTTTTTAAAAAGCTGATTCAAAAGGTGATTTTTGTCCATAAGAAATATTGTGTTGGCTACGTCCAAAATTTGATGGAGTAGTGACTTGAGAAGTCAAAAAAAAAAAAAAAAAAGTCTTTGATAAAAATGAGAAAAAAATACAAAATGATTGATAAATTAACTGTTTACTACGGCCGAAACGGCGAATTAAAAAATAAATAAAAATAAAAAAGGTAGAAGCTATTTTTATCACTTTTATCATCATAGTTCCACCTTCAAAAAATCTTTGCAAAAACAGCGTTCAAACGTTAAAAGACTAATGATAAATATGCAATGTTCTACGTCTACCGAATAAATCTAATATTTTACCTATGGCAATCAAGGTCTACCTGATTCTGTTTTAGAGGCAATGAAGTTGATGTACGAAAAGCTAATTGATATCGAACTGTATAAAAAGCGCATTGGTGATTTAAGCAAAATATTAATGAGACCTATATCCAGCTCTTGAGGAAATTATTTAGTTACAGTTTTTTATCAGTTTATTTCGCCATTTTTAATCGCAGATAATTGTGCAACGAGACCAAGTGAAGAAAATTATTTTAAAATACTGATGTCCCGACCAGTTAAAAAGCAGATTTACTTTGGACATCTGGCAACACTACATCTGAATTAAGTAATATATTCTTGCAATTTTTTTTTAAGCCATCTTGCTGAACGGCTTAATTCCATGAACGTTTTACTATGTTACAAAATAATCATATTGTCTAAACTTTTCATCTTACATATTCAAAATATATACAAGAATACAAGTTTTGAATTAGGAAGACATACATACGAACGTTGTAAGTTAAAAGCTTATAAAAATAATGCAACTTTTTAAAATAAAATCATCAAAAGAGACACACTCATTTCTTTACAAAAAAAAAAAAAAAAATGAAAAAATGTCAACATACAATTAAGGACGTCAGTTTCGAAACTCGCCTTATCCGAAATTTAAAAAATCGTGTTTCTCTATCAATCTATTCTATCGGTATAACTGTATCAATCAAACACTACAATCTCCAAATTTTCATTGAATAACATTGGGTGCATTTAAAAGTTTTACGCGATTCCCCAAAATTTGATTTTCTCGGTAATGCGAGTTTTGAAACTCACTTCTTCAATTATTTTAAACAGTCTGAAAGTTAATTACTAAAAATTAACACTACCGTAATATTTACACGGGGGGCAGCATCTTCAGTTAAATCGCTTTAAAAATACTTCTTTACATTATTTAAAACCTTTTTGTAATTGGAACTATATGTCTTTGACTAACGGTTTAGGAATTGGCCATTAAACATCGTTTGAGTTAACGCCCTTTATAATACTTTAAGCACTTAGTGTACGACCCCTGAAAGCTTGGTCCAACTCATCTGTTTTAAGTTACAGAAAAGTGGTTTAAGTCATAAAATTGAAAATGTCATAACTCGGTCAATTTTAGTGTTAAATGAATGGTACATTTTTGCCGTTCTTGTTAGAGAAATAGGAAAAGTTTACTAAATATCTCATATAGGACCGGGAGACCGTATAAAAATTTAAATTTCGTAATTTTTAAACAAATGATTTTCTTGACCTAAATCGCTTTAAAAATACTTCTTTACCTCATTTAAAACATTTTTGTAATTAAAACTATATGTCTATGACTAACGGTTTAGGAATTAGCCATTGGACACCGTTGAGATCGGACACCCTGTATATCAAATACTTGAAAAATATAAAAAAATTGTGAATGTAAGATGTTTATAGATTGTAATTCTTAATAACGTTTTGCCAATAGTAATTAATACCTTCATGCAGTCTCGTTGGACATTAGATTAAAAGAAATACACGAGTTAATTTTGTAATGAATGTGTTGGGTTGGGACTTGCTAGTCCAAAAAAATGTGTGCTATTTATGGACACGCTTCTACAAATCATCTGCAGATAATATTTGTTTTCTACAAATCGTCGTACGATATTATTTGCAATTCTATTCATTCTTCTGAGCAAAGTAATTGTGATATCATCTTAACGAGAGCCGTAATGCATACTGACTATAGTGAAAATCCGAATATGAAATTAACGTTTTCTCGTTATGAGCGATGTATTTTCGAATATTGTATCTAAATTGTTACTATATAAATGTTTTTTCAATGTTATATGTTAGAGTGAAGAGTAATTATTGTAAAATACCTGAGCAAAATAAAAATCATAAATATAAAACTAAGTATGGAGGGCATTTTCAGCAAAACAAATATTAGTGAACTTCAAGCCGCGAAGGCTTGAAACTTAAACGATTTATAATTCCAGAAATGTTTAAAAAAATCAGTAGAAAAACTCGGAAATAATATATAAATTACATTGGTGGAGTTGATTCTATAACATACAGCAGAAATTTTTTTAAAAAGCTGATTCAAAAGGTGATTTTTGTCCATAAGAAATATTGTGTTGGCTACGTCCAAAATTTGATGGAGTAGTGACTTGAGAAGTCAAAAAAAAAAAAAAAAAAGTCTTTGATAAAAATGAGAAAAAAATACAAAATGATTGATAAATTAACTGTTTACTACGGCCGAAACGGCGAATTAAAAAATAAATAAAAATAAAAAAGGTAGAAGCTATTTTTATCACTTTTATCATCATAGTTCCACCTTCAAAAAATCTTTGCAAAAACAGCGTTCAAACGTTAAAAGACTAATGATAAATATGCAATGTTCTACGTCTACCGAATAAATCTAATATTTTACCTATGGCAATCAAGGTCTACCTGATTCTGTTTTAGAGGCAATGAAGTTGATGTACGAAAAGCTAATTGATATCGAACTGTATAAAAAGCGCATTGGTGATTTAAGCAAAATATTAATGAGACCTATATCCAGCTCTTGAGGAAATTATTTAGTTACAGTTTTTTATCAGTTTATTTCGCCATTTTTAATCGCAGATAATTGTGCAACGAGACCAAGTGAAGAAAATTATTTTAAAATACTGATGTCCCGACCAGTTAAAAAGCAGATTTACTTTGGACATCTGGCAACACTACATCTGAATTAAGTAATATATTCTTGCAATTTTTTTTTAAGCCATCTTGCTGAACGGCTTAATTCCATGAACGTTTTACTATGTTACAAAATAATCATATTGTCTAAACTTTTCATCTTACATATTCAAAATATATACAAGAATACAAGTTTTGAATTAGGAAGACATACATACGAACGTTGTAAGTTAAAAGCTTATAAAAATAATGCAACTTTTTAAAATAAAATCATCAAAAGAGACACACTCATTTCTTTACAAAAAAAAAAAAAAAAATGAAAAAATGTCAACATACAATTAAGGACGTCAGTTTCGAAACTCGCCTTATCCGAAATTTAAAAAATCGTGTTTCTCTATCAATCTATTCTATCGGTATAACTGTATCAATCAAACACTACAATCTCCAAATTTTCATTGAATAACATTGGGTGCATTTAAAAGTTTTACGCGATTCCCCAAAATTTGATTTTCTCGGTAATGCGAGTTTTGAAACTCACTTCTTCAATTATTTTAAACAGTCTGAAAGTTAATTACTAAAAATTAACACTACCGTAATATTTACACGGGGGGCAGCATCTTCAGTTAAATCGCTTTAAAAATACTTCTTTACATTATTTAAAACCTTTTTGTAATTGGAACTATATGTCTTTGACTAACGGTTTAGGAATTGGCCATTAAACATCGTTTGAGTTAACGCCCTTTATAATACTTTAAGCACTTAGTGTACGACCCCTGAAAGCTTGGTCCAACTCATCTGTTTTAAGTTACAGAAAAGTGGTTTAAGTCATAAAATTGAAAATGTCATAACTCGGTCAATTTTAGTGTTAAATGAATGGTACATTTTTGCCGTTCTTGTTAGAGAAATAGGAAAAGTTTACTAAATATCTCATATAGGACCGGGAGACCGTATAAAAATTTAAATTTCGTAATTTTTAAACAAATGATTTTCTTGACCTAAATCGCTTTAAAAATACTTCTTTACCTCATTTAAAACATTTTTGTAATTAAAACTATATGTCTATGACTAACGGTTTAGGAATTAGCCATTGGACACCGTTGAGATCGGACACCCTGTATATCAAATACTTGAAAAATATAAAAAAATTGTGAATGTAAGATGTTTATAGATTGTAATTCTTAATAACGTTTTGCCAATAGTAATTAATACCTTCATGCAGTCTCGTTGGACATTAGATTAAAAGAAATACACGAGTTAATTTTGTAATGAATGTGTTGGGTTGGGACTTGCTAGTCCAAAAAAATGTGTGCTATTTATGGACACGCTTCTACAAATCATCTGCAGATAATATTTGTTTTCTACAAATCGTCGTACGATATTATTTGCAATTCTATTCATTCTTCTGAGCAAAGTAATTGTGATATCATCTTAACGAGAGCCGTAATGCATACTGACTATAGTGAAAATCCGAATATGAAATTAACGTTTTCTCGTTATGAGCGATGTATTTTCGAATATTGTATCTAAATTGTTACTATATAAATGTTTTTTCAATGTTATATGTTAGAGTGAAGAGTAATTATTGTAAAATACCTGAGCAAAATAAAAATCATAAATATAAAACTAAGTATGGAGGGCATTTTCAGCAAAACAAATATTAGTGAACTTCAAGCCGCGAAGGCTTGAAACTTAAACGATTTATAATTCCAGAAATGTTTAAAAAAATCAGTAGAAAAACTCGGAAATAATATATAAATTACATTGGTGGAGTTGATTCTATAACATACAGCAGAAATTTTTTTAAAAAGCTGATTCAAAAGGTGATTTTTGTCCATAAGAAATATTGTGTTGGCTACGTCCAAAATTTGATGGAGTAGTGACTTGAGAAGTCAAAAAAAAAAAAAAAAAAGTCTTTGATAAAAATGAGAAAAAAATACAAAATGATTGATAAATTAACTGTTTACTACGGCCGAAACGGCGAATTAAAAAATAAATAAAAATAAAAAAGGTAGAAGCTATTTTTATCACTTTTATCATCATAGTTCCACCTTCAAAAAATCTTTGCAAAAACAGCGTTCAAACGTTAAAAGACTAATGATAAATATGCAATGTTCTACGTCTACCGAATAAATCTAATATTTTACCTATGGCAATCAAGGTCTACCTGATTCTGTTTTAGAGGCAATGAAGTTGATGTACGAAAAGCTAATTGATATCGAACTGTATAAAAAGCGCATTGGTGATTTAAGCAAAATATTAATGAGACCTATATCCAGCTCTTGAGGAAATTATTTAGTTACAGTTTTTTATCAGTTTATTTCGCCATTTTTAATCGCAGATAATTGTGCAACGAGACCAAGTGAAGAAAATTATTTTAAAATACTGATGTCCCGACCAGTTAAAAAGCAGATTTACTTTGGACATCTGGCAACACTACATCTGAATTAAGTAATATATTCTTGCAATTTTTTTTTAAGCCATCTTGCTGAACGGCTTAATTCCATGAACGTTTTACTATGTTACAAAATAATCATATTGTCTAAACTTTTCATCTTACATATTCAAAATATATACTTTATAATTTTTATGGTATGGAATATTTTCTTGTAAAAAATATTTTTTAACGTAAATTTTGAAAAACTTTTGTTCTTAAATTACATAATTGAAATCTAAAGTAGCAATATATTTAGAAATAGCAAACTTTTGTTTTTTCCATCAATGTGCGCACTCTAAATCAGAAAAAATGGTGAGATTTGTTGCGTATAACTTATTGTATTATTCAATTATTTCTGTTACAATATGTACCGTACCAGCATTTCCAGCAGTCTCTGCCGTATACGAAAGAGCGCAAGAAAGTGGAACCAGCAAATTAAACAAGTGGGTAAGTGTGATCACAGATCGCACAGAGGGTTTCGTTTAATATTCCTTTCAAAACACTTTATCCTTTTGAAAAATCTGTTAGTTCTATATTACAAAACCAGGGGCGCACTCTATTCTAAACAAACCTCTATACGAACAAAACTCCGTTTTACATATTATCCGTATATATATAAGTCGAAGGGATTGGGCCCATAGCACCCGAGATAAGTAGGCGCCCCCTGGCGGTAAAAAGTGGAAATAAAATATGTAAGGTTGTGGTGCATAATATGAACGAATGGTAAAAGGGGTGTCTGAAAAAGTTGGAAAAGTGTTCCCCGGGTGAAAAGGGCGGAGTTTAGAGAAATTGCTTAAAATATACAAGTTAGAGCCCGGAGGAGTAAACAATATAAGACTTTTTGAAAATTTTACGATTTGCCGTGTGGTCTGACGTATTCAGCTATACGTATGCAAAAATTCATATCTTCAACTTAATTAGGGGCTCTCTTAGAAATAATTGCTTAAAATACATATGTGGTAGCTCAAAGGGTTAAACGTAAGACTTTTTCAAGATTTTATGATTTGTCACCTGGCCTCGGGTGTTCTGCTATAAGTATGCAAAATTTTAAGTCTCCAATTTAATAAGGGGCTCAGCTAGAAAGAATTGCTTAAAATACGCATCTGGGAACCCAAACGTTAAATGTACGACTTTTTCAAATTTTTATGATTTGTCGCATGATGGTGTTCAGCTATAAGTATGCAAAATTTCACGCCTCCAACCTAAATAGGGTGTCACTTAGAAAGAATTGTTTAAAATATACTTGTAGGAGCCCAAAAGGTTAAATGTACGACTTTTTCAAAATTTTATGATTTGTCGTTTGATGTGAGGTATTCATCTATAAGTATGCAAAATTTCACTCCTCCAACCTTATTAGGAGCTCACTTAGAAAGAATTGTTTAAAATACACATGTGGGAGCGCAAAGGGTTAAATGTACGACATTTTCAAAATTTTATGATTTGTCGTTTGATGTGAGGTATTCAGCTATAAGTATGCAAAATTTCACGCCTGCAACCTAATTAGGGACTCACTTAGAAAGAATTGTTTAAAATACACATGTGGGATCCCAAGGGGTTAAATGTACGACCTTTTCAAAATTTTATTATTTGTCGTATGATGTGTGATGTTCATCTATAAGTATGCAAAATTTCAAGTCTTCAACATGTATAGTTTCTGAGAACGGGCTTTGTGACGGACAGACAGACAGACGAAATGACGGACAGACAGACAGACAGACAGAGGAGCGAGACGAATAGGGTTTCGTCAGATGAACGAAACCCTAAAAATGCGTTGCAGCCAAGAGAAAATTGCAGTTTTAGAGGTTTTATTAGGTGAAAAATTTTGAATAAGTAAGTCTATGTAAATAAACAAACATTCAACCTGATTTAATTAATGAGCACTCCTTTTTAAAAATTCGGATAAGCCAAAGTTAAGCTCATTTGTCATGAAAAGGTTCTAAAAAATAACATATTAATAACAATACGCATTGACCAATCAGGGCAGAAGCGATAAATTTAAATATATTATTATTATTATTATTTTAATATTACATCTAAATTATCTTTAAGTATTGAATTATAAAATAAAAATAAAATAAATAAAAAAACTAAATATATAGTGAAAAAAAATATAAAAAAACATTATTTTTCTACCTGTAATAATACGTTACTTAACCCCTGAACGGTCGCATTAAATTACGGTTTAAAAATTCTGATTGCTTATTGCCACCACTTTTTTTAAAAAGAAATATTCACAATATTTAATGACCGGTAAACTGATACCAGAATAAAGTCAGTTACGCTGTTTTATAAAACTGGTGGGAATCAAACAATCTGTATAAAAGACAAAGCCTGTGAATATCACGGGAGCTAGAATTAAGGGGTCATTAACATGTAACGTTCATGTCCGAAATAATTGTATAAGTAATTGAAAAAGAGTAAATATATAGTTTAAATTATCAAACGAATATCAGATATCGTTGTTGTTTTTATTGAAATTTTTATCAATGAAAAATTCAATAACTCATTTCACAACAAATAGTAATGATGATATGGATCTTGAAGAATAATTTTTAAATTAGTGTGATAATGAGCTAAAATATTTTGTTTTATTAAATTAAATTACTCGAAAAGCCTAGTTCTTTTAAGCTATTTGTTTAGTACATTTTACATATTTTTGAAATATTAACTACATAATAACATAAATCATCGGGACCGAGATTATTCCGAATTTTTGAAGGAATGTCAAAAGTAGTAATTAGGAAAATCAAAAGTAGTACTATATTCTTAATGAAGTGCCTTTAGCCCTAATTTATTTCATTAATAAATTCTAATTATGTAAGAAAAATAAAAACATTAAATATAAAAATAAACAAAACAATTAAATATAATTAATTGATATTTTCTATGTTCCAGGGAAAAAAAAAATCTAATAAAAAGTGAAATTATTTCTTCCCGTGTAATTTCGAACATATCGTTGTCAATTTTGATTGCTTCAATTTTTTTGGCCATTCTTTAACAAGTTTTTCTTGTATTTTATACAAATGAAGAATTTCTATTACGGATCTATTTCGGGAATATAGTCTTATTCTGTAAAGCAAATAATAATTTGTGCATTTTAGTTAAATTTATGAATATTTTCTAGTGACACCTTTTCCAATGCATGTTTTGCATCCACGTCTTAGGAGCTGTTACTTGCGTTATCGACAGTTCTATTTAGCACAGCGTCAGAAGAGAGACTCAAATGAAATGGTGTACTAGTCTTCCCGTCATGCTGAGCAACAGTGCAGCTCCCAGAAAATTTGTTCAGAATATAATCGCCCCTGACAAATGAAAAAATATGTCAAATATTATTTGTTTTTCATTTTACTTTCGATTTTGAAGTTTTCATATCATAAAGAATTGCTATTTTTCTTCTACCATAACTTGAAAGTGTCAAAGGAAAAGGAAGGGAAAAGGTGGTTGTGTTGCCGGATTTTTGAAATTACACTGTAATTTATATAAATGCATGGGGAAATGGTAATTTAGTTTCTTATCCATCCAAGTGGGCTACATAAAAACCTCTGCCAGTCATGCAATAATTGATGATACATGAAATTGAATGAAATAAAAAAAACAAATCCGTATTTCCACCCTTATGCTCTAAATCTTTTATTCCCTAAAATATGTTTTTAGTTGTTAAGGAGTCTTGTACCTTTTAAACGCGACGAAAATTAACGAAAAAATTTGAATTAGTCTATCTTCAATACCTTTTCATTTATAAACATGAAATTTTGGATATTGATTAAACAGAATGTGCTTTGTAATATGCTGGCATTAGAAATTTATTAGCATTTTACAGAATTTGTGTATCTCTCTATTCTAAAAAAAAGTAACTACCGCTGTCACCGCCGCCGCCGCCGGTTTTGATTTTTTTCTGACCGGAGGCCTTTCTTCGTTAATATTAACAAAAATAATGCATACAAAAATATGAAAATCGGTGGTTTTATACAGAAATGTTTGATAAACACGCTGATGCAGACAGTTTTCAAATCGAAGAATTATTTTAAGAGTTATTTAATGCTAAAGTTGGACAAAATCGTTCCACTAAAAAAGTTTTATAGCAGCAAAAACTATACATAGCCGTGTATTCATTTTTAAATCATTTTATGCGTTAGAATTTGCCGGAGTGCAGATTGCATTAATTTTTTTATTTTGACTCATTTTTTCAGGTTTTATTTCTATTTTAAATTCAAATTTTCAGCATTTCTAGAGATATTTTTTACAGATTTCAGAAAATTGTACTAATTTAAACTGTTGCCAACTGTATAAAAAGCGCAAGCAATAATGTTTGCTTCAAATTAAAAGTTTATTTACACGTGACTATTATAAACAGGAAAAAAACTTTCAAATTAGAATTAAATAATTACGTATAAAAAGCAGGAACTTATTAAAAATTACGTCATAAAAAGTATACACGTGAATTTTAAAAGAGAAAGGATATTGTAAAATAATAAATTCATTAACATGCGCTAGAAGTCTTAGGAGAAATTACGTCACATTATAGTTATTACATAAAATGAACACAAAATAATATTGCAAAAAAGTTTAAATTTAGAAATTGCGCTAGACATTTATTTGATATTTTGAGAATTAATTTAAAATGTCTCATTTAAAAGAACTTTCTTTTCGCGTTGTTAAAAAATACCAGGAGACAAAGACTCTCTTTACTTAATTCCTTTTATATTAGCTTATTTTGAAATGTTGTTACGTCATCAAGTTATTTTTATTTCGACGTTTTATTTGTGTTTTTATTAATGTTGTACGAATTTATTTGTTCTTTCGTTATTTAAAATAAAAATTATATCAATTTGTATAATTTGGCGAGTGGTTTGGCGATTTATATAATTTGGCGAAATCGGTCGACAGGATAATCAAGTAGTACCGCAGCAGATTTGGCGTTAAAATTCCCCAATCAAAGAGAAATGAATAGAAATTCGTTTATAGGGAGATCGCCACTGTTTTTTAAATTATAATTCAATCTTTAGAAATCTTTTTAAAGCCGATCAAATTAGCGTGCATTTAGTGTCTGCGATGTCTGGACGGGGGTTGACGAGCGTAGCTCGTAGGGGGCCGAGCCCCCTAGTTGTTGAAATCAAAATATCTTTTTTTTTTTTTTTTTTTTTTTTTTTTTTTACTCCATAAGTCGGAGCGCATGATATCTGGAGAAAGTATATACGGATTGGCATGAAATTTAGTAAAGATACTAAACAAATATCTCTCTATTCTAAAAAAAAGTAACTACCGCTGTCACCGCCGCCGCCGCCGCCGCCGCCGCCGCCGCCGGTTTTGATTTTTTTGTGACCGGAGGCCTTTCTTCGTTAATATTAACAAAAATAATGCATACAAAAATATGAAAATCAGTGGTTTTATACAGAAATGTTTGATAAACACGCTGATGCAGACAGTTTTCAAATCGAAGAATTATTTTAAGAGTTATTTAATGCTAAAGTTGGACAAAATCGTTCCACTAAAAAAGTTTTATAGCAGCAAAAAGTATACATGGCAGTGTAATCATTTTTAGATCATTTTATACGTTAGAATTTGCCGGAGTTCAGATTGTATTAATTTTTTTATTTTGACTCATTTTTTCAGGTTTTATTTCTATTTTAAATTCCAATTTTCAGCATTTCTAGAGATATTTTTTACAGATTTCAGAAAATTGTACTAATTTAAACTGTTGCCAACTGTATAAAAAGCGCAAGCAATAATGTTTGCTTCAAATTAAAAATTTATTTACACGTGACTATTATAAACAGGAAAAAAACTTTCAAATTAGAATTAAATAATTACGTACAAAAAGCAGAAACTTATTAAACATTACGTCATAAAAAGTATACACGTGAATTTTAAAAGAGAAAGGATATTGTAAAATAATAAATTCATTAACATGCGTTAGAATTCTTAGGAGAAATTACGTCATATTTACGTCACATTATAGTTATTACATAAAATGAACACAAAATAATATTGCAAAAAAGTATAAATTTAGAAATTGCGCTAGACATTTATTTGATATTTTGAGAATTAATTTAAAATGTCTCATTTAAAAGAACTTTCTTTTCCCTTTGTTAAAAAATACCAGGAGACAAATACTCTCTTTACTTAATTCCTTTTATATTAGCTTATTTTGAAATGTTGTTACACGTGTATACGTCATCAAGTTATTTTTATTTCGACGTTTTATTTGTGTTTTTATTAATGTTGTACGAATTTATTTGTTCTTTCGTTATTTAAAATAAAAATTATATCAATTTGTATAATTTGGCGAGTGGTTTGGCGATTTATATAATTTGGCGAAATTGGTGGCAGGATAATCAAGTAGTACCGCAGCGGATTTGGCGTTAAAATTCTCCAATCAAAGAGAAATGAATAGAAATTCGTTTATAGGGAGATCGCCACTGTTTTTTAAATTATAATTCAATCTTTCGAAATCTTTTTAAAGCCGATCAAATTAGCGTGCATTTAGAGTCTGCGGTGTCTGGACGGGGTTGGCGAGCGTAGCTCGTAGGGGGCCGAGCCCCCTAGTGTGCGTTTAAAATGAACTACTATTAGGCTAAAATTATATCATTAACTATATAAAAAAAATTTTGTAAAACAAAATCAAAATTTTACATTTTAATGAATAAAAATAGTCATAACTAAAATTATTACCATTGTAAACACTTAAAAGTAGTTCATTTTAAACACATATATTTCTTTAGTACGTTAACCAAATTTCATGCCAATCCATCCGTACTTTTTCAAGATATGCGCGCAATGACTTATGGAGTAAAAAAAAAGAGCTATTTTGATTTCAACAATACATAAATTCTGTAAAAGGCTAATAAATTTCTAATGACAGCATATTACAAAGCACAATCTGTTTAATCAATATCCAAAATTTCATGTTTATACATAAAAAGGTTTTGAAGATAGACTAATTCAGACTTTGAAGTTGTTTTTTTTTAAGTTTTGACGCGTTTAAAAGGTACAAGACCCCTTACTTTACTTTGTATTTAAGTTAATTCTTAAACCCTTTTAAACTAACATTAGCATACAAAACAGTAGCATTTTAAATCTGCTATTTCTTTAAAATAGAAATTAACATATATTTTTAATTATGCATAATATTTGCATTGTATGGAATTTTTTAATTATTTTACTATTTTAAATGTCAGGAATAAACTCAACACGTGTTTGCTGTTCGAAACACTATATGTGACACGAATATATTATACAATTAATAATGATTTGAATTGATGAAGCAAAAATATGTGTTACCATTAGCAGCAAACAATATCTGTCATGTACTTTCAATCAATACTTTCTGTTGAAATATAATCCCTTAATGATAAATTTTATGAGCAATCAATTCCGACTTGTAATGAATGTGAATGAACATTGTGTTTTTTTTTTTGTTTTTTTTTTTTTTTTTTTCAGATTTACTTTGAATAATAATTATGTCCGTAGTTTCTTTTTATGGAATAAATTCAACGATAGAATTCAACGATTGCAATATGAAATTATTTAGTGTTTTTCTTTAATCTAAAATATGTCTATCCTAAATTTAAACATTTAATATTTAATTTTAAATTTAAAATGAAAAAAGATACAAAGTATAAAAAGTTAGGAAGTAAATCTCACTCTTTGAGTTTATTTTAAATGTCATAATTAATATGTTACGATTGGTATGGCATATAATACGAAATATATTTATCGAAAATAAAAATATTTATGAGTAAAAAATGTTTAATTTGACTGTTAATAAATTTTTGATAATGATGTGGGTCATTGTATAAAGTTTCTTGTCATCAACACTAATAAAAAAAAACACTGCGTACACAAAAAAATAACTAACAAGTAAAAATTAAATTTAAAAAATCCAGAAAAAAAAACCGACGGCGTATAAACCGAACTAATTAATTATTTCTCATCAATGTGAAACTATATTTTATTATACTTACCTATTTTTTTATATTTACTTGTATTGATTAACTTGATATAGTGTTATGTGCTAACTTGTATTGATTACTTGTATTGATTTAAGTTGTGTTTAATTATTAGTGCCTATATATAAACACTGTTTTGATGAGGCCTATAGATGTCTATGAAGATTAGAGTTACAGTGAAGCTAGAGACCTGCACAATTTCCAGGTTGTGTGATATTTAAACGGAACTTCTAACTGTAAAATAGTCAATGAAACATCGTCTTTATTTTGAAAGACCTATCCAATGATATGCCACTCAATATGGTGCTTAAAATTTTGTTTAATCTCTATCGCTATTTTGTACTTTACGGCCGCCATTTTGAATTTATAAAAACAAAATCTAACGTACAGCCATAGGACGGTTAAGATGAATCGATAGAGACCTCATTCATTAAAATCCAACCAGTCGTTTCGATGTTTCAAGGGTATAAATAAATCCACATACACAGAGACGCGCCAAATACATAACACTTCTTGGCAGTAGGGTAAAAAGCTAGCTTCTTGGATAGTGATTCTTAATCTTATAGGAGGTACCGAACCCTACATTTTTCTTACATGCATTAACCAAACCTTTCTTAATTATAAAAATTATATGGTTTATTTTTCAAATTCAAATCTTAGGGATACTCTTATATAATTTATTCGTGCTCAAAATGAACGATACAGTTCCACATATAATCAGTGCTTAAAGAACACAACCAACGAAACAGAATAGATTTGCTAGATATTAAAACATAAATCTAGAAACAAATGCATTTTTATGAATTTAAAATTGTTATTATTTTAATATCATTGTTAATAATGCAAACCAATTTTGGAATATTTAGTAATTTTTTAATAAAAAATTAGATATTTAAAAATTTGATATTGAACTTAAAACTTAATATTGATTCATGTCGCTTAATTTAATGATTCAAACAGAACTTAATTTCGTTAAAGTTTGTTTTTACTTACTAAGCCCTTATTATTATTATTTTTTTTTTGAAAAAAAAATAACATTTTTTTTTTAACTTCACGACAATTAAATGCTGCCATGAATTTTGTTTTTGTCTCATTCACTAAAAACCTAAATTTCGAACTTCATGCAGCTAACGATTTATAATATATATTTTTTATTACTTGATTTTATTTTACATTTTTATAATATTAAACCTGGATATCAAGGTAATTACTTTTAGAGCTCTGCTCTTATACGAATATTTTCTTTTTTTTCCGTTTTATTTTTTACGGAAAAGAATGACAAAATTTTCTTTCTGACACACACACATATATATTCTTGACAATGGTAAAAAAATATAACGAAAATTGTAGATCGGCTCAATTTATTTAATTGATACTTACATGCAAAATATTTTAGCTTAAATGTTTTAAACAAAAATCATTATTTTTTTTATATTATTGAGTGTTAAATTTTATTTAATTATAAAGCACTCAAATAATAATAATAATAAAATTAAAATCCTAAAACTTCTCTTCCTAGTAAAACATGTCAATACAGAAATGAATTATCGACAAAAATATAACGCATTTACCAAGCTTGGGTTCGAACCTGCGCCCGCTACAAAATTTCTAAGCTTTAGACCGCTGCGTTAGTCCACTACGCTAGCGGGAACTCATTGTCGTTCCATCTAAATTGAAGAGTTTCGAAAAATAATTGACGCATATGCAATTGTCTCGAATTTGAGTTTTGATCTTACAGAAATAATTTTGCGTTTTAATATTTGATACCTTACTTTTTCAAAGAAGCAGCTACAATTTAACATGCTAATTTCTCAGTCTTCGTGCGTAACTATTGCCAATTCATAAGACGGGTATAACATGTCTCCCTCAAATCACTGTGTTTATCTTCTGTATGTAATATGACCAAAGCAATATGACAATCACGAAATAACCCATATCTAACTCTTAATATCGACACAGTAAATTTTTGAATTGTTAATAATGCTGAAAGAACCAAATAATATTAACTTTGTGACAGAAAGAAAAGCTAGTTTACAGCAAGATCGAATAGCAGACGAACTTAAAACAACTTCTACCTGTGATGTGATAGTTCAACTGAGCGAGTCTTTGCGCATGTGCAGCGCGTCACTCAAAAGGCAGAATTGTCCTTATATACTGCGCATGCTCAACTGTAGAATTTTAATTTAAAATTACGGCTAATGAATAAAATATGTCAACAAACGATTGTGCGATAATAAATATGTGGCCAAAAATCTTTCATTTAAAAAAAAGATTGGTGTAATTTGATGCAGTAGTTCTTCTCACGGACTGTCGAAAAAAAAAAAAAAAAAACGCTTAGAGTTTTAAATATATAGATATCAGATGATATACCTTTGTAACATGGCAATAAAGGTGAAAAATAAGCACGATAACACAGATCTATCTTAAAATTGGAAAAAAATCTTTATTCGAAATTGTGAGAATCCTGAAATGCTTTCTGTTGAGAAAAATTGCAGTGCCGAAAACATTTCCACCAATTTCTAATGTGCTTCTAAAATCAATTATAAAATTCGTCATTATTCTTAATTTTGATGACAAAAATGTGAGATCTTTCCAGGACATTCTGGAAAGATGAAAATTCAAGAATATCACAGATGACAACGAACAACAAATTAACCTGTTTGGATAAGCTAAAAAAAGTGAAAGGACTGTTTATTGTTAAGGATCTGTTTGATTTCTTCCATGTAAACATAATTCACTTTTAAATTATAAAAGATATATAATATAGATTGTGCTGGAAGATGGGTTCTGACGAGATTTCGGAGAAACTTTGGTTGGGGAAAAAATTAAAATTTGGTAACCACTGACCTAGATTCTTTTAATACATTAACTCTTTGAATATATCATGTAATGTGTGTTTAAATCATTAAATTTTATATCCAAAAGTTAATTATGGAAGGTACATAATTATTGCAATCCATATTTGGGTATTTTGTACACGTAACTATCCAGCTTAAAAGGTTCCTAACCGCTTAAAAACATAATATATAAGGTTTGCAATGTTTTCACATTAAGTTGAATTTTCCACACAAATATTAAATTTCATAGTGTAATTTAGTATATATTTCGCTACAAAATTTAAATATTATACATATAGATGGGTATTATGGTAATTTATCTATTCAAAATAGCAAAACATATATATTTTACGAATTCGTATAACTATATCGGTTACTGAAAACTACGATTATTTTAAGAATAAAATCACACGACGACCAAATTGTCGAAAGCCAAAAAATCCTGTGTTATTTTAAACATTAATATGACATAAAATATATAATTAAACAAATAATACTTGCAAGGATATATTAAATAAGAAAGATTATATTTACAGTTTATGAGAGTTTAATTAAATAACTTACGATAAATTTATACTAATCTCTTGCAGATAATTACTTAAGTTTTAAAATTTATCTAATTAAAAATGAATAACCTATTTGCTTAAAAAGATAACTTTTAAAAAGTTATATAATTTTTACATGCTTTTTAAATTTCTGCCATCGTAAGATATATTATTATAATAAATCATGATATTTCATTAGCTTCATCTAAAAAATGGAAAGTGATGTAAAGATGAATTTTATGGTCAATTTACTGATGTGCGTTTAATGACTCATTAGGGATTGTAGCAGAAAGTTTCTTATGACTGCAGTTTTAATATAGTTTAGCGTAAAAAATAGCGTTCATTATAAAGATAACATAAAAAAAATATTCTGATGCGCAAAAATTATCACTCAAATAATTACTAGAACTTTTTATCATAGTAACAAAAAATTCCAAGGCCATCAAACGGAAAAAATGAAGATTTCTATCGGTTCATTACATAATTCAACCTAAGTATACTTCAAAAGTGATCACATATTTATTAACGTACTGTGAATATAATCAAAATTGGGATTTATACTGTCGAAATTCTCGTTAAAATAATTTTCTTGATTTAACAAAATTAAAAAAATAATCTCGAAAATTGTAGTCTACTTAAAAATGTTAAAGATCTAATCCATTGTTTAAAAATGTTTAAATACAAATTTTCTTTCGTGTCGATTCTTGAACAGTAATTGATAAACAGGGAACAGCGTTTTCAATATTTGTTGTTGTTGTTGTTTTATTTATTTATTTTTAATTTTTTTTTTTTTTCTGACACATAAGGAGAAAAAAACTTCCCATTTTTGCATATGACATTGGCCACCATAAAGTACATACTTCGTAGTTCTTAAAGTATTAAAAAAACATTTTACATCAATTTTAACAAAATGTAAATATATTCTTATTTTGTATTTTTAAGGTATTATTGAAGAAAGGGAAAATGGTCGAAACAGAAGAAATCTGTTTTAAAACTTTATGTGCTATTTGGTATCTGTATCTAACGACAGCTTTCGATTTTTCTCTCAAAAATTTATGGGAAAAAGGGAAAAAATATTAAACATTGTAGGTACCTTTAATTAAATATCTAAAAGTTCAACTCTCTTCCATTATTGGAGAAATTAAATATTTATCTACTCTTATCCTTTATATCAGGGCTGCCACAGGCGACTATTTTTTAACCCTATCTCGCACCACATTTTTAAAAGAAATTTTTCTCTCATACACATTAAGAAAATGTGAAAGAGAAATATACTACAAAATTTACATTTTAAAAATATTGATGCTAGCAGAGTATAATACAAAGAAATAGTTAAAATAAATAGTTAAAAGTAAAATACAAAGAAATAGTTAAAATAAATAGTTAAAAGTAAAATACAAAGAAATAGTTCAATTTAATTAGTTAAATTTTAAAACGCATGCCGAAATTGAAACGCACTTCAAGCAATTATTACTCAAAGACAGTACTGCAATCGATTCATTTTGTGTGTCTCTGTAAATGAGCTATACGTGCTATGAATGCCCTATTCTATCGTAATCATTCTTCCATATATACCATAATGTATTGGAATGCTTTTGGGTGCCCCTGTAAGTGAACTATTAATCCCACATACTTCTTATACAATACCAAACGTGCTTAGGTGACTTTAAATAACGTTTATCAATTGTATGAAAATCCGAGTATATTTAGTGCCGTTAGAGCGCAGACAAAAGGCCAAACGGGCAAACGGACAGACAAACCGAAAGCATAAATACGTTTGAACTTAGTTGGAAAGTGTTAAGAAACACTAAAACTTTCCTGCAATATTTACAGTAAGTTTTGACAACGGCGAAAAGATTTTATAAATAAAAAAAGAAGTGATTAACACAATTTGCATAACTACAGACATACAAACATTAAAATTTTATTAAAAACAATTAAAATATAGTTAAATATATATATATACATTTCGGCTATTTTCATAGCTCCCATCAGTAAACGAGCAGAGTCACAAAACAGCAAGAGCCACAGTAAACGAAAAGAAACAGTTAAAATCACGGTCTAAGTAGAATAAAATAATCAGCAGGAACTTGGGTTGCTTCGTTGATTGGCGATTCAGCTAAAACAGTTCTCCAACCCTCAAGGAAGACACGGCTAAAATATACGGGGCAATTGGCTTCCACAATTCGTGCACTCTCAAAATCGGGGACATGATCGAACTCAAGTGCATGTGCAACCAATCTTGAATTCAGAGTACCTTTATTAAAAGAATCTTTATGTTCCTTGAGTCTAGCATTTAATGAGCGTCCAGTCTCACCAATGTAAATCGAACTGCAATTTTAATGTGTGTATGTCTGTAGTTATGCAAATTGTGTTAATTATTAAGGAATCCAGATGTAATTATGTATGTATTTTTAAAAAAGAAGTAAGTTTACCTCTATTTAATTCAAATTCTTTTCACAAAAAATGAAGAGTATAATATGTATGCATTTCTTTTTTTTACTTTATTTAAAACAAAAGAGTGACGACAAAATGAGATTTCATTCTTCCGAAAATTAAATGATTCGCTATTCCGGAAAGAATAAAAATATCTCTATTTATAAAGAGTAAAGAACTTTTAGAGTGTTATATTTAACAAACCGTTACCGAAGTTAAAAATAATTGTGTCCATTTTTTTTAAATTAAAGATTGAAATTATACGTTTCTGTCTAATTTTAAATTGTTATTCGCAACAGGAGCATTCTTATGCTGTTTTTTTTTTTTAATTACCACTCTAAATATGTGTTAATTTAAAAAATCTCGATATGTTTTATATTCAAAACTGTTAGTGCTCTAATCAATTATTATATTAGAATGACTGTGCAGAAAAGTTTTTGATGACAAAGCATAATAATTACCTGTGTCATCATAAATATCGCAATTTCACTTTACATAAATTGTGAAACCTCATTCATCTAAATAATTCCCTTTAAAAATAATTTTTCTTTTATTCTTTATATTTACTTTTGTTTAATTTAATTTTAAGCGATCTTAACCCAGTTCAGATGTAGCATCTCTATTTTTGGACGTTTCATGAAATACCTATAAATACATAATTTAACTATACTTATTTGTGAAATTACTATTATTGAACCAGTGTTTATGATTGTTTATGCATTTTAAAATTAACTTATTGGATATACTTATAAAGCATTAATTCATAACCTTCTACATGATTTATGTCATCACTAAATAAGTTGAGAATGATATAACTTTACATATCTCTTATAGCTCTAAAAGTTTAGGCACATTTCTCTTTTTTATTATTATTACTCTAAAATCCTCGTTCGAAAACCTCTCTTCAAGATTTTGCTCGATTTATAGTTATGACCACATGAATTCAGCTCAATTTCTCTACTTCAAGCAGAATTTCCCAAGAGATCATAAACATTAGGAAGCCGTTAAATATTCACGGGAATGCAAGAGTTATTTGCTGCGAATCAATGCACATATTACTATAAATTTTACAGATGAACAATAATTTATTGAATTTTATAAGTTTAATGCTGTTTAATATGTAGTTGTTTCACACTGTAAATAACCACAAATATTTTTGAACAGTATAACTACCTATTGTTTAACTTCAGTATAAAAATTTTAATTATTTTATTACCGCAATGGGGGAATTTTGTTTTCTAGACATGTTTTCTTTTTAACTTTTCTTTATAAAATATTTTAAATAAATAAAACTATTAATAACATACCATCATCATGAACAACAACCGTTTGAAACCCACTGCTGGATGTAGGTCTCCACCAGACTTTTCCAATGTTTCCAGTGCTTTAGCCATCCAATTAACACATACCGCATTTCTGTTTTCGTCATTCCATCTTACTTGACGTCTTCATGTCTTTCTGATCGCTGCCTTAACCAGTAACATGCAGACTACCGGGAATTAAGAGCCGTGTTTTGTTTTGTGAATTCATGATAAAATAAGGGGTGGAGAGGTGGTAAAATTCCTCCACGATGACCAAGCGGGTTGGAGGAAGCCCATGAGCGTTCGTTTTCCAAGCACTAGGCAATGGTACTAACAGGCTCCACGGTGGAAGGTGCGAATTGGGCATTAACTCTCTGCTCCCTGACGATTCCTTTAAGTCCTCCTCGAAGGCAATTAAAGGGTCTTCTCCTGGTTGAGATGCAAAGGCTATTAAACGCCCTACATTTCTATTTTAACTTTTTATTTTGTATTGCATGAAAAATTCATTGAGTCTGATTATATGCTGTAGTTTTAAAAGATTTTATACATTTGGTTAATGCGTGCAAAATTTTACTTTTTTCATTAATGTATGCTATTATTTTGCTTTTTTTCATTCATACATTCTTTATTATAATATTTTTCGGAGCAATTGATTCATTTATTAGCTTTATCAGTATATTTAATAAGCGATTTTTTACTTACTTAAAAATATTTGCACACTAAAAAGATTACAACGTATTTTTTTTCGTTACTAAATTTAACAAATTATCAATCGATTTACGTTATGAATTATAAGTGCAGGAGAACGTGTAACAAATTTGAAAACAAAATTTAAACCATACTCTTCTATAAACATAAAGGTGCCAGCTCGAAATTCTACGAAATAGATGGAAATATACTCAAATTCTTTTCTACAGCCCTGTATATTACATAGACACTCCAAATAACAAGATGAAATTTAAGTGAGATAAAACCATGCTTGAAACTACTGAAATCACACTTCCAGTATTTAATATCCATAGGTATCTAAGTTTACAGTTCTTAGCATACACTGTATTATTATATTTATGTGGTACAAACATCTCTTAGTATACTAATTGTAGTTGAGCTGGAAAAGGCATAACTCAAAAAAAAAAAAAAAAAAAAAAAAAAACCCTTTAAGCAACTCACACTGTAAAAAAAATTCCGCAACGTTCCTGGGAAAAAATGGGCAGCTGAGTTGCCCATTATTTCCGAGAAACATTTCTTGAAAATGACTGGTACTTTACTGTATATGTTAAAAACTTTCTACAGAAATGCCAGTAAGTTTCCTGCGAAATACCAGGAATATTTCTGTTGACAGCAAAACATTACTGACATATTCAAGGCTAGAGTACCACAAGAGCGAATAATGTCCAGACCAGGGATCGAACCTGGATACTTGGCGTGCCGTGCCAATGCCTTACCTGTTAGGCTATCCGGACCGATACCTGGCTGACATAATTCACTCTGGATGTTCGTTCCCTTCATTATGACATTACTGACATTTCAGAGCATGCGGGATCCGCAGACGATTTTTACATTTCCAGTTGACAATTTTCGCTTTATTATCATTATTTGTTAGAATGAAAAAATATTTTGAAATTGACATCAAAATTATTATTTATAATTTACATGAAAAAATAAATTTTCAGTTAAAATTCAATAAAGTAAATATATATGTGATATATTGTTTCTGAACTTTGCTTAAAATATAAAAATATATAAATGTAAATAATAATTAGAAAAAAAATCTAGACATAAAATATTTTGGATTTTCGTCAGTGATTATGTTAGTTTACAAGTTAGATAAAATACATATAAATTTTCATGAAAAAAAAAACCTAAACGTAATTGTATATTTTTTCCGAAAAAAAAAAAATCAAATTTGCAGCAATTCAAAGTGTCAAATACATGTCAAATTTAAATCAAATTGTAATAAAGTGTTAAAATATAAAATTAATTAAAAAAGAAAAAAAAAGTCCAGAGGTAGCATCGAACCCGGGCCGTACGGGTGGCGTGCAAGCTTTCTGCGTCCACACCACGAAAGACACGTTGAGAGCTGCAAACTAATGGGTATTTGAAACGTATGCTAAAACTCGGCATCTAATTTCTGAAAATCTAAGGCCCATTTGAAGAAATCCTTTCACAAGAATAATTAGAGATAAGAACTCTAAAACATACTTTAAATTAATCAAAATAGGTGAGAATCATATTTGATTGTCCCCTGGTTAATGCAGATCCAAATAATAGGTGTATTTTTTTTACACAGTCTGCTCGTTAAAGATTTCACAGACAAGTACGAGAGATAATCTCTTAGTGATGTCACAGAGGTATTGTATTTTCATCTGAATTATCTTGACAATAGAGACGTAAAGGATTATGTCGTCTATTGATTTATTTGCATTCCATATTGATATTTTTACATTCATTTAAGGAATTCGTTTTCGACACTCGCGCGCGAGCAACGGATTATAGGGAAAAAAAAATAATAAATGGCGGCCGCAGCGTTTTGCTGTTTCCAACTTTTGTTCAGGAACGTTTCAGATAAGAAAACCAGAATTTCACAGGAAAGAGCTAAATTATTCTGAAAACCTGATAAAAGGCGAAACGTTCCTGGATTTTACATGGAAAGTTACCATTTTTTTTTTACAGTGCACGCTCATTCACAGTCATGCTTACGAATTATTTTGTGTAGCCCTATATATAGTTTATAGAACTTATGCACAACACGTAGCATACAAATTATTAGTAAAACTTAAAAACGCATGCCTGCAAACATTTATTCCGTAACTCATTATATAAGCGAACTGTTTCGTGTGATCCCGTAAAGGAATAATAAATTCTTTGCATCCCATATTCTATAGAAATCATGTATAAGTGCATCTCAAAAATTCATTTCAATTTCAGAACGTTTAAAACAAAGTAGCATTATTAAAATATGCCTCAAACGATTTTTCTTCAAGGACCATAATATAACCGTTGAGTTCCCATGTATGCGTAATTATGTGCTAAATATAACACATTATACAGGGTGCAATATGTTATCTATCGCCGACCTTTAAATTCTCAACAGTTGGTTGTAGACATTTAGTTCCAATTACAAAAACTCTTCAAATGAGGTAAATATTTATGTTGTGGCATTATTTAAAATAAAAATTCAATTTTATAAAAATTACAAAATCTAACTTTTTATACGGTCCCTCAGTCTCTATAGTTATATTTAGTAAAAGTTGACACATATCATATCAGATATAACACAAAAAGGTTGACATCTGCAGCACTACAAAAACTGACACAGTTATTAAATTTCAAAGTTTGAGATTTTTGCACATGATTTTGTCTTTCATTGAGGGATCGGT
Source organism: Maratus speciosus (assembly GCA_963932465.1). Classification (NCBI taxonomy): domain Eukaryota; kingdom Metazoa; phylum Arthropoda; class Arachnida; order Araneae; family Salticidae; genus Maratus; species Maratus speciosus. The sequence continues at coordinate 173,095,669 of OZ010792.1, read as the reverse complement.
AAAAGCTGTATTAAAATAATTCGAGATCAAAATCAGGGTGCAATGTCCTTTTTACGGCGAAACCCTTTATAGCCGGTATCGCCAAAGGGTGATATATCATCTAAAAAATTCAGGTGACTTTTAGGGGTCGTACACAAATCGAAGAATGAAATATTGAAATTAAAGAGAAAAATAAATATCAATAAATTATATAATCAGAAAAAGAACTAGTATAAGAAATTAAGACATCAAACGCCGGAATCTACAGAGATACTGCTCAAAGTATTTTCCATTGGTGTCAATTCTCTGGACACTTTGGAGCATAGCAGGTGTGCAAAATGTGCGACAATCAAGGATGATGCGCTGCTTCAGATAAACCAGAGAAGTGGTCTCAGCCACATAGACCTATGGCTAGCTGTAACCCCAGAAATAAAAGTCCATGGGAGTCAAGACCGGCGAACGCGGTGGCCACTCTCCCGGACAACCATATCCAAAGATCTGTTGACCTAATTTGGTAGCCAGATACGTCCGGACGTTTGTTTTTTATGCTGAGAGGGTCCCATCATGTTGAAACCACACCCGGCATGCATGTCGGATACGCAGCTCTTCATACCATTCACGTACCGTGAATTGTAGCAGATGCAGGTAACGCTCGCCCGTCAAGGTCCCATCTTAGAAGATGGGTCCAACAATCTGGGTCCCCTATATACCGCACCATACGTGTCGCACTGTGCGGGCGACGTGGAAGTTTTCCCGAAACCAGTAATGTACACTGTGCACTTTTACTATGCCACCCTATGTAAACATTGACTCATCTGCCCACGGAATGTCACAAAGGAACGACGGATTATCCTCTAAGGTTTTGAACATTAAATTATAATAATCAAATTGTTCTGCGTGGTCTCCAAGGATCAATGCTTGCACCAGTGTAGGATGGTATGGATGCGCTTAATGTGCATGTAACAAATATCAGACATGCTGACCGCATGCCTCGCTTATTTCCGCCGTGCTCAGTTGTGAAATTAAAAGGGCGGATGCTAGCACCTCCTCCGGTGTCACTCGAACATTACACCTTGCCCGTCTACTTGTTCTGTGTCTTCGTGAAACAGAGCCCGTCTCTCTAATACGGTGCAATGCATCAGTTATAGTTTCATCCGTTGGATGTACATCCTTAGGGAAACGCTCTGAATAAACACGCGCAGCCTATCTGGCATTCCTTTGAAATTCTCCATAAAAATGTATCATTTCGGCATATTGCATGTATGCGTAGCTTTCCACCACGATCTCGGCGTTGACTAGCATGTCCACTGGTAGATGGCTCGTGTTTTACCCCGAACGTGTGGCGCACAGTGGAGTATTTGGCACGAAATCCTTGTCAAAAATATTTTTCGATGTAAATATAGTCCGGATGGCTTGAAATTCTTCAATGCTATTGGGTATCACTATGGCATGTTTGGTATTGTAAATTAAGTCTATAGTCTTTACGGTTCATTTACAGAGACACACAAAAGAATTCTCTTAGATTTTGGTCTATGGGGGAAATTTGTTTGCTCGATATTTTAATGATATCATACTTTTAAACGTGCTGAAATTTATATACATCCCTAAGGTGTACTAAAACACTTATTGTAGAATATGGTGTGCACTGAATATGTCGTTCATTTACAGGGACACACAAAAGAATATGGCTGAAGAATAAATTTAACTACTGAAGTCTATGACCATCAATAATTGCTGGAAGTGCGTTAGTAGTTGTGATAGGCGTTTTAATTAGAACATTTTTTTTTTTAATATTACTTGGTGTGGATACATTCTATAGATCATATACAGGGCTGCACAAAAGTTCGCAAGTACATTTTCATTTATTCACGGAAATGGCTGAATGGACATTTTTAACTGTGCTATGCGTTTCACTGAACTAACTTTTAGCATACTATGAAGTATGCATACAAATCCATAGTTTAGTTTAATATTTTATATCTTAAAAGCTGACTAAGTGTAAATAAAATTTTAACACTTCACATAATAATGAATATACATTTTATAAATATTTTGACAATAAGAAAAAAAAACAGTCACCATTTAAGAAAAGCACAAAGAAAAAAGAAGTTAAAATATTAATTTACTAAGTGGATATTTTAAAAATACGCATAAATCACGTATCCATTGACTTAACATTACCCAAGGGAGTTCGGAAGTTGAGTGATTTGTAACATTAACTATTTAATGTTGTAAGAAGAAATTAATTGTTTATAGGTTTGTCTTACTCACTATTAATGTTTAATTAAATTTATTTAATTTTGCTACATATAAAACTTATTATTTACATTTAATAATTCTTATTACATTTAAATTACATTTAATAATAATTATTGCATTTAATTTATGTTTAATAGTGTTATGTTTAAAAGTAGGTTCAGTAAAGTGGAGTCTATATAGTATAGATTACTAGTTTTTGAATGTATTTAATATATTGCCAGTTTCTAAATTTTCCTTCAGAACTTTTCTTCATCTTCTTCATCACTCTCTTCTTGGCTTTTATCGGGACTACCATCAGAACTTGCTGGAAAAAGAGGTTGTAGGGTATCGTTACTGTATGGTTTGCTCTTTTTAGTTGATAAACGTAGTTATTAGAAAATATGAAGTTGCTTATTTTCACGTACATTAAAAAAGGAAAATTTTAATTACATTTTCTTGGTACTGTTTGTCAGTTTTGGAATTAAAATTAGGCGTCCCTTTTTAAGGACACCGCCCTCGAAATTGTTAATTCCATCTTTTCACTCCTTATGTTACACACATGAGCCCCAAGAACTTATTAGGGAACCCTTTATCAATAAATAAGTATATACAATTTGAAGGCGATCGGATATTTCTATCAAAAGATATCGAGTTGCGTGCATATGTACGTACCTACATACATATGTACGTACGTACATACAGACAGACAGAATATGTAGGTGCAAAAGCTCTCAGGTAATATCCTGTGAGCTAAAAACCTGCAATACGACAATAAATATATAGTTCTTATATCTTCAATTCAGTGGCCGCAAAACAGTCATCTCGATTTAAATAGTCATCTCGAAAAAAAAATTATAAAAAATGGCAACAATATGCGGAAGATTTTTTTGCAGAATTGACACGCAAGACTATAACTAATACGATTATGATTCAAACATGCCGGAGCAAAGTGCGGCCCATATTTAAAAAGTTTTCGATATGTATAAATTAAAGCAAAAAACGCTTTAAAAATAACCCTTTTACACATTTAATGTTTTTTTATTACATTAAAAACGAAACTATTTAAATTAACACATAATTTAACACTAAGCTCGGACCTTTGTTAAACACGTAAGCCCTGTTTAGTTTAAATTCAACAATTCATTGATCCACAAAAAAAATATAATTAAACATAACAACAATGCCAAAAAACAACAAAAATCCACGTCTTCTCAGTAAGAAACTTCCTCTTCAGCTGAAGCCAGGAGCCACCGGATATAACTCAGGTTCCTAAAATAGACATAGATCAATGCACCCATTAGTTAGGTATTAAAAAAATATGAATTTACAATTGCTGACAAAATTATAATATTGGCATTTTTGGCCAGGTTTTTGGGTCAAATACTCCACTATGTGGCGCTGCGATACCATTGTAATTTGCATAATCCAATTTTCCATACTTGTCTCGGCTGGTCGTTTGCATTCTTGCTGCCATTCATATAATCCTTAGTGAGGTATTTTATTTTCTGGTTGTCGATTCTACCTACTTTGACGTTTGAATCTTGCTTGACCTATAAAAGTTAGCTCAAATTTTCAGATGAAATTGTGCATTGCCACCAATGGAGAACATTTTGAGCAGTATTTCTAGTAGATTCTGGTGTTTGATGTATTCAATAGTAGACCATTTTCTGATATTGTAATAAATTGAATTTTTTTTTCTGTTTAATTTCAATATTTCATTCTTCGCTTTGTATACGACCCCTAAAAGTCACCTAAAATTTTTAGATGAAACAACCCTCTTTCGTGATACCCCGAATTTGGCAATACCGGCTAAAGGTGATTTCGCCGTAAAAAGGATATTGTACCCTGATTTTGATCTCGAATTACTTTAATTCATCTTTTAACTGATCCCTCAATGAAAGAAAAAATCATGTGCAAAAATCTCAAACTTTGAAATTTAATAACTGCGTCAATTTTTGTAGTAAAGATGTCAATCTTTTTGTGTTATATCTGTTATGGTATGTGTAAACTTTTACTAAATATAACTATAGGAACTGGGGGACAGAATAAAAAGTTAGATTTTGTAATTTTTATAAAATTGATTTTTTACTTTAAATAACGCCACAACATGAAAATTTATCTCATTTGAAACGTTTTTGTAACTGGAACAATAGGTCTACGACCAACGGTTGAGAAATTAAAGGTCGGCGATAGATAACATATTGCACCCTGTATAGTAATCATATTCATATGGATTTCAATAACGTATTTAAAAATTATTATCGTTAAATTAGTGTAGCTCTTGTAAAACAATCCGCAAGTATTTTTTCCTCAATGACCATAATGTGACGAGGTAATTTTGATTTACCCTGTGAATGAACTCTTAATAGTACACACTTAATTTCAAATAACGGAGATGTTGAACTTCAATAACGTATATGAATTTCATGGCAATCCGAGTATATTTACGCGAGTTAGAGTACGGACACACGGTCAGACAGACAGACAGACGACCGAACAAACACAATTCATAAAGACTTCTCAACTATGATTGAAAGCGTTAAAAATGAGACCAACATAAAATCTCTTTTTGGTAAATCTTTATTCTTCAAAAAAGTTCCCTATATCGTTAATCGCGTTTTAATTTTCAAAAATAAAACTTTAATTAGTGTAATATGCTTATAGGCTATAATATATAAGGCATAAAATACGTAAGACACTTTTCATGCGTCTTACATTTTTAATACTCACATATTTATCTTGAATATCATAAATTATACATGCGTACGTGCACACAACATACGGTACAAAAAAAGTTATTTACTCAATATATAAAACATGAATTAATTAGTGTAATATGCTTATAAATATATATACACGTTTCAATTTTCTTACATATTTAATACTCACATATTTATCGTGAATATCATAAATTGTACATGTGTATGTACACACAACATACGGTACATAAAAGTTGTGTACTTAATATACAAACATGATTATCATAATATTAAATTTCATTTAGTCATCATGTAATTATTGACTGCACTTTCGTGAAAATGCCCAATTTTCCATTATCCTGATTCAACTGAAATCACCTACATTATCGGATTTTTAAATAATTTTATAACAACGCTTTTGGGTATAACGAAGGACATTGCCGCTAATATAAACTTACAGGAATTTTCTTGAAAAAAAATATTCCCCTATTCCCCTACATATGCTCCAAAACCAAAAATTCTTAGATTTGCATTATTTTCATAAAATGATGACTTATTTTTCGCACACTTATTCTCATTACTCATAGATCTCTCTAAATTATTAGATTAAAAATATTTTCTTATTTAATAAACGTTTTGTTATGAATTAATACTTGCATTTCATTTAAAATTTGAGGAATTTTTAAATTATCCACTTCTATTAAATCTCAGAAAGAAAACAAATAAGTATTATAATAATATTTTTATATGGATTTACATACTATTTAAGCAATATACTATTTTGATTAAAAGTTCTTAAAAAACTAACAAACTTTTATATATAATGAGATAAATAAGACAGAAATATTGTAATCAGTTTTATCTAATCATCCATGCGTTTAAAAGTGAGTTTGCAGTGTTAAAAAACTGTATAATATAAGGTGAATCTTAATTTAAAAAATAATACGCTTTTTGCATGCTTCTTAAACACTTACATCGTAAAAAAATATTATAATAAATTATAAAATTTCATTAGCTCCATCCAAAAAAAATAACGTTCAGATTAAATTTATGGTCAATTTACAGATTTGAGTTTAATGAGACATTAGGGATTATAGTAAAAATTATTTTATGACTGCAATTTTAACATAGTTTGTCATAAAAAATACATTTTCATTAAAAAATAATATTATATTTCAAAATTTCAGCGATACGCGAAATTTATCAGCCAGATCATTACCAGAAACTTTTTATAATAATTAAAAAAAGTTTAAATAATCTCCACCCTAATTTATAAACAAGTGAGAAAATACATGGCACAAGTATAGATTAAGTAGCATTTTCCAACTCATTCAGAATGCTGTAACAACACTTCTCCTTTTAATAAAGTGAAAGATATATTTAATACATAATAACAATCTGTAAAACAGATAAAAATATTAAACACGCAATTTGAGTAGGTACTATATATAGTCGATAAAGGTTTATAATTCTTTTGAGAATCCCTGTATCGCTGTATATCATGATACGTTCTATTATATACTACATATTAAAATAAAATGTAGTTCACTTATGAAACGCTTAACACAGTTGAAAAAAATTTCTTGTCAGCAACATATTTCAATAAATGGAAATGTATTCTAGTACTTTTGTAAAGCTCTGTATATAATCTACACATTTTATAAACATGAAGTACTATACAAAACTTCTGTTAATTTTAAAAATGAATAACACAACCGAAAGCACGCTGCCAGAAATTATTGTTCAAAGTCATTACGGTAACCGAATACTTTTGTGTGTTCCTGCATACGAATGATAATTACTATGCACACCATACAAAACAGAAATGGTCTTGTTGTCTGTGGCTTTCTGTGCACTTCAACGCCCAACAAAAGTGCGTATCAACCTGAACATGCAAACGACAAATGAAAAAGGACTTGAAGCAATTATTGCTACTAGATGGTACTGTAATTGAACACTTTTGTGTGTCCCTGTATCTGAATGACAATTGCACATCATAATATATGCACACCATATTCAACAATAAGGATCTTGTTGTTTACCTCAGAGTTTTATATAAATTTCAATATGTTTGAAATAGTGCAACATTATAACAATACATTACAAATGATGTTTCCCCATAGAACGGAATACTTCTGAATGCCCCTTTAAACAAACTATGAATGCGAGACACTTCATTTTCTATACCGATTATGTCATAGTAAATATAAATAACATATATCAATTACAGAAGAATCCAAATTTAATAACGCGAGTATGAGCTCGGGAAGAAAGACTGCTAGACAAACCGAATCCATAAACACTTTTCAAGTATGTTGCACATATGCATGACATACAAGTTAAAATTGAATTCGAACAAAAATAAAACTTAAAACTCCTGCAATCACATTTCAAGGAATTACTATTTATAGACGACCATGTATCTCGATATTTGCATAGCCGTGTGCATCGTTTTATTTATATTCGACAAACATGTTTTAGTATACAGATATATTTGATCTTGGAAATGTATTAATCAAATTATTAAACACCATTAATCAATTCAAGCTCATCCTCAATAAAAAAGAAAACGAATTGTTTTGTATAGCCTGTATACATTCTGTTATATTCTCTGTTTTATTTTCACTGGAACTTTAGAGAGGTAATTTACATTTGAGTGACGAGTTCTTATTTATAAAAAATCCTTTCACATGCACATATTATGAAAATAAGTTTTGTTTCATTCCCCAAATCGTACAAATATAAAGTGTGTCCACATATAACCTGACCGACCTTTATTTTCGCAACCGTTGGTCCTAGATGCATACTTCCAATTACAAAAATGGTTTAAATAAGGTAAACAATTATTTTTAAAGCGATTTGTGTCAAGAAAAACATTTATTAAAAAAATACGAAAGTTCAATTTTTTTACGCCCCCCCCCCCCCCCCCGATCCTATAAGTGATATTTACTAAAAATTTTCTTTCACACTAACAAGTAAGACAAAAAAAATCCCATTCAACTAACATTAAAATTGACCGAGTTATGAAACTTTGAAATGCATGACTTATACCACTTTTTTGGATATCAAAACAGATGATTTCGACCATGCTTTCAGGGGTCGTGTATAAAGTATTTAAACTTATTTCAATGTATATGCGCTTTGAATTAAATTGTGCAAATATTGCGATTAACTTTTATTAGTTAAGTTTCAGATTAGTTAAAATAATTGTATTTCAACATATGTTTTATTTTGTAAGGATTTGAGACTATGAATTCTTTTAACGAAAATTATGTTATTTTCATAAGGTTTTATTTAACTTGCAATGATCGTCTTTCCAGTTTAAAATTTGTACTCGAACTCTAACTTACTTTCAAATGTCCGATCGAAGTTAAATTTTGCATACTGACTTAAATGCAATATTATTATGATTTTCGACTCTTACCATCTTATGCATACTTATTTTACAGGATAACACAAAAAAAATTCGGATAGATTACCGTCAAGAAGTTTAAGAAACAGTTTTAGATTAGATAACATAAACCTGCGACGGTTGTTTTTTTTAACTTTTATAATTACTTTTTATGTATTTTTTAACGCTTAAGCAAAAAATTAGCTTCACTTTTAACAGTAATGTGAAGAATTTTTTCAAAACGTAAATTTCAAGTTTAAAAAATAGCGAAAAAGCTGATTCTATAAAATAGACGTAAGACTTTTTTATTCAGTTTAATTAAATTTAATTCAAAAATTTATTAGATTTTGTCTTATACTGGGTTTCTTACAGCTAAACCGCTCGGGAGTCCGATAAGGTTGGGATGAGAAAATTTTGCGATTTGAGAAAATTCCTGACGTGATGATTTAAAATGAAAGGTCATTTTCGGATTCAGTGTTAAAAAATACATAAGAATCAATTTTCAAAAGCTAGAAAACATGTCAAAACCTAAAATTTGAAAGACAGTGTAATCCTACAGCATTTTAAAATATGCTTCATTTTGTAAAGAATTGAGACTGTTGTTTTCACCCTTTTATTTAACAAAAAATCTGTTATTTTTATCCTGTTATAATGTTCAGTACAAATTGTACATTTTGCAGTAATATGTCAGAATGATTAAAGATTTCAAATTTATATTGCAATGCTAATTTTACTCTCAACCATTTTTTTTCAAATATCTGAGGAAATTATATTTCTACTAAATGTGTTAATGACCCCTAATATGCAACAAAAAATATACTCCAACTTTAAACAGCTCTTACTCAGTCAATTTTAATCGTTGAATAACGGGGCTTTTTTTTTGCCTTACTTGCCAGTGTACAAGAAAAATTTTACTAAATATAACTTATAGGACTAGGGGACCGTATAAAAATTTAGATTCTGTAATTTTTCCCTAAATTGATTTTCACTTGGGACTTATTTTATATTAACCCTACACCTAATTTTGACTACTTTTGTAATTGGAAGTATGCATCTAGGATCAACGGTTGCGAAAATAAAGGTCGGTCAGTGTATAACCACTATAAAAATTATTAATTACCATTCTTGTGCATGTACTATTAGTATGCATCTTCGAGCTTAAACTCATGAGTTATATTTTGTTTATCAAACGTACATGTAATTAATATTCATATACCTTAAAAAGGGTTCTAGGTCTGTTCTGACTGGCACTATGTTGTGTTGAAAAAAAGACTCCCTTAAATTATGGATACGTTGTTTTTATTATTTTATGCCATACAAATGTAATATAATGTGTAATAATATGTAGATAATTATAGCTTTTGATGACAGATCTACTTTATTTTCAGAAATTAATATATAAAATTCTCATTTAGAATTTTTTTTTCTGTTCTAGAGGAGAATATGCTTTCTAAGGAATTTCTTTTTTCATCTTAATTTCCTCATAATCAGATTTCGGAATAAAAGAAAAGTATTTTTATATGTTTACCTCTGTGAAATGGTTTCAAAAGTTCCAATTATCATAAAAACTATTCAATAATACTTAATATTTTTAAGGCTTAGAAAAGTTAAAACAACGTCGTTATATAATTTTATGGCGTAAGTGTAAGTCCAAGTTTCTTTTTTTTTTATTTATTAATCCATATTTCTTATTTTTAAGGCGGTCCGGAAAAAAAAAAAAAAAAAAAAAAAAAAAAAAAAAAAAAAAAAAAAGAATTATTTTCCTGTTCAAGCGTGCAATTTTTTTTCACTTCATTTTTAGACCCAAAAATATGACTCTTGAGAGCATGATTTCAAATGAGATTTGTTATCGAACAATTTCACTTCATTTATCGGGAACTGAATCACAGCTGAAGTTAAAATTGATTATTGCCTTATGACCACATTTATTTTCCTTTCCCGTGCTCTCGCGTCCAAAAATACAATTCAGAATGTCGAAGATTCCCTTAATTCGTTACCCTTAACTCCCTTAGTTTGTTAAAGAGTATTTTCTGAAAATATTCTCTCTTTAGCGAAAAATTAAGAAGAAAGCAGTTAAATAAGAAAATTTCTGAAAAGCAGCACCTGCAAGTTCATGCATTAGCGAAGAAAAAATAAAATTTGTCTCAGAAATTAGCAATTTTTTAAAATCTATTTTAATAGCACAGTTCTGCATTTCAATTTGTTATATTTTAACACTTATTGGGTATACTTTACATGGATCTCTTACTTTACACATTTCAATATGTAAAATTAAAAAAAAATAACAAATCTTTTAATAAAATAAAAATTCTCTGTATACTAGTTATGTTTTTAATAAGATTAATTACTTCTCAGAAAAAAAAGAAGTAAAGAGTTTATCGACGGATTTACAAGTTTTAGGGGTCAGAGATACCTAAAAACATATTTATAGAAAATGTCTGTCTGTCCGTCTGTCATTAAATCCACGTGTCTCTCTGTCCGTTCCAGCGAACACATACTTTTCGGAACACGATTGACAGCACCCGGCAGTGTCGGTTAAGTATCGGCATCAGCACAGTGGTTTCGGTGAAGTGTCGGCATTATGTCGGCAACTGAAACTTGAGAATCTGCTTTTTGGACAGCCGGTTAACTTAATCGATTCCCTTATGGTTAAATATCGTCAAGCTACTGACACCGGCAAGGGACGCAAAACCGATATGGGATACCTGATAATGGGCCGATTAGATTTGCCAACATCGGTCCGAATTCGGAATATTTAAACATAGCTGCCATTTTTTTCATATTTTCATTCAAGTTCGAGTTTATTTGGGAATATTATATATATATATATTTTTAATTAAGGGGTTGTATGTATTTTCCTATTTTTCTTCAAGGAATCGTTATAACCATATGAAATAAAACTGTTTATTTTTTTCTTATGTATTATATATGCGTGTGTAATAAACAAAGAAGTTATTGGCCAAATAAAACGATTTATTATATATATATATATGTTTTTCATACATTTGATATAAAATTCTAACAGTGATAAACAGAAAAATTGTCAAATATAGCCTATATTTATTTATTTAAAAAATTGTTTTTGAATTAATTTTAAAAAGGTCTTACAATTTATTTGAATCATCAAAATAATTTTTTAAATCGTTCCTTAGTTCCTTAAAATTATTATTCATTATGAACCTAATCGCAGAAAGAAAAAACATATTTCGTGTGTTAAGTGAATTTATTTTCTAGTTGTATATTAAATTTAAATGCAAGAGCTAAGTTCCTTATTGTATTTAAAAATCAAATTATTGAAAAGTTTTTTTAAATTATTTTACAAGCTATAAAAATATCAAAAATCTACCCATCTTTTTAGCATTAAAATTCTAAAGAATGATTCAGAAATCTCACCTTTTTAAAGAATTACTTACTAAACGAAAAAAAAATATATACAAACTAATATTTCTAATTATTTTAAGAATGTAAAATTTTGATAAGTAAAAGAACTAATATTGCTAGATAAACAACTCTATATTAAATCATCAAATGACATAAAATGAATTCTTTCACTAATTAAAAGTGATTAATTACCAACTTAATTTTTTTTAATTAAAATTAGTTTTTCCTCCACGTTACAAATATATATTTCTTAAATTAACACAGTTAATTACATTATAATTTATAATAAGAAAATTGTATTAAATAAAAACCTCTATTATTCACTCATTTTCTTAAATACTTAAGCATTCTTAAATTTATAACAAAGATTCAGAAATCTCCCCCATCTAAAAAAAATGTCTACTATAAGAAGAAAAAAATATATAAATTAAAATTTTTATTTTATTTTAAAATTCAAAAATGTTGATAAGTAACAAATAATTATTAAAACATAATCATTAAAAATGTGGTCTACTTTAAAACATCAACTTTAAAACTTTAAGACATCAAGTGAATTCCTATTCTAATTAAAAGTAATTAATTACCAACTTATTTATTAAAATATTTTTTCATGTTAAAAAAATATACTTTGTAAATTAACGCAACGTGTGTAATTACATTATAATTCCTAATAAAAAAAATTTATTAACTGAACAAAACCTCTAAAAATATATTTTTAAAATACTTTATGATTGTTAAATTTATTAGAGAAATAGATTCGTTTGCTTTGAATAATTCGCTAAGATATTTATTTCATTCATTTAAATGTTAAATTAACTTTTATATACACACACACAAGACAATTACAAAAAAAGAAGAAAAAAACTTTAAAAACACTTCAAAATTCCAACTTCCCCAGCTGCCAGCTACGTAAAACAACAAACCATCATTTAACGAAATGTCTTCCCCTTATTATCCCTTAGAATCTTCTCCTCAACAAGACTGAGTGCCAAAGTGGTTAAGGCGTTTACCTCCTGTCCTTGGGGGCGTCAGATCGAACACAACCTCTACGAGCGCCAAAATATTCTCCTTTGAAATATGAAAAAATGTGCGTGTCAAGATGGCCCATAGATGGCGTCATCAAATTGGAAACTGTTTTTTTTTTTTAATTTATGCTGGTGTCGGATTACGGCCGTCATTCGTATTAAATCGACATAGACTTCTACCGATACCGGACCAGTTGTGTGCCACATGAATCGGGCTGCATTCGCGTGGCGTATCAAAAAAGGAAGGGAACTGGTAATGGCAGCCGGTATCGTGCCAATACCGCTGATAATGGCAAGCGGCTGTCGGCCGATTGCTTACGAATAGCTCCGTGTTTGCTTGAGTGTGTTGTCATTTTGCGGCAAAAATGTATGAAGTTATGCATAGAACTGAACCATTTTTTTGTGTTTTTGTCTATGACAAGCAGGTCCTCTCTTAATTAGGAGAAAGTCCGACGGAAGTGAGCGGTTAAAAGCTATTTTTATGCCATTTTTATTATTGAACCATCGAAAAGTTTATGAATTTATACATGGAACTGAACCAAAATTTTGTGTATGTTTTTAACTATGCGAAGCAGGTCCTCTTTGAATTTGGAAATATTTGGCAAAAAGAAGAGCAGTGTAATAACGGTTTTTGTATAATCTTCTTGATTTTTCGTAGTTCTTTTTACATCAGCGGCTCGTAAAGTGACGGAAACTTCGCATCATGATAAGCTGGCTATTCGCGAACAGCTGTTGTACAACAGAATAACGGAAAACTATTGAAATTAATAAGTATTGTAACATATTATTCAGAATCCGGGGTGGAAACTATTCTTATGTTACAAAATAAAACTGGATAACTTATCATCGACTAATAAGTTTTAATATTTACATCATATTTACATGTTACTATTTACAAAATAACTCAGTTAATTTAAAATACGGCATAGCTCAAATGCCTTGTCGGCAACAACTTTGTAAACATTCTTCTCTCTCGTCAAGTCTAATTTTCTCAGATTGTCAGTTCTTTTTTGAAGGAAAAGAAAAAAAAGAAAAGGAGAACAGATATGATGGAGTGCGTATTATTCGAGCGTTACACTCTTCCCCTCACACTGCATTACTGGTCCCTCAGATGCAGTGTGCATTTCCTGGGTGGATACCTTCGGGATGCTTTCTGGTGCCTAAAATCCTCTATTGGTCTCGTGTTTTTTTTTATCCTTTCGTAAATATTTGCTGGCTGGGCGTCTGACGTTTCCCGGGTCTACCTCTAGGACGAATTAAGCCTTTAGAAGATCCACCATCATCTTGCGTGTAATGACACAAAGCTGATATATGATAATTTCCTAAGGGAGAAAAGGGGTTTTCTTTAGTGGCAATGGTATAATAAGTAGGAGATCTTTGTTTTAAAATAACATATGAGCCATCTCGACGGGGCATGAATTTAGTTGTTTTGTTATTTTTCTTTTGACTGATGGGATGCAAAGTAACCCAGACGTGGTCGCCTGGTTTATATTGTTCAGAAGCTTTTAAATGTTTGTCGGCATAATATTTATGCTTATCTTGGCTTTGTTCTCTGCGATCTCTTATCTACTTATAATAAAAGCTGAGTGCACGTGACCGGCGAAACGATGCCGGTGCGAACCACTCTGGTCTGCGAAACGACCGTAGCTAAACGCCATGTTAGGCTTAAACATATCTTAACATATGACAGCTAAATGATAATTTTTTCTACTTAAAATCATGTCTGTTCAGCATATTTTCATATAAAACATGTGTATCATATCCATTTATAATGTATTAAGTTCTAAATTAAAATTAAGCTATTAGAAATCAAATCAAAACAAACGATACTGTTGCCATTCAGATTCAAATTCCAGCAAATTAAGAAACAAATGAATGACTCTTTAACGATTCATCAAAAAAAATACGGCTAACATCTGATTCTGCTTTAAATATATTTTTTAAAGCATATTAAAGCCTTTAAGTTTTTTGAAATGCGTTTTTCATTTATATGCAACAATTTTATTTACGACTGTTTACATTTCCAAGCAGTCAGTTTACGACATACATATGAAATATTGCGTAATTTATTGAATAAATATTTTAAAAAACATTATTTAAGGATTATTCATCATTATTCATATGAATCATTCATATGAATATTGATTCATATCAATGATTCATGTATTTCACTCTTCTGTAGTGGCAACAGTGAAACGCTGTTTCTTTAGGAAAAACAGAGGGATAAACGTGCTGAGTTTTCTCCACTACTCGCTTTCATCTGTCAATAGTTATTTTTGAATGTTTTAAAAGTTTTTTTAATTTTTATTATGGACTTTCGGAAAGAAGGCGCCAATTGACCGGGAAAAGAATTGCGCGATCGCGGCAATCAACGGATTTCTCAGTTTGTCTCAGTTTGTCAGAATTAAACACCCATACGCACATTTTTTTGTTTATTTTTTTATCTAAATTATGCATATTTTAAGTTCATGTTCATAAAGTGTTTATCACTCACAGGAACGTTTCATTCTAATAAAGATTTAAAAATGAAAATTACATTTTTTTTTAATTTTACTAAATTTTTGTACCGTTAAAAAACATAGCTTTTTGTATGTGTATTACTTTCAATGATGCACATAATGGTGTTTTAGTTTTGGCCAAATATATGAATCAAATTTTAAAGTTTCATCTAAAATTAAAAAATAAACATCTGATTTTTTAAAGAAATGTCATATGTTTTTTGTTTTATTTTTAAGTTTCTTATTTCACCTATGCTGCATTTTTTAAGCTGAATTTAATATATTTCTGTGAATTATTTTTTGCTGTTTGAAAAATGCAACAGCTTTTTTTTTTTTTTTCAACTATGCATATATTTTCAAAAGCATTTACAGACATGCCACTCTCCAGCGAAAACACGGAATTCCATTTTTTCGGCACAATTTATCATCCCTGGGATTGATGCAAATCAGTATTAAAATTTGTTGACATTTTTAGGACGAGAAGGGGGGAGGGGAGCAGAATTTGACAAAATAAAAATGTGAGTACAAGCAGCTGCAATTTGAGTCTATTTCTAATCCTTTCTCATGACCTACTGTGCATTTAGTCCATGTATAGAAACAAACAGCATGAAAAAAACATATAGCCAGGAGCTAGCAACTATCATCTGTCTGCTTTCCCCGAAGGATTGCAAAAATCATCAAAATATCGTAGAAAAAGGGTGGTTTCATCAAACGAATATGAATTCCATCAAAGGATCGCAGAAAAAAGCACAATTTTTCCCAAAGGGTTCTTTAGAATGCATGTTTCATCTAAGGATCATGGAATATGTGAATGTCGCCAAATAATCGTGGAAAAAACATGAATTTCATCAGATGACTGCACAAAAAATGCATTATTTGATCAAAGTATCGCGAAAAACGTGAATTTTGTCAAATAATCACAGAAAAAATATGTTTTTTGATTAGAGGATCACAGAGAAAACGAGATTTTCATCGAAAGGTTGCAAAAGTGCAAGTTTCAACATAAGATCCTAAAAAATGTAAATTTTGAAATCGGGGGATCTTGAAGCTTATTGGTTCATCAGTATCAGGTGAACCGTTAGTCAGCTAAATTTTCTGTTACGTGACTAATTTGCTGCATACATTCGGATGCACCTGTGCTTCTGTCAACGTATTTTGATTGTAAGGTAAGTCTCGTTTGCTCTGCTGTTTATTTCTTTTTTTTATTAGGATTTTTCATTAGCTGTTTAAAATGCACCCTTTATTGGTGAATATATCGATTTTTACATGGTTTACCATTTTAGAGACAGACGATTCAGCCAACGGCTGCCGAAAAAATTCAGAGTCTGAAAACATCGAGGGTGTATTACCCAACATCCATCAAAATTTAAATTTAATTCAGTTAGAAGAGAAGTACCATAACTTGACGATGTTTCAGACCCTGACTAGGATCCCTTTTTCTAAACATTAAATTATTGATTTTTTTTTTTTTTTTTTTTAACTGATTGTTTGTTTTTTATGTAAATATTTGAATTTTTTTTTTTTTTTTTTGTATGAAACTCCCCTTTTTTTATGAATCGCCGTCTCATTTGTTGGTATTTCTTTATATTTATCCTTTTACTTTTATTTTATGTTTAATAATTTTTTTGGCAGTTGTGAGCAAGATTTTACCTGCATTCGTAACAAATTTTTCAAGATGGCAGTAAAACTTCGTTTTTAAATCTTTATGTTACTTATAAATCCATGTTTTTACATCATTTTCTATTTTTTTGTGCAAATCATTGATTTATAAATAACATAAAGATTTAAAAATTGAGTTTTACCGTCACCTTGAAAAGATTTTTGGCACAATTTTTTTCGCCAAGCGGCACAGGATGCGGAACTCTTCCCTGAATTTTGTCAAAGAAACGTGAGAGGTGTAATTCGTCAAAAAGGCGCAGGTAAAACGTGAATTTTGCAACAAATTCCGATAAAAACACTCATTTCGTGAAAGGATTGTGGTAAAAACAGTCATTTTGTCAAAAGGCTGCGAAAAAACCATGAATTTCATCAGAGATGTGCAGAAAAAACGAGAATTTCACCATAAACATTAAATTATTGATTTTTTTTTTTATTTTATTTTATTTTATTTTTTTTATTTTTTTATTTTTTTTTTTTTTGTAAATTTTAACTGATTGTTTGTTTTTTGTGTAAGTATTTTTAGTTTTTTTTTTATATATTTTTTTCTGTATGAAACTCCACTTTTTTCTGAATCGCCGTCTCATTTATTGGTATTTATTTATATTTATCTTTTTATTTTATATTAGTAAGTTTTTTGGTAGTTGTGAGCAAGATTTTACCGGCATTCGTAACAAATTTTTCAAGATGGCGGAAAAACTTCGGTTTTAAATCTTTGTTATTTATAAATCCATGTTTTTACATCATTTTCTATTTTTTGGGCAAAATCATTGATTTATAAATAACAAAGATTTAAAAATGATGTTTTTCCGCCATCTTGAAAAGATTTTTGGCAAGATTTTGAACATTTTTTTTTTTTTGCCAAGTGGCACTCTTCCCTGAATTTTGTCAAAGAAACGCGAGAGGTGTAATTCGTCAAAAGGGCGCAGAAAAAAGCAAATTTTTCAACAAATCCCGATAAAAACACTCATTTCGTCAAAAGGCTGCGAAAAAAACACGAATTTCATCAAAGATGTGCAGAAAAAATGAGAATTTTGCCATAGGGTTGTTGGAAAAAGCCCTTTTTTTTATCTCCCGCATGAGGTGGTTCATATTTTCTTCATTTGAAGGTTGACTTTTACAAACACTATTTTTTAATGCTTTTGAGGACTTGCCACTATCTGAATAATCATGCATATCAATCACGTGTTTAATTGAGTCTGACTTAATGTTGTAAACTTACAATAACACTTTCCCGTCATTTTTGACGGGGCCATATGCTAGTCTGCATAGTAATTTTAGCAACGTCTTTTAAATAAGGAGTTATTTCGGGTATGAAATTATCATTCGCAATTACAGGGAGTAAGTCATGAGCAACACCATCGGAGGATCATCATCAATTCACGACCGAACATTAAATATTCAGCTGTGTGACCTGTGGAACTACATCTTGCAGTATTAAGGGCAAAACGGATTACTGGTAATTTTCCACTCCAAGTTGCATGATCATCTCCAACTAGCATCGCTAAGCGGGATTTTAGATCTCGGTTTTTTCTTTCAACCGGATTTGCTTGAGGGTGGTACACCGGAGTTAAACTTTGATCTATCTTTAAGAGAAAACAAACTTGTTGCATCACAGCACTGATGAATTGAGGACCATTGTCGCTAGTGATTTTTCTTGGAAAACCATATCTTAAATACACTTCCTCAATTAAGGTAACAGCACATTCCGTGGCTGTTGCGTTATTTAATGCGCAAAGTTCTACCCATTTTGTGCTACAGTCTTCGATTATAAAAATCCACTTTTTCCCATCTTTTGTTTCTGGCAAGGGTCCAAATAAGTCTATTGAGAGGGTCTCAAATCTTTGACTATGAACAGGTGTTTGTAAAAGTCCAGTGAGTTTTCGGTTACTAGCTTTATAACGAATACAGTCTACACAATGTTTAACATAATCTGCGATATATTTTCTCATTCCGGTCCAGTAATATCTCTGGGATACTCTGTAATAGGTTCCCTCGGCTCCATAATGGCCTGCGGTCGGTGAATCATGGTAATTCTTCAAGACTTCTTTCCGTTCTTGAACAGGAACAACCAATTGTGCTTCTTCTGAATCTGATTCTGGAGAGTAACGATATAAGACTCCTTGGTTGGTTTAAGAGGTAACCACGTTCAGTCCAATTACCAAAATCTGTACTATTTTCTTTAGATTCAAACGTTACGATAATTTTCTTTAAATCTTCATCCTTTAATTGCTCTTCTCGGATATCTTTAGGAGATCTAATAGGCATATCAATCGAAATTGTGCAAATTTCACAAGAAGGTTCTTCATGACAGAAAATAGGCCGAGACAACATATCAGCAACAACGTTTGCTTTTCCAGGAATATATTCAATCTTGAGGTTGAAAGATTGTAACTGCAAAGCCCATCGGGATAGACTGCCTGACGGTGACTTTAAACTCATCAGCCATTTTATGGGCTGATGATCGGAGGCAACTGTTATTTCATGTCCTTCAATATAGCCACGGAATTTATTTAAAGCCCAAATGACAGCAAGTGCTTCGCGCTCGGTGATAGAATAGTTTCTTTCTGGTGCGACTTGCATATTCTATTGGATGCTCTTCTTCTCCCTGACCCTGGAGGAGGACAGCACCTAGAGCATATCCACTGGCATCTGTACGAAGAAGATAGGACTTGGTCGGATCATTTTGTTTTAGTACTGGAGGATTGATTAATGAACTTTTCAATGTTTCGAAAGCGCTTTGTTCTGCTTCTTCCCACTTCCAACTTGCATCTTTCTTCGTAAGATTACTTAGAGGTTTAGCTATATCTGAAAATTTGGGAATAAAACGTCTGTACCGGGAGCAGGACTGCAAAAAAGATTGAACTTGTTTTACAGACTTAGGAGCAGGCATTTGTTGAATTACAGCGGTTTTTCCAGGATCAACTTCGATTCCAGAGCTTGTTATCCAATGTCCTAAATATTTAACACGAGGGCAAGCAAAATTGCATTTTTCACGATTAACATACAATTTGAATTCTGATAGTTTATTAAAAACTGCTTCTAAGTTAGACAAATGTTTCTCAAAACTTTCCGACAAAATAATAATATCATCTAAATAAGACAATATAAAGATGTCTTTGAGGGACTTTCTGAAGTTATCTATTGTCTCTGAAAGGTTGCTGGGGCATTTTTCAATCCGAAAGGCATTCTAATGTACCGAAAAGCTTCGAATGGACAAATAAATGCAGTTTTGTCTCTATCAGCAGCATTTACTTCAATTTGGTGGTATCCAGACTTCAGATCAATAGTGGTCATATAAGGGGTATGTTTGGCTTCATGGAGCAAATCATCTATTCTCGGTAATGGATAATTATCTGTCTTTGTGATGGCATTCAATTTTCAATAATCGATGCAATGGCGAATTTTTCCATTTGGTTTTGGGACCAATACAACAGGAGAGGCATAAGGAGACTCGCACTCTTCGATTATACCCTTAGAGAGTAATTCGTCTAATTCTTTACGCAAAATTTCCTTTCTCGCAGGTGCCATGCGGTAAGGGGGTACTACGACAGGAGGATGTGATGCAGTATAAATATAATGTTTAACTTTAGGTGTAACCTCTTCCCCTAGTTGGAAGCTACTAGTAAATTTTTCAAGCAGTTCATTCAACCTAACTTGTTGCTCTGAAGTGAGCTGTCTACCTTCATCTTCTCTAAGAAAAACGGTGTCTAATTCAACGGATTTTATCGCTAATTCACTGGGAGGTCTATATGTATCTTCAGCGAATCTATACTTCCACCTACATCTATCAGCGAAGAACCATTCTTGATTTACTACATCCAAAACAATTTTTGCTTTGCGTAAAAAATTGATTCCTAAAATTGTACGATTATTTCTGGCATTCGGCAGAGCATAAAGTGTTGTTTTAATGTCGCGACCTTCAATTTTAACATGAACTTCTGTTTTATAAACTTCGGTAGTGTTTTGTAGCCCATCCGCTAAGACTACGATCATTATAGTTTTTTCAAACTTCACACATTGGTTTTTTAATAAAGAATACAAAACTTCACCCGCAACGCAATGTGTTGCGCCAGTGTCAGCACAGGCTGTGCCAGAGAGACCATTTATGATTATTTTTACCAATAATGTTGGTGATGTTTGCATATTACATGTACGAAATTCTAGTGATTGAAAGTGCACCGATAGATTTTTTGGAGAACTGGTTGGACACTTGGATTTAATAACTCCCTGGTTTCCACAGCCATAGCAATTTAACATTGGTCGATTTAAATTCGAAGGATAGTTAATTTTATTTCTGTTGGACTCCTTTTGATTGCCAATCTTACCAAACTCTTTTCTTTTAAAATCTAAAGGCGTTTTTTCAAAGCGATTAGAATTCCCGACCTCACTGATTTTATTTGATCTCTTTATTTCTACTTTGTGTGACCTCAAATTATCATATAAATCTAACTTTTCAGCTAATTCAACAGGATCTGTTAAATTCTGCCATTGGTCTAAATAATGTTCTTTGCAATCAGGGGAAACCTTTTTCTTTAATTGGTCAGCAATAATTAATTCCGATAATTTTTCAAAGGAGTTTATATTTAATTCGGATTCCATCCTCCATTCGGAGCCATCCCTCAAAATAGCTTCTAATTTCAAAATAATATTCTTTCCAGCTAATATCGGTTCGCTCTGGATGTCGACTAAACAAAACTCTAAACCTTTCTGCAGTTAACTTGAACCTCTGCAACAATATATCATTAATATAAGAATAATCTTCAAATTTTTCTTCCGGCTCACGCGCTATTAATTTACCGATTTCATTTGGAAGGGCTCCAATTAAATACATAATCCACAGTTCTTTAGAAACCTTTAAAAGTTTCATTTGCCTCTCAAAAGTTATTAAAAATAAATTCATATCATCATTTTCAGGATTGAAATTGGGTAAAACCTTTTCAAATCAACGCGGATTGAAGAAGTTTCTAGAGGGTTGCTTGTATTTGCAACAACATCTCTTGTTCCTGCTTCTAACCTGAGCTTCTGTAGCTCAAATTCTCTTTCTTCGGCTAAACGTTTCTCTCCCTGAAGAGTCTTTCTTTCTTCTGCGATATTTTCAAAAATCCCCTGTACAAAATCTACGTTATCTTTAAATGCCTCATTATTTACAATTTTATCACGTAATTCGAGAACTTTACCATCGCTACTTACTTCTACTTTTAATTCTGAAGCTAATGTGATTAAATCAATTTTCTTACCCTTTGAAAGAAACGCCATCATTTGAACTAAATATGTTTTAGCTAACTTCAAACTTAATTCGTGTTACGAATAACTCTTAGCAAAATACGTAATTTTTAACATATATAGAACATAAATAACATACAATATCTTTCAAAACTCAATATAATGACCCCAATTATTTGCCTTATTTTTTTTACACAATAATATCAATCATATAATAATTAACCCATTAACCGCTGGTGTTGCGTTCACGCAACAGTCAAAATAAATGCGTATAAAAACTTAGCTATCAAATGAATTTTATATTAATAGTAATTTTTGAGTAGGGTATATTATGGTTACTAATTCAATATAAAAATATTTTCTTTCAACATATTTTTTTTCTATTTAATAACAAGTTCGAAACTTAAAGCATTTTTAAATGAAAACTTTCACTTTGTCTTTTTCGCAGAAGAAATATAGTTAGACAAACGTGAGCGTTAGAGTAAATCTATTTTTAGACAAGGTCAAAGTACATAAGAACATTCAACGAATCAGTTGCTTTCGTTTTAATGGGGGAGGAAGAGATAATAGGTGTTGCGTTTACGCAACGTCAGCGGAAAAGAGGTAGTTCAGTACTCACTCGTATCGTTCGACTCTGTGGATTTTTTTCTTATTCCGTGCTCACAGAAATGCTTCAAATACATATCTTGCGTTCTTCGAAGGTCTTCAAAGAATTTTTAATAAAGATTCATATAATTATGACGGGAACGAAACAAATATTATCGTTATTTCGTCAGAAATAGCAGAAATTATTGATGAAGAAGAAAATAATAATAGATCAAAAAGTGATAGTGATATTTTACCTTTCGATACTGCTGGCGAAATTGAAATGTGCGTGAAAAAGAAGTTTGTATCCTCTAAAAGTAGTGCAAATCACACATACAAATAAAAATAAAAATTGGAGATTTGGAGAGGATAAAGGTAGAAAAATTGATTATGACTCAGCCAAAATATGAAGAAAAAATAAAACCATGACCAATGCGAGAAGGTATAAAGATTATGTTCGAAAATAAATACTGTCACTTAGATTTCAGACATGAAGTTGCATTGTATCTTTTGCAAACACCCTTTGAAAGTAAAGAGTCAACCATAAACAAATCACCCAAAAGAAGGCATAATAAGTTCTCCATGCAAAAGCCATTACAGACAGAACGCGGAAATTTAACCCTATCCGGGGCAATGCAATTAAATTTCTAAAATGTTGAAAAGAATGAATGACACCGGTATTTACGAACAATTACATAATAAAAAGACAGTTACTTTACCACAATTCTGGTGCCATTGTGGCATTTGGGAAATAAAATTAATTGGCTTCATAATCATACTACTGCCCCTGAAAGGGTTAATTGTCAGCGGAAGATTGCATTGTAAACAATGCCATATCCAGAATATTTATCGCTTGAGTACATCTGTGATGTTGATTTACATCATAAGTGTAGCGAATATTTTGATACTTGAAACTGTTTTCTGTATATGATCAGTAATTAAAAAAAATAGAAAAAAAAATTAATTTTAATAATAAATTAATTACATTAAAGTGATTGCTTGCTGTCTAAATTGTAACAAAGGCAAAAAAATCTTACAGTGCCCATATATGCAAGAAAATACTGTTGATGCTCAATTGAGCTCAATAAACGTCAGTACTCTTATTCCGCTGACGTTGCGTGAACGCAACACTCCATTTTTCGTAAGCTAACACAAATTTTGTTCTTTCCACTATAAATTAATGTTATATATGTTCAAATGAATAACCAATATCATTTGTATAAAAAAATTTTAACCCCTTATAGTTTTGGCGGTTAATGGGTTAAAATAATGCCAAGCACTCATTTATAACAATAACTTCATAATAAAATAGCTCAGTGCAACTATATAAATGTATAAAATAAAGCAAACGATTTTTATTTTTCAATAATAATTATTAGAATTATTTCTCTTAGGAATATCTTCATTTAATTCAGATACTAAAATACTTGAAGCTGCAGACGACTTTTAGTATTTCAATTCTAAGGAAAATATCATTCACGCTGAATAGAACAATTCCAAAATATTTCGATTCTGGACGAATCAAATACAATTTTCAAAAATCATCAGATTCCGGATGAATCAAAAGTACTTTTGTATACATTTTTATACTTTAGTATCTAAATTTTCTTATTAAAACAGTTTAACACAATTTAAAATAATACTTATCTTCATATCTTGCTTCTATTCGTGCCAGACGTTGGGGAGCCACTTCTGTAACATATTATTCAGAATCCGGGGTGGAAACTATTCTTATGTTACAAAAGAAAACTGGATAACTTATCATCGACTAATAAGTTTTAATATTTACATCGTATCTATACTATAAAGGACAAACATATCTGTGCGTAACGCATACGTCATTTTGCGAATGGCAACACTTTGAAATTTGAAATAAAATTTTGGGTTTTGTAATTTTCTCTACTGCAAATTTTTATACTTCTAAACATCGCACATTTTAAATTTTTACACCGCCGTATAACGAAAAAATTGCTCTTTTAAATACAATTTGTTTGAAAGCTGTATCTCATTTTAATTTTAAGATATTAATTTTTTTTGGTAGTTTTTATTACTTTTTTGTAATCGTGGCAGCTGAAGTAGTCCATTTCTGTTGAAAGTAAAGGGGGAAAAAATAAAAATAGTAGATTGCTGTATATTTTTGTTGCCATTTTCTCTTAAAAACCGAAAAAAATTGAAATTAAAATAAGTGCTATGTCAAGAATATCGTCTGTTATAAAACCCAGTGAGTTTTGGCTTTATTTCGTTTTTTTTATAAATTAAATGATTTTGCCGTGCCGGCTCCATTGCGAAATATTAATAAACAATTTGCGCATAAAAAAAAGTTCAGAATTTCTCTCCCGCTAAATTTTCTCCAACGAAATTAAAACTTCATCAATAAATAAATAAAAGAATAATATATAAAAAAGGACGAATTTAACGTATATGTAATCGAATAATTTAAATTTTTAGAGCCGAATTGGAAAAAATATGTGCTTTTAAATGTAATTTGTATGAAATAGAGTTGCTAGGCAACTGTTAAATTAAAAGAGAAAAAAATAATCTATATATTGAAAACACAAGATAGCTTTTTTAGACATCTTTCCTGAACTTTCAACTGTACCAATTTTGCTAATAATTATTTTTTTAAATGAAAGCTGTTCATTTGTAGATGTCCTCGCACTAACTATTTTTCTAAATATTTTCACTTTTGTATTTTTAATTTAATTTGAAAAGTTTTTTTGAAAGTTCATCAAAATGGTAGCCATCGTATTATTTCCACTGTTGCACAAAAAAAGAAATATTGGAGTTTATTTATCCTTATTGATACCATTTACTTATTAAAATTCAAAATAACTTTATTTTAAGTCTGAACAGAAAATGACGTCGCTATTTAAAAAACATTTTCGCTCATAAAGCTAATGTTACAATATATTTTCATTCGACTGATACCGAATTTGAGAAACTTGGCGTAATGCTTCAGTAAGTGACATATTTAAAAGAAAACAATCCTTTTCTTTGATAAAACTATATATTTTTACACGAATACGTCTAAAAGACATCAGTTTCTGGAATTTGTACTTGGCGGTACTGAAATTAGACCCTCAGGCCAAAAGAATACATTTCATATGCAAAGTTTTAGCTGACAAACGGAACTTCACGTTTGAAAATCTATCTATATTATAAAGGAAAAATATGACCGTGCATTAGGCTGACGTCATTCTGAGAATGGCAACGCTTGACGATTAAATGTCGGTTTTGCAATCTTTGCTACTGCAATTTTATTGAATTTCTAAACATCGCGCATCTTCAATTTTTACACCCGTTATAAAGAGAAAAAAAATCTACTTTGAAATACAATTTGCTTGAAAACTTCATCTTAATTGATTTATTTATTATGTCTTTTTAAATAATTTTCAAGCATAATGTTTTTTAATCTATATCCCTTGCGTACAGGCTCCATTACGAAATAAGCCATTTGCACTTAAAATAATATAAATGATTCAGCATTTGTCCCTGAATAATTTTTTATAGCGAAATTAAAACTTTGTCAATCTATTATATTAAAAAGTGACTGTCCGTTTGCATATCACAGCTATTCCTCCTAGAATATGGAATGTTGGGTGATCAAATTAACGCCAGTTATCCGCACAGGTCCCAGAATGTTAAAAGTGGTCGTAGAATTTTTAAATTTGATTAGTTTTCGAGATATAAATTTTTACGTTATTTTTGATGACATTTCTGTAATGATGGAAACTAAAATTGCTCCATTTTTGTGGATAAAAGAGAGAAAAGGGAAAATGACAAGTATTATTAGGTATCATTGTTTGAAATCATTTCTAATTTGAAATTAACGTATATTTGAATAAATAGTGAAAAAATTATTGTAGTTTTCAAGAAAATTTTACGAAATGCGAACTCACACATATTCAAGCTTCAGGAATCCGTTTATTTTAGAAACACAAATTCTACTCTCGACCGGAACATTGAGATAAATTCTGTTGACGTCAAAAGAAAAAAAAAACATCGTACGTTATTTTCATTTAATTTAAAATCGTAAAGTAGATTTTCAACTATTGCCTTAAGATGGCTAATAAAACATTGCAGAAGCGGACATTAAAAATGAAATGCTTTAGCGCGAAAAAAAAATCTTTAAATATTTATTTTAATTCATAAATATAAAATGCTTCTGAATAAATTCGTCCAAACAAATTCATTTTTGTATAAGTTGACCCAAATGACATCATTCCTACCAACTCCGAAAT
Source organism: Maratus speciosus (assembly GCA_963932465.1). Taxonomy (NCBI): domain Eukaryota; kingdom Metazoa; phylum Arthropoda; class Arachnida; order Araneae; family Salticidae; genus Maratus; species Maratus speciosus. The sequence goes on along the minus strand of OZ010792.1, from coordinate 173,068,750 downwards.
TCAAAGCAAAATCTTGGAAGAGCGAAAAGCTCTAGGCAAATAAAGTTATAGTATATGTGCATTTTTATAGGAAAAGTTTTGATTTAAATTGCAAATATAACTTATTATTTGAAATACTGTATTTAATCAAATTAATATTGTAATGGCTTTCTAAATTTACAATACAGTTAAGATTTCATTTTTCGCAAAAAGATCGATTGTCTCATGCAATTCAAAAGCAACACAACGGGTTGCTACGCAACTAGTTTACATAATAACTCAGTTAATTTAAAATACGGCATAGCTCAAATGCCTTGTCGGCAACAACTTTGTAAACATTCTTCTCTCTCGTCAAGTCTAATTTTCTCAGCTTGTCAGTTCTTTTGAAGGAAAAGAAAAAAAAAAGGAGAACAAATATGATGGAATCCGTATTGTTCGAGCGTTACAGTATCATGATCGAGACTAAATCGTTTTTTAGGGTTTCTTACTTAAAAAGTAAAAACGGAACTATTATAAGATAACTCCTGTGTCTGTGTCTCTCACAGCCATCTTACTCTTAAACTATAGAACGTAGAAAGTTCAAATTGGGGGAAGTAATAAAGACTATTTACCCACATATTTACAGATTATTAAACATTCACAAATATATTTCGGAAAAATGTAGAGGGACTAATTAAGTTACTTGATTACTAAAAAGAACAAAAAAAAACTTTTATTTTTATATCATGTCGGGTATCACGTGAACATTTTCGTAATGCTAAACTCAAAAATACATTTTTTTTTTTTTTTTTGGTTTAATATTTTCGGAGATATCGCCGAAGTTCAAAAATATGTACCCCACCCTCTAATCTACTGAAGTTAAAATTATGAATAAATTAGAGGTAGTAGACATTAATTTAAGCCTTGCAGAAAAACTATAGGTCACATTTTTTTTTTCCACATACACTAGGTCACATTTTTTTTTTTTCAAAAAAGCGCATTTTTCCGTTACACATACGTTTCAATTTGCGGGATTTCAACAAAATTGTTGAGGAGCGTTGGAGATACCTATTGTACCAGAAGTATAAATGCTGATAATTATTAAAAAAATCGTTGTAAATTAGCCGTGATATTAACCCTTAAATACACGGACAGTTTGGACATACATAATGACATGGGCGCCGTACTCTATGTACCACGGATTTTTAAGCCTAGATAACAACTTTTAATGATATATTTGTGTACTGAAATGCCCAGCAGTATTATAAAGCAATAAACGTTAAATTGTTCAAAACAGACTCATTTAATTAGAATGAATCACATAAACACTATGGGATTTGCGACTAGTTTGCATTTAGTGGGTCTCTTAATACGTCCTCTGTGTCTTTAAAAGCTAATTAAAAGCCTGTCTGCTAAATACGCGGCAACAACCAAAGCGACGTTACAATTTTGAGACATCCTTTCGAAGAGCGCTTAGCACAATGCCAAGTTTAAACTTTGAACAATAACATTTGTTTTAGCTACACTGTAAAAAGAAAATATTAATACAACGCTGAATTTAGTTTTATGAAATGAGAAATGATGTTTAAATATGCATTACATTTATAGTCAGTAACGAATTAATTGCATTATAAATAGATTAGGATAAGATTACAAAAAATGATTTATACAGAAGAGAAATATTTGATATTATTTATGCTTGATATCTCTTTGAACTTTTATGGTATACCCATTCATACATTTCTAGTATATACAGCTATATACAACCCTACGCTGTATAGTTTTTTAGAAAGTCTTATTATTCTTTTAGCAACGAGTGTTTTAAATAATACTGTTAATGTAGCAACTAGCTACGTTTTCCCCCCACGCCATTCAAGTCCTTTTTTGCCCGACTGAAAAGAAGGTTTATGTGCTTCACGCGTATCTGTGTATGTGGATTCCTTTATAGCCTCGAAACATCCCAACGGCTGGATGGATTTTACTGAATGTGGTCTCTATCAATCCGTCTTAACGGCCGGGTGGTTATAGGCTAGGTTTTGTTTTTATAAATTCAAAATGGCGGCCGTAAAATACAAAATGGCGGTAGAGGCGAAGAAAAATTACGCGTCCTATTGAGTGGCATATCATTGGATGGGTCTTTCAAAATGAAGACGATGTTTCATTGACTATTTTACAGTCAGAAGTTCCGTTAAAATATTATACAACCTGTAATTTGTGTATGTATTGTGAATCTCTAGCTTTACTGCAACTCTAACCATCACATACATCTATAGACCTTATCAAAACAGTGTTTATAGATAGGAACTAACAGTTAAACACAACTTAAAAGTCATCAATGCAAGTAAATAAAAAAAAAAATAGCTAAGTAATATAAAGAAGTAATATAAAAAAAATATTTTAAGTCAATTTCTGCTTAGGTCAATAAGTGAATTTTTTTTTTCTCACACTCTTCTTTCCTTTTGGGTGGCGCTTAAAATGTCGTGATCACGAAGAGGGCTCTATCGGTCTTAAAATACCTTGATCAAGAAGGGGGCTCTCGATTATTGAAAATTAAATAATTTAATTCAATTAATGAATTAATATTGGAAAAAACTGGATTAACATCAAGTGACATCCATTACAATTAAAAAAAATATATTTGAGCTGGATTGGATGAATAATAAGTATTTTATTATTGATTGAAAATTTGAACAAGATATATATAGCCAGAGTGAGAGCTAATAGTAGGAATTGAAAAAAAAATTGTTTCACATTGATGAGAAATACTTAATTAGTTCGCTTTTTAAGCAGTCGGGTTTTTTGATTTTTTAAATTTAATTGTTTATTTATATTATTTAAATGTAAACTTGAACTCCAGTGTAGATTTTTTCTTTTCTTACTTACGTTTTCTTCACGGCTGCATTCTAATTACGTTTCCGCGGCTTCATTCCACGATCTAGTGGATGTGTTTTCCGCGTAGCCCTTCGGCTGGTCGGCATTCAGCCATTTTTGTGGGTTGCGCTCACAATCGCATTCTCATCATGTTTCGCATTTCAAAATTCCTTTCACACTTTAATATAAGTCTAAATTTAATTATTGTCATATTTTGTAATTTTAATAAGTATTTAATATTTTCTAAGTAAATTAATTCTTTAGGTTATTTTTCAAGAAGCATCTTGAGTATGCTAATTGTATGCTTGTCTCCCATTGGCTGTCACCATGCTGCTTTCATTTAAAGGGCTGGCGATTTCGCTGATGTGGGTATCTTGCGATGTCTTTCGATGAGGTGTGGTAATTGTAATATGCCGATCTCCTCAATGTCTCTAGTGTAAGAAAATACAGATTGAATGGTTTTGAGAAGTAATAATCCTATCTCGGCTGCAGCAATTAATATTTTATGTGGAAAATCTTAATTTTACTTTTGAATTTAGTCAAAGAATCAACCTGAAGTGATTTATGTTAAAATACCGCCATCGACTGGAGTTCTTGTGTTGTAAAGTGATATGCTAATTTTTTTAAAGAGACGTGATCTCTATATGTGTATTCCGGAATCTGCAATAAAATAATTAAAATATACAATTGTTCTTCAATGTCTACTTACCACAACATACATTACTGTAAGTACTTTTTCCTTTCCATTTTTTTTCCATGAAGTGTGATACATTCAAGATTGCTTCATAAAGTACACTCCAACCCGCACTCTGTTAGAATATGTTTTTGAGAAAGGAAACTGATAGTAGTTTTGCATTTTGGTGAGTTTTACACCCCCATTTTGCAAGTAACAGTCGAAACAATTCGTAATACACAGAGGTTATGGGCCCAGATAGCCCTATCTCTGTTAATAAAGTTAAAAAGTTTGGAGAGAAATGAATATTGAAAAGTTGTTATATGTATTATTGTGTGTACGATTGTGGGTATTGTGTGTGTAAATTTTCAAAGTGTATTATTGTTAAAAAATGGCTTCTGCCATAAATACAGTAAACTTGTCTAGAAATAACTAACGTGGGTGGACGCGTTTTATACAATGCACTCTACAAACAGAAGGGCTGTATATGTGGGTAGACAAAAAGGATTGGCCAGAAATAAAAGGTTTAAGTGCAATTGACCAATTCAAGTAAATCAATCTAAACAACGAGTTACATGTATTCTTAAGACTTATGTATGTCCAGAAATTGGATTGACTATAGGTCATCTGAATGATCAGGCATAAGTATGAGAAACTTTAAAAACCACATTAGAGATCGAGGTCCGTGCATTAAAATCAATTCAGTTTAATGAATTTAGAAACTTGAAAACGAATCCTGAAGAGCATATTCCCTCTTTTATAGCTCAATTTGAGGAAGTGTATCGTCGTGTGGTAGATTCTGGGGCAGAGATAACATAAAAGAACAGGTGATATCAATTAATTAAAAGTCTCCAGGAAAGATACGATTATTTAATCAGGCAATTAGATAGAATGCCAGATAAAGATTTTAAGTTTAAGGAAGTATAGGGTGAAATTTTGAAAGAACATTCAAGCAGAGCTCTGGTAATTGTAATATGCCGATCTCCTCAATTTTTCTAGTGTAAGAAAATGCCGTTTTAATGGTTTTTGACAAGTGATAATGCTATCGTGGCTGCAGCAATGTGGAAAGGTTTAAGTTTTCTTTTGAAGTTAGTCAATGAATCAACCTGAATTGAATTATGTGAAAATTGCGCCATCAAGTGGAGCTCTTATGTAAAACAATTGTAAAGTGATATGCTAATTTATTTGAGAGAGAAGTTATCTCTATATGTGTATTCCGGAACCTGCATTAAAATAATTAGAATATGCAATTGCTCTTCAATGTCTACTTACCACAACGTGCATTATTGTAAGTACTTTTTCCTTTCCATTTTTTTCCATGAAGTATGATACATTCAAGATTGTTTCATAAAGTACACTTCAACCTGCACCCTGTTAGAATATTTTTTTTTTTTTTTTGAGAAAGGAAACTGATAGTGTTTTGACATTTTGGTGTATATTACACCCCCCCCCCTCCTTTTGCAAGTAACAGCCAAAACAATTAGTAATCCATAATTAATAATACATATATTTATTGTGCGGAACCCTCTGAGCGCGATTAACAACCTCACTTGGCAGTTTATTCTCCGATTAATTGACTGAAGCAGAAATTTAAGATGAAAGTCAAAGTTGGTATAGTATTAAATTAATACTATTAAAGTATTTACATTCCTAACTACAATTTGAAATATTAAGATGTATTAGATAGATGAAAGTTTTGGGATTGGCACATCCAACTAGGTTTTAATCAAAAGAGGTGCAAATAAATTAAAAAACATTAATTACATTTTAAATTACATTTTAAATACATTTTAAAAACATTAATTAAGCAAATATATTTAAGAAAAAATCGTTTTGAACCGCACATTTTGTACTTCATTTGATATATTTTATCAACATAAAATTACAAAGATTTATGTTCATTACATAAATTCTTATTAACTACAAAATATAAATATTCTACAGATATATATCTATACGTTTGCAACTAATTTATATTAGATAAAAATAAACGAAAACTCTCTTCGCAAAACTTGAAACGCAAACCGCAATATTCCTTGTAAAATCTAGAGTTTATCATATAGAAATTTGTTTAAAAAATATTTAAGAATTGTGATTATAAACTGTATTTTAAAGTTTCGCCTTATAAAGTTGTAATATAGTATAAACTTATTTATGCTTTGTATTTTAAACATAATAAAGGACAATGGTTCATTTTTGGTACACCTAATTTTAATCCGTAAATGTCACATTATCACCTTAATATTGGAATGAAAAATTTCCTTTTATTAAGTACGTGAACAAAAGTTTTTGAAATAAATTTGTTTCTAAATTCTGGTGTCCTTCACTCATTTCAACATTTTGCGAATTGAAGTACCATGTCCCTGAAAGGGTTAAGAAAAGAAAACAAAATGGAAATCAGTAAGCTGTATTTCAAGTCACATTTAAAGCTGATCAAGTCAAATTAATGTCATGAGGTCACATTTATTGCTGATAAATTTGGAAATATCTAACGATTTGTTTTTAGTATTTTACCTACAAGTAAAGTAAAAAATTCGCTTTAAATGCAGTTTTCCTTAAATATCGAAAAATTGTAGACTTTTTTCTCCTCGCAAAAATTAAATAATTGCTTAGTTTCCTCATTTTAAAACCCCCCTTAATATTTCTATATTGAAGAACATAACGATTTATTGATAAACATTCAGAATCTATTATGGAACAGAAAAGAACATTGAAGTTTTGCTGTAGTATTTTCTTAAAAAATGACAATGGATATAAAAATTTTAAAATTACAAAAATCGTGAATTCAGGAGGCACGAGCGAAAATAATTTCTAGAGAAATGAAAAGTAAAGTGTGTAGGATTATTGATGATTCCTTATTTTTCAGTTTTTCAGTTTTGATTAAATATCGAAAAGTTGTACTCTTTTTCGTCATCGGATATATTAAATTTTTGCTTAGTTTCATTGTTTTAAAACCTTTTAAAAACTCCCTTAATTTTTCTATAATATAGAACATAACGATTTATTGATGAACATTTGGAATTTATTATGGAAATGAAAAGAAGAATCAAAGTTTTGTTGTAGAAATTTCTTTAAAAAATGACAACTGATATAAAAATTTTCAAATTGTGAAAAGATTGAATTGAAGAAGCACGAACGAAAATAATTTCAACAGAAATTAAAAATATTGTGTGTAGGATTATTTATGATTCGTTATTTTTTCTGTTTCTAAGCGAAAGAGAGTGAAAAATGAAAAAACAATTTGTGGGAATTAATTTTTTTTTAAATTATGTAATAAAATAATATGTCTATTAATCAATATTTTGAATGAAATTTTCATAAATGACAAAACTCATCGATGAATTCTTAAAATTAAAATATTTGAGTACACAGACAATTGACTGCTACATATTTAAGTTTAGAAGTTAGCTAGAAATGTATTTTGCTATTAAAATTTTATAATGTTTTTCGAAACTTACTGTAAAAAAAGCAATATTTTTAATAATTTTTTTATTGGAAGACTATTCTAAACAAATATTTTGTACAGTATGAATATGTGCAAAAATATTTCAGCAAAAGTTTAATTGCTGGGTGCATTCATTAGCATATTTTAAAAAAGATAGACATAGCATAAAATACATCCTCAGGTACATCTATAACCGACGCTAAATTCAATATTCACATTCTCAGTTTTGGAGATTTAGTTAAACAATTATTTCACAAATAACATCACAGGAATCACTTTATAAGGAAGTCAATTATTTCACAAATAACAAAACAGAATAATGCTTTATAATGAAAACAATGTAAACCTTAATAACCCAGCGATGAAAAATATGCAATGTATTAAAAACAAATACAAAAATTTAGATAATTTAAATAAAATCACATAAAATTAAAAAAATAATAATAATGTTAAATGTTTCAACATGTTTATAATTCTTCGTCAGTTATGTACAGAAACGCGAATTCACAACAGATGATATAAATTCATCTGGCAGTTGAGAGCATGCACAACAAACTGTTAAACGCGGAGGTAAGTATTTGAGTAAGATTAAAATGTCATATTCATCTAGAATTGTACTAACCTAATTGAAATAAATTAAATACAGAATTATTATAATTTCTTTTTATTATAAAGATATTGAAGCAGAGAATAAAATTAGCATCTTAGACTCAAATAAAATTAAAGATATAAAAATATGATTAACACTAGAACGGCGGGAAATTTTGCTCAAGTTTTATAAAAAATATTTCACATCAGAATTTTTATTTAGAACTATTAAACTTATTTATTTAAGTTATTTTGTGCAGCATATATTAATCTTATATTATAAAAAAAAAATTCTGGTTCGAATCGAAATGTATTCATTCGGCAAGGGTCAAAATGATCCCTCGCCGCCGTTCTAGTGTTAAAGACTAAAATAAAATTCAATATGCAACATATTTTCTACAGTTGAGAGTTCTTGTGCGTACAAGAAACATAAAGATTGCATTCTTCCCATTTCTGCATGTCACTATTTTTGCATAGAACATACATATTTAATAATCATTCTCACTTTGCGATTGTATGTAAATAAAAAGATTGGTATAAGAAAATTGGGATCACTTTTTAAAGAAAACAATTTATAAATAATTTATATTATGAAATCATTGTTATTTAAAATCAATCCATGATTAAAGGTAATATTAAATAAGTGGATTCATAAGTTTATAAAATCATTTATTTATTCACTGCTTCTTTGTACAAAATTGGCATAATATATTCTAACGATCAACCGTTATTTCATAAAAGGAATAACGAAATTATCCGTGACTAATTATTATCTCTATCGTGAAATACATTATATCTTGTCTATTTTTGTGGCAAAATATTTTCATTTATTAGCATTTTCCGAATAAGGAAATTGAACCAATTCCAGAAACAAATTATTTGCGCCTCAAGATTTTACTGGATTGAGTTGCAACTTTCTAATTTCCCAAGATGTGTTTAATCTTTTCTACATCCAGTGAAATTTCCCAAGAGATCTGAGGCTTTAAGTGTGCGTTAAATTATCATGAAAGTATTAACACGATTTAGTGTGAATCGATACGCCTACCTGTATAACTTTTAAAAGTGGAAAATAAATTTGAAGAATTTGCACGTGATTCTTATTTTTTTTATTGTTTTCTTTTTTATTTTATTTTCTTTCTTTGATCGGCTACTTCTGTCTGGAGTAAACACCCGATCTCAATTATTAATCTAGTGGGAGAAATTTCTTAAGCTATCTCTTTTGCATTTTAATATTTTATAAATAATTTACATTGTACATCTCAGGGATCATGTACATCTATACAAAAACTGTTTTGCACTTTTTTGATTTGGTATGCTGGTTTGCTTATGATGTAGTTTTTACTTTCGAAACCGATTCCGAAAGTGAGAGTCCGAATTAAAAATATCTGTATGGAAAATCAAAAAGTGCAAAAGGGCCTTTGAATAGATCTATCTTTGCTATCTAATCCAAAAAATCATTTAAAAATATTAAATTACAAAAGAGATATCTTAAAAAATATTTCTCTTGGATTAACATTAGCGATCAGGTGTTTCAACTCTTAAGTAGCCTCTTAAGTGCCTAATTTAAAATATCTTTTAAACAATAAATAATTGTAAATTTTAATATGAAAAGAAAAAAAAATGAATATTTTATAAATAGAATTTGTGTTGTAAAAATGTATGACAAACATTTATATGGGATATATATTTTTCATTCTTTTTTTATTCTAAAAATAAAGAAATTAATAAATATTTATAAAAAAAAACCTTTAATATGAAAAAAACATCATTTAGGGTTTGGAAACAGAGAGAATCGTAAAAAAATATGCTGAATGAACCTAGTGGCGTGGAGTAGAAAAAAAATGTGTATTTTAATTGCTGAAACCAAGGAAATTAATTGCAGTTCATCGAAACTAACTTTAATAATAAAACTGTTGATTTAAGTATACTAAATGTGCAGAAATATAAAGATTTGCGTTTGTGTAGGTAGTCATGTGTATGGAATTCCATATTTCCCCATAATAAATCCTAAAAAAAGTAGTATCAGATCTCATGAATAAACTTTATTATGAAATTATTTGAAATTTCATTAAGTGAATGAAGTTTAAGAAAGACAAAAAATGAAAGAAGAAGAAATGTGATAAACAAAAATTTAATGTTAAAAGCCTCATTGCTCCAATATCCGTTCTGGAAATGAAACGGAGAGTCTAAACTTAGATAAAATCGTATTACTAAAGACACCCACGATATTAAGACACAGTATGACATGATTTAAATCGATAATCATATTCAACGACCATGTATTATTGCCATATTCCTTGAAATATCAATAGCAGGTAAAGAATGGATTAATTGTCAGCAATCACAGGAGGCTGGAGAACAAATGTTGAAGCAGATGGTTATATTGAAATACAAGCATGTTAAACTATAGAGAAATGACAAGCATGAAACAGGAATTCTGCTTTTTCAGAATTTAGTGTCGCCCTCGATGTATATATATACAGGGTGTCCGGTCTCAAAGGTCTCCAATGGCTAATTCCTAAACCGTTAGTCATAGACATATAGTTCCAATTACAAAAATGTTTTAAATCAGGTAAAGAAATATTTTAAAAGCGATTTGTGTCAATAAAAACATTTCTTAAAAAAAAATACGAAACTTCTGGTTCCTTTGGGTTCCTCCTGTCCTATAAGTTATATTTAGTAAAATTTTTCTTTTACACTAACAAGTAATACAAGAAAAGTCCCGTTATTCTACGATTAAAATTGACCGAGTAATGGCTGTTTAAAGTTGGAGCATATTTTTTGCTGCAAATTGGGGGTCATTCACAAATTTAGTCGAAATATAATTTCGTCAGATATATAAAAAAATGGTTAAGAGTAAAATTAACATTGAAATATAAATTTGAAATCTTTAATCATTCTGACATATTAATGCAAAATATACAATTTATAATAGACATTTAAGAAGCAAGAAAAAACAGAATTTTTGTTAAATAAAATTATGCTAAATTAGCAGCTTCAATTATTTATAAAATGATACGTATTTAAAAATATTATTAGATTGCACTAGCCAGCAAAAGTTGGGTTATAACATGTTTTTTAGCTTTTGATACTTGATTCTTTTGTATTCTGTACCGCGGAATCGGTTTCAAGAAAATTAAAGGACCGTATAAAAATTTAAATTTCGTAATCTTTTAAGAAATGTTTTTATTGACCCAAATCGCTTTTAAAATATTTCTTTAGCTGATTTAAACATTTTTGTAATTCGAACTATATGTCTATGAATAACGGTTTAGGAATTAGCCATTGGAAACCGTTGAGACCAGATATCCTGTATATACATATATATATATATATATATATATATATATATATATACAATATATATAGTTTATAATATATAGTTTTTATCTGAAAAGTATGAGAGTTATGAAAATTATGAAAAGAGGTAACAACGTAAAGCAAGACGTAACAATACAGCTACTAAACAATTGAAACAAGAAAAAATAAATCCTTGCAAGTCAGAGGGTGGGATGAGTCAAAAAGTAGGTACCAAACAAAAAATTGAATCCTCACAAGTTTTGCAAGATACTTAATACACCTTTTAAAAGCATTATATATATATGTATATGCAGTGAAACTTCTTTTAAAGGTCACCCCTATTCAAGGGTCACCTCTATTAAGGGTCAATATTTTTAGGAATGAAATTTTTCCCATATACATAATGTTAAATCTACCCCTATTAGGGGCCGCTCCTACCCCTCATAAAGACCATTTTTTTCACATGTGGCTTAAATCCTAAACATATGTACTGAATTACTGAACCAAAAGATATGAGTTCAGCAAACAACTTCGCTTGCAACAAAGGAGTTAGAGGAGATGAGGAGGATTTATTAGTACAATGAAGGACCATAAACTTTTGCACAAGTGAGACAAACAGGTGTTCCTCACACTTTGTTTGACATTTCAACCTGTAGGGATTGGTTTGGAGGGGAAACTTTGCCCTTTGTTGTGGGCACACAAAGGATAACTGTTATCTAGAAAAAACTGATTCCACATTTACTAAAGCTGTAAATGCATATTGAAGCACAATGTTTACACTAGAAATTTTATGCTCAGGCTAAAGCAAAATTTAAAATTATGGCACCTAAATCAAGCCAAAGAGTACATTTGGATTGAATGACAAAATCAAACTTCTTAGCTGTCATGATCAAAGAATATCTGCAAGAAAATTGGCTTCACAGTTTAATTGCAATAAGAATCAAATAAACAATATATTTTTAAAAACAAAGAGAACTTACTGAAAAAATGCACAGATTTTTAAAATCGCGGGATAAACAGAAAAAGAAATGAAAAGTTTGGTCACCCCTATTCAAGGGCCATCCCTCATAAAGGCCAATTTTCAATGGAACGGCAGGTAGCCCTTACAGAGAGGTTTCCATCTATATATATATGTGTGTGTGTGTGTATATATATATAGAGAGAGAGAGAGAGAAAGAGAGAGAGAGAGAGAGTATAAAACATATTTCAGCTTTAAGACTTAAAATACCCGCTTTTATTTCATATAAAATGACGTCAATTGCATCCACTGAAGAGTTCAAAATTTACGATCCATTTTTAAACAATCGCGGAATAATACAAAACCCGGATCAAAGACCTGTCGTAAACTCAACAACAACAACAACAACAAAAAAAACGGCTATCTAAAGTTTCATCTTCCTTCATTTGTTTGTAACATTAATATAGATACTTAAAATTCAATATAGTTCTTAATACTTCCATATTATATCAGAAATCATTTATTTTTTATTTTTCCAAAATAGCACGTATTTTAATTGCCTTTTTTTTTTCTCTTGTTATGAGAAATTTCCAACAAAAAGATACTGTAATATACTAATTTCCAGCTATTTTCCCCTTACTTTCTACAAAAATGGAGCACATCAGCTCGAGTACTTAGTTTAAACGTTACTCAAGTGTTGATACACACACACACACACACACACACAAATAAAAAACTAATTTCAATACAATGATATTATACTAACGAATGGTTTTAAGAGAGTTGAATATTTATTTTCTTAATTCCAGTATAAAATTGATCCCTACTCATTGTCATTGGCCCCACCAGTGGCTGAGAGGTTCTGCTCTCGAAGCTGGTAGACGGGAGGTGCTGGGTTCGAACCCAATCGCGCCCGTCGGCCTAACCGTTTCGGAGTTTTCGTGGTTTTCTTCGAAATCTTGTGTTTCCATGCGTAAATACGGGTTAGGTTCCTTTAGAAAGACCCCCACGAAGGGCACTCTCCCTCTGGCCTATATCCCTCGTGTTGATAATCGGCCGTTAAAAATCAACCCAACCCAACCATTGTCATTGTTGGTGCAATACAGATAAATGCAAAATATGCTCAATCTGATGACTTCAAGACTGATGAATCACGAGTCTTAAGAAAAGTAAACCTTTTCATCACTCAACAAGTTAATTACTTCATGCTGAAATAACTAAAATGTATGTAGGGAACTTAGAAAAAAGGCATCATTAAAGAGCATGGCCAGAATATTTTTAAAAAAATACTTATTATTCTGTATGGCACCTAATATAAGATCTGTGAAATTTAGTTGTCTGATCTCACTAGAAAAAAAAAATATATATTGCGGAATTATCTCCGTAAAATATTGATTTGGTGAAGAAACTGATGCTGGACAAATGCATATGATGCATATTTGGTGATGCTGGACAAATGCATATGAATTAATTTCCTTTACTTGCTGAAATTAACCTATTAACTGACAAAATTAATAAATAGGAATTTCCAATTTCCTTGTTGAAATTCGTTTGCCACCACAAATTCAAAGAGGTAATTTTCGCCTCATTAAAATAGCAAAATTTTTGCCAATAGTTTAGGGCATTTTTTAATACTAAAAAGTGGTGGCAAAGGAATTTATTTGAGCATACGCAATTATTTTGACAGTTGCGTCAACGCAATACCAGTGGGTAATGTGTTATTATATAAGGCTATACTATAATACATGCAATTTGTTTGCGTAATTTTAGTTATTTAAGATCAGCACTAAAAACACTGTAAATATATTTCATTTTAAAAGCAGTAAAGATTTATCTTAACCAATAGTCAAGGTAATACTTTACACGTGCTTTTTTTTTTCTTTTCTTGAAAATGAAATTGTGATTTGGATTTTTTAAATAATGACGTTCTAAACCGTTCAAATTTGATGATATTAGAAATAGTTATTGGGTTAATCTTATGGAACTCCTGGAAGCGATGATCAGTGATCACAAAACATTATTTATTTATTTATTTTGCACCAATCAATTTTTTTTTTTCAAATTCCCCACCCTTCGTCGGCAACACTAATTATGCATTTTTTCTTGTAAAAGGTTATTTATATCAACGAGTAGTAGCATTTTTGATTGAATAGGCAAAATTATATTACATGCCCGACTTTTTTAAATAATGACGTTCTAAACCGTTCAAATTTGATGATATTAAAAATAATTATTGGGCCTATCTTATGGAACTCCTGGAAGCGATGATCAGTGATCACAAAACATTATTTATTTACTTATTTTGCACCAATCATTTTTTTTTTCAAAATCCCCACCCTTCGTCGGCAACACTAATTATGCATTTTTTCTTGTAAAAGGTTATTTATATTAACGAGTAGTAGCATTTTTGATTGAATATGCAAAATTATACTACATGCCCGATTTTTTTAAATAATGACGTTCTAAACCGTTCAAATTTGATGATATAAAAAATAATTATTGGGTTAATCTTATGGAACTCCTGGAAGCGATGATCAGTGATCACAAAACATTATTTATTTATTTATTTATTTTGCACCAATCTATTTTTTTTTTTCAAATTCCCCGCCCTTCATCGGCAACACTAATTATGCATTTTTTCTTGTAAAAAGTTATTTATATCAACGAGTAGTAGCATTTTTGATTGAATATGCAAAATTATACTACATGCCCGAATTTTTTCTCCTTCGCAACGTTTAGTAATTCACAATGCATTGTTTTCATATTAAAGGTAATTACTATCAGCTGTAATTACATTGTTTTGTTTCAACATTGATTAGACATCAAAAATACTAACTACCTAAGTCATTCTCTGAAAAGTGGCAATTTTTTGTTCCAGGGGTCTTGAAGACATATATTTAAAATTACAAAAAGAAAAAGTTATTTAAACTATCAATATTAATCAGTTATACATGTAAACTGTAATTATTTACTTATTGAAATTTAAATTTGATAAATTTAATGTATTTTTTAATGCAAATATCATTCCCTCACTATGTCCCCATTCAAATATGTAGGAAAGAAAATGCTTTCTCTGCCATTGCAGCACGTATATTCATAATTATTTTTTCTCAATCCATTAAACACACTTAAATACATATTTAGCCATTTAATTATATTTATATTTTATATAATGAATGAATTATGGCGCTTTTTAATGATTTCCCTAGCATTTGTCGTCATTCCCTCATATAACTATAAATTTTCCATTATTTACTTAGTAGAAAGCAGCACATGCTTATACATGTCTAGGACAGTCTGTACAAGAGTAAAGTGAAGTATCCATCTCGTTATTTGCTCAAAAAAGTTCTTGAGTAGTTAATATGTGGCTTTGTAGTACTAGATCAATGTAAGTATTTTTATTACGCGTCATTCCGTCATCTATTATAAATTTAATAACAACTAATGAAATGTCTTTTTATGTTGTTATATTATTACTAATGTGTTTCAAAAGATATTTAGTAACTGAAAATATACCTAAGACTATTCACTTTTGTATAAGATAGTTTTCAGAAGTATTTCGTCATTCCCTCACAATCATTCCCTCATAATTTTAATATGAGGAAATGATTTAAATTGTGATGGAATGATTTGAATCCATTTATGTATGTACTAAAGAGTAAAATAATAAAATGTAATGCAATAAAATACACACTAAAAAATCTCATAAAACTTTTAATTACCGTAAGTAAAGATAATACATTTTTAATTTATATTATGTTATAGGGAGAAGTTTAAAAAAAAAATGTACTAATTCAAATAAACATTAACTCTTCTAAATATTAATATTTCATCTTTACTTTTTCAATTGACATAGAGAAAAACAAATATTATTTATTGACAGTATGACTTCTAATTATAATTTCTTTTCTTTTTTAACCCTTTCAAGGACGGTGGTATGCTTATAAAACTACATAATTTTAATCCCGAAGCACCGCAATTTCACCAGATTTTTTATAAACATTTATCTATTTAACATATATGTGAAATATAGCGTTTTTCATATTTACAAGTAAATCATATATATGAAAGCGAAAACCTGATTCTTTCAGACCACGATCAGTAAGACCAGTATTGACACATTTGCGCATGCGTCAACATTTTTCGAAGCTCTTTAACTTAGAGGAATATTGAGCGAGTTCCTGGTAGTGCACTGGTCAAAGGCAGCAGTTTAAAGCTCTGAATTTTTGTAGACGACGTGGGTTCGATCCCAACGCCTGGCAAAATGATATCTGCAATATTTTTGGCGATGATTCTCTTCAATAATGACATGTTTTATTAGCAGTAGAAGTTGTATGATTTTTATTCTGCTATTATTATTATTATTTGGATGCTTTATAATTAAATATTATTACTATTTGAATGCTTTATAATTAAATAAAATTTACTACGAAACAATATTTTTAAAAATAATATTTTTTTATTTAAAATATTTTGCATGTAATTATCAATTAAATAAATTGAGCTGATCTACATTTTTTGTTATATTGTCTGACCATCAAGAATATATATATGTGTGTCGCAAAAAAAAAAAAAAAAAAGTTTGCTTTCCTTTTCCGTAAAAAAAGAAAACGGAAATAAATAAATAAATATTCATATAAGAATTATAAAAGAAATTACCTTGATATTCGTGATTTAATATTTAAAAAATAAATAAAAATGTAAAATAAAATTCGAGTAAAATATATGTATATATATATATATATATTATAAATTGTTAGCTGCATAAAGTCTCAAATTTAGGTGAATAATAATAATAAAGAAGAAGAAGAAGAAGAATTGAGAATAATAAAAATAAAATGTATGGCAGCTTTTAATGGTTGTGCAGTTTAAAATAAATAAATATATAAACATAAATATAGCTTTTTTTTTCAAAATAAATAAATAAATAAATAAATAAAAAATCGTAATAAAATAAATTAGACTGATAGCGCCCTCTATCACCTTAAAGAAATAGGAATCACTTATGCAACATAGAAATTTGTCACTATTTCAATAATTAATTTAAAAGCAACTAAATTAAAATTCAAGAATTTTTCTAACGAAGCATTTAAGTTATTTACCGTCAAATCTTGATGGGCATTATCTAGTTTGTTATTAAATTCCGGTGCCAATCATTTATTTGAACATTTTAGCAATGGAAGTGCTTTGAAATTAAAATATCAGCAGAACTATGAGATACAGCTTGGTTCATATTATTTTTTTATATACCGGGTGTCCAAAAAAGGACTGACTGATTTTAAAATTCAATAACTTCCAAACGGTGACAGATATTAAAAAAATTCTTGCAGGAGGGTTATGCATAAAGTCAAAAGTTTTTTACAGTGATTTTCGATTTTAGTTCGAATTACAAACAATAGATGGCGCTGCGATCAATAGAGGATAAATTCAGGCTCGATTTTTGGTACTTCGCGGCCCGGATAATACATTTCCATCTCCTTTTGCTGCATGGAACAACAGAAAGGACCAAAAATCGAGCCTGTATTTAGCGACTATTGCTTACAGCGCCATCTATTGTTTGTAATTCGAACTAAAATCGAAAATCACTGTAATAAAACTTTTGACTTTATGCATAACCCTCCTGCAAGAATTTTTTTAATATCTGCCACCGTTTGGAAGTTATTGAATTTTAAAATCAGTCAGTCCTTTTTGGGACACCCGGTAAATATAGCAATAAGGTACCTGCAAGCTAAATTTTAAGATTTTTGAGGCAATTTTATTGGGACGCAATTAAAAAAAGAAAACAACCACGTTTCATAGAATGACCGACCTACATAACCAGATTGCAGAAACACGATATTTTTCTTTTATCACCACTAACCGGCTACTATGTACAGTTAATCAACTCGATTCAGTATTATTTTTGTCATTCTCTGTGTGTCCATACTTTTATTATTTTTAATTGATATTTTCAGTGCTATTTTTCCGGAGAAGTATTTTAACCAGAAAATGTTAAAGTATGAATTTTTAAGAATTCTACATTTTTCAGTCTTTTGTGTAAAAGAAATGGCTAAGAGTTTTGATGAGAAGTTCTATGAAAAGCACAGCCCTTTGCCCTGATAGTATGTTCAGATTAAAAGGGATCGTCAGACTGTCTTTTTAAAAACTCGGGATATATAAATTCGGAACAGATATATAAAAATTTCATTGCTTTTTTGAATAGTTCATTTTTCCAGCTCTCAGTTTATGGCATATTGTAAATGTTTACGCCAATCATGGCCGATTTTAAACATTTTTTTTTTTTTTTTTGGTTTTGCATTATAACTATTACTGAGAGAATAACCCAGGAATTTTGTATTTTATAACAGTTTATCCCGCTATATTACTGGCATCGTAATATTTATTATATAGAGACTAAAATAGATCATTTCATAAAAAAAATAATATACATAAACAGACAATGTAATAATGCATTAGATATTGTTTTTTATGTTTTATGGTTAGAAAGTACATATTACAGCTTCGTTTGGATTTTAAAAAATTATACAATCTTTATAAACTTCCATTAATATAAACGTGTGAGTTAATTTAATAATAAGTAACGGTCGAGAAATATAAAAAAATAAATTTTAATTTATTTCTGCATTACTGCAATTTGTTAGGTTATTTGCGTTCCATTATTTACCATTGGGTTGTTTTTAGGGTTCCGTACTTTAAAAATAAAAACGGAACCATTATAAGATGACTTTTTTGTCTGTCTGTCTGTCACAGACATTGTAATCGTAAACTATGGAACGTGGAAAGTTTAAATTTAGGGAAGTAATAAGGACTATTGACCCACATATTTTCAGATTATTAAACATTCATAAGTATATTTAGTAAAAATGTTGAGGGGCTAATTAAGCTATTTGGAAAAAAAAAAACTCTTTTCTTTGTATTTCGTGTGGGATATCACGGGAAAGATTCCGTAACGCTGAACTCAAAAATACATTACTTTTAATTTTAGGTATTATATTTTCAAAGACATCGTCGAAAATGTAGCACAAAAATATGTCCCCCCCCCCCTATCTAATTCCGAATCTACACAAACTAAAATTACGAAAAAACTACAGATAGCAGACGTTAATTTAAACCTTGAGGGAAAATTATAACCCTAGGTCTATTACCCTAGGTCACATGGTTTTTGAGAAAATTGTATTTTTCCGTTACACAATAATTTCGATTTACGGGCATTCAGCAAAAGTGTTGAGCAGCGCTGGAGCTAACTCTCCTAGCAAAATTATAAAAGTATTGCTGATAATGGTTTTCGAAAAAAAAAAAACCCGTCTGTAATTAGTCGAGATATTAACCCTTAAAGATACGGACGGTTTGGACATACATAATGACAAGGGAGGCATACTCTATGTACCATCGGCTTTTACAGCCTAGTTAACAACTTTTAATGATATATATGTGTAATATAATGTCCCGTAGCAGTATAACAGCAATAAACATAAAATTGTTAAAAACAGACTAATTTAAGAGGCCTCAGGACTCTTAAAATTGGAAAAAAAATGAAAAAAAGACCATTTTCAACATTTAATGCCTTGAAATGTATATGATTTTAAATCACAATTTTTATTGGGATAAAAGATATAAGAATGTTCTTTCATTTCATGTATTTAAAAAAATGAAAGATGCAGAATTAGTATTTATAGGGAGCTCCAAACTGTCAGAAATTTGCAGAGCAGAAAATTACGCTTACTTGTTTAATAGATTACGCGCAGGATTATAAAATAAATACTGCAACTAGAATGACAATTTTATGCCTACATATATTTCAGATTATAATAAAAATACCCTGAACCTAAGTAAATTTATATTTAAAGCATTTTTATATATTTAATGCAAAGTTGTATTTAGCTAATACAAAATTTTGAAAATTTCAACAGTAATACCACCTAAAAAATATTTATTCAACAATAAAAAAGGAAATATTAGGTTCAGATTATACCGACTAACAAGAAGTATATGTTTTGAAAATTGCATGAAAAAATATTCAGAAGTTTTTGAGGTATCCTGTGCTTTATGCCCAAAAACATCATTTGGAGCAAAATGACATCAAAGTTTCGGAAACCCGCTTCAGCTATTTGGCAATTATAATTCTAAAAGCCATAACTTCTGTTCTAATAGGAATATCAATGAGACAATTATATCAAACTGTTCAGAAAAAAAATGTCTTTAACATCTAAAAAATTAAAATATCTAAAATTATATAGCTTTAAGAGTCCCGAGACCCTCTAATTAGAATTAATCACATAAATACAATTTGATTCGCGACTAGTTTGCATTGAGAGGATCTCCCAATACACCTCGAGTGACCTTAAAAGTCCTTTTAAAAAGCGGCTCGGACCAAGGAGGCGTTGCATTTTTGCGACCTCTTTTCAAAGTGCGCTTAGCTCAATGTCAAATTTAAACTTATAACAAAGGTTTTGCTTTAGCTACCCTGTAGAAAGAAAGGTTATTACTATGCTGAATTTAGTTTTATGAAATGCCAAATGAAGTTTAAATAATCACTATTATTATTGTCAGCACCAAATTAAGTTCATTATAAGCAAACTAGAGGGCGCAGCTGCCTGCTCACTAACGCTCGCCAAACCGGGTGAATTGCTACGCAAATCACATTGCAACCGCTACGCGATTCCAGATCGTTTCGCTTGCTCGCCACTATTTGCGTCAACTCTAGCCAGAATGAATGGACCATAAATCATTATAGCTTATTATATTTACAAATATTGTTAATATATAAAGCAGTAACGACCAACTTTCTTGAAAATGTAAATAAAAATGTATTTAGATGGTGCTGCTATTGGATTTAAATCACTGTAACATTATGCAATTTAAAACTTTTTGAAATGCAAAATAATAAACTGAAAAAAGTACCTTGGAAGCAGAATTAATTTAAAATCTCAGTGAAAACGAAATTAAAAATATTTTTAGTTGGAACGCTATGCGATCCCATCTCGCTTCGCTCGCTCGCCACTATTTGCATCAAATCTAGCTAGAATGAGTGCTATCATAAATCGGTGCTTGTTTATCCCGTCGACCAAAAATCTGTCGCCAAGCTATCTATATTATAAAGGACAAACATATCTGTGCGTAACGCATACGTCATTTTGCGAATGGCAACACTTTGAAATTTGAAATAAAATTTTGGTTTTGCAATTTTTTCTATTGCAAATTTTTAAACTTCTAAACATCGCACATTTTAAATTTTTACACCGTCGTATAAGGAAAAAAATGCTCTTTTAAATGGAATTTATTTGAAAGCTGAATCTCAATTTATTTTTGAGATATAATTTTTTTTTGTAGTTTTTAATACCATTTTTCTTATCGTGGCAACAAAAGTACCCCATTTCTATTGAAAGTAAACGCACGGAGTAAAAAAGTCCTTTTTTACTCCGTGGTAAACGGAAAACAGTCGAAAATAGGAGATACTGTATCTTTTGTTGCCATTTTCTCATAAAATCTGAAAAAAAAAATTGAAATTAAAATATGGGCTATGTCAAGAATATTGTCTATTATTCCGTGATAATGACGTCATATGCATACTTTTCTATAGTCGAAGTTTAAGACTGTATTGTAAAAGTAGATTGCTTTAGCGGATGTAAATGACGTCATTTATAAAAAAGCGTGTATTTCAATTCATAAACCTGAATTATGTTTTGTAGAAGTGCGTCATTTTCACAGACCAGCTGCTTTAAAATTCTTCACAGGTGAAAATGCTTCACTTTTGAGGATAATGTAATCGAAATCGCACACTGATAAAACGCAATGTTTTACAAAACTTTAGAGTGTCTTTATAAAAGAGAGGTGACATGCAAATAATAGCGATTTACATTGCAAAAACTGATGATTCTCGCCTGGATGTATTTGCTTCGCCGAGTTAGACAAGCAAACAAATAATTCGTGCTTTAAAATAATATCATGTTCCTGACATTTTTGTCCAAAATTCTCTCCAATAATAAAATGCTATTCTTTAGGACATTCTACTATAATTTTATCAAAATAACATAATTTGCTTAATTTAATTTTTCCTACTTTTATATAATCTTATATATTTAAAACACAAGTGTGTTTTTTAGTCATCTGCTCTGATCTTTCTGCTGAACCAATTTTACTAATATTTTTTTTTAAACTAAAGCTCTTCATTTGTAGCTGTGATCGCACTATGTGTTTTTTTTTGTTTTTGTTTTTTGTTTAAATATCCCCATTTTTATATTTTAATTTTAAAAGCATTTTATGAAATTTCGTCAAAATGGTGAAAATTAGATAACTTTCATTATTGCAGACAAGAGAGAAAAAGTGATGTATTTTTATCTTTATTTATGGTATTTTCTGATGAAAATCCAAAATTGTTGATAAAAATTGTTGAATAGGGTTTAGTGGCGCAAATTCCCATTAGGAGAAGAATATTATATTAGGGGCATAATAACAAAAATGACATACTGCTTTTGACAACACGCATTTTTCCTCATAAATTTTCTATATTGTTTTTCCTTCTGCATGTGTACAGATACTAAGTTTCAGACGCTAGGCGAAATGCTTATTTAAGTGAAAATGGAGTCATATTTAAAAGAAAACGATAATTTTTTATATAAAACTAAACATTTTAATACAAATGCGTCTAAAAACATAAATAACGGAAATTTTTACTCTCCGGAATTGAGATTAGAATCTCAAGTAAAGAGTGCGTATGTTCACATAAAAGATCTTGCTGACAATCGTGACTTCAAGTTTTGAGTTAAAATGATTTTTAAATGATCAAACAAAATACAATTTTTTTTTTTAAATGATGAATATGGAGATGAGAAGTGGGTATGCAAATTTTGAGAAGGTGAAAATTGCCGTTTTTCATTCCGGAATACCAATCATAAGAGCCTCAATTGATAACCACATCCTAATAACTGATCTTTATTATATTTTACTGATTAAGTATCTATATAATAAAGAACAAGCGTATCTGTGCGTAACGCTGACGTCATTTTGCGAATGGCAACACTTCACGATAAAATTTCGGACTTGAAATTTTCGCTACTGCAATTTTTTAATCTCCTGACCATCGTACATTTTCAATTTTCGTCGCATAGGGAAATAATTTACTTTCAAATGCAATTTGTTTAAAAACTGTATCTTAATTGACTGATGTATTATATTTTCTAACATAATTTTAAGCATGATTTTTTTTAAGTTTATCTTTTCACGTGCCGGTTTCAATACATAATAGTAATAAACATGTTGCACATAAAGCAACAAACATTTTTCAGCATTTGTTTCTGACTATTGTTGCATAACGAAATTAATACTTCATTTATAAACAAATAAAAGAATAATATTAAAAAAACCACCAATCTAACATATTTGTGAAAGACAAATTAACGAAATGAATACTTCTTTTATAAACAAATGAAAGAATAATATTGAAAAAAAAAAAAAAACACAAATCTAACGTATTTGTAATCGTACAATTTAAATTTTTAGATCACCAAATATGATTTTTTTTTCAAATGGAATTTGTTTGCAAAGTTCATCTCAGTTTACTGATTGTTTATGGTTTTAAAAACAATTTTAAAGCGTGAAATATTTTTTAATTTATCTATATCGCGCGGATCTCGATTACGAAATATTAATCCGTTTGCCCTTAAAACAAAATAAAGAGTTCATCATTTTCTTACGGCTAATATCCATTAAAAAAAAACTTCCCTATGAATAAATAAATAAAATAATATAAAAAAAAATTAACAGACATGTATATGCTCTGAAATTAACAGAATATATAAGGATGCCGTAAGTAGTTAAATCTTTGTCAAATAACTCTTCGCATGCGGCTAATAAGAAAATATCGCTTTTTATAAATTTCAAAAAATTATTTGATTGTATAATTCTTATTTTCCATTTAAAAAATGTTTTTTTAATGTAAGTGGGTAATTTAAAAAAATTAATGATGTAAAAAAAAATATTAGTTTTCAATTTAAAAAAATGTTTTCACCAATATTCTTTAAACCGGGAAGCCCGGGTACGATCCCCTAGTAAGATTAAAGGCTAATAATGATTGATCATAAATGTCACATTCACTTGACTTTAAGCAAGTTACACGTGTTTACGTCATTAATTGATTTTTATTTCGACGTTTTATTTGTAGTTTTCATAACGTTATACTAATTTATTTGTTCTTTCGTTATTTAAAATAAAAAAAATATGTCAATTTGTATAATTTGGCGAGTGGTTTGGCGATTTATATAGTTTGGCGAAATTGGTCGACGGTATAACTAAATAGTTCCCATAAATAATTATAAAATATGAAATTCACAAATATTTCTAATGTATAAAACAATAGTGGAAAACTTTTTTGAAAATGTAA
This sequence comes from Maratus speciosus, assembly GCA_963932465.1. Taxonomy (NCBI): domain Eukaryota; kingdom Metazoa; phylum Arthropoda; class Arachnida; order Araneae; family Salticidae; genus Maratus; species Maratus speciosus. Next base: position 173,044,578 of record OZ010792.1, on the reverse strand, counting down.
ATAAAATTGCATTTATGTGGGGATGCTAAACATATTTTATCAAAAGTTTGGCAGTGTGACTTGTTGATCGTCATTGACAAAGCTAAGCTAACTAGAAATTGACGACGTTTAAATTTAAGTGGTATGTTAGTGTCAGATGAGGTCCTTCACCTTTCATTTTGCCTATGTTATTGAACAGCGCGGCTTAAAGTGATTTAAAATTATAATAAGACGCTATTAAAGTTGCTACGTGCCATGCTAACGAACTGTAAACAAAACGTTTTCGGCTGTGTCTAAATACAATCTTTAACAAAAAGCTGATTCGCCAAATTCAACACGTCTCCGTAAAACGCACCAATAACAGTTGTTATTCATGCATTGCTCAAACGGTTTGTGTTAAACGAGAGCTTCTGTCTGGATTTTGAATTGCTGAATGTGTCCGGTCATATAACCGTAAATTAACCACTGAGAATCGTCGCTGTGGTTGTCGCCAAATAGCAATGTACAAATGCAGCCTTATTTTTCGCGCTACGCAAGAGAAAAAAATAAAGAGATTATGATGAGATTAAAAAATTAGTTTTACAGAATAGCTGTATTTGATATTATTTAGGTTCCTTATCTAAAAAAAGTTCCATAAAAAAGTGTAATAATAATAAAAATCAAAATTTAAAATTTCCATCTAGGAGATACCGACTCACAATCTACTGCGTGGGAAACTATTGCGTTACCACGGGGTCATCGGTGCTAGTCAATATTCGCTGAATTTAAGATTATGTTTTCCAATAGAAAAAGAACGATTTCTCTTAGTTAAAATAATATAAGGGTTTTTCAAAATTTTGTGATTTTTGAATGCTCAGGGGATATTCAGCTCTACGTAAAGAAAAAAAATACAAATAAACGTAATGAGATATGAAAATATACACTACAGCAGTGAGCAATATTCCTCAACCACTCTTAGTTAAACCCATGATTGAGCTTCTGCGGCGGACACTGAAATCATAATGATAAGAATATATAACACTAGAGAATAGGAATTCTGCTTTTTCAGAATTTAGTGTCGCCCCCGATGAAAAAAAAAAAATATGTATATAAATATGGATACAGTAGAGTTCCGATTATCCTAGTTAATATGGACCAAACTCACCTCGGATAAGCAAAAAACTCGGATAAACCGGATTTACATAAATCGGAGGCAACTAAGGAGAGGAAATATAAATTTTCAACTTAATTCATTATTTTTATGGTACTAGTAACATTTATTTGATGTACATTTCCATTACTTCATTTTCTTCTGATAGACTGATGGCTTCTATTATTATGAAACAGCCATTATAAATGAAGTGTTAGGTGAAGATGAAAGAGCAATCGTAAAAAGTTAGAACTCTGATTTTCTGATCAGAATGGGGGAAAAAATGACAAAAAATGGCTATTTTTTCCCCATTCTGATTAGAAAATCAGAGTTCTAACTTTTTATGACTACTCTTTCATCTTCACCCAACACTTCCTTTATAATGACTGTTTCATTTTAATAGAAGCCATCAGTCAATCAGAAGAAAATAACTCTATTAAAGCGGAAACTCCGATAATCGGGTGCTCTACAGTAGTTCAGTTTTAAGACTTAAAACACGCTATTTTATTTTATATAAAACGACGCCATCCGCATCCGTTGAAGAATTCCTCATTTACGATTCACTCATAAACAACATCTACAATAAAGTATGCATAGGGCGTCACTATCTCAGAATAATACAGATAATCCAGCAAAAAGAAATCAGCAAGAAACTGGACTAAAACAAATCGGAGATCCCATGATTCATAGGTCTATTTGTTTGTAGTATTAATATAGATAATTAAATTAAATTTAGTTTATAATAGCTCCATGTTTTATCAGAAATCATTCTTTATATTTTTTCAAAATAGCATGTATTTTAATTACATTTTTTCCCAGTTTTTATGGGAAAACAGCAACAAAAATATACAATTACTATTTTTCAACTACTTTTTTTTTTGTTTACTTCTACAGAAATGGAGTACTTGCGTTGCCAAAATTAAACAAATATCTGTAAAAATTAGAAAAAAATAATATCTCAAAGATAAATGGCGATGCAGTTTTCAAACAAATTGCATTTAAAAGTAATTTTTTTTTTCCAATACTACTGTATAAAAATTGAAATTGTGCAATGCTTAGAAGTTTAAAAAATTGCAGTAGAAATTACTCCGCACAATGATACATCTGCTTTTTTTTACGCTTACTGGCTTTTACAACGTAACGTTATTTTTTGCACATGACAAAAAATAAGCTGGCAGAAAAAAACTGCATACCGGAGGAAAAAAAAAAAAAAAAAAAAAAAAAAAAAATCTAAAGTCTAAAGTCTAATTTAAATAGTTTTTACGAGTACGAGCCCATGTCGAACGGACAGGCACAGAATCGAGACTATAAGGGTTTCTTGAGATGAACGATAACCTGAAAATCATCAACCATACTTTGTTTTGCACAGTAAACATAATTACCATTGAACCACTCCAGGAAACATTAAAAAAAATTCAACCCCATTAACTGAAAATCGCACAATCTGAAACCCCAATAAGTGCAGGTATAAGTCTTAAACTGATACAATATTCAACTTACCTGCTGAAGCTGTAATCTACTTACAATTTCATATTCAAATTTTCTTTTGGAAAAAAAATAGTTCATAATTAGCAAAGTACGTTTCTTATACATAATATTACATAAATTAGAATATTAATCAAAACCTCTTGAAAATGATGTATTTGAGAAAGGTTTCTTCTGTACGCCGATTTATGTTTGAGAAAATTTATATTTTCCACATATAGGATGAATCATTCTGTAACTGACACCTTAAGGATCCTTTCTTATTCAAATCTCTTTTAAAGATATTTAAATCCATATTATACTTATTTTTTCTTTTTTAACGGATGGTAGTAATGAATGGTCATTAAAAAATTACTGTTGAAAAAATTCTCAATATATATATATATATACATTCTACTGTTAATAATATATATATATTTTTTTCATAAATGTGGTCAAAAACTCCATTAACTCACACCAACCCTAATTTGAAAAATTAATAATTGACATAATGTGAACCAATATCTGACACTTTTAAAGTTTGTTTTTTTTTATTTCAAAGAATTTATGGTTTAAAAATACTTTAACTATCTCTATTATAAAGGACAAACATATCTGTGCGTAACGCAAACGTCATTTTGCGAATGGCAACACTTTGAAATTTGAATTAAAGTTTTGGTTTTGCAATTTTCTCTGCTGCAAATTTTTAAACTTCTAAACATCGCACATTTTAAATTTTTGCACCTCCGTATAAGGAAAAAAATGCTCTTTTAAATGCAATTTGTTTGAAAGCTGTATCTAAATTTATTTTTAAGATATTAATTTTTTTGTAGTTTTTAATACCATTTTTCCAGTTGTGGCAACAAAAGTACCCCATTTATATTGAAAGTCATTGAAAGTAAACTGAAAATAGTCGTAAATAGCAGATTACTGTATCTTTTTGATGCCATTTTCTCATAAAACCTGAAAAGAGAAAAGTTGAAATTGGAATTCGAGCTATGTCAAGAATTTTGTCTGTTATTCCGCGATAATGATGTCATATGCATGCTTTTCTATAGACGAACTGTAAGATTGGACTGTAAAAGTGTATTGCTTTAGTGGATGCAAATGACGTCATTGTATAAAAACAGCATGTATTTTAATTCTTAAAACTGAATTATGATTTGTAGAAGTGAGTCATTTTCACAGCCCAGCTGCTTTCAAATTCTTCATAGGTGAATATGCTTTACTTTTGAAAATAATGTAATCGAAACCACACACTGATAAAACGCAATGTTTTACAAAAATTTAGATTGTCTTTATAAAAGAGAGGTGACATGCAAATAATAGTGATTTATATTACAGAAATTGATGATTCTCGCCTGGAGGGATTTGCTTCGCCGAGTTAGTCATGCAAACAAATAACTCGGGGTTTAAAATAATATCATGTTCCTGAAGTTATTGTCCAAAATTCTCTAGAATAATAAAACTTCAATGATATTCTTTAGGACATTCTACTATAATTTTATCAAAATAAGAAACATAATTTGCTTAATTCAATTTTTCAAAATTGTATATAATCTATTTATTTAAAACACAAGTGTGTTTTTTAGTCATCTGCCTTGATCTTTCTGCTGAACCAATTTTACTAATATTTTTTTTTCAACTGAAAGCTGTTTATATTTTCTTATATCCCTACTTTCATATTTTAATTTTAAAAACATTTTATGAAATTTCTCCAAAATAATGAAAATTAGATAGCTTTCATTATTGCAGTCAAGAGAGAAAAAAAAATGAGGTATTTTTATCTTTATTCAAGCCATTTTCTGATAAAAAGTCAAAATTGTTTATAAAAATTGTTGGGTAGGGTTTAGTTGCGCAACATCCCATTAGAAGCATAATATTATATTAGGGGAGTAATAACGGAAAATGACATACTGCTTTTGAAAACACGCATTTTTCCTCATAAATTTTCTATATTCTTTTTCCTTCAGCATGTGTACTGATACTAAGTTTCAGACGCTAGGCGAAATGCTTATTTAAGTGAAAATGATGCCATATTTAAAAGAAAACGATCATTTCCTTTGATAAAACTAAACATTTTAACACAAATTTGTCTAAAAAACATAAATTACGGAAATTTGTACTCTCCGGTACTGACATTAGAATCTCAAGTAAAGAGTACGTCTATTCACATAAAAGATGTTGCTGAGAATGGTGACTTCAAGTTTTGAGTTAAAATGATTTTAAAATGATCTAACAAAATACAATTTTGAAAAAAAAAATAATGAATATGGATATTAAAAGTGCGTATGCAAATTTTGAGAAGGTGAAAATTGCTGTTTTTCATTCCGGAATACCAAGCATAAGAGCTTCAACTGATAAACACGTCGTAATAAGTTATCTTTATTATATTTTACTGATTACGTATCTTCTATATTATAAAGAACAAACGTATCTGTGAGTAACGCTGACGTCATTTTGCGAATGGCAACACTTCAAATTCGGTCTTGAAATTTTCGCTACTGCATTTTTTTAATCTTCTGACCATCGTACATTTTCAATTTTCACCGCATAGGGAAAAAATTTACTTTCAAATACAATTTGTTTAAAAACTCTTTCTTAATTGACTGATGTATTATGTTTTTAAAAATAATTTTTAAGCATGATTTTTTTTATATTTATCTTATCACATGCCGGTTTCAATACATAATAATAATAAACATTTTGCACATAAAGCAACAAAAATTGTTCAGCATTTGTTTCTGACTATTTTTGCATAACGAAATTAATACTTCCTTTATAAACAAATAAAAGAATAATATTAGAGAAACCTCATCAAATAGGATTTTTTTTTTCAAATGGAATTTGTTTATAAAGTTCATCTCAGTTTACTGATTGCCTATGGTTTTAAAAACAATTTTAAGGCATGAAATATTTTTTAATTTATCTATATCGCGCGGAGTTCGATTACGAAAGATTAATCCGTTTGCCCTTGAAACAAATAAAGAGTTTATCAATTTTTTACGGCTAATATCCATTTATAAAAACATAATAAATAAAATAATATAAATAAAACAGAAATTTAGCAAACATATGTAAGGTCTGAAATTATCGGAATATAAAAGGATGCCGTAAGTAGAAATATCTCTCAAATAACTCTTAGCATGCGGCTAATAAGAAAATATCGCTTTTGATAAATTAAAAAAATATATTTGATTGTATAATTCGTATTTTTCATATGAAAAAGGCTTTTTTAATGTAAGTGGGTAATCGAAAAAACTAATTACATATAAAAACAAATATATATATTAGTTTTCAATTAAAAAAATGTTTTCACCTATATTCTGTAACCCGGGAAGCCCGGTTACGATCCCCTAGTTATTATAATAACAATATACTTAAAACTTTTTTATGTACAATTTCATTCTACAGATGCAAGTGTTACCTTTTTCATGTTTTAAATTATTAGTAATCCATTAATTGACATTTATGAACCAGTAACTGATAAATGATGTCAGGCTCTGGTAGATCATCTTCAATTTTAATATTGTTGACTACAAGAAAAATTTAATTTATTTATTATTATGATTTAATTAACAGTTCAAATAATATATTTCAACATACTTTAATATTACCAATAATTAACACCCCTTTCGGATACTGGTGAAAAGAAATTTCTGGAGCCAATGACATGCATATCCATATTAAGCCAAATTAAATAACTATAAACTAGAAATCATAGTTCTACTGTCTCATACGTAACGTTTAACTAATTTCTGCAAGTATAAACATAAGAAAACGTTTAGGATGGTTGCATTACAATTAGATTAAAAAAAAAAAAAGCACTACCTTAATTTTAAAAATAAGATGGATTCTTCAAAATGTTTTTAAATAATTGTTTGTGTTCTAAAAATTTCTTCCTCATTAAATACGTTTTTGGCATACTATATTAATAATAAATAATTTCAGAGGATAAGTTGATTCAAAAATATAATAATTATTTAAGTGGCCATTTGATTACATTACTTTGGAGAATTTTATAAGAAAATGTACATTTGACTTACATTTTTGCTGAAATGCCAGTTAATGTTTAGGTTCCAATAACTGGCGGTTTAATACTAGTTATAAAAAAGCTTATTTTAATAAAATATTAAAAACTTTAATATAGAACGAAAACCCATCACTTTTGACTCTCAAAAGGCGAGTGTTTATCTTTTTAAAATGTTAATAGGGTAAATTGGGGTGAGATGCCTTGCTGGACAAGTTGCTGTGTCACGAGGGTTTCATATACCTAGACGCTGTTGTTGAGAAACGCTGCTCTTTTGTATGGAACAGTGTTCCCTACTGATATTTAATTTTAGTTTGCGTTCTTTTTTTTTTTTTTTTTTTTTTTTTTTTTAACTGGTACTTTTTTATAGCTATTTCGGCTTGACACTTCTGGTAAGCGTCCTAAGTCTTTTATGTGGCTACTTTATTTGCCTATTTAAGCCATAGTTTAAACATCAGAGAAATAAATCTGGTGTTTTTGTAGTACTTGAGAGTACACTGAAAAAAACGAAATTTTTACAGTACAAAGTACTGTTCATCTTGCGCTCAAACTCGATCACAGTCGAATGTGCTGTAGCTTTCTCTGGTTTATTGAGTATATAAGCATGAAAAATACAGTAGTTGCGTAAAATTAACAGCACAATATACTGGCAATTCGGACGCCAGCAGTTTGTGCTGGCAAATTTACATTTTTTTTTTTTTTTTTTTTTTTTTACAATGTACTTGTACCCGGCCTTTCTGCAAAGCATAAATGGCGGACTGTTCCTGTTTCTTCGCTTCAGTGAGGAGACCGGCGTGTTGTCCAATACTTTGAGGTAACGCCACAAAATTTTTTTTGGGTATGATGCCGGTGTTCTTTCCGTTGCGGTAAATGCCGGTTATTTTTCGTAACAGTCAAATGCCTGGTTTTTCTTCATTGTTTTTAATTACGCTTGGGTATTAACTTTTATCAGATTATTTAATTGATTAAATCGTGATTTTAATAAACTGATTCTAATAAATTCATTGATCAAAATTAAGAATTTTCTAAATGTTTAAAATGACATAAAGAAATATTAAAATCTAAGATGAACATAATTTTGAAAGTTTTTATATATATTTGGTTTTACAAATAATCCGTATTTTCCTTTAAAATGATTGTTTAATAATCATTAATTTTAATCATTGTAAAAAATTTGATGTTAAATGCAGTTATAAATAATTTAAATAAATGTCAATTTTGGTAGTATATAATGTAGTTTGAGATACCTAGGGGTCTCTGCTCCCTGCAAGATACGCTCGCCAACCTCCGTCCAGACATCGTATACTCTAAAAACATGCTAATTTGATCTGCGTTAAAAGGGTACGTAATATTAAATCGTTATTAAACGACTAGTGGCGATATCCTGTTAACATGTTTTCATTCGTTTTCCATTGTCTGACAATTTTTAAGGCCGAATGAATTAAATAAGATATTTTAAATGTGTTGTTTTAAATATGACGTATATTTATCCAAATGTTTCTTTCACATTTCAATATTCACATAAAAGTAGTTTTCAATGCCTATATAACCTCGGCGGTGTGGCGATAGCAACTGCGAATTTTCAGGAGTCTCAAGCCTTTCTTAAGAGGAATTAGTTAAGAATAAGTGAAAGGCAAGAAAGCGACAATTTTCAACACACGATAATATGGACGATGATTAAAATCCCTACTCAGATGATGAAGTTGAGAATTTATTTCTAAGTGAATGAGAATGATTGTAAAGAGTTTCTAGCGGAAGGCAATAAGTCCTTGAAAATATATGATTGGATCAAGTACATTTACCGAAACTGTTGGATAGCTCAAAGTTCCTAAATAAATGTACTGTTTGTAGCAGATCTGAAATATTGTTGAAATGAACAAAGGGACAAATGAAAAACATTATCAAACTAGTCGTTCGGGGCCACTGTAATACATATCCATCATGGATATACATAATATTGAATTTGAAAATAAAACATGTGATACATTCTAAGCATTGTATCCTGTTACTTTATTCATAATTTAGTTTACTTAGACTCCCTTAAATATAATTAAAATAATCCCTTGAGCTAATATTACTTTTTTGTTGCATTAAAATATCTCAATTTGTTGATTTTCTGTAAGCAAGTAAACACTATAGTTTTACAATGGAATTCTATGGGAATTTTGTGAAATATTAGAGATATCGCCAATTTGGCTTCACTTTTGGCGACTAATTTCGGTCGCCAAATTTGGGCGATATATCGCCAAGTTGGCGACATACTTAGCGGCATTTGGCGATGGCACAGGATCCCCCCTATGGTAACCCCCTTATAGGTATGGATTTGCATTAAATGCTTGAAATTTACGATAAGCCATTATTGGCATCTAATCTTATATTTTGGCGATAGTTTTTTTGGTTGGCGGGATAATCATGTAGAACCGAATTGCGTAAAAGAAACATCCTTATAACTCGAAAAAATATAATAATATTAACTAACAGTTTACTGTTTCAGATTAGTCGTCTCATTTCCAATTAAAATATATCTTTGAATTTAAATTTGAATGAAATACAGGGTCATGAAAAATCGAAGAGTGTGAAAAATTGAATTACAAATATCTCGAAAACTAATTATCCGATCGAGTTCACTCATGATGCAAAATTTTTGTTTTTTTATGGTCTTTTATATTCACTCCTTCAAATAAACAATTTCGAAAATTTTTGTATATCTTTTATCAGAACGAATACTTTGAGAGCCCGAAAAAAATAGTTCCGTATAATCGAGGTTACTGATATTCAATAGGCTTTCTCCCCATTGTTACTTCCTAAGTACACACCAAATTTCAAGTCTCTATCTCAATTTGTTCGGGAGACAGAACGTTTTCAGACACACACACATACAGACGGACGGCAATTTTTTTTTTCCCTAAAAATATGTTTTTCGGAATCTCCAGTGTCTGAAACGTGTAAATCCGTCGATTTTTTTTTCGATATTTAAAACGATTGCAAGACTTACCCTATACTACGTATGATGGGTAAGTAAAAAGGTGGACTATAAACCACTTTATCATCGTGGCTTTAGCGTATTTAATCTTGTTATAATATTTTAAACATAGGCACACTTAAGAGTCATAGTTCTTTTAAATGTTAAGTAGAACATAACCATTTTTTATTCAAATATTACTTTCTTTTTGTTGTTGTTGTTTTTAATCGCCAACGTTTGCTGCGTTCATATTTCGGTAATAACTTAATATTAAGTAAGTTAACAACTTTAGTGTGGCTAAAATATTAAAGTTACTTTTATTTGTCCCACACAACTAGATAGTTTGCAATCTTAATCAAAGCCGGGGTAAGATGCCGAAATGCAAGCGTTTACAAAAACAAAATATTTGATGCTTTCTGTAACATATGTAAAATGAAATAAGTTTGAAAATCATACATAAAGGTACAAACTTTAACAAGAAATCCAGGATTAACAAATAAAAACAATAGACGATATTTAAAACAATTAATGCAAGAACTACGACATCTTCACCAAATCTACCATATTTCGATTCTCTCTTAAATTCTAATTCTTTGAGACTAGTCATCTATTTATGAAGTTATGTGTAAAATTGAAACATAGAATAAGAAAAAAAGGCCAGAGAATATAAATGACACAGAATTTTTGAAAAACAAGAAATTTATTTTCAGTATTTTTTATAGAATACTGTGGTTGTAATGTATTTGAAAATGTGTTTCAATCTACGCATGATACCATTTGTGTGATGCATTTGACAGCGGTTCAATTTTACAAAATATCTCTAAGAAATTAGAACGTCTGCTACAGAATTTATTGTCAAAGTTTTAATTTTTTAACGTCATTTTGAAAAGTCTATATCTTAAAAGGGATATTTCAGATTTGATTTCTTTTAGTGCTAATGGCGGTGCAAAATAAAGTCCCGGTATATTCAAATATTTCTTCAACGGATAAAAATCGGAATATGGAAAAAAGTTTCCACCCACAGGTCAATTGGCATATGAGTGTGGCTACAGCGTTCAGTAGCGCCATGATTTGAAGGTATTTACCCGATTTCGAAACGTATCTCAGATAGCTAAAAATGCTTATTTCAAAAGTGTCTTCGATTTAGTATAAAATAGCGTCTTAAATGTAAAAATAAACTTATTACAAGCACTCAAAAGTTAATTTTTCAATGAGCAGTCACAGGCTTAAGTACTTCACTAATCACTTCCAGATTCAAGCCATTTTAAGGAAGATGTATATTTTCTAGTAACACATTTAAGCAAAGAGCAATTTAATTTAATAGGAAATTCAAGTTAAATATACTCATTATGTCCATCATCGGCAGCAATGCGCATGCACTAACATGCACTTCTATGCGTACCTTCTGATGGTGGACAAATTCTGAATACTAAACTGGACAGAAAATATACATGTGACTGCCAAATTCGTAGAAGAGATTATTAAAGCATTTAAGCGAGTGATTGGTTATAAAATTTCACGCCTTCTAAAAATTTCTTTTTTAAGTGTAAGACGATATTTTATAGTTATTCAAGAATGTTTTACACTTAAGTAATACGTATTTCTGTCTCTGGCCCTCATAATTTTCTAAAATAGGTTTATAACTTCCACACTTTTCCACTAATGGGCGCTAATGTAACTCTTTTATTGTAGGATTTAGTCGTTTTACTATAGGTAGACACTTCTTCCACAAGTTCAAGTTCACTTATTAAAGAGATATTTGAGAGTACTTGGAATTTAGTTTTCATACAAATATTATGACTAATAGCATACAAAAATGATGATTTGAAACTGGCATTTTTTCCTTATATGAAAGAGGTTCACGATTTAATGTATATGGTTGCATTTTCTCTAGAGTGGTGACAATGGTAATCAAACAAGAAGTAATTATTTTTAGATGTAGTTTTCTGAAGATGGAATTGAAATTATGAATATATTTTTATAGTGACTTTAAGAATGACTAAATTAATAAATGTTTCGAAAGGTAAAATACGACTTTAGCAGCTGTATGCCAGTAATTAATGGGTAAAGTGACAAGCCATTAAAAGATTGTTCTTGTTAGTGGTAGCTTGTTACTTAAGGTTCGCGACAAGCTGCATACCCTTGTGTAATATATATATGCAGTCCGCAAACTTGGCCGGATTTGAAAGACTCTATCAAACGTGAGATTCCAAATATCCCTCATGCTATGTTACGTCCGGCTGTATTGTCCACAGTAGACCGCATGCAATGTGTAATTCACTGAGAGGGCAATTACAATAATTCGATTGTAATAGACGATTATACATATATATTTACGTCCTTTTAACAGTGCATTAAAATTTAATTGTGTCGAGCAAGAACCATTTCCAAATGAAGTCACTTTGCGTGGACTGACCCGGACATGTGCTGATATATATATTTTAACATTTAATCTCCGTTTTCTAAGTAGTCGTATGCCATTATCTCGTACGGTATGGAAATTAAAACGAAAGAGTTGTAACACAATATAATTTTTTTTAAATAATTTAAATAATATGGTGTCCTATCTCACACATATAGCAATCTAATAAATTGCTTTTATTTTTTTTTATATCAAACACATCTTAAAAATTTGTGTTTACAAATCTTTAAACTTGTTATTGTAAGGGGAATTTATGCATTTCAAGAAATTTATATATATGATTTTTAACTTAAACACATCTTTAAATAGACAGCAAAATCGTAAAGTAATATATTTTAGAAAATTATAAAAAAGGGGATTTTTTTTTTGTTTTTTTTTTTAAGTACTAATGAAAAAATCCTATTGTTTATGGAAGGAATTGAAACTTTTTTATGATTAATATATATATAATTATTATTAATAAACTCAAATTTTATATATCTAAATCAAATACGCCTATTATTCTGGAAAATATAAACTATTTTTTACATCACGATTATTAATTCACCAACTCCATAAAAAAAAAAAAAAAAAAAAAAAAAAAAAAAAAAAAAAAAAAAAAAAAAAACTCCATTATGTAACAAATGAGCAAAAATATGTTTGTGTACATGGAATTACCTTTAATCGTTAATGTTCTTCGTGGTAACATTTTATCTCCGAAGTATAATGTTTTCTCTAACGTATTAATGAGTATTAGTGGTTAATTTGTGCATGTGTGTGTACCTCAGCATCCTGCCGCCTTTTTCATTTAAATGGAAATCTATATAATGAAGCTTATCCATCGTCTACACGTGATATGCACAACGCTATTTCTCTTATGTCTTATCTCTGAAGTTAATATTTAATTTATCCTTACACCATATTGATGTGTACATATTAACCGTATTATGTCCTACCGCTGTGAAAGTAGAAAGAAGTCTTCAATCTACTTCTGTATCGGCAGCAGGAATTGTACTTAGCAAAATAATATATATATATATATATATATATATATATTTCTTAGCTTTGCATTGGCATTTTGTTTACAGTGTATTTAAGGAATGTTTTTGTATTTTGTATTATGAGGAAAATCTTCAGAAAGTTTTACTTTTTGACGTTCTAATATTATTATTATTTTTTTAATTTCACTTAAATTCAGACTTTAAAAACGCGAGAGCATTAAAGATATAAACTGTCAAAAGTAAATTACATAATATTTTCCGTTATAAACAAACTTAAGAATTCATTACATTTATTTCTTCCAAAAGTTAAGCATTTAACGCCACATGTAGTATCTAAAAAAACTTTGTAATATAAAAATTTATATTCACTCCGAAAAAGATTAGTTTATGGATGAAACTAGCTTTTTTCAATTTAAAATCAATTCCCACTTCCTTTTTCTCTTTCTTTATTGGAAATAACCATTCATCAAATTTATTTCAAATCCATTTCAGGTGGTCGAATACAATTTTGAAACATTACCGAATCATTTGTTTTTATTGATATTACAGTACTTTCATAGAGAAGTACTTCAAACTTCCATAAGAAACTATTTAAATAATGACTCTCAGTGTCGAGCATATTTTTCAGTTGATGTCTTTATATAAAAATTATCAATCATTTGTAAACGAAATAAAAGAAAAAATAAATTCATTTTCATTGTTCAAAATCGTTTATCGCAATATAGTAATGTCGAAAATTGTTTGAATCAGCATGAAAAAAATCTCTGTAAAAATTATATAAGATCTTATGAATTAAAATAAATTGAATATTAATTTAATAACAGCGATTGATATTTTGGAATGCAGTAACGATTTTATTTTTAAATTTTGAACATAGTTACATAACATAATGTTACTTAGTTCAACCACATTTCACAACAGATTCCTTTATACATTTTGTGTATTAACTTCGTTAAAATATTTTTAACTAAATGTAATTGCAAGTGAAGTAACGAGAGTTTTTATGTCACTGGCTTTCCTACATTAGGATTTTAATGAAAATAATTGTATATTAATTATAAAATATATTATGGCAACTGGGATAGTCTAGGATACACGTTAAAAATCATTTGTTTTTATTAGAATTACAGTAATTTTATAAAAACTAATTTACAAACTAATAGTAATTTTATAGAATTTGCTTAAATAATGACTCTCGGTGTCAAGCAAATTTTTCAGTTTATGTCTTTATATAAAAATTATCGACCTTTTTGTAAACGAAATTAAAAAATATATAACAATTTTAATTCAATTAAACTTTTCAAAATCGTTTATCGTAATATAGTAATGCTGAAAATTGTTTAAATTAGAGTAAAAATATATATATATGAGGAAATTATACAGTAAAACGTCTAAATAACAGACACCTCGGGAGCGCGGAAGTTGTCCGCTATTTCAAAACCTCAGAGATTCAAAAATTGCTAAGAAATGCTTCCTGTTTCATTAATTGACGTTTACAGGTCCTAAAACCTCTATGATATAATTAAACAGAAATTATTATTATTATTTTTTAAGTAATAAACCTGAAATAAAATTGTGCATACCTTTATCCACTGTTTATTGCATTCTTACGAAAAAAAAAAAAAAAAAATCTGTCAAAAAAGTTTGCTTTTGCTTGCGATTACATTTAATTTGGATTTCCATGTGAAGTTTAAAATCTGTCAGTAGTTTTAATCCTTCTGATCTCCAGTTTCAGTATCTGTTTTATCATCACTAATAGAGTCAGATTTTGTCAAAAATTCTGAAGGAATATAATTGCATACATCAAATGATTATTTTTCAGTAGGTAACTAGTAGTTTAATTAGTATCAGTAGTATTTATCAGTAGGTAATCACTTTTATGTAATAATCCATCCGTTACAGTGTGCGTTTACAGTATGATAAAACTTTATAATATTAAGTGTACCATATCTTGAAGAAAATATACTTTTGCATTCTTCTTAAACACTGATAACGTAATATATATATATATATATATATATATATATATATATATATATATATATTAAAAAATTTCATTAACTCGATCAAAAAAAGAATGACGTTAAGATGCAGTTAATGGTCAACTTACTGATTTGATTTTAATGAGACATTAAGGATCATCGTAAAAAGTATTTTATGACTGCTGTTTTAATATTGTTTATCTTTAAAAATACATGTAAATTAAAAATTAATATTCTGTATCAAAGTTTGAGTGGTGGACATTTACGAGTCGGACCGTTACCAGAAACTTTTTATAATAATTAAAAAAAAGTTAAAATTATAGACATCCAGATATATAAACAAGTAATAAAAATTCATGAGTCACACATAGATTATATAACACTTTCCAACGCATTCAGAACACTATAAGAAAACTTCATATTTTAATAAAGTGAAATATGATATGTTTAATACATAAAAGCAATCTGTAAAACGCATAAAACATCTGAAAATTCAATTCCAGAAATTACTATCAATAGCCGTTTAAGAATCTCTGTATCTCTGTATATTTATATACATATTACTATATGCTGCATATTAAACTAAAATGTAGTTCTGTTATGAAACGCTTAACACAGTTGAAAATTTCCTTTTAGCAATTTCTTTCAATAATTGGAAATGTAATCCAATTTTTTGTAAAGCTCTGTATATGAACAATATATTCAATTATCATGAAGTAATATGTAAAACAATTGTCAAATTTGAAAAATACATACCACAACTAAAAATACACTCCCAGAATTTATTCTCACATACAATACGGTAACCGAATATTTTGTGTGTCCCTGCATTTTAATGATAATGGTTGTGCACACCATACTCGACAGTAAAAATCTTGTTGTGTGTTTTGCTGCGCTGATTAGTGCACAACAACAATGCATATCAACGTCAATACGTAAACCACATCTGAAAACGCACTCAAATCATTTATTGATCATAAACCGTACTGTAATCAAACATATC
The DNA here is from genome assembly GCA_963932465.1 of Maratus speciosus. Classification (NCBI taxonomy): domain Eukaryota; kingdom Metazoa; phylum Arthropoda; class Arachnida; order Araneae; family Salticidae; genus Maratus; species Maratus speciosus. The sequence goes on along the minus strand of OZ010792.1, from coordinate 173,028,627 downwards.
CCAGTGTCCCTGTATATGAATGATAATTGGTATGCTCACCATACTCAACAATAAGGATGTTATACTGGACACAATTGTTAGACAAAAATTTCAATATATTTGAAGTATGTAAGATTATTAAAGAGACTTCCCTTCTAAGAAATAAATATGATGCATACTTACAGCTATGTCTATATTTTGTGATTCCGTTTAAGAGCATGGAATAACGATTTCCTGAGTTAAGAAAATTTTTGCATTTCTTAGCATACTTTATTCAATACACTCGAATAAATCACAATGAGCATCGTTTGCATTTTTCTGTGTGGCAATGTCAATAAACAGTCATAATGAGTAGGAAGCAATCTAATATCGGAAATAAGAAAGAAAATCTTCATCAATCATAAGAACTATTCTTTGTTATAATACCTTTGGACTCACATTAGCAATTTTCTGGTGAACCCTGACAAACGTGTACACTTCTGGCAAAAGGTGAATATTATTATTTTATAATATAACATTCCCGAATTTCAATCTAACCATCTGCTTCAATATTTGTTTTCCTGATGCTTCAGACTGGGGACGGTTAATCAATTCTTTACCTCCTATTTAAATTCCAAGGGGTAGTTCGGCAGTATTTGGTTGTGGAATGTGAATAAAAATGGTCATCATATCACACAACGTTTTAACATCGTGCCTGCCTATAGTTATATGTTTTCTCCAACTTTAAACTTTTCCTTTCGCTTCCAGAAATTATAACTTAGAAATGTGTCTTTTAGCAACATTGCATTTTTATTTATTACATTTTTTAATTATTTCATTTTTTCACTTTGCTCGAACTATTCGACTTCATTTACCTAATAAAATTAAAAATATAGTAAAACCTCTCTGTGCGACCACCTCCATTAAGCGACCACCACCCTGAACGACCATTTTTCATGGAACGAAATTTATTCCCATAGGTTCAATACAATTTTACTTCCATTCAGAGACCATTCCACTTGAGCGAACAATTTCATTGAAGAAAATGAAACAAATTCCGTTTTTTCCTGGTCGCTTGAAGAAGGTTTTATTAGAAAAATAATTTCGGAGAGCGCATTATTCATCAAACTTCTAAACTAAGTTTAGATTTCTTTTTTTTAATTCAGGTAACTTTTACGTGTTTAAAACCCTTTGTGGATACAAATTAAGAATGACGGTCAATAAATTGCCCTGCTCTATTCTGTCAGGAAACTCTGAAAGAAATAAATTAATGAAATCGTCATTATTTGTTTCCGTCCAGAAAAAAATTACATTTATTTACTGAACTTCGAAAGGACTTGGAAATAAAAGTTATAAAAAATAAAATCCTAATATCAAAGCAAACATCAATGTATTCATTTTTCAAACTATGCAGTAATTAACTTATGTAATAACTTTTGTTTTTATGCTTAAATTTTCATATATTTTCCTAATGTGGAAAATAAATTTTAGTAGCATTAATGGTTATCTTTTTTTTCAACAATTAAAATCTAGATTTAAACATGACCTCCATTAAGAGACCACCACACGGAACGACCAATGTTTATTGGAGCGGGTCACTTTAGGGAGATGATACTGTATTCTACATGGTGGAGTAAAAGAGTTGAGCACTGTAGGCACTGATCCTCCATGGATCATACAGCCACAGGTTTAGTTTAGTTTTCTTTTTTTTTTTTTTTTTTTTTTTTCCCCCCGTCTTTTCAAAATACAGGTTATTTCTTTGAACTAGTATTACATTTTTCCTAATTATTATGCAAAAATATTGAATATTATACTCCAAACGGCTAGGTACGTGAACCCCAATTCTTTATATTTTTTAAAATTTAGCATCTTTAAATGCACAGTTTTTTAATTAAAGTAGTTTCTATAAACTGAAATTAGTTTTCTTGGTTTCTACGATCAAAATACGTAAAAAAACTACATCCCACTCAACTTGGTTAAACAATGCTCTGTTTTTAATCTTCTTTCCGTTTAGAATTCTGCAGTGTTTTCTTATTAAAAGAAATTAAAAAAATAATAATAAATATTAGTTTATTTGGCTTCATAATAAAAAAGACATGGAAAATGATATCCTATATAGCTTTTTGCATAAATTTTAAACAAATTGTTCAGCACGAAATTATTTGTAAAATATTTATTTAGACATCCTTTTGATATTGAAACTTACAGTTTTTTATTGTTTAGAATACGTTTTCAATTAGTCACTTTAAAGTTTAAAAAATATATATGAGTCAAATGAAAAAAAAAAAAAAAAAAAAAAAAAGGAGGAAGGATTTTGCTGCAAAATTCCAATTTCCAATTCTATTGAATCAATTTTCCAGATTTTAAAAATGAAACCTGTAGTTATATTGATTCACTCTAAATCGCGATAATGCGTTTATGAAAATTTAACGTATTCTTAAAGTTTGAATTCTTTTGGGAAATTTCACTGGATGATGAAGAGATGAAATAGGTATCGGGAAATTAGGAAGTTTCATCTTTAAATACAATAAAATCTTGAGGCATATTTAATTTGTTTGCGAATTATGTTTAATTATTCGGGAAATGCTATTATCTTATTCGGAAAACGGCTGATAAATGAAAATCATTTTTCTAAATAAATAGGAAAAATATGCAATATTGCATTATAAAAAAAAAAAAAAAAAAAAAAAAAAAAAAAAAAAAATTATTCGAAAAAAAAAAAAATTAAGAATTTTCGTTTGATTGTGAAGATCCATTATATCAATTTTATATCTAGGCGCACGTAGAGGCAAAAATTAAATAAATGTTATGTCACAGATTTTGTTTTACTTATGATTACAATTATTTGTTATCACTCATAATTATGGATTGATTTCAAGTGACAATCAGTTCATAATATATTATTTTTATCTATTGTTTACTTTAAAAATCTTAGTTTAATTTTTTTGCGTTTCTGAAATATTTCTTTATTTTACATACCGAGCACTAATTGTAATTTTGAAAGAAATGTTTTTTTATGGTGATGTTCATATTCTTTCAATTTAATAAACTAGGGGGCTCCGCCCTTTACGAGCTACGCTCGCCAACCCCCGTTCAGGCACACCAAAATCCAAAAAGCACGCTAATTTGATCGTTGTTAAGAGTCCTGTTAAGAGATACAATGGCTTTTTTCATATTTAATTAAAAAAATTAGTTAAACTGGTACTTCTTAGTTATCCCGTCGACCAATTTCGCTAATTTATATAAATTGCCAAACCACTCGCCAAATTGTACACATTGACATAATTTTTATTTTAAATAACGAAAGAACAAATAAATTAGTAAAACATTAATAAAAAAACAAGTAAAACGTGGAATTAATGGTTTTATTGGACATTATTGGGATTTAATCTTGCAATTAATTAATGGCAACAATTATTGGCATTTAATCTTACAATTTGGCGACAGTAATTTGGTCGACGGGATAACTAAGAAGTACCGTTAAACATTTGAAAATAAGCTAATGTAAAATGAATTAAGTAAACAGTGTCATTGTCTCCCGGTATTTTTTAACAGCGCTATAAGATAGTTCTTTTAAATAATTCATTTTAAATGTATCGTTTCAAATCTGACGTAATTTACACCAAAGTTTTATTTCACTTATTAATATTCACGTGAAAATACTTTTGTTGCTAGAAGGAAATATTATTTGCGCTGTCTTCGAATTCACGATAATAGTTGAAAAGATTATCTCAAAATATCTCGCGCAAATATATTTTTCAATTTAAATTCTTTTGCTATATTTTTTGCCATTTTAAATGTGACGTAATTTCCTCAAATTACAAGTTTTAACGCATAATAATGATTTTTTTTTAATTTTAAGATTTCGTTTCTCTTTTTAAATTCAAGTGTAAATATGGTTCGGCACAAATGTCATTGGCGCAATTTTTTTCTGACGCCAATTTTATATACGCAACGGGTCCTTAACTGGTGCTAAAGTGTCGTTATTTTGCTTGATATGGTAACCCGGATGTTGTTTTTTATGCTATTGATGTTTTCGCCAAAGTGGCGTCGGAAAAAAATTGCCCCAATATGGCGTATATGACATCTGTGCCTATGGTTCTTATGACGTAATTTTCCTGCTTTTAACATGTAATCATTTAATCCTAATTTTAAAGGGTTTTTTTTTTCTGTTTGTAATAGTCACGTGTAAATATTTTTTTTAAATTTGAAGTAAACATTATTGTTTGCTCTGTTTATACAACTGGCAACAGTTTAAATTAATAACATTTTCTAAAATTTGTAAAAAATATCTCTCGAAATGCTGAAAATTTGAATTTAAAATTGAAATAAAACCTCAAAAAATGAGTCAAATAAGAAAAATAAAAGCAATCTCCACACCGGGAACTTATAACGTATAAAATGATCTAAAAATGATTAAATTCTCATGTATAGTTTTTGCTCCAATAAAACTTTTTTAATGGAACGATTTTGTCCAACTTTAGCATTAAATATATCTTAAAATAATTCTTCGATTTGAAAACTGTCTGCATCAGCGTGTTTATCAAACATCTCTCTATAATACCACCGATTTTCATATTTTTGTATGCAACAGTTTTTTTAATATTAACGATGAAAGGCCATGGTTAAGCACTCAAATTGTATGCCGATCTACCCGGAATATCTACGCAGATTTTCATTGGTCCATTTCCAAATCAAAACTTTTTTTATATATATATAGAAGGACTAGTAGCTTTATATATGTCTAGTGGCCTGCACTCTGTAAATTTTGATGCATCGAAAAACAATGAACAAACTTATTTGATAACGACAATAAAAGCCCTTTAATTGCTGAAAAATTAGTGCGGATCATACCAAGATTAACTGGATTTTTTTTTTTTTTTTTTTTAGTAAAGAGTGTAATAGTTTAAATTTTTTGTGATAATCTTGAAGAAAAATATATTTTTCAATTTTTATATTACACGAGGTGGAACCCGTCGAATTTCGACGAAAGAAAATGTTTACAAAGGAAGTGTTGCATCAAATTTATAATACATCGACAAAAAATAATTAGAATAAAAAATCCATCTTACACTTGTTAATTTAACTCTCCAAAGACATATTTTAACCTAAGATTAACAAAATACTTTTTTCATAAACTTCAACTGTTAAAATTATTGAAAAATTAAACTTTATTCATATACGTAATCAGTAACATATAATCAAGATAAGTAATTTTGATTAAGTTATTAATTGATGCTTGGTTACGGAATGAAAAATCCGCATAAATGATTTCACCTTGATATAATCATAGAATTTTCTACCTTTACTTCTAAACCGAATCAAGTCATTTTCCACGTTTCACATCCATATTAACCATTTAAAAACATTTTTACGTGCAATAGGTTATTAATAAATATTTTTTCAAGCTTGAAGTCACGTTTGTCAACTATTACAACCTTCCATGTTAAAATTCCCACTCGTGATTTGAGGTCGTTCATTTTATGAGTAACAATCCCAGATGAAGATTCTGGCTGTGACACTCTCTATTGTGTACAGTATAACCTCGAAAATCCGGCATTGTCAGGACCATGACGATGCCGAATTTCTGACTTCAAAAATTATTTTAATAGTCTTAATGGTGCCGTTATTCGTAATTTAATTAATACCCAAGTAATAGTTATGTGAGAAAAATAGAAAATTAAATATTTAAAAAAAATAAATTAAAAGTTTCTATTCATATTTTCTATGTTACAAAAAAAAATCTAATATATATCATTTCTTCTCGTGTAATTTCCTAAACATCGATGTCTATTTTATTTGCTTCAACTCTTTGAACAGTTTTTAACAAGTTTTTACACAAATGTAGAATATCGATTTTGAAAATACAGTCTTATTTATCTAAAGCAGATGTTTGTTTTCCAGTCAAATTTAAGCATTTTTCCACTGATACCATTTCTACTGTACTAAGAAGGGATTCAATTTAGCATAGCATCTGCGATCTCACTGTCAGCCAATCTATCGCTTTCAATCTCGAAATTTTTAATTTTTTAACGATTTAATAGAGTAAAAAAAAAAAAAAAAAAAAAAAAAAAAAAAAGCGGCGAGATGACTTTGATGCCGGATTTTCGAGGTCAGACTGTACTTTATTTACTTTTACTATACGTATGTAATTTGTGTGTTTATAATTTTATTTTTTATTTTTTTCTAGAGAGAAAAGAATAAATCAAGAAGAAAGTAAAATTTAATGAAGTTCCTGTTAATTAATTATACCAATTCTTTATATGTAAATAAATTACTATATCAATTCTTTATATGTAAATAAATAGAATTTTATAAACTGAATGACGTTTCAATTGTTTTCGAGACTATTTCCTTGATACTGAGAAATATTTTTCATTGCTTCAGCCTTAAGTTATTAAAAATAATTACAATCAGAAAAAGAACAATTTAAGTGAGTTAAATTATACTTTAAAAAAACTAAAAAAAAAAATAATGTAAGTTTAGTATTTGCTCTGTTGTACATAGGATAATATTTCTCTGGTAAAAGAAAAACATTGGAGAAGGGAGGAAGGCAGATGATTTTTTAATTTTGTCTTATTGTAATATGTAATTTACATTGTTAAACATGCAAGAAATTACTATTTTTATGTAAAAATGCTGGAAAGATCATTGAATTTGTAAAAAAATTCTTTTGCATTTTGCATCATTAAACAATTTTCAGAGAAAAGACTAAATATATTCCTGTGGTCATCAATCAGAATCCTATGGAGGATTTCTTTATAAATCTGACAATATTCTCTAAATAATAATTGAAAATTCTAAGAAATAAGTCTAATAAATGAAAGAATTAAAACATTTAATGAAGTAGTAATATAAAAAATACACAATCTTCTACAGTCATTAAATGTACACTATATTGGAATTCCACATATTTGATGTTCTATTTATTGTAGGTAAACACAGATTTCATTATAGATGTATACAATAAAAAATTATACGATCCTGAATAGTGAACTGGATTCAAAAGGTAAGTAACTGAAAGTATAATTAAATTTACTATGTATAAGCATAGACATAGAGTTGTATGTTCTCAAGTCCTACCAGTAACATTTTAAATACCTTTTTCTTACCCTATAATATAAAAAAGCTTTTCAGCTTTTTTTATTTTATTGAATTTCTCCTTTTTCTTTTGTTAAAGGATAAATGACAAAAAAGAATCCCTTTGCTTTTTTTAATTTCAAGTTCACCAATAATTTTCAAGACTCTATGCCTATGTGTATAAGAAGGTTTTTTGAATATTAAATACGTGAAATTTTTCAAGTTGCTAACTAAGCGTAGTTAAACAGAATGAAAAATGTCGAACACGGATCTTTGAAATAGTGCTTCAATGCACTGTTGATTTGCGCCGAATTAGCAATGTAAAAAATCTCACGTATTTAATCTTCAATAATTGTACTGCTGATAATTAATTAAAATTTTACTTGGAATGGTTTTTATTCAAATGAAAGTATTTTTCCTTAAGAAAATTTTCTTTAATGGGATTACACATCCCTCATGCATAGACACTTGCATGCTAATGTTAATCCTATGGAAGAATTTTTCTAAATATATCGTTTGCATTTCAATATTGTAAATTTTATTATTTATTACATGTGGTCAATCTGTACAAAGAAGTTTTTTTAAAAAAAGTTTTCAGTTTTGTTTGCAATGTGTTTTTTTTTTTTTTTTTTTTTTTTTTTTCATTAGAGTACTTTCGATTTCGAAAGCAGTTCTGAAAATATCCTAATAAGCAAAAAAACCTTGTAAAACAAAGTCGAAAAATGGCCTTTGTATCAAAACTGCAGGTATGCAATGCAATGCAATGCAATGCAATGCAATGCAAAAAAAAAAAAAAAAATCCAAATGCAAGCGAGATATTAAAGGACAAAAAATCTCCCAGCGGATTAACATTAGCAATCAAGTGTTTCTGTGCGAATGAAGTAGCCTCTTAACATTATTAAGCTTTTTTTATTATTAAAATAGGATCTAATAATGTAGCGAATTGATAAAAATTAAACATATATTTTATACATACATAGTAAAAGACAGGGATGCTATCATTCCCTCTAAGGAATTTTGCAATATAATTTTTTTTTAAATCGCAAATTGCAAAAAAAATAAAATAACGTCTTAAAAACATAATAATACTTCATAATTTAAACAATAAAGTATATTCAAATTTTAAGAATTTCTTTCAAGGTAAAAAATAAAAAATGAACATATTAATTAAAATAAGCAATTTGATAAACATGTGAACTAATAAAAACCAGTATTTTTCAATGTGTAGATAATATTTGACTAAAATTTAACTTTTCCACAGGAACCCCAAAAAAAAAATGCTCAGCTCAGAAAAGTTCTAAGTTGAGTTATTTATCTCATTTTTCTATCAAATAAGATTTTATGATTTATAAAAACCTCATTTTCATTTTTTTATGCATGCTTGTAATAAAAGCCTTTGATCAATCTTTGATTGTAACTCCTGTAACTAAACTTCGTTTCTTCCTTTTCCCATGCTTATCATGAAACACTTACAAACTCCTTTAGATAGCGTCAACTAGGAACCTGTTTCGATCCTTTACAAAACATTTACAAACTTTTCGTGCAAAGCCTTTAAAAAGCATTCAAACATTTACGTAGCATGGTTGAAACAAGTTGGAAATTGCTCGTCAAACGTGGCAAATGAGGTGCGTTCGTACTATAACTAGTTTTATAATTATTTTTTGCACCCCATATTGTACTGAATGTATAATTTTTTGCACTTCATAAAGCGCATAGTCTGATACATCATTAAAATGCACTTCCAATATTTTTTTCCCATTCCCCGTAATGTAACGGAACACTTTTGACTGTCCCTATAATTAAACTATACATCCGATTTTCCTAAAATTTGAAATAGCTCCACAAAATTTTGCAACAATTATATCTTTAAAATTTCAGACCATTCGGAAGGCTGTAATATCATTAAAATGCACTTGCAATAATTTTTCCCATTGGCCGTAATGTAAGGAAAAACTTTTGAGTGTCCCTGTAATTAAACTATACATCCGATTTTCCTAAAATTTGAAAGGGCTCGACAAAATTTTGCAACAGTTATATCTTTAAAATTTCAGATCATTCGGAAGGCTGTAATATCATTAAAATGCACTTGCAATAATTTTTCCCATTGGCCGTAATGTAAAGAAAAACTTTTGACTGTCCCTGTAATTAAACTATACATCCGATTTTCATAAAATTTGAAATGGCTCGACAAAATTTTGCAACAATCATATATTTGAAATTTCAGACCATTCGGTTGGGTAGTTTTTGCTCTGTTACATGCGGACAGACGGACGGACGGACGGACAGACGGACAGACGGACGGACAGACGGACAGACGGACGGACAGACGGACGGACTGAACGACGACTATAGTTGCTACGTATTTATATAATTACGAACGCACCTAAAAAGGCTTTAAAAAGCAAAAAATGCTATCTGGGAGCTGTTCTCTAATATTAATCCTAAGGAAGAATTTTTTAAAGATCCTTCTAAAGATTCCATTGCGTTTTAATATTTCTAAATGATTTTTCGTTGCATTAAGTACCTAAGATCGATATGGTCCAAGGCTTTTTTTTTTTTTTTTTTTTTTTTTTTTACACTTTCAATTTTCTTTGCAGGTTTTATTAATGAGAATACTCTCCCTTACGAAACCGGTTCTGAAAGTAAAAGTATCCTAATGAAGAAATTAAAACAAAATGAAAAATAAAAAAAACGACTCATTTGCACAAATCGATCTCAGCTGGAGAATGCAAAAAAAAAAAAAAAAAAAAATAAATAAATAAATAAATAAAAATAAAAATATCGAAATGCAAACGAGCTATCTTTAAAAAATAATTTTATAGGATTAATATTAGCGAAAAGATATTTTCGCGTCAGTAAGCAGCCCCTTAATGGTAGAAAATATGTTGCATAGTTTCTTTAAGAAGACTGAGTTTACGCTGCTAAATTTATTATCTACTTACTGCTTTATCATTTATAAAAAGAAAGTTTTAATAAATCTGTATTTAATTTGGATTATTTGTTTTCGAAGTACACGTGGATTTAAAGAAGCGATATGTTTGAATATATGTAACTAAAATAAATAAATAAATGCAAATAAATAATAATAAAAAATGTAAAATACATGTATCATGGTCGGTTCCGGATTCCATGATGTTGATGAGGACAAAATAAAAGGTCTGATTAAAGCAGTGAGATCTAAGCAGTGATCTGATTAAATACGTTTAATCTATATACATTTGACGCACACATTGGCGACAACACACACACACATAATATTAGTACATAATACGCTGCAGGATTACATATATTTATCAGCGCGTCGCAGCACACATTTTTGAACACACATGAAAAAAACAGTATCACTCTACGGCTGTTGCCATTCCGAGTTTCCTAAAGAGTTCTTGGACGACGGAGTATACGCGATCTTCACAACATGAGGTTTAAACGCATGTTTTATTACATTTTTAAAAGTTAATCTAGAATAAATATGTTTTCATTACTCGGTTTACTAAGGTTTAATTTGTTTTCTTCATCAAGTATTATCCTGCATTATTAATTGTGAAATAATTGTTTTAAATATAAAGTATTTTCCTAGGTTTTTAATTTTGAAATAATTGTTTAAGTAAAACGTCAAATCTGAGCAAGTAATTAATGAATATGGCGTCCGTTATACACGTACGACAGTACGTATTTCTAGTTACGGCTATTATTCTTAAAAGGTGATAATGAAAGAACCCAAAGATATATAATTTGAGGGAATTGCATTCCATATATTGAAACTGGAAAAGTAAATTTTTGGAATTGGATTCCATTGAAAAATCGTTGAACAAGTAAAAATTAAATTTAAAAATTCAAAAAACTCGACTGCATAAAAAGTGAAATAATTAATTATTTCTCATCAATGTGAAACGTTTTTTAAATTATTTACCTGTTTTTTTTTATTTATTTACTTGGACTGGTGACTTTTAAGTTGTTATTTATTGTTAGTTTCTATCTGTAAATACTGTTTTGATGAGGCCTATAGATGTCTATGAAAGTTAGTATTGCACTAAAGATAGCGATCCTACCTACAGAACATCCAGGCTGTGTAATATTCGAACGGAGCTTCTGACTGTAAAATAGTCAATGAAACGTCGTCTTCATTTTGAAAGACCTGTCCAATGATGGGCCATTCAATATAGTGTGTAATTTTTTTCTGTCTCTACCGCCACTGTGTATTTTACGGGTGCCTTTTTGAATTTATAAAAACAAACCCTAGCCTATAACCATCGGAAGGTTAAGACGAAAAGATATATACCTCATTCATTAAAATCCATCCAGCCGTTGGGATGTTTCGAGTGTATAAAGAAATCCACATACCCAGATACGCGTGAAACACATAACCCTTCTTGGCAGTCAGATAAAAAAAGCCGAACAGCTTTATTAAATTTAAGTTTCAAAATATGCTTTTGGTTAACATCTAAACTTAAATATGCTAGAAACAATTGTGTGTATGCTCAAGTAATTTAACTGTAAGATTTCATCAATGAGGTTTGTCATCAACGAAAATGTTTATCAAAATGTTGATTAAGAGACGTATTCTATTATTACACAAATAAAAAAAAAATAATAATAATAATAATATCACTCAGAACGTTTTCTCATTTTTCACTCTCTTTCGTTTCGAAACAGAAAAATATGAAATCATCAATAATCCTATACACCATATTTTTCATTTCTCTCGAAATAATTTTCGTTCGTGTCTCTGAATTCACTCTTTTTATAATTTCAAATCTTTTTGGAATCTCCATTGTAATTTTTTTACTAAAATACGGGGCATTCCACGTCAAATCAGGCAGTAAAATATCAATATGTAACCCACCATCACAGATTTTAATGAAACTGCGTGTGTTTGTTCTTACTATTAAGATATGATCACCAGTAATTTTTTTTGCTCCTTGGTGAAATAGTTTCTGAGAAAAAAATTGTCAAAATTTTGAAAAACTGCCGTCAGTTGGCATTCTTGATAGCTCGGTTTTCAAATGTAGCATGTCATATATATAATCATATTTCAATATCTACTCTACAAATCATCTTCAAATAATTTATGCACAATATTTAGGGTACGCAGCTTATGAAAAAAATATATTGTTACGCTTATAACATTTTAAGTGTGTCTAAAAAAATATTTAAACTTTGAAGTCGTGAATTTTTTATGAAAAATAATGCATTAACAAAAAAAGCATTATCAACAAAAGGCGGTATTTTTATTAAATTTATTTTTTATGGGAGATATACTTAAAGGTGTCCTTTACCTGATTCTGAAATAAAAATAGTGGGATTTTGGGTGTTTTTCGTAGTATTTCCTATTTAAAAATATTTTGAGGTGCATTTCATATCAAATCAAGCAGAGTCATTCCATGTCAGTTCCCCTAAGCCATTTAATCACTGTCACAAATTTCAATGAAATTGGGTTTGTTTATAGCTTATTTTAAGACGTAATCACCTTTAATTTTCTTGATCCTAAGTAAAATATTTTTTAAGATAAAAAATATCAAAATTTTGAAAAATTGTTTTAAATTTTTTTAATGACAGTTCGATATTCAAAGACTGCATAAAAAAAAAAAGTCATTTCAATATAAAATCACTAAATGGGTTTCAAATAATGTATATGTGACAAATAATGTAGGCTGATTATTATTTCTTGTTTTTTATCATGTTTAAACACTAAGAGTGTCTTTTATCTTATGAATTTCTAAAATCAAGAATTTTGTCAAAAATAATGTGTTAATCAAAAATTTATTATTAACCGAAAGCAGGGTGTTATTGCTTTTTTTTTAATTGTACGTAAAAATATCTTTTAAATGGTTATAAAATAAAAATAGTGAACATATGAGAAAAAATTATCAAAATTTTGGAAAAATGCCACGAGTTGCCATTAATGATTGTTCAATTTTCAAAGGCCTCATTTTATATATAAAATCATATTTCAATAACTAATAAAGAAATCTTCTTCGAATAATTTAAGCAAGGTAAATAAAGTATGTAGATTATGAAAAAAATATTGCTGTAATGTTAAAAAATATTTAAATGTGTCTAAAAAATTGTATAATCTTTGAAATCAAAAATATTTTACAAAAAATAATGAAATTATTAAAAAATCTTTATCAATCAGAGGCGGAGTTTCTATGACTAATTTTTTAATTTTAAATTGTACATAATACTACATTATAACTGGATCTGAAATAAAAATAGTGGGATTTTGGTTGGTTTTAGTAGTATTTAAATCATATTTAAAATTATCAATATTTTCAAATGTAAAACCTATCCAATGTATCATCCCTGGAAATATTTTTATTTATACATTTATGTTATTTTTCAAATTATCTTTTATGTTTGTTTCTTAAGGAAAAAAATAAACAATATTGTTTTTTAGTAAAACTTCTAGGGCGAAGAGCAATTATCCCTTTCCAAAAAAGAGAAAAATCACTAGCTCCTCACCGCCCAATAGAAATTTTCAAAATGACAATCCTAATCTTTAAACTCATATTTGGCTGTTAATATTGAAAATTTAGCATTGAGCTGCTAATATTGAAAAAAAAATACCAAATTTCACTCTTTTGAAGAAAATTTTGACGTATTGTGTTTTAAATATATGCAAAAAATGCATAATCCATAATATTTATATCTTTCAAATAACTATATCTAAAAAAAATATTTAAAACTTAATGAGTTGCACTTTTGTAACTTTATTCAGTTTCTAATGATATGTACCGTAATTTCGGGTGTATAGCCCGCAGATCAAACAATTCAGTTTGGACCCAGAAATTTTATTCAGTATTTGAAGACCAATATTTACTGTGATCTAAAAAGTTACATTTTATTTTTAAAAATTTCTGGGTCGAAACACGATTGTTTGATCCGCGGGCTATACACCGGAAATTACGGTAATTTGATTTATTTCATCACAGTATTGCTGAAAGATGGATTTTCAACATATATATGTGTGTATATATATCCCTGTTCTCAAACAAATTATTTAAAAATTTATTCATTTATGTTTAATAAAGCATATATATATTGTTTATACACTTATAGAAAATACATATAGTAAATTTTATGATATTATGTCAATAATGTCTAAAAGTAAAGAACTTATCTAATAGTATGTAACGAAAAATTTAACATCTGGTGTAATGACAACAAAATTTTATAATTGTTTTACTTAATTTGGATGAATGAAAAAAGCTTACATGTTTATATTTTATTGAAGTACAGGTGAAAATGTCACAAAGACATTCCTACCTCAACAACCACTGAGTATGTCACATTCACACTACAGATGATTTTTTTTTTCTTTTTGATCTTTCGGGTTTGATTTCAGATGGTAATGAATTAATTAGTTTTGTTAGAAGTGTCATTGCAGTCAGCATATTAGGCTCACTATTTTTTTTATATATAATTTGTTTTGATTGACTCGATGAACAACAATATATAAAAGGGACCATTTCATGACTTTTCAATTAAAAGCTGATTTATAAATTCATCATGTTGTTTAGTTATTATTATCGTCTTAAGATAATAAGTTGATATTAAAATTTTTAAATGCAGTTTATTTATTATTTGAACAGTTGAAAGTATTTTTCAATAAGAGTGGGCTGTTGATTTTAAGTCGGCTGTTGAGCAATGTAGTGTTGGTAAAGGAACTGGTACTATTTAATTTAATTTTTATTGCTGTAAATAATATTTGTTATTTTATTATTGTATGTATTATATTTAAGCAAGAGCAGAAATACACGATATCGTAGTCATTTTAGTACATCTTAGCATGAAAAGCTTCAATATTTATCATTAAACATTCACATTTTATGAAAATTTTGTTAAAATTGCTCATATTTTCACTATTTTTATTTTATAACTATTTGAAAGATATTTTTTACGTACAATTAAAAAAAGTAATAACAGCCTGCCTTCGGTTAATAATAAATTTTTGATTAACACATTATTTTTCACAAAATTCTTGATTTTAAGAATTCACAAGATTAAACACACTCTTAGCATTTAAACATGACAAACAACAATAAATAATAATCTGCCTACATTATTTGTCACATATACATTATTTGAAACTTATTTAGTGATTTTATATTGAAATGACTTTTTTTTATGCAGTCTTTGAGTATAGATCTGTCATTAAAAACATTTTTAAAAAATTTCAAAATTTAGATATTTTTTTTTATCTTAAAAAATATTTTACTTGTAATCACCTTTAATTTCCTTGATCCTGTCTTAAAATGAGCTATAAACATACCCAGTTTCATTGAAATTTGTGACAGTGAATTAAATGTCTTAGGCGAACTGACATGGAATGACTCTGCTTGATTTGATTTGAAATACGCCTCAAAATATTTTTAAATATGAAATACTACTAAAAACACCCCAAATCCCACTACTTTTATTTCAGAATCAGGTAAAGGACACCATTAAGTATATCCCCCACAAAAAATAAATTTAATAAAAATACCGCCTTTTGTTAATAATGCTATTTTAGTTAATGCATTATTTTTCATAAAAAAATCACGACTTCAAAGATTAAACATTTTTTTAGACACACTTAAAATGTTATATAAGCGTAACAGTATTTTTTTTCATAAAATACGTACCCTATATATTATGCATAAATTATTTGAAGATGATTTGTGGAATAGATATTGAAATATGATCATATTTATGTCATGCTACATTTGAAAATCGAGCAGTCAAGAATGCCAACTGATGGCAGTTTTTCAAAATTTTGACAATTTTTTTCTCAGAAACTATTTGACCAAGAAGTAAAAAAAAAATACTGGGAATCATATCTTAATAAAAGGAACAAACACACGCAGTTTCATCAAAATCTGTGATGGTGGGTTACATGCCTGCCTGAACTGACATGGAATGACCCATACTACAATAAAACTTAAATTCTTTTTTTTTCTGTTCAATAAACAGACTCATCAATAAATCATTATATTCTACATTTTATAAATATTAAAGGAGTTTTCAAAAGATTTTAAAACGATTAAACTAAGCAAATATTTAATTTATTGTTTGACGAAAAATAGTACAATTTTCCGATATTTAATTAAAACAACCTTTAAAGCGAATTTTTTGCTTGATTTGTCTGTCGGATAAAAGTACTCAAGTATACCGTCAATTTTTTCGAAATTTATCAGCATTAAATGGAACATTTTTCAACTGGGTTTATTAATGTAAATCTTTTTTTAGATAAGTTAAAAATGCAAGGTATGAATAAATTCATACTATATTAGAACTACGTACCGAAAAATTAAAAGTATATCAAAGTGAACTATTAAATATTTTTTTAAAAACAAATTATGCATGTTAACCTTTACATATGACAAGGAAAATTGCGATAAGCGTTTCAAGTTTTTTTTTTTTTTTAATGAAATATAAATTAGGTGGAAAAGTTTAGATATCTATAGAATTTAATTTTTTATATAATAATAGAATTATTATAACAAGTTCTTATAAATAAGAACTTGTGTAAGGAACACAAAGCTATTTGTAATGCTAAGCAGAAAAATCTATCAAATCAATTACAAATATAATTTTTCAAAAGTGTCTGTTCAAAAATACGTATTTCTTTGATATATTTGCTTACTGAATGTATTTTGCTTCACTCTTGAATAAAAATACGCGCTTTATAGGTAAGTTGCGTAAAAGTAAATGTAATAAAAATTATTTAACGAACATCTAACAGTAAATAAAAGAACTAAAGAATATGAAAGACAATTAAATCTTATTCATCATTTCACTTTTTTTCTTAGAAGTAGTTAATCTTATGTTTTGACTTTTTAAAAAAAAATAACTTTTCATGACAAAAAATAAAAGATTTTATTTCTTTTGTTTTGAAAATTTCATATGTTGAAGTGGGTAAGAGATGTATGTAATATATGCACAAATAGTTTTAAAATATTTTAAATTAAAATATGGAACCTTGCTCTTAAAATACATTTAAAAAGAATTCTTAATGTTGTTTTTTCTCAAATGCTAAATTGCTAATTTCTGATCAAATTTTATTTCTGGTTTGTTCACTAAAGCAAGAAATTCCAAGTGGTGTTATTCAGAAACTTTATAATCGAAATTTTATTTATTTTTTTTTTTTTTCGTTAACGGCAGAAGATTTTTCAGAAAATGCTGTTAAGAGCGGTATTTTAAGTTGAATTTCTGGAGGCTGAAAGCATTGGAAATGTAAACAAGACAGTCATTCGGATAACTTAGATCCATGGGGTGTAACTAAGTACCACTGCCTAATTTTCAATTTTTTTGACTTCAAATGGCTGGATAAACTCCAGCGCCACACTCTGTTGGCAAGGTTATAAACTGGACTTTCTACTCTTTATTTTAGAACATAAATTAGCAATATTATACACAATTATTTCCGTCATCCAACTATTATTGTGAAGTACTGTTTTCAAAATAATTTTTCATACTGGTTTGAAGTTGTTGTAATCCAATTTAATTTTTATAGTAAGTAACAATATACTCATTTATCAGACATATTATTATGTAAATGTTATAAACGTGTTATTATTTTGCGATTATGTATTTATAAATAGTCAGTAAAATGTAAAATTACAATGCACTACCATTTTACCTTATTTTTAGTATAACTTTGAGCCGTCTCTAAATTAGGCATAGGATAATTGTTTACTTATAGATACTGTATAATTTTCTGTTCGTAAAAACTATCTGAAATAATGATTAAAAAATACGAAAATAAAAACTATATCTTATGGCTACACGAAAATACCATTTTCTTGTCATAAATACCCCATATATGCAAGTACATTATATATGAATGCCGAAACAGTGCATTGAATATAACATGTTAATAGTTTTAAAAATATGTATAAAATACATAAAATTTATTTAAAGACGTTATTAGGGGCTGAGCTATTCAAATTTTATATCCCATACATTTGACCAGGGATGCCAGTTTGGTCTCAAATTTTAATCCGACATTTTAAATTCATACAGGAAATTTCCAAAGAAGAATTTCTACTTTCTTTGATCGTTAAATCTCTCTTCTTAAATAAAGTATAAAATACTTTTCTTTATTTCTGGTATGGACGCCAAATTTCTGAATAATAATGGAGGCCAAACTGGCTACCCTGCATTTGACATTTCTTATTCTTTTTTTATTAATACTAGTATTAGAATGTATTATTGTAACAATGGCTATATTATTAAGTTAAAACATTGAAAATTGTTTTTCGCTTCATTTTTATGTTTTATGTGAACAATAACCAGTTCTTTTTTGATAAATATTCATTGTTTTATTCTTCCACTCTTCTTATGCATAGTATTTGTTGTAATACACTGGGTTTCATAATGATATGAACACCCAGTTTTTCAAGCATAAAAAAGAAGCAAATGTTACATAACAAATTGAAGTCTAATCAATGTTAGAAATAGAAGAAATCGTTTTAATTTATAACAAAATATAATTGAAACAGCAATTTATACATACAATAAACTGCATTTTTCCTTTTTGAGGTGTTTTATAATGATATGAACATTGGCCAAAAATATAGATTAATAGTCAGTGTATGCACCAGATCTTTTAATTAATGTAAAAACGCGATCAGGTATGGAGTGGACCAAGCTTTTTAATATATTGTGATCGATTTAATTGCAGTGGAAGATGATATCAGCTTTTAATTCTGAAATTGTGGCATACTGTTTTCCATTTTCGCAAACAGCTCTAACCAGTAGTCTCCATACATTTTCCATTGGAATTAAATCAGGAGAAACAGATGGCCATGGAATTACATGTACACCATTATTGAGAAATCATACCGAAGTTCTGTGTTCCGTGTGGATGTATGCATTGTCTTGTTGGAACATCCAGAAAGGTCCGGCAATTTCCTCAGCAAATAGCAGCAAGTTTACTTCATGTAGATCTTGGTAGGTTAATGCCATTCATTCTGCCAGAGGAAACCACAATGCTGATCTCACCATGAAATCCAAACGCAGCCCAAACCATGAGTGAACTTGCACCCTGCTGCCGTTTTGAAAACGTTTCTGGTTTCTTGCGTAGATCGTTCCTATAATAAGAAAAACCGTCTGGACCATCCAAATTGATTTTTTTTCATCGGAAAATATTATTTTTTTCATATTCAAACTTCCAGGACATATGATATTTTGCCCCATCCAGGCGATTCTGATGGTGCATTTTAGTCATACGTGGTTGGAGCTTTCTTTTCTTGTACCTCATCATCTCAGAGCTCTTAACTACTCTGGAAAAGGTACTTTTTGACACTGCTATCCATGGATCTCTTGAAAATTTGCTTAAAGTTGTTTTTCCATTACTCATTCTTTTTATAATGGCTCTTTTTCCCTTTTGGGCTAATTTTCGTGGACGTCCGGAGACTTCTTTGCTACATAATCCTCTTTTAATCGAAGAAACTTTAATATTACACCTGGATATCTTTTCAGTTTTTTGCGGCAGATCTTGCCGAAATTCCTTGATCCTTAAAATCCACAATTTTCCCTTTCTCAAAACCACTTAAAGCGCTTTTACGACCAATACTTCTAGAACTCACTTTGCGACAAGGTTTAGAAATTTCCTTGCCTACAAATTATCTGTATGTGGTAAACTAATTTGCATATTTCAGTTTCTTCTTCTCGAAGTGGCATTCCATATTCCTGTATAGATTCCATGCTCGTTTAGTGACAATTTCGATCAATGTTCATATCGTTTTGAAACACCATTTTTTTAGATAATTCATATTTTCAATGAATTTAAAGTTTGATATTTCTTTTACAACTATGTATTATGTAAAATTACTGTATTTGGCTCGGAATGGAGTTCTATGATAATTATTTATGAATTTTTGCCAAGATATCACAAAATTATTAGGTGTTCATATCCTTATGAAATTCAGTGTGTCATAAATTATACAAATCTTGTGATGTTAGGAAATGTAGATTAGGAGTCTTTAAATATCTGAAAAAACACTTCTTTTGCTTCAAAGTTGTCCTAACAATAATACTTTTTTTATAATGTCTCATTTTGTATGATATTTATAATATGGTGTAAAGTTACCCTACATGGCTGAATAATTTGAACCAGGTTAAAAATATATTTTTTATTGTTTATATCATTATTATTCCTTAATTTTTGATAGACATACAATAATTTAGGATAATTTCTTCTCTTTTATGTGTCAATATCTGAAAACTGGACAATTTCACTCCAGAATTTTTATTTTTTTGAATTAAAGTACCAACTTCCAAATACAATTATGTACTATGATACATGTTTTATCATTTGGATGTTGTAGTCTTTGAGAGATCGAGGATGTATATTTTATGCGTAGAATATACGTTTATGGAAGAAAGTGTCTGTTAACACCATAATCAGTGTCTAAAAATTGGGACTGAGATGATGTTTTTGTCTTAAAAGCTGCACAGCCATTTTGTTGAATCATTTTGCCCAATAATAATTGTCCAATTGTAAATTATTAAATATGCCATGTGACATTTGTATGTTACGTAAATAAATTTGCAATAAACTTTTTGTTTATAAATAAAAAGTTTAATAGGGGGACGTGAATGATGCTATAAAAAATACTCATTCCTATTCAGAACAAAACTAAATATTTCTAAATATGAAACATAGAGAAAAACAACTTAGCTACATCCATGGTGGCTAGTTGAACTTTAGTTGCTGTTGCGATGGAAATGATTCTGCCAGCGACACCTAGTATCTGTTAATCTAAATATGTGTTTAGAGGACTGAGATGATGGTCAACCTCAGGGACAAATACATTTACGACAATATTTCACTATAAAATCTATACTAAGAAAGGATATTTATATTTTCTCATACTTTATATATATAGGTATAAATATATAATGGCAAAAGTTAATAATATTTATAGAAATGTTTACAGCATACATTTAATTTTGGATATTTGTACCTCGAGACAGGGACTGAAATGCTGATTCGCTTGTTAAAAGCTTAAAACGAATTATTTATACATCATTATATGTCTATTTATCATTGGTAATTGATATAACAAATGTTACAATATATTACGTTTTTCAGTTTTTGGTTTTAGTATAATTAATGAAATATTATTGGCAGTGAGACGCAAATTGTCCAATTTTCAGATATTGAACATTATGTCACTAGTTGCAACAATATTCTTAAAATAAGAGTGGTGCATCGGAAAATAGAGAAAATGCGGATCAAAGTTCCCCTGAATGAGTGTACTGAAGTCATAGGACAATAATTAATTTCTGTGATTCATTTCAGAAAAAAGAAAGAAAAAATTCTTCGGTAACAAATCGCAGATGTTATATATTGGGATTAAAAATGAAGTAAGAAAGTTTCGAGTCGATTTGAAAGGATATACATTTACAGTGGTAGACAAAATTGTGGACATTTTTTTTTTTTTTTCTGTTTTATAAATTTGTGTACTTATAGAATATATAAAGTTTCACTTAAATACAAATGTTTATATATCAAATTCAAGGAAATTTAATGTAGAATTTAATAAAAAAAACAAAAACAGAATTAAAATATATGCATTACAAAAAAAAGTCACACTTACTTTAGTGTAACAAGGAGAGGGACAACCTTGGTAAACGCAGATTTTGATTATTTTAATACATGTTGTAGGGTAGAAACCTCTTAGTCTCTGGTTCAACAGATTTTATGCAACGCTCCTTAGTTCTTGAGAAAAAGGGGTGTCTAATATTCTAATGTGTACAACTTAAATACTCACTTTGTAATGGAAGGACAATGTCATAGCTCAGTTAGTATTGCGTTTGCTCATTGACCCGCATGACCGGGTTCGATACCAGAGCGCGCTGCATTTGTTTTTCTCATTTTTTGTTTTATAAATATACTTCTTATAATTTAATAATCTAATTGTCAATTAAATATTATAGTACTGTCTATCTATTATGATTTTAACTTTTTTTTTTCTTTACCTGTAACTAAATAATTGTATAAAACATCATAAAAATTTTAATTTTTCTTAAATTCAATTTTAAAATGTATTTCTTATATTCTTTATCGATGCAATGATATTGAGCAATTGTGTTAATTCGTGATTATAAAGAAATGACATTTATGTATTGCCTTATCAAGAGAAATCAATACGATTATAATGTTACTCTGTTTTTAAAGCAACAAGTATAATTATATTAAAAATTAGCATCACAAATAAATTATAACCTATTTTTATGCATATTAATTTTTTTTAATATTTTTAATACCTATGCTTGCGCTTTGAATTATTTTGCTTTTCCCTTTACCTTCTTTCTGCTTTTATTTTTATTTTACTTGAATATGTTTTATTTTATCATAACTAGAGGGCGCCACAGCAGGTTTTGTAACGATTTTGGAATTTTTATTTTTCAATAATAGATCCATTTTTTTTTATCTCTTTAAATGATTAGAAATAATGGTTTTGAAATAAAAAATGCTAAATTTAAATTTAAATATTTAACATTATAATAAATGTATGATATTAATATATTTAATTGAGATTATTAAGTTGTAATTACAAGTATATTTATAAAACAAAAAATGGGAAAAACGAATGTTGTGCGTTCCGGTATCGAACCCGAGCCCGTGGAACAACAGCAAACGCCGTACCAAATGAGGTACAGCCAACGTTACTCTTTCGTTATATAGTATTTAAGTTGCATTATAATATTAGGTACCCCTATTTCTCAAGAACTAAGGGGCGTTGTATAAAATTCGTTGAACCTGAGACTAGGGGGTCTCTATCCTTACACATATATTAAAATAATCAAAATCTTGATTACCAAGGTTGTCCCATTCCTTGTAAAATACAAACACAATTAGTCATGAATGCTGAAGTGTATTGTAATAAAAGCTCCCTACCCAATCACATTGAATGTTCTGAGAACCAATCAAACGTCAGTAAGTAAACTGTACTATGCTTTGATTTGTAAGAAGCGGCATTTCGCTGGAATAAATTTTGCAGAAAGGTGAATACTATTGTAACTAATATAAAGATAATAATGTTTTCTTTTTTATATTTATATTTTTTTCTTAATGCAAATAATTTAAAACAATGTCATCAACAACAAGAACTGATTGGACACCTAAAAAAAGAAGCAGGATTGTCATATTGAGAGAGAATTGTATCTCTTTTGCTGAAAAGAGTTTGTTGGATTAGACACTTTATCTGGCCTACGAAAGCTGTACTTACGTTATGAAGAAACTAAATCAGTGATAAATAAGACAATACCAAGCTGATAAAAGTGCACAAGTGCTTCTGACGATAGAAAGATAAAAAGGATATGTCTCAAAGATAGAATAATCTCATCAGATACTGTTAGATGTGAAATGATTGCAATGGGTATTTCAATTAGTTCAAGAACAATAAAGAGAATATTAGCAGGTTTTAGACTGGGTAACAAACCATTTTTTAATAGTTGGAAACTCAAGGAACGAGTTCAGTGGGCAAAAGAACATATCATGGTCAGATAATCAGTTGAAGCAAATAATCTGCATTGATGAGAGTAAATATCGCTCTTTGGTAGTGATGTACAAAAATATGTGAGACATAAAGTGGGAGAGCTACATCCTGTTTGCGGTTGAAGCAACTACGAAGAACCCAACAAACGTCATGATTTACGCAGATGGTGAGAGCCGCATTCAAGTGATAGATGGCAATTTGAATAAAAAAAAAATACATGGAAACTGTCCTTGAACCAAAATTCATACCTTCCATCAGTGATCTCTTCCGCAATAAAGGACCATTTATCTTTCAGCAGGATTCAGCTTCATGACATATGGGGAAAAATATGCAAAGACTGATTTAAAAATAAAAGCATACAATTATTACCCTGGCAAGGAGACAGCCGTGATTTCAGTCCTATAAAATACAGGCATGTGATTTCCGCTTTTTTGGACACCGATATTTTGTTACTGAAAATGTCATTTTATTTAATCGGAACATTTTTGCGACTTAAGAGAACAATATTTTCTCTAAGAATATATTGGTGTGCAAAAAAGCGGAAATCACATGCCTGAAAATATTTGTGGCGACGTTTAAAATGTCTTTGAGCAAAAAAGCGTTCATCTAATAAAAGGAAAATTATTGAAGCTGTAATTTATTCTTGGCATCATGTGATTAAAAAAGATGAACTCCAAACACCAGTTCTCTCAAAGAAAAACTCTGTGAAGCTGTAATAAAAAACAATGGTTATCCTACTAAATATTAAATGTGTAGTTTAACTTTTAAATATAATGATATCTAAGATATATCTTATTTTTTGTAAGCGTAACTTTTTACGTAATGCAGATATTTTAATAATGTTTTCTTTTATTAAATTCTATATTAAATTTGCATGAATTTGATATATGAATATTTGTATTTAAGTGAAACATAGTATGTTCTTCAAGCACAAAAATTTATAAAACATGAAAATTTGAAAAAAAAATGTCTACAAATTTTACCACCACTGTATATACATGTATAGACATAGGATCCATTTTTATTTTATATAATGTCGATGTAATGTATTGAAGTTAAATTTATTAATTTAATTTTAGTAAATGGAAATAGTTTATGAATTGTAATTATATAATAGTTATATATATATAATATATGGCCAAAGGTGACCGGTCACTTGCAATTTTTGACGTTTTGTTAAATATGTAGAAAATACATGTGGAATTCACCTGAAACTGCAGGCGTGTAAACAGTATAGTATAGGTCATATATTTCCGCGAAGAGTTTTTCCCGAAACCCCATAGGTAACCGTCAACAAATTGAAAAATAACGAATATCTTTTGGATAACCCTGTAAAAACTTATGCAGCAAAAGCGTTGAAACTCGAGATTATTAATAAGTGGCTTACTGTAATAAACTGTGCTCATTTTTATGAATTAGCATATATACTCGTAGAGAAATTAAGATTTTTATAAAAACAGTCCCAAATTTCACCAAGTTTTTCGCTTATAATTTGCAGAGTTCTTAATATAAAAAAAAAGTTCTTTTCCGAAAATATGGCAAAGAACATTGTACACAATACTCTGCAATCAGAATTAAAAAATAATAAAAATTGGTTTACTAAGAAGTGTTTCACTGCGCATGCGCAAATGCAATCAAAATATAATATGCAAAATGTATTAGCTAAGTATACACAGTAACATTTGTGAAAGACTCAATGTCATGGCTTGACAATTCTGAAAATCATAGTCGATAGAATACGCTCGAAATTCGTTGTTCCCAAAAAGAAGCAAAAACATGAGGGGTTTTATCAAATATGTGTTGATTAATGCCAAGATAGCGTACACAATATTGCACGTTTTTTATTAGGATACAACTCCTCATCTTTTTGCTTCCTTTTGGGAACAACGGATTTCGAGCTTATTCTATCGACGATAATTTTCAGAATTTTCAAGCAATGATTTTGAGACATTCACAAAAGTTGCTCTATACACTTAGCTAATACATTATCCACATTATATTTTGATTGCATTAGCACATGCGCAGTGAAACATTGTTTAGTAAACCTGCTCCTTTTTCATCCAATTTTTATTATTTTTTAATTCTGATTGCAGAGTGTTGAGTACAATGTTGTTTGTCATATTTTCTGAAAAGAACATTTTTTTTATGTTAAGAACTCTGCTAATTATAAGCAAAAATCTTGGCGAAATTTGGGACTGTTTTTATAAAAACATTAATTTCTCTACGAGTATAAGGTTAGTTGGGGTAACTGGACCCACGAGGAAACTGGGCCATAGGCTATTTTATAAAAAAACCTTTGATGTATTTTAAGTTTTAGCTTTTGTGAACAATGCCCCTTAACCTCTACTTCCTAAAACAACGTGGGACAACTCAATCATAACTCTCTTTTTTCTGTAACAGGTTGTCGAAAATTAACGTTTAAAAAAAACATCGTCAGTTTGGTTGAACTTCCTCGGTTTTTTATTAAAATATTGTAAGTAATTTTATTAAACAATCTTTTTTATTTAAAGATTAGGCATATAACTACGTTAATATTATTAGGTATCTATACTTATTTACTTCATGTTTCAAATGTAAGCCCGGTGTCCCAGTTACAGCATATTTGTTTCAAGAATGGGGTAACTGGAACATGTATCCGGGGTAACCGGGCCGTGCACGATCCAGTTACCCCAATGGTTATAAATATTTTTTTTGAGTTTCTGTTACAACGGAATTAAATTTCTCCACTGTTTTTTGCTCTTAATAAAGAAAATTATAGAATACCTTATTAAAATTACATAATAAAATTTAAAAAAAAAGCATATTGAGTGGTATCAAACCAAATTTCTCGACTCCTTGTGAGGCGGTGATGCCGTTATGGCATCACATAATTTTAGTTCCTAATTGCCACATTAGCGCCGGAATTTTATAATGAAAATTTCACATTTATCAAGTACGCGAAAATATACTTTTACTTGATTTCAAATAGATTCTTTTGTAAATACTGGTGTTGTTAAATTATTTAAACATTTTACGAATGCAAGTACCTTGCTTCTGAAAGCGAGATAGCCAAACCTTGAAATTGTATAATACACATGTGTCTCATTCTATAGGGAAACCTTTATTCTTCCTACCACTATTTTGAAAATAATATCTTCATCGCACCTTTCTTTAGAATATGTTAAACAAAACGATCATGAAGGTAACTCATTAAGAGTTCTGGTAGGAACAATAAAATTTTTCCTATATAATACGACCCCTGGATACAGATAAAGTACTTCAGTACTTACGTAGACGTTTGTTCATATATTTACCTAGCTATTTTTTTCCTTAAAATACCCATGTGAGTTTTATACTTATTACGTGCACTAAAGTACATAAATACTTTTTTTTTACTTACTATTTTCATGTTTTTGGTATAAATAAATGTAATATTTTCACTTTTAGTGCTTTTTTTAGACACATTGACAGCAAAGGTTTCCCTTACAACGCTCTTTATTGACATATAATTTATATGATCTGTCTGGTTTAAATTTTTTTAAGTTGTTTACACTTTTTCAAACAGGACCTGATATTCCATATGAAAAAAAATAAACGCGTGTGGAACATAGACCCTCCTGGTCCTGTTACCCCATTTTTATGGGGCAACTGGACCCATGAGGAAAGAAAGTTGAAATATGCATATTTTTATATTTTTAAATATTAAAATGTAATTTTGAGCATTTCTGTCCGATATAGGGAGCCTAACTGAACACATTTACAGAAGTTCAGACTTTAATTCAAATGAACATTAGCTTTTTGAAGCTGAATTGTCATAAGCTCCGGAATCACATTGTAAAATTATGGCCCAGTTGCCCCAACTTACCTTACATGCTATTCCCATAAAAACGAACACACTATATTACAATAAATTATTTATTAATAATCTCGAGTTTGAACGCTTTTTCTACATTAGTTTTTACAGGGTTATCCAAAAGATATTCGTTCTTTTTCAATTTATTGACGGTCCCCTATGGGGTTTCGGAAAAAAATCTTCGCGGAAATATATGACCCATACTATACTGTTTACACACCTGTAGTCTCAGGTTAATTCCTCAGGTATTTTTCTAGATATTTAACAAAATGTCTAAAATCGCAAGTGACCGGTCACCTTTGGCCATATAGTGTATATATATATATATATGGCGATTTTGGCGATTAAAAACATCGCCAAATAATCGTAGGCTTTATAAGGAGCTCTGTCTGGATGCGTCGTTCTTTTTGAATTGGGTTGCTGCTTTGGATGGACTGTTTTAAAGTGTTCTTTTCGAATTCGGTTACTGCTTTGGATGGCCAGTTTTAAAGTTTTCTTTGGCCAGTATGGTCTTGACAGATATGGGGGAAGTTTCATGAGTAATTGCCGGTAAAACCCAGCATGCAAGTCTTTAGCCTTGCAATCTGTCTCCATTGGTTGTTTTCTTTTCGTTCATGATTTAGTTAGTAAGTTTTTTCCATGGTTATTTTGTTAATTTTCTCTGTAGTTCAGTAGTTTTGGGATTGGATGTGTAGTGTGTGGTTTTTGGTATTATATATATATATATATATATATATATCAGTGGCGTGGCGTGAAAATGTTTGGTGGTCATCGCAGTTATTTAAGTTTGTGGTGAAAAATTATTAACTCTAAAATTCAATGGTTGAATATTCAAAAAAGAAACTTTAAATCTTACCTTCACTTATACATGAACTCCAAATGTTCTGCTAAAACTGGATCGTAGAGTTTTAAAAGCTTATTAAGAGTTTTAAAATATTGCTTGGTCATCGCCGCATCCAGCGATGACCGGACACCACGCCACTGATATATATATTTGTTTTTTGAGAACAACTGCCTTAAGAATATGAAATATCGATTTTTTTTATTTGTATTTGCAAAATAATTATAAATCGACTCTGCTTTAACTTTCAAAAAATATTATTAAGTGTTATTAAATAGCTTTTTTTGCTAATTTGAACTTTTGTGATCAATTCGCAAAGGCAAACGTAAGAAAAGAATTTTTACAATTTTTTGTTTAATTCCGATATCCGGCTAAGAGTTGAATAAGACATAAAAAGAAGTTCTGTAGAAAGCATTACTCTTCCGCAGAACTGCAAAAAATCCTAAATAAGCATTTCATATATTAATATTTGAAAATGAATTAGCCCTGTTATCAAAAGCTCTAATTTATCTTTTATTATTACACATTATATTAAGTTTGTATGGAACAAAAGAATAAAAGCAACATACACATAATTTAATGGAGAATATATTCAACACAATATAGCGCCGCGCAAAATAGAGCTAGCACCCTTTTTAATGTATATGAATATTAATTATAGTACAGCCTTTCATCCGCAGACTTCGGAGGCAAAGGCACCGCGAATAGCAAAGAACGCGAATAATCCGAAAAAAAGATTGAAAATGAGGTGCAAACACAAAAAAATGCAACGCAAAAATATGTTTTACTGTACAAAAAACATAATAAAACCTTTAAAATACATACATATGTACAGTACAGGCGAAATCTTTGCTCTACGTCTAAATCACTAAAATCAAAGCAGTAAACAAAGAACAATGCAATACATACTCTACAAAAAGTGTTAAGTTACACCTTTTTAAAAAAATCAGTCAATCGTTTTTTTTTATTTTGATCCTTTCTTTGGATACACATTTTCTTTATTCAAATTTGTTCCTCTAAATATTAAAACAATCCATCTACCTGCTGCAAAGCACGTAGATGGATTGCCATACATCGGACGTGTGTCATCCAAGAAAGTGCTTTGTCCTCTTCACTTTCATTTTGTTCTTCTTCGTTTCCCTTCACATTGCTTTGTTCGTTATATCTATGTAAGCTAGTCGTTCAAACTCCGACTAACTTACGCAGCATTTTTCAGCCACTCTTCAGCCTAGCAGCCACTCTTCCATGTTCTCTTCGTCGACTTCCTCGCCTCCCGGAAAGGTTGTTACTATGTCAACAATTTTAGCTGTCGGCAAAACTTCATTCTCTTCTCCACAGATGTTCTGGTCGAAATTTTCTTCGATACTCAGAAAGACTTTTTACCATGATTTAATAAGTTTTGAGGGTTTGATGTAATCGCTTGCAGACGCAATATCATAAATTCTATCAAAAATTGTATAATTCCGCGAAAGGTCTTTCAGTTCGCAACTTTCCAAGAATTTTGGACAGTAGCAACTTTATTCTGTACGTTCTCTTCATGGTTGCAATAACTACATGGTCCGTAGGTTGTATGAGAACAGTAACATTTGGGGGCAAAATCTTTGCGAATATTTGCCAATAAGAAGATTTAAGCACATTTATAGCTGGGAGTGAACGCGTTGTCAATTAACAACTCAGCTTTATTCACAAACTTTTTGTGTCAGGATGTTGACGTACTTGAGGCACAAAAATCTCTTCAAATCATTCATGAAAAATATGCTGGTTCATCAACCTTTTTTATTTTTGGCTGAAATAATCAACTGGTAAATTTTCAGTTCTTGTCCCCGTAAAAGAGATCAGTTTCACAAAAGGACTAAACTTGTTACAAAAGGCCAAAACATGTGACTAACCGCAGTGTTGCTGCATGCCAAGAATGTAATTCTTTCCTTGCGACTTTTTTGACCTACCGCGTGATATTCACTTTCAAATGCTAAAGTACCAGTGGAAATTCACTTCCAAAAAAGCTCTAATTCATAAGCGTTATAAATTTGTTCATATGACAGATCCTCAGAAAACATAAACTCTTCAAAATCACGTTGAAAATCATCAGCTGCTCGTTGCTCACTACTCAACTTGTCTCTGTGTAGACCAATCTTTCTAATTCCATGATGTTTCTTAAAACGATGTAACCAACCGGACGACGCATCAAAATGTTATCCAGGCCTAATAATAAAAAAAAAATCGCTTTAGCTGCAATGGTAGGACCAGATTCGGGGGTGCAGTCATTTCGTAACGACTCCAATAATGCCAAGTCAAATTCATTATAGGTGGATTTCTTCATTGTGTTTCTTTTTAATCACAGTAGCACTTTCCGAAACTGATAAAAAAATAGCAGTTTGTCTTTTTGCTTTAAAACATCTCGCACGGCTGTTTCCCAGATCGCATAATTCAAACACATCTGCTTCATTGAAGCGCTATTTTCTATTTTAGAAATAATTTCAAGTTTGTGTGCAATCGTTAACACAACCTTCCTTCGTTTTTCCACAATTATGTATTATTTTCAGAAAATTAACGAAGCATTAAACTTGAGCACTGACAAAGAAACATAAAAATAATCCAATCTTTATAAGCTCGCTTACTGAAAACTGATGCGATTGGCAGGCCGAGAGGAAACATAGAGGGTGAAATTTATACGTGAACGTCACAGAGTGGACTCTCCCTCTCAGGTCTTCAAGGTAATCAGAAAATCTATGTATACATAATTTTCGACTTTCGCACTATAGGGCCTATTGTATTTTCCATGCTGTTGACTTGGATTAAAAATTTTAATTAAAAGAAAAAAAATAGCGTCGCATACCATCCGCTTGCGGATAATCGGGGATTTACTCTGTATATTTAATAAATGTAAATAACTGTCGATTGTGAGTTAAAGATGCATACTATTTCTTGCACATGAATGATAATTTGATAATTTTCTAGTGATTACATATTTGTTTGCTTTTTCGGAATTGAATACAGTATATTTGCATAAAGTGTGCATGTAAAATAATGTTTTCTATACATTAAAACTCATCTTCCAATAAATTACCTCTGTAAAGTTACTGTGAAAATATGTCTTCGAAAATGTAACACATGACTGTAGTCATGTAATACATGACTACACAAAATAATTCGTATGTGTTATTAAAGATGAGCATGAATTGATTATTATTTTTTTAATTTGATTAATAAATTTTAAAGCTCAAACATATTTATTATATTAAATATTTTCTGCAATATAATTAAAACCATTTGTACACGGCTTTGAGATTAGCTGGATACATGGGCGAATATAAATAGTAATTCCTTGAAATGTGGTTTCATTAGTTTTAAAGGTGATTGTGTCCGATTTAAATTTTTGATTAATATGTGGCAAGTATAAAAATATTGCAGCAATAAAAAAACGTACTCAAGTACATATCCGTCTATTGTTCGAATTGCCATAGGTGAATTTTGAACATATTATGCGTTTTCTTACTAAACTAAATTTTTGCAGACTATGTAGAATATATTCTAAACTTTAGATCATCAAAATAAATGGAGAACCTTTCCATCTCTTGGAAGTAATTTCTGAAATCGTGTTTTCAAATGTCTTTAGCGCTTTCTAAAATGTTAATTTAACTATATTCTTTATCTTATTAAGCGGTGAAGATTTGTTAAAGTATTCTAAAAGTGTGGAACGTGTTTTATAGTCTATTCCTGAAGTATGATTTTTTTTTCTTGTTTAATTTTTTCTTGTGAATGTTTAAATGGATGAAATAAAATCAATTTAAAGATAATCATTTTAATATTAAACTTAATTTTATATTACTCCCATAACTGGAACTTTTTTTCAAACAGAATATTTTGGAAAAGTTTTGTAGTATTTGTAAAACTTT
Organism: Maratus speciosus; assembly: GCA_963932465.1. Lineage (NCBI taxonomy): Eukaryota > Metazoa > Arthropoda > Arachnida > Araneae > Salticidae > Maratus > Maratus speciosus. The sequence goes on along the minus strand of OZ010792.1, from coordinate 172,996,527 downwards.
CCAATGTTGAAAAGAGTTTATGAAGTCTGCTTGTCTGGACGTGCTATAACTCACATCAATAGTAGTATTACCCTGTAATGAATATAGGTTATTGATATTTACTATGACATGTTCGGTATTTAAAATGAAGTGTGTCGCATTATTAGTTTGTTATGTCCTCAAAAGTGCTCGGTTAGATTTGAGTCTATGGAGAAACATTGTTTGCAATGTATTTTAAAGCGCACACTTATAACGTTTTGAAAAAATGCCTTTAAAAAATGCCGACGATTCTCCATTGGCACATAATATAAGTAGTCCAGTAAAATTAGACAAAAAAAAGTCGTCTGCCTGGAAAGTTTCGGAGAAGTTTTTTTCTCTTTATTCCATTATGTTTTTGGGGTGCTGAACATGATTTTATACTTTGCCACCTCGTATCTAGTCTGCTTAAAAAGTTATAAGCGAAAAACCATGAAAAAATAGTGTTTTCCATTGTAGTCGCTAGAGGGTTAAACTTTTATAAAAATCTGCTGCACCAAATTGAACTAGAGAAAATTTCCTGCAATTCCCATATACAATGATTTTTTCTAAGATGAATACTTTTGGCAACAGGAGCAAAAAGTATTTTAGCGATATATTCAAATTCAATCATCGGAGGACGAAAACGAATTACAATCACAATGCATCAATTTCAATCTCAAGTTTGAAGCTTTTTGGTAAATTGCAGTTGCATTTCGAATATGTTAATATATGCTTACCAAGTTTTAAACCTTTTGTATATTTATTAACAAAATAAATTGAAATAGGGAAATTAAGTAAAATATAAAACATAAACACTCCGAACAGGTGAGAGGACCCATTTTTATTTTCCTATCAATCTGATTATAACAATCACAAGATTATAACTGTACAGTTATAACTATTACAAGTTTAATATAACAACATAAGTTGAAGATTATAAACAAGAAAAAACGAGAAATACAGAGCTGTTCTCCCATTAATGTCGTTTTGGTAGCTTTGAAAGGCTTGGTTGATGTTCTTTGAAAGGAGGCTCATCATAATCTTGATTGCTCAGTTTGTGTCTTCACTGGGCTTAAAATATCCTAGAAAATTGACTTATCAACCTCTTTTTCCAAGTCATTTCGGTAATGAAGGGGCTGAAATTATCACAATGGCCATCGTAATTCAAACGAAGGACCGTACAAAGCAAACCTGCATTCCTATAGCGACACTTTCCACTGCAGTTTGTTTTGCATTTGCAGGATTTTTTTCGCCGAACATATTCTGGTGTGTGAGTTTGACAGTTGTTATTGGTGTGATGCTTCTCTTGGTTTTATTCCAGCCCCCTTCATTAGCTTTTTTACAGTTACCTAGCCCTAGCTGTACTGGTGATAAACTCTTAGACATGTGTATCGAGTTTGTTGTTTGTTCGTTGCACAATGTTTCTTTCTATGTGCATTATATTTTAGAATCGCTAACCGGCTAAAAGGCATAGCTAGCCAGCTAGATTCGGCTTTCATTCACTCGCATTTCTTATATTATTACTTTTTAAAGATTTTAAATTGTCATTTTACGCGTTATTGTTCCGGTTTAGGTGCAGAGAAATTTTTCAATACAAAAAAGGCAAATTATATATATTTGATGTATTATTTCCCCTTTTTAGTTTCTTCTATCTTTACAAAAAGAAAGTATTGGATTCGTGCAAATTTTCGAGGAATTTACACGTTTTAGGGGTCAGCGATTCCGAAAAACCTGTTTTTACAAAATGTCTGTATGTGAGTCTGTGGTTCTGTGAGTCTGCCTGTCTGCCTGTATGTGACACAAATTTTGTGGGCGCTACATCTCAAGAACTAATGCGCAGAATTTAATAAAAAAATATATTCCAGTAGTCCATAATATACATTGGTTCTGTTTAGTTTTTGTTGTAAATCGCCCGACAGGTGGCGCTGCTATGCTGTATTTTTCGTGATTTCTGCAATAGCTCTATCTCAAGAACTAATGAACGGATTTTCATCAAACTCCAGATTCTGTTATTCCTTGATATGAGTTGAAGCTGATAACGTTTTGGTGCAAATCGCCCAACAGATGGCGGTGCTATGCTGCATTTTGCAGGATTTACACGATTTTCGCAATAGCTCTATCTCACGAAATAATGCACGGTTTTTCATCAAACTTCAGATTCAGTTAGTCCTTGACATGAATTGAGGTTTTGTAAATTTTGATGTAAATCGTTGAACAGGCGGCGCTGCTATGTTGCATTTTTTGCGATTTCCAAAATCTATCTTAAGATCTTTCTCAAGACCTAATGCTTGGGTTTTTAACAAACTTCAGATTCAGATATACCTGGATATGAATTAGTGCTGTTTATGTTTTGGTGTAAATCGGTCGACAGGTGGCGCTGCTATGCAGCGTTTTTCACGATTTCCATAATAGCTCTTTCTCAAGAAATAATGCAAGGATTTTCATCAAACTTCAGATTCAGTTAGTGCTTGACATGAATTGACATTTTATACTATTTGCTGTAAATATCTCAACAGGTGGAGCTGCTATGCTGCATTTTTGCGATTTCCGCAATAGCTCTATCTCAAGAACTAATGCACGAATTTTAATCAAATTTAGATATACTTTAATATCAATTGGTGATAAATTGATTTAATTTCTTGTACTATTTAAATTATTTAATTGCCGTGACTTATATAGAAGAAAGTTTTGTGGTGCCCACAAAATACTAGTTTGTTTTTTGTTTATGGAAATGACTAAATTTTCTGAATAGAAATTATGCAAATAATTCATATTGCTGTAATAATCCAGTGTGTACCTTGCTCAAAAGTGATGTGACATACAGCAATTTCATTGTTTTAAGAGATTAATTCATATTAAACCATGCATTTCAAAATGATTTGTTATTAGTGAAACAGATGATTTTCTATTCACTTTTCAAATAAACATTCTTCGCTGAACTACATCTTAGGCATTATAAAAAATACAATAGCATAACTAGGAAAAGGATTGAACAATTTTCTTCACTATATATTTTATCTAATAAGTAAAACATAAATATATAAATGTATGTATATATATATATATATATATATATATATAAAAATTAGTTATATGCTCTAAAAATTCTAAATTGCAATGCATTTATATGCATTTGTAGAAAATAAAAAAAGAATGTGCAAACGCATTTTCACCTATATGAAATTCTGTAATCAGTTATTGCAAAGGAAATATAAACATTAAAAAGAACTTATATATACTCATATATTTAAGTATTGCGTGGCAGCGCAATACTTATTTATTTCCAGTGTCACTTCTCAATGTTAATTTAACATAGAAAAGCATATGGAGATGATAACTTTTTCATTTTTTCTTCCCACCTTTTTGTCCTTGATGCCACTCATTTTTTATTCTTTACTAATTCTAATTATATTATAAATTTAAAGTTTAAAAAGGTTTGCCTGACGTCAGGGTCAAAACGAATGGCAAAATACTTTTGCATATGGGTGAATTATAACCCAGAGAGAAACAAGGGCCAATTGTTTTGTATATTATTCAAATATTTTTCTTAATAATTCCAAATTTCACTTTTTTCATTGAGAATCAACGGACATTTTTAATAGAAAATGTAACATTTTTTCTTCATTGTTGCAAAAATTTCAAATGCCATAATTATAATTTATTTGGTTTTAGTAGAAAGATTCCCGCGTGAAAAATTTTAATTGAAATAGTTTTTTTTTTTTTTTTTTTTTTTTTTTTCAAAAATTAAAAAGGTGAATATGGCGTTATAGTGGAAATAAAAAGGATATTTTCAGAATACGTTTTTGCTTTGGTCAAGTTTATATTTTAGTAAAAAGTTTCTAATGGATAGCTATTTTTACGCAGGTAGCGAACTTAGTGGGGAATTACATAACTTAAATTTTAAAATGTATTTTTTTTTCGCCATGAGAACTATTTATACCCCAAGTTAAACTTAGGCAATAATTTTCTGATGTGTTTACATCACCCTTTGGGAGAGAATAAGGTTTAAAAATTCAAGTAAAACTTTTATTATTTTTTATTTTTTACTGTATCACAGCTATAATATTGTTAAATATTAGCAGTAAGGATTCAACAGAATTTACATTTACATTCATAGCGTTCCTGAGTGGGAAATAGGGTATCTAAATTTAAGTGAAGTTAATTTTTTATGTTTTGATTATAGATTTTTTACGTTCAGATTGGAAGTTTTTGTCCAAACTACCGCAACCTGCATTACTACAGTGGTGAAACATTTTGAATTACTTATTGGTAAACTGCATCCCACATTGTGATGCAATACCGCATACATCAAAGCCTGATGATGATACTCTGTATTAATTTTGAAATGCGTTCGTCTGAGTGCTGTAGTCATTAAAAAAATTCACATATTAAACAAAAACGTAATTTGAAGAACAAATTAAAAAAACAAAATTTATTTCCTACATTGTTTAAGCCTGAGAAGGGACAGATATTAAGTTATTTCATTCAATTAGTTCTACATTTAATGTTAAATTTTTGTAACAAATTAATTAAGCCAATTGAAGATTAAAAAATAAAAATAAAATTCATACAATATATTTAAAACATCCTAAAAACTTAGATTCCGTTCAAATGAAATCGAAATAAATCTTAGACTTCTTTTTAATGTTTTGTATTTTGCATGCATCTTATCATTTTATGCACAATTTTCATAAACATAATACTAAATCTGCAATACAAATATTTTCAATTAAAAATGGAAGAAGTCTAAGATTTATTTCGATTTCATTTGAACGGAATCTAAGTTTTTTAGGATGTTTTAAGTATCATATTCTATGAATTTTATTTTTATTTTTTAATCTTCAATTGGCTTAACTAATTTGTTACAAAAATTTAACATTAAATGTAGAACTAATTGAATGAAATAACTTAATATCTGTCCCTTCTCAGGCTTAAACAATGTAGGAAATAAATTTTGTTTTTTTAATTTGTTCTTCAAATTACGTTTTTGTTTAATATATATATATGTGTGTGTGTGTGTGTGTGTGTTTGATCAAATTGTACGATTCACTGCATGAACATTTATGCATGAATCAACTTAAAATCCTATTTCTCAAATTTCATTCACAAGGAAAATATTTCATTATTAGAATAGTGCGTACTTTAAAGAAAAGTCAAAATAAACATGAATACGCCTGGAAATGTATGGTTTTTTTTTTTTTTTTTTTTTTTTTTTTTTTAAACAAATTTAATTTCTATAAATCAAACTCTTCCAGTCCTAAATTTTATAAATTAAATAAAGTTTCACTCGAGTAGTGCTGTTAGTTTATTTCACGATAGTACAGCGGTGATAGAAAACGCATTTAACGAAAGATAAATTTCATTGGGACAAAAATAGATGCACTACCAACTTTCTAAAAAAATTTAAATAGACATAAATAGACAATCTCAGAATGTATTACGATATTATATTTAAAGTATTAGAACTTAGAAAGTATTTGTTACTCCTTCATTTAATATATTTTTTAGGTTTATTCAATTTTCATTTTTAAATTAAATTATTTGATTCAAATAATTTTTTAATTCAATTTCATTACTTCAATCTTACATAAAATATAAGCTATCTAAGTGAAAAGTTATCAATTGATAGTTGCACAAGATTTTTTTTCTTTTTGGAATATATCTCCAGGTTACAAAAAATATAATTATCTTAACCTCGGTAAACTTGAATACTTCTACTGATGTCAATCTTTAACTATTAAGTGCGGTTTAACAATTTTTTTTTCGAATTCTTTTTTCAGCATTTACTACATATTTCATTTCTATAAATTCGACACAATCTAGCTGAAAAAAAAGTATCAACCACACTTTATTTTGCACAATAAAAAAAAAAAAAAATTATTATCGCAACAATCGAGGAATCATCTAAAAAAAATATCGCACTAACTGAAAGTCGCACAATCTGTAAACGCACTATGTCTGGTAAAACTGTCTATCAGTTTTCAAATGATACGAAATTCTGCTTAACTGATGACGGAGTAATCAACTTAAAATTTCATAATAAAAATATTCTTTTGCACACAAAAAAAAAAATCATTATTAGTAAACAAGTATCTTATACATGATATATGATAAATTAAAATATTAATCAAAATATCTCGTAAAGCATGCATTTGAGAATTTTGCTCTATATGACCATTTATGTCATGAGAAAACTTATATTTTCTACATCCAGTTATGAAAAGTTTTAGCTTCTATAAAAGGTTTAACATGTTAAAACTGAACGAAAACTCATCCATTTTGAATCTCAAAATGTGAATGTTCAGCTTTTAAAAAGTGTGATATTTCGATTCTGCTTTAAATTGTAATTCTTTCTGAGTAGTCATCTATCTTTTAAGGTATATGTAAAATTGACACATGAAATAAGAAAACAAGTAACAGAATATAAATGAATAAGAATTTCTAACAAATAGGAACTATAATTTGAATATTTTTTACAGAATGTTGTACATTTCAGATTTTTGAAAATGTGTTACGTTTTCAAAAACGTAACATTACATACAACACATTTTACGTATGTTAAAAGATGTTATTTTTTGCCGCATTTGACATCGGCTCAATGTTTCAAATTATTTTACAGAAACGGAAACTTCTGATAGAGATTTGTATTGTGAATGATTTAATTTTTTAACATCATTTAAATCTAAGTCTCAAAGGAGAATTCAGATTTGATTATCGTTAGTGACACTGGAGATGCAAAATCAAGTATCAGTACTAGAATTTTTCTTGAACGGATATAGCTCGGATTATGGAAAATGTATTTACCTATTTTAAAACTACTATTCGCTGTCATATGTGTGCGACTACAGCGTCTAATAGCGCCAATATTTAAAAATTATTGATCTCGAAAGTTATGACAGATAGCGAAAAATGTTTGTTTCAAAAATATCCCCAATTTGGTATGAAACGATGTCTTGAATGTAAAAATAAATTTATTATAACCACTGAAATGTAAATTTTTTTATGACCAATCACAGGTTTAAATATTTCACTAATCGCTTCTAGAAGTGTATCATTATAAGGAAGATGTATGTTTTCTATTATAACTGACACATTTAAGCTAAGTTCAATTCAATTTATTAAGGAATTCGAGTTAAATATACTGATTGTGTTCACCATCGCATCCGTGAGTATGCACTAACATGCACTTACACACATACCTGCAGATGGAGACGCTTTTAGAATACTTAGCTGGATTGAAAATATAAATCTCATTTATAATGACACATTTGTAGAAGAGATTATTGAAGTATTTAAGTCAGTGATTGGTTATTAAAAAGTCAACATTCCAGTCGTACTAAAAGTTGTATTTTTACTTGCAAGATGACACTTGTCACTTATGTTAGGATCTTCCCAGGTAAAAAAGTCAGCAAGAAACCTAAAAAAAAAATCTTCAGGGAAACTGAAGGTATTTGGAACTAAAATTACCTTCAGCTTACCTTTAGGTAAAAAACATGTATTTTCCCTTAACCTTCTGAGTTCCAAATACCTGCTGTTTTCCTTCAGGTAAAAAACCTGTTATTTCCCTTCACCGATTTTGGCAGAAATATCTGCAGTTTTCCTTTAGGTATAAAAGCTGTATCTTCTCTTTACATTATATCGTTGCACCTGCATGCGGACAGCCTTCCGTGCAAATTAGCATCAGATCAATACATAATAATGATTACATATCCAGTTCGACATTGATTTGATACATATTAATAAACTAAACATATTAATAAAACATATATACATATTAATAAAAAAACTTCAAATACTCAAATGGAATTAAAAATTTGTGAAGTTGGTTGATTTAACATTAGCTTTTGGGGGTATCATGTCATGGCTTTGTATAGGCTCGTTTCTGGAAATCAACTATGCTTATAATAAATTAATTGCATGAACAGTGTTGGCAAAATTTAGAAAAGTGCCCCTTCTGTGCAGCAAAGTGGGGGGAGGGGCATTAAATGTGCATAACATGAATAAGTGGTCACATGCCTTTTGAAAGATATATCACATGGGGGGTGTCAGCAAAATTTAGAAAAGTGTCCTGGGGAGGGGGGGGAAAGCACCGAAGGTGCGTAACATGAATAAGTGGTAACAGGACTTTCGAACGATATGTCACATGATGTGTCAGCAAAATTTAGAAAAGTGCCCCCGGGGGGGGGGGGCAAAGTAGGGGGCAGGGGCATTAGAGGTGCATAACATGAATAAGTGGTCAAAGGCCTTTTGAACGATATGTCACATGACGGGTGTTGGCAAAATTTAGAAAAATGCCCCCGAGGGGGGGCAAAGTGGGGGGAGGGGCAATAGAGGTGCATAACATGAATAAGTGGTCACAGGTCTTTCCAACATTATGTGACATGAGGGGTGTCAGCAAAATTTAGAAAAGTGCCCCCCCGGGGGGGCAAAGTGGGTGGAGGGTCATTAGAGGTGCATAACATGAATAAGTGGTCATAGGCCTTTTGAACGATATGTCACATCAGGGATGTCAGTAAAATTTAGAAAAGTGCCCCCCCGGTGGGGCAAAGTGGGGGGGGGAAGGGCATAACATGATTAAGTGATCACAGACCTTTTGAACGATATGTCACATGAGAGGTGCCGGCAAAATTTAGAAAAGTGCCCCCCCCGGGGGGGGAAGTGGAAAGAGGGGCATTAGAAATGCATAGCATGAATAAGTGGTCATAGACCTTTCCAACGATATGTCACATGAGGGGTGTCAGCAAAATTTAGAAAAGTCCCCCCTGGGGGGAAAAAGTGGGGGGGGGCAGAGGCATTAGAGGTGCAAAACATGAATAAGTGGTCAAAGACCTTTTGAACGATATGTCACATCAGGGATGTCAGTAAAATTTAGAAAAGTGCCCCCCCGGTGGGGCAAAGTGGGGGGGGGAAGGGCATAACATGATTAAGTGGTCACAGACCTTTTGAACGATATGTCACATGAGAGGTGCCGGCAAAATTTAGAAAAGTGCCCCCCCCGGGGGGGGAAGTGGAAAGAGGGGCATTAGAGATGCATAGCATGAATGAGTGGTCACAGACCTTTCCAACGATATGTCACATGAGGGGTGTCAGCAAAATTTAGAAAAGTCCCCCCTGGGGGGAAAAAGTGGGGGGGCAGAGGCATTAGAGGTGCATAACATGAATAAGTGGTCAAAGACCTTTTGAACGATGTCACATCAGGGATGTCAGCAAAATTTAGAAAAATGCCCCCCGGGGGGGCAAAGTGGGGGGGGGAGCATTAGAGGTGCATAACATGAATAAGGGGTCACAGACCTTTTGAACGATATGTCACATGACGGGTGTCGGCAAAATTTAGAAAAATGCCCCTGAGGGGGGGGGGAGGGTCATTAGAGGTGCATAACATGAATAAGTGGTCATAGGCCTTTTGAACGATATGTCACATCAGGGATGTCAGCAAAATTTTGAAAAGTGCCCCCCCCCCCCCCCCCGGTGGGGCATAACATGAATAAGTGGTCACAGACCTTTTGAACGATATGTCACATGAGAGGTGCCGGCAAAATTTAGAAAAGTGCCCCTCCCAGGCGGGAGCAAAGTGGCAGCATGGATATCGGATGTGTATAACATGAATAAGTGGTCACAGGCCGTTCCAACTGTATGTTACACGATAGGGACAGGTGTTGGTAAAAGTTAGAAAAGTGCCGCACTTTGGGCTTTAGTATTGTGCCCCCCCCCCACCCCTTTGAAATTTTTATATATTACAAATAATATTTATCGGAAACCTCCGATGAAAATGCTGCAATTTCAAAAAAAGTCCGAAAAGTAAGAGATAATGAAATCCCCCAAATCAGAATATGCTTATAAATGCGACGTACATCGCAGAACAACGGATTTCACTGCAGAACATTTCAAATTTTCATTTTCAAGAAAATTCACCATTCAATGTAGGAAAAATCGCAAAATTTGTCACTCATTGGTTAGAAAAAAAATCACCAAATTCTCTAATCGTTCATTTAAAAAGTAAAGATGAAAATAAGCGATCGCCAGTCGCCACTCAACGAGTAAATGTGAAAAACTGACGATTAAAAATATGGAAAGTACCAGCCAAACGCAAGATTTTCCAAAAGGAATTTCGTAAAAGAATTGGGAAAGAAAAAAATGTGAATTTTGTCAAAAGATCGCGAAAAAACACACATTTCGTCAGAGGATTACGAAAAAAAAAATGTAAATTTCATGAAAGGATCACCAAAAAAACGAATTGTATCAAAGAATCGCAAAAAAGCGAGAATTTTGTCAAAAAATCACAATAAAAACAGCACATTTCGTCAAAGGATCGTGGAAAAACCCGAATTTCATCAAAGGATCGCAAAGAATCCGAAATTTCGTCAAAGGATTGTGGAATAAATGCAAATATGGTCAGTGGATTGCTGAAAAAAACAAAAATATCGTCAATACATCGCAGAAAAAAAAAAAAACCAATTTCATCAAAGAATCGCAAAAAACCCACACATTTCATCAAACGATCTCTGAAAATCCAAAATTTCGTCAAAGAATCGCGAAAATACGCAAATATCATCAATAGAGCAAAGAAAAAACACAAATATCGTCAATGGATCATGGCAAAAACACAAAATTCGTCAATAAATCGTCAAAAAACACAAATTTAGTTAAAGGATCGCGGGGGGGGAGGGGGGGAGATGAGAATTTCGAAAAAAAAAACAAACCCGAGAATTTTGCCAAGGAATTGCGAAAACGAATGTGAATTTTGTGAAAAGATCGTGAAAAAAACGCACATTTTGTCAAAGGAACGCCAAAGAAACGAAAACATTGCCAATAGATCCGGAAAAAATGTGAATTTCGTTAAAGTATCTGGAAAAAATGCATAATTAGTACCAGGAGAGATCCCCTACCAACCCTCCCTTTACATTTCAGAAAATTTGCTGCAAATTTCAGATTTTTTAAACCTATTTTTTTCAATTTTGAATCATACCTACTACTCAGTGGATAAACATACCTAAAATATACCCATAAATTAAATATTCAGTGACATAAATGTACTTACTGGCTACTAAAGAAATTATTCTCACTCGCTAGTAACTGGCTACTAAATAAAGTCAACCTACCGGCCAGTGGCTACTAAGAAAAATTCCTTATTTTCATCTTTATTAAAAAGATTGTGAAATTCATCAATGGGTCGCGAGAAAAACTCGTACAGTTCATCAGTCATGGAGAACAAATCATGAAATTCTTCAGCCTGTTGTGGAAAAACATACAAAATTCGACGAACAGTTGCGAGAAAAAATCCATGATTTTTGCTAATCAGTTGCAGGTAAAAAACTTCGTCAGTGCACCGCCAGAAAAAACCCACGATCTTCTCTAATCGGTCGCAAGAAAAAGTCTCAAAATTCACCTATGTTAAAAGAAAAAATCCAGAAAATTGCAAATCGGTCGTGGCTAAAAAAAAATCGCGGAATTCGTCAGTAGATCGACGGAAGAAACTGCAAAATTCGTACATCAGTAGCGGAAAAAAACTCTCTCCAATCGGCCTCAAGATATACTTACTGGTTCAAGAGAGATATAGCAAAATTTAAAAATCAGTCACCGGTAAAAAAAAAAAAGCGAAATTCGTCAGTAGATCAGAGAAAAAATGGAAATTCGTCGATCAGCCATGCAAAAAAAACCCTCGAGATTTGGCCAATCAGTTGAAAAAAAGACACAGTTTATCATTCGACTGTGAAAAAATATCACAATTTTCACTGATCTGTCACGAGTAGAATGCGAAATTCGTCGATCGGTAGCAGAAAAAAATATTATCGTTCGCAAAAAAGAGAGAAAAAATTTGCTGTCAGACGTGGAGGGTATACAGAGGTAAATGTCGTATACCTTCTGGTTCTTTTTCAGTAACACTGCTTAACTTCCGTTTCTCAAAAAAGCTATTGTATATTGCACCCTGCCTGCCCTTAGGTTTACAAAACAGCAGCCCTCTTACCCCTGATGGAAAACATTAGCACCCTTGTTGCCCCCAGCTGAAAAAAGTGCCTTTACTCCTTTCTTTATTAAAAAATTTACTTGCATAGTAAAAATTGCCTCATTGCTGTCTTTAAAATAGCGTCCTGTCTATTAAATATTAAAAGTAATTTTAAAAATCAAAAGGATGCCTTTAAAAATTAAAAAAAGTGTCCTTAAAAATCCAAAACATGCCTTTCGGAATCCAAAAGTGCCCTTTTCCTACAAGAAGCACCCTGCCCTTTTTTAAACATGGGAGAAACTCTGAATATACCCTCTGTTTTTGTTTTTTTTTTACGTTTACATCGCTGCATACGAGTGCCCTTTTTTCTAGAAGTTTACTGTAGAAAAAACGGGTCAGTGCCCATCAGGCACAGATTTTTTTAATAAAGGACACACTTTTACCTTGTAAAGAAACGAAAAAAACAAAAACAAAAAAAAACAATATTTGGAACTGGCTTGTTTAATGTTCCCATTTCTCAACAGAATTTTTTGATATTTTCCCACGACTGATTGAAATTTGTCAATTGTCCTCTCAAGCAACAGACGAATGTCACAATTTCTTTCTCCCGTAATCAAATGAAGAATTTTGCTAATTTTTAAACATTAAGTTTCATCATTAGGTCAGGGGGAAGCATCATAAACTTGTCAACTGGTCATATGAAAAAGAAAAAAACCCCAAGAAATTTATCAGTCAGTAAAGGGTTAAAAAAAATCACACAGTTCTTTGATTGTCATGGGGGGGAAAAATTATTTAATTCATCCATTGATCGCATGAAAAAAAAATGTTTTGTTAGTAAGTTGTGGGGGGAAAATATGGAAATTTATCAACTTTTTATCAGAAAAAACGAGATCTGTTGATCAGCTTAGGTAAGGGAGGGGGGGGGGGGATCGGCAAAATTCATAAACCGACTGTTATGTATATATATATTCAGTTCCGCTAGTTGCTCGCAAGAAAAAATGCAATATTTGCCAATCAGTACAAGTAAAATACCCCAAAATTCGTCAATTGGTTACAAGAAAAAATTGAAAAATTCTTCATTCAGTCATCAGGGGAAAAAAAAAAAAATCTGAGAAATTCACCAGTAATCATTGGACATTGGGGGGAAAAAAAAAGAGAAATTCTTCAGTGTGTTGCTTTAAAATATTGTGAAATTTGTCAATCTGCTATGGAAAAAATAATGAAATGTAGCGGACAATCAATCATGAGAAAAAAATCATGAGATTCTTCATTCGGTTGCAGAAAAATAGCGAAAAATCGCTAAATTAATCACATTAAGTGACAATTGAATATTATCGTTGAATAATAATTATTGAACATCAATGTAAACAAAAAAGAATGCATAATTATATAAATTCACCAGTCAGTTACGATGAAAAAATCACATTGTTCTTCAGTTGTAGCAGGGAAAAAATTGCTTAATTCACCCAGCGATCACATGAAAAAAAAAAATAAGAAAAAGAAAAACCTCACAAGTTTACCAATTGGGTGCAAGAAAAAATGCAACATTTAAATGCAAATTGGTAGAAATAAAATATTGCAAAATTCATCAGTTGGTTGCGGGAAAAAATTGCAAAAATTCTCCTGCACTCATCTGAAAAAAATATTGCTTTAAATTTCTCTTTAACTGTTTTTTCATGAAAAAATTACTTTATTTAAAATAATTATACACATGTAAAATTATTTTTGGTACTTTTTGGTTAGCCGGGCACCAGTGTTATATATACATATATATTGTAATATATAACACTAGCGCCCGGCTAATCGAAAAGTACCTTATTTTTTCTATATTTCATATTCTACATAATAAATTAATCTACAATATATAAAAATTCTTTTAATTATTTGGTACTTTTCGGTTAGCTGGGCGCCAGTGTTATATATATGTGTATATATATGCATTTATATATGCAATATATGTATGTATATATAACACTGGCAAACAGCTAACCGAAAAGTACCAATTATTTTTATGAGTCGAATATTGCAGCCAAAGATATTGAGCCCTGCTAAATGATTTGCAAGAGACATTACACCTTCACTGTGCATTATTAATCAAGCAGTTATGTTCCTAAAAAGATTATAGCTGCTCAATTTATAAAGGAAACTAAATCAGGTACTTACTAGTAAAATTTGTATTCCAATACATGGATCTATTAACTTGGGTCCTTTAAAGGACCCTTCACAAAATTTTATCACCTCAAAACAAGGAACCTTCATCAAACTTTTCACCTGCAAACAGGATCTTTCACAAAACATTCCCACCTTCAAACTGAACTTTTTACAAGTTTAATTATTTAGGAGTAAAATCAGTCTTTCACTTTTAAACATAATGGAAATATATGAATATATTTTTCGCTATTATTTAAAAAAATAGTGAAATTTATCTTTAGTTGTACACGAAAATTTCTTATGAAAAGTTTTCCCCATACCACAGCATTTCTAAATTAATGTGGCGATATTTTTTACCGAACATGATTCTTGTCGAATGCGTAGTGAATACAAAGTGCGGAATATCAATATTAATATTAAAAAGAAGTGTAATACAGCCCTCTTACGCTATATATATATCAACTTAAAAATTAGTTAAAATTCGACTACTATACTGTTGAAAAACTCCCTGCAAAAAGAAAAAAGTACAACAACAACACGACAACGTGACGATTAGTCCCGCTAATTTTCCGAATGGCGGTTAAAACGTAAACACACGGTCTCAGAGTTGAGTTGGGTACTTCCTTCTCATTCTCCCGTGACATGGAGTCAGAAATAGAGCTCTGTAATCAAAAATCAAATGTTCCAACGAAAATTTGAAATAAATAAATTAATACGAATTATACATTTTTCATTTGTTTTTGAAGAAGTAATTTTTATAAAAACTGGAAGTCACGCCTGATAGAGAATAAGGGCAAATTATGCATGCAATAACCCCACCTATATTTTTCAGCTTTAATCGTATACGCCACCAAAATGAGGAGAGGGGGGGGGGGAGGGTCCCTTCCCCTCCATTGATTTTGAAATTTAAGTGACTACAGTGAAACCTCCCTGTGTGACCACCTCCATTAACCAACCACCTCTCAGAACGACTATTTTTTTCATGGAACGAAATTTATTCCTATAGGCTCAATACTAATTTTACCTCATTCAGAGACCATCCCAGTTGAACTCCCTCCATAAGCGACCAATTTGTTTGAAGAAAATGAAACAAATTCCGTTTTCTCCTGGTCGCTTGAAGAGGGTTTTATTAGAAAAATAATTCCGGAGAGCGCATTATTCATCAAACTTCTAAACTAAATTTAGATTTTTTTTTATTATTATTCCGGTAACTTTTAAGTGTTTAAACCCCTTTATGCCTTTTTTAGGCAATGAATTTAATTCTGATGACAAATTAAGAATGACGGTCAATAAACTCCCTTGCCCTATTCTGTCAGGAAACTCTCAAAGAAATAGATAATAATAGATACAAATTAATGAAATCTTCATTATTTATTGCTCCCCCCCCCCCAAAAAAAAAGCATTTATTTACTGAACTTCGAAAGGACTTGGTTGGATAAGTTATAAAAGATAAAACCGTATTCATTTTTTAAACTTTGTAGTAATTAACTTATGTTTTGATACTTAAATTTTTAAATTTTTTCTTAATGTGAAAGATAAATGTTAGTAACATTGTTATCTTTTTTCAACAATTAAAATCTAGATTTAAACATAACCTCCATTAAGAGACCACCTCTCGGAGTGACCAATTTTTATTGGAGCGGAACGTGGTCGCTTTAAGGAGGTTTTACTGTAATTAGCTTTTGTTTTGATACTTAAATTTTTATATTTTTTCTTAATGTGAAAGATAAATGTTAGTAACATTGTTATATTTTTTCAACAATTAAAATCTAGATTTAAACATAACCTCCATTAAGAGACCACCTCTCAGAGCGACCAATTTTTATTGGAACGGAACGTGGTCGCTTTAGGGAGGTTTTACTGGACATCATTTTTTTATGTTTTCAAAAACAATATAAAATTTATTATTAACGAGTAACTAAATTAAAAGAGCCTCTTTTATTTTACCAAATATATGTAGATAGTGTAATATAGTAGATGTAATATAGATTGTATGTGCAAAATTCTTAGTTCCTCTTTTTTAAAGAGCTGTTGTTGGTGTGTTTTATGACGGTCAATTATCTACACTTGGGATATGGGCCCAAAGGGGAGGGGAGGGGGTGCTCTGGCGTCTTTCTAAGAGAAAGCAAGGAAATCCAAGGTTCGAAGAAAACCACGGAAAACTCCGAGCGATTAGGCCGACGGGCGTGATTGGAATCGAAACCAGCACCTCTCGTCTACTAGCTTTGAGAGCAGAACCTCTCGGCCACTGGTGGGGCGGTTTTAAAGAGGAACTATGACTGTCGCGCTTGGATGAAAGAGCGGCATGGTGGGAGGGGTGAGTGCCATTGTTCCTTCTGTATTTTGAAATTTAATTAACTAAAATTTCTTTTTTTTTGACAGATTTAGAAAAACGCAGTAAAATTTATTCTTTTAGGAAAACTTAAAATGAAAAACTAAATAAGACATTTACAGAAAGGGGGTGGGGGAAATTGGGGCCCCATTATCCATCGTTAGATACTAAAATTTAACTAAAATATATTTTTGTGCGTGTTTGAATACGATTTTAAATATTAATGAAAGGGGTTTTGAAATAATTTGGAGATTTTTTTTAGGGGACAATTTTTGTTGATTGAAATTTTTGTATGCGTTAGAGTTTGAGGGAATATTTTTACTAGTGGTAATTTAAGAGAAATTTATGAAAAATTTTAGGATAAAAAGGAGACTTTGAAATAATTTCGTGATTATTATTTTATTTATAGAGGGGGATATTCTGAGATTGAAATTTTTGAGCGTGTTAGAGTTGAGGTGATATTGTTCCTGGTTATAATTTTAGAAAAAATTGTGACAAATTTAAGGTCAAAAAGGGCTTCGAAATAACTTTGTAATTTGTTTTTCTTTTTAGGAGGAATTTTCTGAGATTAAAATTTTTGAGCGTGTTAGAGGTAATGTTACTTGTAATAATTTCAGAAGTTAAAATTTTTTTATTGTACGGATGGAAGACTTGTCATTGACTTAATGATTGGACTTAATGATTTCCGTGTATTATCTAAAATATTAATTTAGAAATTTATTAAAATTATTAATGAGGAAACACAGGCATATCAAAATCTTAGATACCATAATGTGCAATAATAAAACTTTCAAGTAAAACCTTCATATTACCTGCATGAGAAACAGTTTTCATTTTCCCTGAAAATATCTCAAGCGATTTCACGAAAATTTTCTAAGTCATTGAAGATAATTTGGAGGTGATAACTTACAGAAATAAACCTGTATGAAATCTTTTAAAAAGCGGTATACTTCGCTTAAGAGAACCTTTGGTTTTCATTTTCCTTAAAGATACCCACTGAAACCTTCAAAATGGCTGCAACATCTCAAAAATTTTAAAGGTTTGTGTCTGATTTTTTTACCTGGGTTGTACACTTTTTTAATACACACTGTTTCGCTATCTCTCATATATTTGGAAAATAGTTCGATAACTTCTAAATTTTCCAACAAAGGTGGATTGAAGTCATATGATCACACCCAGTAAATTTAGTATAGGCAGACACTTCTCCCACAATTCAAACTTCATTCTATATAAAGATATTTGAGTGTACACGGACTTTAGTTTGCATGCATATACAATGACTAATAGCATGCAAAACAGATGTTTTGAAACTTGCTTTTTTCCTTATACGAAATAAGTCCACAATGGATTAGAAGGCTTCTTGTTAATTATTCCATTTTTTGTAGAGTTGTAATAATGATAATCGAGCAAGAAGTATTAATATTCAGATGAATAGTTCTGAAAATGGAGTTGAAGTTGAGGTTTAATTTTTATAGGTATTTCAAAGATGAATAAATTAATGAATATTTAGACTGGAAGAGGACGACGTTAGCAGCTTTATTCCAGTAAATAATTGATAAAGTGACAAGATTTTAAAGAATTGTGTTTAGTAATTTTAGCTTGTTAATTTAGATTCACAATAGGCTGTATGACCTAGTGTGCGCAAAGTAATGATGGCTGTGTTCGTTTCTCATCTTCAATACCATAATTATGTATTTTAGTACAGAGCGTTGTGCTAGATCACATATTTGTAGTAAGTAAAGTTTCATGTATAATAATACGTAACATGACAAACTATGTTATTTTCGTTTAATTGTAAAATTCGGAACTTTACAAATGCATCACTGGTGCCCCAACTATACTGCTTTTGTTTTCCGATGTCCAGTTAAACTTAATTGTCAGTCGTTTTCGAAGAGCATAAACATTGAATTGCCCAGCTAAAAATGAACTGAGGAGAAACTTAAAAAAAAAATGCAGTTGGAAGACTGCGGTGATTTGTCACAAATCGCTGCAGTGTTTTTGATGTCGACATAACTAAAAATTTACTGCAGTAAGTGTGTAGTTGATAACTAAACTCTTTCTGCCATAAATTTGTAGTTAATAACTACACACTCACCGCAGTAAATTTGTAGTTATGTGACTTCGAAAGAACTGCAGGGATTTGTGCCAAATCACTGCAGTCTTCCAACTGCATCTTCTTTGCAGTTTCACTGTTGCCTTTTAAAAATTTATTACAAAATATGTATATATATAAAGAATTTATTATATTTTTTTCTGTATGTAAAAATCAGAACTAAAATCTAATTAAATATTTTTTTCACATCTCAATTTATTTGCATTCTGTGCATAAAATAATATCATGCATGCAACGACTATAATCATCATAGAAAAATATTTTTTGCTCATGGCTGATTTATTCAATTATTATGGTTACATTTTGAAAAATGTAAGAATTCAAGAAATTAAACGAATGACTTTACTCAATATAACAATATTGAAGATGTCAGATTAGTGAAACATTTAAAATAATCATAGGACTTCAATCTTCAGCCTATGATTCTGTTGTAGTATGTGGTCACATTTTGTCCGAAATGCCTGCATTTTTCTCTTAGGTATAAAACCTGCATCTCCTCTTTGCATAAAAACCTCCGGTATTATCACCGTGCTGCCTGATTTTGGCATGAATGTTTTGGTAAAGTGGGGAGAGAGACACCGGATGTGCATAACATGAATAAGTGGTCACATGGCTTTTCAACAATATGTCACATGCTCATGACAGCTAAATTTAGTACGGTTTTGCATCCGGTTGCGCAAGAACCATATTCTTAAAGAAATGTTTAAAAAACTTTGTAGGTAGTATTAAAAACCACAGTAGAAAAATTATCTGTTTTTTGTATCATACCACATTACCTGCTGTTTGAAAGAAGCAAGCAGGCGTGCTGCGCACGCACTCCAAAATCTTGTATAAAAGTATATCGCGCTCGAACAAACCTCGACCCGGGTGCCCGCTGCCTACGGAATCGTATAGCAGTCGTGGTGCGCACGCGCTGCAAACTCTTAAAAAAGATAATCACACTCCAACGAAAGTCGAACCGGGTCCCTGCTGCCTATGGCAATGTATAGCAGGCGTTCCTGCCGCACACGCACTGCAGAATCTTGTAAAAAAGGCAATCTCGCTTAAACGATCCTGGAACCAGGTCCATGCTGCCTTCGGCACCATATAGCAGGTGCTGCAAAATCTTGTGAAAAGCGAAACGCGCTTGGGGGTGCAAAGTGGAATGATGCACACCAGAGATATATAATATGATTAAGCGGTCACAAACCTTTCGTACAAAACATCACATGAAGAGTATCGGCAAAATTTAGAGAAGTTTCCCCTTGAGGGGGGGTAGGGAAAGTGAGGGGATGAACACCGGAGATGTATAACTTGATTAAGCGGTCACAAGCCATTCTAACGATATGTGACATGACAGGTATCATGAAAATTTACAAAAGCTCCCCACTCGGTTTGGTAAAATGCGCTCCCCTTCCCCATGATTTCTGACGCGGCCTGATTTTAAAAATGTTTGTTATGTTTTATAAGCTTTATTAAAGTTTCAAACGGATCGTCCAGTTATATTCCCTAATTTTGTTCCTCACTCAATCCCCCACCTCGGAATGCGAAATGCCATTATTCTTATAATTTTTAATCATGTGTTATAAAGTATCTTAAAGTTTAAAACAGATCGCATTGTTAGATTTCCTACTTTAAATGAAATCACGATGTGTTAGTCCCACATTCCACCACTAGGCAGTGCATTGTATTCTTAACAAAAGCGTATCTGAACGAAACTCCTTTGCACAACCTATCAGTAGACATGTTACTCGAGGGGGTGGCAGTCTTCAGCAAGAATTTAAGATATTTGTTGAAATTACTATTCAGAAATAGTGGTAACTTAACTTTTGACATATTTATATTTAATAAGTAGCATGTATCTGAGGACTCCGTCAAAAAAACCACACCTGAAACGGTATGAAATGCAAAGGTAAAAAAAAAAAAGAAATATTTTGCACCTCCCCCTCCCCCTCCCCCACCTGCCCGAATTTTGAATTACATTTCAGTTTACTGTTTTTTGTTTATTTGACATATTTGCATTTTTTCCCCTTGTGTGAATTTTATTTTATTTTTTTTTAAAGCAACAAAAATAGGAAAAACACAAAATTAAGATAATGTCAAATAACCTATGCAAAAAAAAAAAAAAAATCTAAGGATATTGTCAATGGTTTAACATTAGTTTGCGAGTATTGTAACGACAGTGTACTAAGCTCATTCAATACCCTATGCAATAAATGAAAAAATTGTGAATTTCATCAATCAGGTGAGGGAATAAAGTTGTGAAAAATATTGATTGGTCACTAATCAAGAAATTTGTTGATTGACCACAAGAAAAAAAAAATGCGGAATTCGATGATAGACTGCCAGGAAAAATATCAAAATCATATATTCATCTTGGAAAATCATACATTTTTCAACTGGCACAGGAAAACAATCTTTAACTTTTGTCAACCAGTCACAAGATGAAATGGCAGAATTTGCCAACTGGTCACGAAACACAAGAAATTTGATAATCGGCCATGAAAAGAAAATCATGAAATTTGTCAATCAATCATGGCGTAAAAAAAAGAAAAAAGTGTAAATTTAGTCATTCAGTTCCAGAAAAATATTGTTAGATTTATCAATCGGTCGTGTGGGGAAAAAAAAGGAAAATTTATCCCACAACAGCAGTTGTATTAAAATAAAACTAAACATTTTGGCAATAAATATGTTGATAAGTAAGACCGCCCACAAGCACAAATCCGGAAACTCACCATGCTGCCGATTGTGTCAAAAAAAAAAAAAAAAAAAAAAATCAAATTTTGTGAATACCTACTGTTGATATAAGCAGCCTCGGAACAAATCTCTTCAAAATATGTTTTTTGAAAAGGACACAAAGTGACCTTTTTGAGAATAATGTGCCTATTTATTATTTAATTCCTGCCTGGCAGCCCTTTTCATCTGGAGTCACCACTATAAATGTCCTTTTTTTTTCTTTTTTCTTACAAGAATACAGTAACCATTTGTAACATCATGGCTTGTTACTTTGTTCATTTGGATGTACCAATAGCCACTGTATTAAATTAATAAATATTAAATATTTAGTACTGAGAGATATTTTTGTACTTTCTTTGGTTGATAAGTTGTACCAGTTGATGATAGGATCTCTCGGCCATTATTGAAGGATACAGTAACCAGACCTTTTCTAAAATCAGTAAAATGTACCTTACTTTTTAACCTGTGTAAGGGCGGTGGTTCATTTTTGGACTACATAATTTAAATTCCTAATGCCACATTGACACCAGAATATTGGAATGAAAAATTTCCCTTTTTAAAGTGCGTGAACAAAAGTTTTTGCTTGTTTACAAATAAATTTGTTTGTAAATTCGGGCATCATTCACTCATTTTGCGAATAGAAATCTTGCCTCTGAATGGATTTTTAAAAAAACAGACTTCTAGCAAAATCTTTATTACATGATTCCTAAAATATCGTGCGAACCAATATTATATCTACATCAAATTGTCTCAACTTTTGAGCTCTCATTTATATATTTGTGGTTGAAAATTGTTTCTTTTATTCATATTTAGAATAAAATTTAACTGTGTTTAAATTTAACCTTCCACCACTTGCATCACTTTGCACACACGAGAAAAACACTCACAATTTGTAAAAAAGTTTATTTCTTATTTATTGCTGCAAATCGCACTGGAAAGTCTTAATCTCTTTGAAGAATAGCAAGTGGTGTGGAGTGGAGATAAACAATAAACAAAACTATATCAAACCATTCAAAATTCTGCTTCAGCAGTGCTTAATTTTGGGTAGCATTATTTTTTTAACTAAACACTAGCCGATAACTTGTGCAAATCCCCACCCCTCTAAAAAAAAGGCACCACTGTCACATCAAGTAGCTATAATACTGCTTAAATTAAATAAATTTTATTATAATTATTATTTCTGTGGTGGCTAGTATCGATTTTCAGTTGTGAAGTCAGATTCGTCATAACAAACTGGATACTTTTATGTAATCACATTAACTGTTTAAAAAGAAAAATTATTTAACATATAAATGAAAATAAAAATTATCTCACTTGTAGAAAAATAAATTATTTTCATGTAAACTTTCACATTCATCTAATTACCGGTTTAAGTATGACATTCATTACCATTATAAACATTTAACACAAACATAATTTAGTTGAAACAAACATACAATTAAAAATACAAAGTGGAATTCTGTTTAATAGTATATATTCGTTTCATTTTTCTTTATTAATCCTATTGTTGTCTTAACAAACCGAATTTGTTTACAATACTAGGAATGGGACAGGTTTAGACGTAGCCCGATGATTTGTATTCGGGCAGAAACCGTTTCAAAGTAAACATTTTATGCATTCACATGTTAAAAATGGAAAGAAAAAAAAACTTGTTATTTGATTAAAGATTAATAAAAGTCGCAATTGTAATACTTATGATATCAAATCATATATATTAACCTTTTCCCCTTATCATAATTTTATTCACCTGTCCTATCTTATAATAACTTAAAGAAACCCCCCTTTTCATTTATGTAATATGTTCTCTTGTTTAATATAAGCGTAATTACATTTCAAGATACGATAAATTATCCCTTTTCATACATACATATTCCCTATTCTTATTTTCGTAATACATATATGACCCCATCCTAAATTAACCGTTAAAAGCCATATGCCATGATTTTAGTTTCGATTGTGAACCAGATCTTTTCATGACCATATTTGGTATTCGATGAAAGCCGCTATCAGTTCTTAGTTCTGCTCGCTAATCAAAAATTTATAAACCTTTCCTTATTTGGTTTTTAAACCGCGGTCACAAAATTCCGATATCCCTTCATGAGCCCCTGCTATTGTCTTGACTTAAAATACGTCTACATACAGCTTGAATATAAAAAGTACGCGTTAATTATGCCAAAATAGCACAGTTCATATAAAACAAACTTTTCAGAGAAGTATGCCAAATTGCAGTATTGTAACCATTGTGGCGAATATATTGGCGATAATTAACTTTGCTCATATGAATATGTTATTCACTAGACTCTCTCTAGCTTCCTTCTTGTACAAGTCCCGTCTGAGGGCCTCCCATCTCCAACGGAGTTTCAATAAATTTTTAATTGCTTTAAAATGAACCTGGTAATAGTTATTAACGGCCACTTGTTGTAACGCCATGTTTATTCCTTTTACTGCCATCGCAATATCTAAAAAATCATAAGAGTTATCATCACCCTACCCAAAGTTAAAACATTACTACAATACTGAAAATAGCAAAAAAAAAAAAAAAAAAAAAAAAGATTACAAATTAACGCTCAGACAAAACATTTCACCGCTAAATTGCGGAGACGCCCAAATCACGTAGAAAACTTGTAAACAGTCAGGGCTTGGGTGGAGTTGAGGAGTAGCGGCTAGCTGTACTTTTCTTCTGTGAAAACATTGAGTCAGAATAGACGCTGTCATTCGTGACGTCAGCCATGGTGTTTTGCTGGGAAACTGACACCGGAAAGAAACGGTTGCTATGTTGAATTTACTACTTTGTTTTTATTAAATTTATCTATACTCCTATTATAAAGAGGAAAAAATTGTTTATTTGTCGTAGATAAGCTCAGGAACTACCGAACCGATTCCAAAAGTAATGGCATCAAAATGATGGTGTTCGCCCAACTTAGAACATAGGCTATATCTTATGTCGGTGCCACTACCCCAAAGGGGTTGCAGGAGCAAAAAACGTTCTAAAAATGCGATTTTTGCGTTACTGAAGGGCCTAGAAATATGAAATTTGGAACATTAGTTACTTATAAGATATAAATGATGTTTAAGAACAGTTCTTAAACAATTCGAAATTTAAAAGGGGTGAGACTGCACAAAAAGTGTTCTAAATAACGTTCTAAATGGTAGTTTCTACATAATCTCAGGAAATACCGAACCGATTCCAAAAGTAATGGTATCAAAATGATGGTGTTAGTCCAACTTAGAACACAGACTATATTTTATGTCGGTGCCACTACCCCAAAGGGGGTCCAGGAGCAAAAAACGTTCTAAAAATGCGATTTTTGCGTTACTGAAGGACCTAGAAATATGAAATTTGGAATATTAGTTACTTATATGATATAAATGATGTCTAAGAACAGTTCTTAAACAATTCGAAATTTAAAAGGGGTGAAAATGCACAAAAAGCGTTCTAAAAAACGTTCTAAATGGTAGTTTCTACATAATCTCAGGAAATACCAAACTGATTTAAAAAATATTGGTGTCAAAATGATAGTGACAACGTTTGCTCAAGATAGGCTATGTTTTATGTCGGTGCCACTACCCCAAAGGGGGTGTAGGAGCAAAAAACGTTCTAAAAATGCGATTTATGTGTTACTGAAGGGCCTAGAAATATGAAATTTGAAGTATCGGCTACTTATTAGATATAAAGGACTTCTAAGAACAGTTCTTAAATAATTCGAAATTTAAAAGGGGTGAAAATGCGCAAAAATTGTTGTAGAAAACGTTCTAAATTGCAATTTCTATGCAATCTCAGGAAATACTGAACCGATTTCAAATATAATGGTGTTAAAATGATGGTGACAGATCTTGCTCTAAGATAGGCTATATTTTATATCTGTTTTCACTACCCCAGAGGAGATGCAGGAGCAAAATGAGCGAAAAGCGTTCTAAAAATGTTCTAAATGCCGATTTGTCACCAATATCTCAGGAAAAATCAAACTGATTTCAAAAGTAATGGTAAGAAATTGATGATGACAGCCTCTGCTCTAACATAGATGCTATTTCAAGTCGGTATCACTATCACCTAGACATTGCAGGAGCAAAAAAGCATTTCAAATTTCGATTTTTGTGATCGGTAGGGGCTAGCAACTTAAAATTAGGCAAGGTACATATTTATTACATATAAATGATCTTTAAGAACAGTTTCGAAAAAATTGGAAATTTGAAAAGGGGTGAAAACGCGCGAAAAGCTTTCTAAAAATGTTCTAAATTGCGATTTCTACTCAATCTCAAGAAATTCCAAAGCTATTTCAAAAGTAATGGTTGCAAACTAATGGTGGCAGTCTCTGCTATAACATAGGTTATATTTTATGTTGCTGTCTCTACCATCTGAGGGTTTGAAAAACAAAACATGTTCTAATTTGCGTTTTTTGCATAACTGAAGGGTCTAATACTTTGAAGTATGGCATGTTATTTACTTACAAGATGCAACAGCTTTCTATGAACTGTCGAAAGAAAATTTCAAATTTAAAAAGATGAAGTGAGCGAAAAGCGTTATAAATTACAATTTTTATGTAATCTTATCAAATACCAAACCGATTAAAAAAATAATGATAACAAATTGTTGGTGATAGAACCTGTTCAAACATAAGCTATATTTTAAGTCTGTGCCACAACCACCAGAGGGTTGCAGTAGCTAAAAGCTTTCTAAATATCGATTTCTGTGATACTGAAAAGGCTAGAAACTTTAAATATGGCATGATAGTTACTTATAAAATATAAATGCCCTGGAAGGACTGTCGAAAATAAATTCGAATTAAAAAGGGGTGAAGTGAAGGGGAGGTGCTAAAAGCATTCTAAAAAAGTCCTAAATTACGATTTCTACGCAATTTCAGGGAATATAAACCAAATATAAAAGTAATAGTTGCGAATCAATGGTAACAGTCTCTGATCCTACACAGGCTATATTTTATGCCGATGATTCTACCACCTGGGATTTACAGAAACAACAAACGCTCTAAAAAAGACCTTTAAAAGCTTTCTAAATTACGTTTCTGTGGAATATTAGGAAATAACAAACCAATTTCAAAATTAATGTTGGCAAATTAATGGTGACAGTTCCTATTTCAACATAGCCCTTTATGTTGAGAGAGGTGGTAGGACTTGGAATTTGACATGATGGTTAATTTTAAGATGTAAGAAGATGGTTTCTAAAAAATTCAAAACTTCAAATGAATACTGAAATGAGCGTATTGATTGAGCATAAAAGTTTCAAAATATTTTCTAAATTATTACTTATTTAGTTTTATTTCGTTTTATTAATTTAAGTCTCATTTCTGCCTTATGTAATGTAACAATGATGTTTAATCAAACTGTGTTTTAAATAGTAATTTTTTTAATTATTCCTAAAAGTAATAAGTACCTTTTAATAAAATATAATATTACCTTTTAATAAAATAAAATGTTACCTTTTAATAAAATAAAAATTTAGTTAGTACCTTTTAATAAAAATTAGACATATATATATCACTTGGCATATTTCAAATATTACGCGAGCAAAGCCGCGGGGTTTGCTAGTATTTTATAACTGTATCACAGAGCAAAGTGATTTAATACTTTATATGTAGCGGTAGCATTTTCTATGATTTATATTATTATTTTTTATTACAAATGAAAACTTATTAATGAACATACTTTTTTAGAAGCACGTTAAAAATTACAAAAAATAATCTTACCTGCATATTTTTGTTTCCTAGAAATTATAAAGTATACAAATGAACTGAGCATATTTAAACAAACAAACAAACAAAAAATACATACGTTATACAACATAATTTTAAATTAAAAAGTAATTTATTGCAACTTTTTGGAAGCTATATGAATTGAATCCTGCACCAGGGCTACATTGATCTTGAACCTAGAGGCTACATGGCTTTGTATATCTGAAATGTATTAGGATCCAGTACCTGCTTGCTGGACAGTACACTTTGCCCAAGTACTTCACGGCCGAAGACTACATCCAACGTATCACACACATATTTAGAAAAATCACCAACACTATACCGAGCAAGGAGAGATTTTTCCAGAGAAAATTGGATTTTGCATTAAAAATACTATAAAAAATATATTCAACAGGTTAAAAAAAATCAGGAATTTTACAAAGCTTTCAGTTATTTATAAAATATTTATGTATAAAGTATTAACGTACTTATCCACTATATGGATAATGATATATTCAAGAGATTATTTAGAAAATTATCAATTATTTATGGTAATTTTTTTTCCAGTTTTACTACATAAATTAGGTAAGAAAATACTTTCTTATACAGTTTCGGTCCTATAATTGGAAAACACTTTCAGAGACTAGTGTGTTAAAAAAAAAAAAAAAAAAAAAAAAAAGCTATAATCAAATTCTTCTATATATATCAATAATTCTTCTATAATCAAAATTCGCCTAATCATTCAGTTTTGAATTTTGGGAATTTTTGTAAACAATAAAGCCGAAAGTGTTTGGATGTGATTTTAATTAAGTGGTCTCAGGACTCTAAAAGCTTCAAAATTTTCGAAATTTTATTTTATTTTATTTTTTTTTAGATATTAAACTCCTATATTTTCTGAATATTTTGATATAATTGTTTCTTTGAAATTCCCATTCGAATAGAAGTTATGGCTTTTAGAATAATACCCATTCAACAGCTGAAGCGGCGTTTACGAAACTTTGAAGTAATTTTTCTCCAAATGACGTTTTTGGGCATAACGCGCATGATATCTCACAAACTTCTGAATATTTTTTCATGAAATTTTCAAAACATATGTTTCATGTTAGTCTGTATAAACGGAACTTAAAATTTTCTTTTTATTAAAAATATTTTTTAGATGGTTATACTGTTGAAATTTTTGAAAATTTTGCATTAGCTAAATCCAACTTTGTATTAAAAATATAAAAATACTTTAAATACATTTTTTTTTTTTTTTTAGTTTCAGGGTAATTCTTACAATCTGATGGCACAAAAATTAACACGCTAGATGTAATATTTATTTTGTAATCGTAAGCTGTTATACCAATTTTCTGTTCGTCAAATATAGGACAGTTTGGATCCCCCCCCCCCCCCCCCACCTCTGTAAATGTTAATTCTGCATCTTGCAATTTTTTAATAACATAAAATGAAAGAACATACTTATATATCTTTTATTCCAATAAAAATTGAGTTTTAAAAACAGATACATTTTAAGATATTAAATGTTGAATATGGTCTTTTTTTTCTTTTTTTTTTTTTTTTTTTTCAATTTTAAGAGTCTTGAGACCACTTAAACCTACATCAGTTCAAACATATACAAAATGAGTAAAATTCATAAATTTTAATGTTGCACCAGTATTAGACAAATTTAAACATAAAATAATAATTACTATTATATTTTATTTTATTTTGCATGACAAACGCATGAGTAAATTTTCAAAAATATTACTTATGGGACTAGGAGACTCCATGAAAAGTTAATTTCCATAACTCAGAAATTCATTCATTGTGTCAAAGATGATAATCACTAAACGAATACTTAATCTCATTTTAAACATTTTTAAAATTAGAATTATATATTTAAAACTATAACACTTTAGAAATTAGCTATAGATAAATAATTGGAAGATATGCTGTATTTACATTTTTAAAATTAGAATTATGTATCTAAAACTATAACACTTTAGAAATTAGCTATAGATAAATAATTGGAAGATATGATGTATTTTTATGGTTGCTGTGCTCCCAACAGTACTGCAGTTACACTGAATTACTATTTTCATAATCATACTTACAAAAATTAAGACCTGTAAAGTTCTTCAGTTACTGCAGTTATGCTGCAGATACATCACCGAATATTCTCCTGAATTAGTGACTGAAAAATCACTTCAAATTCACTACCGTTTTATTGCATACATAAAGTCTTACTATTTTTAGGGTTCCGTACTTAAAAAGTAAAAACGGAACCATTATAAGATCACTCCTGCGTCTGTCTGTCTGTCTGTCACAGCCATTTTACTCGTAAACCATGGAACGTGGAAAGTTCAAATTCGGGGAAGTAATAAAGACCATTGACCCACATATTTTCAGATTAATAAACATTGATAAATATATTTAGTAAAAAAGTAGAGGGGCTAATTATGCTACTTGAAAAAAAAATATTTTATTTTTATATCATGTGGGGTATCCTGTGAAAGCTTTTGTAACGCTGAACTCAAAAATACATTCCTTTTAATTTTAGGTATTATATTTTCAAAGATATTGTTAAAAATGTAGCGCAAAAATATGTTCCTCCTTATCTAATTCCGAATCTACTGAAACTAAAATTATTAAAAAATTAGAAGTAGTAGACGTTAATATAAACCTTGCCGGAGAATTATAGCGATTACCCGAGGTCACATAGTTTTTGAGTAATTAGCATTTTTCAGTTATACACAAATTTCGATTTACGGGCACTCGGAAAAATTGTTGACCATCGCTGAATATACCTATCGTTGCAGAAGAATAAAAGCATTGTTGAAAATGATTTCCGGAAAAAATCATCGGTAATTAGCAAAGATATTAACCCTTAAAGGTACGGTCAGTTTGGACATACACAAGGACAGGGTTGGCGTACTTTATGCCTAGTTAACAACGTTTAATGATATGTATGTGTAATGTAATGTCCAGAACAGTATAAAAGCAATAAACGTCAAATTGTTAAAAACATACTAATTTAACGGGTCTCGGGGACTCTAAAAAGTGGAAAAAATGAAAAAAGACCATTTTCAACATTTAATGTCTTAAACTGTATATGATTTTAAAACACATGTATTTAAAAAATTGCAAGATACAGAATTTGTGTTTATAGGGGGCTCGAAACTGTTAGACAATTGTCGAACAAAAAATTGGCATAACAGTTTACGCGCAGGATTACAAAATAAATATCGCAACTAGAATGAAAATTTTGGTGCTTACTTATACTTCAGATTGTAATAATTTCCCTGAACTTAAATAAATTTGTATTTAAAGCATTTTTATAATTTTAATGCAATGCTTCATTTAGCTAATACAAAATTTTGAAAATTTCAACAGTAAAATCACCTAAAGAAATATTTTTTTGAACAATAAAAGGAAATTTTACGTTCAGTTTATACAGACTAACATGAAATATACGTTTGAAAATTTCATGAAAAAATATTCAGAAGTTTTTGAGGTATCCTGCGCGTTATGCTCCCAAAACGCCATTTGGAAAATAATTACTTTAAAGTTTCGGAAACGCCGCTTCAGCTATTGAGCGGGTATAATTCTAAAAGCCAAAACTTCTGTTCTAATGGGAATTTGAAGGAAACAATTATATCGAAATATTTAGAAAAGATAGGAGTTTAACATCTAAAAAAAAATAAAATTTCTTAAATTTTGAAGCTTTAAGAGTCCTGCGACCATTTAATCCTTTCCGGCACTGTTTAATTCTATTTATAAACTTAGAAATAATGAACTGACACCAGAATTTATAAACGAATTAATTAGAAAATGCAAACTTGCTTATTTTCACGTACATGTTAAAAGGAAAATTTTAATTAAATATTCTTGGTGCCGTTTGTCTGTTTTGGATATAAAATTAGGTGTCCGTTTTTTAAGGGCATCACCCTCGAAAGATTTAATTAGAATGAATCGCATAACAATTTTTTAATACAATTACAAATTCATATATTTATTCTACGGAACCCTCTGTGCGCGAGTAATGCTCGCACTTGACCGTTTATTTTAATTTTGGATCGAAAAAATACTTGGCAACAACTGGAAAACAACTGATTTTTTTTACTGTTGAGATTGAACTACAAAAAATAACTACAGTTGACCGTAGAAAAACTTCAAAAATCCTTCATTTCTGTAAAAAAACGACAGTTCATTTTTAGCTGGGTGTGTCGAACAGGGACAGTACAAAAAATTTAGTCACTTGGCGTTGGGTGTCCCCGAAATGTAAGTATACATATACTTTATCATTTAATATCTATTTTCGAAGTGGTCGAATGTAATAGTATCATATGGTATGGAAATTAAAACAAATGAGTTGTAACAGAATATATTTGAATTAAAATAATTTCAACAATAGTGTCCTATCTCGCACAATTTGCAATCCTTATAAATTGTTTTTCCTTTTTTTATATGAAACACATCTTTATATAGGCAACATACATTTTACAAAATTATAATGAATTTTTTATTGTTTGTTTAATAACTAATGAAGAAAAAATGGAACTGTAAAACAAAAAGGAAAACAGATGTATGTGTACAGGGATTTACTTTATTCCTTTAATGTTCTATGGCATAAAACTTTCTCTCCATAGTCTAATGTTCAATCTGAAGTATTAACTAGTCTCAATGGATATTTTGTGCCTGTGTGTACATCTAAGATTTCTACCGTATCTTACATTTCACTGGATATAGGTAAAATGTAGTTTCTCCAGCTTTTACAGGCTTTCATATTTGCTATCTCTTAAGTGGATATTCAATTCCTCCCAACGCGATTATACATTCGATGCGTACGTACTATCTTTAGTACGTCCTTGCGAAAGTGGAAAGAAGCCTTCCGTGTGCTCTTGTAGACAAAGAAATAATTTTTGTTTATAACAAATGAAAAATATTTCTTAGTTTGCATTAGCGGTTTCTGTATTGTGTGGTTTAGAATAGTTTTTTTTTTTTCTTTCGTATTATGAGATAAAACTTCAGAAGGTTTCGTTTTTTGGAAGTTTTAATATTATTTTTTTTTATTTCACTTCAATTCGAACTTTAAAAGAGGCGAGAGCATAAATTGTCAAATGCTAGTAAATTTTATAATATTTTCCTTCGTACATAAACTTAAAGGAACAAGCTGAAAAATTAATTTTATCTCTCTCAAAAGTGAAAAATTTAATGTCACTTGTACTACCTTAAATAACTCTGTAATATAAAAATTTATATTCACTCCAAAAAAGACGTCTTTATATATCAAATTTGCTTTATTCAATTTAAAATCAATTCCCACTTCTTTTTCTCTTTCTTTGTAGGAAGTAACCATTCATCAAATTTATTTGAAATCAATTTCAGGTGGTCGAATACAATTTTGAAACATTACAGAATCATTTGTTTTTGTTAATATTACAGTACTTTTATAGAAAAATACTTCGAACTTCCATACGAAACTATTTCAATAATTACTCTCAGTGTCAAGCACATTTTTCAGTTGATGTCTTCATATAAAAAGGATCAAACTTTTTGTAAAGGAAATAAAAGAAAAAAATACGTATTTTAATTTATTTTCTCTTTTCATAATCGTTTAACACCTAATAGTAATGCCGCAAATGGTTTGAATCTGTTTGAATAAAATTTCTGTAAAATTTACATAAGATCTTCGGAATTAAAAGAAACTGAATATTAATTTATTAACAGCGATTGATGCGTTGGAATACAGTAATGATTTTAGGATTCGGAGCATCGTTACAAATAATAATAATAATAATAATAATAATAATAATAATGATACTTAGTTAAATCACTTTATCCGACACATTCTTTATAGATTTTGCGCATTAAAATCGTTAAAATGTTTTTAAATAAAATGAGTTGCACATGAACTAACTGCTGGTCTGGCGTTTTCGTTATATCATTTGTTTTCCTGTATTATGCTTTTAATGAAAATAATTGCATATTAATTATACATTATATTACAGAAACTGGGACAGTTCGGAGCATACGTTAAACACAAAAGTAAAAGCACCGAAAATCTGCAAATGAAGAAGCTTTCTTAATGATGGTACTTTACTGGTGAATCAGTACATTAAGCGATCGCAAACAAAATATTTGTATATGAAAAGAAAAGTATGAAAAGAGTCTTATCAAGCATGTGATGTGATCAGCGGATTTTTTGTTTGCTCATTTCTTCCATACTTTTTTTTGGTAGATGAATGTTTCGTGCAAATGAACATAAATTGTTATTAGTAATAAAAGCCGAAACCATCTTATGACTATACATGATGACGAGAGGTCCGTTAGAATGAATTCCGCAGTCTGAGTTGTGGATATAATATTTGCATGAACCAATCAAGTTTTTTTCTTGGAGTATGCATAACTATTTAAATAATAAAATGCGATATAGACTAAAAGTATAATTATTTTTATTTGTATAATACCATACAGTATTGCATGCTATGTTATTTTAACAGAAAAAAATTCCTCGTTGTTTTCAATACTTTGCATTTTATTACCACAATTTCTCCCTTTTATGCTTCTTGATATGTTTCTTAAGATGAACAACTTTTAAAATTGTTATACAAAGCATCTGCTGCTATGTGTCCCAAATACGTCTTTTGAAATATTTCACAACATTCACCGGAATTTGACAATAATCCTATAAAACCAGGCATTAGTCGTGTGTCTGTCTATTCAAGGCCATCTTGATATTTTATTTTCATGCGATTATGGAATTTCATAATTTTGAATACTAATTAAAATATTTTATAATTTACTCCGAAACAGTTCAAGATATTAGTTAAAATAACATAAAAATAATGAATTATTTCCTTACCTGTAAAGACAGTTACTTGTAATTTTTTATCGAGTTGTACCAATTTCACCATTTCAACAGATACATCCCTCTTTTTCTTTGAATTGTTGCATTTTGATATTAGATAACTATTCCATTGTTTGATATAACTTTATCATAATAATCAATTTTAAATCGTCTAATCAATTTTTAAATCCATTTTGTGCATTAATTTGTATCGCAAAAAAACGCATGATAATGTAGAAGTACGTGCTTACACAGCAACAATACACAACACAAGCCAAATTTACGCAGAGGAAAATCGAAGCGGGGTAAAGATTTCAAATCGCTTCTACGTTCCCTCCTTTGATCACGTGACTTTCCCCTGAATGAGAAGCTGCCATAGCCAGATATATTAAGAAACCCCTTGTCTAGCCCCCGCCAAAATTCGTTATCTTCCTGTGAATCACCTTACCTTAAAGTTACAATGCTGAAATTCCGTCAAGCTGACCTTGAGTATTCTTCCTTTTGTGCAATAAAATTGCAAGTCGTTCCTGCGTTTTCTCAGGCTTTTCTTCTTTACTAAATTTGAAATCGGTCTAAAAGACCAATTTTCGAGAATTTGCGTTAGCTGATTTTTTACTCTTGTGCTTTCTTCTTTCCTCTTTCCGCGAACTTCTTTGGAAGTAAGTTTCTGGAAACGTGAAATCTACCGCTTGCTCTTTCGTCTTTCTTTCTGCTATTTTTCTCATAGAGTATTCTATTATTTTTAGAATGTCTCTAAAAAAAACTGTCTTGTTAAAGAAAAAAAAAACTGTATAGGAAGCTTTAAAAGTTTCTGATAATTTAGAAGAGAATTACACTAGTGATAAAGTCAATTGATCAAGGAAAGACAGTGCTACAGGTTTAAACGAGTATGAGACATACATCAAGTTTTAATATCTGCATGTTTTAGGTGCAGATATTTGCAAATTTTTTCAGGAGCCAGTGGCTCTTAAAACCAAAAAAACTAGTGGCCACATTGTGAAAAAAACGTATAAAAGCTATAGCGTTTATATTGGAAGAAATTCAGGAATTCAAATTGAAAAATAATCAATACACGTACAAAAGAAACACAGACTAATTACATCAAAACTCTATACTTCATTTAATGACACAACTCTTTTAATTTGGATATAAATTATGTATAATATAAATCTTAAGCTATGTACAGTCAGAATTTAAAGATGGGCAAGATAGAGGTTCCAAAAATTCGGACATAAAAGAGATATCACGGAAAATATCGAGAATTTCGACAAATGGTTGCCGAAAAAAATGTCTATCATCAGCAAAAAAAAGTGCTAATTTCGTCAAAGGATGTAAAAAAAACCCGCAAATTTCGTCAAGAAAACAGGGGGAAAATGCGAATTTCGTCAAAGAATCCTTATAGAATTTTCGCAAAGAATCGCGAAAAAAACGCGTATTTTACGAAAGAATCGTGGGGAAAATGTGAATTTCACTAATCTTCAGAGAAGAAATTTCAACTTCGT
Organism: Maratus speciosus; assembly: GCA_963932465.1. NCBI lineage: Eukaryota > Metazoa > Arthropoda > Arachnida > Araneae > Salticidae > Maratus > Maratus speciosus. The sequence continues at coordinate 172,961,257 of OZ010792.1, read as the reverse complement.
CAAAGGATCACGAAAAAAAACCCACAAAGGATCTCAGAAAAAAAACGCTAATTTTGACAAATGATCGCAGAAACAACGCAAATCTCGCCAAAAGATTGCAGAAAAAACGCGAATTTATCAAAGGATCGCAAAAAAATGCAAATTTCTTAGCACGAAATTCGTCAAAGTATCACGAAAAAACACGAATTTCGAAAAAGGATCGCTATAAAAACCTGAATTCCGTCAAAGGATCGCGAAAAAACGCGATTTTCGTTAAATGATCACTGTATAATATGCGAAATTCGTCAAAAGGTTGGCGACTGTGAAGCCAAAAATTAGTCGTCGAAGCAAAAAAAAATAGTCTCCACGTTGAGACCGTGAATGCACATATACTGTAATAAATCATTAAATTAAACTATTGCTGATGTTTATAATTTAAATATTTAATTTCAATAAATTATTTCTTATTTACTTCTCATATGTATTAACATATTTCTTATCCAAGGCCCTCCCTCAATCAAGTAGAAAAAGGCCATTCATATAATTCCATTTGAAAAAAAGGAATTTAATCATAAAATCTCTAACGTTGCACACCCCTCCACAGACACCACCAAAAAATAAAAAAGGTACTGATTTTATATTCATAGTTTCAGAGCAAGGATATTTAATGCCATTTTTTATTATATATATATATAAATAAATAATATATATATATATATAGAGAGAGAGAGATATATATATATAGCTCTATCAAAAGTACATGAATTATGAAATCTATGGAAAAGAGGGTGCAAAACAACAATAAAACCAATTTACATCATTAATTTACTTTAATTTATGTAAATTATATAAATATTCAATTGTATATTTCAGGATATGTTAATAACAACTGATATCAATGTACTATTTAAAAAAAAAAAATCGTAGTATACATATATATATATATATATATTAAATAGTATATTGTATCACTTGTTATTAGCATATTCTGAAATATACAATTGAATAGTTATATAATTTACATAAATTAAAGTAAATTAAAGACTTAATTCGTATCTTTTCAACTTTTATATCCTAGTGCAGAAGCACCATGAAAAACAACCTTACTACAGTTCTGTCCTTCAAAAAATGTACCCTTATCACGTATTCAAATTTATAATAGTAAACTTAGTCTAATTTGTAATTAACTGAATCTTCATAAATTTAATCAAATTCTTTTGCAAAAGTGTTGCAATGAAAAAAAGGATTAAAACATTTATTTAAATTCCAACTGAATATATACTTAAAGGTAGAAGAGACCTTCAAATTCATCTTTTTTTATTTTTTTTAAATTGCATTTTAAATACTGTTCAAGAGACCACTATACGTGGGTGGTTCAATAATTATTGTCCCCAGTGTATATAAAATCATTGTACCGCGATGTTTTTTGTGGAATATGAAAGCGTAATGTCTTAGATCCCTATACGCTCAATTTCAGAATCGTAGCTGCTATATTCACATAGTTTTGGAAGGAGGAGTAAAAAGGGAGGGGGGGGGAGCGGGGGTGAAAAGCTAATTTTTAGCATATGGGCTAGATTTGTGATAGTGGATGAGACATAACTACTGTCATTTGGACTTGGGATCACAGTGATGTAGCCACATCTCATCCACTTTCACAAATGTAGCCTCGTAAGCTCCAACCAGCAATTTAACCTCGCACCCTCCTTAAAAAATCCATCAAAAATAGGTCTTTAAAACTGCACCCATCATTCCAAAACTACGTTAATATTGCAGTTACGGTTCTGAAAATGAGCATATAGACATTTAAGACGCTAGGCTTTGATATTCCACATCAACCATCGCAGTACATATATTTCATATGCACTAGGGACAATAATTATTGAAACACCTTCGCACGCAATATGACATATATTTATCACACATGAAATCTCTCTATTCTAAAAAAAAGTAACTACCGCTGTCACCGCCGCCGCCGCGCCGGTTTTGAATTTTTTGTGACCGGAGGTCTTTCTTCGTTAATATTAAGAAAAATAATGCATACAAAAATATGAAAATCGGTAGTATTATACAGAAATGTTTGATAAACACGCTGATGCAGACAGTTTTCAGATCGAAGAATTATTTTAAGAGATATTTAATCCTAAAGTTGGACAAAATCGTTCCACTAAAAAAGTTTTATAGGAGCAAAAACTGTTCATAGGAATTTAATCATTTTTAGATCATTTTATGTGTTAGAATTTGCCGGAATGCAGATTGCATTAATTTTTTTATTTTGAATAATTTTTTGAGGTTTTATTTCTATTTTAAATTCAGATTTTCAGCATTTCTAGAGATATTTTTAACAGATTTTAGAAAGTGATATTAATTTAAACTGTTGCCAGCTGTATAAACAGCGGAAACAATAAAGTTTACTTCAAAAATATATATATATATATTTATACATGTAAATAAATTAAAAATTTATTTACACGTGACTATTATAAACAGAAAAAATATTTGGAATTATAATTAAATAATTATGTACAAAAAGCAGGAACTTATTAAAAATTACGTCATAAAAACTATAATTACACGTGAATTTTAAGAGAGAAAGGAATTTGTAAAACAATAAATTTATTAACATGCGTTAGAAGTCTTAAATAGGAGAAATTACGTCATATTTACGTCACATTACAGTTATTACATAAAATGAACACAAAATAATATTGCAAAACGGTTTAAATTTAGAAATTGCGCTAGACATTTATTTGATATTTTAAGAGGATACTTTTCAACTATTTTTGTTAGGAAAGCGCAAATAATATTTCATTTCTAACACAAGTATTTTCACGTGAATATTAAAAAGAGAAAGAATAGTTTGGTCAAAATTACGTCAGATTAAAAACGATTAATTTAAAATGTCTCACTTAAAGGAACTTTCTTTTCACTTTGTTAAAAAATACCAGGAGACAAAGACTCTGTTTACTTAATTCCTTTTATATTAGCTTATTTTGAAATGTTGTTACACGTGTCTACGTCATTAAGTTATTTTTATTTCGACGTTTTATTTGTATTTTTATTAATGTTGTACTAATTTATTTGTTTTTTCGTTATTTAAAATAAAAATTATGTCAATTTGTATAATTTGGCGAAATTGGTCGACGGGATAATCAAGTAGTACCGTAACGGATTTGGCGTTAAAATTCCCCAATCAAAGAGAAATGAATAGAAATCCGTTTATAGAGAGATAGCCCCTGTTTTTTAAATTATAATTCAATCTTTCGAAATCTTTTTAAAGCCGATCAAATTAGCGTGCAATTAGAGTCTACGGTGTCTGGACGGGGGTTGGCGAGCGTAGCTCGTAGGGGGCCGAGCCCCCTAGTTAAAAAAAAATGGAGAAAAATAATGAATTTTCTAGAATATTTTAAGCGTTATGAAGAACTTTTCGAAATGTCTCATACTCATTTCATATCAATTATGATAAACAATATTTTTTATGACGATTTGGCTTATATATGCAATTAAAACTGTGCATAAATTTTTATATATTTGAATATAAAAGTAAGGAAAAAATATTTTCTAAATTTTATGAAATTTTCAGTATTTTTGCATCATATTTCTAGAATTAACTACTTTTATCTTTTCAATTATTTTTAGTTTAAAAAGACTATACACAGTTTTATGACATATATAATGACAAATGCCTGTAAAAATTGCGGATTTTAATTGTTTGATTTTGAATGCGCATGGGGTATTTTCAAAAGTTCCTCATAACGCTTGAAATATTAAAAAAAAAAATCCTTTTTTTTTCTCCCAGTTTTTTTTATCTTACTTAATGTGTGATAAATATATGTCATAAGAATATAGTGTGTCTTTGTATAGCATTTAAATTGAAATAAAAAAATGACTTTGAAGGTCTCTTGTCTTTTTAAATAAAATAATAATTACTGTATCACGTATCTTTTCAAATTCAATCAATATTTCCCTTGTATGTTCTCCAGTTCTATCATGATTTAACACCGGCAATTTACTTACTTCTGTGTTCAATAGAAGAAAGTATTATGTCTGTCGCCATTGCACTATCAAAATGTGTATGAAGTTACGCATAGAATTGAACTAAATTGTTTTTATGTTTTTGGTTATGACAAGCAGGTCCTCCCTTTATTTGGAAAAAAATCCGCCTATAGGGGTGCTGTAGTATGGATTTTTGTGAGATTTTTGTGACATTTTGAATATTGTACCATCGAAAAGTGTATGAAGTTATGCATAGAATTGAACCAAATTTTTTGCGTATGTTTTTGGCTATGGTTAGAAAGTCCCCTGAATATGGAAATATTCCGTCGAAAAGGGGCTATATAATAGCAAATTTTGCGTAATTTTCTTTATTTTCCGTAGTTCTATTGTGTACCGGCGGCTCGTGAATCGACGCTATTCCCATCCTGATAAGCTGACTATTCGAGAACAGCTGATATTCAACAGAATAACGAAAAACTATTGATTTTAATAAATATCATGATCGAGATTAACTCGTTTTTACTTCAATTAATTGACTGAAGCAGAAATTTAAGATGAAAGTCAAAGTTGATATAGTATTGAACTAATAAGATAGGAAATATTAACATTTGTAACAACACTTTGAAATATTATAATACAGGGTAATTCAAAAAAGATGGGAAAAATTTTAAGAGGTGATAGTACACACCGAAACAAACATTTTGTATCAAAGAATGCAGGGTTGATAACTAAACGTAAAAAAGTTAGTGGGCGCCAAAAGTTATGTTCTTATTCGAGTCAAAAACACACAATGAACGATTAAGTTAAGTTACGAAAACAAATTTAATGGCAGTTGATTACAATAAGTGCTCAAAACATTTACCGGCAGCTGTTATTTATGCAGTACAGCGGCGAAGAACAGATTGGCGAATTTTTGAAACACACCAGGCATATCGCAAACTTCCCCTACAGCAGCCGAAAGCTTGGCGACAAGTTCTTCTGCGGATTCAATGGGAGTCTCATACACAAGAGCCTTTTTAGCTGTCTCCACAAAAAAAAATCGAGACATGAAAAATCTGGCGAGCACGGTGGTGCCTGGTGTGTTTCAAAAAATTCGCCAATCTGTTCTTCGCCGTTGTACTGCGTGCATAACAGCTGCCGGTGAATGTTTTGAGCACTTATTGTAATCAAATGCCATTAAATTTGTTTTCGTAACTTAACTTAATCGTTCATTGTGTGTTTTTGTCTCGTATAAGAACATAACTTGGCGCCCTCTAACTTTTTTACGTTTAGTTTTCGACCATGTACTCTTTGATACAAAATGTTTGTTTGGGTGTGTACTATCATCTCTTAAAATTTTTCCCATCTTTTTTTAATCACCCTGTATATGAGATAGAAAAAAAGTCTTTGGATTAGCACATCCAAGTAGTTTCCTTTGTTTTCGGTCTACTGGTAACGGCGGCAAATGGACCGAATGCGAGTACGAACGTTCAAGAAAAAGACACAACTACTCTCAGCTCTAGCAACGCATCTGAATTGGGATTCAGTTATTTATCTATTCATCTGAGACACTACTGAACCCTCTCGCTGCGTAAGTAATTCTTCACGATGAGCGTCTTTTACAGAATTTTTAATATTTTATCAATGGTTCTTTAAAGCAGAAATTTTTGACTATCGTAATCGGGGAACATGTCCTGATTAAATCAGACAATGTTTTCGCTAAAAAATAACTTGTGGGATTAACCAAATAGTATTAAATAGACGGAAAAATGCATGCCCGAGTATTTCTCGGGTTGCTCAGCGAGAGGTTTAATCAAATTGTCTTGCAGTGCATCACAACGTATAAAATATGAAAGGTTTATGAGCTGAATTAAACGAAGTATGGCTGTGTAAATTTTCGGAAGCTGCCATAAACTGGAAATTGAAATTCCTTCACATTAAACTAACTCAAATCATCTTAAGGATTTACTTCATATTTAAAATTCAGCAAATTATAATACAGATAACTGAAATACTTACACAATAGTATACATATATACTGAACACTTACACAAAAGTACTTTTTGTTTAGAACTTTTATTATAGGTAGATATTTAAAGATGTATTTCCACAAAAATAATTAACTCTGTTTCACGTGCATGCAACAATCCAAAGTAATATCTTCCCTCTATCCCAACAAGTATTAAGTCACCTTTTTTATGATTTTAGGGTGGAAGCTAAATAGCTCCCAATTTTAAGTAGCATTTTTAAAGAGTACTGTGTAGCATTATAATAGTAATTTTCTTAATTATCCACAGAAAGTATATAATAAATTAAAACAATTTCCCCTATTTGGAAATTGGACTAAAAAAATATATATCTCTATGAAAAAATGAAATCATGGAAAATATTTCATCATGTGAACGTTTATCGGTATATGTTAGGTAGCCTCCATTACAAAAACTAATTAGATAGTTATTGCAGGCGTCCGGAGAAAAGTAGTTACGAAAAGTGCCAACTTAAAATGACAAAGATTCGTGTCACAAAAATTTAAGCATTATCGTAAAATATAACTATTTCCTAAAACAAATATTAGTTTTGATAATCGATGAAGCCAATAATACGTTCTATGTCATAAAACATGAGGCCTTTTATAGATATCAAAACTTTTAAATGGGCTTTCGTTCAACATTAAACCACGTGTTCCGTTGCTTTTCTAAGTTCTTAAACAATACTTTTCTAACAGAAGAAAATTATTTCCCATTGGCATAAACTCTATTCGTTAGAACAACCCATACATTTTACATAAGATTAGAGTGAAGTTTCAGGATATGCCAGTCAATAATTACAATATTCTGTCCCTAAATGCCTGTTCCGTTGGCCGGAATGTGAGAATGAAAGCATTACCTCATTGCACTTCTCAATTTAGCTCACGTAAAATATAATACGAAAGAATAAGTGATTTTAAAGAGTTCCCTGGTATGACATAATCTTAATTTTCTTTAAAAAATGAAAGATAAACATTTCCGCTTTTGGTGAATTCCTACTAAATAAGTTAAATTTTCAAATATAATGCAGGTGTTGCGGAAAAAAAAAAACATCTGAGCGATATCGGTTCCAATTTTTCGTCAATTGAACTGTACTATATTTGCTGTCCTGTCCAATTCAGTTTTGCTTGTTTATTACGTAATCTCAAGTATGATTTACGTCATATGCTTTTTTCAAATGCCTGTATTATGTAATTATTCTACTCATAATCTTTCCCAATTCCGTATGTTTGTAATTTCTTTTCAGTTTTTTTTTTGTTGTTGTTCTTTTTTTAATTCAATCTTGTCTTTGCGTTCGTTTCTCTTCCCTTATATGGTTCACTCGAACTCTTGCAGATTGTGATTTTAATTTAGATTTTAAAACGGGGACGTACTTGATAAATACTTCAATCCGAACTATTTAATTTAATGTAAATATTAGAAATTCTCTAGTTTCTTCAATTTTATTCTCCAAATCATCAAAATATGTCGATTCGCAAATCATATTGGTTTCAACATACTTAGAGGGTTCAACACTACTTATGTGGTTTAAAGATTTTATAGATTACTTCGCATCCAGAAATTGCATATATATCGGAATTGTTCTTTGCTGTTTGTTTAAGAATATTTATTTAAAATATCAATGAAATTTAACGAAACATATGATTATTTTTGCCACTGCTGAAATTTTGAATAAAGATGTAAATTGTCTGTGACCCATTATCACCACAAAATGAACCATGTGCGATCATAAATTAAACTCTCCTGCTTGAAACTAGAGTTTCCGTTTTAGTTTGCAGTACATAAAACGTAATTTCTTCTGATATATACAGATTATCACTTACTATATTTATACAGGACATAATCTTTGAAACTCTAGTTTTAGCAGTATAATTTCAGTAGTGTAAAATGTTTCAAATTGTATATTTCATTATTTTAATATCCCCTTAAGTATGTAAAATATTTTTATGAAAGTTAGAAAATTAAATATTTATACGGTGCGAAGGATAAAATTTCAATGTAAATCATAACTTTTTAAAAAGTCTTTTGCTTTTCTTTTTTAATTACTGTTGTTGAAACACGAAATAGTTTTAGTGATAATGCTGAAATGTTTATTGCAATGTTACAATATTTATTGAAAATGAAAAAGAAGAATTTTTTAATTCGATATTTCCATTTCAATGTATGTGTTATTTTATATGGAAATCAGTCCTGTAATTAAGGAAAATGTTTTGTTTTTCTGGATTTTAATTTTTTATTTATTTATTTATTTATTTTATTTTTTTTTATTTTATTTTATTTTATTTTTTTTTTTTTGTAACGTCGCAATTGTTCTTGTTTATAATTCTCATTAATAGTTACAACTGCAGCCTTTATTTAAAAAATAAATAAATAAATAAATACAAAAAGAGATTTAACGCGGAATTCACGACATTTAGATTGCACTGCCCGATGTACAGACCATAGATGAAAATCATTTTCAATTAAACTTCTAACATAAACTTTATATTTAGTAGATTGTTTATAAATTGCGCCAAAGAATATTTTTTTCTAGAAATAATTCAACAGGGAGTAATTCATTTTGAGAAAGAAAATATTTTTTACTCTTTTGGAGAGAGTTATGAAATAAAAAGAAAAGTGCTCATTTAAACTGATGGCATTTAGCTCACAGGCTATTCACATTAATTGTATATTATACTCTTATTTCAATTTACTCACTGGAAAAATAAAGAAATCGACAATAAAACACATTTAATCTATTTAAGGGAGGGAGATTAGCCCCCCTATTACATCTAACCAATGAACCTCCAAATCTAATCAAAGAAGCGCCTTTACAGAATAAACCGTTATAACAAATTCGAAGCAAATCGGATAATTCTGCATGAAAAACCCATTTATTTAAATTAAGGTGGGTATTAGCCGCCCGTTACCCCCCCCCCCCACCTCTTTATTCTTAACGAATGAATTCCCAAAACTAGTCAGAGAAGCGCCTTATCAGAATAAAGCTATTTTCAAAATTTGACGCAAATCGGATATTTCTATCAAGAGTTATCGCGATCCGCGCTACATACGTGCATACATACGTACGTCCATACAGAACCTACGCGCACATTAGCTCTCACACTTTGATAGCCAATGAGCTAAAAATTAGTAAGTTGAGTTACTGCTAAAAACATATTTGAAAGTATACTTATTTTTTATTCGATAATGTGAAAATTGATTAATACAATTATCAGAATTGAATATATGTGGAATGCTGATAGCACAAATCGCTTCTGTCATCTCTATAATTTCCGTGTTAGTGAAAGACATATTTTTCACTTGTAATGGAAATTACCTGCTTATTTGTAGAGTCTATAAAAATAATAAATAAATTCCTATATATTTAACTGAATATTTATGTATAGTAAAAATCATTCAATTTATTTAAAATTATATGATTTTTAAATGCCTATTGATGTGGTGCATTTTTATTTTCAGTAATTTGGCACTGATATAAAAATGATTGAAATATTAAATGGGTTTAATATTTAATTGTTTTAATTATTCAATATTCCTTACATAGCATATATCTAATAAGTGCATTTAAAATGAATTAATATACAATTAAAGTTAAATAAATTTCATCTAATTTTCTTCAGTTCGGAATCTGCAGAAATAATTATTGCATTTTTAATTACTAAAATAAATGCATTAATCAGCATTTGCGTACACATTTTTTTTTACAATCATGTGAGAATCTAACTTAAATGTTAATTTAAAGCAAGATATAAACACCAGCATTAAAATTATTAGTAAATCTGCAGATCAGGAGCCTCAAAGTCAGCTCTACAAGTCATTGTTTTTAAACACACGTTGGTAATATTCAATTTCCTGCAAACTGCAATTTAAAGTTTTCAAATAACATAATTATTTATAATAATCATCATAATAATAATAATATAAAAAAATACGAAGTTTTCAGACATTAGAGGCGCTAAATTAAAAACGTTGTTACGTAAGGATATTTTGAAGTTTTCATAATTTACTAATTTGGGTATTTTTTTTTAGATAATAAAGTAGATGTATTCAGGGGGCTCCTCCCCCCAGAACCCTCCGTAGTCTCATTAAATTTGCATATGTAACTTTTCATTGATTGCGCTAATGGTTATTGTAAATCTTAGATTTTTTTTACATTTCCGAGCCTTATTTTTCAATGCCGGTGTACTGAAAAGTATTTACATTGAGGCAATTACATTAAAAGTTTAGGTTTTATGAATGAAAATGTAATGTCCCTTAAAAATAAAGTAATTTTCATTCATATTTTCTGAAATGAGGCGGCATTAAGAAGTAACACTCGTCAAAAAATATTTTTTCAGGCAATCTAGGTAATGTTTGGTTTTTAAGAATGAAAATATTTATTTCTCGATACGATGACGTCAATTTCGACAGAGATAATTTTACGGTACATAATTTTGACATTTACTATCCATTTGCTTTTCAAAAGTTTTTTTTTTTTCTCATTGAAATTTTCTATTAAAAATTAAACATTTCTGTTAGCCGTGTACAGACGATAAATCATGAGATATTGGTAACTTTTTTTTTAATAATAAGAATTAATATCATAACACAAGGCTCTTTTATTTCCTCCTCAAAGCGTATTTGTTTTATTTTTGATATGTGAGGTAAAATTCACCTTCGTTTCGTATTTTCGTATTTTATTTCCAATGTGAAGACGTATTCATGTCTATTTTTTATTTTATTTTCCTCTTGCACATGAAATTTGTTCAAATCAAAATTAATACTCCTAATAATCAACTGTTTAGGATAAATTATTATTCCGGAATCTGATTTTCTTGGCAATGGTAGAAAAAAATATATTGTTAAATTTTATAGCAAAATCTTAATTTATTCCTAATGGAAATAATGAACTATTTTAAAAGAAAAATATTTGAAATAAATAAATAGAACACAGCGTTACTTTATTTCTGGAGTAAATTTCATCTATATGTAAAGATACAAAGGCATTAATTAATCCCTTTTGACGATGATTTGACTTCAAAAAATTACACATACTTTCACATTTACAATATTTTTAGGTGTAGTTCCGTTGCTAGGTAACAGTTAAAAGAAAATTAAAACGATGAAATATGTGCATTTAAAAAAGTAAATTTGAAAAGGAAAATATTTTATATTATTTAAACACATACACAAAATCCTTCCATAAGTTATACACCGAATTTCAAAACTCTGACAAATGTACGCACAAAATTTCAGAATAATATGAATAATGTATGGTTCTAATTAGGAAATTTTATCGTCCATAATTTACAATTTAAATCCTTCAATCATATGAGCCATTTCCTTTCAACAAATAAAAATGGAAAAATCGTCTGAATTGCTATAGAAAAGATTTAATGCACAAAATAAAATATTCTATATTTTCCGAACGAATGAACCAAGTATAACAAAAAACTATGCAGCTAAATCCGAGTACTCCACCAACATACCCACTTAATTTCAAGCTAATCGGATGCATTTTGCGGTAGTTATCGCGGAACAGACAGAAAGACTAACGGAAACCAAAACTATTCGTGTCTCCACATTATGTCTTCACCGACGTTTCGGCAATAAAAACCATATATGACTTTTATAATAAAAGTGGCATGTTATTGTCAGAAATAAAAACTACTATGCTTTGTGATTTTATAAAAAGTAAGTATCTTTGAAAATCGCCTATGGTTCCATAAAACGTTTTTAAAAAGAAAAATTATTATGTAAAACATAGAAAAATAATAGTAAAAGTTTTTGGTAGACACAATGTAACTGTAAGAAGCATATATTAGCTCAATATTTAGGATTTCTTTTATTGTAACTATCTACAATGCCAAGATTAATTAACTTTTGTTTTTCATTCAAAATAATAATACTAAATGTAGACAAAATTTACTCTGTAGGTTTATAATTGGCGAAATGTCCCAAAAATGCTATTTCAAGCGGGGTTTCTAAAGGAACACCCACTGCATGAAATCTACGTTTAATGGAATATTCACTAAATAGTTATTTAATTACGCAGATTGTAAATCTTGTTATCTTATTTTTTCTCTTACTTTTTACCAATCAGTGATTGAATAAAATATATTAAATTTCCAATCAGATTCTTACAATTACACTATATGAACTACTTTAATAAAATAATGAGTCTACCGTTATTTAATACTGTAACTTTCAATTTTTCCTATTCCCTTGTTTTGGGGTTTTTTTCTATCTTTCTTCTCAATAAATGCTTAAAATCTATTGGACGGTTTTACAAAGATTCATAAATTTAAACTATATGAATTCGGTTTAATAAAAAACAGAGTCTAAGGTTATATAAAAACGTAATTTTCCATTCTGACATTTTGCTTATTTTTAAAGACAATTCAACAAAGCAGACAAAGATTCGAGTTTTGAATAATTATTTTCTGATGATTAGCCTATTATATCTCCACTAAAATATGGAATCTATTTTTTAAATATTTGCAAGGAAATAAGAGAATTGCTGATAAAATATGAATATTTTATTTATGATAGCGGAATATTCTTATTAAAATTAGAAACACACGGACAAAATGGAAAATTTCCAATACTGGTAAACAGCTCGTGCTAGTTTTTTGCAAAGACCCCAATATTTAGCAACAAAGTAGCCACTTTTGCTACTAGGGAAATATTTTAAATATAAATACACAGTTGTGGTGAAAAAAATCTATATGTAAGGAAATTTTCGTTTCCATTTTTGGAAATTCTGAAATTTATTTTTATTTAAAATGGTTATCAGATGAAGAAAAATATACTTTTCCCGATTTCTTTAAATCTTTCGACAACAGAAATCATTTTAAAACGTAAGTTTTGAAAAGTTTCCTGACTTCTGGTGAAAAGAATTCGATATTCACGTGTCTCGGAAAAATCGATACATTTTTATCTGACTAAAAAATTGTTTGTGTGCCACATTGATTTAAGACAAGCTCTGGTTAAATTTTCAAGCCGATGTTTTATGCAAATGCTTTTCTTTTGAAGTTATTTTACAAAAAGGACATTAAAAACTAGGCAAATTGTTGCATTTTTTGCTACATACATATATTATAAAAACCGTATTTCGTAGGTTCCATTTCAATATGTAAATAAGTTTAAAATTAAAATTTTAATACTCAAAGCACCGAATGTTGCTACTATGTTGTTATTGATATTTATGTCTATCTATATCAAAATGCAGGAAAAGAAGAAGAAAGAAGTGATTGCAAAATTATCTACGATATGTTTTGCTGTGTTAAATGCCATAGATGAAAGACTTTAGTTAAACAATGTATACAATTTACAAAGCCGTAGTTTTGTTCCTTCGGCATATTTAAATTTTGCTGTTACGAATTGTGAATAAGATTGTGATTGGAATTGTTCTAAAGTTTAGATGAACAAAATGCAATTTATTAAATTTGTAAGTAAGTTTTAGAAGAATGTAATGACAAATATTGTGATTGGGATGGATAAAAGGACTCCCAAAATTAAATATGAATGTACGAATGTCAAGTTTATGTATTGTATTTCTTTTGTTGGCCAAAATGAAATGAGAAATAAAAATCTTCTGAAACCGAGATCTTAGTGGTGAATTTATTTAACTAGGTCTTCATTACAGACGGTAAAAAATCCATAATAATAAGAATTATAAGACAAAGCACAAAAGAACTGTGTCATTATTAACCACGCGTCGACAAGAAGAATTATCACTTTAAAAGAGAGAGGAAATTTGAAAGGAAACTGAAATAGGATGCAAAAGATAGGAGCAATATCAGATCTGTAGATATAAACAATTAGAAGATGACACAATAAACTGATGCAAAATGTCAGAAAATTTTAAAATAAAAGTAAATATTTATAGCAAACACTTAAAACATTATGTGAAACCATTCCATATTTAGAAACACCAGAAAAAATCTTTCTACATATATTACACATTATAGATGAAAATATCTTCCAGAAGCGAGCATTACTGTAAGAAAAATGAGCATGGAATACATATATTTATAAGTTGTAAAATAAGAATTGGTACATTTTCAAATACATGAAAAAGGCATTTTTCGTTAAATAAAACAATGAGGTATTAGAAGTATTTACAGTAAAAAAAAGGCTATTAATCTCATTAATCTCATTAAGGCTCATAAATCTATCGGTCAGATAACAAGCGAATTCCACAATGGAAGAAGCCAAGTTGTTTTTAAGCAATCGATTCACAGCACCAATGTTTGGCTAAACATATTAACTCTATCCAAAAATGATGTAGTACATGGACTCAGAAAGAAATGAATATAATGGGGCAACACTTCGTTAATGCAGCAGATAAAAAAAAATACCAAGATAAGTGATGGTAAAAACTTTCGGCGAATATTGTAATGTTCGTGCAAGATATGGTGGGGAGAAACGGGCGATGTCTAAACTGCTGTAACCAAGAAAGACAAACTGTTTAATGTTACAAACAAGCGTAAATAACTGAAAACAGCTCATTGAAACGTAATCGTCAGAATATACTTAATAACACGTAAAGATTGTTCTACAATCCGGCAAAATTCGTTCACATGGGTCCAAATGAGACAAGAAATATCTAGTAGAATTTCTTCGGGAAATATCGGTAAATCCGTTGGGTTCACCAGGTGTTCCTCTTTAAGATTACTGCTTGTTTCGCTCCATGAAGAGGGGCAAATTGGAGAAGAAACTCAATTATTTTGGAGAATAAAAATTTTACGTAACACTAATGTTTTTTTTTTTTTTTTTTTTTTTTTTTTTTTTTAAGCAACCTTATTTTATCTGTTGCATAATCCGTTTGCAGTTTAACAGATATTAGGAAGCGGCAAATTCAGATTAAAAGTGGGTGGAATAAGTCTTTATTACGTTCTGAGAAATCTATATGTCTAATAAAGCGACAGACCATAAAGCTAGAGGTATAAGTATTTCAAACTGACCAAATTCCATATATATTTTTTTTCTATAAATATCCACCATCTTAAAGTCACAAAACAAATGGCAATATACCGGGTGTCCCAAAAAGGACTGACTGATTTTAAAATTCAATAACTTGCAAACGGTGACAGATATTTAAAAAATTCTTGCAGGAGGGTTATGCATAAGGTCAAAAGTTTTTTTTACAGTGATTTTCAATTTTAGTTCGAATTACAAACAATAGATGGCGCTGCGATCAATAGACGCTGAATTCAGGCTCGATTTTTGGTACTTCGTGGCCCGGATAATACATTTCCATCTCCTTTTCAGCATGGAACAAGAGAAAGGACTAGAAATCGAGCCTGTATTTAGCGACTATTGCTTACAGCGCCATCTATTGTTTGTAATTCGAACTAAAATCGAAAATCACTGTAATAAAACTTTTGACCTTATGCATAAACCTCCTGCAAGAATTTTTTAAATATCTGTCACCGTTTGCAAGTTATTGAATTTTAAAATCAGTCAGTCCTTTTTGGGACACCCGGTATATATATATATATATATATAAAGGGAAGAAAAACAGTTAAAAAAAGAAGTCTTTGAATTGTTTATTGAATTTTTAGAGTTAAAATAAATATGTTCATTGAGAAAATAAGTTACATTTGTTATATTTATATAATAAATGTTTAAAAACATTTATGAAAATAAGGAAATGCTTTTTTTATAGGAATGTATTTTTACTACAATAATATTTGAAACCAATCATTATTATAGCGAAACAGCACCGAAAACTGGCGATATAAAGCAATTAAAATAATAAAACTTTGTATAAAATCACCATAAAATATAAACAACACAAAGAACGCGTTTCGAGATAAAAATATAACAGCTCGTCATCAGCTACAGTAAACACGTGTCTGTAAGCGGACAAGGTCAAAAATGAACTGGAAGGTAGAGAATGTTGCAAAGAATGCGACAGATGGTGCCAGCTGAAAGGAGCACATGATGTGAGAAAAGTTTTGCCAAAAATATCGAAGAGAAATTGATAGTCGAAAAATGGAAATAAAAGAAATAAACAAAATTAAAATAAAATAAAAGAAGTATATTAAAAAATATAAATAATTATAATAAATAAAAAAATATAAAAGAATAAAACAAGAAAAAAACAAAAGTTCCTTAAAAAGAAAAAGAAAAAGAAAAGAAACAATGGAAGAGGGAAAATAATTACAAAAGTAATTTCCACGCTGGAGATAGGAAAAGAGATGATGTGAGATCATTGACAAGATTAGCAGATTTTTTTTTATTATTATTTTTTAAACAAAATAAAAAGAAAAGAAACAAGGGAAGAGGGAAAAGAATTACAAAAGTAATTTCCACGCTGGAGATAGGAAAGGAGATGATGGGAGATCATTGACAAGATTAGCAGAATTTATTTTTTAGTCAAACAAAGAGAGCTTTAAAATTATGATTAGGCGAACATCAGAGGTATATTGCAAATCAAGAAATCTCTAAATGTTCGATTGCTTCTCACTGTCAGTCTTCCAGTCATTGTTTCAATTTCTCCATGGCCAAAATTATTTCTTCCCCTGCCTCTGCGTCTCACTTGGATTTTCATGAAGCATATTTTATTTCTAAAATTTCTTCTAATCTTATCAATGATCTCCCATCATCTCCGTTCCTATCTCCAGAGTGGAAATTACTTTTGTAATTCTTTTCCCTCTTCCCTTGTTTCTTTTCTTTTTATTTTGTTTTAAAAAAGCGATATTTTGGTTTTTTTCTTGTTTTATTATTTTATATTTCTTTCTTTGTTATTATTATTTATATTTCATAATTTACTTCTTTTATTTTATTTTAATTGTGTTTATTTCTTTTATTTCCATTTTTTCCCTATCAATTTCTCTACTATATATTTGGCAACACTTTTCTCTTCCCCATGTGCTCCTTTCAGCTAGCGCCATCAGTCACATTCTTTGCAACATTCTCTACCTTCCAATTCATTATTGACCTTGTCCGCTTACGGACACGTGTTTACTGTAGCTGGTGATGAGCTGTTATAGTTTTAGCTCGAAACGCGTCCTTTGTATTGTTTTTTGTTTATGGTGATTTTTTATAAAGTTTTATTATTTAAATCACTATTATGCATTAAAATGAAGTGGTTTCATTAGAGAAATTATATTTATGCCCAATGAAAGTGATAATACTAGAGATTTAAGTACTAATATTCAACCAGTTTCTTTCTAATTCTTCCTAATCACAATTACCATTCATTTTGATGTGCATATGTAAAAACTATTAGAAAAAAAATGTAAATCAAAACAGGAAATAAACGAAGAAAACTTTGTGTATAATATAAAACATAAATTGAAAATGGATATTACATTGCGAACGCTTATAACTCGCGTTCTGCTAAACGTATGTTTATGCGACTTACATTGTCAGTTAAGTAATTTTGGTAAAAGGTTTAGTTTTTAATACGCCGTTCTATGTTTCTTAGTCTTAGATCTGTGGGGTAAAGTTCCTAATTAGGTCACCCCGATATTAAATGTTATTTTCATCCCCAACGCTTAGAACATTTAGCTAAACGGATATATATGGGGCTTAAATTGTCAGTTACGTAATTGTTAGTGAGAGGTTTTAGTGCGTAACACATGTTTCTTTGTTTCAGAGCTATTGCAGAAAGTTCTATAATTATATGAAATAGATTACATAGATTAGATTTGTAAAATCTATTATATATATAGACCACAATTTCGTGTTTTACTGTGAACGCTTATAACTCACATTCTTCTAGGCGGATTTTTCTGGGACTTAGATATGATTGGGGACATGGTTTTACTTTATACATCGTTCCATTTTGCTTATTTATAATGCTAAGGTGAAAACTTCTATAAATACTAATATCCATTTATAAAAGATCAGTTATCTTAAAAATTCTATACAAATTTTCAACGTGGTTGCATTATTATTTAGATAATATATATAAAAAAAAAATACAAAATATATATAAAATTTTTATTAAAAAAACTTCCGTTTTACACGGAGTTGTGTACAAAATACAGGGGGGGAGGGGGGGTAAATTGAGGTGAGATGCAGTAATGTACAAGATGCCGCATCACGTAGTTTTCATATGCGCAGGTGATGTAGGGAAATGCTGCTCAGTTGTACGGAAGAGAATTCCCTAATGCTACTTTAATTTCCATTTGCGTTCTTTTTTATTTTTACTACTTTTACTTCTTTGGTGCTTTTTATTGCTATTTCGCCTTAACACTTCTGGTAAGTGACCAAAATCTTTTACGTGGCTTCTTTATTTACCTTTATAAGTGTTAGTTTGAACACCAGAGAAATAAATCTGATGTTTTAGAGATTACTGGTACCATAGACGTAGAGTTTTCAAAATTATTGGTGGGGCTCAGCCAGTGGCGGAGACAAGGGGGGGGGGGTCTATATTCTCTGGAACAGGGAATTAATTTGCTTAGTGATGCATAAAAAAATAGTAAAACCTGCTACGATAAAATTTCAAATAACCGCTGAAAGTTTCCGTTTTACACAGGTTTTCGTCTACTTAAGCAGGTAAAAATTCAAAGGGTTCCTTTCTATGGGATCATGAAATGTTTTCCTTTAGACAAGATTTTGTTATAGACAGGCTAACCTTATATCGATACAGTAAAACCTTTCTAAAAGCAATCGTAAGCGACGAAACAATATTCCGTTTAAGATAGCTTTCTGGCTAATTAAGTAAAATTATACGGCAATCTTTCCTTCTGGAGCATGAAAAGTTTCCATTTATGACAGGATTATGCCATAGGCAGGTTCCGTTTTGACATGTTTTACTCTACATATATTATAAATACCTATATATCTAATAGTAAAAGACAAGATCACTGTTTGTGTGTGCTATTCCCGATGACCAGGAAAATCTACTGTCCACAGAGGTCTGAAAATTCATGAGAATAGTTCAATGCAGATATGGATGCCCCTGAGGCTCACATTTTTAATTTTTTGATAATTGGCCGAGATATTAATTAAAAACTCATCAAAAAAGATTTTTTTTAATTGGCGGAGGCGCACTCGTGCATAACCAGAACCTGCTTTTCGAGTGGGAAGGAAGAAAGAACTAAATACATTTTTTTTTTTTTTTTTTTTTTTTTTTTTTTTTTTTTTTGCCGTTCTGTTTTAATGCCCATCAGCCGTGCAGTTTAAAATACGAAAAAACGGACAACATAATCTTATAGTTCGTACTTTTACATCTCAAACGCCGCAACTTAGTTAAAAAAGAATGTAGTTCTTAACTCTTTAAAACATTTTTTCAAAACGAGATTTCTCAGTTGACTTTTTCTCCCTTTCGCCAACGCTTACTCAGAGCTCAATTTTAGGGGTATCGATTCACAAAAAATACGTATTTAAAGCTAAAATCTTCTCGTTGCAATCAGTTTTCTAAAAGACCAATTTTAACTCTTTAAACAAATTCGCGACCGCAGGTCACTTCGCGCCTCACCGTGACGAGACTATCTTTTTTCCACAATCTTTTTACAGCATTTCGACAGACTGGATTTTACATCTATTACAAAAATTTCGTAATGTTCGTAATGTATTTAAAAAAAAAAAAATCTTAAAAAATTTCGGCGAAAAAGCTAAAAAACGATTTCGGCACACGTTTTCACTATTAAATAAGCACATTTTTCATGAAATTTTATAGAGTACTCGGGTACAGTTATATTTATAATATATTAAAATTTCGGACAGTTCGGACGACGAGAACTATTTTTTTTTGTGGTTGTTATGTTAAAGAACCCGACGCGAAAACAAAAAAAAACTAGTCGGATGTGACAATTCCAAAACTTTCTTCTATCTCATGCATGTTAATACTTCAAAATTCGTTATCACTGTGCCAAAATTAAATGACAATCTATGCTCATCTCCATCATAAGCATTCTAAAGCTGTTCATTAAATTGTGTGCATTTTAAAAGGAGATATAAGCATCGCATCTTTGAAACAAACAATTGAATTTTGGCATCCACCCTCTTAGATGTCAGAAAGAAAATTTTCAGCTCAAAGAGCATAAAAGACTCACCAGTTGCGCTGTATACACCCAAGCCAAAAAAAAATCTATTTATGTGAAAGTGTAACAAAATATGAAATCTGATTAAATTTCGTGTATTAGTTTTTGAGACAGAACAATTGCGGAAATCGTGAGAAACGGAGCATAGCAGTGCCCTCTATTGCGCGATTTACACTAAAACGTAATAAAGAACAACATATATCAACGTCTAACTAAATCTGAAGTTTGAAGAAAATTTGTGCATTAATTTTTAAAATAAAGATATTGCGAAAAACATGAAAAATTCTGTATCGCAGCGTCACCTGTTGGCCAATTTACACCAAAAAGTAATCAACACCATTTTATATCACGGATTAACCTAATCTGAAGTTTGATAAAAATACGTGGATTAGTTCTTGAGAAAGAGCTATTGCGGAAATCGTGAAAAATGCAGCATAGCAGCGATACCTGCTGGACGATTTACACGAAAACGTAATCAGCACGAAATAGCATCAAGATATAATTGAATCTGAGGTTTGATGAAAACCTGATCATTAGTTCTTGAGATACAGCTATTGCGGAAATCGTGAATAATGCATCATAGCAGCGTCTCCTATTGAACAATTTACCCCAAGAATTAATCAGCACCAAACAATATCAAGGACTAACAGAATCTGATGTTTTATGAAAATCTGTGCATTAATTTTTGAGATATAGGACGATTTGCACCAACAACTATTCAGCACCAATTTTTATCGAGGACTACTTGAACCTAAAGTTATTAAATTCCGTGCAAACTTTTATAACTTTGTCAAAATTTAAAACTTTGACTTAAAACTTTTATAACTTTGACAAGTCTTGTGATAGAGCGCCCCCAAAATTTGTGTCACAGACGGACAAACTCACAGACAGACATTTTGTAAAAACATGTTTTTCGGGATCTGTGACCGCTAAAAAGCGTAAATATGTCGAAAACCGGAATTCGAAAATTTTCTTTAATCCAGTACTTTCTTCTTGCAAAGATAGAAGAAAGTAAAAAGGGAGAAAAAATATATTTATTTTAGAAGTAGATATCAATATTTTTTCACGAAGTTTTTACACGGGCTGAAAAGTGGTTATATTTATAACGATAAAAATTTTAAGGAGTTCGGACCAAAAGAAACTATTTAAAAAAAAATTATGAAAACGACCGTACACGAAAAATAGAAAATGACTTCTTACGAGCGCTTTTACAATTAAAAGTCAATATTTTTTGGAGATTTTTTTTTCATTTAAAAATATAAATTCGGACAAAATCGGATTAAAGGTATAATATCACACAAATTTGTGGTTTATTAAAGGTTATTATCACGGGCCCGGACAACGCCGGGCGGGTCAGCTAGTCTATAATAATAAGGAAAGAAGTTTCTCTGTCTGTCCGCTATGTACAGAAAAAAAAACGCTGCACGCAGAGCTACAAAATTCGGTATGAAGGTACCTCTATGTATTTAGTTATGCACCCCAAAGCCCGATTTCGGACTTTTTGATTAGACTTTTTCAATATACTTTTTAATGCAATTTTTAACGTTTTTTTTCACGGTTCGAGGTGATTTTTTTTTTAATTATTAAAATAAATCCGATTTCAATCTTTTAGCGTATAATATAGTAAATTGTGTCCTCTTTCAAAAATGTTTATTCGGAATTCGTACAGCGATTTTTGAATTTTTCGCAAGTATTTGCATGCGATTTTTAGCGTTATTTCGTGTTTCGCAGCGATTTTTTTTTTATATTGATAAAAGGAATTCGGTTTCAAATTTTTAGCATTATACAGTAAATTTTGGATTTTTAATCGGTGTTTTTGCGATTTTTTGCAACGAGTTTTGACACTCGTGAAAGAATTCTGGTTAAAATATTTTAGTGCATTTTATAGTAATTTTCGGCCTTTTCGACTTTTGGAATTTTTAGCGCTTTTTAATGCAATTTTCAGCGGTTTTTCGCGTTCTGCAGTGACCTTTTTTAACATTGGTAAAAGGAATTCGTTTTAAACTTTAAGCCTAATGAAGTAGACTTTGTTCACTTTGCATTTATCCTATACTATTGCACTATATTATTACTATATTTATACTATACAGCCGCAGAATTCGCGGAGAGCGGCGCGTGCGAGGCAGCAGTCCTTTAACTTTATCCTCTCTTATTCCGACTCTCTTGCGGGAGCCAGGTTGAAAAAAATTCAAAAAATGAAACCGGACAAATTTAAAAGGGAAATTTCACAAATTAAAGGTACCGAAAAGCGGGGAAGGAGGGCCCGGGGCTTTGAAGCTTCCGAACGACCTCTGCTGCGTCGAGCCTATTATTAGAGCTTTGATTGTTATAGTGATTTTATGCATTCCGTGGAGATTTTTTGACATTCGTGAAATAATTCTGGTTAATGTTTTCGGCGATTTTTGAAATTTTAATGCTCTTTTTTGCGTTTTTTTCCGTATTCCGTAGCGATTTTTCGACTTACATAATATTTTTTCGGTTTCATACTTTCAGCCTTATATAGCAAATTTTCTCCTTTCTGCGATTTCTGATTAAAAAAATTTCCGCATTTCAACACGATTTTTAGTGTTTTTACGCATTCCGTGCCTTTTTTTTTTTACATTTATAAAAGAAATTCGTTTCAAACTTGTTAAACGCTGTAGTAATTTTTTTCTTCTGCAATTTTTTTTTATTTTTATCGCTTTTTAATGCGATGTTAGCGTTCTGATTCTACCTTTTGACATTCGTAAAAGGAATTGGATGTCAAACTTTTAGCTCAATATAATAAATTTTGTTATATTTTCAATAAAGTTAATTTGAAATTCGTACAGCGATTTTTGAGTTTTTTACGAATTTTTAAGCATTGTTCAGAGATTTTTCGCATTCCGCGCCCATTTTTTTACATTCGTAAAAGGAATCCTGTTTTAACCTTTTAGCCCATAATAACAAAAGTTTGTCATATGCGGTGTTTGAATTTTTAGCTATTTTTCCAAATTAGTAAAAGGAATCCGGTTATCTTCTAGCCCAAATAGTAAATTTTGTTTTCTTTTCATTTGAATTTATTTGGAATTCGTACAGCTTTTTTTTTTTTTTTTTTTTTTTCTTCGCGAATTTTTATTACGATTTTTTAAGTATTTTCGTGTTTTGTACTATTTTTCGACAGACCGGTCGACGCCGGGCATGTCAGCTAGTTAGTGTATAAATGTATAATATAAATACTACAGGGTTGCGCACGAAAAAGCGGCCCTGCTGTGTTTGCCATGAATGCGCATGTACAGATAGATACTTTCATTTGAACATTGATTTCATTGAACTTTCATTTGAAAAGAAATTCTTCCCAGAAAGTGTGCCCTGCCCAGTGTCCAAAGAAGGAAGAAAAACCCACTATGGAGAATGCTTAGTTTTTTCCTCATACGCCACGCTAAAATTTTCGAGTTCTTTTACTTGTTTACAAAGAATAAAAGTAAACAGCAAATTTAGAAAAAGAACAATTATCCATCGAAAACATTATACGCTAAAAACTTTTATAAATTATATGAAATTCCAAAATCTGAGTTTTTTTCTATGTCAGTTGGCGTAAAAAAATATAGCCCATCCGAAAAAATTATTGGAGGGGCCCGAGCCCCACGGGTCCATATAACTCTACGCCTATGACTGGTACTTGATCATTCTGCAAAGCATAAATAGTGGAGGTTCCTGCTTCTTCACCTCAGTGTGTGTGTGTGTGGGGGGGGGGGGGGTACCGGCGTCTTGTCCAATATTTTGGGGTGAGTCGACAAAAATTTTTGGGTGCAAGATACCGGTTGTTTTCCCTTGGGGTAAGATGCCGATTATTTTACGTTGCGGTCGTATGCCTCGTTGTTTAAATTACTCCTGCCTATTAACTAACTTGTCAACAATTTTAATCTGATAATTTAAATCAGTGATTAAATCGTGATTTTGTTCAACTGATTAAAAAATCGTAGATTAAAATTATAAATTTTCTAAATGTTTAAAATGACATAAAGAAATATTAAAATCTAAGGTGAGCATAGTTTGGAAGGTTTCTATATGTATTCTACCTTATAAATAAACTTTATTGGCCTTATAAATAAGTGTTTAATAATTATGAATTTTAATCATTGTTAAAAATTTTATGTTAAATGCAGTTATAAATAATTTTAATAAATGTAAATATCGGTAGTATATAATATAGTTTGTATATATACAAAATGTATGACCTTAGGTATAATTATTTTTTAAATTAATCGCTAAGCATACCAAAAGGCTTTATTTTCTGTTACAATTAATTAAAGATAATAAAAAAATAAATTTAAATGACACTCTGAGATAAATACTTACCTGTGACAACAACAAAACAATAGTTTGGCAGTATTGTTCTGACATGTGGCCCTTGCCATATCTCAGCTTGTAGTCAACTCCTCATCCTGAAATTTCTTGTGCATAACACAACCATACAATACTGTCAGAAACCAGAACACTACCATACAATACTCTTATTAAAAAAAAAAAAAAAAATTAGATTTTTATCTCGCGCCTCACCAGAGATATCAAAGCCTCAAAAGTGCGATTTTTGACATTTTTGAAAAATTTGGGATTTTTTATTTTTTTTTTTTTAGCGAAGAGAAAGCAAGTCCCAGATCTGGAACTAGGCGTGTGAGTACAAGTATTTTCGGCATATTTGTAAAAAAAGTTATGTCATGTTGACAGTTTTCCTTGCTAGAAAAATTTCTTCTTGTAAACGGACAAATTTTGGAAAAAAATTGAAAATTTATGCTTAAATTTCATCAATAAGCATTTAGTTTCGGAAACTACTCTATTACCAAATTTTTAGCCCAGTGTATTCTGTACAAATTGCTTTAATCCGCACTTCAATTGGAGAAGTAAACGATGAATTATTTCCAATTCCGTAAACCCTTCATGTGAGAAAATTGCTGAAGACGATGAAACAAAGATGATCGCCATGCGCAAACAAAAATTAATAAAATTAAAATAATAGTCATTTTGAACTTCCATCATGTTAGAGTTGTTGTACAAAAAATTTCATATTTTTTTAAATGTTTAAGCAACGAATAAAGGATTTTCTGGACCACTTGAAATGGGTACCCAAAGGTAATGAAAGTTCGACAATTAAAATTTTAAATAGTAATTTTTGTTGTTGTTTTTTATTGTAAGTTTTTTTAACAGTTATGTAGTATGTGAAAAATTAAAATTCTCAATTTGATTCAATTTAGCAAGTAAAGCCTATATTTAAATGTTTTGCAGGATATATGCTTACAAATATTTTTCCATATCTACAAAGAATCTCTACGCATATATATTTTACGTTTCATTAAAACGTAAATCCTTTGTCAGACCTTAACTACATAAACTCAATACATTTTTTCTATATGATTTTTTTTGCATACAATATTTATAAAATGTAATAAAGAATATGCAATCCTACATTATTTTCAAAGACACTCTACATATTAGGAATAAAAATATCAAATTGATGGAAATAGTTGATAAACTTCAGCTAGAAGTCTGAAAACTTATCAACTATGAAGTACAATTTTTAAATGCTTTTAATAAAATATCAATCAATAAATAAAAAAACAATGAAAAATATAATGCAGAAGTTACTTTAATTAAATATCGGAAATTTCTACCCTCTTCAATCTGCGTTTCAATATCAAGCGTTTAAATATTTACTCAGTTCCATCATTTTATTTTTTTTAAACGCCCTTAATATTTCTATAACGAAGGAAACAACGAATAATAGATGAGAATTCACAAAGCTTTTATGGAACATGATAAGTAATAATGCGTTCCTGTAGCATGTCTGAAGCAATGGAGAAAATAATTTTAAATTAAAAAATGGGGTTTAGATTAATAGTACCAAACTTATTTTGGATAAAATGAAAAATTCAATGTGTAGGATTATTGATCTATATTCCTTCTCATTTTTAAAGCGAAGGAAAAGTAAAAAATAAACGACGGAAAATTATTTTATTTATTTATTTTCCGCTGAGAGACAAAGAAATAGATTACTTTTGTAAATTAGTGATATGAGCTCTTAAGATATTTTTTGTCAGGAAATCCTGCCAAGTGAATTAAAAGGATCAATAAGCACATTTATTAATGACACAGATGCCTTTTCGATTAATTTAACTGTATTTTCTTTGTTTCTTTTTAATTTTACGTTTAATACATGTTTTTGCGTACATTTTGTGTTTTAGAATATATAAAAAATAAATAAAAATTAAGAAACAGGTACACTTTAAAATTAACTAACCAGAGAAATGATATAAAATAATAGCTTTTATTTTTAATATGGAAGTAGCAGGAAGTGTAGAATAAATTTGTCATCATTTAAGCAAATAAAAAATATGTACATGAATTAATCCAACATTGTGTTTAGTTTTGAAGAATTTTTTATAAACTAAACTTTTTAATAAACTTTATTTTTGTAAACTAAAAAAAAAAAAAAAAAAAAAAAAAAAACTAAGAGACTTTTAATTTAAAAAATGCTGAATCATTAAATATTTCGATAACACTGGGGAGCAATTTTTAACACAATTTCTGTTACTCCAATTTATCAGCTATTTTTAAATCAAAAAAGCGTACTGATTTCAAAACTGCAATTAGTTTTCTTCTATCACATCAAGCTTTTTCACTACAGCTTATATTAATGTGACTACTCTACGCAAAATCGGGCGTGAGTCATAGGAAGAAACAAGCTTCAGAAATCTTAGCATCAAGACTGCGCGAGAAAAACTTGCTTGAAAATGTAGCTAAGGTATCCTACTTCCGATCAAGAGAAAATTAGTTTCTTCAATACTTTCGAAGTGACGGTGGATTTGTTTATTGCCATAACGTACGTGGTTTAATGGAGGAGTTGGGAATTCCAACCTATAACGCAACTGAATGGCGACTATTCATTCATAGCTCAAAAAGGAGCTTGATGTGCATGTTTCTTCACAATGTAAATTTATTTGGAAAAGAACATTCAGTAAACTTTGAAATTGTCTTTTTGATTAATTCTGTATCACAAACAAACTACAGATGATACGAATTCAGTCCGAGCACGTGATTTAATTACGGCTCGGTCACAAAGTAAAATTTTTATTTATACCCAGATTGAGAAAATAAAAATAAAATGTGCTTGAGAAACATGCATTTAGTCTAAACTTCTTAAGGTATTTTGCTTTTCTGAAAAAAATATTTTTTTAAATTGCATTTTTATTGAATTGGAGTAATGTGAAACGCAATATATTCCTTTTCACAAACAGATTTTTATGAAGAACAATGTGGAATAGCCCGCATATGTTCTCTTTTTCTGGGCTCTTATCTGCAATATAAACATCATGCAATGTTCAACAATGCTTGTGGTAGGCAGCAGACTATTTTCATTTTTTAAATATTCAGTCGGAAAATTCACTCTTGAAACTCTTTTTTTTCTATTCTGAACGATTGAAGAATTATTATTATTATTTTTTATAAAATTTTAAATCTTCGATCTAAAAAAATATAACCAAAAATGTTTTTTTTTTTCCTGCACAATCTGATACAGTGGTAATAAAATTATAAAAATAATATAATAGCTGTTAATACTAATATTCAAACCTTGTAAATGTCATATTAGAGTCGTTTTGTAATTTTATAATAAGTGTAAAAATTTGAAACATATAAAATTATATATTTCTAAATAATTTCTTTCATATCTATACTTTAAGCACAAAATGTGTTTTTCCACCACTTTCGAATAATTCATGCATATTAGAACATATTAAACAATGCTTCAAAAATTGTTAAAAATACCATTACCGATAAAGAAGGATTTACACTGTTTGTTTTATCAAATTTCAGTCTAGTGTTTTTAGAATTCTACGAAACATTTTTAATTCGACGCTCTGTATTTTTCACTGAATAATTCAATTGCGCGTCTGTAATCAGTTTGAACATTTGTTCATTTTCATGTGTCTGTTTCCCCTTTCACATTTGTTTTTAAAATTTAGAAACTCTGTATATATATATACAGGGTGATTCATAAAAGATGGGCAGAACTTTAAGGGGTTATAGTACACTTAAAGACAAATAATATTAAATAGGAGACTAAGGGTCCAGACGTATTCCCAAGGAGATAGGGGGCATTAAAGTTTAGGGTCCGAAATTTCAAATGATTATAAAACATGGAAAAATTGGTCGATTCGTTTGCGGGTTTTGCAAAAAATTTTCTTTATGCCAGTATTTTCTTGAAATAAAATTTTAAAGTTCAATTTCAAAAAATGCCGATAGGGGGCGCTTTAGACTTTGGAGTAACAAACAACTATTTTTTAACGTTATTTTTTGTATTTCTTTAAATGATTTCGAAAGCTTAGACTTAAACTTAAATTTTGATCTAAAAATCTGAGTCCTAACGAGTAGTTAAGTAGCGTAAACTGAAATTTGAAATTTGAAACCCTTC
This sequence comes from Maratus speciosus, assembly GCA_963932465.1. Lineage (NCBI taxonomy): Eukaryota > Metazoa > Arthropoda > Arachnida > Araneae > Salticidae > Maratus > Maratus speciosus. The sequence continues at coordinate 172,932,866 of OZ010792.1, read as the reverse complement.
TCCCCCCAGAACAAAAATCAGTTATTCCCGATCTTTGTGTCGTAGATTAGGCTCTAACTACTGCCGCGTTTTGCTAAAATTATTCTTTATGTCAGTATTTTCTTGAAAATAAATTTTAAAGAAAATTTTCAAAAAATTCCGATAGAGGGCGCTTTAGACTTTGGAGTAACGAACAACTATTTTATACCGTTATTTTTTGTGTCTCATTAAATGCTTTCTAAAACTTAGACTTAAATTTTCAGCCCAAAATCTGAATCGTTAGACGTGGTTAAGTTTCTGGGGAGAGGGGTTTGAAATTTCTACTCCTGAGCACAGTTCAGTTTACCATGTCCACACATTGTGTGCTGTGATACGAGGTAAAAAGACACAAATTAGGATTATGTTACCAAAGCATATTTATTAATATGTAATTACAATAAATGTTCAAAATTGTGACCACCAGAGGTTATGCACGCAGAACAACGGCGAAGAATGGAACGGCGAACATTCGCGAAAACATCAGGCTTTTCGAGCACTTCCCCTACAGCGGCGGAAAGTCTGGCGACCAGTTCCTCGGGGGATTCAATGGGTGTCTCATACATAAGAGCCTTCAATCGTCCCCAAAAAAGAAATCGAGGGGTGAAAGATCTGGCGAGCGAGCAGGCCAAGCAACAGGACCACCTCGACCAATCCATCTGTTCGGAAATTTGATGTCCAGATAGTTGCGGACGTCTCGTACGTAATGGGCTGGCGCTCCATCGTGCTGGAACCACATGACCCGACGGATGCGTGGAGGAACAACGTTTAACAGGTCTGGCAGCACATGTTGCAGAAATGTGAGGTATGTTTTACCGTTGAGACGTTCAGGAAGAAGGTACGGTCCGATTAGGTGGTCTCCGAGGATTCCTGCCCAAACATTGATGGAAAAGCGTCTCTGATGAGCATGTGGATACGTAGCATGTGGATTGACATCCGCCCATACATGTGCATTGTGTGTGTTAAATGTACCTTCACGTGTGAAGGTACATTCATCGGTGAAAAGCACAGTTCGTCCAAAATGTGGATTTAGCGCGTTCTGCTGCAGAAACCAGCGGGCGAATTCAATACGATTTGGATAATCCCCTGGAGGCAGTTTCTGGACTCGTTGCACATGAAACGGGAGCAAATGTTCATCCTTTAGTACGCTCCAAGTCATGGACTGTGAGGTATCCACCTGCCTAGCCACTGTTCGTGTACTTGTACTTGGCTGCGCCGCTACTACATCCAGAATGGCTTCTGCAACAACTACTGATTCGTCCTTTTTTGCACGACCTGCATTCGACCGGGAAGCGAGAAATGATCCCGTCTCACACAACTGTCTGTGCAAGCGCTCGAAAGTTTTGAGGTTAGGCAACCGCCTGTTGGGAAATCGCTCTCCGTACATTCGTTGTGCCTCTGCACCATTTCCATCTGCCACTCCGTAAATTAAATGCATCTCAGCCTTTTCCTTATTCGTGAAGGGCACCATCTTCCGATTCATTACTACAGCGACTTACACTTGACTCACCGTTCAGTGGTTTTTATGCCTGAATCGTGTCGAAATTTTGCATACGTGTTCTTCTTCTTCCCCATTTGACATTTGCATACTTTCTGTTTCCTTCTTCACCCGGTGACTAGCGTCAGGAATGGAGCTTTAACGTTTGCATGAGCGACGTTTCCAACTGTGCCAGTGCCTTTATGAGTGAATTCCGACTATGCAGTCCTTGACGAAAGTTGTATTTTTGCCTTGTATCACAGCACAGAATCGTTGGGCATGGTTAAGTAGTGCAAACTGAACTATGTTCAGAAGTTGAAATTTGAACCCCCTCCCCTCGCTACTGAACCACGCTCAGCGATTCAGATTTTGAGCTAAAATTTAAGTTTAAGTCTAAGCTTTCGAAATCATTTAAAGAAATACAAAAAATAACGTTAAAAAATAGTTGTTTGGTACTCCAAAGTCTAAAGCGCCCCCTATCGGCATTTTTTGAAATTGAACTTTAAAATTTTATTTCAAGAAAATACTGGCATAAAGAAAATTTTTTGCAAAAACCGCAAACGAATCGACCAATTTTTCCATGTTTTATAATCATTTGAAATTTCGGACCCTAAACTTTAATGCCCCCTATCTCCTTGGGAATACGTCTGGGACCCTTAGTCTCCTATTTAATATTATTTGTCTTTAAGTGTACTATAACCCCTTAAAGTTCTGCCCATCTTTTATGAATCACCCTGTATATATATATATATATATATGATTACCTTTTATATAAGTAAATATTTGAATACATGTAGTTATTTATTTGTGTAATCTGTTTTTCCTTCATATGGATGTAATTGAAGCCTTATAAATAAAAGTTAATTCAGAAACAATGGCAAGTTCTCTCTAATAGCAAACAATTTCTGTAAGATAAAATATCATTTATTAGTTAATATATTTCGGAAAATTTTGGAAAATGCTATATCTTTATCAGCACTTTTCTCAGAAACAATTTAAGAATTTTCCAAAGAAAGTGTAGTCGTTCTAATGCTTTTAGTGGATTTATTTGTGCAACACCCAATTTTTGCAAGATATCTTTCAATATTTCTATTTCCAGGAACAATTTCAAAGATGTCTTATATTTTAGGAAGAAGTTACATTTTCGAGAACATATTAGTTTGACTTACAATGGTTGAATTTATTTTTTGGTTTAAATCTTAATACAAAGAAAATGGATTCAAAATTTTATGAAATTTTTATAGTTTCTTACAATACTGTATTTTATTTATTTCTTTTTTGTACATTATTTTTTTTTTTATATATATATTTTTTTTTCTCTATTATTCCTATAAATTTAAAATTAACGAAACTTTTATTTTTTTATGTTGCTTTTGAATAATAATAAATGTGTCATGAACACAATAACAGTCTGTCATTTTACTTTTTAAAATCAATACCCTGCCAAAGAAATATTTTAATATCTTTTTTTTTACCCGACTGCCAAGAAGGGTTATGTGTTTAACGCGTCCCAGCGGCTGGATGGTTTTAATGAATGAGGTCTCTATCGATTCTTCTAAACCGTCCAATGGTTATAGGCTAGGTTTATTTTTTATAAATTCAAAATGGCGGCTGTAAAATACAAAATGGCCGTAGAAACGAAACAAAAATTTTCACGCACCCTATTGTGTGGCATTCAAAATGAAGACAATATTTCATTGACTATTTTACCGTCAGAAGCTCCGTTTAAATATTACACAACCGGGAAGTTGTGTAGGTCGGATCTCTAGCTTTACTGCAACTCTAACCATTATAGTCACCTATAGGCCTCATTAAAACAGTGTTTATAGATAGAAACTAACAATTAAATACAACTTAAAGGTTATCCATACAAGTGAATAAAACAAAATAGGTAAATAATATAAAAAATAGTTTCACATTGATGAGAAATAATTAATTATTTCGCTTTTTATGCAGTTGGGTTTTTGGATTTTTTACATTTAATTTTTTATTACATTTTTAGTTTCTCTAGTAAAATTGTTTAATCAATATTTCTTAAGTTAATTTACAGTGTATGTATGACAATTGGCATGTATGCGATTTAGCAGGAAAAGAGCGATAGAAAGAGATATAGAAAAAAGACTGGCAGATAGAAAGATAGATAGATAAAAACGCAGGCTGATAGAACGATTGACATATAAATACATAGACCATTAAAAGAATATTAGATATTGAATAAGTTGCTAGGTATCGAACATTTTTTCGTTTCATTGGTTGCTTAATTTATTTCAGTTTCCCTATATTTAAAGAAGTCATTCGATAGTTGTGAAGCCTTCGTAATGTTAGTTTAAATAACATAAAGTGAGTGTGGGATATATCTTGTATCCACCTATGAGAGTGGGTTAGTATCCTCTCTTTCTTCTTGAAGTCCCTTTTCAGAATTACTGTAAAAAAGAACTTATATTTTCCTGACATATCTCTAAACTGATATTTTAAAAGAATAATTTTTGAGACTTTTGTATGTTTCTGCCAGTTATTAGGTATAAATAACGTATTTACTATTTTAGAGAGATTTTTTTAATGGACAACAAAATCGAAACGTTAATAAGTTGTTCTATTTAGAATGATAAGTTATTTGTAAATAAGAAGATATATTGAATTGAGATAATTGATCTTGGAAGAATTGTAAAAAATATAACAATTTGCTGTTGCGTTCATTCGGTATCTTTCAGCTTGAAGGTTTTTTTTTTCAGAATTTCCGTAAAAAGGAACTTATGTTTTCCTAGAATAGTTGTAAAATGATTTTTTAAAATGATAAGTTTGAGGATATTTGCTGATATCAGACAGTGATTTGCTATAAGTAACAAATTGACATTTTATAAGGATTTTTTAAGGAACTCTAAAATCACAAAACGTCAGTATGGTGTAGTATTTAAAATGATAAGACATTTGTGTGTAAGAAGTGGTACTGAATTGAGAATATTGAACTTCGAAGAATTTTAAAATATTATTAACAATATTTTGCTGCTTTCTCTAGGTATCTTTCCGCTTGAAGTCGCTTTTTGAATTACTGTAAATAAGAAATGTTTTCCTGACACAGCTATAAAATGATGTTTAAAAAGAATAAGTATTGAGACTTTTGCCAATTTCTGATAGTGATTTGGTATAAATAACAATTTCACTATTTTACAGAGATTTTTCAATCAATAACAAAATCACGAAATGTCAATATTGTGCAGTATTTAGAATAAGTTATTTCTATGTAAGAAGATATACGTAATTGATAATATTGATTTTGGAAGAATTTAAAAATGTTATTAAGAATTTTCTGCTGTGTTCTATCTGCATCAGGTTTGGAAGAACTCAGATTTAAAAAAAATGTTCGGCTCGAACGCCGAAAAAAACAGACAAAATTTATGTCTAGTTGGTACTACTCATTTAGCCTTTCTAATATGCTTTAGTTTAAATGCAATCAAGCCAGTTAATTTTAGAAATATCCTCATGTAAAAGTTTCTTCATAAAGCATATTGCACATATAACAGAAATACAAGGACTATTCGATAAATAACTGTAAAACATTGTATTAAATTTTCAAATACATTTAATCCCAGAATATTTACAAATTTTACATGTACAGATTATCTAATTGCTTAACAATGGGCCCATCTGTCCGAATCTACACCCTCTAATAATGGTATAAGCCGTAGTTTTTTAACTTACCTTTCTTCTAGTTTTGTTAGAGCTGATGAGTCACACCCCTACCACATCAATTAAATTCCCATCTACGGAAAGGCAAACTTATGAAAATATAGATAAATACAATAACGAAATGAAATGACGAAAATAAATATCATAATGAAATCTAAATTGAAAATTACAAGCTCATAGTTAATCTTTAAAAAAATTGTTTTATTACATTATGTGAAACGTAAAAGAGAAATGGTTCTTGTAAAGACTCTTAACATTGCAATTAATTTAAATTGTAATAAAAGACGAACAAAAAGGCTTTATATTGTTGGGCAATGTTGAGGATAATTTCAGCCTTGTAACTAGCAAAAAATGAAAAGTTAAAAATTCTACCTAAACAGTAGCTTCGTAAAAAGTGCCTAATGCCATCATTATGCCTTCCACTTTCGTGGATGGCTGGAAATACACCCACAACACGGAGTCCGATTATGAGAAGTCGGATAATGAAGAAAGGACCTCCTCCCAAAAATATTTGAAAAAAAAATTATGGTGACTGGAATTGATAATGATTTTACGAAAGGACAGTCATCTAGAACAAATTCGAATTCTAAGCAAAAGTTTCGGGTAATTATGTCAAAACGTTTCCCATGATATTCTTTTCTTTCATGATATAATCTCTATTTCAGATTACTTCATGCAGAATAATGTGCAACATTACGTTGTACCTGATAGAGAAACTCCCACCAATTATGTAGTAATCAATAGAATAACTTGCCAGATCTTTTTTTACCGACTTCGAAAAAAGGAGGAGGTTATCAATTCGACGCGTATGTATGTTTTTTTTTTTTTTTTTTTTTTTTTTTTTTTTTTATGTATGTTCCCCGATTGCTCCGGAACTTTTTGTCCGATTTATGTGATTTTGGTTTTAATTGAAAGAGGATACTCTCGAATTGGTACCACTTCCGTTTCATCGAAATTGGTTGAGTAGTATTTTAGTAATTCAACAAAAACCAATAAAATAAAGGATTTTTCGCAAATTATCTTTCATTGTTGTAACCGGTTTTTCATTCATAAGCATAAAGCTGTGTATTCATATGCATTATCGCCAAGTTGTCGCCAGACTTGGCGCCATTTGGGGAAATATAGCCAAATTTGGCGACCAAAATAAGTTGTCATAAATGAAGCCAACTTGGCTGTAACTGGCTAATTTGGCGATATTCCCATTCAAATTCCCTAATGGATCTTCTCCAATATGTTTCTTCACAATTTCTAATCGGCAGTCATATTTACAATTCTCAATTGTTAACCATTATTTAAAATGCTAAATAATACAGAAGCAAACTAAATTAATACATGAAAACATCTGAATTGTATCAAGAAATGAGAACATGTAAATTTTAATCAGATTGCACGATAAAAGCAAAATGTGCGCTTTTTACTTTGCAGTAGTTTTTGAAGTCGGTTTTATTTTTGGTAAAAAAGTTTATTCATTATTCACGTCGCAGCCAACTGTAATATAAATCTCCCTAGTGTTGGTTGCAGCAGAGTGAATGACTCCAAAGACTGTCCTTTAAAAGACACACCTGCTCAATCTAAACCAAATCAAATATGTGTTAACTGCGGCCCGCAATTACAAAGGCTGTGTGATCTAAACAACGACTCATTAAAAACCACGCTCACACTGCTGCTAAGGAATGCGAAACCATAGAAAATATATATTTCCTATATTTTTGCCGATCATGGCCCTCAGATACCAAAACTAACCTCCGTTGAAATGCTGATTTATATATATATGTACTATATACAGGGTGGTTATTGCCGAAACGTTAGTGAAGGCTTACTGTGGAGACACGAAAAGTTTTGATTTCCGTTTGTCTGTCTGTCTGTCTGTCTGTTCCGCGATAACTGCCGCAAAAAGCACCCGATCAGCTTGAAATTAATTGGGCATATTCGGGAGATACCCGGACGTAGCTGTATAGTTTTTGGTTAAATTTGGTTCATTCGTTCGAAAAATATGGAAGATTTTATTTTTCTTTATAATGCTTTTCTACGGCAAGTCAGACGATTTTCAAATTTCCATTTGTTGAAAGAAAATGGCACGTTTGATTAATGGATTTAAATGTCAAATTATGGATACTAAAATTCTAAACTAGTAAATCTGCAGATCAAGAGCCTCAACGTCATCACTGCAACTCATTGTTTTTATCAAACTTTGCGTAATATTAATCTTTCTACAAATACAAAATTTAAACTATTTAAATTACACAAACATTTATAAAAGGAAAAAAATATTTCGATGGTTTCAGACATTAAAAGCGTTAAATTAAACACGTTGTTATGTAAGGATATTCTGAAATTCTCACGAGCTACTTATTCTAGTAATTTTTATATAATAAAGCAAATTTCTTCAGGGGGGCTCTGCCCCCCTGAACCCCCCGTTGTGTAATTTATTTTGCATTTGTAATTTTCTACTGATTGAGTTAATGATTACCCTATATCTTAGATTTCTTTTTACACTGCGATTTATAAGGATAAGCAATAATTCGGTCAAGCATTTTACGTTATCCTAATATCCATACAGCAGTATTTACTTGCCTGCTAACCACAAATACCTGTATCTAATGGATAAAGAACTTTTGGAAATGTAAACTGAAACATCTAATTTAGAAATCTAATACCTTTGTAAATTTTGTTTATAAAAAAATAATTTTGATTACCATTCTGCAATATTTATATCTAAGATCTAATCTAAATATCAAAAAATGTACTCGATAGCATTAACTTACTAAAATCACCCTAAAGTAGGGGGGCTTCTAAACCTAACAGTTAATAATTCATCATCGTTAAATAGATAAACATGATTTGGCGCCTATAAGTATTTTTTTGTGATTTTCTTTTAATAGTATCTACATTTAATTTAAAATCGTGATGTTACAAATACCGTTGAAATTTGACGCAAACCTATGTTCAGGTCAAATTACGAAAGGTTAACTAACATTTCATTTCCCTTAGCCGGACTTTCTGTTTCATTTTTCGTAATAAGGATTATTTTAATAATTTAATTTATTTTACACTCTACAAGCTGTTACACGGACGTTGTTCACGTAGCATTAAAATAGAGATAAATGCATTAAGTAAAACATTTCACTCCCCACCAGACATACCAAGTCTCAAGCTTTTTGCACATCACTATTATCTTAGAGAAAAGGTTCTTTTAAATCGCGCAAATGTTTCAATTAAATAAAGTAACATTTTCTGTATTAAAATACTGGTATCCAGAACGCCGGAGGCTTGGCAGCTCTGCTCCTCTTAATAAAAACATATATGATTAACCAACACTTTATCACATTTTATAGGAGACAATACGGAATTTCTTATTTGTATGGCCTTACATATATCTCAGTCATAAAAATGTAAAATTTTGTGCCAATTAATGCACGCAATTGCGAAAATGAAATCGCAAAGAATGAGAAAAGGAAGGCCAAGTAAAATCGTGTAAATCGAGGAATCTTTCTTCGTAGTGCTGGGAAAATACTGCTACAAAAACTATTTTAGGTGGTATTTGGTGTGAAATGTTTATATGTATTCATTCCTGTCCTATATATCCTTTTTTTTCATTTTTTATTTGCTTATTCCATTTTTCTTTTGCACGTGAAAATCTTACAAATTAAAATTAACTCTTTGGGAGAAATTGTTATTCATTTTTTTTTTTGGCAACAATAAAGTTTATAAAATTTAACAGAATAATGTCAGTTTATTCTGTATGAAAATAACGAACTTTTTCATTTATAATCAAATAGTTGAATAAATAAATGAAAATATTATTCTATATAGTATATAAATACTATTTTCATTTCTGCGTTTAAATAAATCTATATGCAAATATCTATACAAAGGCATTCATTAATTCATTCCTTTTGCTTTGATTTGACTTCAAAAAACCGTACATACTTTCACATTTATGATATTTTTAGATGAGATGCTGTTGCTACGCAACGGTTAAAAGAAAAAATGAAATATAAGTAAATTCATAAAATAAAATGTTTTATATTATTCGAACACATGTATAAAATTCTATCATAAGTAATACACCTAATTTAAAAGCTCTGACAAATGTTTTGACAAAATTGCAAACTAATAAGAATAATTTAATACTCTTATTTAAAAATTTCAGCATCCAAAATTTACCATTTAAATCTATTATTCATATGAGCGATTTCTTTCAACAAATGAAAATTTGAAAATCGTCTGACTTCCCATAGAAAAGCATTACATCACAAAATAAAATGTTCTGTATATTCCGAACGAATGAACCAAATTTAACCCAAAACTATACGGCTAAATCCGGGGAGCTCATCAACATGCCCAGGGAATTTCAAGCCGATCGGATGCTTTTTGCGGCAGTTATCGCGGAACAGACAGACAGACTAACAGACAGACAGACTAACGGAAACCAAAACTTTTCGTGTCTCCACAGTAAGCCTTCACTGACGTTTCGGCAATAAGGGTTTTAAATTGTTCCTATTATATTGAAGTTTTATCAATATATCTATCAGATTTTTTTATTTACGTGTATAATGTTTTGAGGACATTTATACATGTATTCCAATAATATAAAGAATTTTTAAATTAATTTTCTTGTTTTACATGATACATATTTCTTTTTTTTTTCCTTTTCTTCGTTGCCTAGCGACTGTTATTCGTAGCCTATCATTGCGTCAAATATGAATGAAGTTAGTAAATTACGTTAATTTTGTTGCAGGTACTATTAAAAGGCTATCGGCTTTTAATACGTTATTGCTATCGCATGGATTAGGATGTTTAAACTAATGTTTAACCATGCTATAAGTGAAAAAAAAAGTACAGTTAAAGGCATGTAAATCCTTTTTAACACTTTCCAACATGGATGAAAAGTATTTATGACTTCAATTTTTCTATCTGCGCCTGCCGTGTTTCTCTACGTGCTCTAACTCGCGTAAATATAGTCGAGATTACATGTAATTGATATACGTTATTGAGGTTTGCCAAAGTATGTTTGGTATTAAAAATGAAGAGTGTAGCATTCATAACTTAATTACAGGGGCACTCAAAACTATTCCGTTACATTATAGTCTTTGGGAAAAATCGTCTGCTGTGTATTTTAATAATGTTACACAATTTTAAACGTAATGAAATTTATATACTTTATTAAGGTGCACTAGAACCTGGTTACAATAAAATATGTTATGTGTAGCACTTACAACATGCGTACAGGGAACTCAAAAGTATTCATAATATTACAATCTTTGGAGAAAATCCTTTTGTGCGTTTTTTAATGATGTTACTCTGTTACAAAATAATAAAATTGATATGTATTTTTGAAACGTTTTTGTAGTATATGGGGTGCAAAGCATATGTTTTTTTCAGGGTCACACAAAAGTGGTCGATTAAAATGTGGTCTACGGGGGAAAAAAACTCTTTACAGCTTATTTTAACACATTAGCGACGGGAAACGAGAATTCTCGTTTTTATTCAGAAGACATCATTGGCTAAGGAAGTGACTTCTACCTTACAGAAAAGACATTTATTTTGTGTTGCCATATTTTTTATAGATTGTAAGACATTATATATTACACCCGTACATTGAAAGATATTTACTGCTGCATAAACATGAAAAACATGTCTCAGAAACCAATTTCCGAGACACTTTCAGAAGAGGGAGGAGCTTCTACTCTTTTTAAACCCAGATTTAATTAAATTGCCTGTCGTCAGTGTGTTAATTGTGTTGCACCAATTCAAACATTATGAAATTAAATTACACTAGGACTTCCCTCAGAGGGATTAGTCTGAGCGATATTACTGAGAACATAGATTTAATATTAATATGTGGAAGCAAAGAAAATGAGATGTTATCTTTAATTGTCCATATACTGCGAAAAATTGAAAGGATGAAAATAAACGAATTGTAGAATTACAAAATCTTATATATAAATTCGTATACACTGTGTAAAAAAATGGGAAATCAAACCATTCAAGACAGCCATGCATGGATATAAAATTGAAAGTACGCAATATATTAAAAGTAAAATAGAAAATGAGACACTAATTTACTTATATCGGAATTTTAACTGTATAAAATGATGTCAAGAGCATAATCAGACGCTCCGCACCAATTTGAGTAACTTTAAATGACAAATATATGATGTTTAAAAAGAATGGACTATACTTTATATGGTGTGTGCTCCCCCGGAATAGTTAATAATTACAATATCTGTTTTCCACGGATGCAATGAGGTTGTCGATAACATTTAAGGAATTCTCTTCTCAAAATCTATTGTAGTATCAAAGTACCGAATACATCAAAAGTGGCATGCAATGCTTCGTTAGATTGTGTTTTAGATATGCTCGATCGGATTTAAATGATGAGTGTATGCTGGCCACTACATACGCTGTATTGTTTTGTTTTCAAACATATTCTGCACAAGTTGAGCTGTATTTAGCATGTATTAAATAAAAGAAATCGGCAATGATTACAACATAAGGTATGACACAAGATCTGAATATATCGTCTGCATGACTTTTGAGCTGCGAAAGTGTCATTTGAAGTAATTTACAAATCCATACATATTTATTCAGCAAATCATGCAAGCTAACATACGCCAATATGAACCCGATTACAAAATTTCACCAGAATAAGTTAATATATAAACTAATGATAATTGAGAATATGACCTTATGATAAAATGTCTGGAAAAATGAATCGGATAAAAAATTCATATCACATTTAAAACGGCACTTCCCTCTGTTAGTGGCCTTGGCGAGAGAGAGAAAAGCCTAGAGAAGGAACACTTTAACAAGTACTTTCGGGCAACCTACTCACTGTTTCATACAGGTCTTTATTCAATATTTACACAATTTATTTAATGCTAGGTGGGTATCTATCAGTTTTGTTGCATTTCAATCGCATGTTTTGCAGCATTATGAAATATTTAAAGTTGCTGTACCTAATAATTCCAAATTAATGGTAATTGAGATCGCTTTCCGTTAATTTCATCATTTTAAATTTTAAATTTTTTAGAAACCATTCATACAGACAATTGTATATTTTAAAACTAACCCGAAGCAAAATTTCAAGATTTTGGGTTCAGCAGTAACAGAGAAATAGAAAATTTTTGCAAGTTTTTTGTTTCTGCACTGTTTTATATAGCGACATTTTCAGAAATTGTTCTATTGCGAGAATTTACGTCATGATAAATGCAGCCATGTCAATTTTCATGTTTATATTACTAACAGTTCCATGTTCTTCGTTACTTAGATCATCTTTAGATCTTTTTCCGCTTTGTTTAGTCTTTCTATTTTTTAGAATTCGTTCTACAACAAGCATTTACATCTTATTAATTACTACCATGCCAAAGTTCTAGTTTCTAACCCCAACAGTATCCCAAAAATTAAAGTATTCCAAATAAATCACAGTTTAGAACCTTTCTAGAAATTTTTACGTTTATCCGTCAAATTGAATCTTTTAGAGAGCGTTCATTACGAGTATTTACATCTTAAAAGTAACTACCGCACCAAATTTAAAGTTTCTAACACAATCAATATCGCAGAAATCAGAATTTTAGAAGTTTTTGCTCCTACAGCGTTGTAGGTTCTTGCACTGACATAAAATAGTCTTTTTTTCGGAGCAGAGATGGCCACCAACATTTTTTTAAGTTGGCTCTGTAGTTTCAGAGATAACACCTCACAAACGTACAAGCATTAATAATATCATATACTTTATAATATTATAACGCTTTATAATATTAGCATTAGATGTACAGATACAAAAGCCATTTATCTGTTACAAACTAAAGTGCCGGCGTTGCCCAGAATTTGAAGGATGTTTGTTCTGAAAAATCATTTTCAAAATTTAACATACAACACAAAACAAACATTAAAAAAAGCAGTCGAAATGTTGTTGAATGAATCATATGAAAACGCTATATAAAAATGTATAAATGTATATAACAGACGCAAAAGAATACAGCTATAAAGGAATTTATTTCAATTTATAATTGGAGCAATAATGTTAAAATACGCCAATATTTCTGTAATCGTGTTTTTATCATGCTTCAATACATTTTTCACACTCATATGACGTTATACTATATCCACCATGCCCTTTATATTTCCAATATGACGTAATATTTTCCTCTTTCACGTGGAAACCTTGAAATAGAAAAGTTATGAAGTTATATTCACTTTCATTTAAATTCGTCAAACCATTTATTTCATTTTCATATTTCACGTGAATATCTTGCAATAGAAAAGTTATGACGTAATATTTACCTTTTTTTTTTTTTTTTTTTTAAATTCGGCAAACTATTTATTTCATTTTCATTTTTCACGTGGAAATCTTGTAGTAGAAAATTAATTGTTGTAGTAATAATTTTATTGTGTTTTTTAATTGTTGGCAACTGCTACAACGAAAAATGTTTAAATTTGATAAGAAATTGCTGTTAAATTGGTGGTTTTTTATTAATTAAAAATTAACTATAAGTTATTTCGATTCCGGATTACTTTAGTTGTCTCGGCCATGTTTTAATACACATGTACGTATCTCTTCACAATTTTAGCTTCCAAATTGTGGATTTTTATAGAATTACAAACAGATATCTAGACAAGTTTTCATTTTTATACTATATCTCTCTATTCTATAAAAAGTAACTAACGCTGTCACCGCCGGTTTTGAATTTTTTGTGACCGGAGGACTTTCTTCGTTAATATTAAGAAAACTATTGCATACAAATATATGAAAATCGGTGGTATTATAGCGAAATGTTTGATCAACACACTAATGCATACAGTTTTCAAATCGAAGAATTATTTTAAGAGATATTTAATGCTAAAGTTGGACAAAATCGTTCCATTAAAAAAAAATTATACGAGCAAAAGCTATACATGTGAATTTAATCATTTTTAGATCATTTTATTCAATAGAAGATCCCGGTCTGCAGATTTCATTAATTTTTTTTTTAATTTGACTCATTTTTTGAGGTTTTATTTCTATTTTAAATTCAAATATTCAGCATTTTGACAGATATTTTTTACATATTTTTTTAAAATGGTATTAATTTAAACTGTTGCCAACTGTATAAACAGCGCAAACAATAATGTTTGCTTCAAATAAAAAAAAAATATTTACACGTTATTATTATAAACAGAAAAAACCCTTCAAATTAGAATTAAATAAATAGGTATAAAAAGCAGGCACTTATTGGAAATTACGCCATAAAAACTATATTTACATGTGAATTTTAAAAGAGAAAGGATATTGTAAAATAAATAAATTAACACGCGTTAGAAATCTGTAATAGAACAAATTACGTCACATTACACTTATTATCCAAAATGAACAAAAAATAGTATTCAAAACAGTTTAAATTTAAAAATTGCGCGAGACAAAATATTAGAGGTTAAATATTAGATTTTTTCAAAATTTTATTATTTGTCATTTTATGTGAGGTGTTCAGCTATAAGTATGCAAATTTTTATGTTTCCAACATAATTAGGGGCTGAGTTAGAAAAATTGCTTTAAATACACAAGTTAGAGACCGGATGGTTAAATATTAGACTTTTTCCAAATTTTATTATTTGCTGTTTGATGTGAGATGTTCAGCTATATGTATGCAAAATTTCATGTCTCCAACTTAATTAGGGGCTGAATTAGAAAAATTGCTTAAAATACACAAGTTAGAGCCCAGAGGGTTAAATAATAGACTTTTTCAAAATTTTATTATTTGTCGTTTGATGTGAAGTGTTCAGCTAGAAGTATGCAAAATTTCATGTCTCCAACTTAATTAGGGGCTGAGTTAGAAAAATTGCTTAAAATACAGAAGTTAGAGACTGGAGGGTTAAATATGACTTTTTCAAAATTTTATGATTTATCGTGTTATCGCAAGTGTTCAGCTATAAGTATGCAAACTTTCAAGTCTCCAACTTAGTTAGGGGATGAGTTAGAAAAATTGCTTAAAATACATAAGTTATAGCCCAGAGGGTTAAATATCAGACATTTTTCAAAATTTTATTATTTGTCGTTTGATGTGAGGATTTCAGCTATAAGTATGCGAAATTTCATGTCTCCAACTTAATTAGGGGCTGAGTTAGAAAAATGGCTTTAAATACACAAGTTAGAGACCGGAGGGTTAAATATGACTTTTTCAAAATTTTATGATTTATCGTGTTATCGCAAGTGTTCAACTATAAGTATGCAAACTTTCATGTCTCCAACTTAATTAGGGGCTGAGTTAGAAAAATTGTTTAAAATACACAAGTGAGAGCCCAGAGGGTTAAATAATAGACTTTTTCAAAATTTTATTATTTGTCGTTTGATGTGAGGTGTTCAGTTATAAGTATGCAAATTTTTAAGTCTCCGATATATATAGTTTCTGAGAACGGACTCTGTGACAGACGGACAAACAGACAGACAAAGGAGTGAGACATGTAAGGTTTCGTTATATGAACGAAACTCTAAAAACATGCTGCGGATGACTGTAACAACATCCTAAAATTACATTACCATCAGCGATCTACCAATCCCGAATTTAGTTTATATTCGTTTCATATATTCTTATTCTTTTGTGAGACCCTGTAAAATAATTATCAATATTATATACAGTAAAACCTCTGAATAGCGGACACCCCGAGAATGCAGAATTTGTCCTCTGTTTAGAGGTGACCGCTACTGAGAGTAAAACATGTACAGTTATTTAAGAGTTCGTAATCGAAAAAATGTCCGCTAAATAGAGGTATCCGCTAATCGGGTGTGTCCGCTATGGAGGTTTTACCAGTAAAACTTCTGAATAGCGAACACCTCGGGAGGGCAGAATTTGTCCTCTATTTGGAGGTGTCCGCTACTGAGAGTAAAAAATGTACAGTTATTTAAGGGTTGGTAATCGAAAAAATGCCCGCTAAATAGAGGTGTCCACTAATCGGGTGTGTCCGTTATGGAGGTTTTACTGCATAATAATATCATCCTTTACAAGAAAATTGCATGCTGTATGATAGACAGACAGACATCCAGAGAACGATAACCTCCCGGATCAATAAACACTCATGTCTTTTGTTTTAATCATCCACAATTGTATGTCATACAACATGCCAGATTTTATACAACAGGCTAAAAACGGTCACCGTGGTACGGAATACTGTATTATTATTTGTTTGCCCACCAAACCTGGTTGCCACGGGTTGTTGCAAGGTTTGTGATCACGTGGTTGAAACTGATCTATTCAATATTACTGCGTGCGTATTTTTTTTTTTTTTATTTGCTCCATGTGTTTAAACCAGTTGTCTACGAAAACATCAACCGGTGAAAGTGACGCAAACCAAATTTCTGTGACGTATGCAGATAAATTGTGCTTTTTTAAGAGTTTTTTCTATATAATTTTTAAACGGTTTGGAACTTATTTTTCATAGTAGGTGCATTCAGTAGGCGACCTTCATAGGTACCTTCTGGTGCAATCAGAAACGAACTCGGACAAATATTTTTTGAGTTATGCTTGACGAAAGGTTTTTATTAGGCTTTTTTTTAGTAGGACATGGCGTTAATATCCATCGTAGTAGTAAAGTGTCCGGACAATAATATTTCGCTGAGTATTAGCCTTCGCTTCGCTCAGACAATTACTGTGGTTGACTACAATAAGCTTGAATATGATTTGTATCGTATTTATCGTTCATTTATAGGGTCACATAAAAAATTTCGGATACAGTTCTGGTCTATTAGGGATGATTGCTGAAGAGCATTTTCGATTATGGTGTGCGTTTTAACGTTAAGTAAATTTGTGCTTAATAAGTAGTGCTTAAATATTGTATAGACCATGTACAGGGATACACAAATGAATTCGTAAGTATAAATGAAAATGAGCGCGAATTGCTTCCGTGTGTTTTTTTTTTACTTGAGTTATGTATTTCCCAGCCCAATTACATTTAGTATACTAACAAATGTTTGCAGAATTTAAATAGAACCATATACAGGACTCCGCAGAAACTGGATATATGGTGCACACTATGCATACTAATACCCGGAAATGTGATATGAGCAGTTTTAAGAGGGGTTTTTTGCCTGCATTAAATTTAAATGTTATAGACGACGCGTAAAAATCTTCACGTAATATACAGGGCTGTAGAAAAGAATTCATGTACGTTTCCGTCTATTGGTAGAATTTACTAAAGGACATTAACACAATTAATTGATAATTACAAATGTAAATTAAATTACATTACGAAGGGGTTCAGGGGGGCTCTGCCCCCCTGAAGAAATCTACTTTATTATCTAAAAATTACCAGAATAAGTAGCTCATGAGATTTTCAGAATACCATTACATAACAAGGGGTTTAATTTAACGCTTCTAATGTCAGAAACCTTCGAAATATTTTTTCGTTTTATAAATGTTTATGTAATTTCAAAACTTTAAATTTCTTTTTTTGTAGAAAGATTAATATTACTGAAAGGGTGCTAAACACAATGAATTGTAGAGCTGACGTTGAGGCTCCTGATCTGCAGATTTACTAGTAATTAAACTTCCCCTATAAACAGCATACTACAGTGCAAACGGGTGAGCGGAATGCAATGAAATTTGGTATATAGACTATACACGAGATGCGCTCGCGGAATTTCGAATAAAAATTTAGTTTCAAAATGTCCACAGATCGCGCTTTTTACGGAAAAAAAACATTAAATTTAACACATTAAACGACCAAAACGGAATACAAAAACAATATTAACAATCCAGAACAAGAATTATGAGTAATAAAATGTAAAACCAGCTGTTTTGGCCGTTTATTGTGTTACATTTAATGTTTTTTCCGTATAAAGCGCCATCTGTTGGACATTTTGGAGCTTTTTTTTTTTTTTTCGAAATTCCGCGAGCGTATCTCGTGTATGGTCTATATACCAAATTTCATTGCATTCCGCTCACCCGTTTTCGCTGTAGGATGCTGTTTATAGAGGCAGTTTAATTATAACCATCCTGTATATATATATATATATATATATATATCCAGTAGATTATCCTACTAATTTAGAATTAACGCAAATCCTCCTAACAATACAATTAACTTTTTAGATCTTAAAATTACAATAACTCATCTATATGACAAACGTAAAGAATTTAAATTCAAAGTTAATACATTTACTAATTTTAAATATTGTCTTCATAATTCTGTACATCGTAATATAATCCCTAATCAGGTATATAGAATAAAGTTTTTATGTTCTTCTTATCTAATTAACAATAATATTAAAAAACTAATTTATGATTCATTAAATCATGGTTTTTCAAAAAAATTCATATATTCTTTAATATATAATTAGTACTTAAATGATCTAAAAAAAAACAAATTAACACATGCGTAAAAAAATTACAAAAAAATACATAAAATAAGAAAATAATTATAAAAAATTTAAAATTGTAAAATAATAATAAAAGATTATTATAGGACGGTTGGATGGGTAGAATACGGAGGAGGGTAGCGTCGTCTGTATAATACGCAAAAAATATCGTATATTTACTTATCTAATAATTAAAAAAATGGGGCATTTGATTTATAACTACGTTGGTAATACACATTTTACAATGGATGTTGATTGGATTCTTTTATATGTGGCATATGTGTTTTTATGTGGTGTAGATATATTTGCATATTTATCAATTTATATAAAATTTATAGATATTCATTAATATTTAATAAAGTTAACGATTAAATTATATTTAAATTTTAGCCTACTCAGGACAATATGATATTAATTTCTAATAGTATACTATCTTAAATGAGAATAAAATTCATAATGGGTGTATTTGTGATACATATGCTATGACAGTATGGATTTTAATTTGTTAATTTGTTTTTATTGCTTTTCCTCTATCCTTTTTAATCTTGTTTTATTTTGAACTTAATTGATGTGCAATGGTTTATTTCTCGGGGTTTTTTTTGTGTGTAGTAGTCCCAAATTCATATTCTTTAACTAATTTATGGCTAATATGAAGATGAAACCACGCATTTCATTTGTGGAATTTAAGCCTTTTTGTACTCGAAGATTCTGTCTAAGTTCTACCATTTTTCATCATTCCATTTCTGTCATTCAATATTTGCTTTTTTTTATTATATTTTTGGAATCTATATAAGTGTGTTAGGGGGAACTGTATTTGTTAATGTCATTTTATTCATAATTTAACAGTTTTTGTTGGTGGTCGGTATTGCTTATTTAATGGTTATCTACCTGATACATATAAAATCGTAATGAAACGGATATTATGAAACGAATTTATGTAACGATTCTATGAAACGACTGATTAAACAACTGATTATCTTTCACGGTGATTTCTCCTAAAATATGGAATACTTTGCGATGAAATTAACACCAAAAATCCATATTGATCCACAGATCTCAAAACTGGTAATCGAATTTTTAAATTCGAATTAGTTTTCGGATTTAATTTTTTTCTAATTTTATATACTTTTCTCTAATGATGGCAACTCAAATTTTAATCATAAGAGATATTTTTTTTTTCATAGTCTAGAAAGGGTTATTATTTTAAACTAATTTGGCGACCAGTTTGGCATCCCTTAAATGCATGCTAAGAAATGTATCATGTTACTTTTATTCATAATTCAATTTACTTGAACAATCTTTCGCCAAATCGAAAGATTCTGAAATTGACATGAAGAGAAATCAAGAACTTGGTATTTTTATGTCAGCGAGATGCAGGTGATAAATCGCCAAACTTTTTCCCCGTTGCATTTTTTTTTATATTTCATTAATTTCATTTAAAATATAAACCTTTCATTCATTTTATTTAAAATACAAAACTTTCATATATAACTGAAACGGTACTTTTCCGTTATACGGACACCATGTCAGAATGTATGCTAATGCGCCAATTATTTCAACCCTGATCATGAAAAGGATTTTTAATTTTATGCCAGCAGTCTAATATGAGTTTTATTTTATTAATTTATTGTATAACAGTTATTTCTTCACTTATTTTAAGTATATATTTGTGGTTTAACAAGTTCAAAAAGTCTGTAATTTTTAAATGTTATATTTTTAAAATGCTCACTTTACTATCGACAATGTCTTTTCTTTTATTTTCCAAATGTTTAAAATCTCGTGATTTTCATTTTACGCCAACTATTACGCTTGGCGACAATGGTGTCCGTATAACGGAAAAATACCACTGAAACATTTAAAATTGATGGCTTTCACTTCTTTCTTTTTTTTAAAACAAAAGTAAAAGAAAAATATTAGGCACATATGTCATATACGCACCGGTGTACCTAATTGTCGCCAAAATGGCATTATTTTGATTGACATGGTAACCCGACTATTGTTGTTTATTTAATAATAGATGTTTATTTACTTTTATTTATTTTTTAATTATATGAATTATTTTGTTCTATCAATTATATTTTTTTTTGTTATTTCCTTTTGAAAATAATAGAAAATAATTAAAAAATACGGTACAACTTAGATATTCCGTCGACCAGTTTCGCCAAATTATATAAATCGCCAAACCACTCATGTTCGGACCTTGTGCGCATGCCGAACGAGCTCCGCGGCTTTGCGGTCATGTGACCCAGTTCAGTTGTTGCTTAGCTGCCATTGCGGCACGTTGTGTATTCGAGCGGGTCTTATCCCCAAGTATAGAGTTGTTCTTTAGCTGCCATTGCGGCACATTGTGTATTCGAGCGGGTCTTATCCTTAAGTATAGTATGTTGTTCTTGAGCTGCCATTGTGGCACATTATGCTATAGCGGGTCTTATCCCCAATTATTCTGCTGCTTATAGTGGGAGTATTCCCCAAAAGATGTTTTACGAACGCCACTTGTTCTAACAGCGGGTTATTACCCCAAAGTCACCGCCTCATTCTATATGTTTTTCAGTGTTTGTGATTGTTGTAACATTTGTGTGCTGTGTGATATAAAAATGTGAAAAAGGAAACTATTTGTCTTCAATCTTAAAGTTACACACAGTATTCACATACATTGTTGTGGTCCGTCGATTTCGCAGCGAAATAGCTGCTATGGAAAAATTAAATAGAACAAAAGGTGCTCTAAAAGGTGCTATAACAAAATTAGAAAATTTCGTAAAAGATAATACAGAAGAAATTAATTACTCGAGTACCGAGCTCGAAATAAAGATTCGAAAATTACCTGAGCTTCAAGCAAAAGTATCGGAAATACGGGATAAATATTATGATATCCCTGATATTAAGGACTTACCAGAAATCGAAAACGAGTTAGATGAACTCGAAGATCGTCTCGAGAAACTTGAGGTAAGTCTCAACCTATTTCTTAAAAATCTTAATGTTTCTGAAATAAATGTGCATGCTGATAGTATTGAATCTATAAGTTTGAATAATATTAAAGTTAAGTTACCTGAAATCCCACTACCAACATTCAATGGTAAATATGAAGAGTGGTCAATCTTTAAAGTACAATTTACAAATTTAATTATCAATAATGCTCAGTTAAATGGCGCTCAGAAGCTGTTTTATTTGCGAGCATCGCTAAAAAATGAAGCAAAACAACTAGAGAGCCCAGACGATTCCTTTGAGTCATTGTTTACAGCACTTACTGAAAGATTCGAAAATCAACGTTTGCTCATTGACACTCATTTATCAGCCATAATTAATTATGAAAAAATACATTACGAGTCTTCTAAAGAATTGAGATCCTTTATTGATTGTGTAAATAAAAATTTGAGGGCCTTAAAAGTATTACAATATGAACAAAACAATCTGTCTAATGCTATCCTTATCAATATTATATTGCAAAATGTAGATAAGGAATCTCGAAAATTATTTGAATATTCGATTAAAAAATCAGAATACCCGCAATTTAATGAATTAATGTCATTTTTGGAAAACCGCAGTTCTACGTTAGAAAGCGTAAATAGATACTCTGCTTCAAAACCCTTAAACAAAAACATTCCTCTTTCGAACAAACAAAAAAATTTCATGCTAAATTCGAATGATAAATCGAATGGAAAAACTTGTATTCTGAGTAAATTGGCTTTTCATAATTTGAACAAATGTTCTCAGTTTCTAAAAATGAATGTTTCTGAACGATACGATTTTGTGAAGAAAAATAAACTGTGTACTAATTATTTGAATCATTCTCATTTCGTAAATTCTTGCATTTCAAAATGTAATTGTAATACCTGTGGATTGCGACACAGCTCATCGCTTCATCGAGAAAAAGAAAATAAATCCAAAAATCAATTGGCTTCCCCCCAAATTCCCCCCCCCCTCTTGCAGGTGCGGTAAATAGAGAAACGGAAAACATTTCGATAAATAATGAATCTTTAAAGACCTTGAATAATATAAGTAAAGAAAGAAAATCAATTTTATTGAGTACATGCTTTGTTTTTATAGAAGATAATTTCGGAAATAAACGAAGGTTTAGAGTAATTTTGGATAATGCTAGCAATGTCAATATTTTAACTAAGGATTGCGCTGACATGCTGAAATTTAAAAAAAGGATAATTAATGTACCCGTTACAGGATTAAACGGTTATACTTATAATGTAAAAAATAAAATTTCGAGTGTAATTACAAACGAAGATGGCTCTTTCAGGGAGAATATAGATTTCTTAATTGTTCCCAAAATCACGGATGTAATTCCATCAAAGCAATTAAATGTATCGGACATTAATTTACCGAATATTGTGGAATTGGCAGACCCCACATTTTTCAAACCGGGAAAAATTCACGCATTGGTTGGCGCTGAATTATTTTATAGAATTTTAAAGCATAATTCAATTAAGATAAATGATAAACTTTTTCTGCAAGACACTGTTTTTGGATGGATCCCAACTGGGGCGCTAGAGGAGAACACGCAAACAAACAATATTACTATGTGCAATTTCGTTAGAGATTTCGATGAAATAAATGATAATTTAAAACAATTTTGGGAGCTTGAGTCTATAGGCATTAAACATGATAATCCGAAAATATCGGAAACTGATCAAGCACAACAAATATTCGATAAAACTGTCCAATTTGTAGGCGATCGTTATGAAGTTCAGTTACCGTGGAAAAAAGACTGGAAGTATTTAAATGATAATTTTAATGTTGCGAAACAGCGTTTGGAAGGTCTTAAAAGAAAATTTTATCGAAACCCAGAGCTTTTTCGACAATATTCTGAAATAATCACGGAATATTTAAAGCAAGGAATTATAGAGCAAGTGCAAGAAAATGAACCTGTTTTAGACAGGGCAGTTTATTATTTGCCCCATCATGCGGTCTGTAAAGAAGATAAACTTACTACAAGGGTCCGAATCGTCTTCGATGCCAGCTCTCACGATAACAATGATTTGTCCCTTAATGATTGTTTATGGCCCGGCACCAACTTAAATCCACTTCTATTTGATATTTTAATCCACTTCAGATTATACGAAATTGCCTTTTCTTCTGATATCGAGAAGGCGTTCCTTCAAATCTCACTAGCTGAAAAAGATCGGGATTCTGCCCGTTTTCTGTGGTATGATGATGGTTTAAAATCTTTCAAGGTCTTCAGATTCAAACGTGTTATTTTTGGAGTCAATGCCTCTCCATTCCTCCTATCTGCTACCATAAAGGAGCACATCAAGCGGTTTACGAACCTACACCCAAGAACTGTTCACCTACTCGATAAATATATTTATGTGGACGATTTTATATCTGTCGAAGATACGCTGCAAGAAGCTCTTGATGTTTCCCTGAATGCTAACAAAATAATGTCTGAAGCAGGAATGATTCTTCGAAAATGGATAACCAATGATGAAGCGTTACTGAAGTGCTGGCAAAAGGAAGGTTTAAATATTCAAGCAGAACATGCTGCAATAAGCCTAGGAAGCAATCTAAGCGAGGTATTAGGAATGTCCTGGAAAACAGAAGAAGATTGTCTGAAATTCGAAGTCAAAAGTTTAATAGAATTCTTGTCATCGCAAAAAAGCTCAAAACGTCTACTATTGCAAGCAGTTGGTAAAATCTTCGATCCGTTAGGCATGCTGACGCCATTCACCATTAGAATAAAATGCCTGTTCCAGGAACTATGGCTAAAGAAGACAGCATGGGATGAACAGTTACCAACTAATGTGCACGAAAAATGGTTAAAGTGGCTCGAAGAACTTCCAAATTTAGCAGAATTAAAAATTCCGAGGAAAATTCTTGGTAGCTTGAATCAAGTAATAGCTGTAGACATACATGCCTTTTCTGATGCTAGTAAAATAGCGTATGGATCTGCAATTTATCTGAGAATAAAAAGAGAGAGTGGGGTGGAAGTCAATCTCGTGACTTCAAAGAGTCGTGTTGCACCGATAAAGGAGATAACTCTGCCTCGGCTAGAACTTCTCGGAGCCTTACTAAGTGCAAGACTGACCAATAAAGTAAAACCCATCCTAGATCAAAAAATCACATCGAAAGTGTACTATTGGACGGATTCCAAAATAACCTTATTCTGGATCAAAGGATCATCAAAGCGATGGAAGCAGTTTGTGGCTAACCGTGTCATAGAGATTAATGCACTTTCAGGTTCGAACTCTTGGTATCACTGCTCTAGCAAGGACAATCCTGCCGATCTCTTGACCAGAGGTGCGAGTGTTAATTCCCTTGTAGAGAATCCAATGTGGTTTAGGGGACCAAAATTCCCAGCAGCTGATGACTTAGTGACTGAGCAAGAAACTATTTCTGTGCCAGAAACAGATTACTTTCCCGAGACTAAATCAAAATATAAAAATAACTGTAATGATTTCAATTCTAATATTTCTCTTTCTCTTTTCAGGAATCCTGAAGAAGTAAATTTTTTTCTCAACATAAGTGGTAAATACTATAGTATTCTTCGCATACTGGCATATGTTTATAGGTTTTTTCACAATTGCAAATGTAAGTTATCAGACCGGCGCAGAGGCAGCCTCACAACCCCAGACATAAAAAATTCAGAAGTTTCTCTAATTAGATTAGGTCAAAATGCAGAATTTCAGAAAGAGATTAAGGGTTTAAAACGGGAATCAAGGGTTCCCCCTTCCAGTAAAATTAAATGTTTATCCCCCTTTTTGGATCAAGATAATATCTTAAGAGTTGGCGGTAGGTTGGAAAATTCAGATTTAAACTTTGATAAGAAGCATCAAATCATTTTGCCGAAG
This sequence comes from Maratus speciosus, assembly GCA_963932465.1. Taxonomy (NCBI): domain Eukaryota; kingdom Metazoa; phylum Arthropoda; class Arachnida; order Araneae; family Salticidae; genus Maratus; species Maratus speciosus. The sequence goes on along the minus strand of OZ010792.1, from coordinate 172,907,563 downwards.
GGCCATAAGCTCACAAAACTCATATTTGAGCATTTTCACAGGAAGTATTTTCATATTGGTCCCCAAACTTTAATCCATTACGTACGAATGCGGTTTTGGCCCGTAAGTGGAAAAAATTTAGCGCGAAAAGTAGTGCATGATTGCGTTGTCTGTTTTAGGAACAACCCAGTTACTGCTAAACAAATCATGGGTGACCTCCCATCGGAAAGAGTAACTCCAGATTTTACGTTTAACCATACAGGAGCCGATTTTTGCGGCCCTTTTGAGATTAAATATAAAAATCAAAGAAAAGGGATTTTTCATAAGGTTTATGTCGCGATTTTCGTTTGCTTAGTAACAAAGGCTATTCATTTAGAAATAGTAACGGATCTAACTTCTGATGCGTTTATCGCCGCACTTAAACGCTTTGTTTCAAGGCGAGGAAAATGCGCTTCTATTATGACAGACAATGCTACGAATTTTAGGGGTGCTAAATCAGAATTGCACAAACTTCATGAGTTAGTTCGTAGACCGGATGAAAAATTAGCTAATTACCTTACTTCAGAAGCTATTGAATGGAAGTTCATTCCTCCTAGATCGCCCAACTTCGGTGGTTTATGGGAGGCTGGTGTAAAATCTTTCAAGTATTATCTTAAACGAACATTAAAAGGTGCTAGATTGACTATGGAAGAATTCCAAACAGTCACCACCCAAATCGAAGGGGTACTAAATTCGCGTCCCTTAACTCCGTTATCGACCGATATAAATGATTTTAATGCATTGACACCAGGCCATTTCCTAATTGGTCGGCCTATCGATGTCATTCCAGAACCTCAGTTGATTGATATCACAGAATCGAGATTATCTAGGTGGCAGAGAATCACTAAATTCGTCCAATTAATTTGGAGAAATTGGCAATTAAATTACTTGAGTCATCTCCAAAATCGTTCAAAATGGCAGGTAAAGGGGGAAAACATCAAACCAGGGGCGATGGTAGTCATAAAGGAGGACAATTTACCTCCCTGTAAGTGGATGCTAGGACGAATCTTAGAGGTTATACCAGGAAAGGATGGTAATGTTAGGGTTGCAAAGGTTAAAACAGCCTCAAATATCTTTCTTAGATCCATACCTAGATTGTGTGTCTTGCCCATTAATGAAACCTAATGTACATACCTTTTCTCATTGTCTACTTATTTTAAAGTGCACCTAAGATTTACATGTTATTTTACATTCAACTTTTCTTAAGAATACATCGAACTATTTTTAGAAAATAGCTTAATTTTGTAACAAAGAATTTAATTTTATTGTATTGTATAGTCCTTGTTATTGCAACTTATTATTATTGTATTTGTATTGTAATATTATTTTATGGTATTGGTATTTTATTTAGTTCTTGTATTTATAGTGTATTATTAATATTTTGAATGTGCTACGCATATTGCAACGCGGGGCGGCATGTTCGGACCTTGTGCGCATGCCGAATGAGCTCCGCGGCTTTGCGGTCATGTGACCTAGTTCAGTTGTTGCTTAGCTGCCATTGCGGCACGTTGTGTATTCGAGCGGGTCTTATCCCCAAGTATAGAGTTGTTCTTTAGCTGCCATTGCGGCACATTGTGTATTCGAGCGGGTCTTATCCCCAAGTATAGTATGTTGTTCTTGAGCTGCCATTGTGGCACATTATGCTATAGCGGGTCTTATCCTCAATTATTCTGTTGCTTATAGCGGGAGTATTCCCCAAAAGATGTTTTACGAACGCCACTTGTTCTAACAGCGGGTTATTACCCCAAAGTCACTGCCTCATTCTATATGTTTTTCAGTGTTTGTGATTGTTGTAACATTTGTGTGCTGTGTGATATAAAAATGTGAAAAAGGAAACTATTTGTCTTCAATCTTAAAGTTACACACAGTATTCACATACAACTCACCAGATTATACAAATTGACATAATTTTTATTTTAAATAACGAAAGAACAAATAAATTAGCATAACATTAATAAATATACAAATAAGACGTCGAAATAAAAACCACTTGATGACGTAAACACGTGTAACTTGCTTAAAGTCAAACGAATGTGACATTTACGATGAACAATTATTGGCATTTAATCTTTTAGTTTGGCGATAGATTTTTGGTCGACGGGATAACTAAGTAGTACCAAAAACACATATGTAACTGGTATTCGAAAACGAGGTTTTCGCCAAATTTTCGTTAAAAAAAAATCACTCCAAACCTGCGGGTGCGTATATGACATGTGGCCAAATATTAAATATTGCAACAAACCATGACATTTAATTTTAACTTCAAATGAATTCTTTAATTTACCACTCGAAAAATAATAAAAATGCTAACTGGTCAGTTGAAAAAAAGCTATTGTTGAGATTTGCACCCGGCTAGCGTAACAGTACCAATAATGCTTTGCGACCATGGCAACTTTTATGTAGCTTTATTTTTTTTAAATGTTTTTTTTTTTAAATCCAAATGGAAATCACTTGGCACAGATGTCATATACGGACCCATATTAGCGCAATTTTTTTCTGACGCCAATGTCATATACGCTACGGGTACATAACTGGCTCAAAGAATCGTTATTTTGCTTGATATGGTAAGACGGATATTGATGCTTTCCCCAAATTGACGTCGGAAAAAAAATCGCGCCAATATATGATATCTGTGCCAAACTTTCAAATGAAAGGCGAAGGGATCAGACCGTATTTGTTTATGGCAGTTGATGACTTGAACTATTATAATATAGATGAAATGATGGCGATAGAATAATATTTGTAGACTTATCACATTTGCTTGGCTAACATTAAAGTACCAAAATGGCGCCTAGAGTATAAAAAGCGAAGTGGTCCGCACGGAGCTGTTGATGATAGACGCATGACTTAGGCTTCTAATATTAAAAAAAAACATGTCTTGTAATTGTTTATGCATGTATACATCATAGTGCAATTGCTGTCAATGTATGTACTGATGACACTCCTTGTGAGTTTCAGAGTCAAAAACATCAAACTGAATTTATTTTTCTGTATGTTATTAACTGTTTTAAAAATATTGTCATTGTTAATGTATCTTACCATATGCAGTGGATTTGAGTCTCCCCCCGGGATTGCACTTATACTCTAAAGCGAAAGCTGGGTTCCCGGGGCGGTCATCCCTGTCATCCCTGGCTATTGTTATAGAGATTGTTTTAAAATATCGGGGGACAAAGACTCAGTATACATAGTTCATTTTATTTTAGCTTCTTTTCAAATGTTTAACTGATCATCTTTAATCAAAAACGAAAACTACCATTGGATGTCTTAACAGCAACTGATTCGCCCTTAAATTTTTGCAATCAAAGGGAATTGAATGGAAACCCGTTTGCAGGGAGATCTGCACAGCTTTTTTCAGTATAATTCAATCTTCTCTAATATCTTTAAAACCCATCAGATTAGCGTGTTTTTAGATTCTGCGGTGTCTGAACGGGGGTTGGTGAACGTAGCCTGCAGGGGGCAGAGCCCCCTAGTAAATAAATATATATATATCAGAATTTTGTCATGCTGTGACTCTCGAATTTTTAAACCGATTTGGAAATTTTCGTATGCATAGTACATACTAATGTCTCGACCGTATTCATTGGCCAGCTTCATCCGTAATCTTGTTTCAAAATGGCGGTCATTTGAATTTTTGAATTTTTTTATGTTTTCTAACATTATATACTTATAGAAAATGTTACGTTTCACAAAATGAAAACTCTTAGGTATCATTTCAAACAGAATGTTAGAAATATTTAAAAGACATTTTAAAGCGTCACACAGTGTAAGTTAGTAACATAACTCATTTTAAAAAGAAAGTTAGGAAACATAAAATTTTCAAAAGTATCCACAAAATTCAAATGGCTGCCATTTTGAAACAAGATGTCGGATGTAGCTGGCCATCAAACTCGGCCGAGACATTAGTATGTACTATGCATATGAAAAATGTCATCCAAATCGGTTCAAAAGTTAGAGAGTTACTGCATGACAAATTCAGATACAAATAAATAAATAAATATATGGATATATATATATATATATAACAAAGTAATTGCCGGAGAGTTACCGCATCCGGGATAGATGCCGCACCCATTGTATTTCTTGTAATTATCGATAGATGGAAGTTAAACGCGCAGTGTAGATGCGCAATGAGATTATTTTAACCAGAATATAGCGTGTATCCCATTACGATGTTTACTTGTAGAAGTACAATACTTATTTTGACGTAAGTGCATGATTTCATTGTCCAAACTTTTAAACACGTTACGCTTAAATACTTTCCATGCGCTAATTACTAAATGCCTGCATGATTTTGATGTCAAAACTAAGTGTAGGGTTTGTATACAGTACTGTATGTACTCTTATTACGACATTTGCCTTAGCGATGACAGGTAACTGTGCTGTGCAACGTCTGTACCATGCAAAATGGGATACACGCCGCACTGCAATTCCGGTATACATGCAGCAGTTTCTTTTGTACGGGATGATTAAGCGTTATTAACTTTTACTTTTTTTTTTTCGCACAGACTAACCAAGTTAGGCAAGTTATCAAGTTTACTAAAATCAAAGGAGAAAAAGTGAAAATAAGAATTTAATAAGGGCAAGAAAGATGAAAATCAAGATCATAATAATGAAAAATTTGATTTTGCGTAACGCAGACGTTTTTTGCAAGGAATGTTTAAACCTACTGAACAAAAGAGGAGGCGTAATTGGCTTCGTTGCATCATGTGTCAAAAGTCGTTAGATAAAGACTGTACTTTTTCGACACTTTTTGTGTAGATTGCGGTCGAAAAAACACGTCTATTAACAAATAAATTATGTAAACACAATTTTACTTTTATTCTTCCCCCCCCCCCTCTAATACAATGATGTCGCGTTGTTGCTGAAATAACAATTAAAATTTAATTAAAAAATAAATAGATAATTTTAATAGTGAAAGTATGCAAGCAATTATTAAACTGAATCTACAAATACGTTTCATTGTACTCATTTAGTTTCTTTTTGCTATTACATAGTTCACTATAGTCCAAATAGGAATATTTTTTTTAAATATTTTTATTTATAATTTCATTCTGTTATTATTACAATCGCGGCATAACTACCGCACACATGTGGCGTATCAGCCTGAATGTACGGCGGACGCGCCGCAGTGTAAATTTTAGAAAATAATTATTAAAAAATATTAATTACTTTTTTAATTTTTTTCGCAATACACGTATTATACAGAGTGTCCGGACTCATCGGTGTCCAATAGCTAATTCCTAAGCCGTTAGTCCTAGAAATATAGATCCAATTACAAAAAATGTTTTAAATCAGGTAAAGAAATATATCAAAAGCGATTTGTGTCAACAAAAACATTTCTTAAAAAATTACGAAATTTTAATTTTTTACGATCCCCCAGTCCTATAAATTATTTTTAGTAAAATTTTCCTATTACACTAACAAGTAAGACAAAACAAAAGTCCCATTCAATAACACTAAAATTGAGCGAGTTATGAAACATTAAAAATGCATGACTTATGCCAATTTTCTGCTCTGAAAACAAATGAGTTCTACTTGGCTTTGAGGGGTCACATACCAAGTGCTTAAAGTATTCGAAGATATTATTTCATGTGTATCTGCGCTTTCAAAAAAATCGTACAAGTATTACGATTAAGTTAACAGTTATTAAGTTTCAGATTGGCTAAAATAACATATGTTTTATTTTTTTAGTATTTGAGACTGTTTCTTTTATGATTTCTTTTAACAAAAATTATGTTATTTTTAGAAGTTTGTATGTTATTTCAACGATCGTATGTATGTTTTTCCAGTTCAAAATTTGTACTTGAACTTTAACTCAATTTTAAATATCCGATGGAGATTACATCTCACATACTGGCGCAAATCATATTACAATCTAATATTAGTATGATTTTCGGTGGTTACCATTTACACTTATTTTACAGGATAACACAAAAAATTTCGAATAGATTACCGCTAAGATGTTTAAGAAAAAGTTTTAGATTAGATAATACAAGATTGGGATTGTTTTTTTTTTGTTTGTTTGTTTTTTTTTTTTTTTTTTGTTTTTTTTGTGTATTTTTAACACTGAATTCAAAAATCACCTTAAATTTTAACTATAATGTCAGGATATTTCGCAAATCATAAATTGTCAAATTTGAAGAATAATAACAAAAATCGGATACTATAAAGTAGACGAGATGTTTATATTTTTTAACTTTTGATAATTGATTTTTACGTACTTTTTAGCACTGAATCTGAAAATGACCTTCATTTTTAACCATCACGTTAGGATATTTTGCAAATCGTAAATGTGTAAATTAAAATATAGCGAAAATATCATACTATAAAACATATGTAAAACTTTTTTTTGTTTTATTTTATTTTATTTTATTTTATTTTATACAATAATATATTAGATATTTTTGCTTATCCTGGGATTCTTAGAGCTAAATAGCTGAGTGCTCCGATGAGATGAGGGAGGAGATTCAATTTTAATTTTGAACTTTTTAACTTTGAAATTTGCGAAATATCCTGATGTGATGGTTAAAAATGAAGGTCAATTTCAGATTCCGCGGTACAGAATACAAAAAAATCAAGTATCAAAAGCTGAAAAACATGACATAACCCAACTTTTGCAGGCTAGTGTTATCTAATAATATTTTAAAATACGTATCATTTAGTAAAGAATTGAAGCTGTTCATTTAGTATCATTTTATTTAACAAAAATTCTGTTTTTTCTTTGTTCTTAAATGTTTATTACAAATTGTATATTTTGCAATTGTATATTTTAGGAAAAAATCTTCACGGAAATATATGACCTGTAATATTATGTTTACACACCTGGAGTTTCAAGATAGGTAATTCCTCATGTAACTTTTCTAGATATTTAAGAAAACATCTAAAATCGCAAGTGATCGGTCACCTTTGGCCATACTGTGTATGCAAGTCAGAATTTCAATGGAAGGTGGTTTTTGGTATCTGGGGATAATGATCGGCGAAAATATAGCAATATTTCCGAAGTGTTTTCCTTCGGCGGCTTCAGCAGGTGGCTTTTTACTTTTTATAATGAAAGCTACACTGTAAAAAAAAAAAAAAAAAAGGTAACGTTCCATGTAAAATCCAGGAACGTTTCGCCTTTTCTCAGGTTTTCAGAATAATTTAGCTCTTTCCTGTGAAATTCTGGTTTTCTTTTCTGAAACGTTCCTGAACAAAAGTTGGAAACAGCAAAACGCTGCGGCCGCCATTTATTACTTTTTTGCTATAATCCGTTGCTCGCGCGCGAGTGTCGAAAACGAATTCCTTAAATGAATGTAAAAAAAATCAATATGGAATGCAAATAAATCAATAGACGACATAATCCTTTGCGTCTCTATTGTCAAGACAATTCAGATGAAAATACAATACCTCTGTGACATCGCTAAGAGATTATCTCTCGTACTTGTCTGTGGAAAGTTTAACGAGCAGACCGTGTAAAAAAATACGCCTATTATTTGGATCTCCATTAACCAGGGGATCATCAAACATGATTCTCACCGATTGTGATTAATTTAAAGTATGTTTTAGAGTTCTTCTCTCTAATTATTCTTGTGAAAGGATTTCTTCAAATGGGCCTTAGATTTTCAGAAATTAGATGCCGAGGTTTAGCATACGTTTCAAATACCCATTAGTTTGCAGCTCTCAACGTGTCTTTCGTGGTGTGAACGCAGAAGACTCGCACGCCACCCGTACGGCCCGAGTTCGATGCTACCTCTTGACTTTTTTTTTCTTTTTTTTAAATTAATTTTATATTTTAACACTTTATTAATAATTTGATTTAAATTTGATATATATTTGACACTTTGAATTGCTGCAAATTTGATTTTTTTTTTCGGAAAAAATATACAATTACGTTTAGGCTTTTTTTTCATGAAAATTTATATGTATTTTATCTAACTTGTAAACTAACATAATTACTGACGAAAATCCAAAATATTTTATGTCTAGATTTTTTTTTCTAATTATTATTTACATTTATATAATTTTATATTTTAAGCAAAGTTCAGAAACAATATATCATATATATATTTACTTTATTGAATTTTAACTGAAAATTTATTTTTTCGTGTAAATTATAAATAATAATTTTGATGTCAATTTCAAAATATTTTTTCATTCTAACAAATAATGATAATAAAGCGAAAATTGTCAACTGGAAATGTAAAAATCGTCTGCGGATCCCGCATGCTGTGAAATGTCAGTAATGCTTTGCTGTCAACAGAAATATTCCTGGTATTTCGCAGGAAACTTACTGGCATTTCTGTAGAAAGTTTTTAACATGTACAGTAAAGTTCCAGTCATTTTCAAGAAATGTTTCTTGGAAATAATGGGCAACTCAGCTGCCCATTTTTTCCCAGGAACGTTGCGGAATTTTTTTAACAGTGTACGTAAAAATGTCCAAAATTTTGGCCACCATTGTATGTTCTATAATTTCATTATATATCAGTACAGAACCATTTATCCAGACAGCTCGGAGCAAGATGTATTTTGGATAACAGGTGTTTCTGAATTACTGGTTGAACATTAAATAAAAACTTATTCAATCAGATTTGAGAATATATTTGGCTGTATTATGTAACCTTTCAAATCAACTACTCTAATTAGATCCAACAGAGATCCAATATTATTCAGAGATTGGAAAAGAGTAATTTATATGATTTGCTTGAAACAAAATAATTTTGGATATTTCACATCCCAGAATTCGACCAAAAATTAATCCATTCATGTGGTAACGTATCAAGGAACGCAAATGTTAAACTGATAATATATGACATTTTTTTCTGAAAAGATTTTCAATTAAGTCAATTTGAAATATACCGGATATCTAGTTTTCTGGATAAATGATTTCTGGATTAACGATTTCATATCATATTTTTGTATACATTAACATAGGATATAACTTTCGAAAAAAAACAAACAAAAAAACAAAAAACAAAAAACAAAAAAATCTGAAGAATACAGTACTGAAAATAACTGACAGGGAGTTTTCATAGCATGATATGTATAAATGCGCAGCATTCTTTCAAGCGAAGATTCTTCCATAATATTAATAATGCTCACACAAATAAATAACTAACAATTAATTAAATGAAAGTATAAATAAAAAAATACCATTCGTAATTCAATTCGTACTAACATGATGAAAACTCAATTTTCAATAAATACTATGTCTTATAATATTTTTAAAATCAACAAATGTAGATAATTATATGGATCATTTATCTTTTATCCATTTAAATTAAAAGGAATAATAACATGAAACGAAAAATGCAATTTGCATATGATATTAAGAATGGTTACTTAAATTCTTCATGAAGAAATCTGGAGAAATAAAATGTAAAAGATCGTAATGTCAATAAAATAAATTGTTCAATATTTTTTTTTAATCGCATATGACCGGTTTTAATTGATTTTCAACATGATGAAGTGGAAATCGATTAATACAAAATTATTTTTATAAAAGTAGAAAAACTATTACGATATTTATAGAAAAGTGATTGGAAATATGTTGAAGTCATAAATTTCACAAAAATATCAAGAATAATTTCAGTAACTATGAATAAAATTCGTATTTATTCGTACTTCAAAGGCTTAAATGTCATTTTAATTACTAATTATACATATACATCCCTGTTGTTTACGTTTCTATAGATATATTACTTTAAATCGATGTTTTTTAACTGACAAAAATGTTATTAACCCCTTAACAGTGTGGCCCGAACTGGATTCGGGAAAGAACACTTTGCTTGCTTCGTTATTAAAAGCATTTTGATACCACTAATTTGTAACTCTAAATTTACTTTTATTGATTGTCAGATATTTTTCGATTAAGTAAGGTAAATATTATAGTATGGAAAAAGGGGTGTCCAGCCCCATTTTGAATTTTTTTGTAAGAAAACAAATGCCACTGTTAAGGGGTTAAATATCAAACTATAGCAATCCGTGCCGTACAATCAAACTTGTGATGTGTATTGTGTAGTTCATTTTATACGGCAAGTTCTAAGATCTGACAGAAAATGCAATGAAAATAATTTTTATTTTAATAAATGTTTTTAATATACGACTTATACATAACTGTTGTGCACGTTTCTATAAATATAACATAGAAATTCGATGCTGTAAAGTTATTAAAATGTTATTAAATGTCAAACTACAGCAATTCAAGCCATACAATAAAACTTATCATGTGCAGTTCTTTTTGTACTGTAAAGATCAGGAAAAAAATGCATTGAACCATTATTTTGTGTTATTTTAAATGCAAACTCCATAAATGAAACCCTTTTTTCTATCACGTAATGTTTATTTCCAAATGAAATGCATATTTTGAATAACCGAATTTAAGAAAACGTAACTCTTAGTTTTAATTTTACTAATTCATGAATCCATATAATTATTTTATATCCATATTTAAGTAAGTCTTAAATAAAGAATAAGAATATGCAAAGGGTTAAACTATAAGAACGTTGTAATTACGTATTTTCCCCCTTGAAAATAATTAATATGAATTTCCTCATTTCAAACCACTATTCCGAACTGACAATAGTTTCTTTTCTTCCTCGCAAATACTTTTATTCTCGATTTTACAAGTTTTAGCCCAAAAATATTTTTAAAATGCTCATAAACAATGCTTTAATTAACCGAAATGCTCTAAATTCATATGAATTAAATCTATGTATGGTAAATCTGTTAAAATGGGACTTTTATTTCCTTATTTCCCATTAATCTGTATTTTCAATAATCTAAATCCACAAAACTGAACAAATAACTCTATTTAGAGACTTAGATTTTCTGTGAGCCTGTATTCGTGAATATCCACGAGACAGTGAATGATTTTGTTTCTTTGTTTTGCCTGCTTTGTGCGACGTTTTCGTGGCACGTCACAAGCCTTCTCAAATATCTAGGGGCTTTGCTGGTAGTCCTCAATCTTTTCTTCGGAAGATGCAGAAACATTTCCGTTCGAAATAACTTTGCTAATATTTCCAAATAACGTAAAATTTGTGATAGATACTGCCCTTTTTTTATATAGATAATAGACTATAAAGGTAATATGCGATTATCTTTCTACTGAGTGATTACATGTTGGAAATTCGCAGTGTAATTACAAATTCTATTGCTCTAGGTGCGATGCCATGTAGAGTGTAATCAATATACCTATAAAAAAGACTTTGCTTTCCGTCACGGTCCATACACAGCGAACGTTTTGTAAAAGAAAAACGACAGTTTTCTAATTATAATTGTTGTCTTATTTAACCTTCAACTTAATTATTTAATATGTGATGCACTAACTGTTTTTTAATTTACATTTATCTTCGTTATAATATTCGATTAGAAATATATGATACATTCATCCAGTGATCGTATCTGAAATAAATTGTTTAAAAAATTATAGCATCAGCCGCTATTATTTTTGACGTAGATGTAATTAATCGAAATTTATGAAATAAATATGTAATATGCTAGAAAACCCTAGGATTAAAGAAACCATTTCCTTTCTCTGTCTAAATGATTAGTTTAACAAGGTATTAGACAATATTTTTCTTTGTATTTCTAAAACCCGTAGGATTTCGGTGTTTAAAGCCACATAAAAGGCGTTCGTATTTCGAAGTGATAAGTAATCTAAAGTTTCAATATAAGTTCCATTAGTGGAAGCGATATGGGATGGTTAAATGCCCTGTGTGTAGGTATTATCTTTAGGGTATATACCCGGGTATTTATCAAAGCTTTGTTTTTAAACGATTTTTTTTTTTTCAAAATAATTTTTAATCATAAAAAAGGTAAGGGCTTCTGAAGATTTGTTTGACAATGCCAGAAAAGTCATTATTTATAGAGACGCTAATGCAACGCGTTTCAAAAATCTTTCTTCATCAGTCACAAAGAGACCGTCCTACAAATCGGTATGAAAGCAGAAGTTTTCTTTCCGCTCTTGTTGTAGTAGTATGTTACAATAGGAATATACAACATATCAATTGTAGCATTTAGTAAAGGGAAAGTGTGATTTACTAAAAAAATGGCAGTTTTCATGTTCCAACAGCAGACGAAAAAATAAGACCTTAGTAGTACCCAGACGTATCAAAATGAGTAGTAATGCTGGGATATATTAATGTGCACAGAAGTATCAATAAAATGCATTATCAATTTAGAAAGCAATAATGAGAAAATTAAACTATACTTAACCTATGGTGGGAAACTATTGTCCTGAAGTATTATAAAAGTTAGAAAACATAAAAGTAACAAGTTTTTGTCACAAAATTTGGCAATGGAAAAACACTTATCATCAAAAGACAAAACTTTTAGGTGCGTTTTGAATTCTTTTAGGGAAAAAAAATGATTTTCATTTTTTAACCAGTTGCAGAACTAATTGAATATTTTCAATCATATGAACACCAGATTCATTTAATATGGAAATTTTAAAAATATATTACAATTCATCAGACATACAAGTAAAAGTTACATAAATACATTTAATATAATTAAAAAGCAAACGTTTCAAGCTAAATTTTAGCCCCTCATCAGTGCAATAAATAACATTGAAATGACAAAAAACTATATGCCATTTTTACAGTTAAAAATTACTAGCAGTTAAAATTAAATAAAGTATAAAAATTTCAAAACAATGCTGAGTATTCTGGAGGAAGTGCACATGATTCATCTATCGGCGACGTTTGCTTACGAGTGAACACACCTTCCAGAAAAACTCTACATTTAATATTATTGTAACCGGATCTGATAACTTTTATATTTGCGAAATCAGGGATATGGTCGGTATCTAAAAAAGCTGTACAATTTTAGACTGTAGGCTTCCAGATTTGTAGGCACGTTTATGCGAATGGCGCAAGTACGAGCAGGTCGTACTTCCGCCATTCGCCTTGCCGAACATAAACGTGCCTACAAATATGGAAGCCTAAAGTTTAAAATTGTACAGCATTCTTTCGATACCGACCATATCCCAGATTTCGCAAATATGAAAATTATCAGATCCGGTTGCAATAATATTAAAAGTAGTGTTTTTTTGGAAGGTGTGTTCACTCGTAAGCAAACGTCGCGGATAAATGAATCATGTGCACTTCCTCCTAGATACTCAACATTGTTTTGAAATTTTTATACTTTATTTAATTTTAACTGCTAGTAATTTTTAACTGTAAACATGATATATAGTTTTCTGCCAGTTGAATGTTATTTATTGAACTGATGAGGGGCTAAAATTTAGCTTGAAACGTTTGCTTTTTAATTATATTAAATGTATTTATGTAACTTTTACTTGTATGTCTGATGAATTGTAATATATTTTTAAATTTTAAATCGTATATCAGACGTTAAACAATGATTATTTATTTTAAGGTTAAGATTCATCGTCATATACACACTGTACAAAACTTCAATACGAGAAACTAATTTTGACATAATATTTAGCTTTTTCTGTAAACTTTACCTTAGAATAGCAATTTGGAAATGATTCGGTGAAATAGTTTAGGAATTCTGAAGGTTTAAAATTGGGAGCTTCTAAAGTTAAATTAATTTGTAATTATTGCAAAATATATCGCAAATGGGTAGTTTTTTTTTTTTTTTTTTTTTTTTTTTTAAACAACTGTAAAAAAAAAAAAAAAAATACTGTCCAACAACAGAAAATTTCTCGCAGAAAGATGTTGCCAAAGATTATGTGTATATGGAAAATATATGTTGATGGAAGAACGCGTAACAAAACGAAAGAATCAAGCACTCACGCATGAATTAACTGTTGACAATCGACATGGTTCCGAACAGAATAAATCACTAAGTCGATTTATGTAGGCAGGCTGAATAGGGGGTGCTATTTATTATAATTATTATTTACGAGGTGAAACCCGTTGAATTCGACGATTTATAATGTTTAATAAAAACCGATTAACTGAAATTATAAAAAATTAAGAAAAATAATTACAATAATGAATCATCATTTAATAAATATATTTTCAAACTTGATGTCAAGTTTGCCTGTTACAATTTTCCATATGAACATTCGCGCTCTTCACTTGAAATTCAAATCTGAATGCCGGTAAAACCAGAAATTTACTTTTAGATGCACTCGCAGTAAAATATTTAGTGTTATCTAAGAAAATACTCATTTCATTTTCTCCCACTTAAACCGTCTGACATGAACGTCTCAATCTCAGTACCAGCGGAATGTAGAAAAAATATTTAAATGTAAAAGAGCTATTGTATACAGTGACGTCATATTATTAAAAAAAAAATGGCAAGTGCTTTCACATCTACAAATAAAGCGCTTTTATTTAAAAAAAATAATTATCGTAATGAATTCAGAAGAATTCTCAGGTCAGATGACTAAAAAACAGCCCTTGTCTTTTAAGTATATATATTATAATTAAACGGAAATGACTATTATTAATGACAGAATAATTTTAATTTGTGCATACGAAGAATCTTTAATGTGTTGGTTGGTTGGTTGTATGGGGTTTTATGGCGCAAAATCCCTTAAGGGACATGCTGCGCCAAAACAGGAATCTTTAATGGGACGGTGGATGTTATTATTATTATTTTTTAATTTTCATCATAGCAATATGAAATTTTGTGCATATATATATCTCATCAAAATCATATGAACACCTTCAAAAAATTTCCAATCATATTAAAAATTTCAATTTTTGAAAAAAAAATTAAAATTTTTAAATGTTCCTCGCGTCGTAATTTTTGATATATATATATATTTTTTTTTTTGCTTTTGTCTTTTAATCATTTAAAACTCTATTGCAAACAAATATGTGTATGATTTTTTTAATCTCTTGAATAGTTAAATATTTTATAGATTTTTTTCTAAATTCCATATCGATTTTGATCAAAATTTTGTCTTTTAATAAGTAAAAAATCAAATTTGACTATCTTAATGAAGACGAATTTTAAAATGCTTACACAATTTCTTTTTAAATACTATAAGGATTCTTTCTTATTAATTTCATAAATTTTGATAAAAAAAAATAACCAAGGAACATTTCAAAAATCTAAAACGCTGAAAAATTAGTTTTGAGAGAAACAGATTTAAAGTATATAAATACCCTTACCTTTATTTTTTTTTTCTTAAAAGCTTCATAAATAATATTTTAATTGGAAAAAAGTGTTATGGTACTACTATACCTCGGAAATAGACCATTTTTACAATAGCACAATCAATAAGTCTTCAAATTATTCCGTTGCATTTTAAAAATTCGATGCAATTTCATATAATTAGAGTGTACGTACTGATAAGTAAACTATTTTAATAAAATACACGAGTATTGTTATTTTTATCTTTCCTACAACTAACTACATTATACTTTTGTAATAATTTTTTTTATTACAGTTTTAATTTTCTTTCTCATCGATTTTTTGGGTAGGTAATAAATCGCTGAATATTGTTCGGCCATCACCATCATGTATTGTGTATTCATTTCATAAATTTTAAAATACATATATTATATCCATTTAAAATTCATGCCGTGCACTCATTTTATTTAACCCCCCCCCCCCCAAAAAAAAAGCCCTTAAAGAAATAAAATAATAAACCAAAATCTTTTATTTCAACATCAAAGCATTGTTTCTTATTTAGACTCGTGAAAAATAAAGGCGAGTAAAAAATGCTATTTGCATTTTTTTTTTTTTGCAAATGCTAAAATTTACAGTAAATTTTTTCAGTAAAATACTGTTTAGTACATATATATATATATATATATATATACATATATATATGTATATGGGTGTTAACTTAATGTATAAACTTAATGGTTACATTAAGTTGAAAAACAACAAAGTTAATCTAGAGAATAAGATTTATTGTGTATTGGATTACATGGGGCACCATTTTAGGGGTGCTAATTTTAAGGAAATTTTAAATAAGTATAATGAATACCTGCCGAGAAAAAAACATACATATTATTAAAGCTTACAAATACGATAAACCATTAGGCAGAGTTATATTTAACTACAACAGTTACTCTAAGAATTTGCAGAGCTGTATCGAGAAAAGTATTTGTCATTGTAATAATGTTGAATATAATAAATACGTTAATTCAAATTACGGACATATTCTTACCGGAGATCTTGCTATATTGGCAGACACAAATCTCAGAAATTACATGAGGTATGGTACAAAATACAGATTGAGGAGAGTTGTGAGTAGAGGATTAGCTATAAAACGTTTGTCAAATAATATAGATATCTTTATTCAAAAATTAAAATATAAATATGGTTTACCAAAAAGCGTTTTTGAGGAATGGAGGCACTATATTTTAAAAGAATTTCGAGGCTTTTACCATAAAGATTTTGAGGGTGTCTCGGGAGAATCTTACAAAGATTTGATTAAAGCAGTAAAAAATCTACAGGATGATTTTATCATTACGTATGTGGATAAAGCTAACACCAACTATGCTATAATATGTAAAAAATTATAAGGAGATATTCTAAGGGAAACCTACATTAATGCGGGAAATTATCAACTACTAAAAACTACTAAACAAGTTACTGTAAACAGAGTGAAGGCGTTCTATAAAAAAATAAAATAAAAGCAAAATAGTGTGGAATTTCCTTATCTTGTAATGATTCCAAAATTCCATAAAAACCCAATTACTTTTAGAACCGTAACTTGTGGGTTTGGTTCTTACCTGGAATTTGTAAAAAAAAAAAAAAAAATTGAATATATTACAAAATATTTTCGATCAGGTTATAAATGAATATTCTTCGATAGTAATAAAAAATAGCTATGAACTTATAAAAAGTTTAAAAAAGCTAAAAAACATTACAGGATTGTATACATATGATTTCGAGGATTTGTATAATAGCATAAATTTAGATGATTTGAAGTACAGAGTTATGGATTTTTTCAAGAAATCTAAAGAGAAGGATATCAGTATTGAAATATTCACCGATTTATTTCAATTTGTTGTTTACGAAAATTACCTGTTTGAAGGTAAACAAATATATAAACAAGTAAGAGGTATTCCAATGGGGGGCAGTTGTAGCTCCATACTTGCAGATATTTATCTGTTTACATATGAAGCCGGTTTATTGTTGGAAAAAGATTTAAAGATATACAGATATATAGATGATGTTTTGGTGGTTGGGCTGAATAATAATAAAGAAATTCATCAATTTAAATGTTATCCAGACACTTTGAATTTAAAGAGTGCTTTGGATGATCGGGGAAGTGTCAACTACTTGGATGTTAATTTGGAGATTATAAACGGAATTTTAGTATATAGTATTTATGATAAAAGAAATTATTTTGATTTTGATACAATAAAAATATTAAACTTTAATAGTAACGTGCATGTTTCAATTTTTAGAAATATATATTTAAATGGTTTAAATCGTATTGCAAATTTGTGCTCAAATGTTGATAAATTGGTTGGTGAAATTTTTAACCTTTACATAAACGCCAGTAAACGAAATTACCCAATACATTTTCTGAATGATTTAACTTTCAATTTTATCGGGAAAAAAAGCTATCGAAATAAAACATTGGAATTGTTCGATGATTGTGATTTATCGATACGTGATTCCTATCGAAAATAGCTTAGCGGTGAGGATAATCACGGACTTCATTTGACGGCTTTTGAATTAGTTTGTGGTTTTCATTTTTTCCAATCTCTATTTGTTTGGTCTTGGCAAGTGAGGGGGAATGTTGTGCACGTAAAACATGTTTAACCCCGCAGTACAAGTCATAAACCTTGGCCACTTGTCTTCATGTTTGGTTTTTTCTTAGTTACTCTTGGTTTTGTTAATTATTGTTTTAGTTACAGTTTGTTAGATGTTTTTTTTCGTGTACTAAATTATGAATTTGGATTTTTCAATATATATATATATATATATATATATATATATATATATATATAATAATTAGGCAATACCTTGTACAAAGAAAGTCCATGGCTTTACTAATCCCGCCCCTCCAAATATATATATATACCGGGTGTCCCAAAAAGGACTGACTGATTTTAAAATTCAATAACTTCCAAACGGTGACAGGTATTAAAAAAATTCTTGCAGGAGGGTTATGCATAAAGTCAAAAGTTTTTTTACAGTGATTTTCAATTTTAGTTCGAATTACAAACAATAGATGGCGCTGCGATCAATAGAGGCTCAATTCAGGCTCGATTCTTGGTACTTCGTGGCCCGGATATTACATTTCCATCTCCTTTTTCTGCATAGAACAAAATAAAGGACCAAAAATCGAGCCTGTATTTAGCGACTATTGCTTACAGTGCCATCTATTGTTTGTAATTTGAACTAAAATCGAAAATCACTGTAATAAAACTTTTGACTTTATGCATAACCCTCCTGCAAGAATTTTTTTAATATCTGTCACCGTTTGGAAGTTATTGAATTTTAAAATCAGTCAGTCCTTTTTGGGACACCCGGTATATCAACAACCATAAAAATGTAATTCATCATCAAGACATTGTTTGTAATTTACACTCGCGAAAAATAAAAGCTACTATATTGAATAAAAAATACCTGCAAAATTTGTACCTAGCTAACATAAAAGTATACCGATTTATATAACATTGTAGAAATATATCATATATACCGGGTGTCCCAAAAAAGACTGACTGATTTTAAAATTCAATAACTTCCAACCGGTGACAGATATTAAAAAAATTCTTGCAGGAGGGTTATGCATGAAGTCAAAAGTTTTATTACAGTGATTTTCGATTTTAGTTCGAATTACAAACAATAGATGGCGCTGTAAGCAATAGTCGCTAAATACAGGCTCGATTTTTGGTCCTTTCTGTTGTTCCATGCAGAAAAGGAGATGGAAATGTATTATCCGGGCCACGTAGTACCAAAAATCGAGCCTGAATTTAGCCTCTATTGACTGCAGCGCCATCTATTGTTTGTAATTCGAACTAAAATCGAAAATCACTGTAAAAAAACTTTTGACTTTATGCATAACCCTCCTGCAAGAATTTTTTAATATCTGTCACCGTTTGGAAGTTATTAAATTTTAAAATCAGTCAGTCCTTTTTGGGACACCCGGTATATATATACATATAATGTTTAAACTGATTTGGCAATACTTTCTCTCTATTCTAAAAAAAAGTAACTACCGCTGTCACCGCCGCCTCCGCCGCCGCCGGTTTTGAATTTTTTGTGACCGGAGGTCTTTCTTCGTTAATATTAAAAAAACTGTTGCATACAAAAATATGAAAATCGGTAGTATTATAGAAAAGTGTTTGATAAACACGCTGATGCAGACAGTTTTCAAATCGAAGAATTATTTTAAGAGATATTTAATGCCAAAGTTGGACAAAAACGTTCCATTAAAAAAGTTTTATAGGAGCAAAAACTGTACATAGGAATTTAATCATTTTTAGATCATTTTATGCGTCAGAATTTCCTGGTGTGCAGATTGCAGTTAGTTTTTTAATTTGAATAATTTTTCGAGGTTTTATTTCAATTTTAAATTCAAATTTTCAGCATTTCGAGAAATATTTTTTAAAAATTTTAGAAAATTGTATTAATTTAAACTGTTGCCAACTGTATAAAAAGCGCAACCAATAATGTTTGCTTCAAATTAAAAATTTATTTTACACGTGACTATTATAAACAAAAAATATAAAAAGCAGGAACTCATTGAAAATTACGTCATAAAAACTATAGTTACACGTGAATTTTAAATGAGAAAGAATATTGCAAAATAATAAATTCAGTAACATGCGTTAGAAGTCCTAAATAGGAGAATTTACGTCATATTACACTTATTGCGTAAAATGAACAAAAAATAATATTGCAAAACAGTTTTAATTTAAAAATTGCGCGAGACATTTACTTGACATTTTAAGATGATCATAGTATTTCATTTCTAACAAAAGTATTTTGACGTGAATATTAAAAAGAGAAAGAAAAGTTTGGTGAAAATTACGGCAGATTATAATTGTCAGATTCAAATTGCAATTCAATCTTCCGAAATCTTTTTAAAGGCGGTCAAATTAGCGTGCTGTTAGAGTCTGCGGTGTATGAACGGGGGTTGACGAGCGTAGCTCGTAGGGGGCAGAGCCCCCTAGTGTACAAAGAAATTCCATCGCTTTTATAACCCCCCCACCACCACCAACACCAACACCACCAGCACCACAAAAAAATACATAAAGAAATATAAAGAAATATGAACCAAAAAATTTTAATTCGAGTTGAAAAATAGCAATTTATCAAATTACAACGACCATTTGGAAAACGATTTTTTTGAAGACTAAAATTTAAGACATAAAAAATCGCACGGAGTTGATCATACATTACGTACGCCATGAATTAAACATTAATAGTGTTATTACACGTAAAAATTGCAAGCCAAAAATATCACCCGTCAGATTTCATGAAACTTAAGTATTATCCACCTGAAACTTACGTAAATATCCAAGCCTTTCTTGGCTGTTCGGGAAAAGGCTTTTTCAAGGCCGTCAGATTTCTTGGAAATCTGACGGCCAATTTTAAATGAAATTTCATTCTTAAACTTCTAAACATCCGACAATATTACTTTTTACACCGTCGGATAGAAAAGAAAATGTACTTTTAAATGCAATTTGTTTGAAAGCTGTATCTCAATTTGTTTCTGAGTTATTATATTTTTGTAGTTTTTATTACTTTTTTGTCATAGTGGCAACAGAAGGTATCCATCGTTGTTGAAATTAAAAGGAAATACAGATTACTGTATAGACCAATCATAAAACGAATAAAATGCGGATTAAACCAATGAAAACCCTCAGATTTGCTTTTAATTTCCCATCCTGACGAGAACAATAACCATTTTTCCAAATGGTTAAAAATTTTACTTCAACATCAAAGCAGCAGTTTGCAAAATTTGCACCTGTTTAACATAAAAGTAGTGATTTATTAAACATTTCCTTATAAAATCTCCAAATTACTGTCTGTTTTCGGAAACCGCACCTAGCACTCTAAGTCGATTTTACTATGCAAAGGGGTCCTGCATTGAGATGGGTATTTTCTGAAGTTCTAATTCGGTGTTAATTTATAGGTTGTTACTAAGATTGGCAATCAGCCAAACGCATCTAAATAATATTTTAATAAAAATCAAAGCAGACCTGACGCATGTTCAAAAGCGACTTCCGAAAACAAAGAGTAATGTATTTTTTTCCGAAAAATACAGTTTAGTACACAGATACACATATATAAATGATTTGGCAATACCTTGTACAAAGAAAATCTATGGCATTATTCGTCCCCCCCCCCCCCCCCCCCGAAAAAAAAAAAGAAATTTCAAACCAAAAAGTTGTACTTCCAAACATTGCTTTGTAATTCAGACTCACGAAAAATAAAAACTGCTATTGGAAGGTATCAAACGCTATTGGCAAAATTTGCTTCTTGCTAGCATAAAAGTACCGATTTATGAAAAAATCCAGAAACATTTGATTATAAATTCTTCAATTTTCAGTACATGTCTTCTGTAAAACAGCATTTAGTATATATAAAAAAAACTGGATTCTGTAATACACAATAAAAAAAAAACCCATACCTATTCAAAGAAGCCAGTTTGTTATTATTTTTTTTATTACAACTAAAATCTATTAGAGTGACCAGTTTAACCTTCTTTTTTGGCAGTTTGATTATTTTTTTGTTATTTACAGATTTTTTTACTACTCCTGCATTTCTTCCATTCAGTTGTGCATCTTTTCCTACTTCGATTTACAGGACGTTTATCACGCCTTTATGCTATTCATAAAGAGAGAGAATTTGCTTCTTCTTTCTCACAACCTATAGTATTCAAACGTCCAATGTCGAATTCACTGATACATGAAATCTTAGACATTTCCAAACGTTTTTTAGAAATAAAAACTTCTTTTGAGAAATTCTTTCAAATTTTCCCGTGCACACTTTCATTCGCATTCTCAGTTTTACCAGGAATGCATGTTGTAAGTAACTCATTACTGGCTAATCATTGATAAACTGGTAACATCTTGCAAAGTACGTCCTGTGATAACTTAGTTTTCATCAGTTTATGCGATTTTGGTTTTTCATTACCCGCAAGCGCGCGCTGATAAAAACACTACGATGCCACACCAGTCGGACATTTAGAAAGTTTTGGTGATTTGTCTGTGGAAGAGCAATGAAACAATGTAGCATAAATCGATTTATCATTTTTTCTAGATCAGAAACATTATCTTTTATAGCTTTTCTGTAAAAGTTGGTTAATATTACAATAGTGACTTCTTTCAGACTACCTTCTTTGCGTCCGCCAATAGTTTGACTTTTATTTCTCCACTGCTTGACTTTGTTACAAAGCACTGTTCCCAACCTTTTTCTACATGATTTATGCACTCTTCTTTTGTAATTTCGATGCCCCTATCATAAACATTCATTTCCACTAAATGCTGGTATGTTGTTATAGCCCCATCAGAAAGCATACTGATATACCTCATTCCACAATTACTAATTGTTCGTTTCCAAATAACTTCAGCTGCCGCCATATCCATAGCATTATATGATCCTGTGTAATTCTGGTAACAATCGCACATATGTCAAGAAAATCAAATACTAAATTCCGCAGATCTCTTTTTGCGGTGACACACTCCGGGAAGTATATCGAAAGAATCTCGTAACTGATTACTAGTCCGGTCATAATATCTATTACGAGACCAATCTCCTACAGTGATGTATGCCCGCGCTTTTACCAGGTCCCATCATAAGAAACACTTATATCCAAAATATTTTTGTCTGCAATACTGTCAGATTCTTCGTGTTTTTCCCGCACCACATTTCGGGCAACTTGAAGAATGTTATTGTTAAAAGTTTGTCGCTCGGTATACTAACTGCGTAAACATTTCGAAAATGTTTTTTTATCCATTGCATGGATTCCAATAGCCATAGAAAAAACTTCTATTACTGCATGGCATTTTCCAATTCTTAAAAAGACTTCGACAAGTTTTTTATTAGCATCAAAGCACTTTTCAGCCTCTCTTGCTAGAGCACTTGAAAATATTATCTGAACACCTTGTCACATTCTTTACAGATTAACTAAATTTTAGAAGCATATACAATTGCTCCTTTGGATATCACATCTAAGGAATTATTGCAACAAACATCACACTTTATATTGCAAAGAAGGTCAGACCACATACCATTGTTCATAAAACATATGATGCATTTATCTGCAATTTTTCAGGATGTAGAATGCTTTTAAAACTAACATTTAATTTTCGTTCACTGGTACTTGCAGCCCAGCCTGATCCAATTTACTGACAACACAACTTGTACTGGCTTGTACTTGTAAATCAATTAGATTGTTCTTTAGAGCATTTTCATTTGAAATTTCACTGTTTGCAAGTTCACTGTCATTTGCAGAAACACCAGTTTTCACTAATAAACATCGTTTCTGAAGTTTAGAGAGACATTGATGTTTCTTGTTCGATGATCTGGGTTTAGGTTTATGATATCGCCGACTAATTGCATGCATTATACAGACTATTATACAACTAAAACTTTGTATAAATTATAGTTTCTGAATCTGAAAATAAATTTGCATCTATCAAAAGCGCTTCTGCCTTTTTTCCTCGTGGAGGAAGGTTATTCCAAGGAAATAACGCCATTTTGAGATCATTTGAGGTCATGCCGGCAAAAGCCGTAGCGAATACCTCATAGCTTAAATAACTTAATAACTATCAAGAGCAAAAATGCAATGATAGAAAATGATCCAATTACTGATAGCAAAAAAAACCTCACATGTAACGCCTAAAAATCGTCGATAAAATAATTAACAAACAGCCGAAAGCAGTTTCGGTTACAGTTAATGTACGCAGTTACAAAATTATTGAAATATTAATTTTGAATAGAGAAAAAAACTGATTTATAAATGTTGATATATGTTTGTTTACATTTTTTTTGCGATATTAAAGGGCCAAAAAATTGTTTGTGTACAAAATTCAAACTCTTGTAACTCTGCGAAATTCATCACATCTGCATGCGGTTTCTCGCAAACGGCTTAAAACAGAGTGGAAAATAATTATATGCGCAAAAAATTCGTTTTTCGGATCAATTTTGCTCAAATTAAGGTCCACTGTCCCCATTAATAAATAACAGAAATTCAGTCTAGTTAGATACAGGAATAAAGGTTCATATAAAAGTATAAAGGTTATAAGTTTAAAGTATAAAGGTTCAAAGGTTCATAATCCATCACTGACACAGTTATAACAACATATATTCATGGAGAAAAATTATCTGTTTGCTGAATGGCGTCGTTTTCCTCATCGGAAACATTTCGCTTTAGATATTATTTTTTATCATTATTATTTTCTGTTATTTTATTTGCATAGATTACTTAATATTATTTCTCAATAAATAATTAGTTCTTCCGTGATTAATACATAATTACACGCAATAATTTTATTATGGCTAAATCTTAGGAAAACCATTAATTTTTTTTTCTTTTAAATACGATGATACATTCACTCGTGAAATCACGATTCTGATTGGTGGATTGTGATAAAGCAAACTACATTTATTTTATCGAGAGAAAAGTGCAACCTGATTGCCATCATTCTGAAGAAATATCATAAAAAACTTTTAAAATTAAAAATAAAATACCAAAATTGAAAAAAAAAAAATAGCTTGTTACGGGGTCATCTACAAATAAACAGCTTTCATTGTAAAAAATAATTATCGGAATCGGTTCAGTAGAAAGCTCAGGGCTGTTGACTAAAAAAACAGTCTGGTCTTTTAATAATATAAATTGTTTTTATTAGTTCCTCACACAGGAAATTTTTTTTACCGATCGAATCGTTTATATTAAGAGTTATAACCATTTATTTTTAGAAGCAGTTCTACTACAAACTGTTTCAATATTAATTTAAACAGCTTATCTGCAATAAAATATTAAAAGTTTCATTTATGTAGATTTTGTAATATAGACAAACACATTAAGGTAGACCCAGGAGAGTTCGCGTTGAGAGAATTCGACGATATCTCTCATTGAAACTCTCAATTTACAAGGCAGAAGCCAGCATAGGGAAACTAATGTATTTTCACCTAGCCTCCAAATTTCTTCAGAGTCCTAGAAAATTTCGCTAAAGATGAAACAAATATATCAATTTCAATCCATCTTTACAAGTGACACTAGTGTGAAAGGTACTCCTTTATTTAGCGAGAGAAATATTCCTTTGATATTTATGAGGATCTCTTTCGCGTGAGAAACTAGATAGTGAAACTACATATTGACCTGACGTCAGGTTCCTGAGTGCAGCCTATAGAGAAAGGGCTTATTTATGAGCTCATGTGTCACGTATGGTGAGTGGCTTTTGTCCTAGACGGAAAAACGAAACTGATAAAAGGGAGATGCAGGAGCATTCTCGAGAGTTTTTTTTTTTTTTTGAGTTCGTTTTTGGAAGCTAAGGCTCCAAATAGACTTTAGCCGTGTAGAGGAGAAATCTCTCACGGGTTAGCTTCGGAACATTTTCCGAAGCACAGTAAAGAGTATACCCAGGTGTGGCGGTAAAATTTCTCAACCCCGGAGAAGACATCGGAGGTCCCTAGACCTTGCTCGGACATTCACAAAAAGGTCGACATTCCTGTCACGTATCACCGACTCTCATCTTCAAGAATTGTGAAATTTAAATAAATAGAGACATTCTCACTGAAAGCAATCTGCCTTTCGAGGGCTGGACTTGATTCTACAAATACTTTATTGACAGCTGAAATAGAACCCATTTATGAAGAATGTTGTACATACGACTTATTTAATCTAGAAAAAATTATTTAATTGTTTGTAATGCAATAAAATACTTCTTCGACTTTAAATAAGACTCGGGCGTTGAAGTTGCCCGCTACCTCACCACCCTACGACATCGGCTTCTGTTACAGCGTGGTAAGAGAGATCTCGCACAAAGAGATTCGACGGGAATGAGTAGCATGCTCGCAGCGATTCCAGGTAGTTGTACAGCAGCATTAGTGTAGCGTCTACATGAAGGTGCACATTGATTATTCCAAGTGTCTTGGATAAACTTATTGCTATTTTGTTTTGTTTTTTTTCAAAAGTAAGTGCTTGAATATTCATAACTGTTCGTGAGAATTTTTATAGAACGTCAGTAGTACAAAATATTTTGAATTTAAACGATTTCCTTATAAACTACAACTAAGGATGCGAACACCAACAATTCATTTTAGAAGTGGTCATGTTCAAATAAAAGGCCGTGCAATCTCTATTACCCAAATAGGAGAGTTTACGCATTTGCGACTTAAGAGAAATGACGCATTTCCCCATAAGTTTCAGTGCTATTAGAGATTACGCAGCTTATTAATAAATTTGCATAAATTGAAAATTACATATAAAACACATGAATTAATCAATTTTGAAATTATTTCGGAGAAACACATAATTATGAAAACTAAGTTTGACAACAAATTTGTTTGCAAAAAAAATATATTTGGAGATAAAAATTTTATAAATAAATTAATAATAAGTTGTTATTAAATTAATTTTATGTATAATTATTTTTGTTAATAATTTAATAATATAATTGTTAATAAATTTATTAAATATGTATATATATATGAGTCATCCTCTGAAAAGTGGCAATTTTATGTCCCATGGATCTTGAAGACATATTTTTAAAATTTAAAAAAAGAAAAAGTGATTTAAACTATCAATATTAATCAGTTATACATATAAAGTGTAATTATTTGCTTATTTAAATTGAAATTTGATAAATTTAATCTATTTTTTAATGCAAATGTCATTCCCTCACTATGTCCCCATTCACATCTGTAAGAAAGAAAATGCTTTCTCTGCCATTGCAGCACGTATATTTATAATTATTTTTTCTCAATCCATTAAACACACTTAAATACATGTTTAGCCATTTAATTATATTTATATTTTATATAATGAATGAATTAGGGCACTTTTTAATGGTGTCCCTAGCATTTGGCGTCAATCCCTCACTTAACTATAAATTTGCCATCATTTACTTAGTAGAAAGCAGCACATGCTTTATACAGTGAATTCTCGATAAGTCGAATTCGACGGGACCGGCAAAAATATCCGAGTTATCGTAACTTCGACTTATTGAAAATCCTTAAATACATACAGAAAAAATATAAAAAATAATTCAATCTTATAGACAGGAATTGCAATTATACAGTAATAACGGATTCTGGCAAAATGAGCACTAAAGAAAAATACAATTTAACAGTACATAACATAAGGTACTTGCAAACTCAAATTTTGTGAAAAAAACTTGTTAATGATGACTGCTTGAAGAAATTTTTTTGTCTTTCACTGGTTAGAAATTCGCTCACATTTTGTAAACAAATGAAAAGGGAATCGTACACACCGTCTCTACTTTCAAGATATTGCTGTAGTGTTGTCATTGCCACATGTGCTTCTTGATTATTTGGTGGTGAAACGCAATTTACTTCCTCGTTATCTTATTCAGATGCAGGATCGTTCTCCACCTTTTTTATTGCTTCAACTATATCTCAATCACTAAGTTCTCCATAAACTGCAACATTTTCGTCAATATTCAAAATCTCAGTATCATCATCTTCAGAAATAACTTGATCTTGTAGATTTTCATTCACAACACATGAGTTCACATTGCTTGCAAAGAGACAACATCTACTGAAGCAATTTTTGATAGTGATTTCTTTCACATCGTTGTTCCAGACACTCGAAATTAGTCTAATTGCACATCACACTTTTGATTTATTCCATTTTCGTCATCCTCGATTGCGTTCCGTTCTAGACGTTTTCTGTAGGAATGCTTTAAACATTTAATTATTCCCTGGTCTGCTGGTTGTAGCTTAGAAGATGTGTTACAAGGGAGAAATTCTAACTTGATAGATTTCAAGTTAAAAAGTTGACTGTGAACTGTGCACTGATCAACGAAAATCAACACGTTACGTTTTTTAGCATGAAACACTACATCCAAATTTCTGATGTATTCCTCAAAAAATATTAGTGTCATCCAAGCTTCTGATTAGATCCGTTACAGTGGTGTAGTCGTACAAAATACAGAGGGCATACGTTCTAAGCAGAGGGTATACGCTCAAGTCAGAGGGTATACCCTAGTGTATATATACTATAGCTTTCTTGAGAAACAGAGGGTATACGGTGTTCCTTAAAAAATTCCTACATCCCTGGATCTGTACTGTACGGGAAGTGACTTTTTATGTTTGAAACAGTGAGGATTTTTGTATTTACCGATGAACTGTAAAGGTAATTTTTCTGTTCCAGAAGCATTTGCTCCGACAAGGACAGTTAAACGTTCTCTATTTTGCTTTCCACTGGAACATGATTCCGCCTTAAACATTATCGTCTTGTTAGAAAAATCTTTGTTAAAAAGTCCGATTTCATCCATATTGAAACTGTCGTCCACACTATAACCTACAGGAAGTTTGGGCAATGAAACTGTCTTCCATTCATCACACAGTACATCAGACACATCTTTTGCTTCACCGTGTAATGTCCGAAACACGATGTTGTGTCTGACTTTAAACTTTTCTTGCCACCCTGTGCTTGCAGTGAAGGCTTCCACATTCAATCATTTTGTGAAATCCAAAGCTTTCTCACGTAACATCGTACCACTTAAAGGAATGACACTCTTCTGTGTCCTGTAATATGTAAACCATTTTACAAAGGCTGTTTCGATACCTGGGAAGGCACACGTCTTCATCCTTTTGCACTTTGGTTTGGCAATTGACTAATATCTTTTGAAAATGCTTTCTTTATCTTTGAGTATGGTAGATAGCGTATTGGGAGATATACCATATTTCAGGGCTATATCTTTTTCCTTTAAATTAGGATAGTCATCAATATATTTTTATCAAATTTACTTTTTGTTCTAAAGTAAGAATTTGTAATTTCCGCTTCGATATTTTGAAACACCCAACTGAAAACGTATCAGGATATGAAAGCAATAAACACTAAAATGACAAGACTCAACAATAAAGTAATGAACTTCAAAGAAATCTCAATAGAATCGAAAAAAAAAATCCTTGCATAAAAGCGTGGGAAATTTGACCAATTATTATTCGCTTAGCCACCTGCTCTATTTCCAAAGAATACCTGTTGAGAAAAGGGAATGCATAAAAGTGAAATGAATGGGGTGTGGTAGGGGTGGGACGATTTCAGCTGAAATCCCAAACTCTCAGAGGCTCCACGTTGACCGATGTAGGAAGTAAAAATAGCGCCCTTCAAAGCCGGCGAAGGAGTGTAGAAAAGTTTTATCTGACAGAAAGTGCTAGTATTTTTGAGCTGCGGCTGAAAAATTAAGAAATTAGTCGAATTTGGGTTTATTCTCTATCGGAAAAAATCGACTTAAAAGATGTAGACTTCGACAGAACGAGAAAGTTTAACACTGAATTGTAATAAAGGGGCCAGGACTTCGTATCAACTTTGACTTAAACGAATATTCGACTTATATGGCTTCGACTTATCGAGAGTTCACTGTATTTGTCTAGGACAGTTTGTACAAAAGTAAAGTGAAGTATCCATCTTGTTGTTTGCTCAAAAACGTTCTTGAATAGTTAGTATATGGCTTTGAAGTACTAGATCAATGTGAGTATTTTTATTACGCGTTATTCCCTCATCTATTATAAATTTAATAAAAACTAATGAAATGACTTTTTATGTTGTTATATTATTAGAAATGTGTTTCAAACGATATTTAGAAACTGAAAATATACCCAAGACTAATCACTTTTGTATAACATGGTTTTCAGAAGTATTTTATCATTCCCTCATAATTTTAATATGAGGGAATGATTTAAATTGTGAGGGAATGATCTGAATCCATTTATATATGTACTAAACTGTAAAATAAGAAAAAGCAATGCGATAAAATACACATTAAAAAAATCATAAGACTTTTAATTACCGTAAGTAAAGATGATACATTTTTAATTTTTAATTTTTTACGGGGAGAAGTTAAAAATAAATAAATAATTTTTTTTTGTACTATTTTAAATAAATATTAACTCTTCTAAATGCTAATGCTTTATCATTATTTTTTTAAATGACATAGAGTAAAAAAATAATATTTATTGACAGTATGACTTCTGATTATAATTTCTTTACTTTTTTAACCCTTTCAAGGGCGGTGGTATGTTTATGAAACCACTTAATTTTAATTCTCAGGCCACCACAATGGCACCAGGCTTTTTATAAACTTTTATGTATTTAACATGCATGTGAAATATATCATTTTGCTTATTTACAAGTAAATATGTTCTTAAATTCCGGTGCCAATCATTTATTTGAATATTTTACCAATGGAAGTGCTTTGAAATTAAAATATCAAAAGAACTATGAGATACAGTTTGGTTCATATTATTTTTTTAATATAAATATAGCAATAAGGTACTTGTAGTCTAAATTTTGAGATTTTTGATCCAATTTTATTGGGCTGCAATTTTCTTTAAAAAACAGCCACTTTTCAGAGAATGACCGATATATATTTTAATTTATGAACAATTAATTTGCTAATTAAATCATTTTGTTAACAAAAATAAATTTTCTAGTAACACCTATAATGTTTTGGAAAAGCTTTCACCCATTCCAAGTAGTTTAATGCAATCGGAATCAAAGCAAAACACAGTTCAACTAATGATACTCATCCACAAAATATACATGAAAAAAGACTTAAGAAAATTGCTGCTACAAAAAAAAAAAACAGCTGAAGATAAGATGTTTTCAGAAAAGTGGGATAAGAAAACTGAAAAAGAAAAAACGAAGATCAATGAGGATGAGTTCATTGAATGTCTGGAACAGTACAAGGAGAGACAACGTCGACCACTGACTGGATTCAATGTATTGCTTGTGGCAGGTGCCTGTATGAAAGTTGCGTGATTTACTACAATACATCCATCGATTGTGGACGATGACAACTATAGTTAGCAAATAAAATACATTGAACCTGTGGAAATGCAAATTATGTAATTTTCAAGTAAAATGTGATACAGTACGTGTCAATATTTTAAGCACAATAACTATTTTAAAATAAAACTTTAAATATTCACTTCATTTCAATACCTGTCTTGAATATGTTAATAATAGCAGTTTTAACACCATATTCAATAAAATTATCTTTTAAATTTTATTTCAAACCGTGGAGTTTAAGAATAGAACAAAAATAACTGTATCAAATGTTTAAGCACAAAATCGTTTTTATGCAAATTTTACGAACTGATGTAAGCGATTGCGAACGCAAACGATTTCTGGGTGTATAAGAAGCAGTCAGTTGTTGTTTTTGAGTTAGTACAAAATTCCTAAGTTGAAAGAATTTTCAGAGGAGGAGGTGATAAATATCTGGAGTATGAGGGCAACACTTAAGTATATTTCTGAAGTTGCAAGTGCATTAAAAAGATCAAAACGAGGTATCCATCAACTTTTGGCTCGTGGTAATGATTGCAAACAAAAATTCCGTTCACGAAGGCCATTAGTGACTACTTTGCGCAAAGACCGCCGCATCAGAAATTTGGCTTCAACTGGTAATTGCTCTCTTTCGCAAATAACACATTCAGTTTGAGGCAAATATCGAAAAAAAAACTGTTCATAGAAAAGTTTTAGAATCGGAATACATTAAAAATCGTAAAATGACTCTGTTACCATGTCTGAAACGACACCATAAATAAGCTAGATTATTGTGGGCCAAATAGCATATGTCATTTCATGATAAGTGGCTGAATGTCATATTCAGTGATGAAAAAATGCAACCTCGATGTCCCTCATGGATTTAAGTACTATTGGCATGATCTCCGCAAGGAACATAGAAGTATATTTAGCCGACAACGTGGTGGTGGTTCTGTAATGGTAAGGGAAGGCTATTTTTTGTTTCTAAATTCTAAGTTTCAGACCTCTCTAGCATAAATCAGTGAAAACTCTGAAAACTATCAAGAGCCACTTGCCAATAATTTACTTCCTGTTGCCTAGGTTTTTTTTGGGGGGGGGGCGAAAAATGGTTACTTCAACATGATAATTCTTCGATCCATACATCAAACTCAACTTCAACGTGGAAGAATTCGAAAAAAGTATCTGTTTTGAAATGGCCAGCAATTAGCCCTGATTTAAACCCTGTGGAGTATATGTGGGATATTTTCACTCATGAAGTTTATCCAAATGGAAAGCAGTATTTTTCAGTTAAAGATTTGAAAGATGCCATTGAGAGCGCGGGGTTTAAAATTGAACCAGAAACAATACACATCTCCATTTTATCGATGGAAGATCGTATATTTAAAGGAATTAAGCTGAATGGAGCAATAATCAAGTATTTTTTTTTATTATTCTTGTTCCACTAAAGAGTAATAAACTACTGTGCTTAGTCTTTTGACACACTCATTTGTAATCTTTTGATAAACTTTATTATTTGAGATAAATTTTAAACCACAAATCTGTTAAATATCCTTTTAAAACTAAAATCTGTAGGTTATGTGAAAAGGAAAGTAACTTCCAGTCGATAAAAAAATTTTATTTTGAAATTTTATGTTGTGCTTAAACTTTTGACATGTACTGTATCAAGTAGATTAATGCTATTTTGTAATCTCAGTAGGGCTAACTTATACTGATATTTCAATCTTCTTCTAAAATTAAAATTCTTTAATTTTAAAATTCATTCTTTTTTTTTTTTTTTTTTTTTTTTTTTTTTTTTTTTTTTTTTTGTTTATTTAAAATTTAGGTTGAAATGTTCCCTCCTGACACATTAATATTTACTTACAAAAACCCACAACAATGTCATTTAAGTGCAATTATTATTTTTATTGTAGTTATTAATAATAATCTATTCTGCGCAATCTTACAAACCCTGTAAGGAGAGATTGTGCAAAATACTTTTCTTGGTTTTATTGCTGCTGTTCTATTAAATTACAGAATAACGACAAAATAACAATGGAAATGCATAACAAACAAAGAAAGTCAAAATTATTCATGCATAGTTTAATAAAAAATTAATATTTAGATTTTTTATCTTTATTCTTTTGCAATGTGCGCAGAGAATCTTCGCTTTACCTTATAAATTGGAATAAGCGAAAGGAGATTTCTGAATTATTTTTTACACAGAATTAAAAAACTATATGAGGTAATTTTCCCTTTCTTTCTTAGCAAAATAAACAGGAATATTGACATATAGAAAATAAGAACCACTAAAATCAAGATAAACATCGCCATCAAAAGAAATCTTTTCACTTGAACTAAAGTAATTAAATAAGTTTTCGTTCATCTTTTAATTTATAATGTTTTTCCGTAAGTATAGAGTAAGTCATCATTAATTAAATAAGAATAATGTTTTAATATAATTTATATTAAATTGAAAACAAAATTTAACTTGATTAATCTTATGAGAAGAATGGTCAATGTTTAGAGGAGTAATTAACAAAATAATTCAGAATTGTAGCTCCAATTCTTGTTTCAATAAAAGGAGAAAATAAAGTTTGCATCTTTTATCTTAACCAAGAAAGTTAACTCTAAAGACAGTAACAAAAAAGTAAGTTTTTTTTTTCTACAATTAGAATAATGAACGATTAATCAAAATATAAGTCACTTTACTTTAAATTGAATACTAAACAGTAGCAATTGTAATAAAGTCTAAAAATAAAAATATATGGAAAGTGATCAGGTCTAATAAATAGTATTCAAATTACTATTATTAGAAAATATCATTTATCTGTGCTATATAAAATAATTCATCTACTCCGTGATTAGTAAAACTATTATTCTAATGGGTATTCTGTGTCATTTTTTGAAAAAAATAATTTTTAGAAATGATACATATGAAATACTGTTAAAATCTTAGTCATTAGAAAAAAGATAAAAATAATAATGATCAATCCATACACCAGTTGTCTGAAAATCTGGATATGCAAACTGTAAAATTGTAAATCTATGTAGAATATAAATTGAACATAAGTTAAACAAATGATAAATAATCCTCAACTATTAATGAAAACACATGAGTTACTAATGTCCATAAATCAGTTATCAACAACACTGATAATTTTAGAAAAGCATAAATTACAAAATAAATAAAAAACTAAAATGTATTATTATTTTTTTAAGTTTTATATAATCTAAACTAAATCTTCCTTTTAAAAATATTTTTGTTTTATGTAACCAATAATGCTTTTGGAAAAACAAAAAGTAATATATCTATAACTCATTCTAATCTTTATTACTACTAATCGATGTATTAAATGAGTTTTATTTTAATGTTACTTATAAGTACCACCTTTAGATAAAGTGTTAAAGCCACATAAAAGGTGTTTGTATTTAGAAGTGATAAGTAACCTTTTGTTTCAATATAGGCCCCATTGGTGGTAACTTTGCCAAGTTAAACTGTTACAGTTTTGAGATAAGTACAGTCGGCGTAAAATATACCATAAAATCTAATCAGGAAATTGCAGTACTGAAAACAAATTACTGTTCTACTTTGAATTATGACTTATTACAACTTATTTTAAAGGAAAAGACTCAAAGTAGCATCTTCATATTGAAATTAAAACAAATTATTAGTAACTAGCTTTCTAGTATTACATTAGAAAAAAATCCAAAAATTCTAACGTTTAACATCTGCTTTGCTGAAGGTTTTACTCGTTGATATAAATCTTCATTGAGTTAATTTTATGCATATTTGTACATTTTCAATTCAAAACCATTCTCGTTGTTCTGCGTTGTTATTTCGTTAAACGAAACAAATTTTATAACACTTCAACAATTATAGTGGACGAAAAAAAATGTCGAATTAAAAACAGGTGAATGACTCAAAAACTTGGGAACCGCTGGTCGAGATGATCTGCATAAAATATTTGCCGAAATTGTTTTTAGTATGACATAATTGCATGAGAGTAGATTATGTATATATACAAGAAGAGAATAGCTATATAGAAAGGAAGTATAGATATTCACATGATTTTGTGATACCGATTTGTTTATTTAGATTATGAATTATATGTAAAGAAATTAAGATTTCTTTTTAAAAGCTATTCGTATGTTAGCAAAATAAATCAGTGGAAACTATAAAAATGTAATATTCTGGTTTGGAGAATTTTGTTTATGGAATATTTTTTATATACGGTATTGTACTTTTTAAATAAAGATTTATTAAAACAATGCTTGGAAAATACACATGCTTTACCGAGCGGAAACTCATCCATTTCCAATGACGGTATATGAATATTCAGATTTTTAAAAATTCGAAGTATACAATCTGCTTAAAATTCTAATTCATTCCGGCGTGTCATCAATCTTTGGATGCGTATGTAAAATTGACATGTGAAATAGAAAAATGGGGGGAATATAAATGAAGAAAATATTCCATTTCCGAAAAAATACCTAAAGTGTAACATATTCTGAATAAAATTGCATACTGTACTTTTTTTTCTTCAGATTTTATAAATGTGTTTTTTGAAAATATAAATGACGCAACATGGCTTTTGTGTGCCAAAGATATCATTCACATAATATTTTTTAAATGTCTTAAAACAAAATTTAAAAATGAGAAAAAAAAGATCTCTATTATATACATTTATTTTTGGCAAAAAATGCAGATATTCAAATGTAAAGTAATATTTAGAACAGCTTGTGTTTTCAAGAAATTAAAAAAAAATCTAAAAATTCTGATTGGATATTTCATGGGTTTTTTTCTATATTTCTTTAAAATCAATTACTTTAAAATCAAAACAAGCTCTGTAAATCCATGTATTCTGTATATTTATACATTTTGTGAGTCCCTTATTTCAATAACTCATAAGAGAAATAATAAATAATTTAAATTAGAAATATTGCAAATTTTAGTTGCATTTTTCAAATGTGAATCTTACATGTTTTACATTTTATAAGCTATTTAATATCACTGATAAATATTTTTTTTTTTTTTTTTTTGTCAAATTAAAAAATACATGAGCATTTGTTTTTCAAATAAAACTATTTTGAATAACTGTTTTTTATAAGATATTGTAAAGGAGGTTTCATCCCAATACGTATCCGAAATTATTAAATCATTTCTTATTTAATTGACATATCCATTAAATTTCAATACTTCTTCAGTTGTAAACTTTTCTTTCAGAAGAATACTGTTAAGTCTTCACCCACCCTCGCTATCCACAATCAAACCTCGAATTAAATGAACTTAATATTGGAGACCATTCTGCCATCGGCATTGTACACCAATGGAAGGTATACTCAGATCACGATTCAAACAAGCCCTGGTCTATCATAAAATCTCGGCAAACATATGCCGCGGTACGCAAAAAAACGCTAAAAATCTATTTAAAATGTAGGGGAAATGTAAAAATATACTTGTCTACATTATGCTTAAAAAGTTTAAGCGGATTTATTTTAAATGTGTTAAACAATCGCCGCAAAACAAAAAAAATAAAATTTAAAAATCGTAAAAAAATACGTTTCTTTTAGGCGTTCGAAAGGAACATTTTTCTTTCTCTAAATTAATAATGATTGAGAATGAGCTGGAAACTTGCACAACTAAATTTTTAATCATTCTGATTTTTGTTTTTTTTATATAAAAATGTATCTCAGTTTTAGTAACAATTTTGATACGACTTTAGTAAATAATTTTATAATTAACAAAATGTTTTCATTTTTTTTTTAAAGAAAGAAAAGTATCTGGGTATATTTATTGTATTCAATTAGAAAGTGAACATTCCACCATATGTGTTTAGGACGATAGAAATTTTTCACGTAGATTTGATATTACTATCCACAAACACTGGTATTTCCGAATTCTCTAAAGTTTATGAGAAAGTACTTTTCTGTCTTTATCTATTACCGTTAAAAATTTGCAGCACACTGTCCAGGCATTCGACTTTTTTAAAAAATAATTATAACTTGACATTATTATTAAGTATATGTAAGAAAATTATTCACCATAATATCTTCGGAATCAAGTTAATTTATCGTTATGTAGACGTTTTCAATGAAAACTATCCAGTGACTGGACAGTTCGTTGCATTTTTTTAACAGTTTAAAGAACTAAAATATTGCGTCAAATGTAGGCGATAACGTTTGCAAATTAAACATTGGTGCACATTTCATTATGTAGTTGATCCCAATTTCAAAAATATGTGACGAACTAATTCAGCGAAGTACTTCAAAATATACACAAACATACTAATCATCTGACTGTTTTTTTGAGAAATCTATTACGTAATCGTAATTTGTTTCTATTCTGACAGACAAATGATCAGATAAGCTTCGTAGTATGATGAAATTACTAGACAGTTTGCTGCAGGTTTTTAACAGTGCACACAGATCTAAATTGTGCGCGCATTAACCATTTTTCTGGAAGCTCATTTCATTCGAAATAAATTAAATCTTCAGCTAATTATAAGAAAAATATGTTTAGCTTTGTTAAAATTGCTGAATTAGTTTTTGACACTTTATATTCTCTAGTAAGTAGGTTAGACCCCGGTTTCATGTACACAAATTGTTCATTATAGTGTGCTCTTCCGCCTCTTGTACTTCGTCTAAGGCCTTTTCACTCACTCTATAAAAATATGTGTATCAACTTACGTGGCACTCCCTTCAGCCAGATATAATTGGTGGCATACATTATTTACATTAAAAAGTTAAACGACACAATGTGAAACATAATGCGTCACAATTTTATCAAATTTATTGACCTGGCGAACTCTGCGTTAGAGCAATTTGGTTTACGACGGGAGGAGTGGTGGTGGTGTGTGTGTGGGGGGGGGGGGGTTAGAAAGGCTTTGAAATGTGTGAGGTATTTGGAATTAGAAGGAAGAATGGTTAACTTTGGAAACTTAAAAGGTTATTACACGTGGGGTCAAACTCGCTTCAAATTCCAGGCGTCTCCATGATAATCCTATGGCTCCAAGGGAGTCGCTTCAAAAGCAAGCAACTTTCTTCTGTCGGCGCGTCTTTGACGCCTGAAATGAAGCAAGTCGCCAGTAACAGCCAATTAAATGCTTGGAAATCTGACGATGGAAAAGCCTTTCCAAGCACAACCAATGAAATGTTTGGAAAACGTAAAAAGTGACTTTCATAGGCGGGAAATCTGTCGAGTCGCAGGCGATTTTTGGCGCTTAAAATTTTGACGTGTAATAACACTATTACGAAGCATCCAAATGTTCGTTGAGAAAATGAATTAAAGATATTAAAAAAAATATCATAATGATTTAGAGGAGAAAAAATTAGTCATGTAACTTATGTATTTATGAATAAATATAGTTGTAGAAAAAATGATAGTTTTTAGTACAATAATAGCTGCATTTAGACTTTTAATTATCAGTGAATTTCGTGGCATGAAATGCGGTACAGACATGGAGAATGTGCGATTTATAACAAATGAAGCACTATGACAAATCATTGTATTATTTCAAAAGTAGCCAGGAAGGGGAATGAAAATTAAGTTTTCAGTAAAAACAATTCACAATAAGTGAGTTGCAATATTAAATTTAGTGGCAATCTATTAAAATATGTGTGATTTCAACATCACAATTACACTTCACACTTGATCAACACTGTCCGAAAAATGCATCTCCGTTTAGGAAAATTTGAATCATTGTGATTGTATCCAAAAAAATTCTACTAAAAAATTCCATTTATTTTTATGACTAGAATATTATATCTTCTTTTATTTATTAATAAACAACAATCAGAATTTATGGATTTTCTACGCTTTAAAAATTACATTTTTGTTACATATATCTCAAAAGTTTTATAATTTACGACATCTTTTAAAAAAAAGACATTAAAGGAGAGCTTTATTTAATTTAATTAAATCATTTCTGAAATTCTTTTATTCTTTCTTTATAAGAAATAACCATTCATCAAACTTATTTGAAATCCATTTAAAGTAGTCAAATACAATTGGGAAACATTACTGAAACGTTTAATTTTATTGATTTTATAATGCAGTAATAGGAATATTCGCTATTGTTCTATGAGAAACTATTAAAATAATCACTCTCTGTGTCAAAGACATTTTATATAAAATGAATTTTTATTTAAATGTTGGTCTTTTCTTAAGCAGAATAAAGTAAATCTCTTACAATTTTTAATACTTTTCACGTTATAGAATGTGTTTTAGAATGTGTAGCTAATGTTTACATTAATATTAAAGTTTTTAATCATTTACTATTATAATTTTCATATTCAATACAAATTCCACTAAAATCATTTTTTAAAGTTACCGAATTCGTATAAAGATAAGTATTAATAATACGCTTCTTGAGTTTTTAGTCTTCTAATTTGTTTATTTGTATGTACTGCTTTCAAAGACTATGCTTATTGTACAACACGTGTGTAAATTTATGGCATGTTCCTCTAAAAAATTGACATTTAAAATGTTTGGAAATATTTAAATAATAAAGAAATGCACGTAATAACGATGTAACTGAAGAATTCTTTACATTTTTAAATTAACGCCATTCTTGCATTTAGTATCAAATTTGGTTCTGCCAACCGAAAAGCAAGAATATTATAAAATTAACTGAAATGATTACTCATTCTCATGTGCTTATAACTTTTTTCTATTCAATTTCTATGTATTTGCTACTCTACAATATCATAACTCTGAGAAACCTACACGATTTTTTAAATTACGCAGCCACAAACTGAGTAAACAAAGTAAGGCATATAACAACGACCTAGGCACAACCTAGGCAGCATAAAAATGTTCTCAACATAGGTTTGATATCTTGTGCTTATTAAGCAGTGTAGGAGTGGAACTTGACTCATGGAAATTTTCAATTTCTCTGCATGACTAAAAACTCACCTCTTTTTGAAATATATCTGTTTTCAACACTAGAATTCCAGTGCCCTGTATGATGATTATTTGTTTTATGAATGTGTTAGTCATTTCGCCTTATCGTTTCTATTTATATTGATTGCTACACAGTGCTGTAATTTTATACACAGTGCATGGATATATTAGGATAAATGATAGATTGTCATTAAGTGAGATCTATTTTATTTCCATAAGTTAAGAGTATAAATCGCTGTGGTGAAATGTGAGCGTTTTAATTATAGATGATTTTTGCGTAAAAAAGAGTATATATTTTCTAAAAAAATATATATTTAGTAAAGAATTCAGTAAATTTTACATATTATCTCTGATCACATTATTACATTTGGATTGATTGTTTAAACTTCACTTCAAAATACCTCTTAATATCGACTTTATTTAAAAGATTATTAAAAGATATATTTTTAAAAGTAATAAGAGGCATTTTGCTTTTAGAAAAATGTCTGTCTATGACATATTTTATTTCTATAATTAATTCTCTGATTGAGATATTTATAATATGAAATATTATGTACGATTTTTAAATGTTATTATGTTGATTTTAAACTAAATCAACATGGTAATTAGAAAAATGTCTGTATATGACATATTTTATTTCTATAATTAATTCTCTGATTGAGATATTTATAATATGAAATATTATGTACGGTTTTTAAATGTTATTATGTTGGTTTTAAAATAAATCAACATGGTAATTAAAAAAATTACCATCTTGATTTATTTTAAAATTTTATTACTGATATTGATTTATATTTTTAATCTTTAAATGCAAAATGTATTGCATGTTCTTATGTTAACGCTTTAAAATTGTTAATAAAAGCCAGTATATATAATTTTGGAGTTACTGTGAGAAAACCTGTAAAATAGATTTTGTATTTGCATTTCATACAGTTATCTAACTAGTATCAAAAAGCCTAATATCATTATTAGAAAAGATCTCTTCATGATTTCTATTTCTTTATTTTTCAATTTGGTAATTAAAAGGTATTGATACATATCTTAAATGTACGTGAAATAAAATTATCTCCTTTTAAGATTTCAAATAAAACTTCTGATTAGAAATTTCAGTTAAAGCAAATGTTTAATAAATAAAAATTAAATTATGCATCACTACAAATGAATTATCTCAAAATATATCCTATGTACAAGATGCTAAGTCTTGTAACAAAAGCAACACAGCATTTCATGTCTATGATTATTTTGACTCAAGATTTTTTGAATTTACAAAACGACTATTTTAGAGAAACAGAAAATTAATTTGTAGTGATATTCGTCTTTTGTGACGATTATTTCTTTCTTTTCCACAGTAGATCAATTTCACATGTGATTGGCATAAGTAACATTAATTGTATAATGACTATTAGGATGAGGTGTATAACAGAAATTCGACTTTTGTACGAGTTTCTATATTCCTGCAATGCTCCCATGGTATTTGTTATTCGTCAGCTTATTGTATATTTTCATAAGTCATATGTTTATAGCTAAAATATAAATCTTTAATTTGCTACTCTAATGTTTTTTATGACTCTCCGTATCTCAGTGGTTAGAGAATTGTGCTGCAACACTGCACTTTCGAGTTCCTTCTTTGTACATGGCACACTTTCACGGAACTCTTCGGACAATTTCAGTGAACATTAGATGAGAAATGATTGTTTCGTAACTAAACACTTTGTTATATGTATCACGCT
The DNA here is from genome assembly GCA_963932465.1 of Maratus speciosus. Classification (NCBI taxonomy): domain Eukaryota; kingdom Metazoa; phylum Arthropoda; class Arachnida; order Araneae; family Salticidae; genus Maratus; species Maratus speciosus. The sequence continues at coordinate 172,866,096 of OZ010792.1, read as the reverse complement.
GTTCATCTCACCGGGATGATTGCTATATATGGTACCTCACAGATCGCTTGTTATTACAGGGAATTACCCGTTTTAAGGGAACCGTAGATCTTTAGTTGAGCAAAAATCGTCCCTTAAATCGAAAATTAGTTTTGTGTGTATAATTGCTCTCCAGTTTATTCTGAGCCATTTGCCAAAAACCGCATGTAGATGCGATTATTTTTCGCAAAGTTACAAGCGTTTCAATTTGGTTAAAAAAAAACTATTTTTCGGCCTTTTGATATGCTTTAAATCTGTTTTTCTCAAAACTGATTTTACAACGTTTTTAGATTTTTGAAATGCTCTATGCGTCATAATTTGATCAAAATTCATGAATTTGATAAGGAAGATTCCAGATATCGTTTACAAAGAAACTGTGCGTGCATTTACAAATTCAACTTCATTAAGATAATTAAATTAAATTTTTAACTTATTAAAAGGCAAAATTTTAATGAAAATCGATATGGAATTCAGAAAAAATCTGTAAAACAATGACTATTCAAGGTATTTATATATAGATGCACAGATTTGTTTGAAATAGAGTTTTAAGTGATTAAATTTCAAAAGCGAGGAAATATATCAAAAACTAAAACGCATGGAGCATTTTAAATTTCATTTTAAAATTTAAAAATTAAAAATAAATCATAAAATTATAACAATATTGCAAGTTTCTTTTAAGGTGTTTTATATACTTATAGCGAGACGTATATTTCCACAAAATTTCATATCTCTATGATGAAAAAACCTTTGTTAACATCCACCGTCCCCTTAAACTGGGCAATTTTTTATAATTATTTCGTAAAATAAACGACTACTATCCGTGAAAAGAATGGTTTTTCTAACTACTTTTGTATACAGCTATCTCTATCAAAATCTTTATTGATCATGTTTTGCTCTAATCATAACATATACTAAATCATACATCAGTAATAAGAAATAACAATATATCAGTAATAAGAAAATTTGGTAACTAGTATTTCCCGTGACATCTTCTTCTGTAGTGTTTAATTCAGGCGGTTCCATGCGGTGTATCATAATGTTGGCGCAGCAATATCAATAATTATTCGCCTTGTCTTAGTACAGGTATAATATACGCTGTAAGTCGTTACGTATATAGTCATAAGTAACGTATACACTGTTTTAGAAATCGCTATTTTTCCTGTCTTCATCTTAAATACTGTTTAAATTATATCTGGAAATGTCTAACTTTTGCCCAACGCAGCTTCTGTTATTTCCACAGTAAAATATTTTTGAAATATGTCGATAACAAATTTCAGCATCTGAAATAACGATGATGAATTAACGCTCTTTATGAATTTGATCACTTGATGAAATGAACTTCTTAGGTTAGAGGATAAATTTGGTCAAATCTTCTACACAAAATATTTTATCATACACTAATCAAAATTTTAATATTGTAAAAAGCGTTACGCTGATATTTAAAATTTCTTAATATTACAACTAACTCACAAAATCCAAGGGAAACATTTTATAATAAAATATATTTAGAAAGACATGAAACAGAATTTTTGGATTAGCATCATTTAAACCACAAGTCTACAATACGTTCCTACAAGTGAACCACTTTTGGTGCTGCTCGCACCTAACTTTGAGCCCTGGTGCATTTTAAAACCTTATATTACGAAGTTTTAGTATCGATAAAAGTTTTTTGTTAAAATTATATATATATATAATCAATGTTCAAGGACAGAACATAGAGAGATTATATGCGGTTTGGTACAAAATTTCGTTTAAAAAGATTAAACACTAAGGATTTTATAAAAAAACGATTAAAAATCAACGTGGATATGTTTATACATAAACTAATGAACAAATTTTGCTTACCAGAAATAACTTTTCTGGAATGGAAACACAATATATTAAAGGATTTGAGTTCAATTTACTGTGGTAAAACAGGGGGGATTTCGTTGGAAGAATATAAAGTATTAAAAGATTCTATCAAGGATTTACAGAGTAATTTCGTTATAACATATATTGATAAGGCAAATACAAATTTTGTTATTATTTGTAAAGAGCTATACTGTAATCAATAAAGACATTGTTATAACAATGCACATAATTATAGGTTGTTAAATACCAGTGTAAAAGAGATAGAAAGTAGAATTGCTGCTTTTTATAAAAGGTTAAAATACACACAACGTAGTAAGGAATTGCCTTATATGGTTTTGATTCCTAAATTTCATAAGGACCCCATTGCCTTTCGTACAATTACATGTGGTTTTGGCACTTATTTGGAAGTAGCTAATAAAAAGTTTTTGGATATTTTGCAGAGTTTATTTGAAGCGGCATTAAAACAAAATTACACATGTATTATAAAAAATAGTTTTGAGTTACTTAATAGATTGAAAGGTTTGAGTAATATTAAAGGTCTATATGTTTATGATTTTGAAGATTTATATAACAGTATTGATTTAAATGATCTTAAAAATAAAATATTCGAATTTTTTAAGAGGTACAATATTTTGGGTAAAAATTTGGATCATTTGACAAATTTATTTAATTTCGTAGTTAATGAAAATTATTTATTCGATGGTAAGCATGTGTTTCAGCAGATAAGGGGTATACCTATGGGGGGTAGTTGCAGTTCGGTACTTGCAGATATTTATTTATTTTTATACGAGGTTAAAGAGACAACGGATAAGGATTTTTTAAGTTTCGGATATATTGATGATGTATTGTTAGTAAGGATTAACGATTCCAATATCGATTTAAATTTAGACTACTATCCCCAAGGTTTGATATTAAAAAAAACTTCATATGACGAAAAGCATGTAAATTATTTGGATCTCACTATCGACATTGGGAGGGGTGGTTTACGGACTAGCATTTATGATAAGAGAAAGGATTACAACTTTGAAACTATTAAGATATTAAATTTTAATTCCAATGTACATATTTCCATTTTCAGAAATATCATTATCAATAGTTTAATAAGGATAGTAAAGTTAAATTCTAATCATAATAGTATAATAAATGACATTATAAATCTCTATCAAGATGCAATGGATCAGAATTTTCCTGTTGGTTTGTTAAATAGTTTGGTAAACAGTTTCGTCAAGGATAAAGATTACTGCGACGCTTTACTTTTGGCGATTAAAAACATTGCCAAATAATCGTAGGCTTTATAAGGAGCTCTGTCTGGATGCGTCGTTCTTTTTGAATCGGGTTGCTGCTTTGGATGGACAGTTTTAAAGCGTTCTTTTCGAATTCGGTTACTGCTTTGGATGGCCAGTTTTAAAGTTTTCTTTGGCCAGTATGGTCTTGACAGATATGGGGGAAGTTTCATGAGTAATTGCCGGTAAAACCCAGCATGCAAGTCTTTAGCCTTGCAGTCTGTCTCCATTGGTTGTTTTCTTTTCGTTCATGATTTAGTTAGTAAGTTTTTTCCATGGTTATTTTGTTAATTTTCTCTGTAGTTCAGTAGTTTTGGGATTGGATGTGTAGTGTGTGGTTTTTGGTATTATATTAACCTTTGAAGTTCGATGGCATGGCTACGTCTTCAAGTGGTTCTGTTTGAGTATGGTTTATGTTTTTATGAATTGATTAGATAATCGTTAGATATGTTTTAGGCAATTGTCAGGCATATTTTGACGCTGTAATTATTCCTTTTATAGTTTTTCCCTATTCTGTTTATTATTTCTAGTTATAGTTTTTACAGTTTGGTACTGTTTATTTTTGTTCTTCTTTGTTATTTATTATTCGTTCATGTTATTTTTTAGATTTTATGGTTTTGTTTAAAGTGTTAGTTTTATTCATTAGTTCCCATTTTGTTCAGTTTTATTAAAAAATTGCATTGAGTGTGAATATACATTTATAATTATGAAATTTACAAAAAATAGAATTTTAGATACCGGCAAGAAATGGAATTCATTAGAGGACCATTGTGCTCGGTCGGTTCCTGATAGCATGGTAGGGAACGGATCGTTAGAAAGTAACCATGATTTACAAGTGGATTTGGTTGGCTACGAAAGTAAAGGAGTTGATGATAGCTTTTGCAAAAAGAGTATGCAAGGTTTAGTTTTTGAGAAAAATAAAAAAATGTATAAAAATTATAAAAATTGTGAAAAAAATTATGTAAAAAATTGTGAGTTTGATATTTTTTTGGAAAGAGGGGAAGTTGATGATGTACGGAAAAGGAAATCGATCAGGTATAATACCAGATATATTTATAATAGTCATTTAATTAATGAGAATTACGATGGCGGTGAAGGTAGAGATAACGGTGTTAAATATAAAACTGGAACGTTTTATAATTCAAACTTAAAAAGGGAGATGATTTTCAATAATCTCAAATTAAGAAAATGTAGTGATAAACGTTGTAAAGTATGCCCGAGTGTGGGCTCAGAGTATAACACTATCGGGGACATTAGGTATTTAAAAGTATGTAAGGTTTACAACAGTGTTTATAAACTTAGCTGCAAGATATGTGGAATGTCTTATATAGGTCAAACTTCTGACCCGATTAATAAGCGTTTCAATAACCATAAGTCTGATATCAGACATTGCAAAACTAATAAAGAAGAACAAGAGATTGAAATTAGACATTTCAACATGCATGGTATTGAAAACCTGGAATTAACGATTTTAAAGATTGTCCCTAACAAAAAAGAAAGATTGTTATGTGAAAGTGACATGATGATTAAATGTGGTACGGTTTACCCATACGGGTTAAATGTTATGTTCAATGGAACTAACGTTATGAAAAAATTAAGAAACAGTTTATTAGAAGTTTCAATATACGAACGTATTGAACATCCCTTGAATTATAAATTCAATAAGGAGATGGACCACAAGATAATAGCAAAGGAATATGACAATATTAATGAAATTAAAAGTTCAATTCTCAAGAGTGATTTCGTGGGAATAGTAAGAAATATAAAATTTATTATATTTAACGTGAAAAAACGTTTTATAGGTGATTTGTTAAACTTATTGTATTCACATAAGAGTAACTATAATATAGATTTGGCTTTGGACATTTTGAGGTATAGAATTAGTTCACAACATTTGAAGGAAAATCTGGGCAGAAGTAACAACAATAACAACAAAATAGTTAATAGAATGTATTTTGTAATGGATTACATAGAAATTAAAAAACATGGTATAAATATGGGCAAGGTATTAAATAAATACAATGATTTGCTTCCAGATAAGAACATGGAGATTGCCAAGGTTTATAGATACGATAAACCTTTAGGTCGTATGGTTTTTAATTATAATAATTTTTCAAAAGAAATTGGTAGAAACAACGATAATAATTTATGTCATTGTCATGATCCGGTTTATCGTGATTATGTCGATGTGGATCACGGGCATGTATTGACCGGTAATTTAGACATTGTCAAGGACAGAACATTGAGAGATTATATGCGGTTTGGTACAAAATTTCGTTTAAAAAGATTAAACACTAAGGATTTTATAAAAAAACGATTAAAAATCAACGTGGATATGTTTATACATAAACTAATGAACAAATTTTGCTTACCAGAAATAACTTTTCTGGAATGGAAACACAATATATTAAAGGATTTGAGTTCAATTTACTGTGGTAAAACAGGGGGGATTTCGTTGGAAGAATATAAAGTATTAAAAGATTCTATCAAGGATTTACAGAGTAATTTCGTTATAACATATATTGATAAGGCAAATACAAATTTTGTTATTATTTGTAAAGAGCTATACTGTAATCAATTAAGACATTGTTATAACAATACACATAATTATAGGTTGTTAAATACCAGTGTAAAAGAGATAGAAAGTAGAATTGCTGCTTTTTATAAAAGGTTAAAATACACACAACGTAGTAAGGAATTGCCTTATATGGTTTTGATTCCTAAATTTCATAAGGACCCCATTGCCTTTCGTACAATTACATGTGGTTTTGGCACTTATTTGGAAGTAGCTAATAAAAAGTTTTTGGATATTTTGCAGAGTTTATTTGAAGCGGCATTAAAACAAAATTACACATGTATTATAAAAAATAGTTTTGAGTTACTTAATAGATTGAAAGGTTTGAGTAATATTAAAGGTCTATATGTTTATGATTTTGAAGATTTATATATCAGTATTGATTTAAATGATCTTAAAAATAAAATATTCGAATTTTTTAAGAGGTACAATATTTTGTGTAAAAATTTGGATCATTTGACAAATTTATTTAATTTCGTAGTTAATGAAAATTATTTATTCGATGGTAAGCATGTGTTTCAGCAGATAAGGGGTATACCTATGGGGGGTAGTTGCAGTTCGGTACTTGCAGATATTTATTTATTTTTATACGAGGTTAAAGAGACAACGGATAAGGATTTTTTAAGTTTCAGATATATTGATGATGTATTGTTAGTAAGGATTAACGATTCCAATATCGATTTAAATTTAGACTACTATCCCCAAGGTTTGATATTAAAAAAAACTTCATATGACGAAAAGCATGTAAATTATTTGGATCTCACTATCGACATTGGGAGGGGTGGTTTACGGACTAGCATTTATGATAAGAGAAAGGATTACAACTTTGAAACTATTAAGATATTAAATTTTAATTCCAATGTACATATTTCCATTTTCAGAAATATCATTATCAATAGTTTAATAAGGATAGTAAAGTTAAATTCTAATCATAATAGTATAATAAATGACATTATAAATCTCTATCAAGATGCAATGGATCAGAATTTTCCTGTTGGTTTGTTAAATAGTTTGGTAAACAGTTTCGTCAAGGATAAAGATTACTGCGACGCTTTACTTTTGGCGATTAAAAACATTGCCAAATAATCGTAGGCTTTATAAGGAGCTCTGTCTGGATGCGTCGTTCTTTTTGAATTGGGTTGCTGCTTTGGATGGACAGTTTTAAAGCGTTCTTTTCGAATTCGGTTACTGCTTTGGATGGCCAGTTTTAAAGTTTTCTTTGGCCAGTATGGTCTTGACAGATATGGGGGAAGTTTCATGAGTAATTGCCGGTAAAACCCAGCATGCAAGTCTTTAGCCTTGCAGTCTGTCTCCATTGGTTGTTTTCTTTTCGTTCATGATTTAGTTAGTAAGTTTTTTCCATGGTTATTTTGTTAATTTTCTCTGTAGTTCAGTAGTTTTGGGATTGGATGTGTAGTGTGTGGTTTTTGGTAGTATATATATATATATATATATATATATATATATATATTTTTTTTTTTTACTTCAGCATAACTTGCTGTAAATATACTAATTTCGATGCCACTTATCGGACTATAACATAGAATCCTTTCTAAAAAGGATTTAAAAATATACATTAGTCAATAATAAATATAAAATATTGAAAAAAAAGTGGAAAAATTCCTTCAAAGACCTACGAATTTGATTTAAAAAATTACAATACTATATTCATATTTTTGACGGGTAAAAAGGTGGAGTTTTTCAAAAGTAGAGTTTTCCAGCTACTCTAGTTGAATGTCAGAGCTACTTGTCGTGTTTGAAGTGATTAGTGTTTTGGACGTCGCACAGTGGGACTTTTTGATGATCTAAATGGGCAAAATCCATTTTTCCGATTATCTCAGAATTTCACAAAACCGCGAGAACTGGTAGCTGAATGTCTGTATTTTTGAGATTGTTACTAGTTTTGTCGTAAAAAATCAGAGGTGTCGATTGATTGCGACAGTAAAGTAACCATTCGCGCAGTTGGTTTAGGGGATTTTCAAACGTTGTTCAATTTCCCTCTAAGTTTGAAAGCATGTTGTGACTATTCTGTTTTATATGAAAGCATGAGTTTACTGATCTATTGTCACAGCTTTGCCAAGTTCAGATTTAACATATTTTTGTTTGAAAATAAGAGATATTAAACCTGCTTTACCGCTTTTTTCAAAGGCTGAAATTCTGGATAATCCTTGATGTTGTTTACAAATTTAATCTTGACTTTTAACAAATTATTCTGCATTGTTCAGCAATAAGCATATTTAAAATCAAAGTGACATTCCTAAAGTATTGAAAAATTAAACAAACTCCTGCAGATAACTGCAGATCAGTTAAGTTTTTATTAATAAACAAGCATCATATTAACTTCCAGTGCATGTATGTATGTTTAGTTCAAATCTTGCATGTCCAATTTAAATAACTTTTAATTATTCTATTGAACCGAAATAATGAATACATGTGTACTATGAATGACAATACAGTATTATTATGATTTAAAGAACGTAGAAGTTTGTTCAGAACACTGTTTCTACAGGGCTTCACAAAAATTCAGATTAAAACTTGCAAGTTAATTTGAAATCAATTTCAAAAATCTGATTGATCTGAAACTTTGCTCAGGATATGTAATGCTGACGATAATGCAATATTATTATAATTTATGGAACGTAGTAGTTACGCTTTTTTTACAGGGCCACATAAAAGATTAGTTCAAATCTTGCAAGACAATTTTAAACCACTTTCAAATATCTGACCGAGCTAAAACTTTGCCTAAATGTGTTTTTCTGATGAGAATTCCATTAAATTATAATTTGACAAACGTAGAAATTACGCATTTTTTACAGGGCCACACGAAAAATCGCGGAAAAATTGTTGCTAAAAAGAAGAAATTTTGATAAAATTTCTACAAAATTACTATAGGTTATTGAGAAACGCAATAGAATTTTTAAAATTGAAAACGAAGTGCGTAGTAGTTGTATTTCTTTTACAGGGACACATAAAAATTTCGGATACATTACCGTCTATATGCAGAAATTTTATTTCAAATTGAATAAAATTTATATAGTTTATTTATTCATAAAACAACATTTTTTCAATCTAATAATTTTGATAGCATTTATGTGTTTTACAGGGTACCACAAAACATTATTTTTTTATATGATTCCATAATATATATATATATAGATAGATATATAGATAGATATTTCTTTTTCTTCAGGATGACTACACAAATTTCTCGAGCAAGTCTGTGTACGCAAAAATACAAAAAAGAAATAAATGTTAACTTATATGTGTGCATTAAATTGTTTCTTACTTAATTGTAAAATAAGTAGGTCTAACGTATGATTTGTAATGCATTATATAGGGTGCCCACTAAAGGCCTAGACACTAGACAACACGTTTATGGATACAGATGCAGTCGCTCGGCAGTTGACAGTTTGGGGACGGACTTTGGTGGACACACTGCACTTTTATTTTAAGACATTGTTGTTAAATACCCAAATATTTATCACTGTTTGTGTATTTTATTAGTGAAGCATTCAAAAACATAGGGAAAATTTATTAAATTTCAACGAAATAATTTTGTCCACCTGGATCGTCAAAACGTCCCACTGTGCGTTGGTAGAAATTGTAATATATGACCTAATTAGTCACAGAATACTTATTAAACTGTATAAAAAATATTAATTTGCTTTATGATTACTTTTACCAAAAGACACAACATTTAATATAAGAATATTTCAGTTTAAACATTTGAATCTTTATTCCACCCGACTTCAAAAGAAAATAGACTGTTTATTTGTATTTCACACAGAAAATAATAATTTTCAATGATCTTGAAAGCTTTTAACAGAAAAAAAAATATTGCTTATATACTTATCGTCATTAAAATCGTCATTTAAAGATTTCATAAGATTCTAAATTTTTTCTGTAAACATGATGAAAAAATTCAGCTTTCTTTCTGCTTGAGAGGCATTAAGGGCATTTTATAAAAATGAAGAATACATGCATGTATTATTGATCTACTCTCAGTTTTTGTACGTGCTCTCTCTTCTTTCTTTATTGTTAGGGTTTACCAAGGGAAATTTTATAATTCAAATTATCTCATGCCATAATTAAATATTTTAAATATCTTTCCGAATAAAACATTAAATGTTTACATCAGAAAATAAACAAAATAACTTGATTCTCCAAGGTGATTATTTTTGTTATTTATATTTAAAAGAACTAAGATACAGTAGTAAATACAGTAATGAATGGCTGTATTTTAAAAACAAATTTAATGCATCATTTTGTTAAAAAAGAAGTTTCTCATATTTTAGAAAATCCATGTAAAAATGAGAAACAATAATATTGTTATCGATTCCTTTTTTTAATAAATAATGTACTCCTAATTTTTCTGTTTCGTAATTCATTTCCTTAAAATAAAACCTAGCATTAAAAAAATGTAAAAAGACTATTAGAAATATTTTACTCCAAAATTCTCCTAATGGGCTGCTAAACATACAAGCTTAGTACTTTTAATCTTCTAACTAATGCGCATCTTTGTATGATGTCTTCCATTTCCTGCTGTCTTCATTAGTTTTGATGAAGTTGATAGTTATTTGCATAACAGGAATTCCATTACTTGGTATTAAATCATATTTTATATTTTAATGTCCGAGATCCATTTGAATGAGAAAGTCTTTAAGCTTTATAAAGTGACAGTGAATAGACCAGAAATTATTAATGTGACAAAATAATAGGTTATTAGTTGAAGTATCACACAGAGTGATATTCTCTTAAATGATCTGGTGTAGCTTTTTTTTTTTTTTTTTTTTTTTTTTTTTTAAATATCTGTGGTTCTTCTATCTGTGGTTCGTTTGTTTCATTGTATGAATTACATAAATATTTATTAATTTAAATTGTAAACATTGTACGTACACATGTAAAGCATACACATACGTACATCTATATACATGAACATAGAGAAACATCCAAACAAATAGATATTCAAACATTAAATAAATAAATCACAAATATATTCAAACACCCGTTTTCACTTTTCTATATTTTAAATTCGATTTTAAAATTTATTTCTGTTTATAACATGATAAAAAATACCGTTTATCTGAGTTAAATCAAATCGTACTAGTAAGAGTTATTCCTTCCAGAGAAGTTGCTCAAAGTCTCTATTCATAATGAATAATCGATTTTCATGAATATCAGAAGAATCAGTGAATCTTTATATCTCCGAAAGTTGTTTGTGTCCCATAGTGGTTAAAGGAATCGTTCATAAAAAATCAAAAACATAATATTATGAAAAAAAGCTCTCAGTCTAAAGTATTCTGTGGGACTATTAAGTAATTATTTGACCATATTTACTGTGATTCCGTAAATACTTATACAAGTATGCGCATTATTTAAAATTTTGCAAAAAAAAAATATTTTTTTTTTAATCTGGAAGTTTTAATGATTCTTTCTACATTATTTCTGCTCCTTTGCAATCCTTCACCCTTTTGATTTTTATAATGTCAGTGGATCTAGCGAATAGTTCAATTACATGCTTTAAATTTGAATTTTTTTTATATTTTACCGTTTTATTTGATGATTGGTGAATGTCTTAATATCGTTAGTTAACATAAGCTGGAAACAAATGCTCAGCTGTTTATATGAATATAAATACGAAAGGATTAAACTTAAGGGTTTAAACATTCGTTATCGTCTGCACGCAATAGAAATTGATTTAAAAAGATTCATGCTTAAAATTTATTTTAAAAAACAAAAAAATGAATTGAGTTTCTGTTTACAAAAAAATTTTGATGCAGTTTTAATTAAATTTCATTTAATAGTACATTTTCAATCAATGGTATATAATTTCAAAAAATGCGATCTTTAGGGGTTTAAAAAGTTACATTAAAAATTAAATTTAATCGTAGTAAAAGATAAATGTTAAAGTCTGCTGCTGCCACCATCAAAATGACGTCAACACTACGTAAAAACAGGTTTGTCCTTTATAATACAGATATTAGATGTCTGAAACTGAAGTTCATTTAATTTTTCAAAATGTCATACTTAATTTGCACATCACTATAGAAACACAGAAACAGATTCAGATCATATTTTAATCGAATTTAATGTAAATAATCCCTTATAAGTGATAGTAATCGATTGAAATTATTTCGCCTATCCCAAATCAATGTATGCCATCCTCTAAATATTAATCTATTTGTAAATCGCTTACGGTCGATATTATGAAAGATGCAAATGAAATTTAAGCAAATATACATATCATCATAAGTATAAAGAACGTGTTAAAATAAATTTCCAATTTTATAATAATTTTAAGATTTTTAAAAAATTTAGAACATTTTAAACGAAATTTTAAAATGCTCAATGTGTCTTAATTTTTGGTATATTTCTTTAGGTTTTCATTTTAATAATTTTAACTCTTTTTACTTACAAATCCACGCATCGATTTTGTAATCTATTACCCAGATACTTTTTTTTTTTCTGAATTCCATATCGATTTCAACCAAAATATTGCCGTTTAATAAGTTAAAAAAGAAATTTAATTAATGCATACACAGTTTTTTTATAAGCAATACCAGTTTTCATTCTTATCAATTTAATGGATCTTGATCAAAAATTAAGATGAACGGATCAGTTCAAATATCTAAAAACGTTGAAAAATCAGTTTTGAGAAAAACAGATTTAATGTATATTACAGGATCGAAAAATCGTTTGTGGACAAAATTCAAACTCTTGTAACTTTGCGTAAAAGTAATAGCATCTGCATGCGGTTTTTCGCAATTGGCTCAGAACAAACCAGAGAACTATAATACGCGCAAAAATAATTTTCGATTTATGGGTCAAGTTTTTCATAAATAAAAGTTCATGGTTTAAGCTTAAAAAAATTATTTATATTTCGCGAAAAGAAAATGCTCTTTAAATATAGATAATATATTTCTATTTAAAAGTATCAATAAGCAGATGAATCTATCGCACTTGTGTAAATTAAGAACATCTGGAAACGTATACTTTTACAGATACAAATTAATTTTCGTCCTTATTTATATTGCATAAATCTATGCTATCTCAAATCGTCAATTTCTTTTTTTGATTTTAAAAAACGCCCGCATTTCGAAATCAGTATGACATATATTATTCTTCAGTTTAATTCGCGAAAAGTGTTGATTACAAAACATGTTATTTACATTAAAACTTGATTATAGACAGATAAATGATAAAGTATTTTAAAGAGCACTAAAATTAGCTTTATAATCTGCTTACCTTCGCTCTGTTGTCGTTGGATTATTAAAGAACAGCGAAAAATTTAATCTTGATAATGTGATGGGTAGTGAACATTAATTTAGACTATCATCAGCTTCCATTTTGTCGACACGATTTTGGGGGTACATTTGTATTTTTAAGCTACCATCTCTTTGCGCTTTATAAAATAATTTATAAACATAACATTAGTTTTACGAATGTCAATAATGATAACGTAAAGCGTGTTTAGAAACTGATTAAACTTGTTCTTAACTCATCAGATAAGGTTACTGCATCACATATTTCCAACCAACGCACATTTATAATAACAAATCTACATTAACCCGGGATTACTCGCGCAGGGTATGATATACCCAGGGTGCGCACGGTTAATACATTTCTCACCGCTATTTTTCGAAATGTAATCTTTAAATTATTTTATCGCAGAATTTATAGTCAATATCATCAATTAAATGGCATGACTAATTTTATTTGAATTAATTGGTGGCAAAGTATAAATCGTGTATATCTTGGATATGCGTGAGCCAGAACTTGAAAACAAATTTATTTTTAAATACGAAAAAGCTATATTTCACACACATAATAAACCGAATTTTTTTTTAACCAGAATTCTGGTGTCAGTCATTAATTTCAACATTTTTGCAATGGAATTGCTTTACCCCTGAAATGGTTATGCTGTTTTACAAATGCAACTCTAGCCTTCCTATTCTTAGTAGATAACAAACGTGTTTTAGCTGTTCTTCTGCCATGTAAACCATAGAGGTTTAGGCATCGTTTGACTGATGAAACGTGTATTTCTATGCCGTAATTTTCTTTCAATTCATTTTTTTATTATTACAGCGGACTTACGACAATCACTTGTAGATATCATTTTTATAATACAGTCAACATTGCAAGTTGTTTTTTTTTTCGGATGACCATTATGATACTTATTTTCGATGTATTTTTGTTTATTAAAAACTTTATTCCATGTATAATAACAAGTTGCCGAGACACGTTAAAAGAACGATCTAATTCCGCTTGCAGTCTACCTTTTTTAAGTGAATTTACAGCGGCTTTTTTGAATCACTTCAATATTTTTTACATTTTGGCACTTAAAAATAATCACAATAAGTCAATATAAACACTAACTGAAGCTATAGCGCCACTGACACCTTCAACAATTAAATGCAAACTAATTGTCAAAATACTTTTGAGTTAAGGAGGTGTCATATTTCTTCGGTGGCGCCGAATGTAAACAAACAAGTTGAAACTTGATACATTTGAATAACTGCAGTCATAGCAGTCATATAGTCATAACATGCCCTCAAATATAGGGAATATATTTTCTTTTACATTTTTATATTAAATAAAATAAGAGATAGTATAAGGTTGTCAAAATACTTTTGAGCGCTACTGTATTAAAAGTCAGAAAAGGAACAATTTTTTCAATTAATAATTTTTGCGCAGCGACAAATTGAACATCGATTTGTGTTAAATGGACCCGCTCCGCGGTTCTAGTGTTAATTTACATATATGTCAAACAATACTCTTTATACACTTTGTAAAAATACACTTAACTCTTGAAAATAATTTTTCAAACTGTGTTGAAAATTATTTTTTCTTCATTTGACATACTAGCATATTGCACGGTTTAAAACAAATTGGCGTTTCCCTAAACAGTCTTGTAATTATTTTATTATGTTTTTCAATTATGAATTTCTTTGAAGTAATGAATTTAATTTTGTACACTTATGTTAAAATATAGTTTAAATAAAGACACAGTCGAAGCAGTTTAATTGCTGGTATGTTTTTCTCTATTTAAACCAATTAAGAAAGGCATTTTCCAATTTTATCTATTTGTTGCGTCTGTGCATTGATGTGCCCATAATGCTATTACTTAGTTATCAAAGTCTAATATTTTGTATGAATACACAAATATAACCAATTTAAAGTGATACTTCACATTTTCTTTTATGTCCAATATTAATTTGAATTTTTAAAAATATATTGATTTAAAAATTTTTTTAGAGGTAGCGTACAGGACTAGAATATTTGAAATTATAAATGAGAAAATCAATAATGTGAAAAAACAAAATTAATTGGTGCTAAGCAATTTACCACAATCTCAATAATTTGTATTTTAGTCGGATTAAATATATAAAATATATATATATTTACAGGATGATTCATAAAGATGAAGTCAATAGCCTATATCCTTAAATATTACCCCTAGGCACATACTTCAAATTAAAAAGGTGCAAAATTTGATGATGCATGTTGAAACCCCCAGGGATGTGTTTTTGAGAAAATAAATAAATACTTTTTTTTACCGCTCCTGAAGATTAAAATTTCCAATTAGAAAATTTTTCTTTATCAATTAAGGTTCGATTCCAATCTTTATACCTGCAAAATTCACAGACAGATTAAAAGCCAAAATTCGCGATTTACAGCACTTAAGCATACCCCTGAGCAACGCGATATTGACGCAATTGGAATAAAAGGAATGAATCATTGACAAAATTATACGTTATTGAAACGGGAATATCTCTGTGTGGTTTGAAGATATCAAGATTTAATTTTTTTAATTTTATTCAGAAAAGGATGATGAAATTTTTTCCAGTTGGAAATTTTACATTATGGGCGCCTAACAAAAAAAAAATAATAATAATAAAAGAAAATTGTTTGCGAATTTTCTCAAATATACATTCTCAAAAAAAACTGTCAATTTATGAGCGTTTGCCCTTCAATGTTTACGGGCTACAACCTTATTTGACGAAAAACAGTCTGATCCATTAAATAAACGGTCTTTCCCATAGATACTTAAAAACTTAAGGGCAATACACATATTTTTACAGTTCTAGCACATCTGTTACCAAAAATACGGATTAGTAATTGAATATGGATTTTTTTTACGGGGTATGACTGGAATCACTGCAGCCGGACTCTGCCCGTAATTTTACAGGGATTTTTTGTGTGTGTACAATCCAGTGGGTTGAAACTTGTGTGTTTAAATTTTGAATTTGCTTTTATGAAATTTTGTCATTGTAGGTATGCGTCTAAGATAAATATTTAAGAAAATAGGTTATCGGTTCCATCTTTATTATAGAACCTTTATATGTCATCGTAATCAACTAATAATCCTCCGAAAAGTATGGAAATTATATTAAATTTTTAAAAAAATGCATATTTAAATATTATAAGAACTCCTTTATAAAATAATATCATTTATAAAACAATATAATTTTGTAAATGATCATAACAGCTTTCATATCTTAAACAAGAAAGAAAAATCGTGCGTCAAGCATATATTATGAAATATTTTCCAACACATTCGTAATAATGGTAAAAAACTGCACCGTTTAAATTTTATGTATGGAAATACATAACACATTTGAAAACTCAATTTCAGCTGTTCCCATCTACAGTCGGGAAATCCGAATTCTTTGTTCAGCACTGTATATATTGTATTGCCCTATTGTATAGTAATCATCTTGTAGCGAAATTCAGGGATTTATATCACTTTAATTTGAAATAGCGTAATGTTATTAAAATACACTTCAAACGATTTTTCCCCATTGATTATAATGTAACGGAATTCTTTTGAGCGCCCCTGCAAAACTATTAATCCCACATACTTCATATACAATACCAAACATGCCTTGATGACACTAAACAACTTTTATCAATAGCATGAAAATCCGAGTATATTTACGGGAGTTAGGGCGTGGACAGATGGCCAGACAAACAGACGGACGGACAAATTGAATTTATAAATACTTTTCAACTTTGTTGGAAAGTGTTAAAAATGAGACTCAAAAGATTTTTTCATTCGTACATTTACCATTTCAGATTACAATATCTTTTCGACCTTATCTTCACATGTGCAAAAATGATGTTTTTTCATAGGGAAAAAAATGGAAATGCATTTATTTTCCCTGACAGTACATAAAGTTAGAGATGTAAGTATTAGGATGCAAATAGTATCCTTAAAATTTCTTTTTCTTTCAGAATAGCAATTCATCTTAAAGTGCATACGTAAAAATGAAAAGTAAAATATGAAACTGAAAATGAAAGGAGCGAAGAAAGATAATATTTAATAGAGAAAAAAAATGCAGTTCTTTTGGATAAACTTATTCCTTTTTATGTAACAAAAAAAAAGGAATAATTATTTATGTGTACGGGAATAGACTACAAAACGATTACATATTTATTCCTTAAATTTTTAATTAGGGATTTTTTTTAATTAGAACTTTTCCAAATAGATTAAAATTTGTTTCATTTTGTAATTTCTTGATTTGTTTTTATTTTTTTAATAGTTTTACCAAATAGTTAATTTACTTTATTTAGTAAATGCTTTAGTTATTTTTACAAACACACTTTTTCATTTGTTTAAATTTTAGCGTAGTTTTCTAAGTTCTCCGCTAAAAATATCGATTTTTTATTTTTTAAATCGGTTTATTATAATATTAAGAGTATACGGACGAATTGCTTTTTTGTTGAAAAATATCTTTCTGTCTCAGAAATGCGTTAGAGTGAGACAGTGAACGGAGCGTGAAACCAGTTCATCACTTATCACTGGCAGAAAGTGGACAGCTGGCCGTAAAGAATATCTGTCACAATTTTTCTGCAGATAATTTGCTCGAAATATGTCTCTGAGCAAAATATGCAAAACTAGTTGGATGTGCAAATTCCAAAACTTTCTTCAACCTCATGTATTTTAATATTTCATAATGTTGTTACAATGTCAATATGTAATTTTTATTTTATTTTTTATTAGTAGTATGCATAATTTTATACACTTATCGATGGTACAATATTGAAAACTGCACAAAAATAGCTATTCAGCGCAACCCCGCCGGTGCCTCCTATTACAGCGCCTCCTACCGCGGAATTTTTCAAAATTCAGGGAGGACCTTCTTGCCATGGCCAAAAACACACACACAAAATTTGGTTCAATTCTATGCAGAACTTCATACACTTTTTGATGGTACAGTATTCAAACGTTCTAAAAACGAGCAAAAAACGTTCTAAATGGCAATTTTTGTGATCGGTAGGGGCTAGAAACTTGAAATTAGGCATGGTACACATTTGTTACATATAAATAATCATTAAGAACAGTTTAAAAAAATTGGAATTTTAAAAGGGGTGAAAATGTTCTAAGGGGTGGAAACGTCCTAAATTGCGACACAATCTCAGGAAATATCAAACCGATTTCAAAAGTAATGGTAGAAAATTGATGGTGACAGTCCCTGCCCCAACATAGGCTAAATTTTATCTCGCTAACACTACCATCTAGGGGTTGCAAGAGGAAAACATGTTCTAATTTGCGTTTTTTGCACAACTGAGGTGTCTAAAATTTTGAAATTTGGCATACTAATTACAAGATGCAAATGCTTTCTGAGAATCGTCGAAAGAAAATTCCAAATTTAAAACGTTGAAGTGAACGAAAAGCGTTCTAAAAACTTTCTAAATTATAATTTTTAGGTAATCTTATCAAATACCAAATCGATTTTCAAAATAATGGTTTCAAATTGGTGGTGATACAACCTGCTGAAACATAAACTATATTTTATGTTGGTGCCACTACCACCAGAAGGTTTCAGGAGCAAAAAACATTCTAAATTGCGATTTATATTATATTAAAGAGACTAGATATATTAAATATGGCATGATAGTTACTTATAACATATAAATGCCATCTAAGAGCAGTCGAAAGTAAATCGAATTAAAAAGTGGTGAAGCGAAGGGGAGGAGCAAAAAGCGTTCTAAAAAGTCCTAAATTACGAGTTCTATGCAATCTCAGGAAATAAAAACCGATTATAAAATTTATAGTTTCGAATAAATGGTGATAGTCTCTGTGCTCCTACACAGGCTATAGCGTAATGTTATTAAAATACACTTCAAACGATTTTTCCCCATTGATTATAATGTAACGGAATTCTTTTGAGCGCCCCTGCAAAACTATTAATCCCACATACTTCATATACAATACCAAACATGCCTTGATGACACTAAACAACTTTTATCAATAGCATGAAAATCCGAGTATATTTACGGGAGTTAGGGCGTGGACAGATGGCCAGACAAACAGACGGACGGACAAATTGAATTTATAAATACTTTTCAACTTTGTTGGAAAGTGTTAAAAATGAGACTCAAAAGATTTTTTCATTCGTACATTTACCATTTCAGATTACAATATCTTTTCGACCTTATCTTCACATGTGCAAAAATGATGTTTTTTCATAGGGAAAAAAATGGAAATGCATTTATTTTCCCTGACAGTACATAAAGTTAGAGATGTAAGTATTAGGATGCAAATAGTATCCTTAAAATTTCTTTTTCTTTCAGAATAGCAATTCATCTTAAAGTGCATACGTAAAAATGAAAAGTAAAATATGAAACTGAAAATGAAAGGAGCGAAGAAAGATAATATTTAATAGAGAAAAAAAATGCAGTTCTTTTGGATAAACTTATTCCTTTTTATGTAACAAAAAAAAAGGAATAATTATTTATGTGTACGGGAATAGACTACAAAACGATTACATATTTATTCCTTAAATTTTTAATTAGGGATTTTTTTTAATTAGAACTTTTCCAAATAGATTAAAATTTGTTTCATTTTGTAATTTCTTGATTTGTTTTTATTTTTTTAATAGTTTTACCAAATAGTTAATTTACTTTATTTAGTAAATGCTTTAGTTATTTTTACAAACACACTTTTTCATTTGTTTAAATTTTAGCGTAGTTTTCTAAGTTCTCCGCTAAAAATATCGATTTTTTATTTTTTAAATCGGTTTATTATAATATTAAGAGTATACGGACGAATTGCTTTTTTGTTGAAAAATATCTTTCTGTCTCAGAAATGCGTTAGAGTGAGACAGTGAACGGAGCGTGAAACCAGTTCATCACTTATCACTGGCAGAAAGTGGACAGCTGGCCGTAAAGAATATCTGTCACAATTTTTCTGCAGATAATTTGCTCGAAATATGTCTCTGAGCAAAATATGCAAAACTAGTTGGATGTGCAAATTCCAAAACTTTCTTCAACCTCATGTATTTTAATATTTCATAATGTTGTTACAATGTCAATATGTAATTTTTATTTTATTTTTTATTAGTAGTATGCATAATTTTATACACTTATCGATGGTACAATATTGAAAACTGCACAAAAATAGCTATTCAGCGCAACCCCGCCGGTGCCTCCTATTACAGCGCCTCCTACCGCGGAATTTTTCAAAATTCAGGGAGGACCTTCTTGCCATGGCCAAAAACACACACACAAAATTTGGTTCAATTCTATGCAGAACTTCATACACTTTTTGATGGTACAGTATTCAAACGTTCTAAAAACGAGCAAAAAACGTTCTAAATGGCAATTTTTGTGATCGGTAGGGGCTAGAAACTTGAAATTAGGCATGGTACACATTTGTTACATATAAATAATCATTAAGAACAGTTTAAAAAAATTGGAATTTTAAAAGGGGTGAAAATGTTCTAAGGGGTGGAAACGTCCTAAATTGCGACACAATCTCAGGAAATATCAAACCGATTTCAAAAGTAATGGTAGAAAATTGATGGTGACAGTCCCTGCCCCAACATAGGCTAAATTTTATCTCGCTAACACTACCATCTAGGGGTTGCAAGAGGAAAACATGTTCTAATTTGCGTTTTTTGCACAACTGAGGTGTCTAAAATTTTGAAATTTGGCATACTAATTACAAGATGCAAATGCTTTCTGAGAATCGTCGAAAGAAAATTCCAAATTTAAAACGTTGAAGTGAACGAAAAGCGTTCTAAAAACTTTCTAAATTATAATTTTTAGGTAATCTTATCAAATACCAAATCGATTTTCAAAATAATGGTTTCAAATTGGTGGTGATACAACCTGCTGAAACATAAACTATATTTTATGTTGGTGCCACTACCACCAGAAGGTTTCAGGAGCAAAAAACATTCTAAATTGCGATTTATATTATATTAAAGAGACTAGATATATTAAATATGGCATGATAGTTACTTATAACATATAAATGCCATCTAAGAGCAGTCGAAAGTAAATCGAATTAAAAAGTGGTGAAGCGAAGGGGAGGAGCAAAAAGCGTTCTAAAAAGTCCTAAATTACGAGTTCTATGCAATCTCAGGAAATAAAAACCGATTATAAAATTTATAGTTTCGAATAAATGGTGATAGTCTCTGTG
Organism: Maratus speciosus; assembly: GCA_963932465.1. Classification (NCBI taxonomy): domain Eukaryota; kingdom Metazoa; phylum Arthropoda; class Arachnida; order Araneae; family Salticidae; genus Maratus; species Maratus speciosus. The sequence continues at coordinate 172,844,939 of OZ010792.1, read as the reverse complement.
CTCCTACACAGGCTATATTTTATGCCGGTGACTCTACCACCTGGGGTTGGAAGAAACTACAAACGTTCTAAAAAAGGCCTTTAAAAGCTTTCTTAATTATGTTTCTGTGAAATATTCGGAAATACCAAACCGATTTCAAAATTAATATTGGCAAATAGATAGTAACAGTCCCCATTTCAACATAACATTTTATGTTGAGAGAGATGGTAGGCCGTTAGTCAAGAAGCTTGGAATTTGACATGATGGTTTATTTTAAGGTGTATGAAGGTGGTTTCTAAAAAATTCAAAAGTTTAAATGAATACTGAAATGAGCGTATTAATCGAGCATAAAAGTATCAAAATATTTTCTAAATTACCATTTATTTAGTTTTAAAAAGCAGAAAAACCAACGTTTAAAATGCACAAATAATATATGAAAAGCAGCAAACAGCTGTTTCGAATCTACTAGCGAGATTCTACTTCAGTGCAAAAGGAACAGCGTGCTAGAAAAAGCAAGGCTGAGCAAAATCATAGACAGAGACGCGCTGGCATTCGAAACAGCTGTTTGCTGCTTTTCATATATTATTTGTGCATTTTAAACGTTGGTTTTTCTGCTTTTTAATATTGTTGCACAAAGGCTTTATTTGCTATTTTTATATTTAGTTTTAGTTCTTTTTATTATTTTAAGTCTCATTTCTGCCTAATGGAGTGTAATAATTCAGATTAGTCAAACTGTGTTTTAAATAGTAATTTTTGAATTATTCCTAAAAGTATGATTTCTTTGAATAAAAATTAGACATATAAATATCACTTGGCATATTTCAACTATTACGCGAGCAAAGTCGCGAGGCTGGGTTAGTATTCTTTAAAACGGGTGTACTCTTCAACTCTCAACATAAATGAGAAAGGATTTCATCAAATAGCTTGATTTTTTATTAAGGAAAATCAGTAATCACCGCACCCCTCCAAAATAAAAATTAAGGCTACATCTATGAGTTTTTAACACTTTTACTGCATAATATATATGATGCACAACGTGAAGCTGGTAAGTTTAATAACGTATAATATAATTAAGAGACATTAACTTAACTGAGTCCCAAACTTTAGATAAAAATTGAAAGATTTTCTCTTATCTTCACAGAGGTATATAAGATAAGTGTTGGGATAGAATAATTTTGTCAGAAAGCATATACACTTAAACAGTAATAGGTAATACAAATGTGAAGGGAGATGTTATCAAAACTGTTTTCTACAAATATATCTGCATCTATCTATCTATCTATCTATCTATCTATCTATATCTATATCTATATATAGATTCATTGATTCAATTTCTTCTGGTTTTAGTTTGAATGATTTTAAAGTTTGCCGTTTTTAAAGTATGTTGTTTTTAGTTATTTAGTTGTTGTCATTTGGTTTAGTTTATTTATCGTTGGATCAGTTCCGTGGTTTCGAATTTTTGGTTTGGTTTTTGGATATATATATATATATATATATATATATATATATATATATATATATATATATATATGTATATGTATCAATGATATACAGGGTAAATTTAAATTACACCTCATAATGATTTATGGTATTGTTTTAAACCAATGATACAGTTTGTGTCTTAGTGGTCATATTTATATATATATAGTATATATATTTTTAGTCTCATTTTTTTTCTATTTAGAGAATATGTAATAAAATATTACCATTTCACCAAGTTACTTAAATGTATATTTTCTTTATATTTAAACAATATTCGTAGTGTTTTAATTATACTTCTTTATCATATAAAAATTTACATTTTAAAGTCCTGACGTCCTGCTTCACACCAAAACATGAATTGTGACCCATAGTTTAGAATTCGTTGCTGTATACACATTGGATTTGTTATTTTTTTTTTTTTTTCAAAGTTTATCAAAATAGTTGAAAATACACTTACGGATGAGTCTTTACTTAAAAATCATTTTGCTCTTAGCAACGAGCTCGACACAGTTACACAATTTTTAAAACTCCAAATAATGTGGGAAAAATAGGAAAATTATTACGAAGTTATATCGCAATTTATATAATAAATTCTGTATATGAATGGATGTCTGGAAAAAGAACGTAGATACTAATTTTTAAAGATGGTTTTTTTTGTTGGAAAAGAGACTACGTAGAAGGATTAATCATTACTCAATGTTAAAAATTGCTATTTCATAATACACACATTTGTATACATTAAATTAAAACTTTAAAAATCTCAACTAAAAACAATATTATTACATTACTTATCCATCTAACTAGTGGTTTATAACTCGTCAAAGGAATTAACCTGATATTTTTTTCCACGTGAAGACAAATGAAAGGGATGTTTAAGGTGGGAAGAAAAGCTTATTTTGGACTAAATGATCAGTACAATGGATTTATTCAGTTCTTTTAAGTTTAAATTTATGCCTGTTTTCAGTCATCTGTTCATCTTAAAATTTACATTTAGTACACCTGTCTAAAATTACACATAAATAAAGGCCAAATATTTCCAGACTTCTCAATATTTTTTACATTTCCTTTTTTATTTAAAAATAAATTAATCAGCAGAACAAAATTATCTTTTACTTTTCTCTATAAAGAAAAATATATTTAAAAATATTCTATTGTAAATACTTCTATTTTATGATGAGAACTTAATACTACATACAAGTATAAAGCTCGATTTTAATCTAAGCTATAGAGAGTATTAACTGAAGACCGTATTTCATTTACTTGTCACATAAAACGATGTTATCTAGAACTCATGGAGACTAAATCAATAAGGGTTCTAAAATCCTTCACATTTTACTGAGTGTTTTGAATGTTTATGTGCCTTAAATAGGAAGCACAATATTTAGTATGCTATTCAAACTGGCTGTGAAGTATTAAACCCCTTTTAAATTATACTTTGATATGCTTATATTTCCTCCTTGATACTTTTAATAAATATTGGTTTCACATAAACGGAAAAAAATATATTTAAAGTGCAAACGGAAACTTTTAGTTTATTTTACAACGATCACATTTTGATTTATTTTAAAATTTATTGTGCATAAATGAGACTAGATTTCCCATAGTTTCGTTAAATTTAGGTTACATTTTACAGTTTAATTAATAACAACATATTTTATCCAAAAAGAAAACATCGAAATTATGTTTTTAATTTAATAAAAACTTGTTTTGTAGAAATTGAAGTACAATCTTTTATTTTTAAAATATATATGTATTATCGCATTTGGGTCATTTTTTGCCACATTAAAAATTGTTAAATATTAACCCTTTCCAGCGCTGAGTAAGTCTGTTTGTAAAATGAGGAAATGGTCGATTGACACCAGAATTTACAAATGAATTTATTAGAAAAAAAAAAAACTTTTCTATTTTTCCGTACTTTTTAAAAGGAAAATTTTAATTGAATAATCTTGGTGGCGTTTGCCAGTTTTGCAATTAAAATTAGTTGTCTTTTTTTGTGTACACCGCCCGCGAAAGGGTTAAGATAAATTGTGCTTTAATGAGATGACCATAAATTTGTCGATTTTTTCCAACTTAAAATCTTAACGAATGAGTCGTACATAAATGCCATATAATGAGATATCCAAACTTCTAGAATAAAACGTTCGCTACATTTAAAAAGTTTTCTTTAAAACAATTCCCATTATAATACATATTGTTCATTATAAAGTGTCTAAATCATCGCTAATAGCTGTAAACTATCATCAGCTAAATCATTGTTTGGTACGTCTCGTTAATTCATTTAATTCACCTTTCTATATTTGAAATTTTCAATCAACATACTTTTAGTATTGAATTGAACTTTTATAGAAATTTTAATCATATAAAAGTAAAAAAAAAAAAAAAAAAAAAAAAAAAAAAATGTAATTTAATAGATTACAACGACCATTTGGAATTTCCAAATCACCAAATTCCGTCGCATCCTCTTCGACAACAGATTGCAAAGATCAAACTTCAGACGACCAAAACCTTCATTGATAAACTCTCCAAGTCTCGTTTCGAGAAGAAAAACAGTTTACAAATCGATAGCAGATCCACCGAATCATCCACAGATTGCGACAAATTACCTACGTTGAGCTCAATTTTTCCCGGTTACAATCGACGGATTGTAAAACGCCGTGGCTAGTCGATTGAAGCCCCTCGAGACATGGTCTTTTATTATCAACTGATTAAACATTAGATTGTTTCCTTGTTAGCGTTCGTCTTTTATTCTGTAATCGATTTTCATGGGCTACATAATCAGTTGAAGACTTCGATTTTCATGGGCTACATAATCAGTTGAATACCTCGATTTTCATGGCCTACATAAACAGTTGAAGACCTCGATTTTCATGGCCTACATAATGAGTTGAAGACCACGATTTTTGCTTTGCAAGACGATTTTCATTTCGGCGTCGTTCATTGGCTTTGGATTTTTCCATATCTGATAATTTGCGCCCTACCCATTTTGTAACTTTTCCAATTTTTAACGATTTTATTACTTTCGATTACCTATTCAAACAATCTTTATGCCTTTTTATTACCTAATGAAATAAAAAATTCTTCTAACAGTAAAAAACGCATCGTTGAATTTCGTTAAAATAAATTAAAGTGCGAGCATCTTTTGGCCCCATCCTCGACCGAAAACAACAACCGTTTCCAAATGGTTAAAAAGTATTTAACTAAAAATATTGTACAAAGAAGGAAAAAATAATGACGGATATATTCGTAGATACTGATATATAAAGAAGTTTTTCTAGAAATTTTATGAGTATAGTGTCAATTGTTTATAAAAGAAGGTACAAATCTTTAAAAATAATATTATCCCAAAATGATTTTTTTTTATCTTTTGAAAGAACAGAACACAAGATTCGTATAAAATTTAGAATAACATTTGAATGCTTCAATTATCCAAAAAAGCATTATAATAAATATCCTGTGGTAACAATTATGATAAGTAAGATATATTTTCAAAAGAAATAAACTATCAAATGTGAAATCCGTTTAACCAAACACAGATTAAATTGACATTTATAAATATATTTTCGTTCTCATATCCCATAATTTTTTTAATTCAGTTTTTATCAGTAAATTGTTAGCAAAAAACAGAAAATAATAGCACATTTTTTTTTTTTTTTTTTTTAAAGAAAGTTCATATTCTAGTGCTAAATTCACATTGAGTAAATATTTAAAATGCATTTTAAAAAGCACAAATATATGTACTAAAATTACTTGCAGGTGCATACATTTAATATAAAATTATTCAAAATACATTAAAATATTTTAAAAATGCATTAAAAACCTTTAAAAATCCAAAACGTTTTCAGCCATCAAACGACCGTCATCAGTAGTTATTTAAATGTTATTATTTTCGCCTTTGCGCTTATTCTAGAATCGTCTAGAACAGATTATTGTAACTTAATAATATAAGCACAACTTAATTGTAATAAGCACAAAAAAGGAAATAATAACAACATTTAAATAACCGCTGACGACTCCCGTGTGATGGCTGAAAACGTGTTGGATTTTTAATGTTTTTAAATGTATATTCAAAATATTTCTAATGTATTTTGAATCATTGTATATTAAATGTATGCAATCTGCAAGGCATTTATTATTTTTATTAGTGCTTTTTTATATAAATTTTAATTAAGCATTTTTTTTATTTAAAACTTTATAAAAACCATACTATATCGATGTACATATTCAACCAACAGATTGAATTACTGTAAAAATAGATTTAAACTGAAAAATAGTTTTTTGTTTTCTTCAGATTATTTTGCATAAAATAAACTTTCTCTTCTTTAAACATACAAGAAATAAGAAATAAACTCTTTTTTTTACTAAATAAATTAGTTTAGAGTTTGTTTTTCTTATAATAATTTCATATTTTGTATGTAGTAATCCACAGCCATAAAATTAATCGAAATCTGTTTTTCTCTGTTGCAACACAAGGACTAAATTAAGGTGAATGCTTACAGTGGTTGAAAACAATTTGATGGAACGGTGTGTTAGAATAAAAGATAAAAGGTTTCTCCACACTGCATTGAAATAACGAAAAAGGAAAGTAGTTGCTGTTAGACGTGATTCCAGACTTCTTAGAGAATTAAGTAAAGAGTATTTTCCAGGGGAAAAATATTTATTTCATCCTATTTAAAATAACAAGTTGAAACGATCCTTTATACAGGGTGTTTCTAAATGAATATCGGGTTTTAACGCTTTGTAGTATTTATTGCATAATACTTAAAATTATAATTAATACATAAAATGAAAGAGCAATTCAAACAGTTTTACCTACAAGCTTACATGTGTTCAATGTGAGCACCTTTCGTCACACGACGTACATCAAGTCGATAGCTCAGTTCTTCCCAAACTTGATTAAAGATTTTTGGGTAATTGTTGCAAAGGCAGCCGGTATTTCCAAACTAATGATATACTCTACGGGTGTTATTATCACTTGAGGATCACATCTGAACTTAATCCGGAACGCACGTTGCAGTGTAACTACAGATTCGGTCTTTGCAAACTGCAGAACACAAAATGCTTTTGTTCACTAGTCGCTATTTTTGCTACTACCGCTTTCTAACGGATGACGGAAGAAACATTGCGTGCGCATGTGCATGCATATGTACCAACAAATTATTTGAGTTGTATCTTTAATTTTATGTATTAAGTATAATTTTAATTTTTATACAATAGATAGTATAAAGCGTTAAAACTCCGATATCCACATAGAAACACCCTGTATTATTAAAATTACATTGAAATACATTATTTTCAGTTTTTCACTATTAAGTTTTCAATAAACGATTTCAGTGGATATACATTATATTAGTTTTTTTTTTTTATTATTATTTGGAGCAATTTTAATTTTAAAGCTGCTATTAAATCCGAATTGTTTATCTGTGATACATTCCCGAAGGACAATCTCTTTCGTAAATTCTTAAAACGTACTTCTATACTTATTCTACTAAATATATGTAACACGGAGTTTTCCTATAAAAACAAAAGATTTTTCTCAAATGTCTTACAGAATTTACCTTCAAAATTATCATTTTGATCTAGAATAAATTAGGTATAAAATTTTGTTGAATAGCCGATGATCATGAAAAGTTATATATACTTAAAAAGATTAAAAAATATCTCTTAAAGATAATATTAAAACTATATATATAAGATTAAAACTATATATATAAGATTAAAAAATATCTCTTAAAGATAATATTAAAACTATATATATATATATATATTGATACGCAAGCTTTATAATATTATAGTGATTTCATGCATATACATACAAAAATAAGTTTAAGGAATAAGTTAGATATCTTGTATTGTTGGACATAATACAAACAGATATATATATATACATATATATACACTATATTGCCATTAATGACCGGCAACTTTCAATTTTAGACATTTTGTCAAATATTTAAAAATATACTTGGCAGATTCTTCTGGAATTTCAGGATTAGAAAGAACAGGTATGACGTCATATTTAGCGATGTCGATTTGTTAAGGGGGGCAATTAGGGGGCCAACAAAAAATCAAAGAAAAAAAAAATACTTTGGGATCACCCTGTAAAATAAAATGCACAAAATGATCTACCTCTACCGAATATAAATAAACAGACATTGTGCAATATGTGTATTATTTTGTGTAAGAATAGCACGTATATTAATAGAGATATAGCGATTTATTTAAAAAAATTCTTGCATGTTTTTTGCTTATAACAAGCAGGGTTTTCAACCAAATTTAACGTCGGTATCAGAAAAATTGACAAAATATAGTAGAAACAAAGTAGTGTATTTGGAATATAAATATGTTAAATATTTTAGGGAATATGAACAGTTGTATGAAATAATTTTTATCTGCGCATGCGCGAACGATAACAAGGATCATTTTACATAATTTAATAGTCAACTCTACGGAGCAACTTACTAAACAAGTAATATAAAAATTTTGTTTTTAAAGTCAATTCCTACTTAGGCCATCAAAGAAAAATTTAATATAATCAAGCTAATATGAGTTTTTGTTGCATTAAAATATCTCAATTTGTTGATTTTCTATAAGCAAGTAGGTTTACAATGGAACTCTATGGGAATTTGGCGAAATATTACAGATATCGCCAAGTTGGCGTCACTTTTGGCGACTCATTTTGGCCGCCAAATTTGGCGATATATCGCCAAGTTGGCGACAAACTTGGCGGTATTTGGCGACAGAACAAGTTCCCCCCCTATGGTAACCCTTATTGAAAATACTTTCATTGAAATTCAATAACCAATGGCGGCCATTTTGTTTCCCATGTAAAACTAAAATTAATTAATTAAAATTTAATTAATTAATTAATATTTGAAAAAACTTTATTAACATTAATTGTCATCCAGTACAAGTTTAAAAAAAATTATTTCAACCTGATAGGATGAATAATGAGTATTTTATTAACGATTGAAAATTTGTACAAGATAAATATATAAATATATAAATAAATATAGGGAGAGTGTGAGCTAATAGTAGGAATTGAAAAAAATCTAGTCAAATATCGTAAAAATTCAGAAAGATATCGGTGTTAAAGTAAACAAATTTTTAGTTGTCCTCTAAAAGCAGCTAAATGATAAGGGGTTTTACACAAATTGTCATTTTTTATTAACTGACTTTCAGAAAAAAGTTAGTATTTAGTGAGTATCAACGAGTAGATTTGGAAAAAAATACTTCGATTTTGATACTTCTTTTAATCATGGTATAGGCTCGTTCTGGTGGTTATCCAAGAAGAACTAAAGCATAAATCAGAAATGAAAAAAAAAAAATTAAAAATGACAATTTGTGGAAAATCCCATATCATTCAGCTGCTTTTAGAGAACAACTAAAAATTTGTTCACTCTAACGGCGATATCTTTCTGAATTTTTACGTTATTTGACTAGATTTTTTAAATAAGTTGCTCCATAGAGTTGACTATTAAATTATGTAAAATGATCCATGTTATCGTTCGCGCATGCGCAGATAAAAATTATTTCATACAACTGCTCATATTTCCTAAAGTATTTAATATATTTATATTCCAATTGCACTATATTGTTTCTACTATATTTTGACAATTTCCTTGAAACCGGAGTTAAATTTGGTTGAAAACCTTGCATGTTATAAGTAAAAAACATGCAAGAATTTTTAAATTTGTTTAAATAAATTGCTATATCTCTATTAATATACGTGCTATTCTTACACAAAAGAATACACATATTTCACAATGTCTGTTTATTTATATTCGGTAGCGATAGATCATTTCATGCATTTTATTTTACAGGGTGATCCCAAGTATTGTTTTTTTCTTTGATTTTTTGATAGCCCCCTAATTGCCCCCCTAATCAAATTAGAGGTCTGCACGGGCCGGAATTTCCAGGCCCGGGCCCGGCCCGGCCCGTACGAAAGCTATCTTGGCCCGGCCCGGTGTAAAAATTGGAAGTTCGGCCCGAGCCCGGCCCGGCCCGTTGTAAAAATTGGAAGTTCGGCCCGAGCCCGGCCCGGCCCATTGTAAAAATTGGAAGATCGGCCCAGCCCGGCCCGTACAAAAATCAGTGAAAACGGGGCCGGACCGATACAATTTCTACAAAAAAAAAAAAAAAAAAAAATCCGTTTTTTCTCAACATACAATTAAGATTCTTTTAATGAATACTACATACATATTTATGGGAACATTTTACAGTATATTTTACATTACTATGATGTTCGCAAAACAGAAAACGCACAATAGTAAACATTAACGATTACTTACAGTCATCGTGTCTACAGACATTTCAAAATGGAAATAAGGATTCATTAAAAGATTAATGTAGTTCAGAATAAAGGATTAAAAACAAGATAACATTTGAAGCTGTCTAATAAGAAGTAGATTTGTGAAAATATTTTTCTTATTTTTAAGACTTTTCTCAAATCCAAAGGAGCTACATTTCGACACATTTATGAAGTCTTTTCTTTTCGGAAACGTGTAAGATTGGCAGGTATTCTTATTCAAAAGCTATGTAAATGTCGTTTTTTTTCATAGATAAAAGCAATATATCTTTCTGAAAATACTGTCAAAGTTAGCGTTTTGAATCGAATTTCCGGAAGCGATAGCACAGGAAAGGAGAAAAACGTACAGTCACGTAACAGGAATCGCTGTTATCTCTGTAAGTAATTTATTAAATATGGAAAAAGCTATTCGTTTCCAAATGCCTTCAATAGGCAGGCCTGTCAATTTTATGCCTTTATAGTTAAAGTTTTTGTCAGAAACATGTGTCTGAAAGCTTTGCATTGTTGAGCAGTGAATATGAGAACCACCTTAAGGTATATTTCCAAAGATACTGTTAAGATAAGTGCATTATCACTATTAATATTACAAAACAAAATGACTGTTCTACACATCCTGAGATCGATTAAGACCACTTCCTTCCCGGCACGAGTCTGCTGAAAAAAAAATTAAACTCGGAATCAGACATCTTGTAACTGTACGATGCCGATCTCTACGATGGACACGTTACATTTCTGTATTGATGTTGTTAAACTCGCATCGGCTCGTGACGCACATTTATACTTCTCGAGAAAATCATATTCATTGAAAATGGCTGGTATTTTATCTGCTTCGCTTAAATTCTTATATCGGGCCGATAGGCAAGATTAATTTTTTAGCCGGCCCGGCCCGTTTATTTTGTCTGTCGGCCCGGCCCGGCCCGTTGAAAAAGTTGTCCTAATTCTGCCGGCCCGGCCCGGCCCGGCCCGTTTGAAAATTCGCCTTCATTCCGCCGGCCCGGCCCGGCCCGCGGGCCGGGCCGGGTACGGGCCTCGGGCCAAGCCCGGGCCCGTGCAGACCTCTAAATCAAATCGACATTGCTAAATATGAGGTCATACCTGTACTTTTCATTCCTGAAATTCCAGAAGAATCTGTCGAGTATATTTTACTTTTACTTTTACTGCCCGAGAGAGACTGCTCAGACTAGGAAGTGAGTCTAAAGAGCATAGATTATCCCTCCCGGTCCCCTTTATTGAGGTCTAAAAAAAATGTTACAAATTTCAGCCGTGGCTGAGCCCGCCAATACGCGCAACAGAGGGCGGAGTGGTATATATAAGATATAAAAAAAATGTTACATTAGCAAAATTAGTGAAACAAACATAAGGACATTAAATAATGCAGTGTTATACAAAGTTAGACAATATTATACAAGTTGCTGCGACCCAACATTGGGTACTAAATAAGGGAGAATCCAAGTGCCTGTCTCAGTGATGGAGTAAAACTGAAAGTTTACATAAGAAGTTGAAGATGTTTTTAAGCTTTGAGAGCAAAATCGGGCGCGATAAAATATTTTCTAACCAACCAACTGGAAGAACAGGAGGACGGCGGATATGCTAGCGAGCTGTTAAAGGGCAATTATAGAAATAATGAGAGGCAACAGCATCGTCACCGCACTCACATAGAGGAGAAAGGGCTCTTTTGAACTTGAAGAGGTATGCTCCAAAAGAACCATGACCGGTAAGGAAAGCTGTAGTGGATGGAGTGAGCAGCAGAAGATCCAAAGATACCACTGGGACAAGATCATAGGTATACCTACCCTTATCTGAGTAGTCCCAGTAATCCTGCCATTTTTTCATAAAATGAGCGAGAAGATATTTTTTGATGTGTGAGTGCGGTACTGGAAGTTGAAAAATCAACTGATGGTTTAGCAGTTGCCTCCTTTGCCAACATATCTGCCGTTTCATTTCCCAGGATACACTTATGGGCTGAAACGTGGCTTAAATAGGTTTTCCAGAGAAGATTTGTGAGAAGTGATTTAATCTCAATAACCTGGAGATTTGTTGAGCCAAACGAACAGATAGCCTGCAGGCTTGAAAGACTATCGCTAAAAATTGGAATTAAAAATTTTTGTTTTTGTTGAGAAATCCACTCTAAAGCTTTAAAGATGGCAAAGAGTTCGGTTTGGAAAATGGAATTATTGTTATCCAGCCTGCAAGACCAACGATGTGTCACTTCACTCGCTTTCGTAGCGCAGAAAGCTGCACCTACTTCGGTAACAGTGCGTGAGCCATCGGTAAAGACCATAACATTTTGAGTGGGAGAGTAAGAATTTATAGTCGGATTTACTTGTAGGTGGGAAGTCTCATCTGCCGGATGAAACTGCCAGCCAAGAGTCTTTCGCTGAATCATCATTTGTGGAAAAAATTGCTGTGAGATAGCTGCATTCTCCAAATGGATGATTTTGCTTTTAGTGAACTCATATTCAATGGTAATGAAAATGGGAGGAATACCTGACAAGATATTGAGAGCATCACTGGAAATGGTTCTATATCCCCTAGAAATTTGCATGAGAAACATTCTTTGTATAGAAACTAATTTATTAAGTCCTGCTTTTGTAAGATTTCCCCCCAAATAGATGCTCCATAGGTGATAATTTTCAACAATAGTAGAGTACCAAATTTTTAGCATATGGCTTTTAATACCCCAAGATTTAGTGGTTAATCTTTTTGAGTTATGATAAAATTTTACTAGTTTGAGTTTAAGGTAATTAATATGAGAGAACCAGTTCAAGTGCTCATCTATTGACAATCCTAACAATTTAAGGTTAGAGACATGATAGACGCTAGTGCCATTTATTCTGATGGTGGGTTTCCTTTTAAGTTTATAAGGTTTTGCAAATGTTAGGGCTTGGGATTTATTAGTGGAAAGTTGTAGATGCAGTGATTCCAGCAGCTGACAGAAAATTGGGAGAGCAAAAGCAGCCTCCAACTCCAAGTCCAGACGCCGAAAACCACAGAAAATAAAGCTGAAGTCATCCGCGAACGCAAAAAGCAAGTAACCAAGTTTTTCGAATTCTGAGAGAATTATATTAGCTATGAGAAGCCAAAGAATTGGCCCCAGGCAGGATCCTTGAGGATAACCCTTTTTCTGTGGGTGGATAGACATTCCCGCTCCCCAGTTAACAAGAATGCTTCTCTCAGAAAGATAAAAACGAATGACTCCAGCAATATTACCCGGACAATTTAGAATGCTAAGTTGGAGGAGAATGTCTCTCCCCTCAATATTGTCGAAAGCTCCTTGAATATCAAGAGAGACCAGGGAAATGTATTTGCCTTCACTAATTTTAAAAGCACGGGAAGCCAAGATTTCGGAAAGAGCTTTTTCGCATGATCTGCCCTCTCTGAACCCAAATTGTCTAATACTCAATAACTTGTTTGATTCGAGGAAAATAATAAGACGTTTAGCTATTAATTTTTCTAGTAATTTACCTAACACCGGAAGCAGGCAGATCGGGCGATAAGAGCTGGGTTCAGAGGGAGTCTTTCCTTGCTTAATTAAATATACTACTTCCCCTTGTCTCAAAGTTAGAGGAAAATAATGGAAAGAAAGACAAAGATTGGCCCATTGGGTAAAAATCTCTAGTAATATATTAAAATAACGTTTGAGAATTCGGAAATCAATAGAGTCAGCACCAGGAGCTTTGTTATCGTTGAATTTGCCAAGAGTGGCGCGAAGTTCCGCATTAGAAAAAAGGTTTATCAGAGTAATTCGAAAATTTAATGTCAACATTATTATAGTTAGGATAGACTGTTTCACCAAAAAGATGTTTGGTAAGGAATTCGAGATTATTACGTTTCGACGAGGAGCCCGAAGGTCGCTCTAGGAGGATTTCATTCGGAGTGAAATACTTCCCAGAAAAGAATTTTTGTGCAACACCAAAGGGATTCTTCTGATGCGAACAAAAGGACCTCTAAGCTGCGCTTTTGGCATCAAGAATTGACCGTTTGTAAATGGCAGCTTGTTGTTGTATGAGGATTTGAATTGTGTGATAATTTCAGGGGTTGAATTTAGCTGTTTCAAATTTTTAAGTTTTTTATGCAAAGATGTTAGTAAATTACGTTTTGATTTTAATTCGGGAGACCAAAATGTAAAAACAGGTGCTTTGCGAAGATTTTTAAGGCGGAAGGTGGCTCGTATCGCCGTCTTTAATGTGTCTATTAGCAATTCTGTAAATATATTAAGCTCTTCTGTGTTAGTTATAGAATTCAAAGTCAAATTAAGTGTGTTTCGTTTGGATTTTAGAATTTTATCAATTTTTTTATAATTTCCAAATTTTGTATTGTATCTGCGTTGCGTGACTAAAAGAGGAGTAGTTTGAAGAGAAAATTCAATTAACTTATGATCAGAAAATGTGTGTATATCAACAACTTGCCAGTTACGAATAAAATTTAGTGCATTAGGATTAACAAGAGTATGGTCTTGGAATCCTTTTGCCACGATTGTGCCCGATTTATTTCTTTTAATGAATGTATGTTTACGGTTGTCAATATTAGAGATTGTGAGGTTGTTAGTGACGAGAAATTCAATGAAAACTCTCCCCCCTAGCGTCCTCTCTGTGACTTCCCCAGAGCGGAGAGTTCGCATTAAAATCACCACCACATAAAAAAGGTCTTCTTTGAGTAATTAGGTGCTGCCACTCTTGTAGTGAGTTATCCAAGTCAAGTGAAAGTGCAATATAGTTTGAGCCGATAATGAACTCACCTTCCGCCGAGGTTATGGAAATAAAAATACAATGGTCACCCGTAAAAAGATGATTTATAATCAGACTAGTATTCCGAACTATCAAGTGCACGGATTGCTTTTTAGAGGGAAAAATCTTCCAGGTGGTTGGAAATCCAAGCAAAATTCCTCGCCCACCGCAGTAGGCATCTTGTAGCAGCGCGATATCTATGGAGTTCTCCTCCATATGCCGCCCAGCTACAGTGTTAGCAGCCTTGCAGTGGTTGAGGTTGATTTGCAAGAATTTTACTGAGTTTAATGGCGGAAGTTCCTGTTGTAGATTAGCTTGAATATTTACCTTTCTGATTCAGTGATGCCAAGGCCTCTGCTTTTTTCTTTAAATAAGTGCCGCATTGGCGATCGTAGGCTGGGTGTAGACACCAGCCTTCCTATAATCACCTCCATGTCTATTTACTATAAGTCTACAGTTAACACAGTTATATTTACGTGTTGTGCAGTCTGTCGCATTATGGTTACCACCACATTTCGCAACGCTTCTTCATTTGGGCAATTTCTAGATGTGTACCCGATTAATTGACATTTGAAACAGCGCTGTATTGAAATGTAGCGTTTTACAGCACATCTGTTGAAGTCGATACAAATCTTCTGAGGCAACAAGATTATGGCATCTCTTTCTGAAAGTTGCAGCACTAAATGGGACGCGGCTGCCTGTCCTTGACGTCCTTTGAGAACTTTTATTATTTTATAGTTAACAGATTTTTTTTTTTTAGACTACGTTGTAGTGCTGGATCAACTATTTGTTGTTTGTATAAGTCGAGTTGTTCGACATCCGTTTCTTTTTTATTTTCATCAGCTTTATCATTTGATTTTAGTGTTAGGGGGGCTTCTGGGGCACAAAGATTATTATCCTCGCCATTTTAGGATGCTGTTTCTTTATTTCCATGTGTTCTGCTATATCTTCCACCGCTGCAAATTTGTTCTTTATTGTTTCTATATCCTGTTTGTCATTACAGGTTACTATGATTTTGTTATGTCTTGTCGATTGACAATCCATTTTTGGCAAGTCTTGCATATTTAGATTGTTTAACATCTTTTTCATTATGGGAAGTGTTACTTCATTACTCTTCGGGTTTATTACAATTGATGGGCGGTCTCTTGGCAATGGTGGAAAGTTCGCCATTTCAGCAAATGTGAAATTCTGCTGGTCATCACGTTGTGGCATGTCTGAAGCTTGTGTCACATTGGTTGCTGATTTTTGTAGAGCTTCTTGTATGGCCTTTGTTTGTTGCTCTAAATGTTTTTTAATTTTGCTTTGGTGTTCTTCTAGAAGAAAGCGCTTCTTTTTCAGATCTTGAATTTTCCATATAATTTATGTATTCTTTCTGGCTGTCTATGATGGCTTTAAATGCCGTTACTTCCATAGCCTTATTATTTAATATATGTCTTACTTCCTTAAGGTTTTTTATGATTGGGGTCAGTTTGTCTTTTGTTGTTTTTGCCTGTACCTGGGCTTTCAGCCGCTGCAATTGTTTATTTATCTGATCCACACTTTCTTTTAGCTGCGTCATGTCCTGCTGCTCTTCTATGATTTTTTGTTTTCTTAATGTCTCCAATTCCGTTTCACAATTATGTGCTCTCTGCTTTAGATGATCTCGTTATAACTGAACATATTCTTTACTATCTTTTTCATGTTCTTTTAAATGAAAATACATCTGATTTATGAGTACCTCTGTTGTCATTTGGGATGCCTTCTGTTCGTCATACACTGTTAAAAATTTTGTAGTAGGTTGAACCAACTTTTGGTGCTCCAGTAGCTGCCACCATAAGATGGTGAAATCTCACTCCAAGATTTGGAGCTCCGATTGAACCTTAGCTCCAAATGTTGGTTCAAAGTTTCACCATCTTATGGTGGCAGCTTCTGGAGCACCAAAAATTGGTTCAACATACCACAAAATTTTTAACAGTGTAAGGAATCAATTCTTCGCCTTTTAATGGTGAACATTTGGTTATTTTTGGGGATTTTTGAGATTGCTCATTTGAATTCTTTCGCAGATCTCTAATTCGTTGTGAACGAAGTGGCATTGAATGTTCTAAGCTTGACCCGTCAGTTATTTCAGAACCCGCTAGTTGGTTATGATTTTCTGTTGATAACTCCACTTGTGTACCATCAACAATCTTATTTCCGTCGTTGTTAGATGAATTGTCGGTTCCAGACTATGAATAGGAATTTTGAATGACTAATGAGTTATTTGGAGTGCCCTTTGCCAACAGTTTATTTCTTTACTTTATTTAAAAGCGCAAGCTTCTTACTTTCTCTCACTGCAGCTACTTATATAATCACAATTTATCAATAAAAAGTACTCTCAGAAAATTACAACCAGGCATCACTAGAGAACAACTCTGATCTCTTTCAAAGAAAGGAATAATAGATAAGTGTAAAGCAAAAACCGGTGATCGAAATCAACGAAAATGACTTAAGATAAAATTAAATCAAAAATGGGAAGATTAATTTTGTAGAATAAATTAAAAAGAAATAAAATAAAATAAAAATAAAGACAGGAATTTATGCCGAAATGAGAGGGGGGGGGGGGGTAATACACTCAATTGTGAAATACTTCCCGAGTTTACTGAAACGAGATTGTAAAAAGAACAATACATTGAATAAATAAATCTCTCTATTCTAAAAAAAAGTAACTACCGCTGTCACCGCCGCCGCCGCCGCCTCCGGTTTTGAATTTTTTGTGGCTGGAGGTCTTTCTTCGTTAATATTAAAAAAAACAATGCATACAAAAATATGAAAATCGGTGGTTTTATACAGAAATGTTTGATAAACACGCTGAAGCAGACAGTTTTCAAATCGAAGAATTATTTTAAGAGATATTTAATGCTAAAGTTGGACAAAATCGTTCCACTAAAAAAGTTTTATAGCAGCAAAAACTATACATGGCAGTGTAATCATTTTTAGATCATTTTATGCGTTAGAATTTGCCGGAGTGCAGATTGCATTAATTTTTTTATTTTGACTCATTTTTGAGGTTTTATTTCTATTTTAAATTCAAATTTTCAGCATTTCTAGAGATATTTTTTACAGATTTTAGAAAGTGATATTAATTTAAACTGTTGCCAACTGTATAAACAGCGGAAGCAATAATGTTTGCTTCAAAAAAAAAAAATATTTATACGTGTAAATAAATTAAAAAATTATTTACACGTGACTATTATAAACAGAAAAAAAAATTGGAATTAGAATTAAATAATTATGTACAAAAAGCAAGAACTTATTAAAAATTACGTCATAAAAACTATAATTACACGTGAATTTTAAGAGAGAAAGGAATTTGTAAAATAATAAATTTATTAACATGCGTTAGAAGTCTTAAATAGGAGACATTACGTCATATTTACGTCACATTACAGTTATTACATAAAATGAACACAAAATAATATTGCAAAACGGTTTAAATTTAAAAATTGCGCTAGACATTTATTTGATATTTTGAGAGGATACTTTCCAACTGTTTTTGTTAGGAAAGCGCAAATAATATTTCATTTCTAACAAAAGCATTTTCACGTGAATATTCAGATAAAGAATAGCTTGGTAAAAATTACGTCAGATTAAAAACAATTAATTTAAAATGTCTCATTTAAAAGAACTTTCTTTTCACTTTGTTAAAAAATACCAGGATACAAAGACTCTGTTTACTTAATTCCTTTTATATTAGCTTATTTTGAAATGTTGTTACACGTGTCTACGTCATCAAGTTATTTTTATTTTGACGTTTTATTTGTATTTTTATTAATGTTGTACTAATTTATTTGTTCTTTCGTTATTTAAAATAAAAATTATGTCAATGTGTATAATTTGGCGAGTGGTTTGGAGATTTATATAATTTGGCGAAATTGGTCGACGGGATAATCAAGTAGTAACGCAGCGGATTTTGCGTTAAAATTCCCCAATCAAAGAGAAATGAATAGAAATTCGTTTATAGGGAGATCGCCACTGTTTTTCAATTCCTACTATTAGCTCACACTCTCCCTATATTTATTTATTTATATATTTATATATTTATCTTGTTCAAATTTTCAATCGTTAATAAAATACTCATTATTCATCCTATCAAGTTGAAATAATTTTTTTAAACTTGTACTGGATGACAACTGATGTTAATACAGTTTTTTCAAATATTAATTAATTAAAATAGCAATTATAGCCTTTGTGCAGGAATATTAAAAAGCAGTAAACCAACGTTTAAAATGCACAAATAATGGATGAAAAGCAGCAAACAGCTGTTTCGAATCTACAGCGAGATTCTTCTTCAGTGCAAGATAGCGAAAATGAACAGCGTGCTCAGCCTTGCTTTTTCTTGCACGCTGTTCATTTTCGCTATCTTGCACTGAAGAAGAATCTCGCTGTAGATTCGAAACAGCTGTTTGCTGCTTTTCATCCATTATTTGTGCATTTTAAACGTTGGTTTACTGCTTTTTAATATTAATTAATTAATTAAATTTTAATTAATTAATTTTATTTTTGCATGGGAAACAAAATGGCGGTCATTGGTTATTGAAGGTCAATGAAAGTATTTTCAATAAGGGGTTACCATAGGGGGAACCCTGTTCTGTCGCCTGATACCGCCAAGTTTGTCGCCAACTTGGCGATATATCGCCAAATTTGGCGGTCAAAATAAGTCGCCAAAAGTGACGCCAACTTGGCGATATTTCTAATATTTCGCCAAATCCCCATAGAGTTCCATTGTAAACCTACTTGCTTATAGAAAATCAACAAATTGAGATATTTTAATGCAACAAAAACTAATATTAGCTTAAGGGATTATATTAAATTTTTCTTTGATGACCTAAGTAGGAATTGACTTTAAAAACAAAATTTCTATATTACTTGTTTAAATTATAATTCAATCTTTCGAAATCCTTTTAAAGCCGATCAAATTAGCGTGCATTTAGAGTCTGCGGTGTCTGGACGGGGGTTGGCGAGCGTAGCTCGTAGGGGGCCGAGCCCCCTAGTATTAAAAAAAAACTGATATTATAGAACTTTAATTTATTGTGAGTGTTCAAGACTCCAGAAAATAATATTGACTACTCCAAAAAGAAAAAAAAATGTCCCTAAAGAAACTGTTGCAGAAAAATGGACATTAAAAGTGGCTAATAAAAAATAAATAATAAAACCACATACAAATTAATACGCCAATCCTTTAAAAAAGGTGGAAAAAATAAATTAATTAAAAAAAGAACTTCCGGTAAAGGCATGAAAATAAAATTATTAGCATAACAAAAATTTAACAATTTTTAAAACTGCAACAGAAGGGGGGGGGGGGGACAATTCTATGAACTTAATAGAAAAAAGTTACTTACAAGATTTAGACTATGGGATAGGCTATAAAATATATATATAAAGATAAAGATAAGACCAGCCGATAAATCGCAGCCCTCCAAAAGTCAAAATACACCCTTCTCAAAATGCCTTACTCGCAAGTGCGCGGAAGTCGGAATTATTTCTTATTTGTTCTTAATTTTTAGGGTAAAAATTCTCAGTGGCAGTCGAAACTCTCGTAGACTGCAAGTAGAGAGTTATCATGAAACAGTCAGAGTTTATACTGTGCGATTAATCAGTAAAGCGACAAGTAAAGGTGGAAAAAGGGGGGGGGGGGGGCGGAGACAAATAATTGCTTTCAATACAAACCAAAAAAATAAACAAAATAATTTAAAAAATTAAAACAATAACAAGAAAGAATAAACGCTTATGTTAATTAATAATAAGTTTAAAAAAAATAAATAAATAAAAAAAAGAACAAAATTAAGATTAATATTATTGCTATAAATTAATATTTTAGAAGCTAAAAGCAGACATTACAGATCTTTAAGACAGTTTATGTGAGGTTAAGATTAAAATAAATAATGGTAATAATAATAAATTAGTTTAGGAGAACTTTAGATCAGGATAAGTGTCCTATAAAAAAAAAAAAAAAAAAAAAAAAAAAAAAAAAAGGAAGACTTAAGCCTCTTCAACGGCTACGTGCCTGTCCATATTTTTAACTAGTATTAGAAAAATAAATAAATAATAATAGGGGGAAAGAAAAAAAGAATTTAGAAGCAATAGGAGTAATTGTACAAGTTCATTAGAATTTTGCATGTATATTTTAGAATGAAAAGACGAGGGGGATGGAAAAAAGATTAACAGTCATTAAAAATAAATATGATAACTAAAGTTGACGGTTTAACAATACCTTAATTAAATTGGGGGGGGGGGGGGAGGACAAAAAACATAACAAGACACATTGTGGTTATAAATAATGTGAAAAGAAAACACGATTTTGAACAAATATGATACATCACACAATGTGAAGAAATAATAACATTATAAAGAAAAGAAGAAGAAAAAAAAACTAATAAACATAATGTAGCATCCTATTTACATTCTAAGTATTTTGAAGCATTACCCTTCTTAGAAAAAATAGCTAAATATATAATAAATACAGATAAAGACTAATACAACTCATTATAATGTACAACTTTCTGACTGAGTGAGAACGGCAAAAAATAAGGCAAAAAAATTACTTAAAAACATAAACTCAGTTTATAATCACAGAAACATTTGTATATAATTTATAATATGTATAATACACCATATAATGAGTAGGCGACGAAGACTACTCGATATTAAAAGTGACAGAAACTAAACATTTCTGTAAAATATAAAATTATTATTAACGAGTAAATTCATTAAACCCAACGCATTTAAATATTTATAGCCAAAATAGATGGCGCCACTAGCGCACGACAAACACAGCAAAGTGACCCTAGGACGGCTGCGAACCATCGACTCACAAAAGAGCTCTTTATAAAAAAATAATAAAAATACTTTAAAACCTCCAAGCAAGAGAAGATACGCGACGGAGCTGGGAAGACAGTTTGATTTTCCCATAAAAGTAGTTTGTTGGTTGAAATAAAGACAGTTTGACATATCTTGAGATTTGTTAAAAATGTAAACACGCTGATGAAATGTCTATGGGTCACACTAAAGAAAAGTGAAACTAAAAAATACACGTATGGGGTCTATTCGAACACTCGCCAAAAGTTAATTACTGAATAAAACTTTATAAAACACATACCGTAAGAAAGCTTATACATTTTTACACGTAAAAAAAGACAAAAATAAATGAAGATGAGTTCCGTAAATAAATATATTTAGAATGTATGCAAACATAACACAGTTTCAACATTCCATCGAAGGTGGCAAGTGAAAGCTCGACAACATCCATTATTATAATTTACATAGTTCACTTAATTATCGACAAAAATACATGTTTTATATGCCAAAGTGATCAACTTGACGTAATATGCATAAAAAATTTAATAGGTTTCATTTTATATATTGGTAAAGGTTATTCTTAAGCTCGGGAAGTTTGTCGAAATTCAGAAGGTCAAGGACAATGCTGAAAACAATACGGATCGAGATTAAGAAATTTAAATGCCTAAAACTTTATAACCACTGAACAGATTTCGACAATTGGGGTACCATAATCTACAGCTCGAGGTTACGAAAAGAAAGAGATCAGTATTATAGCTCTAGCTTACCTGGTTTCGGAGAAATTAGCCAGCCATGCTGGAGCTCATAAGGGCAGTGCTTCCAGGGGCGCCAGTGCGGCGGATCCGTCGAGTATATTTCTAAATATTCGACAAAATGTCTAAAATTGAAAGTTGCCGGTCATTAATGGTATTATAGTATATATATATATATATATATATATAAATAAAAAAAGCGTATCGCTTCACAATATATTTAAAACAAAATATAGATCCTAAAAAAAATTATAATAGAATGCTTTCTGACAAGGTACCATCGTGGGAAAAAAAAGCAAACACCACCTACTAACTCCTCGGCAAATTAACGTAGACGAAAATTACTGGTACCGAAGGATTGGAAATAAGGCCTACTTTTAAATCACTTATACAAAATTTGCTTAGGGGGGCATCTACATATTAAAACGAGTCCAAACTTCGTTTTTTTCTCAATGGCAATACCCAATTTTAACGAGATATTTCAAATCTTTGGTTTAAACTATGCCTAGACACAAAATTCCAAGTCATTTGAATCATAAGTTTTTGATTTATAAACATTCAAAATTTAGTTCTTCTAATGTTAAATTACATTTTCATATTTTTATTTATAACTCCTGAAATTATGCCCCTAATGTGCTAATTTTTGTGTAGCAATAATACTAATATGCCTAAACATAAATACGTTGAATTTGCAATTTTTATAATTTTATGATATTGATTATGAAATTAATATTCGAAAAAATTATTAATTGCAACCTACAATTTTTTTTGATGGATTCAGATTCATATTTTTTATTTATAACCATTTGGAAATATGGTTATTGTCCTCGGACAGGGTAGGAAATCAAAAACATACCTGAAGCGTTTTATTAGTTGAATCCCGCATTTTATTCATTTTCTGATTGGTCTATACAGTAATCTGTATTTTTCCTTTACTTCCAACAAAGATGGATACTTCTGTTGCCACTATGACAAAAAGAGTAATAAAAACTGCAAAAAAAAAAATTAATAACTCAGAAACAAATTGAGATACAGCTTTCAAACAAATTGCATTTAAAAGTATATTTTTTTCTCTATACGACTGTGTAAAATGTAATATTGTGGGATTTTAGAAGTGTAAGAATGAAATTTCATTTAAAATCGGTCCAGGAATATTAATGTTTAATTCATGGCGTACGTAATGTATGACCAGCTCCGTCGAAGTCTAAAAATTTACAGTACCGAAAAATGTAATCCATGACGTACGTAATGTATGATCAACTCCGTGCGATATTTTTAAAAATTGGTCCAGGAATATCAATGTTTAATCCATGGCGTACGTAATGTATGACCAGCTCCGTAATGTTTAAAAATTTACAGTACCGAAAAATGTAATCTATGGCGTACGTAATGTATCATCAACTCCGTGCGATTTTTTTTAATTGGTCCAGGAATATTAATGTTTAATCTATGGCGTAATGTATGACCAGCTCCGTACAAGTTTAAAAATTTACAGCAACGAAAAATGTAATCCATATTCTACCATGTGATTAACTCCGTGCGATTCCTTATGTCTTAAATTTTAGTCTTTGAAAAAATCAATTTCCAAATGGTCGTTGTAATTTGTTAAATTGCGTTTTTTTTTTTTTTTTTTTTTTTTTTTTTTTTTTTTTTTAAGTCTTGCTCTATGGAAATCCAAAATTTCACATTTTTCTTCCAAATAGTTTACAAATTATGTTTAAAAAACGGCAAAATGATTGTTTACAGGGCCGTCTATGATAGAAGTGACTGAGATATTTTGAAATTTCTTATGTATACTGTAATCCTTCAGGCTTCATTGACTGCTTGAGTGGTGCTTAAGGTGCCTTGATTAAGAAGGGGGCTCTCTCGATTAACAATCGAGTACCGAACTTCAATTTGGATACAGCTCTAAAAATACGCTCATTTTTAAATAATTAATTTCTTGCAAACTTATGGTACGAATTGCATAAAATTTTGTTATTAGACTAATTGAAGAATGTAGAGTTCAATTGAAAAAAAAAAAAAAAAAGTTATGGTTCGTTTTAATATGCAGACTTTCCCCTAAGCAAATTTTATATACATCATTAAAAACAAACAAAAAAAAAACAGCTTCTGAAACAGAAGCATGTAACTAAATGCACCTTTTATCAAACATGCTACAAAAATATTTTCGTTCTATTTAAAACTTTATTGATTTGGGCAGAGCATTTAAATATGGATTATTAATATTCAGGAATCCTGCAATTATTTCGATTTCAAAATTTACATATTAATGTTAAAATATATAAAAATGCGAAAAACACGTTGGTCGATTTACCTGTGTTTATTGAATTATGCTTGAAAACAAGTATGTTTTTTTGCACCTGTAAAAAATGAACATGACATAAAAAGCTCAATTTTTAAAATCTGGATAATTCCTAAAGGGAATCAACGAATATGTTTCCAAGAATATACATTAACAGTTGTCAAAAATAGGTGTTCGTATTTAAGATTTCAGACATTGTAAAAATGCCAATAAACTTATAGATAACGTTACTCGTTTTTAGCTCACAGGCTATTAAAGCCTGATAGTTTATGTGCCCGTCGCTTCTGTATGTACGTACGTGTGCATGTACGTAACGCGATAACTCTTGACAGAAATATCCGATTTGCTTAATTTTTTTCTAGGTTCATTGTGATAAGGCGATTCCCTGATTAGTTTTTGGGGTTCATTGATTAAGGATAAAGTTAGAAAATGGGTCTAGACCCCCCCCCCCCCACGTAATTTAGATAAATTGTTTTTCATGTAGAATTATTCGATTTGCTCCAAATTTCGTATACTGGTTTATTATGTTAAGGAGCTGCCTTGATTAAATTTGGAGGTTCATTAGTTACATATAAAGGGAGGAACGGGGGGCTGTTAAGCAGCTTCTCTGACTAGATTTGGAAGATCATTATTATGTATAAAGGGGGAAAGGGAGGTTAGTCCCCTCAATTAAATATAAATGCGTTTTTTATGTAGAACTATTCGGTTAGCTCCAAATTTGATATACCGGTTTATTATGTTAAGGATATGGCTTGATTAGATTTGGAGGTTAATTAGTTAAACATAAAGGGAGGGAAGGGGAGGCTACCCTACCCGACCCCGTTAATTTAGATAAATGCGTTTTTCATGCAAAATTATTCGATTTTCTCCAAACTTGGTATACTGGTTTATTATGTTAAGGAGCTTCCCTGATTAGATTTGGAGGTTCATTACTTAAGTATAAAGGGAGGAAAGAGGGTCTAACACCCCCCCCCCCTTAATTTTAAATATATGGGTTTTTCATGCAGAGGTATTCGAATTGCTCCAAATTTCGTATACCGGTTTATTATGTTAAGGAGCTGCCTTGATTAGATTTGGAGGTTCATTGGTTAAGTATAAAATGGGAAAGGGGGGCAATTGCCCCTCCCCTTAATTTAGATAAATGGGTTTTCATGCAGAATTATCTAATTTAGTTTACTTTTTTCTCTAGGTTCATTCTCATAAGGAGCTTTTCTGATTAGATTTGAAGGTTCATTGGTTTATCATAAAGGAGAAATGGGGGAGCTATTACCCCCTTTAATTTAGCGAAATGTTTTTTTCATACAGAATTATCTGATTTGCTTCAAATTTGGTATACCAGTTTATTGTGTTAAAGTGCTTCCCTGATTAGATTTGGAGGTTCTTTGGTTAAGTATAAAGGGGGGCAACGAGGACTAATCCCTACATTTATTTTTCGAGGGGCAGTATTCTTTGAAATAAGAGTATAATATACAATTAGTGTGAATAGCCTGTGAGCTCAATGCCACCAATTTAACTGGGCAATTTTCTTTTTATTTAAGATAACTTGTAATATGGAAATTTTTTTAATCTAATAGTTATTTTTAATATATCTGCGACTAATTGGAGATTAAAATGCGATAAATGTTAACATCTATATTAACTAGTAGTAAAAACTATTTTTGTCTGAGGCATCTTAATATAAATTATACAGGATCTGAAACTACTAATATATAGTGACATATTTTAAAACCATTTAATTATATTCTTCGATAAGATATGCTTAAAATACTCCCACAGTTTTACACTTGTAAATGCTCTGCAACAATTGAAACATATAAAGAAACCAGATTGATTTTATAAGAAATTATTTTTAATAGAAAATAAAATTCACACCAAACAGTTTGTAAATATATTAAAAGCCGCTTAAAAGAAGCTTATGAGTCATCATTTTATCAATCTGTAAATAACATATAATTGCAGTAAAATTACAAATTTATTTATATTAAAATATCAAACTATTTTAAAAGCAAAGAAAAAGTTAAGACAAATATTGGAAATGTAAAGTGGTTTGAAAAAACAAAAATGACCCTTCCCTCCTTCGTAATATCAGAAAATCTAAATAATAATAAAAATAGTTAAAAGTGCTTATGCGTGAAAACTAGAAACAGAATAGAAAAACAGAATTAAAGAAAACAGTGCAGAAATGCATGTAAACTCTTATGCATGAAAACTTCTATTATGTTTATATGTATTTAGCACTGCAAGGATTAAAGATGTTTTTATTCCATATTTTTAACAACAAACAGAAGATTAAGACCAATGCTTAAGTTGAATAAAGACATCATGTGATGAACATCGTTAAAGCACTATTTTTATTCTTAGCAGAAGCCAAGTAGGCCCTTGTCATTTATCAGAGTTTCACAGCAATTTATGTCATTCGCAACGGTGAAGAGCAAATTAGAATAATGCTTTGTTATGGGTCATGAAACATAAACAAAGAAATCTGCGAATAAACTCTACATAAATAAAAAATAAAAGTTATATTTGCTGTTTTCTAATTCAGCTATAAGATATTTTACTTCTAGAAATAAAAGACCGCGTGAATAAATCAAATAATATATTAAATATTATATTTATTAATTTTATTCAAAATATTTATTTCTAGATGCAAAAAAAATCCTCTAAAAATAATCACACTATTACATGATGCATTGTTAAATGTTTTTTCAAGCATTAAAGATATAGATTAATTTTAAAATTATTTTCATATAATGTTGATCCATAACTAAATATTAAATTATGTCAGTTGTATGGGAGGAAAGTGTCAAATGTAAGGTTATTCAAAAATATTGGTAAATTAATGGTAATATAATGAAAAACAAGAACAATTGTAGAAACAAATTCATTTTATTTCAAATTGATCACAGTGGCATTTAAACATGTCCCTACAAGTGGGTTACATGTACTTCAATACGAGTTAGAAGTAAATGTGTGATTTTATAGGTCCAGGGAAATTTAAAAACGTCATTTCATTCCTCTTCTATATTAATGAATGTGTGTTCATTTTTGTAGTTTTCAGATGCTTTAATATAAGAAGCACACTACAAAAAAGAAGCTTTCCTAATCTATACAAATGACCCTTCGTTCCTTTGTAATATCAGAAAACTTAAATAATAATAAAAATAGTTAAAAGTGTTTATGCATGAAAACTAGAAACAGAATAGAACAACAGAATAAAAGAAAACAGTACAGAAATACATGTAAACTCTTATGCATGAAAACTTCTATTATGCTTATATGTATTTAGCACTACAAAGATTAAAGATGTTTTTATTCCATATTTTTAACAACAAACAGAAGATTAAGAGCAATGCTTAAGTTGAATAAAGACATTATGTGATGAACATCGTTAAAGCACTATTATTATTCTTATCAGAAGAGAAGTAGGACCTTGTCATTTATCAGAGTTTGACAGCAATTTCTGTCATTCGCACCGGTGAAGAGCAAATTAGAATAATGCTTTGTTATGAGTTATGAAACATAAACATAGAAATCTACGAATAAACTCTACATAAATAAAAAATAAAAGTTATTTTTTCCTTTTTTCTAATTCAGCTATAAGATATTTTACTTCTCGATCAAAAGACCGCATGAGTAAATCAAGTAATATATTAAACATTATATTTATTAAATTTATTCAAAATATTTATTTCTAGATGCAAAAAAATCCTCTAAAAATAATCACGCAAACTCGATTGCTTTTATACAGGATTTCTATTGATTCTTTTATAGCTCCCTTATTGTAACGACGCCATATCGTACAATATCCCCAGTTTGGGGTTCAATATCCTGAAAATAAATCCTGAAAACCTGAGCAAAGTGACGTAAAAAATTTAAAGTGCAGAAGTTAAATATTTTCTTCTACCCATAGAAAGTGACGTATGATAAACAAAGTGATGTCATAAGATAAGTGGAGCTGCAGTTAATAATAATAATATATATTTCATATAATTAAATTCAATTCAGGAAACTGCTACTCCTACTTCTACTTTCAACTCTAGTAATTATTGGCTCTCTCATTTTCAAAACCGAGAGACGTATTTGTATAAATAAACAACATTTAGTTATCAAGATATTCTCTGATGATGGACCTGGAAGGTTTGAAAGTACTAAGAAGTTTTTAAATAAAATGTTTATTTTAAACTTGTAACATCTTTTTCATTACATTTGTCACCTTTTAAGTAAGATTGTGGAATTTTTAATGTTCACGTTATATATTTTATACCTAAAATAATTTAACTATCCACCAGTAAGCAAAACTATATAGCTTTCAGTTCATCACAATGTACAGTTCATCACAATACTAATAATTTGGCTATCCACTCTAATGGCAGCACTGCTGCCATGAAATTTTCTATGAATTGAGGAAAGTATTTCTGAGAGTGCACTTGATGACAAAATTTGTATTTCGGCAATAAAATTTCCGGAAACGTTGTCGACATTTTTATATGACTCAATTTTCTCAAACTGAAAGATTGTTTTTTCAGATGCTATGACTTCACTAATAAACGTTTTTATTATAAACAAACATGTTTTACTAAGAAACGAGATAAATTAAAAGCATAAAAATTAATATTAAAATTAATATTGCTCTATTACTCATGGCTCTATAATTTCACTTACACTGCTGAAGTTTGTACTTCGGCAAATTAATTAAATGAAATAAAAAATTAAAAAAGTTAAATAATGAGACAATCGTATGCTTTGTAACTTTTTCTGTATTTTAAATTTTAATTGAAATTATCTTAATATGTATTCATAAGTTCTCAAACTAGAACATTTAAACACGTAACTAACATTAAAATAACTAGAATATAATTTAGCAAAAAATAGTATTTTCTAAATATTTATTGTTTAAAATTTTAAAATTAAATAATGTATTATGAATTGCAAAACAATTATCGGCACAGAGTGTATTGGTCTTAAAGTAAACTATTAACCTTATACTTTCTATTTAACAGTAAAAAAAATTTCTTTTCGATGTTTCTTTTTATCATTTGCCTTAGAAACTTTGTTTCTACGTGATCGAAATTCTTCATATTAAAAGCTCGTTTGACTGATAAATTTTTCGGGCAACTGTCTAGGAAATTGTGAGTAAAAATAAAACTCGAAAAAAATTCTATTCTTTTTTAAAAGCTGAATGTAACTTCCGGGGGAAAAAAAGGCAATGAGGTTTTTATTAGTTTTCTTTTCAGTGTTAAAACAAATCTGTTTCTAAAGAAGACTTTATTAATACATTGAATTAGAGTAGATGCATATTTTTAAACATCGTGAGAAAGAGAGTTTCAATAAATATTATAAGAGTGATCGAAACGCCCGTCATAGGACGCTGGTTTTCCCTTAAAATTTTAAATTAGTGATAAAAATATTTATATACTATTATTCCGTAATCGAGCAATGTGGTTTAAAAATCATAAAATGTCAGTAAATTGAAATACAGTTTTTAAAATCAAATAATGTCAGTAAATTTAAATAGAGTTTTCAAACGATTTACATTTGAAATTACACCCTCCCTATTCAGCGGTGTAAAATTTAAAATTATGTAATGTTAAGAAGTAATTAAATTTGAAACAAAAAAAAAAATGAAATGGTTTAATGATTCACCAAATCCATTTTTTCCAAAATAAATTAAACATACAAACAAAAGACTATGTTTATTAAACAAATACTCAGAAAATAGAGCATTTTTATGTTAATTTGGCGATGTGATAAATAGCCAAATATTGTTCCCATTGACATCAATTATATTGCATTAATTTTACTTAAAATATAAAACTTTAACTCTTTTTATTTAAAAAGCATAACTTTTATTAATAATACAAACATTCAAATATATATATATATTGCATGAATTTAAATAACATGCCTTTCACTCATTTCCTTTAAAATACATAATAATAATAATAAATACCATAGCATTTTATTTCAACTTTAAACCATTGTTTCTAAATCACACAAGCGAAAAAATAACTAGAATTGGCGAAATGAATTGGCGAGATTTGCCAACGGATAACATAAAAGTACCGAAAATAGACTTGAGTTTTCTAAGATTTCGCTTTTAAATTAAAAACTATTTTCATTCGTTCATAGACGAACAACGTCAAAGGTATATTATTTCTTCAGGAGTTAAAATATTCAATGTGCAGAAGTTTTTCAACTTTTATCAATGAATTAAAAAAAAATGAATGACTCACTACACATTGTTTACGTTTGGAAAATTAATCTAAATTTTGGAAATGTTCGTTTGTTTATATCGGTATTCTGTTGTTGGTAGAAAAATACAATATTTTACATTTGTAAGGCAGTTTGTCTAAAATTCTCTGACAAAATATAATCGAGTTATTAATATTATCATTAACTTCAAATGTTTCATTTTCTGAGATTAATCTGTGACAACGATTTGCGAAAAAGCCAGTCGTCAGGAACGCGTAGAATTTTATTAAAGAGAATTTTCTGTTTGTTTAAGAAAGTAAAAATTATATATTTTTACTTTCTTCTATCTTTACAAGAAGAAAGTATTGGATTTGTGAAAAATTTCGACTTCCGGTTTTCGACGAATTTATACGTTTTAGAATGCCCAGAACACGATTTGATGGTTTTTAAAAAATGTATGTCTGTGAGTCTGTCTGTAACTCTGTCACACTGTCTGTGAGTCTATATGCGACAAAAATTTTGTGCGCCCTCTATCTCAAGAACTAATGCACGGAATTTCACAAATCTATATATTTAGTTAGACCTTGATATAAACTAAACCTGATTAGTTTTTGGTGAAAATCGCCCAACAGGTGGCGCTGCTATGCGGCATTTTTCATGATTTCTGCAATAGCTATATATCAAGAGCTACTGCACGGATTTTCATAAAACTTCAGATTCAGTTAGTCCAGAATATAGTTTGGTGCTGACTACGTTTTTGTGAAAATCGCCCAACAGGTGGCGCTGCTATGCTGCATTATTCATGATTATCGCAATAGCTCTAACTCAAGAAAAAATCCACGAATTTTCATCAAACTTCAGATTTCGTTAGACACTAATATAAAATAGAGCTGTTTAATTTTTGGTGTAAATTGCCCAACAGGTGGCGCTGCTGTGCTGCATTTTCGCGATTTTCGCAAGAACTGCATCTCAAGAACTATTGCACGGATTTTCATTAAACTTCAGATTTATTTAGTCCTTGACATGAATAGACGTATAAATTAGTGCTGTTTAATTTTTGGTGTAAATCTCTCAACAGGTAGCGCTGCTATGCTGTATTTTTGCGATTTCCGCAATAGCTTTATCTCAAGAACTAATGCTTAGATTTTCAACAAACTTCAGATTCAGGTATACCTTGATATCATTTAGTGACGTTTATTTTTAGTGTAAATCGTTCAACAGGTGGCGCTGCTATGCTACATTTTTCAGAATTCCCGCTGTAGCTCTATCTCAAGAACTAATGCACGAATTTTCATCCAACTTTAAAGTAAGATATACTTTGATATGAATTGGTGCTAAATTCATGTAATTGCTTGTACTATTTAAATGATTTAATTGACGTGATTTATATAGAAGAAAGTTTTGTGATGGCCACAACATACTAGTTTTTTATGAATTTCTTCCTATAACTTTTTATTAATTTTTTATTTCATTGTTTCAGGTGCAATGAAACAATTAAACAATGTAATAAGTAGTATAAAGAAGAAGAAACGAAGTAAAAATATGCAATTTTGACTTTAACTTCATTGCAAACAAGTTTGTAAAAATTTATATTGTTATATATAAAAAAAATTCTTATAGTTCTTTTTATAATATACACGGTGTCCACTCTCAACGGTGTCCAATGACTCATTACAAAACCGTTAGGCATAGACATATAGTTCCAATTACAAAAACGTTTTAAATGAGTTAAAGAAATATTTAAAAGGGATTTGGGTCAATAAAAACAATTCTTAAAAAAATACGAAATTTAAATTGTTATACGGTCCTCCGGTCCTATAAGTCATATTTAGTAAAATTTTCCTAGTACACTGACAAATAAGACAAAAAAAGTCCTTTTCATATAACTCTAAAATTGACCGAGTTATGAAACTTTAAAAATGCATGACATAGACCACTTTTCTGCAGCTGAACACAGATGAGTTTCGCCATGCTTTGATGGGTCATATACCAAGTGCTTAAAGTATTCGAAGAACTTATTCCATGTGTATCTGCGCTTTAAAAAAATCGTACAAGCGTTACGATTGGGTTAACTTTTATAAAGTTTCAGATTGACTAAAATAGTTGTATTCTAACTTATGTTTTATTTTGTAAGGATTTGAGACTGTTTCTTTTCGTGATTTCTTTTAACAAAAATTATGTTATTTTTATAAGTTTTAATTTGACTTCCACGGTCGTATGTATGTTTTTCCAGTTCAAAATTTGTTCTCGAACTTTAACTCACTTTCAAATATCCGATCGAGATTAAATTTTACATACTGACGTAAATCCGATGACAATCTAATAGTATGATTTTCGGTGGTTACCCTTTATACTTATTTTACAGGATAACACAAAAAATTCTGGGATAGATTACCGCTAAGGAGTTTAACAACAAGTTTTAGATTAGATAACACAAGACTGTGATGGTTGTGTTTTTTTAACTTTTACGTTTTTTTTTTTTTTTTTTTTTTTTTTTTTTTTTTTAGCACTGAATCTGAAAATTACCTTAATGTTTAACCATCATGTCAGGATTTTCCGCAAATCATAAATTTTCAAGGTTAAAAAAATAACAAAATAACAAGGACAAAAAATTACAAAAATCGGATACTATAAAATAGAGAAGATGGTTGTATTTTTTAACTTTTGATAATTGATTTTTATGCTCTTTTTAGCACTCCATCTGAAAATGACCTTCATTTTTAACTCTCACGTTAGAATTTTTTTTTTTTTTTTTTTTTTGCAAATCTTAAATTTCAAAATTAAAATATAGCGAAAATTTGACGCTATTAAACAAATGTAAAATTCATTTTATTTTATTTTATTAAATGATTTATTCAATTTTTTGTCTTATACTGGGATTCTTACAGCTATGCAGTTGAAGGGTCCGATGAGGTGGGGGAGGAGGTTAAATTTTATCTTTTAACTTTGAAATTTAGAATTTGCGAAAAATCCTGACATGATGGTTAAAAATGAAGGCCATTCACGGATTCACCTGTAAAAAATACATAAAAATCAATTATCAAAAGTTAAAACACAACAATGACATATATTTTATAGTACCAAATTTTCGCTATTTTTTCTTTTTTATCTTTAAAATTTGAGATTTGCGAAAAAATCTTTACGTGATATTAAAAAGTGAATTCTAATGTCGGATTCATCGGTACAGAATACATAAGAATCAATTATCAGAAGCTAAAACTGTTAATTTTCATCATTTTATTTTATAAAAATTCTGTTTTTTTCCTTCTTATATGTTTACTAAAAATACATATTTTGCATTAATATGTCAGAATTATTAAAGATGTCAATTTTACTTTCAAAAATTTTTTTTATATGTATGACGAAATTATATTTCTACTAAATTTTTGGAATGACCCCTAAATTGCAGAAAATAATGCTCCAACTTTAAACAGAACTTTAAACAGAACAACAAAAACTGGCCCAGTTTTAATCGTAGAATAACATGACTTTTTTTTTCTTACTTGTCAGTGTAACACGAAAGTTTTACTAAAGATAATTTATAAGACCGGGGGACCGTATAAAAATTTAAATTTCGTATTTTTTAAGAAATATTTTTATTGAACCAAATTGTTTTAAAAATGTTTCTTTTGCCTCATTTAAAACATTTTTGTAATTGGAAATATATGTCTATGACTAACGGTTTAGGAATTAGTCATTGGCCACCGTTGAGAGTGGACACCCTGTATATATATGTGCATATCTATATAACTACAAAAAACTATTACGTTTTAAAATCTACTTGTATTATTGTACTTTAACACATACACTGAGAAGTTTACATAAAGACGTAAATAAAATATATAAGATTTTAAATAAGGTTTAAGGTTAAAACATATAAGGTTATACGGAAACTTTTAAAACATTTAAAACAAACAAACGAAAAAAAACCCTTAAAACCGAGTTTGTAAAAATTTTTGTTGTTGTAAAACATAAAAACTTTGTTTATATATATATATATATATATATATAAAATATATATTTATTTTAAATTTTATTAAACATAAACTATAGAACTGATACGTCTTAAAATGTAGCTTTAACTTCGAACATTGAAACATACATTAAGGAATTTATTTTAAAAGACGTAGGTAAAGCATATCAGATAAAACTTTTAAAACTTTTAAAAACTACAAAAAATTAAAAAGTTAAAAATATTCAATCCAACCAGTTTTGGTTACGCTGCAGCCATATTAAAGGTTAGTCTTGCCAGTGTCCAGAAATGAAAAATATTTATTGATTTTAAAAGTCGTATATAAACATATTAGGTTGAACTTGCTGGTATTGCTGCGCCATGTACAATGCTATAAATGAGCCAACTATACGAAAAAGAAGAGATGGGAATAAAACCAACAAGTTTCAGCTACACTGCAGCCAACTTCAGGGTTACTCTTCAAAGAGCCGAGAAACAAAAATATTACTTCCTAATTATTTTGTCAGGAATAGAAGGTTCGCTTATAGCATTATAGATGGCGCAGCGATACTATCAAAATCAACGCAATATGTTCACTTACGACTATTAAATTCCAAAATTATTTTGTGTTTCTCGACACTGGAAAGTGTTACCCTGAAGTAAGTGTTACCCCTGCATTGTAGCTGAAACTTGTTGTTTTTGAGATATTTAACTTTAAAAAACGTTTTTAAATGTTTTAAAACTTTTATATTATATGTTTTATCTTCCAATTTGAGTAAACTTCATAATGTATGTGACAAAGTTAAGATTAAAATTTTATTAAACATAAATAAATGAAATCCAAAGGAAGTAAAATTCTGAATTGCCTATCCTAATCCACGATCAAACTTCAGTCGAATAAATTCATTGTAAACCATTCTGGTTCCATATAAAATAAGTTTCATACTGGTCGCATAAAATTTCTTTGTAATTAATTTTTGGACTATTCTTTGTAAGGAAATGCATTGTTAAAAAATTATCATATCTCTTAAAAAGAGTTAAACTAAATAAATTAACTGTATGGAACACAATTGTATTTATTTATAGGCTTTGCATCTCTAAAACAATTGGTAAACAAAAACATGTAAATAATTGCACGCATATTATAAATAAATCTAAAACGTGTAAGTGCTTAAAGAAATCACATTATTAAGGGCTCATGGATAGAAAAAAACGCTTAAAATAATTTGGTTATAAATATCATAGTCACTCGACAGAGTTTCTTACCAAGCAAAAGAAACAACAGTGCAATGAACCGTAAATGAAAGGGGTTTACGACAATTGATGCCAAATGATTTTGCAAAATTTTTGTAGTAATCTGTCTAGTTTATATTTTCCGAACTGACCAAAACGGGATTTTCACCCATCTATTGCACAAGTACTATTTATGATAGAAACAAAATTCTTGCTTCTATGGAATGGTTCGTGCCACGTGACTCAGAAAACAAAAGTAAAGTGGAATCCGGCGAATAGGTTTTTAGTAAATTCGATTTTAAAAGTGCTGTTTTATGCACTTTTTAAATTCCTGATCTGACCAAAATCTGTTGACAGGGCTACAGCAATGTGTAATTATCGGATTTTTACGCGCTTTACCGCATTTGAACTGTTTTTATGAGTAGTTCAAACCTTTGAAAGTTTCATGTAAACATATTAATTAGTTTTTGATTTATACCAGTTTTTAAACTGGTATAAATTATATAACTGGTATAACTGGTAATTTATTTCTATATTTCAGCATGGCGTACGTAATAATATCTCTACTTATATTTCCATGTGAGCTCAGAGTGGCGTACGCCATATGTAAGGTCTTTGGGCCTATATGAGACACGATTCCCCATAGTTTTGTCGCATTTAGGGTATACAGTAAAACCTCTCTGTGCGACCACCTCCATTAAGAGAACACTTCCCTGAACGACCATTTTTTTCATGTAATGAAATTTATTCCCATAGGCTCAATATAAATTTTACCTCCATTCAGAGACCATCCCAGTAGAACTCCCTCCACAAGCGACCCATTTCTTTGAAGAAAATAAAACAAATTCCTTTTTTTAATGGTCGCTTGAAGAAGGTTTTAATAGAAAAATAATTCCGGAGAGCGCATTATTCATCAAACTTCTAAACTAAGTTTAGAATTTTTTTCCCCTTTATTCCGATAACTTTTAAGTGTTTAAACACCTTTGTGCCTTTTTAGGCGATGAATTTAACTCTGATGACAAATTAAGAATGACGGTCAATAAACTCCCCTGCCCTATTCTGTCAGGAAACTCTCAAATAAATAGATAAATTAATGGAATCGTCATTGTTTGTTCCGTCAAAAAAAAAAAAAAAAAAAAAAAAAAAAAAGCATTTATTTATTGAACTTTGAAAGGACTTGGTAATAAAAGTTATAAAAGATAAAACGGTAAAATCAAAGCAAATGTATTCATTTTTTAAACTCTGCAGTAGATACTTTATCTAATTAACATTTGTTCTTATACTTAAATTTTCACATTTTTCCTTAATGTGAAAAATAAATTTTAGTAACATTAGTTGTTACCTTTTTTCAACAGTTAAAATCTAGATTTAAACATGACCTCCATCAAGAGAACGTGGTCTCTAGGGAGGTTTTACTGTATTTGGCATTTTATTATATAAATATATATTTTATTAAGCAGCAAATTACCAAATACTGTAGCTATAGTTCAAAAACTAACTTGTTTTGTATAAATTTAATAATTATCTGTAGTAAAAAACCACAATATGCGATTGTCGGT
Organism: Maratus speciosus; assembly: GCA_963932465.1. NCBI lineage: Eukaryota > Metazoa > Arthropoda > Arachnida > Araneae > Salticidae > Maratus > Maratus speciosus. The sequence goes on along the minus strand of OZ010792.1, from coordinate 172,807,640 downwards.
CGCATTTACGGCAGTTAAAACCTAAATGAGATTTCCATAGTCCTAAATGTAATAATGTATTTTACATATGAGAACTCATCTGAAAATTTTCATTTAACCCTTAACTGCTATTGTAGAAAATTGTCATATAACAATTGCAAGCAGTCTGCGAAACCATTCGATTGAAAGATGAATAAAAGTCGCGATTAATCATAAAATACTCATTTTGCACTAAACTGTTTGTAGAGTAATACAGTAGAACCTCGATTATACGAAGTAAATGGGACCGACCCTCTTTCGGAAAATTGAAATTTTCGGATAATCGAGAATGCTTCAATTTTAAGATTAAAGAGAAATATATGCAATTTATTCTTATTATGGTAACAAGTGCTTAATAAAAATAAATCAATAGTAAAATAGAAACAATATGAATTACCTGACTTTTAATTTTGACATTAAGTACCTTTTACATATATCACATGGTTTTGAAAAAAATGTTTTGTTTGTCGTAGTTTCGATTGAAGCCCCATCACGGAGTTTTTTTAAGTTATTAGTTCAGCAGTATCAGTCTTTCTGCTGCTCCAGTCATGCCAAACCTTTCATGCAAAACATTCAAAAGCTTCAGAATTGCTAATTTGTTCGTTTTCTTAGTTCCACTACGCAGCTCAAGTTAAATTCAAATTAACTGTAAGAAAGGGGATCGAAAATATTTATATGTACTCGTATTTCGGAAAGGACCACTTACACACAAGAAATATGATAGTTAAAAAAGCTTACAAAATAGATTTTGCACACAAGTAAGGTGATAGTAAAAAAAAAAAAAAAAAAAAAAAAAAAAAAAAAACCTTTAAAAATGAATTTCGGTTAACCGAGAGTTTCGGATAAAAGAAGTTTTACTGTATTTCTAATAAAATCTTGCTTTTTCAAACATTTCAAACAATTTTATTTGGTCTCCAAATGAAGAAAAAATTTACTGTATCGATAGTTAAACTGGAAATTACAAGTTAAACTGCGAAAATTTAAAAAAAAAGAAAAAAAAGAAAAAAAAAAGTAGCACTAACAGCAGTTGAGGGTTAATTGAAATTATTTTTTTGGAATTACTTAACCCTTAACTGCTGTGACAGGAATTGTCGCATAACTACTGCGTGTGTTCTCCGAGACCGTTTTATTAAAAGATGGATGAAAGGCTCTATTAACTCACAAGTATTGTTTCTGTACTAAATTAGTACATGACTATTATAATTAAACTTCAGATATTCAGAATATTTTGCAATATTTCTAGAGCTCAGAAGGAAAGAAAATTTCACCAGTATTCATACATGTAGTATTCACCAGTATTCACCAGTATTCACCAGACCAGTATTCATAGATTCACCAGTACTGGAAATTTCATGTTTAACTGTGAAAATTGCAAAATGTAGTGGTATGCCAGATCACTAACGGCAGTTAAGGATTAATAAAGAGTTGAAATACATAAAACTGAAAGATAAATAGCTTATTATTGAACTACTAAATAAATTTTATTTAATAGTAATTTAAATAAGAAACATTAACTGTGATGCATAATCTTTAAAAAAATTATAATTAAACACAACACACTTCAATATTCATACTTTACAAGAGATCCATCAAGTTTGAAGTGTTTATAGTGGGCGGCGCAGCAGCGTTCTGTTTGCCAATTTTACACTGCTAATATGTAAAAGTTTCGTGTTGTTATTTGAATGTTGCGTATAATGCTTTGTTCGTAATATAAATAATTCTCATCCCTCTTTCCCGCAGAGCTATGGCTATAACTACAATTAAATGATTGTCGCGGAAAACTTCGTTTAAAATTCGCGGAATTCGTACGTGAAAATTAACCCATAATTTCTACACTAGTACGATTTGGGTTTCCGTAACTTCAGCTCCGCATAATTTTGCTCACAATCTAGTGATAATGAAATATAACAACATGATTCCTATACAAAATTTAATAAGTAAGCGAAATGAGATGTTGGATTTTATCAAAAGTCTTATTTTGTTTATGAAAAATACGAATTAGTTAAAGCATGTTTTAAATAGCAACGACATTTCGGTCGGTGTGACTTTGCATTAGTGTGGGGTTTACGAGTTAAAAGGATATTTACGAGATATTTATAATATTGTTAACCAGAATATTTATTGCATATAACTTTGTTTATTATAAAATGTCACATGATAAATATATCAGCCTTATAAATAGATAAAATCTTACAATATTTCTAATAATCCTGATTAAGCCAAAGAGAAGCAATGTGCCTGGCATTCTGCCCCCCCCCCCCTAACACACACACACACACATTCGTCTTCATTTTTCTTGCACTTAAACAAAAATAACATTTTCTGTACCTAAAAAATGCGTATATGGAAACAAATATCAGATAAAAATCAGATAATTAATTTTATTTATTTTTTATCGTTTTCTAATTTAAAAGTAGAAAATGCCGATTTTAATAAGCAAAAAGGGAAACAGAATTAAGATATCAGATTTCAATAAAAGGGCTGACAAAAAATATGGACTCCTAAACCAGGGCATTGCTCAATTGCATCCTATTTTATATCAGATACAGCATTTAAGCTACCGAATCGTATAATGTTGGTAAAATTAACTTACTTAACCCCATTAAAATAAACATTATTTAAGAGTTTTCAATTTACACAAGATTTTCCAGAATTTCCATCATATAAAATTATTACAAATTCCAAAATCATGCGTCTGTATTATGTTACTGGGCCATACACCGCTTTTCTTATACCTCTTTTTAAATTAAATTTTTTTTAATAAGCGAGTTTTTCTAATTTTTTTCATCTTAAAATACATATTTAAGGGCCTGGTTAAAGAAAAACATTAATAGAGGATTATGCTGACTCAACACAGCTTATTTAACCCGTTCGGGACCATGGGTGCATATATGCACCCTCAAAAAGTGCTTAAAACGCTTGAGTTTGATACCAGTAAAAAAGAAAATTAAAATCAATTTTATTTAATTACGACATTTTCGTAATTTATAAAGTTAAGTCAAATAATTAACAAAAAGTGGCACCAAACGAATAAAATTCGTGCAAAAGATGCCAGTTGCATATATGCACCCCCAAAAAGTGCTTAAAACGCTTGAGTTTAATACCATTAAAAAAGAAAATTAAAATCAATTTTATTTAATTACGACATTTTCGTAATTTATAAAGTTAAGTCAAATAATTAACAAAAAGTGGCACCAAACGAATAAAATTCGTGCAAAAGATGCCAGTTGCATATATGCACCCTCAAAAAGTGCTTAAAACGCTTGAGTTTGATACCAGTAAAAAAGAAAATTAAAATTAATTTTATTTAATTACGACATTTTCGTATTTTATAATGCTAAGTCAAATAATTAACAAAAAGTGGCACCAAACGAATAAAATTCGTGTAAAAGATGCCGGTCCTGAACTGGTTATACATAATATTTGCTTGAAACATCATTTTAATACAATATATGAAAAATACCATATAAACTTACCTCATCAATCTCCTAAATGTGTCTACGCATTTACAGTAATCTGTACGTCGCTATCAAGTACTTGCAGAAAACAAAGTCTCCAAAATGCATAGACTATTTTAAATTGTAATTCGAAAACTGTTCGTCTTTTCTTAAGTTTAACTAGCCATATAACCAAAACCGACAAAGTGGTTCTTGATTATCATAAGGTTATTTGAGCTTCAAAGAGAAAAATGAAATTGTGTAGGCAAATTTCGGGAAATTTTGTCACATTTGCGAAACACGGGGCGCAATAAAATGAACGATGTCTATTTGATTGATGATTTCTTTAAAAAAATGTTTTAAATGCAGAAAAATGTTTCGGGTTCTGTTCATTAAGTTCGGATGCCAAATTATACAGCATTTATTTATAATTCTTGCATTAAGATTTTAAATAAAAGAACATTATCGCATAGAGGGGTCATCACATTTAGGCGCACTGACCTTATATCTAACATTGCCGTAAACATTTAAAACGGGTTAGAACTCGCGCGATTACGTGTTGAATATAAAAAGAGGAAAACATTCGTCAAAAACATAAAAAAAATCGATTTAATTTTTTTTTTTTTATAATTGACCCCAATCATTCATGAGCTTACAAGCAACCCGTGTGCCAAATTTCGTAGCCCTGCGGCCTGTGGTTTCAGAGTTTTTGAGATTACATTGATAGATACGCGCATGGATTTTAATAGGGTAGATATTATTGCATTTGCCCCAGTTAAACTCTCTATTGTAAGGCGGCATTGAAGCATTTACGGTTCATTTACATGGTCACTTAAAAGATCTTAATTACATTACAACCGATGGATATTTACTGAGTGGCATGTATTTTAATGAATTTGTACTATTTCAATTTCTAGAAAATTTTATCATGTTACTTGAAAGTTGAATATAAATTCAATCTGTTCATCTACAAGCTTAACAATCCAGGTTTATATTTTATGAAAGATGTTTCTTTTATCCACTTTATTAAAGATGCTTCTAGATTTTAGCACACACCCTTTTAAAATTACAATACTATGAGTATTTTTGCACACACAATTTAGATAACTGTTAAATGAAATTTTATTTTGCACGAAATCGGAATGATTTTTGACGAAGATACTGCGCCCAATAATCATCTCGGAATATCCTGCTTATATTTGAGGAGAAACTAGATTATAGAAACGTACCAGTGGACATTGATTATGGAAAGATTCTAGGTAAAAGTCGACTACGGAGAAACCACAGAACGTGCTCAGAAAGATAATGTAAGCACTTTAGTGAATCACAAAGTACTTATACTCATAAAAACAATTCGACAGAACTTTAGGATTACTGTCTATCATATTGAAATAAGCGGGTAAATGTTCTCTTCTGTATTGCTTTTATACTAAAACGCGCATATACTCAAATATTTTTTTCAACATTCCAAACTCTGCAATTTAGTCAATTCAAAATATTTTACAAATGTCAGTCTGGATTTTTATTAATTTTTTTTTTCATTTTTTTACAATCCTTTTATATCAAATAAATTTTTGGCAATTTTATTGGAATTTTTCGTTTTACTTTTAATTTAAAAAGATTAATAAGAGTATTTATTAAACTTGTCGACTCTTATTTTGGACTTGGTAATTAAAGAATGCTATCAATGTTCCAATAGCTTTTAGTTAATTTTGAATCAGATTATGGATTTTGCACGAAATCGGAATGATTTTTGACGAAGATACTGCACACAATAATCATCTCGGAATATCCTGCTTATATTTGAGGAGAAACTAGATTATAGAAACGTACCAGTGGACATTGATTATGGAAAGATTCTAGGTAAACGTCGACTACGGAGGAACCACAGAACGTGCTCAAAAATATAATGTAAGCACTTTAGTGAATCACAAAGTACTTATACTCATAAAAACAATTCGACAGAACTTTAGGATTACTGTCTATCATATTGAAATAAGCGGGTAAATGTTCTCTTCTGTATTGCTTTTATACTAAAACGCGCATATACTCAAATATTTTTTTCAACATTCCAAACTCTGCAATTTAGTCAATTCAAAACATTTTACAAATGTCAGTCTGGATTTTTATTGATTTTCTTTTTCATTTTTTTACAATCCTTTTATATCAAATAAAATTTTGGCAATTTTATTGGAATTTTTCGTTTTACTTTTAATTTAAAAAGATTAAAAAGAGTATTTATTAAACTTGTCGACTCTTATTTTGGACTTGGTAATTAAAGAATGCTATCAATGTTCCAATAGCTTTTAGTTAATTTTGAATCAGATTATGGAGCTAATTAAAAAATTACAAATATAACCGAAATTAGAGAAAATCATTTCATAACGATGAAATATCGAATTCTAAACTTTTATTGAAATGAATTGTAATTTATCGGATGAATTATCCGAAATATATGAGAAAATACATGGAAAGCATACGAATTAGTATGTCATGTTAGTCACGTGAAAAAAAAATTATGAAACAGACGTTTCTGCAAAATCCCGATTTCTGCACTTATCACTTTTTTCCAGTTTTTGACGTCATAAATTTTATTTTGCTCGTGAAGTTTTCTTCATATGTTTTCTACTACACTTTAAATTATGGACGTTTTATTTTATGTTACTTATCGGTGTATATATTTGCGTCATTTTATTAAAACCATGTGTTTCTCTTATTGTTTTGAACAGCGTATATTTACATTATGTTTTCTATAATAAATTCTATTTTTTCCCATACTTTTAGTAATTTTTAAATTATTTTAAAGTGTCTATTACCTCAACACCTCTTTAAATCGATGACCTGTGCAGTAAAATTTAAAATTTGTAATTTAATGATTTCTTTAAAACCTCATGTTTGATGCCTATTTGTTAAAAAAAAAAAAACTAATATTATTTGAAAAATGCTTGACACAATCAATGTAAAAAGCTCGTTTAGATTAATATAAGTATGGTATACAAAAAGGTAGAAAGATATTTGATGCAATCTATTCTTAACACAACTTTATTTTTGTACGTTCATATTATAAGTTTAATACTTTATTGAAACGTAATTTTGCTCAATCACTTTGTCAGAAATATGATGCATAGTACTTTTCTTTTGTTAAAGTGTATTGAAATGGCCTTAAATATTTATTGAACTTCGTGTAATTAATTTGCTTTAAAATGCAGTATTAATAATTTTATAATGTATTATTCTCGAAAAGATTATTTAACAAGTAATTCATTTTAATGAATTTAGAATAATTCCCTAATTTTGATATCTAAACTTTTGTTAAAAATCATCATCCACAATGAAGTGTTTAATATACATACATTTTTTAATGTTAATGGATGATTGATTTTTTTTTTGTTACAATTGTATTACTTTTGGGAATTGAAATATTAAATGTAAGTCCAATTAAAATATCGATGCTATCAAGAACTTGTTAAAATAGATACAAATTAAAACACTAAGGAACCACTCATTTTATACTTAAGATTGTAATTTGATGGTAATTATTTAGAAAGTAATGATAAGCGTAATGAATGTCGCAATAAAATAAATTTATTAAAATATATCCATTTCTATTAAAAGAAAAATACTATCAGAATTTCAAAATTTGTAAATGTCATTTTCTCATTGTAGGTGATTAAATAAATTGTCAACATTTCATAGAAATTTTATTTTTAAAAGCAAATAACACTTTAAAAGCAAACTACCGACAATACATCAAAATTCGAATAACATATCATTAGTTTAAGAGTATCTGGAAAGGAAATATTTAATTCAGATATAATTAATGATATCATCATGAAGTATTTAATAAAGATATATATTTCAAAAATTAAAGGATCATTTATTTTATGGTTATGACTGTATTTTTATGACACATTCTTTAGATTTCTACAAGAAACTATTTAATTAATGATTCTCTAGTCAAATACATTTTAAAATGTCTTTCTTAAAATATATCGATTTTTTTTATGTAACAGGGAATAACTTTCAAGTTGTCAATAACATGTTACTTTCACAAATGATTAAATTAATCGCTAATACCGTGTAGCAAATATTATACTAAATACGTACTAAGGTGTAAACTTAATTACGATTGCATCGCCCCTTTTGTTTTTTAGAATTGCAGCTATGAAACATAAAATTAATATAGGTACAATTTTGAAAAAAATTATAAATAATTTATTTTATTATTATGCATCTATTTTATAATACATTTACAATACATTAATTTGAAACAATTTTATTAATGATTTGCGTGTCCAATAAATTTCCAATAAGATGTCTTTCCAAAAGTGCTTACATTTTTATAGAATTCAATAGAAAATTATTTCAAACTTTTTAAAGGTGTGTTACAATTTCAAATGGTTAAATGAAGTTAGAATAATACAGAAGCTTTTCACAACTGGAATTTACATTTGAAAGCATTTAATGTATCTCTCAAATGACATTCATATTATAAATTTTATAAAATATTAATGAGTATTTTCAAATATAATAAAAAAAAATATTTAAAAAATAAATATGTACATGTTCTACTATCAATCAGCATTAATTTCCTGCAAGTAATTTTAATGCGATGTAATCTTACTGGAAACAAGGAAAAATAATAAAATTATCTATATGAAACTTTGGTGTTTGCGATACATAAACTCATATAGGAATAAGTACATTATTCAAAGCTCTTTTTTTTTTACTAAAAAAAAAAAAAAAAAAAAAAAAAAAAAAAAAAAAAAAAAAAAAGGTGCTTACTTTTTTTTTTACTCAACCACGTAACTTAATGATATGTATAACTAGTTGGATGTGGTGCCAATCCCAAAACTTTCTTCTATCTTATACATCTTAATATTTAAGAAACTAGCTACACATGTTATTATTTATATATTATTAATTCAATACTATACCAACTTTGATTTTCATCTTAAATTTCAGCTTCAGTCAATTAAACGAATTAAAAACGAGTTAATCTATATCATGATATTTGTTAAAATTAATAGTTTTTGCTTATTCTGTTGTTATCAGATGTTTGCGTATAGCCGGCATAGCAGGAAGCGAGTTCCCGCCTTTGCACGAGCCGCCGATGGAAAATAGAACTACGAAAAATCAAGAAAAATTTACAAAATCGCTATCACAGAGCCCCTTTACTGCACAATATTTCCAAATTCAATGAGGACCTGTTGTCCAAAGCCAAAAACATGCACAAAAAATTAGGTTTAATTGTATGCATAACTTCATACACTTTTCGATGGTACACTAATGAAAATGGTACAGACATCGCAATTATAGCTCCCCCTTCAGGCGGAGGTTTTCCAAATTCAGGGAGGACCTTCGTGCCATGACCAAGAACAAACACAAAAAATTTGGCTCAATTCTATGCATAACTTCATACACTTTTCTATGGTACAATATTCAAAATGGTACAAAAATTGCTATTATAACGCCCCCTACAGGCGATTTTTTTCCAAATTAAGGAAGGACCTGCTTGTCATAGCCAAGAACTTAAAATACATTTTTTTTTCAATTCTATGCATAACTTCATACACTTTTGGATGGTACAATATTCAAAATCGCACAAAATTCGCTATTACAACGCCCCCTACCGGCGAATGTATTCCAAATGCAGGGAGGACCTACTTGCCATATCCGAAAACTTAAAAAAAAATTTGGTTCAATTCTATGCCTAACTTCATACACTTTTGGATGGTACAATATTCAAAATTGCACTAAAATCGCTGTTACAGCGCCCACTACCGGCGAATTTTTTCCAAATGCAGGGAGGACCTACTTGCCATATCCGAAAACTTAAAATAAAAATTTGGCTCAATTCTATGCATAACTTCATGCACTTTTGGATGATACAATATTCAAAATTGCACAAAAATCGCTGTTACAGCGCCCCCTACCGGCGATTTTTTTCCAAATGCAGGGAGAACCTACTTGCCATATCCGAAAACTTAAAATAAAAATTTGGTTCAATTCGAAGCATAACTTCATACACTTTTGGATGGTACAATATTCAAAATCGCACAAAAATCGCTGTTACAGCGCCCCCTATCGGCGAATTTTTTTCCAAATTAAGGAAGGACCTGCTTGCCATAGCCAAGAACTTAAAATAAAAAATTGGTTAAATTCGATGCATAACTTCATATACTTTTGGATGGTAAAATATTCAAAATCGCACAAAAATCACTATTACAGCGCCCCCTACCGGGGATTTTTTTCCAAATTCAGGGAGTACCTACTTTGTATATCCGAAAACTTAAAATAAAAATTTGGTTCAATTCTATGCATAACTTCATACAATTTTGGATGGTACATTATTCAAAATCGCACAAAAATCGCTGTTACAGCGCCCTCTACCGGCGAATTTTTTCCAAATGCAGGGAGGACCTACTTGCCATATCCGCAAACTTAAAATAAAAATTTGGTTCAATTCTATCCATAACTTCATACACTTTTGTATGGTACAATATTCAAAATCGCACAAAAACCGCTGTTATAGCGCCCCCTACCGGCGAATTTTTTCCAAATTCAGGAACGATCTGCTTGCCATAGCCAAAAACTTAAAATAAAAATTTGGTTCAATTCTATGCATAACTTCATACACTTTTCGATGGTACAAAGGCGACAGACAGACGGACACACGGACAGACGGACACACGGACAGACGGACACACGGACACACGGACAGACAGACATTTTCTATAAACATGTTTTTTGGGATCTCTGACCCCTAAAACATGTAAATCCGTCGAAAACCGGAAGTCGAAAAAAATTTCGATTACAATACTTTCTTCTATTGAAGATAGAAGAAAGTAAAAATGAATATTTATCTCAGTGTTTCCTTATGAGTTTTAGCAATAAGTCTGTTGGAAATTCTAATGTTGGACATTAAAATATATGCTAGAGACCGTTTTCGGAATTCAGAAACAAGAGTAATGGCAGAAGGTTTGAAACATTATCACACTGAGGTGCATCACATCAAGAGCATATTGTGAAGCGTAACAATGTAAAATTTAATAGAGTGTATTTACTTTTCTTACACATTTTCATTTTCAAAAACAGAAGTTAATGAACACTTTTTTTATTAATTCACATTCAAAAGTAGATTTTATATAATTTATTAACATATTTATGTTTTTACATGTATGCCCAAGAAGAAAATTTAAACGAATGCTTCAATTTAATTTTTTCATTGTTTGAGACAACAGTCTGCAAGCGGATCCGATTCATTATTATTAAGATCTAACAATAATACAATTATCTGTATGTCTGTTTTCTTGTCCTTTTTTTATTTATTTAAAAGTTCTAACCATGCACAAATTGAACATCCCTCACGAAATTTTAACATGATATTAAGGTACACAATACTACAACACTTTGTAAAATAACCGTAGTATAGGGTGCAGTTTTGTATTGTTCTTCACTTAGGAACAAATGAAAAATGCTCATATATGGTTTTCTACTGGGCGTCAAAAGGGAGTTATTTTAAACAAAGAGAATTAAAATGTACATTAGAGTCCTACATGGGGTCTGATTTTATCCAAACGCGATTGAATCAAAGTGTCGAGTAGAGTGCGTTCATTGCTATTTTTTTCCTAACACGTGTGAGCGTCAGCATGGCACACGTTTTGGTTGGTTTGGCAAATTGTTTATCAAAGACAAATTATATAATATTGTTTCAAATGCCAAACAAATATGAAAATAAATGACTATATATAATATATCTAGAGAAAAGATAAATTTGATTAATATAACTGTAGGGTATTTTTCCATAATTGTTTTAAAATATGTATTCATTTGCATACATGTCTTTTTCCGTTGAATTGGGTTTCCTTAGAGTTGGGTTCCCCAACAACGATTATTTTGTAAGTAGGTTTCGTGCGGGTTTCTGTGTAACTTTAAATATAATTTTCTGTGATGAACATAATTATGATCGTCTCGTGAAGTAATTCAGTGTGACAACATTCCCTTGAACGATAACATACAAAAAAAAAAGATAATATACTCACCCTTTTTTATGTTAACCCATTTATGACCCTTCGAATTTTAATAAATTTGCATAATTTTCTTATTTTTTATAACATGAAAATTGTTGAACTAATCATCTATAAGTGTCATTGTCAGTTACTGGGAAATAACAGCATAAGATGGATATTTATTTCCTTAAATGAAGATTTTTTTTCGGAGTTCAAGGATTTTTAATTTTTGAAGATGGCGAAATGTAACAAGTAAGTTTATTTGTGTTTTTTCTATCATGGATCCAAATAGAGTCATAATGTTAGCTTGTAGACTTGTTTGAATTACGTATTTTTTTAAATTGTGAAATTTATATGTTCAAGCTTACTTTTATGCATTTTTGTAACGTACAAAATATAGGACGCTAGGAACGAATGGGTAACTACTTTTATTAGCCATTTAGGGACAGTGATTTATGTAAAATCCTTTTCAAGATGAGCATGAAATAAATTAATTTTAGGCATCAAAAACTATTATTCTTATTTTACTATCAAAAATATTTATATTGTTATTAGTCCCTGTTTAGAAAAAAAAAATATAAGTTTTAGTAGTTCATAAATTGTACATAATATACAATTTAAAATCTTATTTTTAACAAATTTAGACAAAATATATAATATGGATATTATACAAATACTAGAAAGGTAGCCCGTCAAAAATGACAGAAATTTAGATATAAAGATAAATACAACTCATGTGCAAGAATATGAGTTTTCTCGCTTGTTCCGCAGTGATAGATGGAAATAAGACATTTAAAGAACGAAACACATTTATGAAAAAATGTGTACAGTAGAAGACCACTAATCTGCACAGTTTGGTTCCAATTGTTATGCAGATTTGAGGCTTTTTGCGGTCATGTCTATTCAATCTTTGTTTACATTTTTTTAAAATTCATATATTGGACAATTTAGATTGTTAAGCCTTAAAAATAAATAAATTTTACACTTGAAGTAAGGTAAAAACTATTAAATTATCGTATACAATTTCATGAAATGGTATTATATGATATTATATGTGTGTGCTTCACGATCTTGGTTACGACGTTGGCGAAATTGGCTGCAACTTGTCATAATCCTAATAGTGTGGGACGCTATAACAAAAAAGTAACCAGTTTTTAGCAAAATTTCTGATATAAAGTAGTTTTCAAAAACTTGTGTAAAATTGCAGGCCGTTCTCATGTTATGTCAGTCCTAAGAATAATATTTTTAACACTGAAGAGTTTCCATGTATATATGAAATTTAGAAAAGCTTCTCCAAAAGAAAGGTCCTGAAATGACATTGTAATTCCTGTAACTTCAAAGTTTAATCGGGCCCTGATGTTGTTTACTGAAATCTAATAAATACAGTTATTTTGAATATTACAACAGAATTAAACAGTTAAACTTATCTAACTTAAACCCGCTGTTACTTCCCGATGTTGTTTTTTTACTATTAAGAAAGAAAATTATTTAAATTTTTCAAATCATGCATTTATAATTTTTTTCCGACTTTAATAACTAAATAATGAAAAAAATATGCTTTTGATCTGAGCTCATAAATATGACAATAAAATAATGTAACTAAGAGACATTGCAAAATTAAATCTTTGTGATTTCAAACCATAAACAAACGATACCGCCACCATTTTACCTACTATGATGTCATTAGAATATTGTCCATTAATTGTTGGAGAACTTACTTTGTGAGTGATTACCTCAATGATTTAAATTTTTTTTAAGTTTCACGATGAATGAATCACTTGTGTTTGTTTAGGTTTATGGAATGGGATATTAAGCTGTGAACCTAATTTCAACTAAAGTTATCCAAGGATATATGCATTTTTAATTGAAATAAAAAACAATGATTTGATCTCGAAATAAAAAGGGAACAGATGTCATATTCGCCCCATATTGGCGCGATTTTTTTCTGACGCCAAATCATATAGACAAAGGGTACTTAACTTGCGCCAAAGTGTCGTTATTTTGCTTGATGTGGTAACCCGGATTATGTTGTTTATGCTGTTGATGTTTTCGCCAAATTGGCAACCGAAAAAAATCGCGCCAATATGGGGCGAATATGACATCTGTACCATAAAAAGTTTTAGTTTGTATAATTGGTTATTTCTGTTAATTATCTATTTAGGTACTTTTCCATTATAGCGCATTTTTAAAAAAAGCTCGGCGCAATTCGGGCATCAGAAAGTGAGATATGTTGCCAAAATATATAAACAGCTATGAAAACAAATCTAATGAACTTTTATTTTTATTTATATATGCACTTATATACATAAAAAAAATCGTTTCTAAATATATATAATATTTTTTTTATATACAAATTACGGCACAGATTTCAGATATGAATCGGGATACCTAACTGGCGCCAAAATGGTGTTATTTTGCCTGCTATGGTAACCCGGCCATTGTTTTTTATTTATTAATAAATTGTTTATTTACTTTTATTTTCTGTTTTTAATTATATCAACTGTTTTGTTCTATAGCTATTATTCAAACTTTTATTTATTTATAGTTATTTCCTTTTCAAAATGATAGCAAATAATTTAAAAATATATAAATAACTGGTATTCGAAAGCGAGATTTCTGCCAAATTGGCGTCAGAGAAAAATCACGCCAACCCCGATGCGTATATGACATCTGTGCAAAAATTACGGCACAGATGTCATATTCGCCCCATATTGGCACGATTTTTTATCTGACGCCAATGTCATATACACACCGGGTACTTAACTCTCGCCAAAGTGTCGTTATTTTGCTTGATATGGTAATCCGGATGTTGTTGTTTATGATGTTGATGTTTTCGCCAAATTGACGTCGGAAAAAAATCGCGCCAATATGGGGCGAATATGATATCTGTGCCAAAATTACTTCTGTTAAAAAATGGGTACTTTTCGGTTAGCCGGGCGCCAGTGTTATATATACATACATATATGTAGCTATACATATAGATACATATACATATATTGTATATATTCACATATGTATATATGCATGTATATATGTATACATACATACATGTATATATACATATATATGTATATATAAAACTGACCCCCGGCTAACCGAAAAGTACCAAATAATGTGTAAATAGCTTTTTTTTACATTAAATAAAGGTGCTTGTTAGTTATCCCGTCGACCAAATTACTGTCGCCAAATTGTAAGATTAAATGCCAACAATGGTTGACATTAAACATGATCATGTGTTTCTTACGTCATCAAGTGATTTTTAATTCGACGTTATATTTGTATTTTTATTAATGTTTTGCTAATTTAATTGATATTTCGTTGTTTAAAATAAAAATTATGTCAATTTGTATAATTTGGCGAGTGGTTTGGCGATTTATATAATGTGGCGAAACTGGTCGACGGGATAGCTAACAACTACCTAAATAAATTGCATACATATGGAAAAAATTGCTTGTGAGTATGAAGCAGTAAATAGGTTGTCAGAAAATACGTTGGCAAACCTCTTTCTCGCCAAGCAACTTTTATCCGAAGTATAGTACATAAGCAATGATTGCTAGAAATGCATTTTTAATTATGATATGCGCTTTCATGTTTCGCTACATTTATGCATACTATACTGTGTGTATAAATGCTACAGTTCATATCCAGGGCTACACAAAAGAATTCGTAAGGGTTACTGAGTATGAGAGTAAATTGCTTAAAGGTGGTTTTTAAAGGAATTATGCGTTTTTACGCTGAACTGCATTTAGTTTACTATGAAATATTTGTAGAATATAGATAAAATGATATACAGGGCCATGCAAAGAATTGGATACATAACCGTCTTATGGATGATAATATCTGGAAATGTGATTTCAGTAGTTTTAAGAGTAGTTTAAATTAAATTTAGGCTAAATAGTGGCATGTAATAACGATACTATTGGCTATGGACGGTAACTGCTGAAATCAATTTTTAAAATTTTTTATGCGTCTTCTAAAATAATTACTTAGTTATCTTATTTCCCCAAATAACGAAGTTTTGTTAAAGCATTCAGGATGTGTTGGAAATAGTTTCATATTCCATGCTTAACGCATGATTTTTCTTTCTTCTTTAGTCTTATTTTGCATTTATTTTATTCTTAATTTTTTAGTCTTATACTGCTTTATAGAAACTTTGGCACAGTTGTCATATACGCCAATTTGGCGAAAACATCAACAGCATAAACAACAACATCCGGGTTACCATATCAAGCAAAATAACGACACTTTGCCGCCAGTTACCCGTTGTGTATATGACATTGGCGTCAGAAAAAATCGCGCCAATATCCATGGCGTATATGACATCTGTGCCGAAACTTTAATATTTAATTTTTAAACTCTTCGCTCCACACCCCTTACATATAGTACAAACTATAATACAGATAGCGAAAAATAATAGACAGTTTGGTACTTTTCCACTGCAGGAGCTTTAGCGTTTTTTTAAAAAAAGCTTGATGTAATTTGGGCATCAGAAAGTAAGATTTGGGTTCGTTTCCGTTATACGGATACCTTTGTCGCCAAGCGTAATAGATGTCGCAAAATGAAAATCACGTCAATTGGAGCATTTGAAAAAATAAAAGAAAAAACATTGTCGATACTAAAGTGAGCATTTAAAAAATATAACATTTGAAAATTCCAGACTTTTACGAACTATTTCATTAAATCACAATTATATACTTAAAATAAGTGAAAAAATAACTGTTATAAAATAAAGCAATAAAATAAAACTCATATTAAACTGCTGGCATAAAATTAAAAATATCTTTTAGCATTTTGAAATAATTGGCGCATTAGCATACATTTTGCCATGGTGTCCGTATAACGGAAAAATATCGAGATTTGTTGTCAAATCATATAAACAGCTATGAAAACAAACTTGATGAGCGTTTTTGTTTGTTTTATACTTTTTTTTGATATGTATATTATTGATGTTTTTATGTACAAATCACATCTGTTTCTTTATAAAATTAGAGAAACGTCCTTTTTATATTAAATGTCGTGTATATATAAAATTAAACAGTGGATAGGTTCCCGGAAAATATGTTGTCAAATTTTTCTTTTTCGCCAAGGCACCTATACTGTAAAAGTACCTAAAGAACATTAAAATCGCGCAGTTAGGAGCTCACACAATACAGCGTCGTCTATTGGTGGTTATTTTATTAGTAGCATCGGGAGGAAGATGTAAAGATGTACTTTAAATTCTCACTCATAGATTTTGAAAAATATCTTAAAAGAGCGGAGTTTAAATTAAATTTCGGTGACCTCCTTTATGAAAAATTAATAGTTTTAAATGGGAATTTCGACAAATCAGCCAGCTATCACCAAGTTGGCTAACATTTGGCACTACTGTGGTAACCCTGCATTAGGTTTTTCAACAATTACTCATTTCAATGAGGCGGTCCTACCGGAATCGTGAGGGACACACAGAGACTTGGATTTTATATAAATAGATTATGCACATTCCATATTTAGTATGTTTGCATTTTATCAAATAAATACAAAAAAAGAGTGAAATTTCTTTTTTTGTATTTTTCCAGTTCATTTTGTAACATTTTAAAGTGATTTTACCAAACAATTTCAGAAAAAAAAAATTCAGGCACAAATGGGTTAGAAATTATTTGCACTGAAACATGAAAGATCAGCATTTGTGTTTTTAAATCTTTGCTAATATCTAAAGATATGTGGACACAGTGTTCTTGAAAAAAGTTAAATTGCATACATGAAACATTGTTTAATGTGTTTTATTAATAACAGTAGTAGATGTTTTGTGTCTGGTTAGTGTTTCATATGCTAAATGAGGGAATATAAATTCACTTTCATGAGGTTAAGTTGGTGGAACGTCGGTGCGCTTTACATAGGAACTTGGTTCGATTCCTGGACAGGAAACGTTTCACTCTGTTGACTGTACGCCTTTTAAACAATTAAAATTCGAAATATTATTAAATGCAAGGCATTAGAAATTTTCGATCGAAAAAAAAAATCTGAGAATTATATAGATTTATTCAATTTCATCGATGCTGGATTATCTTTAGTTTCGTGTTTATCCCAGAGTCGGTGGCTCTCGAAAAGTATTCCATTTTGTGCTGCGGGTGTACCATGGCAACAAATGATTCTGAGAAGTTCCACGCTGGATATCGTTCCAAGTAATTCAGTTGGTAGAACGTCAGCGCGCTATACCGATAATCCTGGTTCGAGTCCCTGCTTGGACACTTTTTCACTCTTTTAGCTGTACACCTTTTAAGCAAATAAAATTTTAAAATTTATAAATTATCCATATAATTATCCAGTAGAGCTTCTATATTCTATATTCTATCTATCAAATATATTATATTTGGAAATCTAACAATACTCCGATATTTATATTCAATTATGAAGAAAAACATTTATTTTAAAAAGTTGATATTGCGAGTTAGTTCAGAAGGATAATTTTAAGGGAAAATTTGCAGTCTTACACACGAAAATTAGGTAAACTTCTAGTTTTATTTTCTCTTAGAAACAGTACAGCAAAAAAAAAAAAAAAAAAAAAAAAAAAAAAAAACTGCATGTACCAACTTAGGATATTTTTTACACACTAAATATTAAAATTGTATTGTGAATGGCATGTGGGTATCTGCGCGCGCATCATTCTGTGCCGTGTAGTGCAGAGTTTGACAAAGTCATATGAAACAAAATAATTGAAATTCGTAGTGAAATATATTGTATTTTTGTGGTGACAAAACACATTTTAATGAAATTGAATGAAATTTCATAAAATGATAGTCGTTTGAAGAATGTCTTTCTGTTTCACCTTTTGTTATAATAATATCGACGTGGCATAAAACAATATGATTTTTATTATACACGTATATATTTTTGCGTGTAAAAGTTCTGTTGCCTCACAAAATAAATTATCATTAATTTTTAAAAAGAAAAAAAAAATCGGTAAATGTATTTACCGATCTTTGCTCATTAAATGCGACCTTACGGAAAGCTCTGAAAAATAATGTTTTCCATGAGTAACGTTAATTTAGAGTTTTTGCCTGTTTAAAATGAAGATATCAAATTGAGAATTGAAAGCTTCTTAAAAAGCCATATTCATTGTTAATACCGGGTTAAAAAACTGATTATTACACTACAAAACTAGCTACATTTCTTTCCGAAGGTAACTGGTATCAATATGAACTTTTTTCAAAGATTACATTTTAAAACACATAATTTTATCAAATTATGAGATTTCTAAAGATAAAGTTATGCTTTTCGTCAAAGTGTATGCATCCGACGAAATTATTTAATATTTTCGCAATCTTTCCAGAAAGATATCGAAATTATATTATCTTTGTATATATTGTACTTAAGAATTAAATAACTAAGCAATATTTATTTTTCGAAAAGGCAATAGCATTAAGGAAACAAATTATAAAAATCTATGAAGGGAATAGAATTATAAAAGTTCAAATAAGAGTTAATCGCCACAAATTAGGCCTCTAATTTTTTTTCAAATGACTAACTGATATATATCACTCCATGAAGTCGTCAATGTCATGCTGTCTAAATTTGTTTGTCTGAAGATAAGGATTATTAGTGGAATTCCGTCTTAATGTTTATCTCATATTTCTTTAACTAATGTATGCAGTAGTTAAATATAAGAGGGACATTAAGCTTTAGGGAATCATAGTAAATATAAGTGCAGAACTGACTCTGATGAGAGAAATATTCTACAGATACTGTTATATAAGTTCATTTACATTAATTGTTATTAAAAAAATAATCATATGTAATTGTATGTTTTATGCAAAATTATTACTACGCCAAGTTATTTGCGCTTCGCATTTCATTTTTAAAACGCTTATATATTTTATTAAATTTCCTTAATGTTTTATCGATACATAAATTCTATAAAAATATACGGTTAACTTAAAGATTCATAACATATTTTCCACACCTATAATATATTAAGTATTTTTAACTATGCCTTAACGCAAGCTTACTTAGGTCTTATCACTGGTGCTAAACAACTCTTCTCTGTTTATAAACAAACACACAAAGTTGTTTGGAAAACCGATGAAGATTTTAATTCAACAATTCGAGATATTTAAGTAAACATAAAAATTATTAGCAAATAAATTTATTTATTCAATAAAAAATATATAAATTCATATATTTACTTAATAAAAGTGACTTGCATTGTGTTACATTATCTATATCACAAGTTTAAATTATCATTCATATCATATACTTATGTTATTCATTCACATGAATCATATCTCAAATTTATTGTGTATAAACAAAATAATAATAATGTGTCGAAATATCCTGTTCATCTAATAAAGATATTTATCAGTCAATATAAGACTTTTGTAAAAAAAATATGACATAAAAATATAAGAATATCTATCATACGTTTAAATTTTTGAAGGGTTACGTTTTCTTTTTCTGAGTACATTTACCATTTTAAATTATGAAACATTATATACTATTCTCACGTAATTAACTTAGCGGTATGAATTTCTGAAGTCGACAACATCATGCTGTCTTGATTTGTTTTGCGGCAGTTGATGGTTATTTACCTAACTGGAATTCCATCTTAATACGATATCCCATATTTCATTAACTAAACTCTGCAGCAGTTAAGTATAAGAGAGTCATTAACTTTTATGGAATCGTAGTAAATGTAAATGACATTGTACTGTCTCTGATAATGGAAATAATTAATAGATAAGGTAATATTAGATCGTTTACACTGATTGTTATTCGAAACGTAACAGAGAATCATGTATAATCTTGCGTTTTATGTAAAATTACTAAAATATCTATAGTTATCTGATCTTTGATTTCTTTTTTCAAAAGCTACAATACTTTAAAAAAAAAAAAAAAAAACCTTTTTTAATGTTTTTGTCAATGTACAATTTCTGTTAGTAATCGACATTTATCAATAAAATTGTAAATATAATTTTGTCACCTATAGTATATTTTGTTGTTTTTAAATATGTTTTCAAGTAACGGTACTTTTTAGTTTTATCTTTGTTTTCAAACAGCTTTGTTCTGAATTGAATCGATTATTTCAAAAACCACATAAGTCACAAAATCAGAACTTTTCAGAAATTATAAAAAACTATATTATTCACAAGTAAAATAATTTTTGTGGATTCGTTTTGACTGATTATAGAGTTTGGACTTCAAAGTATGTAAATATCCAATATTTTTTTTATAATTTATTGATAATAAGAAATATAACAGAAAAACTGTTCTTCACTTGTATTGTTTTATCAAGAAACGAGGTTAGGTTGTACTTAATTTAAACAAAACAGTCTGACTAAATTTTTTTAAAATCAAAATTAATGAAGGTAGCACTTATACAGGAGCATTTCTGTGTTTTAATGTCATTATGTTGCGTAATCATATTCTTCATCATTCTCAATTGAATTATCTTCAACATTGGCAGTTGGTTAACTAAATATGTTTTGATAAAATGGGATATGCTCTTCCAGAATGCTATCCTGAACTCGTTTTAAATCGTCTAATTTTAAACTATTAATTGACACTTTCGATGTATACGATTTGTCTGATGGAAGTGACACAGGGGTTGAAAGTTTTTACTTCAAGTTAAATGAGTCTTTAACGGATCCATCACTATATTCATTGGCTATGATATGGCCTTTTGTATCAAAGTTACAGTGAAAACTCTTGTAAATTGAAGGAACAAATGTTTTTTTGTTTTGTTTTTTGGGATATTTTTCCAGTACGAGCCTGTTGTCAAATATGTTTTTTATATAAAGTCGACCACCGTTTCTTCATGTCCAAAACACCTCCAGTTTTCAGTTATTTGACTGTAATTGTTAAACTGGAGATCAAAACCAAATCAAAGTATTCTTTCGGGGTGTAGATTCGATCATGATTTCGCACTTGTTTTTGGCTCCAAAATAGCGGTCATTTGGTAAAAATGAATAACCACGTACGGAAAAATGCTGATACATTTTTTCAATTCGTATGGAGTCAGTCAAAGAGAACATAAATCTCAACATCGCTTTGATTTTGCTTTGCCCAGGGCAACCATCGGCAAATAGATATAAATGCTTAATATGTGGTATAATATTTTTAATATAGTGCAAGAACATAGAGCAAATCTCATTTCCTCCTTGTTAGCAATGCTTTTGTTATACATTTAAAATATTGATTTACCGGTTTTAATAAATTTTATACTAAAACAGTGAACCCAAAGTTTCCGTAAATAAAAAGTGTTTTATATTGTTAAGTGTGGTAATGGTAGATTTTGCTTAATGTTATGGCTGCAACGTCATCGGATAATGCATGAAAAAACCACTTTTGTCGCTGAAATATTTCATATAAGTAATGACCGAAGATTAGAAGGTATTTTTTGAGGAGGAAGGAATATACCGACTTATGTGGGGATTACCCAGATCATGGCTCTACCATTAAGGAATCATTTGATACCAAAAATATATTTAGAAAAATCTTGACTTATGTGGTTTTCGAAAGGACCGATTCAATGAAAAAAATTACAAGGAAATGATCGGCAAATGAATGATCGTATGTATAGTTGGTTAATTTTTAATATTAAATTAACGTAACAAATCCAATACAAATGGGTTTAGTTCTTCAATATGTATATCAGTATTCCTTTAATAAAAAACACTTGTAAAGTTTGAAATTGTTTGTGTTGCAGATTTTAACTACCATTCATATACTTATGTTATACACGCACATGAATCGTACTTGTAATTAATAAATAAGTTAATAATAATGCGACGAAATATTATGCGCATCTAATAAAAAAAATATATTTGTCAATACCTTTATCAATAACTTTGTAGAAATATATCATACAAAAATGTAAGAATCTTTATCATACGTTTAAATTTTATAAGGATTATGTATTCTTATTTTGAGAAAATTTAGCATTTTAAAATATGAGATAATCAAGTAGGTATTATTTATATAGAAAACTAGTCGATTGTCATGCCAATGCAAAAAACAATCGTGCATTACAAATACACAGAACGCTATAACTTTGAGTATTACTCCACCGACAGATATTTTATTTAAAATTCTTTTTTATTTCGCATTAGTCATCAATCTTCAAACGCATGTGTTAAAAGACACAAAAATATATGTAAAAAGACAGAGAACAAAAGAAAAAACAAAGGCAAATTTATTTTCCTGACATAAAATTTACGCCTCGAACATTTGATTCTTGCATTTATATTTTATATATTTTTTGACGATTTTTTTTTTCACTGCGAAATCAAATTACAATATGATGGTGTATTCGAAGATTAGATATTGTAAAATGACTGCCTGAGTTTTCTTACAAAGGTCATTCTGCTTACATTTTAAAATATATCGTTTAGTGATTTGATGTGTGATTATTTTTAAAACTTTCATGTGATATTTCAGTAAAAGGTTATTTTCATATACTGGGATATTTTTTGGAATCAAATTATCATTACGATTGTTTAACCTGTTCTATAGTTTTCTTCCTGAAATATTAAAAATGAAATACAATATTTAAAAAATACAATATAAATTATCCAAAAAGTGACAACGATCTATAACTTTTCGAGCAAAACAATTAAGGTCAATGTGCAGAAATGAGACGCGAATACCCATACCTTAGTCACATGTAGGTTATATTTGACCTTTTATGAAATAAACACGGGTTTTGTTAAGCGGAAAATGATAGAATACTGTGCCTTTAGTTGCGATACGATTGTCAGTTTTATAGAACTTAAAACCTAAATGAGGAAACCAAATTGCCTAGATGTGATAATGCATTGTACGAATGCCACATCATCTTAAAATATTGATTTAATTGCCATCAATTCTTGAAATACAAAATAATGAGTTAAAATAAATAAAACCTAAAGTTGAAGCAGTTAATATTGAAATACATGGTAATTTAATAAATTAACTTAATAATAACTTAAATTATAAACAATAAAACTTAAATTATGAACTTTGAGATACTAATATTGAATTACATTATAGTTAAATAATGAATGTTTCAACATTTTTACTTCGAACACTTTTATATTTGACTGTGTATAAAACAAGCAGTAACTAATGAATGATAAGTGCAACATAAATTTTGTTAAAACTGTTACTGTTACTGCATATGTTAAGAAAATACTATTATATTCTGTGTTCTTCCAATCTCTGTTAAATAATCCTCAATATCTTCTTTCGGTTTCTGGAAAGTATTGATCTTGTTTAGTTGATCCCATTACGTTTTAACACTCCGTCTAAGCACATCTAAACTTATTATACCACCCCACACACTTTATATGCGAGTTATAATTCATAATATTTAAAAAGAGCCTCTCATGTTTTATAATTTTTTTGATAGATTATAGTGCTTTCTCGGGGTTTGTGAATATATAACGTTATCGCTTTAGGGAGGAGGGAGAACTGGCACTTGATATCCTACTGTATCTGTGGGGGGAGGGGGGTTTGCTTTTTGATATCATTAAAATTTTGATCCAACATAAATTGCCTTTTTTCAGTAACTTTTTCTTTACATCCAAATAGTCTTTTATCATTGTCATTATTATTATTTTTATACGTTTTTATAAATACACAAAGCTGTTAAGCCATTAATTGTTTATAAAACTATTTCATTCCAAAATTTGGAATACACCAACTTTTGGCATTTTGTTCTACTGTCTTGCATATAATTTAAAATTAAAACATAATTGGCACATAATTGACTGTTAGAGAAAACAGGGGCTAATATGAAGGAAAAGATGCTTGCGTTTACCAGTAAACATAGAGAAAGAATGTTATCTGCTGTTTTGTTGATAAGTTCTGTTTCTAACCTCTACGGTCAGGGGCAAGTGCAATAAAGCAACATTATTCTTGAATGCATTATGTAACAATAAGCTATTATTAAACACTTTTAAATAGTAACTAACTCTTTTATATGTTATTTGATATAAATTTATTTCATGTATTGATATTTTATTGACTTCTTGAATCCGTGAAATATGCGTCTAATAAATGTATAATGATATTGCTATATCCTCTTAAAAAAAGAATGTAAAAAAAATATTTTTAGACATTGATAACGATATCATCGTGTGGGGTATGGTTTCGACGAATGATAACGTATGATATCTTAAGGGGGGGGGGGCAGTTGGTCCTAAATTAGCAAAATGTTGATAACTTTATATATGTATTGCCCTTACGAACAAGGGGGGGGGGGATTGTTAATAATATTTGCCTGTGAGTACCACAATAAGCAAGAAGAATTATTTGATAATCATATATAGCTATCATTTTTAATAGGCCAATGTTCTTTTCCTATCATAATACACTTCTCTGTTAACGATCATTTTCTTCTCCATTATTGCGAACATAAACTGCTTTTTAAATTTTTAATTTATGTCATAATTTATACTTTGTTATATACTTATGTATACTTATCTAGAGTGTATGAATCCTGAACTAGAGCAATAAAAATTGAACCCTCTGATTTCAATAATGTCCGTTTTGCGATATTATTAATTTTATAAGGTTGGCAAAACCGCATTTGGATACTTAGAATATTTACAAGTAAAAAACATTTAATACAGTGAGTTGTAGATATAACCTTTTTGAAACGACTATTTGTGTACCCGGACAATGAAAAACACTATATTTTTATTATGTGGAAATGCCTAATTTATTAACTTAACAAAGCGATTTAAACGCAATTTCTGCTTTAAACATCACTTAAAAATATTTTAGGAAAACACCACATAATTTTACCTGAGTAAATCTCATAAAATTATTCAGTTCATTGCTAACAGGTCTCTGAAAAATATCAAAATGCATAGAGTATTTTAGAACTCTAATTTGTACACTTATTGCCTTTTAATGAGATTCCATTTCACTTAAATGTAACAGACGTTTAAGCGCTTGATATTGACGCAGTTATTCATTATTATAAGTTTAAAAAGCAAAATTTTGATGAATTTTCAGGGTTATTAGTTGCCTTTAGGAAGTTTTGCGGGTGATGAGCAATGAAAGATGCCTATTGTAATTGTATTTTTTTAAAAACAAAACATTTTTAATGTATTTGAACTGTTCAGCGTTAAACCAGCGCGTCTCTGTCTATCATTTTGCTCAGCCTTGCTTTTCTAGCACACTGTTCCTTTTTCCCTATCTTGCACTGAAGAAGAATCTCGCTAGTAGATTTGAAACATCTGTTTGCTGCTTTTCATGTATTATTTGTGCATTTTTAAACGTTGGTTTTTCTTCTTTTTAATATTGTTGCACAAAGGCTTTATTTGCCATTTTTATATTCAGCGTTTTGTTTCTCATGTTCGGAGGTTTAATGTTATTGCATTTATATACAATTTTTTCGTTAATATTTTATGTAAAAGGAAAATTTCGCCTTTATGCTCGTCACATTTAGGTACAACGACCGTATTTCATATTTTTCACTATTGTGCTATAGTGCAGATTTGTGATACTCAGACGAAGAATATTTTAAAATAAATTATAGTTAAAAAATGGTACAACAATACAATTATAATGAAATAGTTACAAAACTTCAGACAGTATTATACGTAAATAATATGGCAAAACTTTTTAATTATTCGACAAATGTTTTATTTTTAATTGAAGTTCACATTTATAATAAAAGTAGTAGATTAAATTATATTTTTAAACATTATATGTGTTATGTGGCTCTGGATATAACCTCATTATTTAAATGGAATTCCATAACTAAATTTTTAACTGTTTAACCATCCACTGCACCACGTGCAACATCTGGCACATACCTAGCATATTATTAATTTTATTATGTACCTTGAATTTTGCTAATGTGATCACTATAACTGATCAAAAATAATCCAAAGAATTGAATAACACTTATTTTGTCCATATCAGAGGGCTGCATTAAACTAATTAGAATTTGTTCTTTGGAAACAAACAAAAATCGATCAAGCTATATAGGTAAAATTTACTTTGGTAATTTTTACTGAATACTAAAAAATATTAATATGAAAAAGTTGCACAGTGTTAAGCAGTTAAAATTAATTAATTTAAGCTCATTCAGTTTCAAAATATAGCAATGCAATTTTTTAAAACCCTAATTGTGTACATATGGTACACACCATAAAATATCAAATTTTAGTTGAAAATTTTAAAATTAATTTTTTTAACTATTTTTCCCTTTATTAGACAGATATATAGATTTAAAGAAAAAAATTCATAAAAATAGAAAAAACTGCGCAGTGAAGGGTTAAAAGATGTAATATATTGCCTTTATAAGAAATGTTGGCAAGTTTCAATTCTTGTCAGTTCGACTACAATATATAAATTTTTAAACACTTATACAATAGGAAAAACATCTCAATGAAGCTGCTTTATCAAATTCATATTATTATAAAATCTTCAGGGATTTTCAATAAAGCTAGTTTTGTATTTCCTCCTGCCATAAAAAGGCATTATCTAAAATTGGTGGAGTATAATTTACTTATGTTATGATTGATTTCTTTATTCCTTGATTAATTAAACTTTAATTCTGTTAGATAAAGTACAGTTTTCATGAGTAATTATGAAATAAGCAGCAAGATTCGTTCAAGAAATGTGTGAAAAATATATTAAAAAAGCCAGTAAATTATGGAATTTTACAATCGGCGGAAATGGAGAAATATTTAGTATTACATTTCATTTAACAAAAAATCTCAACATACAGGGTGACCGAAAATTGCTTGACACATTTCAATATAAAATCAAATAATTGTCATACAGGAGTGCAATTTGGTCTAAAATGCCTCTCATGATGAAAAATTTTCGTCAAGTGAATAAAAATAATTAGTTCCAAATTTCGATCATAGTTTTCTTAGATATATAGATCGAATTTCATCAGTTGTTTGAAGCCACCAATTCTGATTTTCAGATTATTTTTGAGGCTGTAACATGGAAATTACGACTACCAGCGCTGGGAGTTGTCACTTTTTGTGTTACATCATCAATATTAATCTGAAAATCAGAAAAAAACCGCGTCTTTGATAGCAAACATACGGGCAAGTTGCGTCATCTATGATCAAAATTTAGAACTAATTATCTTCATTCAGTTGAAGAAAACTTTTCAGTCTGAGAAGCATTTTAGTCCAAACTTCACCCATGTACGGCAATTGATTGATTTTATATTGAATTTTAAAATGTGTCCAAGAATTTTTGGACACCTTGTATTGTAATCGAAATTGTTTAAATCTATTTTTATTGGAGAATATTTTAAATTATATTTATTAATTTATGGTAAGATATTTTATAATTATTTATTGAAATTTACGAAATTTTGAATAAAATGCGTCCATCTGATATAAATATATAAAGAAATTTAAAAAAAAGATAATATAAGATAGTTTATTTAATATTTGACAGAAAATGGTTTTTACTAATAAAATAATATTTCAGGAGTAAAATGTAGCGTGTTGTATAGAAAAAATTAATAACAACCGTTGTTTGCTAACTTGCAACGAAATTACTTTTCATGGTGATAAAATTTTATTGATTCTCCAAATAAAATTGCATATCGGTTGCTATTCATCAATATTAAAGGATTCCAATCTTTTATCAACGTAAACTAAAATTTGACGTTAGAAATTTTTTTGAATTTTAGAAAAGGAGTCAGAGAAAGTTTATTTTATGATCTCAAGAAGTGTTTTTCGTTTTCAAGACGTATATTTCAAATAAAGTTAAAAACACAAAAATCAATCGCTTTTCTTTCGAAACATATGCAAACGTTTTTATTAGGTGTTCATTTAATTTTGTGTAATATATCTGTACGATTTTCTTTTATTAATATTTTTTTAAGGTTCATTAATTACAGAACATAAATGGAAAATTAAGAAAGTTTATAGACATACGTCTTTGAAATACATTATAAAATATTTAAAGTGTATCGTAGTAAAGTATTGGAAAATAAGAAAAATCAACTAATTATAAAAGAATATATTTTTATTTTCGTCTTTATGTGTGTTAGTAATAATTTCTGATCACATGACATTGTATAGGCATACACAAAATCAATAAGTAAATTAATATTTTAACAATATATGTCGTCCAGGAATTATTCCTGATAAAAAATTAACTATTCTTAATGGTGGAAAGATATATACATTAATTAAACATGGGTACGTAATTAAAATACTTCCATACATTTTGGTTATCCGTTTTTCCCCATTCTTTGGATAAATATAAAGAAAAAATGCCTCAGTGACAGCATGATCTGGCCAGGACTTATAAATTTTAACAAACATAAATTTAATGTAGAATAAATAATTACTATATTAATTATAATAATAAATTACTGTGTTGGATTTTATTTGATGAATTCTTAACACATGAGCTAATAAGTTCTTGGATCACACTATTCCATGCTGAATTTATATCAAAATAAAAATACTGCAGAAATACAATATTTCTGCCTATAAATTAAATAAACCAGAACACATTATGCAGAATAAATGGCAAAATCATTTTTAAAATCAACTTGCAATGTTTCCATTTTTGTTAAGTATTAAGTTAACACATATCCAGAAAATTCCAAATTACCATGATTAATGAACTTAGATAATTTTCCTTTGATCTTATTGATTAAATAATGACTTACGCTTATTATTACAAACACTATTACTTTTATTTTTTAACACTTCTATTTTAATCTCAACATTTTTTATTTACTTCAAAATATTGTTTGTTACAATTTCCCTTTTGAGATTAAATAAAATCAGTTTTTATTATTTGAGTATTTTACGGATGGCTTTAAAATAAAATATTTTAGCCTTTCAGGTCATACTGAAGATACAAGAAATATTTATTATACGTCTTAAGTAGAATATTTGAATAAATTATTTGTACAAAATCACTCACTCGGTTTACGCTTAGTTAGCAATGTTAGAAATTTCACGTATTCAATATTTAATAATTTCAGGCGTAATTTCACTGTAAAATTATGTAAAAGTAATTGAAAAATTAAATAAAAAATTATACTTACAGGAATTTCAATTTAAATGTATTCGTATAATTACATGAAATTCAATTATTGATTTCACCAGTCATTATATTCAAACTTTTTTCAAAGTGAATGGTACTAGTAAAAAATTACTAATTAAGTACAATGTTCCTCTTTTTGAAAGAAAAATATGGTTTTAAACGGAAAACTATACTTGAAAAATTCACTATTATTGACTACTATACTATAATTGAAACTTTTTCTAAATATCAGATATTATTAATCCTTGATATTGTTTAGTATTAAAGATTTTTGTCTTACTTTAAAATATTATGTTTTTATTTTAAATTATACCTTTTACGTTACATTTCCTGCACTGTATCAATTTCTCACGTTGATGATACGTTTTTCTGATGTTGGTGGCATACCCTACTATAAGGTTTATTTTTATATAAAAAATGTAACTGAATTTAATAGTTGCAGCAATAAAACTCTCTTTTAATGCTTCCTTCCAAACGAAGTTTGACGTCTTGATATTTAACTACATAAACTACCTAAAAGAAAACGGATCGCGGTATAAATATTTAAAGCTGTTTGGAAAAAAAAAAAATTCATTAACACTATAGAAATCTCTTGACAGATGGATAACATCTTCGGTATGTAGGTCCACATATGTGGACGTCGCAATATCTGTTTTTAAAAATCCATCGTACGGCTATTTGTAATTATGATTTTTTATTTAGGTTCATGAATCTTTAAGCTTTATAAAGAATCCGTTAGATAGCTGCTTCTTCATGAAATATTCGTTTAAAGAAGTGATTTCCCAAGAAATGATGGAAAACCGACGTCCTCCAACACGTAACTAGTTTTCACTATTTTAACTTTTGTATATGGATACAATAAAATTGTTTTCGAAAAAGTTGATGTTTCAATATCTGTTCAGTGTACTTTTCCTTGAATATTTTTTTCTCGAAAAACTTTATCATGAATAAGACTTTGGTACACATATGTGTACCTTCGTCCATTTCACTGAAGTTAGGGTAACGTGTTAGAAGTCTGTTTATCTAGCTGTGCAGTAAGTAATTGTGGTTTAAATGCACAGGAGTCATTAGAACTTTTTTACTTTATTTGCTAATTTTAAAAGTTATTTTAAAACACTGTACAAAAAAATTAAGTATGAAATTTTCTAACAAAAATTTTCAAGCATTTATTTACTCCATGGTTTATACTTCTTTAATGATTTATATTATGTACTAATTAAGTATTGATATAGTAGTTCTTGAGCTTTTACCATAAAATTCTTTTTCTACGCTTAATGACGCAAGAAGAGACTAACGCCATTTTACAGAAGAGTAATTTTTTTGATGGAGTGATAATTTTAAACAGTGATAGTGATGACTAATGTTTTGTTCTAAAGTAAACCGATGAGGGCATATATGAATCTATGTCAGATCCAAATGGCAAATCTGCCCCAATAATTGTTCAAAAACAACAAAATCAAACACAATATTTTCTTGGCTGGATTGGTAAATAGTAATAGAACTGGTTTGGCTCAGCAGAAATTTAAAAGTGACAAAGAACCAAAGAGAGGCGAATACAATGAGTAGACACCCATACTAGTCAATTACAAAATATTTTTTTAATGGAAGGAAAATAAAGGTTACTTCAAGAGTAGAAAGGGAATTAAATGTATCGTGGATAGAGTGGTCCAAAAAAGGAATAGAAAAACATTAGCATTCCGCAGTCTGTTATATTTTGTATGTAACATACTTCTATGGTTTATTACAAACGTTTGTGATTTGTATTTAGCTTATTATCGTTCAATAAAAACCAAAAAATGAACTGCGAGCATGTTTAAACATTTTGTCGAATTGTGGATTTATTATGTGCATTATCATAAATCCACTGCTTTGAAGAAATATATGTCCCTTATGGAATATAGAATGAATATTGCTTTAGAACTTTTTAAGTATGAAGACAATATATCTGGAAGTTCATATGGCGGAAGACCTCTATGTATACAACTTTCTGATCATAAAGAGTTACCCCAGAACAACGCAAAGTTGCTAACCAATCAAAAGACTAAGCATTATTTTATAATGTATATATTTATCAAGATATATGAATGAAAAAATACTTCGAAATATCATTTATTAGGATATACTTCCACAACCTGGGTAATGTATACAAATGTAATATCTATTTAAGTGTCTTAAAGAATAATTGCTACGAGAATTTTCATTCACAATAAATATTCTTCTTCTAAATATCTATAATTATAAAAATAATTATTAAATAAATTATATTTCTTTATTTTTTTAATTAATAATAATAGAATTTCATTTAAATATATAATAATATTACCATATACAAATTATTAATTATTTTAAATACATTTTATCAATTGAGAAAATTATGCTACATTGTCTAACTGAAAACTCATGTTCACATATGTGTATTTAAGATTGTTGTCCATTTAATACACATAAAAATACAATATATATATATTTACAATGTATAATATCAGAATAGCTAAATAAAATATTTAGTTACTTTTTATAGAGTCTTACTAATCTTCAGAGGCGGAAAGGTTAAACTAATGTTGTATATTGAATTGATGTTATATTAGGACTATTTGAACTTTCTTTCTGATTTTAACAAATAAATGCTAGGAGAGCTTACGCATTTATCGTATGCGGCAATTACACGCAAATTAAATGTAAAACAGTAATTTTGTATTTTATTGAATTAATTTTTTGAAATTATATTTTTAAAAAATAAACGTGTTTAAAATACTATGGCCAATTTAGTTTTCATCAATGTTATTTATATGTTACTTCTCATTTTTTAGGCAAATTAATAATTAAAAAATAAACTATTTTCAGGAAAATTATGATGAAAATATAAGCTGAAATTTTTGAAAGAGCGATTCACAATTATGAAGGTGTATCATTCAACACGTATGTTCGGACCTTGTACGCATGCCGGACGAGCTGAGCAGTTTTGTGGTCATGTGACGTAGAGTAGTTTGTTCCCTAGCTGCCATTTCGGCACGTAGTGTACTCGGAGCAATTATAGGAAGGTTCCTATACTTGCTCTGAGGTTGTGTGTTAGCGGGTCTTATCCCCAATTATTCTGTTTGTGTTATAGCGGGAATATTCCCCAAATAATGTTTTACGAGCGTCAATTAGTGTAATAACGGGTTATTACCTCAACGTTACCGAATATCTTTATGTATTTATCGGTGTTTTGTGATTGTTACATATATATTCTGTGTGATATAAAATATATGAAAAAGGATACAAATACGTCTTCAATCCTAAATTTACACGCAGTATTCACTACAATGTAAAATAATAAAAGAAATGTTACAAAATATTATAGTTAGCAATTTGTTTTATATTTTTAAAGAAAAAAGAATTAAATATTGCAGTAAAATATTTACTCCAGAATTATGTTAGAGTCTTGTATATATAAGTTTAAAAAATCCTTTTTAAATACAGTGCGGTTTCAAAAATTCGTCACCTTTGAAATTCCGGTGCATGTTCGATGTTTCCAAAATATGTATACATATTTTTGAATAAAATAAGTGCATATTCAATGTTTGCAAAAATTGTGCATTTTTATGAAAAAAAAGTCTGTAGAGCAGTGGTACCCAACGTGGGGCTTACCCCACACAAGAGGGCAATTCCAAATTTTTTACTCTACCATTCACTATCAGTTTCTTATATCCTTTTTCGTTAACCAAAAATTTAAAATAGTAGCAACACAGAATAATTATACGAGCTTTTAATATAAAATAACTAAGCAATCCCTGATCGGATCCAAATAGCAACTTTTGACGAAGTTAAGCTTAGTCAGACAAGCAGATCCAATCCACACTTTCAGCGGCCATTAGGCCTAGGCATTTTTATTTTCTATTTCAAGTAGCTGATTTTTCCCATCTGTTCAGGCCTTTTTTTGTGATTTTTATTTTTTACTCCTCCCTCCCCCCCCCCCCAGTTTAATGCTAACATCGAGGTCTCAGATTGCTCTCCTGCCATTTTTCACCAGTCCTGATCTCGGGGATGTGTGGAGTTGCATACAAGGGCCTCGGTTCAAAGTGTACTCGAAGTCGAAGTAATTATGTTACAGTGTTGCCAGATTGGGAATTTTGTACCAATTTTGGGGGATTTTGAACCTCCAGGGGACTTTTTAGGGGACAAGTAGTTCGTGAGGAAGTTTTTGGGGAAGAACGTGGGGAATTTAATTTTTCACTGATCCACATAAAGTTTACTTAGTCAACTGGAAATATTTAATGTGTCTCGAACTCTATTTTGATTTGGAAAAGGAAAACAGCATGCAGAAATCGGAAATATCAATCATTATTCTCCTGGTTATTTAAATCATTTACACATATTACAGGTACATCATGACCAGCCTCGATCAAGGACAGGTGAGATGTGGAATGCAGCTACTTTTCTATTGTAGACGAAAGCATAAACGAAAATGCTTTTCAATATGATTAGATGGCAAAAAGATTATTTAGATGGCAAAAAGTAAAGAAAAGAAAAAAGAAAGAAAACGAAGTTTTACAGATTAATTTCGATAGAAGCAGGTGATCTCAACACCATCTCGGATTTATTGAAATCTCAACTGATTAGAGATGGTCTAAAACTTGAAAAACTTATTGACATAAGTGTAGACGTAACTAATGTGCTAATAGGCCATTCATTGGCAACAATTTTAGTAAACATCTCTGATAGGCAATTATCTCTGATTCTTAACTACCGAATATAAATGCAAATTTCTCCTAAGTTTAAATGGTCATTATTTTTTTTTTAATGGGGAATTCTTTCAAAAAAGGGCTTGATTTGTGGGGAAAACATTGATCTTAAATTAGTTAAATACTTTTTACAGTGGTAAATTGAAAATTTATTTTTTGGGTTGAAACCGAGTTAGGGACTTTTCCGAAAAATAAACTGATTTGGGGAAAATTTCAGAAATTTTGGGGAAATTGACTTTTAACTATCTGGCCTCAACTTCGAACACGGTCTTACCGAGGCACCTGTGGACATCTCCACACTTCCGCGGATAGTGACAGCTGATGAGAAACAGGAGAGCAATCTAAGACCTGGATGGTAGCAAAATTTGGGCACGGAGAATAAAATAAAATTAAAATTAAAGCCTTAACAGATGGGGAAAGTGAGCCACTTGAAGTAAAAAGAGCAAAAAAAGACATCTAGGAGGAAGTTTAAGTATAGCATTACAACAACTAGATACATTTTTGTATTTTCTAAAATGTTTTGATTTTGTATAAGATTTTTTTTATAATATTATAGATTTTTTATAATTTTATAAATAGGGAGTAGTAAACTTAAGTAAAAATAAGTAATATTAGTAGAGAAAGAGGGTAGCTTAGGACTAATGACCGCTGAAAGTGCATTTTGAATCCGCAGGACCGGCTACGCCTAACGTCGGGAGAATTTGCACTTTGGATCCGTTGTGGGATACCGAGGGAAAGCAAGAGTTTATGCCACCCGAGAATCAGAACAATGCCGAAAACGACCATACGCCGAAGCGTGGTCCTCGCAAGGACCAGCTCTCCCGGATGTACATTAACTGACAGGAGGGGAAGACATCTGGAAAAGTGCTGAAGAAAGCCGCAGCAATGCCGGAAGCCAGGTCCAACCGCTGTACACTGCTCGACCGCTGGAGTCAGACTGATCTAAACAATGGGAATCATCCTTCTTATATATGCTACGGAGAGAAAGGGAGGAGCCAAAGCCGGAGTCTGAACTGCTGTTGGCAGTCAGAGAGGAAAGATAGTAAGAAATTCTTGGATTAGTATGAAGTACAATAAAGAATAAAAACTATAATTTGATTTAAAAATACAATAAATGATTTAAAAAATATTAAAGAAGGGAATTTAAAATAATTCCCAACTTGGGTCTTTTACGATTAGCTTTGTCGTGTATGTCGTAGATAGGAAAATTACTTAAAGCACTATTATCATGGATTTCAAGGGCAAGGTGAAAATTAATATTAATACTGATATGTTTTTTATAATTAAAAATTCTGTAAATTTTCTGGTGCTAACTTTATTTTATATTTTTTCGTAACACTTTCGATTATAGTATATTGAGTGAACCTTTTATTACTATTCGCTCTACTGTATGTCACACGAAGAAACTTTTAGACGTGAAATTGTTTAAAAGTATATTTATGTATAAATCTCCCTGCCTTCAACATATGTAACCTAAAAAATATTTGAAATATATCAAAAAAGTTAATAGTACTAAGTTTATAAGATATATGAATCTTAAATAGCATTAGAAAAGGAAATGGGTAGGTAGTAAATATCTATGGCCCTATCCCACAACTTCAAAAGTAATTGATTACTTTTTATATGTATATATTCGTAAATTAAATCATAAATATGTAAATTAATCTCTTGTAAAAATATTCTCCAGAAAATCCATTTTTGGTGGATATTAAATTCTACATATTAAATTTAACGTTTTCATACCGTTACATGATATCCCATGTGCCGTTATTGGATAACGTGTCGTTATTAGAGAATTTTAAAGAATTATATAATGATTTTCGGTGCTTCTGTTTTAAAGTCGGTTAATATTTTTTTTTTTTTCAAAAGTTTGTTTTATTTCCTGCTTCTTAGTCATTCTCACTATAATACATATTTATCTTTATTTCAATATTTGCTGAATAGATAATTAATTTGTCATAGAAATTATAATTTTCAAAAATTATTTATTAAACAAATAGTTTTTAATAATTGTTTTGTAATTTCATTCGAAGTATTGGTTTTAACAGCATTTAATACGTATGATGTTTTTTTTAAACAAGTACATTGTATTCACAAGAGTCAGCATTCAAGAATTATTTTTGTAGGACTCCGTTGTCAAGAAGCAAAAGGAAGACTATGTATAAAAATTTGTATTGACTCTTCATGTATATTGCTCAGAATCCAGATAGATTTTTTGCTGTTAGGGAAATGAGATGGACCATTCAGAAGCCTGCATTTTTGCGAACTTTTCTCTGTTTACTTCATACCGGCAAAATGCAAGCAACTGATTGGTCAATCTCGTCTCACTAACAGCGAAATATCTATCTGGATCCCGACTTAAAGTGCAGAGTTGCCAAGCCTCTGGTTTTTGGATACCTGTAATTTTTATAGAGTATGTCCTTTTAAATTGCAAAAATTCTTCTATCAAATAAAACAAAATTTTCTGTACTAAAATACTGGCATCCAAAAGGCTGTAGAGTTGTCACGTTTGAAATTATGGTCCAGAATTCTACATTATCATTTTCTGATAATCTCCATCATTGGAGGATATTCCATCTACTTTATGATCACGAGCTCAAGGTAAAAACTTCTAGCGTACAGAAGGGAAGACTCCGTAGACGTGTAACTCCCCGACAGCCAGTGAAACAGTTCATTAGGAAAGCAGTAGTAGCCTTCCTTCTTATCAGTTAGAAATTCTTTTGGTAAATGGAGACTATTCCATCTACATTATGATCAACTGGTCAAGGTAAAATCTTCTAGCGTAACGAAAGGAAGGGTCCGTAGAAGTCATGTAAACCACCGCCAGCAAGTGAAACAGTTCACGCAGAACGTAGTAGTAGCCTCCCTTCCCATCAATTAGAAATTCTTCGTGTAAATTAACGGTACCACGTGTCTTTTTTTAGCATCGAACCCAGATTTGGAATATAGTCCATTACCGGTACCAAGTGATTTTTTCAGTCTCGAACCCAGATTTGGAATATACTCCATCCTTTCCTCATGAAAGATGCATCTATATAAAAGTGGTGACATACAATGCTCAGACTGTGTTTATACATACGTAATTGCCAGAACTATAGCAAAACTAGACATTTTCTATTCCAGACTTTGGCGATACTCGATTCGACACGTTTGATTATACGAGTGGCGGGCAATTTAACAAGAATTACACATTAAAATTCTGTAGCTTTTGTTGCATAATCACTCCATAGTTCTTATAGAAAACGATTACTTGACCATACTATGGAGCATCCTTATTGGTCAGAATAGTAATAGTCTATAAAAGCGGTGTGACTATGCAGCTAAAGCTGCAGATTTTTAACAGTGCAGTTTGACAATAATGGAAGTTCGTCAAGATTCATGGCGATAGCTTTTGTCCAGAATTTATCAATCAATATTTTGTTTACGTATATAGCAGTTCTCATACCAATACTCCCTATCCTTGGGCAGTAAACACTTCAGAAATGAGCGGCAGTGATAGGTGTTTAGTCCGAATCTGATAACCGAAGACAGTGCTGCTACACATAAGAAGACACTTTACCGTGCATAGATATATAGAGGCACTTTTATGTGTACTGAGATATGGAGGTACTTTGCAGTGCACCGACTAAGAAAGACACATTGCTGAACTCTGCACTATTAAAAATATCATGAAAAATTACCTCTGTTTTTAAAGGCTATCTATTTTCTGACCAATGAGAACTCTTCATAGGTATTAATATAGTGTTCTCATTGGTCAGAAAATAGAGAGGCTATAAAAACAGAGGTAATTTTTCACGATATTTTTAACAGTGTGATGTATAAGGACAATTTGCTATTGGATTGTAAGCTTTTTGATACCCACTTCCGATGTAAGTTAGCATCATTTTAGATATTTGGGTTTTTCTTAATGCGGTAACTTTTCTAGACAAGATCTCGCACTTCGGAAAGTTACCGTATCCAGTAAATTTTAAGGTCCACATCTATACCTACGGACATCGGAATCGGGTGTTGAAAAGCTTACAATCCAACAGTAAAGTTGCACATCAGAGCGTGGCAAAGTTCTTTAACAGATGCTTTTTTCCAAAGTGTAGCAAACCTAGGCAAATTCTATTGCATAACTATAGCGTCTAGAAGATATAGTGGGAAAATCAGTCAACCAAAAAGTGTTAAAAAATTGTATCCAAAAATGTAGAAGGATGCAGGACGGAAAATGGCGATCGCAGTGGCATATGGTAGTTAAACGTAAACATTGTATAAGGATTCAATTGAAATAGCGTTTTGGCCTGTGTAGAACTAGCAGATGTCGCTGCGATCAATATTTGTCTTTCAGTATCGTTAGATATTTATGGGATACAATATTTTAACAGTTTTTAAAGCAATAGTGGAATAGTCAGTTTCCACACCATATCGTCTAGATGCCGTATAACTTGCCGATAGTCATCTGAACGAGTTCGATTATACGAGTGAGTTAAATTAACTTGCTTGGCGGTAATGGCTGGCTCTCCAGGATGCTTGGGGACTTGTTGTAGTCCAGAATCATCTCATCCAATCAAATATTATACTCCATATGTCGTCACTTTCATATCGCCACTTTCATATTATGGAGCATTCGCATTGGTTAGAATAGAGATATTCTATAAAAGCGGTGGAGTGACTATGCAGCAAAAGTTGCAGATTTTTAACAATGTACCTACGGACATCGAAATTGGTCGTTGAAAAGCTGACAATCCATCACTAAAGTGCCCTTACACATCAAAGTGCGGCTAAGTTCTTCCATGTGTCAGAGCACAGTAAAGTATCTCCATATGTCAGTGCACAGTACTTTCTTATGTATAGTCAAAAGTACTCCACTTCAGTCAAAAAAACTAAAAATAAAAAAGCTAGCAAAAACCGTACCATGCTGCAGTAAATAAACTGGAGCTATCTAATATCTATAAATGCAGTAATGGCATCGAAAATGAGTGGTGATGTTTGGATGTTGAGTCCGAACCTATAAACCTGAACCTGACAGCCTCTATCTGAGAGTGGCATAACATTCTATGCTCAGATTGTGCATTGACAGATGCTTTTCTCCAGTCGACAGCAATCCTGGACCATTCATCATGACAATGGTTTCCTGAACGAGTTCGGTCAAATGAATGAGGAAATTTAATAAGCTTGGAGGTAATGGCAGGCTCACTAACATGCTTCTAGGGGACAAAAAAACCGGATTTCAATGACGAAAAAATGAAATGAAAAATGCTTCATGATGAGGAAAAAACAAAAATTAAAAATTTCATTTGTCTAGATTCGTCTCAACCAATCAAATATCTCCGTATGACGCCACTTTCCTATCAAGAAATCCTACCTGAAGAAAATCTGAAACATTCTGATATCTAATTCGATAACCGAATTTGAATCTAAAGACAGTGTCGCTACATGTAGTAGTGCACTCTACTGTATATTGCAGAGCATAAAATAACATATAAAGTAGGCGACACTAGTGTCGCCCAGTGTGAAAATATTGTCGCCCAGTGACAAGGAATGGTGCCGGCAATTTTGAAATATAAAATGTTAATAAATTTTGTAATAGTAAAAATAATTTTGCGTGAATAAAATGCTTATTTATTAGAGACAGATTTAACAATAAGATGTAAATCATACAGAACATTTCTTAATTGAAAAATTCATTTTCCCGAATCTTAAAAGGATTGGAATCCTGAATGTGTTGGGTTATCCGCAGCCCAAAATCGAAAATTATATTTGAAGTCAGCCCAAAAGTCCGTAGTCAGCAGGGAGATCACCAGGGATTGACTACCCCCCCCCACCCCACCCCCCCCAAAAAAAAAAAAATCAAGGTGTATCAAAGATGGCATAAATTCTATACTACAAAATAAGTTTCAATGCAAGTATCTTCGTTTTTATTATTTATATTTTTGCATTTGCACTTTTAACTAAGCGATTCTATAAAGTAAATCATTCTATTTAACGAAGTGACATTAAGATTGTAGTACTGCCTATTTTTTGGGATGAAAATATTCTCAAAAGCTTTCTCATTTCCACTTCCCTTCTGTAACATGAGAAAGGAGATAGATATCTCCTACTACATCCTTGA
Source organism: Maratus speciosus (assembly GCA_963932465.1). Classification (NCBI taxonomy): domain Eukaryota; kingdom Metazoa; phylum Arthropoda; class Arachnida; order Araneae; family Salticidae; genus Maratus; species Maratus speciosus. Next base: position 172,767,349 of record OZ010792.1, on the reverse strand, counting down.
CCTGAGGGTATGTCCAGCTCTGGTCCGATCCGAGTGAGGGGGTTACATTGCGTATCATAGGTTCAGAATTGTGGATGGTCCCCTTCAAGGTCAACTTACATTTCGCGGAAATGGACAGTATGGTGTTTTTCCTTTTCTTTCTTTTTTTTCTTCTTTTTTGGCGAACTCACTCTAGAATTCGGATGAAAATCACTGACACTCTGGGATTGAAAACAATCTTATTTTCATTTATCTACATCAAATAGGTAAGAATACATTTAAATTTCTGAGACTATATTTCATGTAATTCAAAATAATCTGCTACTTTCTCATAAAATAGAACAGTATTTCTCAATTTATGTATTGCGACGAGTACAGAGCTAGCGGTCTGCACGGGCCGACATTTCCAGGCCCGGCCCGACTCATAGAGAAAAAAAATCGGCCTGGCCCGATACAAAAATTAAAAGTTCGGCCCGGGCCGTAGAAAAAATAATATTGGCCCGGCCCGGCCCCATAAAAAAATTAAAAGTTCGGCCCGAGCCCGGCCCGGAAAAAAGTTAAAATCTCGGCCTGGGCCCAACCCGTCCCGAGTGAACTTCTACAAAACATTGATTCTTACGTCGAATTGGTTAAAAATTTGTCTCGTACCAGGAGTTCTGACCAAAAATATTTATCTTAACTTTTTTTTCATGTTTATAATCTTTATTTTTATAGAAGTGCAGCAGGCTGCGATATTTATTTTTTTTAATGAATCTCTATTTCTAGTATGTAAATGTTTCAGTTATAATTAATATTGTTAATCCATATTCCATGTATAGAAGTGTTAAGAATCGGAAAAATGCTATACAGTAAAATCTTCTAAGATAAAATTGCATAGAAAAGAAAAAAAATGCGTTATAGACAAGTTCCCTTCTTAACAAATAGCAAGTGTAAATGTATTATATATTCTTTTCTTACTTGTTAGTATATTAATTTTGCATGGATCAACAGTTTTTCAGTTTAAAACAGGATTCCGTCATAGGCAGGTTCCTTTTCACACATTTTACTGTATTTTAATTTAGTTATATTTTAATATGCGTCGAAATCTACTATTCTTTAAAAATAATAAATTTTAATGTTTAAGTGTAGAATAATGGCGATTCAAAAAAACTTTTGAGCTAGGAGTAATTTAACTGACCTTTAAATGGACCAGGCCACGCTGAGACAATGATTTTCATACGGGCTGGCTCAAAACTAGGACTGAAAATTTTGGGCCGTGAAGACTAGGAATGAAACCAGGCCCGGATCTCTACAGAAAAATTAAGTTAAGCCCGGCCCGGCCCGAGTTCCGTGAATGAAAATCGGCCTGAAACCGTCGGGCTTCGGGCCAAGGGCCGGCCCGTGCAGATCTCTATACAGAGCTTCGAAGACCCTTGCCACAAAAACACTGCACAGAATGTCAAAAGTCCTGATCTTCACAAATTCTTTTAATTTTCTTTTAGTACCACGCTATTGGTCTGCATCCAGTGAAACTTAATACAGTAAAACCTGTAAAGAGAGAACCTGTCTATAACGGAAAACTTAATCTGACGAAAGGAATTGCATACAAATATAGCTGCTAAGACGGAATGATTTTCAGTTTCTCTACTATTTTTAGAGATTTTATTGCACCTTGTTTTGTAAAATCTGTAAGAACGAAATTTCTCTATATCGAATCCCGTTGTAGGGACTTAGATATCACTGGACAAGAGTCTATGGTAGCGTAAGTTATCAAAATCTAAGTCCTTTATTTAGTCTCGATTAAATATTAATATTTACAAGTTAAACAATATTGGTTTGGGTTCGCGTCATTTTTACAGGATAAAAAGTTCCATCAACGGGCTGCTTCCACAGATATAGTGCTTCAATCGGAGAAAAGACTGGTCGGATGACCATCTATCTCATCTCCTCCCTTCGCTCATTCACCACTAGCTCCAGCAAGACCTCCTCGCCAGCGTCCTCGCTCTCTCCCTTCCTAACTGCTTCTCTCGCTTCCTCCCGCGTTGCCACCTCGCTTCTCTCCAAGGCTGAAACTCCCGGTCCTAGGGAAAACTAGCTTTTTCCCTCTTAGCCGATGCCACCGCCTATTTCTCGAAGGCTGAAGCTCGCCGCCCTAGGAGAAATCGTCTTTTCTCCCCCTCAGCCGTTGCCACCGCTCACTTACTGGACGGCTGAAACACCTGTTGTCTGTGCAATTCAATGGAATGTTAAGTTAGCTCCGGAACGAAAATGTACTGCCAGTTCCATTCATATTTGCAGACTTGACGGCACCATACCTTTGTTCAGAGATGAACTATGAGTTTATGAGATTCCTCTTAGCGTGGGAAAGTTCAGAAGACCCTAGGGGGATCTTCTCCCGAATTAATAGTTCGTGAATAAATAGTCTTTAGGGGTAATTAGTAAAGTTCTTACAGCAATCCCCCCTCCAAGAGAGATTTTTCACGTAGCTGGAAAATCTATAGTGAAATCAGTGTTACACTCAAAATTCGTTCACCACAGAGGTTCATTATTCATTTTTTTCTTTTGTACTAAACACATATAAATTTACACACTTTTCCAGGAACATTATTATGACAATTACAAAATATATACAAAATGAAAATTATTTATATCTTCTGATGCAAGCAATTTTTTTTTAGAGAATTATATACAATTTTCCTAAATTTATTCAACCCTACTTAAGCAATCAACATGCACTATTTCTTTCCCCGGACGGTGCCTGATTGTATAATGATAAGGCTGAAGTATCAAGGACCAACGGATTAGTCTTGGACTATTCACGGCGTTGTTTCGGATCAACCTTACCCAATATTTACTGGTACTCTGCGCTGATTTTCTGCTAGATAGTTTCACTTTCATTTTTACTCCTCTGATGCGGTTCAATACAATTCCTCTCTGTCCCATATGATTACTCCAATAATCGGAAACCCTTTTCACGTTGTTTAAATACAACAAACCAAATATCTTAGGAGAATCATAATTCGAATTGTATTGCCTTCTAGCGCCTAAATCTAAGTCGTGCGTACTCGAATAGTTTTCTCCCGGATCAATCTGGAAGACACTCCCCTTCTTCTTAACCTCACGAGTTTTAGTCCCCGTTTCCACTAATAATTCCCGAAATTGCCTGATGCGTCTAATTAAATCCAATTTAGGTATGAATTTTAACCCTTTCGAACGTTCATCTCTTTTCCACCTCTCGTATAACTTTTTAATTTCGTTTACGGTTTTTGGCCAACAATAACGATTCAAGAATTTATAACCTGACTTCTTCGTACTTAGAAGTCTGCCTGCACTCTCCTTACCTAAGGATAACATATCTCCTTTGACTTTCAACGGGATTACCATTTGTTCTTGGTCAGATTCCCTGGGATCTTTTATTTTCCTAATCCCCAACCCCTCGTTCATTTCAAAATGTGATTTCACCTCGTCCGCTCTCTGCTTAACACAATCGAATTTGATATTCTCTTGAGCGTCACTCACATTTTCTTTGTTTCCTAGGGTCAAGTTTTCATCCCGCGGTACGGTCTCGCTTAAGCGTAGGAAAGTCTCTTGCTTTTTCTTCGTTACTAAACTGGCTCCTATTTCTCCGACTGCGTCCGGGGGTTGAATTTTAAAGTCTCGACTCTCCCCACCCTTCCAGCTAAATCGCCTCTCTCAGCCAAGTTCAAAACCTGTTCATTAAAGGGATTCAAATTCGGTACGGGCTGTGCGCTCTCAACTACAGGTAGAAAAATTTTCCTTTTCTCTTCGACAGAGATTCCCTCCTCTGGGTTACTCCCTGACCTCGGGGGGTCGCACTTAAAAATTCCTTTTTCTACCTCGGCGCGGAGAATTGGCTGGTCCATCGTCTTAGGTGAACCGGCTGGGTTTTCATTTTCGCTCTCCGTTACGGTAGGGGGAATGGACGAGCTCTGCGATTTAGTTTCGCTTTTCGTATCCGCGTTTCCGGGGTGCGCTCGTGGCCCAGTACGAACTGCGATGATTGAACGCGGGTATCGTCTCCGCCTGTCAATTAATTGCTGCGTTTTGTTCCCTAACAAATAATGAACCATGTCCGTTTCTTTATCTACTGCGGCCGCCTTTGTCCTTATAGTATCCCCGGTACCCAGATTAATTTCTATTTCTACAATAGGTAAACACCGAAGTTTATTATCTAATGCCTGTCTAACCCATACACTTTCACCCGTAAAATGGTCCTCATTTACATCGTGAGCTGATATTAAGTCCAAATTAGTTCCGCTATCGCGTAGAATAGTCATTTCTTTCCCATTAATTAACCCGCGACTCACGTAGGGTTCAAAGGCACTTTCTAAGTCTTGTAGGCCCGCGATATGGTAAACTGCTTCGGTCTTTTCAGCCTTTTTTAGCTCCGGGCAAGAATACTTGTAATGGCCGGTTTTCCTACACAAAAAACATGTAATCTCTTTCTTTTTATCGAATATTTCATTTCTGTTTTTCGAGTTGTCTTTATCCCTCCAATTAGTTCTACTCTCTTCCGATCTACTATCCGTTTTTGATTGCCCCGCGAATTTATTTCGCTCTAGAGGTTGGGAAAGGTTTTGAAGTTTCGAGGGCCCTAGCCGTTTCACAGTTTTCCTAGCCGAATCATACGCATCTAATTTCTTTGCCAAATCAAATGGAGTGATTATCGTACTCCAAACATCAATGAAATGATGCTTCGTTTCCGGATTAACCTTTCTTTTTAACTGATCTGTGATTATTAGCTCTCTCAGTTGGTCGAAATTTCCCACTTCTAAACCACTTAACCATTGATCAAAGTAATTGGAAGCCTCATATACGTAATCTTTCCACGTTTTGTTTTCGGGCTTTTGTGTCGTAACAAATTTTAGTCGAAAGTCTTCTGCCGAAAGCTGGAACCTTTCTAGTAACATCTTTTTTACATGATCAAAATCGTCGGAACACGCGGGTGGCTCTCTCAAGATAAGCTCCCCCAATTCCGTCGGTAACAATCCTAGTAAATGCGTAACCCATTGACTTTTCTCGATTTGGGCTTTCTGCGCTTGTCTTTCGAATAAACTGAGATAGATTGATATTTCGGACTTATCGGAGTCGAATTTGGGCAGGACTGATTTTAAAGATATTTTCGGCTCTCTCTCATTTTGGCTAGAAGCTAAACTAAACTCATCTGGTTCCCGTTCTAACCTAATTCTCGCCAATTCATGCTCCCGCTCCAAAGCCTTGGCCTTTTCTTCCCTCTCAAAGGCCTTATTCCGCTCTCGTTCTAACCTTTCTTCATTTTCTCTCTCAACCCTATCTTTCTCTAAGATTTTTAGCTGGGCTAGTGCTAAAGTTTCGTCATAGTCCTCTGCTTCTTCGAGTTTTTTAATAATTTTGGCTATATTATCCGACTCTTCTATGCTCGCGCCGAATTCAATAGCTAACTCTTTTAGATCGCACTTTTTCTTACCCGCAAACACTGACATGTTTCCTACTAATTAACAGTTATAAAGAATGCTTTGCCAATCATGCAATTATCCACTTCGAAGTCTCTAAATATTTCCCTAGTTGTGAATAATCACAAACTCTCGCGACATAAAAATATCACAACAATTTCAATAATATTAATATGATAAACAGCCTTATCATTAACCAACCAAGTTTTCATATATAACTTTATATATTCTTTGGTATCATTTCTTTTAAGTCAATTGCTCAAAAAGTCTCTTAAATTTTGAAAACATACATTCTGAATAAAATTCACATACAAAACAGAATTTAAATTATTTTCATTCAGTGCATCCAACGATGCGCTACCTCTCATAAGCAATTTAAATTATCCTCACTGAATTATTAACCTTTAGTACAAGTAATACTTATTTAAAACAGTTTTAAGGAACTTTAGAAAATTAATATTTACTTAAATTTCTTAGAATCCAGTTGGAAAAATTTCACAAAATGTTATTATCAAATTCCTTACTTCCTAAACTCTATTAAATATATAATGATTAAAAAAAACATGTTTGTTATTAACTATACTATTTCGATTAAACCTCTGTAATGAATCAAATAAAGAGTGCTAACCTGAGATATTGTTGACTGCTCTTCTGACATCGTCTTAGACTGGTACAGCTCCGGTCATCTGTAGGCTAAACCATCCGGCGGGCTCGACTTCCCTGCATTCGGGTGTCTCTCGTCTCTTGCACGGCGTCGGATTGCCTTGGGTCTGGAATCCTTGCTGGATTCACCGAAGACTCTGCTCTGGGATCAAGGTCTCCTTCCTACCCTCCGTCTGTCGATTTCGGATCTCCGGAACGTCTTACGTCTCTTGCACGGCGTCGGAATGCCTTGGCTCTGGAATCCCTGCTGGATTTGCCGAAGACTCTTGTCTGGGGATCAAGGTCTCCTTTCTAATCTCCGTCTGTCGATTTCAGCTCTCCGGAACCTCTTGCACGGCGTCGGATTGCCTTGGCTCTGGAATCCCTGCTGGATTTGCCGAAGACTCTGGTCTGGGGATCAAGGTCTCCTTTCTAACTTGCGGCCCTTCCTGTTTTTTGACAAACTGTGATAGATTATATTCACCAGTTCTTAATCCTCTTTAGCTGCCACCACTGTAGGGACTTAGATATCACTGGACAAGAGTCTATGGTAGCGTAAGTTATCAAAATCTAAGTCCTTTATTTAGTCTCGATTAAATATTAATATTTACAAGTTAAACAATATTGGTTTGGGTTCGCGTCATTTTTACAGGATAAAAAGTTCCATCAACGGGCTGCTTCCACAGATATAGTGCTTCAATCGGAGAAAAGACTGGTCGGATGACCATCTATCTCATCTCCTCCCTTCGCTCATTCACCACTAGCTCCAGCAAGACCTCCTCGCCAGCGTCCTCGCTCTCTCCCTTCCTAACTGCTTCTCTCGCTTCCTCCCGCGTTGCCACCTCGCTTCTCTCCAAGGCTGAAACTCCCGGTCCTAGGGAAAACTAGCTTTTTCCCTCTTAGCCGATGCCACCGCCTATTTCTCGAAGGCTGAAGCTCGCCGCCCTAGGAGAAATCGTCTTTTCTCCCCCTCAGCCGTTGCCACCGCTCACTTACTGGACGGCTGAAACACCTGCTGTCTGTGCAATTCAATGGAATGTTAAGTTAGCTCCGGAACGAAAATGTACTGCCAGTTCCATTCATATTTGCAGACTTGACGGCACCATACCTTTGCTCAGAGATGAACTATGAGTTTATGAGATTCCTCTTAGCGTGGGAAAGTTCAGAAGACCCTAGGGGGATCTTCTCCCGAATTAATAGTTCGTGAATAAATAGTCTTTAGGGGTAATCAGTAAAGTTCTTACACCGTTAAAAAAAAAAAAAAATCCCTTTTCCCATACAATTATAAGTGTTCAGTTGGAAACCTCTCCAAAACAGAACCTTATTTCAATCTCTAGTGATTTCGTTTTCTCAAATTTCATTGTGTAAAATTATTTTGTTCATTATAACACAATAAGACCTATTTAGACGGAATCTCAAACCCCCGGAAATAATTTCTCTTTAGACAGGTTTTCGTCTTAAGAGGTGCAACTATACCTATATGGTATTTTTATAGTAGGAATATTTTATTTTACTTTACTTTTTTTTTCTCATATTTAAAAAAGATGTTCGTTGTAGAACGAAACGCAACAATAGTCGCGACAGACAAGTGTGCCACGTCAGTGACATGTATCTCGACCAACCATGTTAAATATTTAGTTGTTTTCGAAACTTTAATTCAGATTATATTAAAATTTAATTTATCTCCCATCACTTTTATTGCTGAGAAGCTGAATATCCTTTGAATACCCTTTGAAGTAGCATATTTAGATAACACTTTTATACGAACTGAGTTTTAAACATGTGAAATTTTAAATGCTATGATATTATTTAATAGTAAAATTCATTGTGTTAATATTTTAAAAATAGTTAATATTAAAAATTAGGGGTTTGAAACTAAAAATTGTACATTTTTTCTTTCTTTACTGATGTTTTTCTTTTCTTTTCCCCTTTGATATTTATTTATAGATTTCTTTTCAATTCCATCTTTAAAAAGTTTAAATTTATTTTTTGAAAATTCAAAACTTAACCATGTTTAAAATTGGAAGCAGGACGTTTCGGTCCCGCCGTTTTAGTCCGGAGACATTTCCTTCCCGAGATATTTCGGTCCCTGGCCATTTCGGTCCTTAGCCATTTCGGTCCCTTGCATTTCGGTGCTCACCACCAACTCGGATTCAAATTGTCGTGGGCCCGCCAAACGCTGTAATTAAAACATTATTTGGGCCCTTTAAACAAAATTTATCCCCCCCCCCTCAAATTTCATCTAAAGCTGAATATAACAGTTCGATACATTTAAACTTTTATAACTCGTGATTATGAAATCACAGCGAGCTGAAAATTGGTTTGATTGAACAATGTGATATAATTTTACAGGGGACATTGTCTTTTTTTTTACTATTATTATTTAACCGAATGGATTTTTTAAGTTTTAGTATTTATTATTATCATTAGGTATTTTATATATACTATAAACTGCCATAAATGTTTTTTTGGTTGTTTTCATACATTTTTTAGAAAGTCTAAATTATCATTAATTAAATAATTAAACTGAGCTTATTTTTTTTTCTTATTCCAATTATGTTAATCATAAATGTCTTGAATAATTCAATTAGACACTTATAAGCTATTATATATAAATGTTTCCTCAAATCACCCCTCTACACCCTCTCCGTTAATAATTCAGAAATGAGATATATTTATTGAAGCACAAATTTAATATTTCTTATTATTTTTATAATTCAAAGTTGCATCTTATAAATTTGTTTTCATAAGTTAGTTATTTTAACCATTATAAACAGTGGGGAAACAATAGTGATTTGGTAACTGGGCGTGCTATGAAAAATATTTTGTTTTCAGGAAACTCCACCCACCACTTCATTTTTTTCATTTAAATAATTATTGCTTGCTATTTTTTAAGTCTTCTCACCCTAAAATTTTGTTTTTCAGTTTCACTCAGTCTTAGTTTTAGTTTTAGCTTTATTTTTATTTTATAGTAACTAGGGTTACAGTCATATGTTAAAACTTGTACATGACTTTAATTTTTGTATTTTATTTTCTAGGCAGAGTGTGCCATATTTTTGTGACTTTTTAGTTTTATTATTTGTCGCTGTTTCTGGGTCTGTTTCGGCGGCTGGTGTGAGTTAGATGGTGGAGGACGTTTTTCTGCCAGGGATTCAGGGCCTTTGCCATTATTTGGTTGGCTCCCTGGTAGAGTGATCAAGTCTTCTCACCCTTTGAAGACGATTTTTGTGAGCTAATTTTATTGAATCTGGGCCTGTTTCTTTGTAATAAGATTATTATTTTTAATTTTATGTAATAATGTAATTATTATTTTAATTAATTTTATTTGCAAATTTTAACTGACAAAACTAAGCTTTTTTGCATTTGTCGATTATTTATTTATTTTTATATTACCCCTTTCCTCCCACTTTCCCAGAAAAAAATAATAATTTTTAATTCTAGTTTTATTATTAATTATATTAATAGTTTTACATTTCAGTAACTTTAAATATGAAAATAAACAGGTAAAGGTTAAACTTCAGTTTATAACTACTATAAAATATAATGATAAAATGAATATAAAATATATTATGTATTGAGTTTATTTTAAAGTAAAAATTTTAATGTACATTAATAATGTTATTAATTTAATAAATTAAGGATACATTAAATTAAAATATATATATTTACTAAAATATTAATTTAATTTTTATACTAAAATTACTAACTGTTTTGAGAATTAATTACTAACAATTATCCATCACTTAAAGTTTTTATTCAAAATCGTTGATTTATTATTTTCAAAAAATAATTTTTTTTTTTTGAAAAATCAGTCAAAAACATAAAATCTAAGTAATAATTAATTAATTAAACATAATAATAATAACAATAATAATAATGCAACATTGTACAAATACAGAAAAATAATTTTTAATAGTGTTAGGTAACATTATTGTCCAGATGGAGATTTTAATTTTTTATAAGCACAGTTATAGTTTACAATTCGCAAAGAGCAAGATATTAATTAATTATAATTAAAGAGCAAGAAAAATATTATAAATTAACTAATAAATAAATAAACAACATATATATCTTCAGAATCCTTATCATTTTTATACATTCCAGTGAAGTTAATAACATTATAATAACCAAATATTTTAAAAATATATTTACATTTACCCTAAAATAACTATTATATAGTTCATATAATAGTTTTTAAACAAGTAATTGATAAATTATAGTTATATAAACAATTAATAATTAAAATTATTTTGAATTGTTATTAATAAATACGTTTAATAAAAACAATTTATTTGTTGAGAATTTTTTTATTTAAGAATTTAACTATGAATGTTTTAAATTTTTCTAAGATGATATTAATCAAGTGAGAGTGTTCTGAAATCCAAAAGGGTAACTTTCTGACATAAGTCTGAATTAATTTTTGTTCGAAAATGCATGAAACTAGCTGGTGTTGTTGTTCAGAAACTATGTCATCGAGCTGTTTTTTCCAGTTTTTTGAAAACGCAATAGATCTTTCAGAAAATAGTGTCAAAGTGGACATTTTGAACCGAATTTTCGCGCGATAGTAGAATAACCCCTCAGGAGTGGGCTAAAAGCGTGTTTGTCACGCGATCAAAATCGCTTATATCTCAATAAGTAATTTATTGATCAAAAAATGGAAAACACAGTTCAATTTCAAATTGCTTCCATGGCCAGGCTTTCCAGTTTTATATCTTTCTGTTAAAAAATGAATGTCAAAATGTTTTGCGCTTGTTGAGCAGAGCAGTTAAGAAAAGCCTTAAAGAAAAAGTCGTCAAATAATATAATAAAGTAGCGAAGATGCAGTTGATATTTTTTTGGGATTACCTTTTGACCAATTAATCCTTATTACTGGAAAGCTGGAGAAATTCTTATCTATCTTTACTTATCACTTTTCAAGAGGAGATTTAAAAGTGGGCTCCATTCAAAAGCTTGTTCTGTCATCATTCAACACTTTTCTGGGAAACCAATTCTTTTTAACCCTTTAACGGTTTATTCATAATAGGAGAGGGAGATAGAATAATGCTAGGAAATAAGAAACATTGATTTCAACTTGAAGGAAATGTCGTCCTCTTGCATGATGTCCCGGAGTTTCTTTTTAAGCCATTAAAGATGAAAAATGCCGCTCGGCCACAAAAAAGCGCCGGTTGACCAGAAAAAAGCGAGCGCGAGAAGAATAATACTTCTATTTGGGGCTTTATTTAGCACAGTCAAATTGGGGAAGTCAGGTAATCTACACTTGACGTAGTACAGAAATATTTATGTATATATATATTCTTTTGAATGAAGAATGTATAAATTAAAAAAAAGCCAAATATGTTTTTTAAATTACCAAATTTCTTCATTGTGATATAATTATAAAATTTCTTCATTTTAAATGAAATTTTACGTAAAAGTGATTCACCATACATTACTATTTTGAGATTCTATGTTATTTTTTTATATTTATATTTTTTATTTGTCATTAAAATATGTAGGCTGTTTTAATTTTAAGTATATAAGTCAAATAAATAATAAGGAAATATTTGAAATATAGAATTAATTTTAAATACGAAAAGAATATTTTATGATTATTAGAAATTTGAACCTTTCTGTCCCAACTTTACAGAAAAGTCATTTCTTTAACGCTATTTCTAGCGGTGTCAAATGATGCCTTTTTAAAATTTTGATTTATGTTTATTTTGCTCGTAGTTTTTTAATGTAATAAGCATAAAAAAGTCTTAAGTGTATTAAAAAGGATTTGTAATTGTTGCAACTTAAAAATTACGAATGAAAAACCTTAAATCGAAATCTTTTTAAAGGTGTCATTCGACACCCGTAGAAATAGCGTTGATATTATTGTTACATAAAAAAGATTAATGCAAACTTTTAAATAGTTTTTTTAAATAGTAAATTAAAATAATTATTAAAATGAAATAAAAAGTTGTAGTCTGTTCCAAAGCAGAATTTAAAAAATAATGTGTCTTTATCACAATTCCATGTTAAGAAACCCCTTTTAAAAAATATGTAAAATGCAATAGACTTCCAAAATTCGCGTGCTGTTAAAAATAGAATCAAAGATTCATAAAAATATTTGCAGATATTTTTTCTTTTATTAATCACATATTGTCCAAATTATATGCAATTGAATATGTGCAGTGCATGGGCATTTGTATATGAAAATTAAAGCTTGACTTATAAATCTTTTTAAATTGTCTGGACATTATATTTATGATTGGCTAAAATATGAGGAGCTTCTATAAAGAATCCACAGAACTCCCCCTTCCACCCACTCCTAAAAACGATTATTTCTACCATAGGAAATTTGCATGGGGTGCTACAATTTGGATCCGAGTTATAAGTGTTTGCGGTTTTCGGGCCCGTATATTCGGGTTATACTAAAATTTCGAGGGTTCTGTTAAAAAATCCGATAATGCCCCTCCTTTTATAAAGATTACGTTTACCATACAAAACATGAGTGTTTTGCGATATTTATAGATCGAGTTATAAATGTTTTAATTTATCAGGGCCTTATACTTATGATACTCTAAAATATAGAAAATGTCAATTTCCCCCTCCCCTGCTTTTTAAAATGATTACCATACAAAATTTGTGTCGGCTGTTACTAAAATTTAAAGACCTTCATTTAAAAAACTCTACTATGTCCCCTATAAAATTATGTCACCTATTTCAAGTGGACAAATTTCATCTTGCTGAAGAAGGGACCGAAATGGCTAGGGACCGAAATGGCCAGGGACCGAAATGTCTCGAGACCGAAATGTCTTGGGACCGAAACAGAGGGACCGAAATGTCGGGTGCCCTTTAAATTTTGACATATTTTCTGAAAAAAAAAAAAAAACTCTTTTTGCATGCTTTTTAATATTTTTGAATAGAGAAAAGAATAAATATTAATCTGTCCTCAGGACTTAAAAACGAAATATTCTTTTTTAAAAATTGTATTTTTATAATAATAATAATTATTATTATTATTACTATTATTATTATTATTTAATAGACCTTTAGAAGAACTTTTTACTACCAGAATTATTTTCTGATTTTTCACTCAAAATTTAAAATTCCAAAGAATTCTAAAGAATATATAACTGAAAAATACTGTAACAAATAATTTTATATCTGTCATAATTTTATATTTCGTTGAAATTCAGAAATATCAATTTAAATAGGGCAAATCGTGAAAAAATCATTATGAGATAAATGCATTAAAATCCTGTCCTGGAAGTAGCATTTTTGTTACCAAAGAAAATAAAAATATATAGTGTTGTTTGTTGGTGTTTCTGAATTTTTTAAATTTTATATTTTAAATAATTCTGTGAGAATATTCTTTATTATTTAATAAAAATTGTGACAGTATATTCTATTATTTCATAAATTCATCATATAATTGAAATAATTTAACAATATTTTAATGTTTTATTAGTATATCATTATTATTATTATTCATCCAGCCAGCAGTTTTCAAGTTCAATTTTAAAATCTATACACTTTGCAGCCTGTTTTACAACTATTAAAAAAAAGTTTAACACAAGTAGTTGAAAACTTTACACTTACATTATACAGACCGGCATGTAAAAGATAACCCTAAACTACTTCGCCGAATGACTTCCCGATTTTGGAATCCCTTGGTAAAATTTCTAAAAACCTATAAAATGATGTCAAAATTGTTCGTAATGTACTTTTCAATGTTTGGTATCAATCTCAGTTTGAAAATGGGGTCTCTGGCCTTAAAAAATAAAATAAATTAATAAACACATTGAGAGCAGACGTAATTACAATTTTGGCCATTAAAAAGGGTTGGCTGTTTTGTTTTTTTTTTTTACTTTATTTTATCAATAATAGAAGAAAATAATCAGGATCGATTTCCTGTTTTCGGAGGATTTACTTTGTTTTAATGTGTCAGAGATCCTCAAAAACACGTTTTTACAAAACGTTTATCTCTCCATGTATCCCCTATTTGTATAATCGAAAAGTGTATGAAATTGTAGATAAAATTGGACTAAATTTCCTATATATTTTTGTCTATAGCTAGCAGGTCATAGTTAAAATTGAGGTATTCTGCCTGAAGGAGGTGCTCTGATAGCGATTTTTATGCCATTTTTCTTATTGCATCATCGGAAAAGGCATGAAGTTATGCATAGAATTGAACCAAACTTCAAACAGATGTTTTTGACTATGGCCGTCAACTCCCAGTTGAAATTGAGGATATTCCCCCCGAAGGGGGAGCTGTAATAGCGATTTTCCTTTTGTATCATCTGAAAGTGCGTGAAGTTATAGATAGAACTAAACCAAACTTCATAAATTCGTTTTGGACTACAGACATAAGGTCCCTGCCGGTGGGTAAAAAAATTGAACGGACCAACCGAACCGAGCCAGTACTATAAAAAAAAATTAGTGGGCCTACCGACCCGATATAAAAATTGAAACATAAACGATAAAATATGAGCTACTTTTAATGAATATGACTTTCGCTAGAATAAGTATAAATGTACGTCACGAGCCGATGCTAGTTTGACAACATCAAAACAGAAATGTAACATGTCCAGCGTAGAGATTGACATCGGTCAATTACATGGTGTCTGGCCGGAGCTTAATTTTTTTTCAACAGACTCGTGCCAGGCCAATATCAGGCTTGCGTTTATTTCTACATTACGTTTGTACTGATAATAAATTACAGTTCAATTCAGTCTCCTGAATGTTTTCTGACACATTTTCTAACTCATATTTAACAGTAAAGGCATAAAATTAACAGGCCTGACTATTAAAGGGATTTGGAATCGAATAGCCTTTCCCATTCTTGATAAATAAATAACTTATCGAGGTATAAGAGATTCTTGTCACGTGATTGCAGGTTTTTCTCCTTTCCCATGCGGTCGCTTCCGAAAATCCGATTCAAAACGCTAACTTTGAGAATATTTTCTCAAAGATATATTGCCTTTATCAAAAAGTGGATAACGCCATTCGATTACATAGTTTCTGAATAAGAACATCTGCCAATCTTATGCGTTTCCGAAAAGAAATGTGTTAGAACGTAACTCCTTTCGATTTGAGAAAAGCCTTAATAGATTTGAGAAAAGCTTAGTAGAGAAATATTTTCATAAATCTATTTTTTATTATACAGCTTCAACAGTTGTGTTGTTTTTCACCTTCCTTTTTTCCTCTTTTATTCTAAACGGCATTAATTTTTAATGAATGCTTATTTGACTGTTGAATCGTCAAGAATCTAAGTAATCATTAATGTTGTTATTGTGTATTGTCTGTATGACGAACACATCGTAATTTTACAACATACTGTAAAATTATCCATAAATATATATGTAGTATTCTTTAAAGGAATCTCAGGGCTGTTCTCAACTGCTCTGCTCAACAAGCGCAAAACGTTTTGACACATTTAAAAATTCATTTTTTAACGGAAAGGTATAAAATTGGAAAACCTAACTAGGGAAGCGATTTGAAATCGAACTGAGTTTCCATTTTTTTTATCAATAAATTACCTATTGAGTTATAACACTGCCACCTTGGTTGCTACTCTAGGTGGCAATGGTACTGCTCATATTAACTTTTTTATGTATCTTATTAAATTTGTGAAATAAAATATTTATATTTTATTCATAAATATTCATTTTTCCATATATTTAAATTAATTCTTATAATTATTTCTTAAAAACAAAGCATTCTTTTGTGCAAAATCGCCTGAATGAATCAAATTTTGTATCCAGTTTTTCGCTACTCTCATATAAAGGCACGTTATTCTTATGTTTAAATTCATTAATTTAGCCATGTAGCTATTTAAAAATTCAGAATGGAAACATTCTTCCTTTTGTTTATTGGGTGTTTGCGAATACATTAGCGATAGTTTTTTTAATGGAGAATGGTCGATGAAATAATGTAGGAGTACCAAACAAAGTAAATGAATAAAACTTCTACATTTCGTATTTTTTTCTTTTCCTTTTACAATTGTTTCCAGTTTATGCAGGAATTCGGCATTACTTACTAGCAAGGATCCCACTTCAACTGCAAACAGTTGTAAAAGTTAAGAAAAAATATGAATAAATATCCTAGCATAAACTTAATATTTTAAATGTTTATTATGAAAAATTTCTGCATTTTTTACAGCTTTATCATTCTAGTTTTTTAAACAAAAGTCTAAACCTATTATAATTCAAAATATTTCCTTTTTATTTTTCCGTTTTTCAAAATATTATTTATTTTCAGATACTGTTCATGGTATTTCCCTCCTTTAACTGCTACAGTTGACATTCATTACAGTGCAAATTATGGCAAAGAGAATTACTGATTTTTTTAATGCAAGTCCCAAAAAACGCACAAAAACCGATCAAATTAATAAAGATGAAACTGTAAAACTAAACAATATCTTCAGTGATTATATCAAACCAGGTTGCAGTACCAATACACACATCAAAAATCAAGAATCTGAAATTACTCTTGAAAGTCATCATCCTAACAGTAGTGGCTCTGACTTAAAAGTTGCTAAGGAAAATGAAGAACATCGAGTTGAAACGCCTTGTTCAATCAAAAAATTCCAACAAAAAGAAAAATGTTCGGAGTGGTATAAGGGTAGCAAGTTAAATTCATCATGGGTTTTAAAAACTTACGATTGTTTTGAAAAAGTAAAACTAGGAAACAAGCGTTCAGGAATAAAATGTGTAACTTGCTTTAAACATATTCAAGAAGCTCAAAAATTTTCAAAAAATGGCACTTTGCCCATTGCTGATGGTGTGCGATGTGACGGCAAAAAGGAATTAGAAAGGATCATCGACCACTTAAACAGTGAAGCTCACAAAGCAGCTGTCAACCTTGACCAAATGGAGAAAAAATGGATGGCACAATTTGATCAACATCCTTGGATAAAAACCCTAAAATCGCACAATGCAGAGAAAATAAAGTTGTTAATAGAGCTTGCACTGGATGTTTATAATGATAGCCGACAGTTGACTCTTTCTGCTCATTCCTGGCCTTCGCGATCTTTAACGAAAATTCATATTGATTCACAAATTGCCTCTTATATGGAAAATGGTTTAGAATTAGATTTTTCTCCTTTTAATCCATCTCCAGCACTATTGCAATATAGAAATCCAGTAATGTATCGTGAGATGCTTGATATTGTAGGTGATTTAGTGAAAGAAAATACAGTCATGCAGTTACAAAATTCTGATTGTTTTTCTATCCAAGTTGATGGTTCTGTTGATAAATATGGTGTTGATAACAAGTTTGTTATGGCCCGATTTATCACAGAAGAACAAGAAATGAAATCAGTTTTCCTAGGAGAATGCAAATCAAATAAGCGAGGAGCAGAAGGCCTCATGGATTCTGTTAAGATCGTATTTGAGAACATGGGCATTGAGAATGTCGCAAAAAATAAGTTAACAGGTTTAACAACAGACGGGGAAAGTGCAAATACAGGAAAAAACAGCGGCCTCTGGGTTTGTATGAAACAGTACTTGGGCAGAGACTTGCTCTGCGTTTGGTGCGTTGCTCACAGGTCCGACTTAGCAATGTCTGATTTAGAATCATCAATTATCGAAGTTCAACATTGGAAATCCAATGTAAAATCTTTAGCAACATTTTATCGAGCTTCTGCTCTACGCTTTGAAGAACTTGGGAAAATAGCGGAAATAGAAAACCAAACTGCCTTTCGTTTCCCTGCATATTTTGAAGTGCGGTTCGTGGAACACTTGAATAACTTAGCTAAAGCAGTATGGCATAATCTTCCTTTCATGCAAAAACATTGGGAAAACATTGTGAACCACCAACCCGATTCATCAAAAACTGAAAAAGCTTCTGCTCGCGGTTTCCTACGGTTATGGATGAAAGATGGTGAACAACAACGCCTGACTTGCCTAATGCTAGATCTTCTGAAACACTTTGAAAAACTTCAGAAAGATAGTCAGAGATCTTTCATTACACTGCCTGATATAGAATTGTCAAAGAAAATTTTTACGAATGCTTTGACTTTTATCGAAGATGGGTGTTATCCTGGTGGATACGAAGAACAGTTGACAGAAATAAATGAAGGTACTAAGGAATCTGAAAGTAACTCGGATATAGAAGAAAATCCTCGCCGGCGTAAAGTTTACAACTCATTAGTTTCTACCAAGAGATGTTGGTCTGCAGTGAGAAAAGAAATTGTATTGAGTTGCAAAGAATTTGTTTCTCAGAGACTGCACGAGGATCAAATGAGCATTTCCAACAGGATAGATGCTTTATTAAATGCAAGAAGACCAACAGAGGTTGTTAGTGCAGCCCGCTTTGATGTTGAGAATATTTTTGGTAAAGAAAAAGTCGCCGATTTTACTGACGATGTGATTGCTTTATACGCGGCTGAAAAACTGCCTCCTCCTTCAGACATGACCTCATCAACAGCAAGACTCTATCTCTACTTTAAAGCGTCTCAACCTCACTCGGTTTTTAACAAATTGATACAGTCATATGTTTCTTTAACGCCCCACAGTGCTGGCCCAGAAAGAGCTGTGTCCATTCATACATTGCTTAAATCCAACAAACAGTCGGGACTATCAAGAGAAGCCTTAAACTCAAGAATGTTCATTGCTCTTAATGGAATTGGAACAGCTTTTTATGATCCAAGACCTGCTGTTGCAAGATTCCTAGAGAGCAAAGAAAGAAGGAGAAAGCTTCCAGACAAAGAAACTTATCAGACACATGAGTTTGTAAAAAATTTTTTTGCTAAAGATAGTAACCTATAAAAAAAACTTAACGATTGCAATTATTATTGTAGCATTTTAAACCCATTATAAAAATTTAATAAAGTTTAACTTTTAAAACATAAAAAACGAATAGATTTCCTTGTTTAATTCCACTATTTGCATAAGAAAGTCTTTGTATAAAATTTTTAAACCATTTTAATTATTTCTGTAGTATTTTGAAAATGTTTTTATAGATAGTGATTTTTTTAAAAACATGAGTAAAATCAGCTTGCTTGTTTAGTTCTACTCTTTACAAAATACAGTAACTTCTAAAAGGCCAAAGATGTCTCATTATAGTTGATTTGGCATTTTGAAAGCATATTATAAAATTTGACATGGTAAATTGTTTTATTTTGATGTTTTTAAACAGCAAGAGGAAAATCTTTTTTCTTGATTAGTTCCACTTTGGGTCTAAGACTTATAATTAAATGACTATTTCACTAAAAACAAATATTTAATGATTCATGTAAAATTTGCTTTTCAATTTCAGAATTTATTCCAGGCTCGAAATACCTAAATTACTAGACGTTTTACTATTATAAACAAAAGCTGTACAAACAATAAAAAGCAAGCAACATTTTAACATAATTTTAGTGATAATTTTATACAAGAAGGTTTAATTAGGTAGGTTAGTTGAAAGTTATGTTTGGTCTATTACTAACATAACATTTAACAATTTGTTTAGACTGAGAATGTAGCCTTTCTTTAACGTTACCTAGCTATAAATGAGGTGGTTTGCATGATTCAATAAAGATATCATTATTTACTAACCAGGTACAGAAAAAGTAAGATAGAATTAATCAGATATAGAAGTCGATATTGGTATTACTTGGTTTGCAGTTATCGGGGGGGGGGGGGGTGGGATTGATAGATATTTGTTTGGGACAACAGACCAAATCTATTGTCGCCCAGTGAGAATTCCTTAAAATATGCTCTGGTATATTGACATATGAAGTCACTTTGTGACTTCAACACAACAGGCACACTCATACTCAGTCACTTGTGTTCTGATGCATGAGGAAACTTGTTGATTTTCAACTTTTCAATACCTACTTCCGATATCGGTAATTATCTATGTGGGACTTCCGGTTTGGTGGATGACAGAACTTGGGCCGAGAACCAGATAGATTTTTCGCTCTTAGGGAAACGAGATCGACCAATCAAAAGCCTGCCTTTTTGCTAACAGCGAAAAGTTCGCAAAAATGCAGGTTTCTGATTGGTCAATCTCTTTTCGCTCACAGCGAAAAATCTATCTGTATCTCGGCCCTTGTCATGCTAAATTTTCGCACTTTGAAAAGATCTCATATCTCAGTAAGAGTAACAGCATGAAAAATGAACGCTTATAATTAGGCGTCTGCTTCAAAAAGGATTTCAATTTTTGAGTTTTCATTAAAACAAAAATTGTTATAATCATCAGATTTTACATCAGATGAAATTGTAATGGGACCACGCAGGTGACTTACACTTTCAAACAAAAAAAGAATCATCAAAATCGATTCATATTTTCGGAAGTTATGCGTGAACAGGTCCAAAACATTCATACAGGTCGAATTGATAACCTCCTTCTTTTTGAAGTCGATTAAAAATATCAACAAACAGTATAATCAGCTTCATCACCCATTACCCGCATTTAAAATCTTTTACAAACACGGACCCATTAGCAAGATGAGTAAAGCGCTCAGTTCCCAAAGCGAAGGTAGTGAGTTCTGTCCTCCTCGGAGAAAAAAAAAAAACCCGACATAAATCCCCTTACTAATAAATATCGATATTTCAGAAATTCTCCCAAGATGGCCTCACCAGTGTCTTTTTTTTCATCTGTTGTGCAGAATTTAGTTTGCACTTTTATATACAATTCAGTTTGCACTTTTATATACAATTCAGTTTACACTTTTTATACACAGTTCTGTTAGCCCTTTTTATGCATAATCCGAGGTGCAAATATGTTCAGATTTTGTGCACTTTTTTTTTTTGTAAACTTCTTTTGCAGACTTTTTCTAACTGGGTTACCCAGCAATTTAAGTAAGTGTTGTACATCTATCTCTTTTAAGGATTCTCGTAAGTCGTGGACAGTTATTTGATGTTTTATCGGAGTCATGATACTGACGGCACACTCGTGAAATATCGTGCGCAAAAATCCAAATTGCATCTCTACCTCGAAGATGTTGCTCTCATCTCTCGAGCGCCGACTATAACACCACATTCAAAGTCCCTAAATCGTGACAACCAGCCATTATAGCAGCAGCAGCAGCAGCTGATCTAACAGCTTCGCGAGACACCTGCTGTCCTGTATTGGTGCTGCCGATCGCAACGTGTTACAATGATTGGTTTAATACTTACGTTATTAGCATAGCTACGCCTGTAACAGTTTTTCTGGATATTCAATGTATATTTAACATATAGGAGTAAAAACTCTTATGAGAAAGGTTAAGGGTATAATTAAAAACAAAACTAGAAAATTTAAGTAGAAGTGATAAAACACAGATAAAGTTGATATGTTGAAATATATTTTTATTCTAACATTTTTCAGAATTTCTTTGAATTTCAGTTTTTATAAGTAAATTTATATTTAATTAAAAAAATATTAGCAAATTAAAGAGTCGCTTTATTTGAAACAGTTTCGAAAGAATACTAAATCAATGAGCATATTCATATAGCAGATTAAATATGTAAATTATAGTTACAGCTAACTATTTTTGTAGAAGAAATATAAGTGTAAACTAAATAAAATAAGTTTTTTTTCTTCCATAATCATTTTCATTAACTTAACGTTCTATTTTTTAAACATACAAGAAACGAAAAGAAAGGTGCTTATTAAACTGATGGCACTGAGCTCACAGGCTTTCACACTAATTCTATATTATACTCTTATTTCAAAATATAAAGTCTCTCAAAAAATAAAGAAATCAACACAAAACCCATTTAGCTAAATTAAGGGGATTTAGCTCCCCCATTTCCCCCATTTATACTTAACCAATGAACCTCCAAATCTATTCAGGGAGGTGCTTTATCAAAATAAATCGATATACCAAATTTGAAGCAAATCGGATATTTCTATGAAGAGTTATCGCGTTACGTACATACATAAGTACGTACGTTACTACATACAGAACCTTCGGTCACATTAATTAGTTCTCACCCTTTTGTAGCCTTTGAGTTAAAGCAACAAACTCTTAGAATTCCTTTCTTAAAATCAAATGTTTTAGAAAAATCCATTTGTTTCACTTATAACCTCGTCCATTTTACATAGTAATCTATAGCTATAAGATTAATCAAAATCTGTTTTTTTTATTACAACACTAGGACTAAACGAAGGCGAATACTTATAGTGGATGAAAACAATTTGATTGAATGGTGTGTTAGAATGTAATATAAGAAGTTTTCTCTACACTACATTGAAATAAGAAAAAATAAAGGTATTTGTAGTTAGACGTGATTTCACTTAACTTACATAGGGATAAGGAAAAAGTATTTTATGGGAGAATATATAATTAATTCATCTTCTTTATAAATAAATAAATAAATAATTAAAAAAAACGTATTGACATGATTAGTTCTTATCATTAAAATAAAATTGAAATAAACTATTTTCAGTTTTTCACTTCTAAATTTAAAATAAACCGTTTTTGATAATTTTTAAACGTTGGTAAGATTTCCAACATAGTTGAAAAGCGTTTATGAAATCGGTTTTTCTGAACGTCTGTCTGTCTTCGCGATAACTGAATTACGTATACTCGGATTTTCAATTAAGCAATATATATAATGATGCTTACTATAGCATGTTTGGTATTGAGTATGAAGCGTGTCGCATTAACAGTTCTTTTATAGAGTCACTCAAAAAAATTCCGTTAAATTATGTTATAAGGGGAAAAATCGTATACAGTGTATTTAAATGGTATTACGCTATTTCAAATGCGTTTGATATAAATCACTGCATTTCACAACAGGATGAATATGGAATATGACTATAAAATAGGTCATTCATGACATTAATTGTTCATTTACAGACACACATAAAAGTAATCGTTTTCAGTACTGTCATTGACAATAATTGCTGGAAGTGCGTTTTCAATTTCGTCCTGTGCTTTTATAAGCTATTTTTTCCCTGTTACTCGTTTTGTATAAATTGTATACCTCGTATACAGGGCTGAACAAAAGAAATCGCGTACCATTCTCGTAGTTATCGGACATTGCTGAAGGGGAATTTTCAACTATGGCATTTACTTCCAAAATATGCACACAAATTTATTTATCATATATAGGTCTGCTCAAAAAATTCGGAAATTTTTCTTGCTGTAGATGGAAATTGCTGAAATTGGGTTTTAAAAAGTGTTATGCGTTTCCGTACGGTTCAATTAGACATCATATTTGAACTTATTAAACGAATAAATTTTGTTGCATTATTTTGAATATGTTGGAAAGTGTTTAATATTCTACTATGCGTCTCTAAAATATAGACAAACGTATAAAATACAATTCACTGTGAAAATAAAAATAGGATGATTTTATATATATATATATAGGTGTCTAATTTAGGTTACAAGTTAGGATTAATTTGTATTAGAAACACAACAAATGCTAAATTTATTTAGAGAAACAGAAAATAGGGTATACCTTAATTATAAACAATATTTGTATTTTATGAATCATTTAAGTTTGAGGAACACAATTTCAAATGTTAGTTTTAGTATTTAATCGTGTTTTCATTGCGTTTAATCATCTCAAGTAGCTTTCAATGAAAGTACTAAGTTTTGCATTACCTCTGAGGACAGTTCATACCATGCTTGCTCTATCGCTGTTGTGAGGTCCTTGGTCAAATAATATTGGCGTCCATTTTCATATAATTTTCGTGCTAGATCGGTGTTGCTTGATTGGGGCCTTTTTTAATTTAGATTATTTGACTGTCACCACTGTTTTTAAATAGTATAATTCGCTTATTTTTCATAATTTTTAATCTATTTTTAAATAGGGCGAATATTTCTATTTAAAAAAAGCGGTGAGTATCAACAATCTGGGAACAAAAAAGTTCCCAATCTGGCAACACTGTGCTAGATGTCCCTACAAGTTCTGTATGAGATTTAAGCCTAGAATAAGCAATGGCGAGCCCTGTCATGGATATTATTCATATTAAGCCACATCTTTTTCGAGTTAGACACATGAATAGGCTTGTCTTGTAGAAATACACAGCTTGGGCTTCCGAGCAAATCCTGTAGTGGAATAAAAAGGTTCTCTAAGATTTGCATTCATTAAGATTTGCGAGTTCATTTTCTTCCTACAAAATGCCAAAAATGTTTGTCCATTAAATCCAAACCACCCCAAGTCATTATTGATCCTCCACCTTGCTGTCTACTGAAAACACCTCCTGGTTCGCTTCTTAAATCGTACCAGCAAAATTTAAATCTATCTGGTCCATTCAAGGTCCACTTTTCCTCGTCACTAAATATTGTTGACTGTTTCAAATCACAATAAACTCAGTTGTATAAGAAATACTATTTTAAATGTTATTGAAAGTAGTATTTTTACATGTTTTTAGAGAAATAAATCAAGTATATACTTATCGCTGTTTAATTTTGGCCATGAAAAAGCAAAGAAATATATGTTTTAGTTTTATTTGAAGTATGTGTTTTAAATAATGCCATTATTTTCAACTTCATGATTAAAGATTAATGAACATATATTTTACCGGTCACACACAAATATAACAAAACTAAGAGATCTTGTTGTATATACAATATTTTGTAGCTGCTCCATTTACGAGGGTGTCTTTTCGAATAGCCAAAACTGCTGATTCTACTTCTTTTGCGCCATATTGATTTCTTTTTACTACCTCTTTTATAGATACGAACGTTTTCTACAAATATAAACACAGAAAATGTTGAATTAGATTTGTTAATGATAATATAATGGAAATTAACTGTCCATTCGTAAGGACTGATCTTATATTGCCTGCCCTTGTTAGGGGATTTCTGTTTTTATATATTTTCTTTCAAAAACAAACATAATTTAAAAAGCAGAATATTTCAATATAGATTCTAAAATACAATTATATTATCCCAAACATTTTGTAAATTTCGAAAAATACAATTTTTAATTTACTCTAATTCAGGATTTGTACGCTTCAAGGACACTGTACTAGAATTTTCATAAAGAAATGTTTGCGTTACTTGAAAAAAAAAATCTAGCTTCGAATATAGCTATCAGTATTTTACGAAATTTCTGGTACTAAAACACATGAAATTCTCTGAATCTCTTAATGCGTACGAACCCTGTAACCTCATACGAAAGTTTACTTACTGTTTTTAGCATCGAAGAACAACGTGTGATACATTGGTTCGATAATTGCAACGAAGCCAGAATCTTTTTTGTTTGAAGCTATTCGCACATGTCAAGAATATACTATCATTTGCTGGACCCATACCGCTTCCTACAAGATGTAGGCTAGTGGCTTCTTTATAAGCATGACCATTTTTTGGTAGAAGTACATGATGACATAAATTATATTAACCATTTGAGGGGCAAACTTTTATGTTTCTTTAATCTAGAATTCACACCGGAATATTTAAAAGAAAAATCAAAAGAAGGAAAAGCAATTTTACAACTTTCTACCAAAATAATAAAAATAATCTATATTAAAAGTTTCTGGTGCAAATTTAGTTAAAAGCTAGGTGATATCCCACCACTCCTCAAGGGGTTATATGACTGTTTTTGTTCCATATTTGACTATTTGGAGATTAAAATGCATAATTTTTTTCGACTGTTTCTTAGCGTTGCAGAAAAGATAATGGAGGGATGAGCAGTGGTGTTTGTCCTACGACTTTAACAACTATATTTACTAGTAATAACACTGATATTTGTCTGAGGATTCATTAAATACGTCATATATTCTGAAACTCAAATTCTTTAAAATTTCTGATGTATGATGACATTTCGTAAAGTAATTTGGCATTTTTCGATAAGAGGTGGTCATTATACCATCGTAATTTTACATGTAAAGATTTTCTACAAACAAATTAAAACCTATAAAGAAACTAATGTCATGTTATAGGCACTTCTTACTGACAAACAATAAAATTGAACAAAACAGATATTCATGATATTCAAATTTGCTAAGAAGGATTCTATGTATCCGAATTTGTACAGCATATTTAATCAATACAAATATCAATTAATGATAGAGTCAGTAAGAGTAAAACTTTAGTTATATTAAACAATAAAACTGTGTTAGAAATAAAGAGAAAAATAAAGAAAAATATTGTACTTATCAAGTGGGGTATGGAATCAAAAATGAGCCTTGTCTCCTTTATAATATCAGATATTTCAAATATTATTTGAAATACCTATAATCTCCTATGCTTGAAAATTTCTATTTTTTTTTAGCACTGCAAAGATTATACATATTTTATTCCATAATTCTAAAAATAAGCAAAAGATTAAAAGCAATGCTTAAAGATCGATACTCTATAAAATATTATGCAGCCATTAGAGGATGAACATCATTAAAGTACTCACTTTGGAGCAGCCGACAAGTATGCCTTTGCCATTAATCAGAGAATCACAACAATTTACGTCATTCGCAACGGCAAAGAACATACAAGAATAATGCTTTGTTATAAGGCTTGAAGTATAAACAAAGATGTCTGCGAATAAAATCTACATAAATGAAACATAAAAAATTACTTTTGTTACTTCCTTACTCAGATATAAGAGATTTTTAATCTAAGAAGAGTTCTACAAGGAATTAAATAATATTTCCATTATTATATTTATGAAGTTTATTCAAAATATTTTTTGCCATAATCTGAAAATAATCTAGTTATATTTTAATGGCTATATTTATTATGTATATACAGAATACTTCGTTTAAATATATTAAAAATAATATTTTCACATTAAAAATGTGAGTTAACTTTAAAATCACATTTACATTAATGCTGATCCAAAATTCAACTTAGCTAATTTTGTCAGAGATATGATCAGAGTCATATGATGAAATGAAACACACACACTACAATATATAATAAATAACACCTGCATTCAACTGATAACGGTATATATAAATATTGAACCGACATACATGCAATAAATACAATAATTCCAAATGGAGTGGTTCCTTGGTTGTGTTTATGACGGCCAATTTTCAACACGTGGGATATAGGCCCTAAGGGGGTGGAATTTCCTCCGTAGGGCGTCTTTCTAAGGGAACCTAACCCGTATTTACGTAAGGAAGTCCAAGGCCCAATTGGAGTGAAAAAAGTCGTATAAATGGCTGGTGGCTTCCCCAACATGGTTTATTAGGGAAATATTACAGACCCAGGTATCGGGCGGAGTACCTCAGTGGTTAGAGCGGCAGTCTGGAATGCAGTGGTCCCGGGTTCGATTCCTACCTCTCGCTAGTTTTTCACTCAAGTTAGGATTATTGTATTTATTGTATATATGTATGTTTAGTATTTATCGTTACATGATGAAGTTGTAAAATATCATGTTTTGAAAAAAAATAGCGTTAATATAATTTAAAACAATAAACACTATAGACAATAAATTTATTTTATTTATAATTCACTTTCTACTTGTATCTAAACATATTTACAATCGGGTTACTATTTGTTCAATCCCGGTCAGAAAGCAAGTTGGTGATTCTAGATGCAATGAATTTTTTTTAAAAAAAAGCCATTTCCTGCCTCTTCAGCATTTCTGAATGACTTCTCCTTTAGGTAATCAAATAAATCAGCATATATGTGAAAAAATGCCTTTTTAATTCACAAAAATGTAATTTAATCACGTAAGAAAATATGCAGTAACCTCATCCGAGTTAACCGTGACACCAAAAACGCGTTCTTCATATTTCAAAATCTCGTGAACAAACAGAGTTTCAAGAATTAAACGTTTGTTGCAAAGTTTATTTTGCCAGCACTAAATTTACAGAAATGTTTTCGACTAGTTTTTATAGTGTATTATTAATCAATAAAAGAATGACGTTGCGTTTTTTTTATTCTTTTATTTTATTGTCAATATTTTTTTCAACAAATTTATTATCTTATATTGTATATATGACTTATTTTCAAGGGGAAAAAATGTTAATTGTTTCGAGTTGTAAAAGAAATTAGAAATAATATTAAATAGTACGGAAAGTTTTGAAAATTCTTACTGATAAAATAGGGGTCATGTTCATACATGTACTATATATAATGAAATAAAATTCAGTAATTCAAGGTACAGTTATTATAGCAGTCAAACTATGTTTAGGAAATGTAATGAACCGCTAAATAGTAAAATCTTTAAAGGTTTTCCTGTGACAAAAAAACTAGTTGATTTCTACAGACGTTTGTTTTTTCGCAACATATGATGCCTTACATTAAAAAATGTAATATCCTTTTTTTTCTCTCTTCATTAATCATTGATATGTATAAAATTACATTTTATCCCATTTGTGCATAATATATGAATATGGGTTAATCAGTTCTCTTAAATCCGAATTTTGGTTTTGCAGATGCAATCACTTCTTAAATATTTTCTTTTGTTATGTACAAACAGGTTTTACAGACAAACAAGATAAACTAAATTCCTTAACAGCAATATTATCCTGTTACTCTTGATTGTATAAATTCACCAACACAGGAAAAAATGTTTAATTGAGTTTTGATAGCATCTTTAAATCCGATAATCCGGTTCCTGAAAACAAATAGTTACTCTAAAAAAAAAAACTACTCTGAAACATTTCCGAAAATCAGTTGCAGCAAAAGATAGTAAAACCAGATTATTTTTGTATATTTTTGTTCATCTATACATAATTTTTTCCTAGATTTAAAAAATATTTGCCTTTTTGTTTTCAATGTAAAATGCTGCAAGTTGGGAGAGTAGGTTCAAAGAAGAAGTACAGATTAAACAGAATTTTATTAAACTGTTTAATTTACATTTCTTTTGCTATTGTGTTAATTCATATTGTACCCTTATCTGATGGTGAAAATAACAATTCACCACATATAATCATTTTTCCTCTACTTAAAATTAAATTTTAACTTTCACAATTGCATTTAATCAAAATTTCCTTTCCTTAATATATATTTAAAACATTTATTTCTCTAATGTGATACATTTGGAAATGCATCCAAGTATTTTTCTAAAGATCTATAATAGTTGAACGCTTTTGAACTAAAGTAATCGTTAGTTATTAGAAAGAAATGTCCGGAAATATGCGTTTAAGGTCATAGAAAAGCTATTTTTTCTGCCTTTGGTGTGGAACTCACATGTACATTTCCTAATTCAGTATGCATTTAAAATATCTATCTTAATAATAAAGTTAAGAATAAAAAAATAATTATGATATTCTATTGAGACTGTAATAAAAACATCGCTAAGTAAAGGTTCTTGTTTCTTTTACTGTTTTCAGTAAAATCTGTAAAATAAATAAATTGCAAAATTGGATAATTAAACGTAAACTATCGTTCCACATAATTTCGAATTATTAAAGAATAACAAGTGTTATCAATTTAACGTATTGGAAGCATTTTAATAACGGTGTAATATAGTTTCCAAAATTTCGGTTTGGAAGTATTTGCTGCTTATGTTAGGTCTTTGTTAAAATAAAAGCATCAATAATAATTTCTTCATTATTCAATAAAGAATGTACATTTTTTCTTTCTTTAAGATATCGTCAAATTTAATATATATCATATAAATTAAAAACAACCGGTTCAACGCAATAAATTATGCATGTATTCATGGCAGGTGAAAATACTAATAATAATTCCACCTAATAATTTTGCACTGTAGCTATTTTAGGGCTGCCACAGGCTACTAGTTTTTAATTCTATTTCGCACCAATTTTTCAAATCAAAAATCATTCACATACGCTTTGACAACATTTGCAAGAGAAATATATTACAAAATGTATCTTTTTTTTTAAATAGTGGTGCAATCAGAATATAAAAATAGCAGTCTGTGGCAGTTCTGCTATTTAAATAATTTTCTTGCTCTTTTCTTGTTCTTTTGTTTTTGATTCCGATATATCTTAATAATGTTTTCTCTTTTCAAAACATAAATTATTCTATTTAAATTAGATGCAGCTTTTTACAGAAATACTGATATTCCGTGCTTAATTAATTACCTTAAAAAACGAAAGGGGATAAGCATATGCTTTGTTTCTGCCTATGTAATTGTAATTTTATTTTAATTTATCTTAACATGCATTCATAAATTTTCAAATTAGAACATTGAACCTTTAACTAACATCAAATAAATAAAACAAAATTCAACGCAAAATTTAATTTTTTTAAATTTGAAAATTAAATACTATATTATGAAAATTTTCATATTGCTAAAACTATTATGCATACAAAATGTATTAAGTCTAAAGTAAAGTATTTATGTTATACTTTATATTTAACACTGAAAAAGATTTTTTATGCAATGTTTCTTTTTATCTCTTGTCTTAGAAACTTTTTTTTTTTTTTTTTTTTTTTTTTTTTTTAAGCGATGGAAAATCTTCATATCAAAAACTAGTTTCCCAAATAATTTTTTCGGGTAATAGTATAGGAATTTATGAGTAAAAATGAAAAATAATAGTTTCTATACTTTTTTAAAAATCTATCAAAATGTAACTTTCGTAACAAAATTAAAAATTTCATTTCAAAAGATATTTTGGAAACAAGCATTTATTTATTTTTTTTTTCAGTGTTTCAATCTGTTTCTAAAGAGGACTTTGTGAATGCATTGAATTAAAGTAGTTGCATATTTTTTTTAAAATTATATGAGTAAAAAAAAAAAAAAATAAATAAATAAAAATAAACACATTCATATGATCATTTTTATAGTGGTTACTTAAAATCAGCGGAATGATTTAAAATGAGGGGGGAAAACATTATTACTAGTATTATGATTACTGTTATTACTGAACCTTTCAAAATGTCGTACAAATGTTCGACAGAAAATTTCCTAAAATTAATTAAAAGTAACTACTGTAAATGTAACTGTGAAGTTACATTTACTAGTTATCTGTAGTAGAAGTAAAAAGATAACTGTAAATAATGTCTATATATTGAAAAACAATTTTCTCCAAACGCTGTTTTTAAGAATGAATTTTCTAAAAACTATACCAAAAAAAAAAAAAACTTTTTTACAGTATGACAAAAAAATATGATTAATTTTTATGATTTTTTTTAATATTGCAATCTTTAATTTTTTCCCTTGCATTACAGAGAAAAACCCCTAATAAACAGTATAAGAAAGAAATCACTATAAATCATTATTAAAAAAAATACTTTTGATATAATTTCGTATTGCTGTATACTTACAGACTAGATTAACTGACTATAACTGAATTTTACTGACTTTTTTCTGGAAAGAAAGTAGTGTTTGTACATGTAGGCAGACAATAACATTTTTACAGACAGCGGTGTAAGTCAACTAATGCAAAATATAGTTCAATTATAATTTCCGAAACTCCATGTTCACTTTGATATTACATAAAAACACATAAATATAGATAATCAAAATTATAATTTATCTTACTAAAAAGGTTAAAATATATTTTAAAACATAAACACCGCCGAAGAAGTTGAAAAGTCACCACTTAAGCGCTTCCCACTGATTCAAAAATCTTCATCAAGGTGAGGGGTGGGGGTAAGTTTAACGTGTGATTGTTCATGACTCCTGGATTACTGGAGACGGACCTATTTCCCTAGGAGGAAAGGGTTGATCAATGGTTACGTTAGAAACGTAAGAAGACAACCAATTTTGGAAGATTGCGTATAAAGAATATCATATCAATATATACTCTAGTAATATCAGTAGGATTGATTTTCACACGATATGTGCCTGTAAAATGCATACTAAGAGATTTTTTCACATTAGAAATAATTGCTGGACATCGTGAAAATACTTATTTTAGAGCATTAATAAAATACTTACACCACTCTAGTTAAACGATTCATTTAATAGAGGTGGGATAATTTGTTATATTAATTAAAATAGAATTATTTAATTCATGAAAAATATGTTGCTTAAGAATAAAAGATGGTAGCATTACAGTAAGAATATATAAAGCAATTTGAAAATTTATATTTCTGGCAGGCTGGAATTTGTGAATTTACTTCGAAAAATATGAAATTATACTTTTTATTAATTGGTTTTGACATAAATATCTGTAACTATAAATTTACGAGAACTGACGACTCTTGAACATTCAAAAAACATAATTTTTGAAAAAAAGAAATATATTAAAAAACAATTATTTCAGAACACTTTAAAAACAACATGAATGGCACATTTAATCGTTGTAAATATCAAATATTTTCAAAGAGAGAAGTTTAAAGTCATTTTTCTCCAATATTTTTTTTTATTTTTATTATTTTTTTTTTTTTTTTTTTGTATTACGCTCAAAGCATTTAAAATTTTTTCAATGTTTTGCAATTAAATGTAGAAGATGCATAATGTATTGTAGGCTATACAGCAAACCTATTTCTGTATTTTTTTTTTTTTTTTGTTAAAAAAATATTTCTTTTTTTAGTATTTTTTTTTCAAAATGATATATTATCAGGATAATATGATAATCAGGATAAATAATTTATTTTCAGTTTTTTTTAAACACGAGGGGAATCGGCCCCCTACGAGCTACGGTCGCCAACCTCCTTTCAGACACCGCAGTCTCTAAAAGCACGCTAATTTGATCGACTTTAAAAAGATTTTGGTAGATTGAATTATAATTTAAAAAACAGTGGCGATCTCCCTATAAACGGGTTTCTATTCATTTTTCATTGATTGGGGAATTTTAAGGAAAAATCAGCTGCTGTTAAAACATACAATCACTGTTTTCGTCTTTTATTAAGTAAAATCAGTTAAACATTTCAAAATAAGCTAATATATAAAATATATATGCTTCAAAATAAGCAAATCATCAAAATGCAAATATATTTTACAAATACCAGTGTCTTCTTTTGACTGATACGACACGGAAGGTTAACGAATCTTAACTAAACCATTTAACCAATTTCTTTATTTTCTGCTTCAAAGATTTTTCTCTTCAAGTCATATTTTTCCTTAATGACACTTCATTTTCAGCTTGTAATCTTTTTTATTTTTATTAAATTACTAAATAGTCGCTCGAAAGCAGTCTAAACGCATTCAATAAAATTAATATTAATCTTATTAATATAATCTCAAAATATCAAATTAATGTCTCGCGCAATTTTTAAATTTAAACTATTTTGCTATATTACTTTTTGTTCATGTTAAGTAATAAGTGTAATGTGACGTAAATGTGACGTAATTTCTCCTATTTAAGACTTCTAACGCATGTTAAAATCCACGTGTTAATATAGTTTTTATGAAGTAATTTTCAATAAGTTCCTGCTTTTCATACGTAATTAATTAATTCTAATTTGAAAGTTTTTTTTCTGTTAATACACTGATGAAAACAATTAAAGGTACAAATGTTTTCTTTTTGCAATGAAAAAAAAAAAAAAAAAACTAACAAAGCAAATAAAACCAAACTTGGCCAAAATATCATTCGATTATAAGACTAAGGTATGGCAAAACAAAAATGGGTACAACCTGCAACCTAAATAAGGAAACTGGTCACGTGTCCAGCACAGCAGCTGACTGACACCCTGTCTGTCAGAGAAAAACATGTCTAATAGAGTGTATGATCATCTGTAACAGCTACAGAACTGAACTCTCGCATCGGCGTTTCATAGTGTTTACCAGGGACCTTATCAATCTCTGTGGCAACTGAACCCACTCTAACACCACGGCACTTTTGAGCTCATCGATGGTCGTTGGAGCTGGTCTTCGAGCTGAAATTGATTGTCAAGGGCGTCCCATACGTGTTCGGTGAAATTAAGGTCACGGGACATTGCAGGCCACTCCATTCGTTGAAAATCTTACGATTCGAGGTATTCGTCCACCAATGGAGCCCTATGTGGACGAGCGTTATCGTCCATAAAGACGAAATTTGGTGCATATTCTTTGGTGCATATTCTCCACGGAAAAGCCTCACATAGGGTGCAAGGATCTCCTCCCTGTACCGCTGGCTATCAGAGTACCTCTATCAAACACATGAAGGTAGGTACGCCCGTCTGCCATGATGCCTGCCAGACCATCAGACCACCTCCAGCATAGTGATCATTTTCGACAATGTTAGAGCTGATATCGACTCTCGGGTTCTCTGCAGATGAGAACACGCCTCGAGTCGCTGTCCAGACTGAATCGAGACTCATCACTGTAGAGATCCCGCCCCAAACTATCCTCTGTCCAAAACAGGTGTTATCGGCACCATGCTAGACGGAACTTTTTGTGGTTCACAATCAAAGGGATGCAGACTACAGGATGCCTGGCATACAGGCCACCTGTATTAAGTCTCTGAGTGACTGTTATTCGTGAAATGGATGTTCCTGTAACATTATACAGGTGACGAGACAGTTGTGTCGCTGCCGCGGACCTATCCCTTTTGGCTAGAAATTTCAAATAACCTGTCTTTAGCTGGCGTTGTTGCCCTTTTATGGCCTTCACCAGGTCGGGGGACCACTGTTCCTGTCTGTGTAAACTGTTTCCACAGAGTGGACACCCCATTTTACGGAACCTCGAGGTCCTTACAACAGGTAGCCTGTGGATGGCCTGCCTCGAGTCTTCCAACAACCCGCCATCTTGTAGCATCATCTAGACATATTTCTACTAGCCATACTAACGATGGGTAAACAAAGAAATTCAAAAAACAAATATTGGGTTATGCAACGATGTTTCGAAACGTCCTTACGCTACAAGCATCGGCGGTCAAATGAGGCACCTCTGCACAAACGCAATCACAGCGCCACTGCCTTATGACGACACAGACCACTGCGTGGCAGGTGTGTCCGCGACGAGCTTAACTATCATCTGATACCTTATTTCCGTATAGGGATGACTCATTTTGTTTTGTTTTTCTAAAAAATCGTTTGTCCCTTTAATTATTTTCACCAGTGTAATAGTGACGTGTAAATAATTTTTTTTTATTTGAAGCAAACATTATATTGTTTGCGGTTTTGATACAGTTAACAACATTTTAAATTAATACCATTTTCTAAAATAAGTAAAAAAATATCTCTCGAAATGCTGAAAAATTGTATTTAAAATAGACATAAACCCCCCAAAAATGCGTCAAATTAAAAAAGTAAAGGCAGTCTGCACACCGGGAAATTCTAATGAATAAAATGATCTAAGAATGAATTAATTCCCTTGTATAATTTTTGCTCCTATAAAACTTTTTTAATGGAACGATTTTGTCCAACTTTAGCATTAAATGTATCTTAAAATAATTATTCGATTTGAAAACTGTCTACATCAGCGTGTTTATCAAACATTTCTCTATAATACCGCCTATTTTCATATTTTTGTATGCAATATTTTTCTTGATATTAACGGAGAAAGACCTCCGGTCACAAAAAAAATCAAAGCCGGCGGCGGCGGTGACACAGCGTAAATTACTTTTTTTCAGAATAGCGATATACAATGCTATAAAATTATTTTTTTAAGTTAAGTGTATGAATAAGATTTTCAGTAATAATTCACACCAAACGTTTGTTTGACATGCAGATAATCTTTTAAAATGATGCACGCATCCTTTAGGTCCAACGTTTTAATCGACAAGGTAAAAAAATGTAAATATTTTTTCCGTTGACATATAAAACAAATATGACATGAAAGAAGGAATTAGTAAGTATTATTGCTTTAAAAATTGTGTTTTTAAACTGCATATTTTTAAAGATACAAAATGAGAAATATGGTCATTTCTTTCACTTTTTGGTCATATTAAGAGCCTTTATGTTACTTTAGTTGTGAAACTCGAGTTTTAATGAAAACCTTCAATACGACTAAGCGCATATATTTCGGTATCGAAGATTGAATTTTACATTAATTTCAATGTGCCCATATGTTACTGATAAATTCAAATATAAAACAATTGCCACTTGCAACCCGTCTACATTTTATTGTATTAGAGATCTTTTACTTCATATACACGAAAATCGTGGAAATTATACATTATAATGGAAAATAATTTAATTAGACTTATCTATACAATAACTTGCACTGGTGTATACTGCACACATACGGGGATTTGGGACTGTAATTTTCTACTTTTAGGTATATTCGCCGTATAACGCGCAGCGCACACCTTTCTTGACAAAGAACCTGAAATGTACGTACAGTCGTGGAAAAAAAAAGTAAATACCCCTACTAGCTCCTCAACAAATTGTCGTAGAAGAAAGTTACTGGTACCTAACGATTGCAAAGATAGTTTACTTTTAAATGATGTATATAAAATTAACTTAGGGGGCCATCTACATATTAAAAGGAACCCAAACTTCATTTTTGTTCAATGGCAATACCCAATTTTAACAAGAGATTTCAAAATTTCGGTTCAAACAATGCCTGAACACCAAACTTCAAGTCCTTTGAATGATAAGGTGTTGAATTATAAACATTCAAAATTTAGTGCTTCTAATGTTAAATTATATCTTCATATTTTTATCAACATCTCCTGAAATTATACTCCTAATATGCTAATGTTTTGTGTTGCAATAATACTAAAATACCCAAACATAAATACGTTGAATTTACAATTTTTATAATTTTGTGATATGAATTATGAAATTAATATGTGAAAAAAATATGAATTGCAACCTACAATTTCTTTTTTTTATGGATTTAGATTTACTAAGTCCTGCTTTGTGGAAATCCAAAATTTCACATTTTTCTTCCAAGTAGTTAACAAATTATGCTTAAAAAACGACAAAATGATAGTTTAAGGGGCCGTCTATGATAGAAGTGACTAGATATTTTGAAATTTCTTATGCTATCCTATAATCTAGCAGTCTTCAATGACTGCTTGAGTGACGTTTAAGATGCTTTGAGTTTCTCAGTCAACAGTGTGTGAGTCTCTCAGTGTGTTGCTCTCTCAGTCAACACACGAGTACTGAAGTTCAATTTGGATAGAACCCCAAAATATGCTCGTTTTAAAATAATTAATTTCTCGGAATCTTATCGTACGAATTGCACAAAAAAATGTTTTTAGGCTAATTGAAGGGTGTAGAGCTCGATTATGCTGTCAGAATTGTGCACTACTATTGAAAAAAAAAAACAAAGTTATAATTCGTTATAATATGTAGATGGTCCCCTAAGCAAATTTTACATACATCATTTAAAAGTAGACTTTATTACCAATCATTTGGTACTAGTTACTTTCTTCTACGATAATTTTTTGCAGAGTTAGTGATATTTACTTTTTTTTCTTTTCCACGATTGTACACATGCGATACTCTTATCTTTTGAAGTCATTAATTCCAAGAATAATTAATTCCATTAATTAATTCCATTAATTCCTAGGCATTCGAAGAATGATGTATTGAAGTGACAAGCAATAAGAGGAACAATATTTTCCAACACAAGCACATGCTACTCATGATATGAAAAAAAATATATATAGTACCAATTGTGACAGAGTTCTCTCATATATCACATTTTCTTTAAAATTAATTTAAATCATTTAGTTTGGCTTTTGAAACGTGTTGTTTTCTCCCTTCGGTATGTTAAAGTTTATGATTTAATTCTATGCTTAAAATCCATATCGAATTTTATCTGTTCGTTTTTTTTTTCTTTCAATAAACTCTTTAATTTAAAGCAGTAATTGTCAGTTTCTGATTTGTAACCGTTTCTTGCAGATGCAATTTATTTTTCAACAACATTAGAGCCGTTATGCAAAATAAAACAGAAGAGTTAAATGCACCTGCCTTTGATATTTCAATGTATGTTATTTTAGATTTTTTTTTTCTTTTGCGTCACCCACGAAGGAAATAATTCAGCCACATTCTTTACTTTTGTAAAAAGCCGTTGCAATAAAACATCAAAAATGTAAAAAGATGGTTTTTTTAGAAACGATCTTTAAATCACTTTTCATGTACATTTAATTTATTTGTCAGTTGTTTTAACATACGCCTTTCTCGGCATTTCGCAATTATAAGTAGCAATCATTTAACATAATCATTTGTTTAGATAAACATTGCCGCCAGGTTTTATGGCGTCTCAAGTAAATACATATGTAGTGCCGTTATTCTGGCAACCACCTTGCATCAAGCGTTTTTCATTGTTTTTATCGCGGTTGCTAGATTTTGCTGTAATCATTTGGCTCGCAAATAAACCCTTTGTCTGCTGTTCGTTCACAGACATATTGTTTGAATTTGGCGATGTTGTAGCGCCAAGTGTTATATGCTTCTTATCAAATCACTCACTTTTGACTTTTCTCTCGGCCCTCTAAGATGTAAGACCAGATGGTCTTGAGTCGCGCTTAGGGCGCACGTTTTATGCACGGATTTACTCTCTCTCTCTCACGTTTAGTACTTATTATTCCTTTTGTAACTTATTTTAAAATGTTAAATAAAATTTGTTAGTTCTTGTATTACTGGTTGGGGTTTTGCATTTTAAAAGAACCTACTCACTGTACCACGTCATACAATTCTTTTATTTACCTACTAAATCCTAAGTGAATAAATTCATACAACTAAAATTTTTAAAGATGTTATTTATTAAACTTTATTAATTTTGAAAAGTAATTTTCTATACTCATCTTCTAAATCTATCATCTTTATATTCGGCGTATAACGTGCAGCTTAAAATTTTGATCCTATTTTTGGTATTAGTGCACGTTATACTCCGGATTTTACGGTATATACTTATTTTTTTTTTGAATGTGTAGTAGATATGAAATAAAAATATTGCTGACAAATTTTTGAAAATTTATACTTTATATTATTAAAAATTAATTTGTTACATAAATATGGTTAATAACTCCAGTAGATGATATCATGCTTTTTTAGAAAAACAAAGAATTGGAAAAAAAGTTATAAGAGTTAAGAAAGTTACAACTATATAGCAGTATTTTGCGGAATTTTAAAAGATAATGCTGATTTGAAATAGATTTTTGCTGAGGTGTCAGTCACTAGCAAGGTATCAATAACTGGGTGTTTCAACCTACAACTTTTTCTTAAATTTTGTTCAAA
This sequence comes from Maratus speciosus, assembly GCA_963932465.1. Lineage (NCBI taxonomy): Eukaryota > Metazoa > Arthropoda > Arachnida > Araneae > Salticidae > Maratus > Maratus speciosus. Next base: position 172,728,538 of record OZ010792.1, on the reverse strand, counting down.
CACGATTATGAGAAGTGTAATGGCCTAGTTATTATTATTATTATTATTATTATTATTATTATTATTATTATTAAATTAAATCTAATAGTCGTCTTGCAGTTATTTTTAATTAAAATATAAAAGTAGTTATTTTATAATATTAAAAAATATATATTATTCTCCAAATGCTTATTAAAAGTAATTTAATTTATTAGATTTTAAATTATTCACGAATTTCATCATCTAATATTTTCTGAGAATTCAGCATCCACTATGAAGTAATTAATAAACATGCAAGTTTAAAATGTTAATGGGTCGTTGATTTTATTGCTATAGTTGTATTAATTTGCAAAAAGGAAATATTTAATATAGACTAAATTATTATCAAGACAATGAAGAGGTACTTAAAATAGATAACATTTTTAAACATTAACCAGTCTCTTATTTTATATTTATCACTGTATTTTTATGGTAGATTATTTTAAATTTTAATGATAAGAATAATGATTAATTCACCTAAAAGATTGTTGTATCGAATACATTTTCAGAAAATTATCGTTCATAAACTATATCGATTTACATTAAATGAAACAGTTAATTAATCGAAAATTGTAAATGACCATTTACTTTTCAAAATGGTTAAATGAAGTGTCAACAATACACAGAAATTTTATTTTTAAAAGCAAATAAAACTTTAAAGGCAAATACAGAAAAGTACATCAAAATTCGAAAACCACATTATTAGTTTTAAATTATTTGAAATTGAGATATTTAATACAGATATAATTGACAACGATTACATCATGAAGTAATTAATAAAGAGTTAAACTAAAAATCTAAGAATAATTTATTTTATTATTATGACTGTATTTTTACGACAGATTATTCAGAATTCTTCAAGAAACTATTTAATTAATGATTTTAGTGTCAAATACATTTTCAAATGTCTTTTTAAAAATATATATCGATTTTTTTATGACGCAAGGAATTATTTTAAATCTGTCAATGACATGTTCCTCTTACAAATTATAAAATTAATCACTATTAATACTTATTAAATATTATAATAAATCCATTTTAAATGTGAAAAAATACAACTGTATGTTTTCTTCTTCTGTTAAAATTGCGTCTATCAGGAAATATTTGATACAGGTACAATTTTGAAACATTTATAAATAATGTATTTCATTATTATGACTCTATATTAAAATATTTTTTTTAGATTTCTCTGAGAAACTATTTTATTAATGATTTTCGAGCCCAATACATTTTCCATAAGATGTCTAGCTAATACGCATCGATTTTTATTAAATGAAACAGGCAATTATTTCAAACTTGTTATTGGCACGTTACAATTCAAAATGGTTTAATGGATTTTGAATAATACAGAATTAAAATGTTATTTTAATTGGAACGTACCTTTTAAAACGATTTATATATTCCTAAAATAACATTTAATCAATAAAATATTTCAAACGTTAATGTGAAATTTCAACTATAATAAAATGTATTTAAAAAATAAATATGAATATGTTTTACTCACAGCAGTCAGTTCTGATTTCCTGCAAATAATTCTATTTCACTGTATATCTTACTCGAATTAATTACGTATAGCCACACATTCACATGCGTAGAAGTCGTTAATTTAGAATTTAAAATATCTTTTGACCGCATCTGAAAAATCGATATTCCTTGTTGATACCGAATTTAGAAAACTAATAATTACGCTGTAAATCTATTTAGATATTTTACGGAAATAGCAGATATCAATATGGAATTTCTTTAAAAAAGTTCTTCTTTAAATTCCGTAAATTTATTAAAATATGAAATTTTTAACGATACAGGTAAGCTTTTCGAGAATATGGGTACCTAAGAGATTATATCATATTTTCGTAAACCTTCCAGCTAGATTAAGGATTTTTTTCTTCGTGCATATTGAATTTATTAATAAATCAATTACCTAATTAAATAAATTTCTTGAATCTCTTTTAAATAAAAATAGTACTAAGGGAAAAATAACGATATTCAAAGAAGAACATTTAATCATAAAGCTGCAAATAATAGTAAAGCGCCATAAAAATAAACATTTACTATTCTGACACAATAAACTGTGCCGTATCATTTTATGAAGTCGTCAACGTCATGCTGTCTTCATTTGTTTTCCTGGAGTTGATGATTATTTACCTAATTGGAATTCCATCCTAATGCGTTATCTCATATTTCATTATTTAAAGTCTGCAGTAGTCTAGTATAAGAGGGTTATTAAGCTTTATGGAATCACAGTAACTATAAGTGACTCTGAACCGATTCTTATGAGAGAGAGAATCGATAAGATTATATTAGATAGTTTATATTGATTGTTATGCGAAAAACAACAAAAGAATGACGTATAATATTTTTTATGAATAATTAGTAATACATCTGTAGTGATCTGAGCTTCGGATTTCTTTTTTAAGAGACTGCCATTTTAAAAAACAACTTTCTTAATGTTTAATCAATATACAATTTCTGTAGCAATATAAATCTAAAATAAAAATTCAAAATATATTTTTTCGTATAACAAATTACGTACGCTTTAAATACGTTTTAAAGAGAGAATGCTTTTAAATTTTACCTTTTTTTTCAAACAGCTTTACTGTTACACTAAAAATAAGACATAGGATTGATCGGAAAACGGATTATCGTTTAATTGAAGAATCCTAAATATTAAAGTATGCACAAAATTCATTGTAAATGAGCTTATTTCCTCAATATAAATACGAATTTATGTATTTCTTTAATAGAAGGCATTAGAAAAGTTTTGATATTTTGAGTAACAGATTTTAAATACCATACATATGTTTAAGTTACTCATTTATATAAATCGTAGTTGTAATTTATGATGTATAATCAAAATATGATTATTTTTGGGTAATAGTGAAATTAATCTTGCATCTCATAAAGATTTTTATATATGATTAAAAAGCATTTATAAAAATATATCAGGCAAATAATAAGAAAATTTAACCTACTTCTAAATTTTAAAAGAATATGTTTTCTTTGTTCTAAGTATATTTATATTCAAAACTATGAGATAATCGAGACGGAAATAATTCTATGAAAAACTATTTTATTCCCTTGGGAATACAAAAAAAAAATATGAATTACAATTGCACATAACGATAGAACTTTGAGTATTACTTTACCCAAAGATATATTCTATTTTTTTTTTAGTAAATTCCATCTTCAAATGCATTAGTAAAAATACACAAAAAATTATAAAAATGCACAGAACAAAAAGCAAAGGGAAATTTATGTTCCTGACAAAAAATATATGTGTTTGAATATATATCTGATGCGTGTATTTTTTTTTTTTTTTTTTTAGATAAACTTTTTTCGTTATTATAGAATCAAATTTCAGTAAGATGATGTATTTGAGCATAAAATATCTTAAAATGACGGTCTTATTTTTCTTACAATTTTTACCATCTTCCTCTTACAATTTTAGATGTATGTTGTTTACTGTTGTGATGTGTGACAATTTTAATACTTTTAATATTTTCTTTTACTTTTTAATACTTTTAAAAACTTTTTTTTTTTACTTTTCGAAATTTTGCACATTCTCACACATTCTATATTATTCATGATCATCTTATAAGATTTCAAATTATTTTCGAACATTCTACATTACTGTTCAACATTGTAGAGCGTTTTAGATGGTTCTGGAACATTATATATTATTGTAGATAGTTTTAGATCATTATAAATTATTAACGAACATACTAGAACTTTCTAGATTATTTTAGAAAACTTTAAATTATTCTGGAACATTTTAGAACAGTATTCTTGATTATTGTAGAGAGCCTTAGTTTATTCTGGATATTTTGATCATTGCAGATCGTTTTAGAACATTTTAGATTATTATCAATCATCCTAGAACATTCTGTTCAGTAACATTTGCGATTATTATCGAACATCCTAAGTAATTCTAAATTATTTTAGAAACCTTCAGATTATTCTGGAACATTTTAGAATACTGTTGATTATTGTAGAGCGTTTTGGATTAATCTAGAAAGTTTCAGATCATTATAGATCGCTTTACAACACTAGATCATTATCGTACATTCAGGAACATTTTAGAACACATTAAATTAACATGGGATATTTTAGATTACTCTCGATTATTATAGAGCATTGTAGATTATTCTTGGACACTGTAAATGATTCTAGATCGTTCTAGGACCATTTAGATTAGTATAGAACATACTAAAACATTCTAGATTATTTAGAACACCCTATAACATTCTATTCAGGGATATTTGAAATTATTATCGAACATCCTAGAAAATTCTAGATTATTTCAGAACACATTAAATTATTCTGGAACATTCTAGAATAATCTTGATAAATGCGTAGCGTCTTAGATTATTCTGGAGTATTTTAGCTTAAAACATTTTAGATTATTCTCGAACATTCTAGAATGTTTTGAAACTTTCTTAGAAAATCTGGATCATTCTAAAAAACTATAGAATATTTTGAAACTTTCTGGAAATATCTTGAACATTCTAGAATGTTTTGAAACTTTCTAGAAAATCCCCGAATACATGTATGTCCCGCACTGACACATGAAACGCCACTCAAAACATTTTAGACTCTATTCATAAACACAATGTCTGAGAAAAAGAAATATATATCTCATTTCTCAGTTTTTGTCAACAACCGCTACGAAAATCCCTTACTTACAGCAGGGGACCAAGGGCTATCTACCACTAAAACCGCGAATGGGTGGTCATGGAGAAAACTGTCTTTACGTACACACACTTGCTTTATATATATATATATATATATATAGCGAGAGAGAGAGAGAGAGAGAGCAAAAGGATATATTTCGCGTAGTGAGATAGTTTGTGAAATAAATCCATCAATTACGTTTTTCTATCCAGGCATTTTTTTCCTTCATTTTGAAATATCAATGTTGAATGAAATAATTAAAAAAAATACTTATGAAATACAAAATATAATATAAATTTCAGTAAATAAGATTGATCACTTCCTTTTAGAACCGTTATTAAAGATTTCTAGCTGTACACATTTATGATATTCAAACGAACATTATGCATTATTTATAAATTACATTACATTACATAAATTACATTACATCATGCATTATTTATAAAAAAAATAATACATCAATATAGTTATAATGAACTATAAAATTTTGTTCAAGTATTTTGCATAAATAACAATTTAAATTATTTTGTGTATATGTTTTTTTTTTTTTTAATTCAATCTCATATTTCTAACATTTATTTGTAGTATTCTACTAAATTTACTATTTTTATTACGATGAAATAATACAAAAAATATATTCAAATAGATTAAAATATGTAACACATACTGTATTACCCCTTATCAATAATTTTCTACTAAATTTTATCCTTGATTTTATAACTTTCAATTCTTCTCAGTTTCGCCCCAAATTACCATTTTGTAAATACTTGTAATAATAGAAACACCACAATGAAGTTAGCTTATATAAATTTATATTATAATCAAAGCTGCAGTGGATTTTTACCAAAAGCAGTATTTTATCCCCATAAAAGGGCGTTATCTTGAATCGGTGGAGTATTATTCAATTTGTGTTCTGATTGCTTTCTTTATTCCTTGATCGTTATTTAAGAATATAGTCGATTACACTAAGTACGGCATTTATTTACTATGATGATATAAGCAGCAAGATTCGTTCCGTAAGTGTAGAAAAGAAAAATAGGAAAATAAAGCCCGAACAATATGGATTTTTTAAATCCGAGACAATAAAGAAATATATATTATTTAATTTCTTTTAAAAAATAAAAACTTAGTATATTTTAAAATAATATGTATTTGAATATATCATTCTCATAGAACATTTCAAATCATTCATGTTAAAAAATCGTAATTTTTTTATTAAATATTTAATAAAATTTGAGGAATTTTAAATCAGATTTTTTATAAATAACTTGTTATTAGAGCATTTATACGATCTTTCTGAGTGTAAACATAAGGGTAATTTAACATTAGAAGAGGTGTGAATTTCTAAGAATGTAAATTTTTTTTGTTTTAAACCGACAGCGATTATTGCATTTCCTTGTATTTAAAATTGCAATGCTATAGAAACAAAGTATGTAAATTCGCGCCAAAATAATTTTTATAGTTCCCACACCATGTTTCATTGTGGAAAAGCTTTGATTTTCATTTAATGTAAATGCTTATTTACTTAATATAGAGTGGTTGAACTAGTAAAAGAATGCTTTAAGTACTAAGAATTTAATTTCTTCATTCGACTTTTAAACAATATTTGGATTGTACTTTTGAAGTATATTTGCTGTATATAACAATGTACAGTCCAGATCTGGTTTGAGATATATTTTAATTTTTAATTTTGGACCGTCGGTGAAGAAGAATTTCGATTACATGGTTATTACCAGAAATGCATTTAAAAAATATCATCAAAACCAAAAAAACTAAAAAGATTAAAGCACTACTCACAAAATACACAGAAAATGTTGTTTTTTAACCGCAGCAGCCTCGAGCCCAATCCTTGACACAACTTTTTCAGAAATTAAGTGTATGCCAAATAATTAGCCTCGGCATTTGGCACGTAATGAGGTACCAAAAGAATCGATTGTGTGTTCCATGTTTCTTTACGATACGAGAAATGTCCAATTTTGTGAGATTAATCACTCGGAAAGTATTCAAACAATTTGATTTTGTTTTGACATTATACGATGGTAGCGCTAAAACTTTTAAAACAGGTTCAGTAAATTTGCCACCCCCCCCCCCCTCCAAAAAAAAAAAAGTTTGAATAATAGAATTTAATCACTTTCGGTACCGCACACGATAATTTGTGTCAACATTTGCAGTTTAGGTATTATAAAATAAATTGTGAAAGACAGGAAAATGCAGTTGACGAAATTACATTACGGGCTATGATTTTAAAATGCAGCTAAATCAAGAAGAAAATCTTGAAATTCTTCTATTAGCATGTGAAAATGTAGCTCCATTTCGTGCCACAGTATTAAAATGATTTAAAGAATATAGAATATATTGAAATTCTATCATTGATGAACACCTCATGGAAGACCTTCGTCAGCTGAATTCCCAGAACATGTGTCTGTCGTACAAAAAGATGTAATATATGATAATTACTGTACCCACCAAATAATACAGAGGGAAGTCAAATTGGATCCGAAGCTATAGCTAAAATTATTATAGCTAAATCACTGAATTTGAAAAAAAGTTCTTCCGGCCAGTGCCGGGAGGAGGAGGTAGCTTTCATATTCATTATTTTTAAAAAGCAAGCTTATATAATTCAACCACACGAAGCTCAATTTAGTGGAAACCTATTATAGGAGATTGAATATTAATTTTTATCAATACTAAATGATTATGAATGAGAATTTCGCGAAATTATTCAGCTTTATCCCAGCTGCTTTTATTTAAAGTAACTTATATTTGGTTGCCAAATTCGACGATATCTTGAAGTGCCTGCCATTTTAAAACAACATGGTGGATGAGGCTAACCCGTGAACTTGGTCGAGACCTTAGTAATTCCTGCGCACATGCTCACTCACATCGGAATCGGTTGATACATACGAGTGCTGTAGCAGGCAAAAAATCAAATTTTTCAAAGTGTCAAACACATTAGGAATTCAAACTGCTATATCTGAGACATTTTTTTAAGATAAAGACAAAACAAAAAATGCTACCGAATCCTTCCTTATATCAAGGTCAAATACTTAAAAAAAACCTTTTTCAATTTCTAATGTTTTTGCACCTTGCTTTAAATATATATATTTTTTATTTATTGGCTGCCATTTTGAAACAAGATGGCTGATAAATCTGTCCAGCGAACTTTGGCGAGACATTGCTATATGCTATCAGCATGCCTTATTACATCGAAATAGGTTAATAAATACACGTGTTATCGCATGAGAAGTATCAGATCGTTTCAAAATGTCAACCATGCTAGAAATTCAAAGTGCTATAATTCAACCATTTTTTTTTAAATATAGACGAAACAAAAACTGCTCCGGAATCTTTGTATAAGGTTCAACCACATAAAAAATTATCTTTTTCATTTTCTAATTTCTTGGTACCTTATTTAAAATTTAATTTTTTAAATTAATTTCCCTGGCCGCTATTTTGAAACAAGATGGCGCATGAAGCTGGCGAACGAACTCGGTCGAGACATTGGTATGTACTATGTATACACCAAGGTAGATCCAAATCGGTTCATAAATACGCCTCTTATCGCGTGACAAAAATCAGGTCTTTTCAAAACGTCAGCTACGCTAGAAATTCAAAGTGCTATAACTCAGCCATTTTTTAAGATATAAATGAAATAAAATTGCTCCTGAATCTTTGTATCAAGGTCAAACACATAAGGAAAAATATGTTTTAATTTTCAATTTTTTGGTACCATATTTCAAATTTTAAATAAAAAAATTGAAATGGCCGCCATTTTGAAAGAAGATGGCGGATGAAGCTAGCCAACAAAGTCGGTGGAGACATTGGTATGTACTATGTATACACCAATGTACATCCAAATCGGTTCATAAATACGCTTGTTATCGCGTGACAAATATCAGGTCGTTTCAAAATGTCATCTTCGCTAGAAATTCAAAGTGCTATAACTCAGCCATTTTTTAAGATATAAACGATACAAGAACTGCTCCGGAATCAAGGTCAAACACATAAGAAAATAATTTTTTTTTAAATTTTTTGGTACCACATTTCAAATTTGAAATTTAAAAAAATTAAATGTCCGCCATTTTGAAACAAGATGGCGGATGAAGCTGGACAACAAACTCGGTCGAGACATGTATACACGAAGTTTCATCCAAATCGGTTCATAAATACTAGAGTTACAGTGTGACAAAGATCATATATACATAGGAGAGACCGGGGCATGATGACAATGTTAAAAATTTTTTTTTGTTTATTAATTTATTTTTAAATATAGTAAAATAAATTTTACATGAACTGTTGGAGTATTCCTTTTTAGTAGTAAATATATTAGCATTTAATTTTTCAAATAAAAAAAATAAAGGATAATTTAATTTTTTCATAATATTAACAAATCGTCATCTTGCCCCAGTACTGGTGCAAGATGACTTTGGCCTTGGGGCAAGATGACAACACTGAAAAAGGTTGAACATATTTTATCTTTTGAATATGTTACATGGTTTAACAAATGGTAACTGTGTTTTAACATCTTACAAAGTATCAAACTAAGCATAATACATTGTAACGTAATGTTGAAGTGTTTAGTTGTGCAGCTAACACTAGTCACAAATAAAAATGACATTGTCATAATTGGAGCATTTCTCATGCTACCACTCTTTGCATTTACAGCACTGGATCCAATCTTCTGTTGGTGGGTCACAATATTCCTAGTCACAAGCAGGACATCTGAAAATACGATCCTTTGAAGTTGATGCAACTGGACTGTTTGGCCTGGATTTTATAGACTTAGGTCTACAGGAACTTAGTTTGAGTTTTTTTACTCGCTTTTTAGCTTCACGAGCTTCTTTTCTCTATTTTTTAAACGTTCATGTTCTTTCTTCTGCTTTTCCCTTTGTTGTAACATTTCTTTCATGGATGTGATTGTAAGAATACTTGAGCTCAGTGCTTTGCTTTTTCTTTTTTCCCACATTGTGTTGCTTTAGCAATGGTTTGAAATCAAAAACACTATCAGGCTCTTTGGTGCATCGGAATCGGCATTTGCCATAAGTTCTGGTTCTTCTGGAGAGTTTATCCGTTGGTTTTCTACTACCAGGGACTGAGGATGACGATCTCATCATTTTTCCCCGGACTGACTGTTTAAAAAAATTCTTTCCATCGCCATGAAGAAAGGCGATTAATTGATATTTATTCATGGTAATAGGTGGTATATAAACTAAGTTACTCATAAATATTAAAGAGAAACGATATATCTTACCTGTATTTGTAGCAGAGCTTATGTACACATGCATAAAATTTATAACGTGACAGCGGTAAACAATCAAAGCTTCACAACTAATACAAAAATGGCGATTTCAGCGTCTCTATAATATTGCTTAACGATCAGCCGATAGGAGAGCTAGTAGTGCCCGGTTGATGCTACCACCTACTGGAAAACCGAAAAATTAAGACATTCGTCATCTGGCCCCGATCTTCATCTTGCCCCGGTCTTCCCTATATGTATATATATATAGAGATAGATAGATATCAACACATAAACGGAGGGTGGTATCGGGATCTGTGGGTCATGATCGATGAAAATATACCAAAAATTTTTTTAATCGCTTTCCTCCGAACGGCTGCAATAGGTAGCTTTTTGTAATGAAGGCTACCTAATAATGTTTTCGTCCTGCTTCTCGTATTATAATAGGGCAACAAAAAGCGGAGCATATCATATACAGTAAGGAAATCGTAAAAAAATACTTAATAAAGGTAGGCACTGATTTATTTCTTACATCATAACTAATGATAAGTCGTACACGGTATTTCTTCCCCCCCCCCCCCTTCACGTCATGAAAATTAATTTTGGGTCTTTACTTCAAACCAAAAATGGTACAAAGACAACTATCAAAGCAAAACATAATGTATTCTATGTTCTTCAAAAGTACTGGGCTGGTCAAATACATAATGATATAGATATAGAAGACAGTTACATGTAACTGGTACATCACCAGGCGTATTCCAGAATTTCTTCAAGAGTTGAATGTTAGGGACTTATGCTTCACCATTAAATACACCTTCTCATTCACTAGGATTACAGTAAAATTTCTTGAATAAAAACTATCAAAGTGATAGAACATCAACTTTATGCTCCGGATCTTGCATTTGTGGATTTTGGCATTTTTTTAATCGACCAAAAATACTTGGACATCATTTTCATTCAGAAATTAACATTTATCAGTATATAAACTTATATTCTAATCGATGAAAAGGATGATTTGAGGTATTTAATCTTTTGAAAATTCGCCTAAAAAAGTTAACTGATCTTGGAGAAAGCCGCTTTGAACAATTCTAAAAGTTTGAAAATTTATATACCTTAACTTCATGAACATAAAAATTTGATTGTGACTCTCCTATGTATCTAGCCTTTCAGGTGTTCCCTTTTCACTGAAGCCCTTGGAGTTTACTTCTTCTTACTACTTTTCAGAAAGTAGGCGGACATCAAATGTTTGCTATGCATATTTAATGGGTAACAAATTGCCGTTGGATAGAAAAAGGCTTTCTTTTAATTTAATTATACCGTACACTCTTCAACATCTTCATCAAGCTACCGCGTCATCCGATCGTTTCTTAGAAAACAGTTTCACAACTATAAATGCTCTCACAAATATAAATAAACTCTATTCTTGTCATCATATGGGCAATAGTACTGTGCAAAATTAGTTAAATTTCGAATATGTAACCTTTTGCTATAAAAGCGATCGAATGTGTGGGCAGTATACTGGAAATGTTTAACAGTGTATGAATAACTAACATTGTTGTTGCTTGTCCCAGTGCTTGTCATTCAACATGTCCTTGCCATATAATGGGTCCACTTGAACTGATGTGGCATTGCTCACTCTCCTTGGCTTTTTTTAGAAGCTAAGCACATGTTTAAAAATTGATACTGAAATTTGTCAGGTACTAGAATTCCAATGAACATCATATTTTTATTAATTTACCTGTACCATGTTTCTCCACTAAACGTTGACATATAAACAAAATATTATCTCCAACTCTATTTGGTTATAGTTTGCCTCTGTAACACAACACTGAAATAAAATAAGAAAAATGAAATAAAACACAAATAATTAAATGTACAGTAAGGGTTTTCGCCATATCCCTAGTATGAATATTAATTTTAACATATTTCTCTGTACTGTTTCTCCGTTTAAGATGCCCTTTTATAATTGTTTTCGACATGAGATATAAAAATAATATAAACCACCTATATATATATATATGACATGATATCGCAGTGCTTAAAGTGTTCCAACGCGGAGTAAATCCGCCACGCGTAACATCCACCTAACTTGAAAGGAAACATAAATTTTTAAAGTAATTTCAAAAAAGGATAATATAAGATACATAATTTAATATCTGATACAGAAGTGTCATTACTTGTAAAATAATATTTCAGAAGAAAATTAGAGAAGCATATTTTATAGTTTAAATTAATTAAATTAGTTTAATTCATGTCTAAATTAATTATTAAAATGTGCCATTTTTGTTTCAGTGATAAATAAAATTTTAAAATTGTCTGAATTTCCATTGAAAAGCTTTGCGACATGATAAAAAATGTCGCACGAAGTTTTCGAACGAATCAAACAGATTTCACAAAAAACTATACAACTAATTCCTGTCACGTCACCAATATACCTACTTAATTACAAGGTAATCGGATGCTTTTTTCGATAGTAATCGAGAAGAGACATACAGACAAAATAACTGACAAAAATTAGAAACCGAAAACTCTTCAAATCTTCACAGAGAGCCTCGTAAGATGCTTCGTCAATAATTTCTATAAGTAATGTGTCGAATTCATGTGTCAAGTACTTGAGTACCATAACATATAGAAGGCTACCTAGTATCACGAGATGGGTTCTACTGAAGTTATTAGGTAGCTTTCACTACAAAAAGCTACCTTTTGCAATCGTTCGGAGGAAAGTGATTAAAAAAAATTTTGGTATATATCCATCGATCATGACCGCCAGACCACGAAACCACCCTCCGTTCAAAAGTATACACATATATATATATATTTATATATATATATATATATATATCCATCTATCTATATATATATATCTGATCTTTGTCATACTTTAACTCTCGTATTTATGAACCTATTAGGATATAACTCGGAGTGTACATTGTACATACCAATGTCTCGACCGAGTTCGTTGGCCAGCTCCATCCGCCATTTTGTTTCAAAATGGCAGGAATTTAAATTTTTTTAAAAAATATAAAATTTGAAATGTGGTACCAAAAAAATGAAAATGGAGAAATATTATTTTCTTATCTGTTTGACCTTTATACAAAGATTCCGAAGCAGTTTTTGTTTCGTCTATATCTTAAAAAATGGCTGAGTTATAGCACTTTGAATTTTTAGCGTGGCTGACATTTTGAAACGTCCTGATTTTTGTCAAGCGATAACAGGCGTATTTATGAACCGATATGGATGTACCTTCGTGTGTACATAGTACATAGCAATGTATCGGCCGAGTTCGTTGGTCAGCTTCATCCGCCATCTTGTTTCAAAATGGCGGCCATTTAAAAAAACTTTTAAATTTAAAATTTCAAATAAGGTACCAAAAAATTGGAAAATGAAAAAGATTTTTTTCTTATGTGTTTGACCTTAATACAAAGATTCCGGAACAGTTTTAGTTTCGTCTATATCTAAAAAAATGGCTAAGTTATAGCATTTTGAATTTCTATTGTGACTGACATTTTGAAACGATCTGATTTTTATCACGCGATAACAGACGTATTAGGTAGCTTTCATTACAAAAAGCTACCTATTGCAGCCGTTCGGAAGAAAGCGATTTCAAAAAATGTTGGTATATTTTCATCGATCATGACCCCCAGACCCCGAAACCACCCTCCGTTCAAAATTGATATATATATATATATATGACCTTTGTCATACTGTAACTCTCGTATTTATGAACCGATTTGGATGTAATTTGGTGTGTACATAGTACATACCAATGTCTCGACCGAGTTCGTTGGCCAGCTTCATCCGTCAGTTTGTTTCAAAATGGAGGCCATTCAAAGATTTTTAAAAAATTTAAAATTTGAAATGTGGTACCAAAATTTTAAAAATGGAAAAATATGTTTTTCTTATGTATTTGACCTTTAGACAAAGACTCCGGAGCAGTTTTTGTTTCGTCTATATCTTAAAAAATGGATGAGTTATAGCATTTTGAATTTCTAGCATGGCTGACATTTTGAAACGTCCTGAATTTTGTGACGCGATAAAAGGCATATTTATGAACCGATTTGGATGTAACTTCGTTTATACATAGTACATACCAATGTCTCGACCGAGTTCGTTGGCCAGCTTCATCCGTCATCTTGTTTCAAAATGGCGGCCATTTAAATTTTTAAGAAAAATTTAAATTTGAAATGTGGTACCAAAAAACTGAAAATTGAAAAAAATATTTTTTTCTTATGTGTTTGACCTTGATAAAAAGATTCGGAAGCAGTTTTTGTTTCGTCTATATCTTAAGAAATGGTTGAGTTACAGCATTTTGAATTTCTAGCGTGGCTGACATTTTGAAACGTCCAGATTTTTGTCACGTGATAACAGTCGTATTTATGAACCGATTTGGATGTAACTTGTTCTGTCTCCGTACATAGTACATACCAATGTCTCGACCGAGTTCGTTGGGCAGCTTCATCCGCCTTCTAGTTTCAAAATGGCGGCCATTTAAAAAAATTTTAAAAATTTTAAATTTAAAATGAGATACCAAAAATTAGAAAATGAAAAAGATTTTTTTTATGTGTTTTACATTAATACAAAGGTTCCGGAACAGGTTTTGTTTCGTCTATATCTAAAAAAAAATGGCTGAGTTATAGCATTTTGAATTTCTATTGTGGCTGACATTTTAAAACGACCTGATTTTTGTCACGCGATAACAGGCGTATTTATGAACCGATTTGGATGTAACTTGGTCTGTCTCTGTACATAGTATATACCAATGTCACGATCGAGTTCGTTGGCCACCTTTAATAGCCATCCTGTTTCAAAAGGGTTGCCATTAAAAATTAATTTAAGGTATTAAAAAATGGGAAAATGAAAAAGATTTTTTTTATGTGTTTGGCCTTGATACAAAGATTCTGGAGCAGTTTTTGTTCCTGAAAATTTGTTCTTTTGTTTATATCTTAAAAAATGGTTGAATTATAGCACTTTGAATTTCTAGCATCGCTAACACTTTGAAACGATCTTGTATTTGTCACGCGATAACATACGTATTCGCCTATTTCGATGCAAGAAGGCATGTGGATAGTATACATCAACATCTTGACCAAGTTCGCTGGCCAGCTTCATCAGCCATCTTGTTACAAAATGGCGGCCATCAAATTAAAAAAATATATATATTTAAAGTGAGGTGCAAAAAAATTAAAAATTTTAAAAGGTTTCTTTCTTAAGTATTTGACCTTGATATAAGTATTCAGGAGCATTTTTTGTTTGTATTTATCTTAAAAAATGGCTCAGATATAGCAGTTTCAATTTCTAATGTGGGTGACATTTTGAAAAATCTGATTTTTTGCTGCGACAGCACTCGTATATATCAACCGATTCAGATGTCAGTGAGCATGTGCACAGAAATTACTAAGGTCTCGACCAAGTTCACTGGTTAGCCTCATCCACCATGTTGTCTTAAAATGGCAGGCACTTTAAGAAATCGCCGAATTTTGCAGCCAAATATAAGTTACCTTAAATAAAAGCAGCTTGGATAAAGCTGACTAATTTCGCGAAATTCTCATTCATAATGATTTAGTATTGATAAAAATTAGTATTGAATCTCCTATATTCGGTTTCCACTAAATTGAGCTTCGTGTGTTTGAATAATATATGTTGGCTTTTTTAAAATAAGGAATATGAAAGCTACCTCTTCCTCCCGGCACTGGTCGGAAGGACTTTTTATTCACCGATTTGGATGTAACTTGGTGTGTACATAGTACATACCAATGTCTCGACCGAGTTCGTTGGCCAGCTTTATCCGCCCTCTTGTTTAAAAATGGCGGCCATTTAAAAAAAATTAAATTAAATTAAATTTAAAATGAGGCATCAAAAATTGGAAAATGAAATTTTTTTTTATGTGTTTGACCTTGATACAAAGATTCCGGAACAGTTTTTGTTTCGTCTATATATTAGAAAATGGCTGTTACAGCACTTTGAATTTCTAGCATAGCTGACATTTTGAAACAATCTGATATTTGTCACGCTATACCACACGTATTTATTAACCTATTTGGATGTATGGCATGGGGATAGTATATAGCAATGTCTCGACCAAGTTCGCTGGCCAGTTTCATCAGCAATCTTGTTTCAAAATGACGGGCATTAAATTAAAAAAGTTATATTTAAAGTGAGGTGCAAAAAATTAGAAATTGAAAACGGTTTATTTCTTAAGTATTTGACCTTGATATAAGGATTCCGGAGCTTTTTTTGTTTTGTCTTTAACTTAAAAAATGGCTCAGATATAGCAGTTTGAATTTCTTTATGTGGGTGACATTTTGAAAATTCTGATTATTTGCCTGTGACAGCACTAGTATGTATCAACCGATTCCGATGTGAGTGAGCATGTGCGCAGCAATTACTAAGGTCTCGACCAAGTTCACGGGTTAGCCTCATCCACCATGTTGTCTTAAAATGGTAGGCACTTTAATATATCGCCGAATTTGGCAACCAAATATAAGTTACCTTAAATAAAAGCAGCTTGGATAAAGCTGACTAATTTCGCGAAATTCTCCTTCATAAGGATTTAGTATTGTTTAAAATTAGTATTGAATTTTCTATAATCTATTTCCACCAAATTGAGCTTCGTGTGTTTGAATAACATAAGCTGGCTTTTTAAAAATAAGGAATATGAAAGCTACATCTTCCTCCCGGCACTGACCCGAAGGACTTTCGTAGTAATATATGCCGAGTCAGACCAGTCATTCTTTCATTTACTCCTAATAATCTTGACCTACGTCATGATTTTATCTCGTAGTTCGATGAAATTGTCATTTTCGTCTACCCGGACTTTTCCACTTAAAAAAAAATAAATATTTTTTTATGAAAAAAAAGATAAATGTTTCTAAAATCATTTGCCATATTACATTAACGTTATTACTTTTCTAAACAAATATTTTTCATTCTTTCGTTTTCAGTACGTCGTTGCCACTCGAAATTTACTTCTCTTAGGATTTGCTCTCACCGTTATTACCTTTTATTTTTGCTTAAAAGGCCCATCTTATTTCTGAGCCTCTTTCTTCGTCTGAAAAACTTCATCGAAATCCCAAAGAGAAAATTTATCCTTTGTTACTGATAACGTGGTCGTAATACTGCTAAATGTATTATCTTTAAATAATATATTCTTCTCTGTATGTCGCCATAGTAAGGAAAAAAATAAAAATAAAAATGAATACATGTTTTTATACTTTGTATATACAGGGTGTCCGGTCTCAACCGTGTCCAATGGCTAATTCCTAAACCGTTAGTCATAGACATATAGTTCGAATTACAAAAATGTTTTAAATCAGGTAAAGAAATATTTTAAAATCGATTTGGGTCAATAAAAACATTTCTTAAAAAATAATGGAATTTAAATTTTTATACGGTCCCCCGGTCCTATAAGTTATATTTAGTCAAATTTTCCTATTACACTGACAAGCAAGGCAAAAAAAGTCCCATTCATATAACGCTAAAATTGAGCGAATTGTGAAACTTTAAAAATGCATGACTTATGCCACTTGTCTGCTCTGAAAACAAATGAGTTCGGCTTGGCTTGGAGGGGACATATAACAAAGGCTTAAAATATTCGAAGATCTTATTTCATGTGTATCTGCGCTTTGAAAAAAAATCGTACAAGCATTACGATTAAGTTTCAAATTGGCTAAAATAACATGTGTTTTATTTTGTCAGGATTTGAGACTGTTTTTTTTATGATTTCTTTTAACAAAAATTATGTTATTTTTATAAGTTTTCATGTTACTTCAACGATCGTATGTAGGATTTCCAGTTCAAAATTTTTACTCGTACTTTAACCCACTTTTAAATATCCGATCGAGATTACATTTTACATACTGGCCCAAATCCGATAACAATCTAATAGTATTATCATTTTCGTTGGTTACCATTTATACTCATTTTACAGGATAACACAAAAAATTTCGGATAGATTACCGCCAAGAAGTTTAAGAAACAGTTTTAGATTAGATATTGCAAGACTGCGATTGTTGGGTTTTTTATTACTTTTATGTATTTGTTAGCACTGAATCCAAAAATTACCTTAATTTTTAACCTTCATGTCAAGGTATTTCGTAAATCATAAATTGTCCTATTTAAAGAATAACAAAAATCGGATACTATAAAGTAGAGGAGATCGTTGTGTTTTTTAACTTTTGATAATTGAATTTTACGGACTTTTTAGAACTGAATCTGAAAATGACCTTCACTTTTAACCATCACGTTAGAATTTTTTTACAAATCGCAAATGTGTAAGTTAAAATATAGCGAAAATCTCATAATATAAAACATATGTAAAACATTTTTTATTTTATTTTATTTTAATCAATAATCTATTCGATATTTTTGCTTATCCTAAGGGTTGGGTTGGGTTGATTTTTGACGGCCAATTATCAACACGAGGGATATAGGCCCGGGGGAGTGCCCTCCGTGGGGGTCTTTCTAAGGGAACCTAATCCGTATTAACGCATGGAAGATCCACGGCTCGAAGAAAACCACGAAAACTCCGAACGATTAGGCCGACGGGCGCGATTGGGATCGCACCCAGCACCTCCCGTCTACCAGCTTCGAGAGCAGAACCTCTCGGCCACTGGTGGGGCGCTTATCCTAAGGATTCTTATAACTAAACAACTGAGTGGTCCGATGAGATGGGGAGGAGATTCTATTTTAACTTTGAAATTTGCAATTTGCGAAAAATCATGATGTGATAGTTAAAAATGAAGGTCAATTTCGGATTCAGTGGTACAGAATATATAAGAATCAATTATCAAAGCTCAAAAGCATGACATAACCCAACTTTTGCAGGCTAGTGCAATCTAATAATATTTTAAAGTACGTATCATTTTGTAAAGAATTGAGGCTGTTTTTAGCATCATTTTATTTAACAAAAATTCTGTTTTTTCTTTCTTCTTAAATGTTTATTACAGATTGCATATTTTGCATTAATATGTCAGAAGGATTAAAGATTTCAAATTTATATCGCAATGTTAATTTTGCTCTCAACTATTTTTTATTATATCTGACGAAATTATATTTCGACTGAATTTGTGAATGACACCCAATTTGCAGCAAAAAATATTCTCCAAATTTAAACAGCTGTTACTCGGTCAATTTAAATCGTAGAATAACGGGACTTTTTTGTATTACTTGTCGGTGTAAAAGGAAAATTTTACTAAATATAACTTATAGGACCGGGGGACCGTATAAAAATTTAAATTTCGTAATTTTTTAAGAAATGTTTTTATTGACCCAAATCGCTTTTAAAATATTTCTTTACCTGATTTAAATTTTTTTGCAATTGAAACTATATGTCTATCACTAACGGTTTAGGAATTATCCATTGGACACCGTTGAGACCGGACACCCTGTATATGTAAAGCACTAGTGAAGTGACATGGCTCTGAATCTGAGCAAACTGTTCTCTACAAATATACATAAAATACATTTAAATATCATATATTTTTCCGAGCTAAAATCGTTGTCGATTACGCTTGTTTTCTGCGAAATAGATGGTAGAATAATGTGAGAAGACCTTTTCTACTCACCAACTAAATTAATGAAAATAATTTTATATGGAATATTATAAATGATTTATTATTCGTATGATATTTAAAAGTGTTTTGAATATTTAATTTCGTAGCTTTGATAACTTAACAAGACCACTTTCTATTTTGACGAATAGCGATTTGTATTTTTAATGAATTCGTAGAATAATATTATATGAAATTCAAGATTTATTTAATCATTAATTATATTCATAAGTGAATATTTTGCTGTATTTAATGCTAGGCTCCTTTTTGTGAAAGTAATTGATGATTTTAAATGAAAAACTATAAATAAAACCTTCATATGTGTTTTGTCAAACGCATCTTTGACAAATCATTTATGCCGTTTAGTACTACGAGTTTTTCTCTTATTTTAAAATAATGATTTTGCATTAAATTTTATCTTTTACATTATTTTTCCTTTACCGACTAAATCCGAATTAATATTAAATTTACTAACGTTCATCATACGTTTTCTAGATGCAGGTGGCATTCCCAGATGTAACTTTTGTTTTTATTTAACAATATAAACTGAATTTTATCGTTACAGTCATAAAACTAAAGTTTAACGTCTCCGTCCAAACGAAGGAAACTCTTGAGGGACGCTTTGATAGCTAACTATAGAAACATACTTAGAGAAAAAGAATAGCCCTATAAATATTTAAAGCTGTTTTCAAAGTATAAATTTTTCATAAAGACTATAAAAATCTCATGAAAATGGATAAATTAATGTCCAATATTGAATTTTTTCCAGAATGGGGCTCATTCGAACTATCTTATTGATTTAAACAACGAAATTAAAAATAAACTAAAGTATTTAATTGTATGTGATAATTAAAAAAAAATTATATAAAATACTTTATATATAATACCAAAACCACATACTATACATCTAATCCTAAAATGCTTTAACAACAGGGAAAAATTAACAAAATAACTATGGAAAATTTATACTTAAAAAACTATAAACAAAAAGAACACAGCCATTGGAGGCAGGTTGCAAGGCTAAAAACTTGCATACTGGGTAATGTCGGTAATTACTCATGAAACTTCCCCAATGCCTGTCGCAAGCAAACTGACCGTAGAAAGCATTAAGCTGACCATAGAAAGAATTAATCCAAGTTGAAAAGAACAACACAGCCACACAGAACTCCTTATAAAACCTACAATTATTTGGCGATCTTTTTAATCGCCGAAATGATAGTATCACGGTAATCACTATCTTTGACGAAATTGTTTGTCAAACTATTTGTCAAACTAATAGGATAATTCAGAACCATTGCATTATGATAGTGATTTATAATGTCACTTGTTATACTATTATGATTAGAATTTAACTTTGCTATCCTTATTAAACTATTGATAAATTTATTTCTGAAAATAGCAATATGTACATTGGAATTAAAATTTAATATCTTTATTGCTTCAAAGTTGTAATTCTTTCTCTTATCATAAATGTACGTACTCAAGCCACCCCTCTCAATGCCGATAATAAGGTTTAAATAATTTATATGTTTTTCGTCATATGAAGTTTTCTTTTAAGTCAAAAACTTGGGGATAATAATCTATATTTAATTCGCTATTGGAATCGCTAATCCTTACCAACAAAACATCATCAATATATCTAAAATTTAAAAAATCCTTATTTCATGCTTCATTATATATTCATATATATATATATATATATATATATATTTAAAACCACAAACAAAATATCAAGATCCATCACTCACCATAGCCGCATTGAAACTCACATCAAAAATATTATAATAACCAACATAAACTTAACTCTTAAAATCAAACTGAATAACCAAACTAAAGAAAATATATATAATTGCAAGACATAACAGAACAGAACAGAAGGCGAGCGGTATGGCTAACGACATACACTGCAGGGTTAAGTCAGACTTTACGCATGCTACGTCCCCCTTCACTCGCCAAGACCAAAATTGAAAAAATGAAAAACTATGAAAAACTAAACTGAACTACAACATCCACCAAAATATCTCTCTAACTCATTAGATCAATCAACTCATCAAAACCTCCATTCTCATCCATCACTGAGTTCAGTTCAGTTCCGTACCTGCTACTCTTAATAAAATCACAAGTTATTCTCCTGATGAAATTGCGAGGATAACCATGCTTGAAATATATATATATATATATATATATATATATATATATATATATATATATATATATATATGAATGTATATATATCAATATAAAATTAAATAACATGAATATATATATATATATATATATATATATATATTTCAAAAAGCTAATTTATCAGGGTTAATTATGTTTAGCTTCATGTTATTTATATATTATTTATAAAAATTTCAGGAAATTATTAAAAGATGTATATTAATTTTCAGAAAAACTCTGATGAAAATAAATCATATGAAAGGGCGATTCCTAATTATAGCCTAATCACTTGACACACAATTTAAAAGAAAAAAGTTACAAGGTACAGTATTTGGAAAATTGCTTTATACTTTTAAAGGATAATAAAATAAAATATCGCTGCGGAATACATAAAATATGGGCACGTAGAGAATGCTAATTAATTCTATAAGTATGAAAGCACACTTTGAGCACTTATTACCCGTTAGTGTTTTTTACTACTCCTGTTGGTAGTCTTTTGTATACGAGTTAAAAGATATTTGTATAATAGTGCGATTTTATATTAAGTATCAATAGCATGTTTTATGGATATGGTTTATGTTACTTCTTTCCGACTTCTTGTAGAAATGGTTATCATGTTTACCATAAAATGGAGAGCTTGTGGAAATGTTCACAGGATTGAAAAACACCGCGGTTTAGGTATGGTGACAGTACAAAGTTTTCATTATTTTCCTCGTAGGACAACGAAAATTCTGCAGACATTATTTGTATAGCAAAGTAATAGAATTTAAGATAATATCGCAAAGGATTTTAGAAACATTTATATATTTTAATTTTAATTTTTTATATATATATAAAGTGGAATAGACCGAAAGGACGTAAACTAGAATAGACGAAAGGTGGAACGAATTGAACAGACGAAAATGATAACGTCATCGACATACGAAATGAATCATGATGTAGCACAAGATCGTTAGGAGTGGATGAAGGAATAACTTGTCTGTCTCGATCGGTGCAGGTGAAGAAGTAGTCTCGTAATCCTGGCGGTAATGTCACGTCATCGAGTTACGAGATGGAACTAGTTACTAATAAAACGTTAAACAAAGTAAAAAAATATATTTAGTCTACAAGAGCCGTTATAGGAACCCACTGGCATACTAAAATTATCAGAAAAAGTCATTATCCAATAAATTAGACATTAAATTACCCAGCAAACACATGACTTCTGACCGCATGGCGGTTTCGTCGCGGCCAACGTGAGTTAAGGCCATTTGTAGCCAAACTATACTGTACCTTAAGTGACGAGCCGCTAATTACGGCAGCTATCGCCGAAAAGATTGCGTATCGGCGGAGAGAAAACTGTTGCGTTTATTCTGCCAGCCAATCAATGAGTGCCGGTTTCTTGCAAACATGTAATGGTTCATCATCGTTTAGAAAGTAGAGGGTTAATATTGCCTAACTTACATATTTATTTAAAGAGAGGAAATGTATTTTTTCTTCATATGTTTACGTAAGCTTAATTATTTTAAATGTGGATTTTATTAAAAAATGTAGATACATTATGAGATTTACATTTACACCAGTAAAATAGATTAGTTATTTTTGCTTAGTGTTAAAATATTTAAGGAATATATATCGATAAAAATGTAACAAACATTTACTTTTACAAAATGTAAAATAATATTTCCAAACTATGCTTCAATATCTTTGCATGGATATATTTTTTGTCGTCACACTGAAAACAATGAATGTATCATATTTTCTATTTGATTATTTTTTCTATTGATTTTAATAGCCAAAATAAACAGACTACAAATTCATAGGAATTACATCTGAATCGGGACAATACAAAATAATTAATTATAGTAAGATGCATTTATTGGGGGTGCATATTAAACAAAACATCTACTAGCGATATCATAATAAATGCGGATTTTTTTTAAGTTAAATGAAAAAAAAAAACATTTCATAAAAAAGTCACTTTGATTGTTCCAACAAACACTTATTGTTTAACATGTGATGAACATGACAGAGAAAAAGGAAAGGGGAAAGAGGGGGGGGGGTGTTAAGCTGTTTCTAAAGCATAAATTTTCAATACTATTTGAAATATATTTTCACGTAAAATGAAATACTATAAGATTTAAAGTTCTGAATTCAGTGTAAAGGAAAAAATAAATAAACAAGCTTTTATTAAACTCTTAGCAATTTGTGTATATTTATTTGTTTTATTATTATTATTTTACTGATAAAAAATACAGATAAAGTCATATACTTGGCTTTAGCAAAGCAAAAGCCTGGATTTGTTTGAAAACATTAGTAGGTTGCACGATTAATATTTTATGGAGTAATACATGTATATCTACCCTATATATATAAAATCATAATGAAATGAATTTATGAAACGAATATATGAAACGCCTGAAATGTATCGATTCTTTGAATCAACCGATTAAACAACTGATTTTGTTTCACGGCGATTTCTCCTAAAATATGGAATACTTTGCGATGAAATTAACACCAAAAATCCGTGTTGATCCACAGATCTCAAAACTGGTATTAGAATTTTTAAATTCGAATTAGTTTTTGAAATATTAATTTTTTTCTAATTTTAAATACATTTTTTCTAAGATGGCAACTCAAATTTTAATCATAACAGAAATTTGTTTTTCATAATTCAGAAAAGGTTACTATTTTAAATTAATTTGGCGATAGTTGGGCCTATATAACGAAATAACAAATAAATTAGTATAACATTAATAAATATAAAAATAAAACGTCAAAATAAAAATCACTTGATGACGTAAACACGTGTAACTTGCTAAAAGTCGAGTGAATGTGACATTTACGATCAAGCATTATTGACATTTAATCTTATAATTCGCGATAGATTTTTTGTCGACGGGATAACTAAGTAGTACCAAAAATACATATGTAACCGGTATTCGAAAACGAGGCTTTCGCCAAATAATAAAAAAAATCATGCCAAACATGCGGTGCGTATATGACATCTGGCGAAATATTAAATTATGTAACAAACCATGACATTTAATTTCAACTTCAAATCAATGTTTTAATTTACCACTCGAACAATAAAAAAAATGCTAACTGGCGAGTTGAAAAAAAGATATTGGCGAGATTTGCACCCGGCTTTTTTTTATTTCGGCACAGATGTCATATACGGCCCCATATTGGCGCGTTTTTTTTCTGACGCCAATGTCATATACGCAACGGATACTTAACTGGCGCCAAAGTATCGTTACTTTGCTTGATATGGTAAGCCGGATGTTGTTGTTTATGCTGTTGATGTGTTCCCCAAATTAGGTAGTAAATAATAAAAGGTAGTATATAGGTAGTATAAATAAAGGTAGTGTATGACATTTGTTCCAAACTTTCATATGAAAGGCGAAGGGATCAGATCGTATTTGTTTATGGCATTTGATGACTTGAACTATTATAATATAGATGAAATGATGGGGATAAATAATATTTGGCGACTTATCACCTGTGCCTGGGTAACATTAAAATATCAAAATGGCACCTAGAGTATAAAAAGCAAAGTGTTCCGCCCGTAACTGTTGATGATAGTCACATGATTTAGGTTATTGTTATAGAGATTGTTTTAAAATATCGGTTGACAAAGACTCTGAATGCTTAATTCATTTTATTTTAGCTTCTTTTCAAATGTTTAACTGATCATCTTTAATCAAAAACAAAAACAACCATTGGATGTCTTAACAGCAACTGGTTCTCCGTTAAATTTTTGCAATCAAAGGGAATTGAATGGAAACCCGTTTACAGGGAGATCTGCACAGCTTTTTCAGTATAATTTATTCTTCTCTAATATTTTTAAAACCCATTAGATATTTAGATTTTCAGATTCAGCGGTGTCTGAACGGGGGTTGGCGAGCGTAGCTTGCAGGGGGCAGAGCCCCCTAGTATATATATAAATTCCCTATTTTGAATGAAAGATTTTATATGGAAAAATCAAAAAACACGCTTAATGTTCTTGCTTCTAAAATATGCATTAATATTTTAAATAAATATATTTTTGTGAGCACATCGGAATAAAAATGAATATATTTAATGGTTATTTTACATAATTTTTAATTGCCAGAATATTAACATCAAATAGAAAGAAAAGGGTAAACCTAATTTATTTGTTGCAATGGCTATAAGTTATAAATATGATGAATCATAGTTTATAAATAAAGAAAGAAAATAAAAGAAAAAGAAAAAAAAATAAAACAAAAGACAGATTCAATATCAACAAATTTCTGGAGAAAATGCTCCTTTCCCCTTGTTGAAATTTTATCGATTTTTTTTCTTCTTGCAAAAAACAAAAACAAAATGTTATAAATAAATAAACATTAAAAGGAAAAAAAAAACATATGATTGAGGAAAAAGAGCGTTTTTTATTTATTAGAATTATACATTTCTTCATAAATCCAAATAATTATAAGTTCTTTGTATATCTGTTATCAGTTCATTGATAAAAACATCCCGCGATGTGTTTCCTAGAGGAAGATACCCGTCAAGTCAATGTCAGAGGTGTGTGAGAAAAGTTCTGAGAAAAAGTTCTGGCTTTCTGTCGATTCTGCCCCCTTCTAATTTGCGTGGTTATCGTTCTCCCACCTTCATTCATTTCACATCGTACTAAATGAATGGATGGTTGTTTATAGATTATAAGGATTGTACTAGTAACACGTATATATTGACATTTACGTGCACAGAAAAATTATCAGTAAGTCTTATTAATTTTTGTTTATTCATTAAAGAATTATTAATTTAAATTAATCTGCGTTTTTTTTTTTTTTTTTTTTTTTTTTTTTTTGTGTAATATAGGATATTTACATATTAGATTAAAAAAATTTTTTAACATTTTCATTTCGGCAAATATAGGGTAAAGTTTACTTTAAATTACGTGATTTACCGATGTCCGTTATATTAATTTTTGTTTACATTAGGAAATAATGAGGCCTTTTTTATATAAAGTTTTCTCTCAAAGTTTGGAACTTCATCAACTATCAAAGTTGTGATTACATCGCGAGAGCTTGGATAGTTTAATTTAAATAAAGTTTATTCTTATTGGTGAAAAGTTCTTTGTGTTCCCATTCTATTTCTTTAAATAGTGTGAAATTTCATATCGTGTAAAATATTGTAAAATTTAATTCAATAGATTATTGTTTCATGACTTTTTTCTCTTTGTTGAGGACTGACTACATTATGTTTAAATGTTATATTTATCAATATCATTCGAGATTCTTTAAAATAGTTCGTTTTAGTGAAATTATAAAAAATGCGAATTTGAGAAAAAGCTTTTTTTTTTCTTTTTCTGAGTGAAGAACTTTAATAGTATAGTTTATATAGTAAAATAATTGAATAAAGATTAATAAAATTTAAAAAATCTGAATAAAATTTAATTTAATAAAATTTTGAAAAATCATTAAAGTATTGATGACATTTCAATTTATTCAAAAAAACTCTCGGGGATTTAGGAAATGTTAAAATAATATATGTATATGTGTATATATATATATATTATCTTCGACTGATGAGCAGTGGCATAAAATTTTATTTAAAAAAAGCTTTAACTATTTTCTAAGTTAAAGAAAATTTAATATATTATAATATCGGTGAATCTCGCAATGCAAAGTAAATATTATCTTACATTTGCCGAAATGAAAGCGTTTTAACATTTCTTACAATATAAAATCAAAATATATATTAAAAAAATGAATTTTAATAAAATAACTAAATAATTCTTTAATGATTAAGCAAAAAACTGGTAAAAGACTTGGAAATAAATGTATCTAATCAAAAACAACTCGTTGTAAATGATGCTGCCAAGCCACAATTTTAAAAAGTCAGTCATAAAAATAAGTGTAATCACATAAAAAGAAGCGATACAGAAGTGCATACTCCGAGTGCCGTGTAAAAATCTATCACTACTCATAATGTTTCCAAACGACTCGGAGTGAGGTACAGTATGTGAAAACTGCTTGGCGACCTGCAGGCTATTATAATGTTTGTTTTTCCAGCACTTACATATGACTATTTGTTTAACAATTTTCTTCTTTTATCACTTCTCCCATAAAACTGTGAAAATTCGAAGCTTATGGTGTTTACATGGCCATTCTTATTTAACATCATAGGATCGATTTGTTGATTACCATTATTTAAACGAGAAAGACCACTTTTACGAGGAGGATTAACTAAGTAAACATGTAATAAACATTTTGAGTTTGTAAAATAACAATAAAAGAATAATAATAAAATAAAAATAAAATTATAATAAAATAATAAGTAACAGTTCTAGTAAGGCTACTAGTATTATATAATATTCCTTTTGTTGTAAACACGACATTTACGTTTAAAAAATAAATCTGTCATAAACAGTATCCATTTTACCGGTTTTCCCTTTAATTTTATTACAGTATATTATTGAACGTATTTAACTAATTAAAAATTATGTTTAAAATAATGAAAAGTATAATTGTAATAATAGATGATTACCACAATTACACACCATTTCCTGCAAGTCTTACAAATCTATCTGATTTATTACAGATCTTCCTCCAACAAATACTTATAAGAGATATATAATGTGAAAATAAAATTAATTTTTTCGACTTTCACAATTTTTCGAAATTGTTATAGGTACTGCATAATGCATATATTAAATATACGCCTGCAGGTCGCCTAGCAGTTTTCACATACTGTACCCCACTCGGAGTCGTTTGGAAACATTATGTGAAGTGATAGATTTTTACACGGCACTGGGAGTATGCACTTCTATATCGCTTCTTTTTATGAGTTTGTGGCTTTGCGGCATCTTTTATAACGAGTTGTTATTTATTAGATATCACTTCTTTTTGTAAGGTATTTAATTTGCATTATACATTTTCCATTTTAATTCAGAAAAGAAAAGATAAACGAAAGATGATAGAAGTAAAAAAATAATTTAATAGTGAGGCTATAATCTTTTCAAAAGTGTAACATATCTAGTAAGACATAATGTTGGACTTTGAAAAACAATTCAAATACATTTTATTTATCCTTAAAAATCTCAAAAGAAATCATTTATTTTTTAGAAATTATAAAACGTGTCGAACTAACCAGTAATATTTTTAGCTGTTGTTCTATATTCTATATGGTAATTCATAAATTAACTCAGTAAGGATTTTATTTTAATATCTTTTGAAGAACTGACATTATATTTTGAAAATTCCCATCATTTTACACAAAATGTGTAAAGACTTAAAAACAGACTGAATAATGAGCATCTGTTTTATCACCGGGCGTGCTTGAAGTAATTTTTTAATAAAATTAGTTTTTTTTATATTTTTGAAATCCATTGTCCCTCCGATAAGCGCGGCAGGAACTTGGATTTTCTGATTAAGCTTCTTTTTTTAGGAAATGTTTTCATAAGCTCTAACACTTGATTTTCTGAATTTTCAATGCATCTACTTTCTAAATTCATAATTGTTTTTTACGAGACTAGCAGGACATACAAAATCATATGCTTTCCAAGTATTTTATCACATATTTCGGATTATTCATACGATAAATTATAATTCATTTCAATAAAAGTTCAGAATTCGATATTTCATCGTTATGAAATGATTTTCCCTAATTTCAGTCATATTTGTAAATTTTTAAGTAGCTCTATTATCTGATTAACAATTAACTAAAAGCTATTTATGGTATATTGATAACATTCTTTAATTACCAACTCCGAAATAACAGAATCGAGTTTAATTAGTTTAATAAGTCCCCTTATTAATCTTTTTTAAATGAAAAGAAAAGGAAAAATTCCAATAAAACTGCCAAAAATTTATTTGATATAAAAGGAATGTAAAAAAAATGAAAAAAAAATGTAATAAAAAACCAGACTCACTGTATTACCTTTCTAAAATCGTTTAAATTGAATGAATTGCAAAGTTTGTAATGTTGAAAAAAATATTAGAGTGTATGTGCATTTTAGTGTAAAAGCAATACATACGTGAACACTTTCCCACTTATTTCAGTAAGATAAACAGAGATCCTTAAGTTCTGTTGAATTGTTTTCATGAGTATACATACTCTGTGATTCGCTAAAGTACTTACATTATCTTTCTGAGCCTGTTCTGTGGTTTCTCCGTAGTCAGTGTTTACCTAGAATCTTTCCATAATCGAAGTCCACTGGTACGTTTCTATAATCCAATTTCTCCTCAAATATCAGCAGGACATTCGGTGATGATTATTGTAAGCAGTACTTTCGTCAAAAATCTTTCCGATTTCGTGCAAAATGAAAGTTCATTTAATTGTTACCTAAATTTTGTGTGCAAAAATACCCATATTATTGAAATTTTAAAAGGGTGTGGGCTGAAATCTAGAAGCATTTTAATAAAATGGATAATAGAAACACCTTTCATAAAGTAGAAAGCTGGATCGTCGAGCCTTTAGATGAACAAATTGAATTCATATTCAGCTCTCAGGTAACCTAAAATTGTCTAGAGATTGAAAAGGTACAAATTCATTAAAATATATGCCACTCAGTAAATACCTATCGGTTGTAATGTGACCTTGTAAACGAACGGTAAATGCCTCGATGCCGCCTTACAATAGAGAGCTTAAATGGGTGGAATGCAATAACATACAAGTAGAAGTTTCAGGTTCGGAACGGGTTGCATGACAACGGAAATAATTTTGTCTTGCTCGGATCCGGTTATGATTCTTTGGGACATTTTTGCCGGATTCAGGGTTGGGTTGGGTTGATTTTTGACGGCCAATTATCTACACGAGGGATATAGGCCCAGGGGGAGTGCCCTCCGTGGGGGTCTTTCTAAGGGAACCTAATCCGTATTAACGCATGGAAGATCCACGGCTCGAAGAAAACCACGAAAACTCCGAACGATTAGGCCGACGGGCGCAATTGGGATCGAACCCAGCACTTCCCGTCTACCAGCTTCGAGAGCAGAACCTCTCGGCCACTGGTGGGGCCGGATTCAGATTGGTTCAGATTTCGGGGGTTTTCTAGTGGAATTTTTAAGTTCGATTCGGGTTGCGTGTCCACGGAAATTATTTTGTCTTGTTGGGATCGGGTTATGGTTCTTTAGAATATTTTTGTTGATTATAATATTTTGTTCGGGTCATATTTCGTGTTTATTTCAAACTAAATTTTTTGGTTCGGACCTTGTTGCGTACCCACAGAAGTTATTTTGCCTTGCTCAGATCGGATTATGGTTCTTTGGAATAGTTTATTTGTTGGGGTCAGATTTGGTTCGTGTCACATTTAGGGTTTTCTTAATGGAATTTTTAGGTTCGGGTCGTGTTGCGCCCACGGAAATTATTTTGTATTGTTCGTATCTGGTTATGTTTTTTGGGGATATTTTTGTCAGATTCAGATTTGGTTCGGGCCAGATTTCAGGTTTTTAATGGACTTTTTTGGTTCGGTTCGGGTTGCGTGTCCAACGAAATTATTGTGTATTGCTCGGTTCGGGTTATGGTTCTTTGGAATATTTTTTATCGGGTTCAGGTTTGGTTTGTGTCAGATTTCGGGTTTTTCCTAATGGAATTTTTAGGTTCGGGTCGTGTTGCGTCCAAGGAAATTATTTTGAGTTTCTTAGATCGGGTTATGTTTCTTTAGATTATTTTCGTCGATTATCATATTAGGTACGGGTCATATTTCGTTTTTTTTTTCAAAAAACAAAAATTAGGTTCGTGTCCACGGAAATTATTTTGTCTTGCGCGGATCGGGTTATGGTTCATTGGAATATATTTGTCGGGTCTCAGATTTCGTTCGTGTAAGATTTCGGTTTTTTTAATGCAATTTTTAGATTCGGTTCGGGTTGCGTGTCCAAGGAAATTAATTTGTATTGCTCGGATTGGGTTATGGTTCTTTGGAATATTTTTATCGCGTTCAGATTTGGTTCGTGTCAGATTTCGGGGTTTTTTTAGTGGAATTTTTATGTTCGGGTTGTGTTGCGTCCAAGGAAATTAATTCATTGGAATATTTTTGTCGGGTCTCAGATTTCGTTCATGTAAGATTTCGGGTTTTTTAATGCAATTTTTAGGTTCGGTTCGTTTTGCCTGTCCAAGGAAATTATTTTGTATTGCTCGGATCGGGTTATGGTTCTTTGGAATATTTTTATCGGTTTCAGATTTGGTTCGTGTCAGATTTCGGGTTTTATCTAATGGAGTTTGTATGTTCGGGTTGAGTTGCGAACAAGGAAATTATTTTGTGTTTCTTGGATCGTGTTATGGTTCTTTAGATTATTTTCGTTGGTTATCATATTAGGTTGGGATCATATTTTTTTTTTTTTTTAAATTAGGTTCGGTTTCGGTTGCGTGTTCACGCAAATTATTTTGTCTTACTCGGATCGGCTTATTGGTGGTTTAGAATATTTTTGTCGGTTCTCATATTTGGTTAGTGTCAGATTTCGGTTTTTTGTTATAAGGTTCTGCTCCGGTTGCGTGTCGACAGAAATTATTTTGTCTTGATCGGATCAATTTTTCACAATCAGTTCGGATCAATTTGTAAAAATTATTATTCAGGGACTTAAAAATCAAAAGATTGTGAGAATACCTCACATATTACGCACGCAACGCTGCAAAAATAAAGAGACTTTAAAGTGGTATAAATCAAAAACTAATTAATATTTTTACATGAAACTTTCAAAGGTTTGAACCACTCATAAAAACAATTCTAATGCAGTAAACCGCGTAAAAATCCGATAATTACACATTGCTGTAGCCCTGTCAGAAGATTTGGTCAGAACAAGAATTTCAAAAGTGCAAAAAAACCGCACTTTTAAAATCGCATTTACTAAAAACCTATTGGCCGGATTCAACTTTATTTTCGTTTTCTGAGTCACATTGTACGCCCCATTCCATAGAAACGAGAATTTTGTTTCTATCATAAATAGAACCGGAGATATAGAGAGGTCAAAAACCTGCTTTGGTCAGTCCGGAAAATATAAACTTGACTGAGTACTAAAAAATAGTTGAACTATTGTTTAGCATTAATTCGCGGAAATTTCTTTCATTTACCTATTCTTGTAATAATTATTGTTATGTAAAAGTTAATCTCACCATGGCGCAAATATATATCTCACTTGAATTGAGATTTAATTTTTAAGATAAAACTCAAATATAGATTTTTACGAAGGATAGAAAAACAATTAAATCATAATTGCTTTTTTATATTGTAAAAGGAATTAATTTTTAATATTTGTGTTTCAGTTTACCATCACTTTGTATTAGTCCGCGACAGCAAAATCAAAATATTTGCTTTCTAAATATTCTCATTCCACATGCCATGATTTTATAAAGTTATCTGAATTGCAACAAACTATAATCGATATTTCTAGCTTTATAATATTCTTAACTCTATCAATTTTGAAATGAATGGACATAATTTATTCAAACTAAAATATTTGTCTCTTCAGTAGGTCGTTAATTACATTTTCACTAAAATGTTCTGTTTAATGCTATTTAATTGTTCAACTTCAGAATTAAATGTGCTTTTGTTATTTTAAAGGTATGCTAATTAAATTTGAATGTACTGTAATTTGTATACTATGAATATTTCAAAGTATTTTCACTGTTAAATTTCACAAAATTTTTAATAATAATATATTTATAAATCGCTTCTGCATTCTTAAAAAAAACTGAACTCAAACTTTTCTAATATATTATTCATTAAACATTCACTAAATAGTAATTGAAATTCAACTTTACCTTTTATTCCAGAAATTTTTGAAAAACGTTTTCTAGTTATACTTAAATGCATATAACTACATTTTATTACTTTTAACACAATCATACTATTTTGTAAAGAAATCATTCGAGTTGTAAATTTACTAAGTGATAAGGATAGAAGTCGTCAGTCAAAACCAAAGTATTTCTGGATTAATTTTAACACAATTATTCTAATTGATAAATAAATCATAAGAGATGCAATTTTACATTTGGGTGTAAAATGTCTTCACCAGGATTCGAACCAAGTATCTCTTGACTGAAGCTGCCAGTGGTCTGCCAACTGAGCTATAAATGAGGAAATAGGAGAACTTTTTTCAACGAGGTAACCTTATTGATGATAGCATCAGGTCTGATATATGATTCAGCTTAACAGAATAAATCGGAGGTAAACCAAAATTTACTGGAGCTCAATAACGTGTGATTTATTCTGTTGAGCTGAGTCATGTATTAGGTTCAGAAACAGATGTTATACTCAATAAGGTTAGCTAGGCGAATTAAGTGCTCCAGATTCGTTCGGGATAGCAGAGAATTGGCCGCTTCAGCCAATAGATTCCTAGTTCGAATCCTGGGTTGTACATTTTTCGCCCAGTTGTAAAGTTACAACTCAAAGTATTTCTGACTTTATAGAAAGAGTGTGTTGTGATGACTTAGATGTTTCCAAGGGTCATTGGAAATTTAAACCAAACAATTATTGGGTATAAGTAGTCTAAGAGAACCTGTGAAAACACATGCGTTTCTATAATTAATCGAGATATTGCGATGGAAATACAGGTAAATAATTAATATGAAGAACCTATTGTAATCCTTAGTTTTATATTTACATAATTTAAATCAAAATATTGGGAGATTCAATGTTCCATTAGCTTATTCAATTTGTGTGACAAAATGCCACATCTTTTCAAAATGAAACAGACCAAAACAGCCTTTCGTTGTTTTCTAAACACAAAATGAATTTCTTTATGTGCACACACCACACTTGAACACTTATACAGTTCATCTCTCCAAAATATTACAAGAAAAGATTATCATAAAAATTCATTTTGTATTAGTGGACGTGAAAACTGATACAATTTTAAATCAAATACCTCATATTAAATTGAAACAATACTATCACATAACTAATCGAACTTAAAATATGAGTTACTTCTAAATCAGTTTAAAAATTCAAACAATGTAAAAAATAGGAAGAAAAATAATACTGAAAAATAATAGCAGTAAAATAAAAACAATAAAATTTGACAACTTCTTCCAAACACTTAATATTCATACGCTAAAAACTCAAAAAACAGTAAATTAAACAAATAGAGTAAAAATAAAACAGGTTTACATTTTTTTGAATTCTAAATGAAAAAGTATAAATTTTGGATAGTCTATATTTCTACACAACAGAAAAACTGGATAACTCCTCCTATAACTACATTCGCTGTTTTTATTTCATATGAGCAATTATTGTCGTCAGTACCTGACATTGCTCTTTAGATCATGCCTAGTTTCAAAAGAAGCTATTTGTTTCATATCATCTTCTATGAAAACAACATCACCCAATTTTATTGTCGTATATGAAGGAGGATTTTATAAGAAATCGGCAGTTTTCAAATGTGGAAAGTATAGTTTCTTCCACATAAACCATGATTATATTAATATTAACGATTGGTACTTTTTTCTTTTGATAAGTGCAGATCATCTCTCACTGCCTATAATTGCATCGATAATGTAAAGTAAATTAAAGTTATTTTACGATATTCAAATCCTGCATTTGAGTTGATGTTCTGCGCTTTCTTTATATACAGATTTCAAGGGCCGTAATTTGAGAATAGCATCTGCTTCAACTAATAGTGTCGACATTTCTTCATAGATCAAAAGTGTCTTTTCAATTATTATTTGTATAGCATTCCTTTATTGATTTTACAAACTGTTCATATAATCCTCACCGCCATGTATGACTTTAAATGATGTTTTGTACAATTAATTTATTCATCCGCGAAAAATTACAGGACTATGTTGTTAGAAATGACGACGTATAAATTTTAATTGCTCTTTAAAGCCATTGGGTGAACACTTAAATAGTGAACTTTTAAATTTCGACGAGCTTTTTCAAAAAAATATATAAAATAAAATGTAACTCAATCATAGAAAATCAGAGATTTTCATTCACTTTGTTGATGGGTAATGGTGCTGTGATTTAGTCTGAAAGTATAGAAATATATTTTTGATAAACAACTTATTTTTTAATGATAATTTTGAAAAATTGCCTCAACTTAGGTATCCATTATCGGGATCGCATTTTGTCAAGGTGTAATGGATAAAAATTAAATAGGGGTGAATTCTTAGCTAGTGAATTAAAATTTAAAAGAGACAAAATTTTTTCTTTATAAAATTGCTTCTGTTATTATTGTGTTAAATAATTCTCAGTTTCTAATAATTATTCAATTGTTAGTGTACGCTAACTTTTATAGAATTATTCTGTTTCATTACAAATATTTTATCCTGGCATTTATTCTTAATAATTTTTCAAAAGTACTAAATTTTGTTATATCAATTGAATGTATGTGTTCTGCGACTATACACTTACACAGTACCGTATTTCTGATTTCATTTTGTATAGTAATTCGTTCTGATCATTTACTTCTTTACCTTCAGATCTTGGTCCATCTCCCCTCCGAACTTTCCTTATAAGGTTAACTTTAAGTTTTTTGGGTCGCTGAATCCGAATTTTTAACTTACCCCCAAAATGTTCCACCCCGAAATCCCCCAAAATAGTTGTTATTAACTTAAATTTTTTATTGGTTTAGGGGAAAAGCATTGCGAAATTCAGAAACTAGACAAAATTTGCAACAAATAGGATTGATGACATTATGGTGTAGGATAAACGGGGAGAGAGGGGGCTGCCTCGGAACATTCCCCCCGCGCTTTTCTCAAAAGCCAAAATTTTTCAAAAAATCAATTTTTTGGGGGGTTGCCGGGTGAAATTTTGGTGGGAAGTTACAAATTCGGATTCAGCGACCCAAGAAACATAACAGCCCAGGCAATAGGGAATTTTACCTAGCAAAATTAGTGGTAGTTCTGGAAATCGGCTTACTTTATGTTTCTTGGGTCGCTGAATCCGAATTTGTAACTTCCCACCAAAATTTCCCCCGGCAACACCCCCAAATTTTGGTAAAAATTCCCCCAAAAAGGTTTTTATTAAAAAAATCAATTTTTTTATTGTTTCGATGGAAAAGTATCTAAAAATTCAGAAAGTAGACAAAATTTGCAACAAATTAGATATATGACATTATGACTTAGGATGAAGGGGAAGGGGGATCTGCCTCGGAATATGCGCGCGGTGCTGCGTGGACTAAGTTGCGCAATTCCACTTAACCACTCAAACGTTTATATTCGCCCTCCCATCTCCCCTCCGAAATTTCCTTATAAGCTTTACTTTAAGTTGTTCGGGTCGCTGAATCCGAATTTTTACCTTACCTCCAAAATCCTCCCCCCGAAAACCCCCCAAACTAGTTGTTATTAAATTAAATTTCTTATTGTTTTAGGGGAAAAGCATTACGAAATTCAGAAACTAGACAAAATTTGCAACAAATAGGATATATGATATTATGACGTACGATAAACGGGGAGAGGGGGGCAGCATCGGAACATTCCCCGCGCGCTTTTCTCAAAAACCAAATTTTTTCAAAAAATATATTTTTTGAGGGGTTGCCGGGTGAAATCTTGGTAGGAAGTTACAAATTTGGATTCAGCGACCCAAAAAACATAAAGGGAGTCGAAATTCAGAACTAATATTAATATTTCCAGGTAAAATCCCATATTGCCTGGACTTCATAACTTAGTGTACGTAAGCGCTACAGTGCATGTTCAGATGCAGCCCTTCCCCTCCCCGTTCATCCTACGTCATAATGCCATGTATCCTATTTGTTGCATATTTTGTCTAGTTTCTGAATTTCGTAATGCTTTTCCCCTAAAACAATAAGAAATTTAAACAAAATACAACTATTTGGGGGGGGGGTTGGGGGGGATTTGGGGAAAGTTAAAAATTCGGATTCAGCGACCCAAAAAACTTAAAGTAAACCTTATAAAGAAAGTTGGAGGGGAGATGGGAGGGTGAATGTAATCGCGTGAGTGGTTAAGTGGAATTGCTCAACTTAGTTCACGCAGCACCGCGCACATGTTCCAAGGCAGATCCCCCCTTCCCCTTCATCCTAAGTCATAATGTCATATACCAAATTTGTTGCAAATTTTGTCTACTTTCCGAATTTCTAGATACTTTTTCGCTAAAACAATAAAAAATTGTTATTTTTAATAAAAAACTTTTTGGGTAGGCATTTTACCAAAATTTGGGGGGGGGGGTTGCCGGGGGAAATTTTGGTGGGAAGTTAAAAATTCGAATTCAGCGATCCAAAAAGCATATAGTAAGCGTTTTTCCAGAACTACCATGAATTTTTCTAGGTAGGGCCCCCATACGGTCTCTATTGCCTGTACTATAAAGTGATTCGAAATACAGAACTAGTATTAATTTTTCCAGGTAAAATCCCCTATTGCCTGGACTTCATAACTTAGTGCACGTAGCGCGCAGTGCATGTTCAGAGGCAGCCCTCCCCATCCCTGTTCATCCTACGTCATAATGTCATATATCCTATTTGTTGCAAATTTTGTCTAGTTTCTGAATTTTGTAATGCTTTTCCCCTAAAACAATAAGAAATTTAAGTAAAAAACAACTATTGGGGGGAGGGGAATTTTCGGGTGAAGTTAAAAATTTGGATTCAGCGATCCCAAAAACTTAAAGTAAACGTCATAGAGAAAGTTCGAAGGGGAGATGGGAGGGCGAATGTAAACGTGTGAGTGGTTAAGTGGAATTGCGCAACTTAGTTCACGCAGCACCGCCCGTATATTCCGAGGCAGATCCCCTCTTCCCCTTCATCCTAAGTCATAATGTCATATATCTACTTTGTAGCAAATTTTGTCTACTTTCTGAATTTCTAGATACTTTTTCCCTAAATCAACGAAATTTGATTTTTTAATTAAAACTTTTTTTTGGGGGGGGGCGGGGGGCATTTTACCAAAATTGGGGGGGGGGGGGTTGACGGGGAAAATTTTGGTGGGAAGTTAAAAATTCGGATTTAGCGACCCAAAAAACATATAGTCTTTTTGCAGAACTACCATGAATTTTGCTAGGTACAGCCCCTATACGGTATCTATTGCCTGGACAATTAAAAGAAAGTTAATTTAAATAATGAGCAGAGGCAAAAAAAAAAACGAAATTTGCTAGTTATACAGTCCCTTTTTATAATTGCTCTGTGAGTCTAATAAATTTCGACATATTCCTTACCTTCTGAATTCGATACAAATTCCATGATTCCCCTTTTCAAATAATCATCAGTACTTCCTTATATTCATAACATAATTACATATTTCTAATAAAACTCCTATTTAATTATTCTAATAACTAATCCTTTTTCTACGATTTTTCGATTATTATCTTAATCCTTGCTTCTCTGGCAATATTTCCTTATAAATTTTGATTTTCTATTTAATATTAAATTCAAAGCGTTTCATTATTTCTTTTTCAGGATCCTGC
Source organism: Maratus speciosus (assembly GCA_963932465.1). NCBI lineage: Eukaryota > Metazoa > Arthropoda > Arachnida > Araneae > Salticidae > Maratus > Maratus speciosus. The sequence continues at coordinate 172,689,606 of OZ010792.1, read as the reverse complement.
TTTGTGTTAATAAGTGGCGAAGATTCAAAATCTTAGAATTTGTTATTTTTAGGGAAGTAGAAGTTCTTAAACAGTAAATTAATCTTAAAATTAATGAAGATTGCTTTTCGCTTTCCCCTCCCTGTAGTCACCAGTTGCAGATTGTTTCAATTGCAAAGAAACTTTTTTCAATTGATTAATATTTCCCTTTACTATGTTATATTAGTAATGTGCTACTATGAGAAGAGAGACTGGACGAGAAATTGTAAGGTTTAAATTCTGTAAAACACTTGCCACTTTTTGTCCATTTATATAAGTAGGAAAGTGTCACATCCCAAAATTTTATCGAAGATCAATGATTCGATACTTTGAATTTGAAAAATGTTTATTTGTAAATTTATGATTAACACTATAAATCTACAAATCTAAGGAATAGGCGCTTTACTTCCGAATGTGGATACTGATAATTTTTTCTTTTACAATTACTGGTGGACTAAAACTTTGCATAGATAATCAATAATAATAAATTCATTATTTATTTCTTTTAATACTTAGAAAGTAATAAAAGAAAACAATTACAAGTATAAATAATTACTGATTATTATTGTTATAAGTAGGAATAAATACCGTACAAAAGTGTTCTTCTTAATACAAGAGAGGCCTAAATAAATTAGTTATTTGTTTCGTTTGATGATTTACTGCTTTCAAATTTTTATCCAAACGATTTTCTACATTTAATGAATTATATTTCAGACAACTAGTTTTACTATGTTTGTCTTCACATGAATACGGTCTTCAATATTGTCAGTCTCAGGTTCGGTGAAATTCGGAGAATGAACACGATGGCCTTATGATTTAAATAAATCTTTTTTAAATCTTTTTTCTAAGTCTTTTAATTATTTTTTTTATTATTTATCCTTACTGTTTATTTCAGTTTGCAGAAAATCCCGTAGCCTATTTATTTGATGATTATGCAATTTGTTATATATTTTTTTCAGTTAATTGACAGTTAGATCTGTGGAAAACACCTTGTAGACTACACTTAACAGCCTTTAGCTGTTTGACTGTAGTTCAAATCCCAACATGGCCAAGGATTAAACTTAACTTCAATGACATGAATAAATTTATTTTATGATATGCCACTGGATTTAAAAAGGAGAGAAATTTTTTAAAAAATACGCGGGTGTTGATTAAATATTGTCTCTTTATTTCTGAATCCATCTTCAAGAAATTTTATTGCTGTGTCATAATTTGATTCTGAAAATTACAAGCGTACGAGTCTAATTTTTTAACTAAAGATTATTTCTAGTGATTCGAGAAGTACTGTGTCATTTTTAGTACAGGCGTGAATGTGGAGAATTAACACATTTTTTACTAAAAGATTTTTTATTTTTTTAATTATGAACCTAGAATAAAGTTTTATATATAATTCTATTCCTTATACAATCAGTTATCAAATAAAAATTGATACGTTAGTGCAATATATAAGAAACTTGAAAAATGATTGATTTTAATCATGATAAAATAATTGGAAAAGCTTTCCCACATAAGGGAGGTTTGATCCACTTTATTTTGTAATGAAATATTTGTTCCGGGAAATAAAATCAGTTTTTAAAACGGCAGAATAACTTTATGCTAATGGTTTAATTATATTTAAAAAAATATTTGGGAGAATGTGATGTGTAAACAAACCTTTAGACGAAATACAAGTCTCAGCAGAAAAATTACGTTTTAAACTCACTTTTTGTGGCTCTCATTCGGACAACACTTGGCTTCATCTCATTGTGTTTATCTTGGTGAAATTATTCTACATACATTCTAAAAGTTTTGACAAATGCGATGCTCTTTTGCAGAAACATGAACACTTAACATTTCTTAAGGCCGCAGTTTTCCTCCTCTTTACTCTTTTTCTTTCTTTCTATTTATCTACTATGGATAAATTTAAATGAAATAAAGGATCCTTTCTATTTTCCAATTTATATTTCATAAAGTTTTTCATTTAGCTTTTACCATCTGGTCAACGCTCATTCACAATGATTGCTTCAAGCCTCCCCACATAGCCACTTTTCAAAGAATAGCACACCGCTATGTTAAACCTATTTTATTGTACACTTTTTATGCCGGAAATGAAAGATGAATATTTCTGCATCACTTAAAATCTACTTATTTAAATTTCTATGATATATTTTATCACAGAAAACCTTCAAAGTCTTTTAAAAAATACACTTTTTAAATTGAAACCTCTTCACAGTTGATTTTTATATACCTGTTTCAATTATCTGCATGAAATAAAGACAATTTTTTGAGCATTGCGATAGCTTTGGGTGTCACATATTGGCCAAACTCTGAAATTCTTTTAAATCTGAAAACTGAAGGGTAGGTCAAATCTCACCCAATATCTATTTTATCGCTGTATTTCGTTACGAAACTTCTAATTATATTTTTGTTTTCTCATATTTTGTAACGTCAGCCGCCATAAGAAAGTATGACCTATATTTAACAAGCCTTCACACTAAGAGTTACTTACACCAGGTTACTTATTACTAAATTATTAATTATGAATCGATAGATTGAACCACTACAGCAAATTCGAAAGCATCGTGAACAAATTATAAGGAAATATATTAAATACTTGAAATAGTCGATAAATTGCGGTGGAAATATCTGCAAATATTAACATGAAGTAATTATTTAAATTCCTGTTTACATAAGGCAATACAGTGTGACGCAAAACATTAAGCACAAAGAAAATATATTAATAAAAATAAAATTATACAACGGAATGCTTTCAAATATCCGCTGTAGGTGAATACTATAGTTATAAATATGTATCTCAAGTTTTGAAAAAATTCTTTGTTACGAAAATCAGAAATTATTAAAAAAAAAAACATTGCACTATTTTTTTTTGTGATGTCGCAAAATTTATGCAGAAATGTGACTTTATGGAAATATGTCCTTAAACATGACAGGTGGACGATCGGCGAGACTTTTTCCCTTGAGTATAAAGTCTATCGATCACTGTACGAGTTATATCAAAATGTCGAAATCTCTACAATTCTCGCCTAAAGAAGTAGTAAACGTTTGGAAGATGAAAGATGAAGGTGAATCCGCTTTGAAAATTTCTCTTATTTTAAATCGGTCTAATCTTGGTGTTATAGTGTTTTGAAATGTGGAAAACAATTTGAAAATGTTTACCGCTCAGAAAGGTTGAATAAAACCCCTTTTCATGAGGATAGAAGAATTAAAACATTGGCTGTAACTAGAAATTTTCAGCATAATCAGATAAAAAATCGACTTGGGTCAAAATCGAACCAGGATTCATCAAAAAGCAAAAATTAGCCCGTAAGTCTTTCCTGAAATAGTGTCACAAATGAGCAAAACTTCAGTGGTCAAAACAGCACGCGTATTATCGGGACGAATTGGTTTGTATTATTTTTTCTGATGAAAAAAAATGGATTTGGATGGTCTAGATGGCTTCTCATTCTATTGACGTGCATTGAAGAAAGATACGAAGAGCATATTTCAACAGGCAACAACGTTGTGGTTCACTGGTGGTACTTTTGGCTAAAATGGACAAACATCTCTTTACTTCCTACTGACAGACAAAATTCACAAAAGTATCAGGAAACTCTGAGTGAGCGTTTGTGACCGTTTGGTGAACTCCTATGTGATCCCAACTGGACCTTTCAACCAGGGACCTTTCAACTGGGCCTTTCAACCATTTGCGCCGGAGCCCACCGGAGCTCAGCTCCGGCACTTCTCCGTTTTTAGTAAATATTTAAATATTGGTCGTAATTCTCCGGAGAACATAAATACAAGACTCCGGAGCTCAGTGCAATAGCGCTTCCGAAAAACCGAAGCCTAAATTACTCTTTCCTTTCCTTCCTATCTCCAAGCGTTTGCATTTTTTAAAAATCAAAACACTTATATGCGAAGTAATGTGTCGAGCACATATAGGAGATGGCGATAAAACGCATTCAATTATTATATTAGTTTTTAGATTTGGACTGACTCAAGCTCAATCTGCCTTACATTATTTTTTTATTTATTCATATGCAGAAAAAGAAACTGTTCCTGCTTCAAAATTACGTATTATACTCTATTTCAAATCATTTGAATGCTATTTTGTTCAAAATGAAGGCAAAACAGAAATCGGGATTTTATATTCTAGTTTATATTTGAAAATTTATGTATGGCATTGATTGTGGCGACCTGTTGATACAGTGCCACTCAATAGACTGAAAAATGAATTTGCTTTCAGTTAGATATTCTTTTGCAAGAATAAGATAATTTTTAATTGTCTGTTTTTTTACTTAGATATCTAACCTGAAAAGAATATTTTTTTCTTTTTAGCTAACGAGCATCAGCTTCATGTTTTGTTTGTTTGAGATTTTTTATCTACCATTGGGTCGAGTATAAAAATCACGTTATTGATTTTTTATTTATTTTATATCATGAACGCTGCTTGGGCTAAAGCTGTGCTCCGTACATTTACGAAGTTACCTTCCTTTGTAAGTAGATAATAATTGCAATGTACCGTTATTCTGATAGAAAGCAATCGAACAGTGTTTCCCCCTTTTCTATAAAAGCATGGAATATTTCCGAAAACGGTGTCAAATTTTTAATTTAATCTGATTTTCAGGGACTCACCACAAAAGATTGTTATAAGGAAGGATTAGAAAGATTGCATTTTTTATAGGAAATTGAAAAACTTTGTTCCATTCATCAGCATATAAATATTAATTTCTGTAAATTTCATGCATTTTTTCATAAAAATGCATAGCTGCGAACTATCCCTATTTTGTGTTAACACTATTTCCAAATCATAATCCGTACCTTATTTCATCGCAGAATTCTGCAATTAATTAACACTAAAATTAGGCAAATATTACAGTTCGAAAGGAGTGGTAACTAGAAAGAGGAATAGTTGACAGCTAAGGAGTGTCAGTGAGTGGGACAGTACTTTTGTTAGTACCGGTACCACAGAATATTAGAACTCCAGTACTTTTTTGTTAGAAATTAAGCCCTACTTTCCACAATACAACACATCGATACTCAGCTCCCATTGCAGAGAAGAATTGATTAGATCTCAGATTATCAGTGTGATGAACTGGCCAGCTCTCAGCACAGATCTCAGTCCGATAGAGAACATCCGATAGAAAATCACTTGACATCTATAAGAATGAGAAGCAATATTACTCAATGAAAAAGGTCAAAACTGTGATCGAAGAAGCGTGGTGCAAACTGTATCCCAAACCCTTCCACACTCTCGTGTTATCCATGGAAAATTGCGTATTCGATCTCAACAGGTTAAATGGAAACACCATAGAGTAAGTACTAAAGGACTTTTGAGCTTTGTGAAATATAAATATTTCGTTTTTGTGTATAAACTTTTGCGACATCACAATTTCGATTTTTTAACACTTTATTATTTTCCTTACTGCGAATTGTTTCCGAATTCGAAACATGAATTTGTAATCTAATTGTTTAGATAGAGTAAAAAGTTCAAAGTATTCCTGTGTATATTTTTCATTTTATAAAAACATTTACCTTCTGCATAAACTTCTGTGCCGCACTGTATTTTCCAAATTTACACAGTTTCAATCAGATCTATTAAAAGGAAAAATCCCAAAGAAATATTTTGTTCCATTGCAAACATGTAATGCATCTTTTGAGTGAAATTAGAAGTAGAAGTTCATAACGTGTCACAGCACCATCAAACTGGGCTTTTTCAATGAGTAGTGTTCCAAATTTCAGGCTCTCTTGAAAATGCCTTTTTAATTATAACCATTTTTTTTTAAAATTAATATAGACGCTACGTATTTAATCAAGTTTTGTAAAAATGGTGTTGTATTTCTTTAATTAATATTAACATATACTACATATGTCACACTCACATATAGTTTTATTATATAAGTAAACATTAGATTTATTTAAAAATAAAGTCTAAGTATATATATTAATTGATAATTTAAACAAAGAATTTGAATTACTAATTCTTTTCATTCAAATTACGCAAATATTGATTTCAGTTTAATGTAACGAATGTGATAGTCTACAATCCAGATGCTTTTTATTTTCTTCCGTCGTTACAAGATGAAAGTATTGTATTCATGAAAATTTTCGAATTCCAGTTTTTGACGGATTTACATGTTTTAGGGGTCAGAGAACTCGTTTTTACATGGGTTCTCTGACTAAGAGAAAACATGTTTTTAAATGGTTTTTGTCTGTCTGTGAGTCTGTGACTCTGTCTTTCTGAAAAGTCTGGTTGTGACAGAAATTTTATGTGCACTCTATCTCAAGGACTAATGAACGGAATTAAAAAAAGAAAAAAAAAAACTTTAGATTCAGTTAGTACCTAATATAAACTGGTGCTGATTACTTTTTTGTGCAGATCGCCCAACAGGTGGTGATGCTATGCTGCATTTTTCATGATTACTGCACTAGCTGTATCTCAAGAACTAATGCACGAATTTTAATCAAACTTCAAATTCAGCCAGTAATTGATAAAATTTGATGATGATAACTTTTTGGTGTAAATCGCCCAACTGGTGGCGCTGCTATGCTGCATTTTGAAGGATTTCCACGATTTTCCAAGAGCATTATCTCAAGAATTAATGCACATATTTTCATCAAACTTCAGAATCTGTTAGTCCTTGAGATGTGTTGACGCTGATTACGTGTTGGTGTAATTAGCCTAATAGGTGGCGCCACTGTGCTGCATTTTGTATGATTTCCTCAATAGCTATATCTCAAGAACTAATGCATGAATTATCACCAAACTTCAGATTCAAGTATACGTTTATTAATATTGCTACTGATTATGTTTTGGTGTAACTCTTTGGTGGCTCTCGGCACGTGGCGCTGCTATGCTGGATTTATCACGATTTTTTCAACAACTCTATCTCATAAACAAACTCACGGATTTTCACCAAACTTCAGATTTAGTTAGACGTTGACATAAGTTGTGTCTGATCAGGTTTTGGTGTAAATTACCCATTAGTTGGCACTGCTATGCTGAATTTTGGTGCATTTGCACGATTTCAGCGATAGTCATATCTCAAGAACTAATGCACGGAATTTCATATCTTTAGAATCCACATGATGAGCGAAGATTGTCATTTCATTTTTCACTTCACTGTGATAGCGACTTTTGAAATATTAACATGTATGAGATAAGAGAAAGTTTTGGGAGTGATACACCCGACTAGTTAATATTTTCTTTAAGAATGTGAAAAATATATACTTCTGATTTGAAACTTCTTGAAACGTATATTACTAGTCGAAAATTTCGTAATTATTTAAAATATTCAAATTATCGGACACAATTGCTGCAACTTTAAATGTATTTCCGACCATTAAGTCTCTAATTACACCTTTAGGAAAAGTTTTAGCTCTTATTCTGTATTATTATTTCTTACTTTATTAGAATTAAATTTCCCTTTACCGTTTTGCTGTCATAAGTCATGCAAAACGTCTTTGAATGTAGTATCGATTTCACTGTTGTGAATATATTTAAAACAGTTTTATCACTTAAAAATGTTTTCAGTATTATATCTTTATGAATATCTTCTTCCTTCTTAATTAATCCATTTTGAGAAAATGGATTATTTATTCTGATAGTGTGTAACTTTATATTATAAATCATTTTTTTAGTAATAAAATTTACGTATTCGCGCAAAAGAAAATGCTAAGTTATAGTCTGGTGTTGACATTTTCTTTAATACTCTTTAGGAGGACTTTTTGATTTCATGGCTACGTATCAGCTGTTTTTATAGGCTGCGACATAAAATCTGTTACCTATGTCAGAATTTTAGCGAACAGTGCTCATGGTACTTATATTTCCCTTTGTAATATTAACCTTTCATAAATCCCATTTTCTTTAATACTCTTTAGATGGACTTTTTTTATTTCATGGCTACGTATAAGCTGTTTTTTATAGGCTGCGACATAAGATCTGTTACCTACGTCAGAATTTTAGCGAACAGTGCTCATGGTATTTATATTTCCCTTTGTAATATTAACCTTTCATAAATCCTCCATCACTAAAAGCTACATTGTATTCCAAGTATTTCGAAAGCATGGCGATTTTGCTCTGCCTTCTAAAACGACAGGGTAATTAACACGTTGAGTGTAACTGTGACTGACACTGAAGCGCTGAAAAATTTACAATGTTTTAAGTAATTAAAAAAAAAGTATATTCCAATAAAAAATAAAGGTAGGTAAATTTTAAATAAATTTTCAGTAATTATTGAAAACAATATATATTTATTTAGTTTTATATCATAATTTAGACGTCAGTCATCGGTGATTGACGTGTTTTAAACAGAATGTTCAGTATCAGTCACAGTTGACTGACGTGGCGCTTGACGTGTTAAACTGAATCTGATATAATGCCTGCTAGTAAGGTTTTATTTGCATTTTAAGACAAATTACAAATATTATGAATCTTTAACTTAGATCAACACTATATTATGTGACTAGAAATAACTCTGTGACTTGTGAGAATAAAAATTTAAAGAGCTTTACTAAAGGAATATAACACAAAGCATACTTTCCACGACATTTTGCAATTTTATATCCTTAGATAACATTAGATTATGCTCTATTATTTGTCTATAATATTTATTGTTAAACTAGATTCAGAAGAAGTTATAGAAATAATGCAAGATACATGATTGTAAAAAAGACAATGCTTTCTATAAGGTTTGATTACTTATTTTTCCGTGACAGCAAGGTAACATCATCACTAATCAATAATAAATAAATAAATAAATATATGAGTAAATGGAAATCTCTTACATAGGGTATTTAGATAAAAACAAATTCTAAAGTACTAGAAGATTTAGTAAAGATTATTGTTAATTTAATAAAAATGCATAAAGTCTCTGGTGCTGTGTGATTGCTTAGATATAAAAGTGGATATTGAGAAATGTTCTACTATCTGTTTTTTTTTTTTTTTTTCTGGGAATGCTTTAGTGTCGTAATACAATAATAGAAGTTCTTTAGTTTGATTTGTCTCGTGATAGGGGTAAGAAATTTTCATTTTATTCCAGGAGATTTTTATGTATATCAAAATGATATTGATTATTTATATTTCAAAATTTCATTTAAGTAGATATTATTTTTGTAAGCAAGCGTTACATATCTACATAGAAACTTTAAGCCATTTATTATGGCATTAGGGTCTAGGTAATGAACTGCAATAGAAGACGTAATAAATAACGAATTTTTTAATAAAATTTAAAATACATAAATATTCCTTTTTAAAATATTATTTATTTTATAAGACTGAAATATTTTTATTATTTAAAGTTGTAGGGTAAAACATTCATACCAATTAAATTCTTTATCACTTTAATACATGCGATTTCAAATTAAAATGTTCTTAATTGTCTTTATTTTTATATACTATTCCTGTCTATCTTCTTATTTAAAATTGAAGCAAATCAATATTTAAAATCCGCAATGCAGAAAGAAATTGCAAATGGTGTTATAAACGAAATAAAACTTTCATTTTATTCTTTCCCTACACTTACCATTACATGGTGGTTCAGAACTATATGTGAAAAATGTAAAGGCATGCATAGGGGACCTAAATAAGCAGATTTTGTATAGGAATGTGGATGCGGAAATGAGGCATTGGCGCAGTACAGGGCGCTGTTGAGTTAGGCGGATGAAGGCGCTTCGCTGACTTGAATCGTCATTTCCCGCACAGATTTCCAGCAACATGCATTGTTCCATTACACCACCGCGGAGCTTGTGATATGCATTTCATGCATGGGGCTGCACAACGAATTGACTCACACCCAACGCAAGTCCAACAGATCTCGAACTTGTCGAACTCGAAGGACTGTACTTTGCGTAATACTGTTTCTTCCACTGCAAGAATTCTGCGATATCTTTAAGTGTCCGTATCATGCCTCGTAGCATAAAATGATCTACTTGCGTCCAACACCCGATAAATGCGCTCAAATGTTTGGAGATCCAGCAGATTCCTACGCTTGAATCGTTCGTTCCATGTACATCCTTTGAGCTACCGCTCCATTTCCTTGTGCAGCCTCATACATGAAACGCATATCAGCAAGCTCCGCATTGGTGTAAAACGCATGTTGCTCGAAATCCGAGAGGAGAATGACAATTCAAGTCAGCGAAGCGCTTTCGTCCGCCTAACTCAACAGCGCCTTCTACTACCTCAACGCTGGATTTCCGCACCCGCATTCTTTTACGAAATCTGCATGTTAAGCTCCCCTATACCTGCCTTTGAAATTTTCACATATAGTTCTTAACCACCCTTTATGTTCAATATATAAGTTAATAATACATTTTGAATAAACTATTGAAGAGAATGTATTGAAGTATGCTCTATATCAAGAACTAATGCACGAATCCGCATAACTTGTTAAATATTGGTTCTGATTATGTTTTGGTGTAACTTGCGCAACAGGTGGCGCTGCTATTCTTTATTTTTCCCGATTTCTGCAATAGCTCTATCTCAAGAACTAATGCATCAATTTCCATCTGACTTAGGATTCATTTAGACGTTAAAACAAGTTATTGCTGATTAGATGTTGGTGTTAATCCCGGAATAAGTGGTGTTGTTATGATGCTTTTTTCTAGGATCGATAGTCCTAGATCATGTCGATATTCATTTATCGATAGTCATATTCAAGAACTAATGCATGAAATTTCATGTCATTAGAATCCTCATGATGGGTATAGATTGCCATTTAGTTTTGCCTGTGTGATAGCGAATTTTAAGTATTAACTTGTATGAGATAGAAGAAAGTTTTGGGATTACCACATCCAAATACTGTAATGTTGTCAATATTTCTTTTTTTCTAGATTTTAATTCATTTTGTATGGAATCCGTACGTGGAAAGATATTCACTGATACATACACTTGGGACGCCTAATAAGGAAAACAAATGCAATTAAAACAAACTTACGAAAAACAATTCTAGGAAAACAAATTATATGGAAAGAAAAATTACGAAAGACTTTCAGAAGTGGGAGAGCTTATATTGCTTTAAATTCATATTTCACGAGCACGTACAGTCGCAAATGTGTGAGTACTTTTAATTATAATTTTTGTTTTCATTTTTATATATAGTCGATTTGGTGAAATTACGTTGTCGTTTTATTTACGTTTCACCCCTTCAGGGGTTAAGTACATCTGCTGTAAAAATATTAAAATGATTGAATGACACCAGTATTTATGAAAAATCATAAGAAAGTAAGTAAAAGCTTTTCTTCGCGTACATCATCTTCGCATATCGCATATTACATAAAGTTAATTCATAAATTCTGATGCCATTGTGCCACTTGTGAATTAAAATTATTTGGTATATATAATACACCGGTGCCTTTCAAGGGGTTAATATAAAAACACACATTTAGACGTTTTTTGCCAATTGAGAAAGTAACAGAAGAGTAGAATCTAAATTCAATTAAAATTCAACTTTAAGAATTATAGTAATTTTCATTTATAATAAAATTTCTATTTCATTTTAGAAAAAAAATAATTACACAGTAATTTTCAATATTGAAACCTTTTTTTCCAGTTGTAAAAGTGTTTATTAGTCTCCGAATTGCTAGTTCTTTGAGACAAAAATTAAAGTTCCTAAAAATTAACGTTACTTTACATAACTCAGCCGTAAAATGAAGCAGGCGCATCATTGTACCGTTAAATACCAAAAATTACTACTGCTTTTTTTAAACTTCAAAGAATCGCACATTTTGAATTTTTACACTGCAGTTTGTATGAAAACCTCATCTCAATTTATACTTGAGATATTAATCTTTTTGTAGATTCAATGCCGTTTTTGTAACAGTGGCAACTGAAACACTCCATTTCTGTAGAAAGAAAAGGGAAATAGTAGATTACTATATCTTTTTGTTGTCATTTTCTCATAACGACTGAAAGAAAAATTGTAATTAAAATGCGTGCTATTTTTAAATATATATATATATATATATATATATATATATATATAAATGAATGATTTCTGATAAAAGACTGAGCTATTTATAAACTAAATTTAATTTTAAGTATTCACATTAATGTCATAAACAAATGAAGGCGTATGAATCACCAGATAGCCGATTTTTTTTGTCAAGTTTACGAAATTGCTTTTTGCTGTATTTGTGTATTATTCGGCGATATTGACGTCCTGTTGATACTTTTCTATAGATGTTGTTTAAAAATAGGTCGTAAATGGGGAATACTTCAGCTAATACAAATGACGTCATTTTATATAAAATAAAAGCGTGTATTTTATGTCTTAAAACTAAAATAAGTTTATAGAAGTGCATCCTTTTTACTCCAGCGGCATTGAAATTCTTCACAGGAAAATAAGTCAAATGATATTTCACTTTTTAAAATCGCCCAATTGAAATCTTGGAATCACACACTGATAAAATGCAAAATTTTACAAAATATTAGAGCATTTTTATAGAACATCAGTGACTATTAGGTTAAAATAATATTTGTTTGAGAGATAGACTGACCAATATAAATTGCATATTGAATTGTAACTGATTTTGTAGGTTTATTATACATTAATGAATGATTTCTTTCTTAAACATTTTCTTCGTCAAATTTCGACGGTTTCTACCTTGTAATAATAATTTTTTCGTTTGCCTCGTCGCGGTCGACACTAAATTCTGAAAAATGCAGAATTCTTGTTTCGTGCTTGTTTAATTATTCATTTTATTTGTAAATTTAAATGATAAAACTTATATCACAAATGTACATCAATACGATGTAAGGTATAATAAAAATAGATTTTTTCCTGAATTTGTGCAGGATGGAAACTTTTCATATTAATGATATTTTTCAGAAACCATATGACCTGAAAAACACTACTTACTTCATTAGAATCAGATGACTTGTTGTTCTGTGGTATTTGAAAGAACAACTGTATTTTTTAGCATTAAAATGCTTTTCTTTTTCAATATTTTCAATTTGCATTTAAAATTTACGTTTTGTGATAGCTGTTTCCCGTATTATAAGAACTATGAACTTACTTCGGGCTGTTTTTCTGATTCTTAAATCTTCCGATGTTAGATATTGAATTTTTGAAGATAAGTTGTTGAAAGTTTCGTGAATATTCATGAATAGAGATCGATATTCAAGAATCTCAGGTGAATCAATAAAGTTATTTTGCACTGAAAATATTTTTGTGGTAGCTGGATTTGAAATAGGAGATCTTAAATGAAGGCTTGCTTTGTAAGCATACCTTTATTTCATAATAATTCGAGTAATGTTTGAAGGTAATTTCTGAAAAAATATTATTACTATGCTGTAAAAAAAATGAGTTACTGTTACGCGAAAATAATTTAATGTAGTCTTAAGTATGTACTCCCCATTCATTGAAGGTTTATTTATTATATTATTTTCTTTAAATATTTTGTCTTTAACATTATTATTAATTTATTATTATTATTATTATTATTATTATTATTATTTTATATTAATCTATATTAATATTATAAAGCGTTGATGTATGTTTGTTTGTTTGTTTATTAGTAGAGGGTAATGTCTAGAACTACGGCGACGATTTTAAAAGTTATGGTAGCAAATTGATGGTGACAGTCCCTGTTCGAATATAACTAATATTTATGACGATGCCACCATCCCTACAGGGGTGCAGGAACAAAAAACGTTGTAAAAATGCATTTTTTGTATTACCGAGGGGCCAAGAAACTTGGAATTTGGCATGGTAGTTATTTTTAAGAAATAAATGCTCTCTAAGAACAATTTCTACAAAATTCGAAATTTAAAAGAGGTGAAAATGCACAAATAGTGTTCTAAAAAGTTCTTCATTACAATTTTTGTGCAATATATATAAAAAAAAAATACGGAACTGATTTCAAAATTAATGGTTTCAAATTGATGGTGCCAGTCCTTGCTCCTACATAGGCTACATTTTATTTCGGTGCCACTAACACTTGGGTGGAACACTTGTTGCGGAAGCAAAAAAAGATCTAAATTGCGATTTTTGTGATGCTAGTAGAAACTTGAGATTTAGCGGCGTAATTGTGTCTGCAATGTAAATGCTCTCAGAACAGTAGAAAAAAAAATCGAAATTTAAATGTGTTGAAAATGCGCGAAAAGAGTTGTAAAGCGTTCTAAATTACTAATTCTAATCAATATACGGAAATACCAAACCAATTTCAAAATTAATGGCTGGAAATTGCTGGTGCTAGTCTTTGCTCCAAAATAGGTTATATTTTATGTTGGTGCACTACCACCTGTGGTTTGCAGTAGCAAAAAACTTTCTAAATTGCAATTTTTGTGATATTGAAGGGTCTAAAATCTGAAGTTTAGCGTGGTAGTTAATTATAACGTGTAAATGCTCGGTAAGAACACTCGAAAGAAAAAATCGATATTTAAAACGGGTGAAAATTCATTAAAAGCGTTCTAAAAACGTTCAAAATTTCGATTTCTGTGCAATCGTTAACGATAGAAATTCGAAATTTGGAGAGGCAGATATTTATAAGGCATAAATGAACCATAAAAAGAATTTTAAAAAATCTAAATTCTAAAGGGTTGAAAAGGCGAGAAAAGCAGTCTAAAAACGTTCTAAATTACGATTTCTATGAAGTCTCAGGAGATACTAAACGAATTTCGAAAGTGATCACCTCAAATTTACTGTGATAGTCTTCCTCCGAAATAGATTAAGTTTTATGTCGGTGCTACTAGTACAAGGGTTTGCAGTAGCGAAATTCTTTCTATGATTGCAAGCTTTGTAATACTGAAAGGGCTATAAAATTGAAATTTTGCATGTTAGTTATTTACAAGATATAAACGCTTTCTAAGAACAGTTTATAAGAAATTTGATATTAAAAAATGCGAAATGACCAGAAAATTCTCTAAAAAGTACTAAATTTTATGACTATGGCGTTGTTACGGATATAAACTTGAAATTTGGTATGATAGTTATTTATAACATGTGCTCTCAGAGAATTGCTGAAAAAAAAATCGAACTTTAAAAGCTGAAACAATCAAAAACCGTTGTATTTTTTTTTGTTGTTGTTATGATTTATTTAATTTGAATTGTTAAAGCTAGAACATTAAAATTTGGCATGATAGATGCAAATGCACTCTGAGAACAGTTTCTAAAAAATTCGAAAATTAACGGGGTGAAATTACCGAAAAGCCTTTTTAAAACTTTCTAAATTAATATTTCTGTCGAATCTCAGGAAATACCAAACCGATTTCAAAATTGATATTTGCAAATTGATGGTGAAAATCCCTGTTCCATCATGGACTATATTTTAAGTTTGTGCCGCTGCCGCCATGGTGGTTGTAGAACATTTGACTAGAAGCTGGGAATATGGCATGATAATTACTTTTAAGATATAAATGCGTGCTAACAACGGTTTCCAAAATTTTCAAAACTGAAATGAGTGTAAGAGTTTTAAATAAATTCTAAATTATCATTCATTTAGAATAACTTTTAGTTCTTTTCATTAATTAAAGTATCATTTTTGATTAATGATGTATAATAATGAAGTTTATTCATGCAGTTGCTTAATTAGTCATTTTGAATTATCCGTACCCATAGCAGTGTAATTTCTACTAAACGAAATAGGCTTACAAATACCACTTGCATTATTCAAGTATTAAGCGAGTAACGTCACGGAATTTGCTAATCTTTAATATTATTATTACATTTAAAGAACAAAATCAACAAACTGTGCTTTATCTTTGAAATGTATTTTAGCTACTTTTAAATGAATTATTATGCTTTTAAAATATTACTTATTTTACAATACAATAACTGAAAATGTACAGATGGAAACATATATTTTCATTTTTCCTATTATAATAAAATGAATAATGAATTGCTTATATTTTATTTCAAGCTGCTTCGACTGCAGCAACAGGGGATCGGAAAATATCGATACAAAGATATAAAAAAAAGTTATATTTCTATAGAATAATAATATAATATATATTATTAATATATATTTCTATAGAATAAGAATATAAATAACTCATATCCAACATTTTTATGACGCTAAAATGCAAGTTAATTTTTTTAAATAAGCATGATTCCCTAGTTTAATTCCTATTTTATCGTGATATTCATATTTGTTTTTAAATCATTAAAATTTGTCAACAATTGAAAGCAATGGGCTATTTTAAAAAATCTTAAAAAAATAATTTCGCTGCAAACTGGAATATGCATTGAATTTTAGAACTGGGGATGCGATATGATCAATTTTTTTGAACAAAATATGAAGTACTAAATATAATGTCTTTTGAGAGCGTTCTAAAAATACAATACAAAATAATTAAATCCGAGAAATCGTGCATATTTTTATGCACATTATTTCAAATTGTTTACCAGTTATTTGCATATTAATACATAAAAAAAGAATACATTATAATAAACATGTCTTAAAAATGCAAACTAAAAAATGCCTTTTTAAGAATACTATACGTAGCAAAACATAAATTATTTCAAATTTTGAAATGTAAAGAAGAATAAAGTTTTATGAATACATTTAGGCTTTTTGGTTACAATAACTAACAAAAACAATATTTAGAGTTTTAAAGTGACAAATGAAAGGAGAAAAATCCATACATTTTTGTATTCAGAATATAAATATTTTAAATATTAAAATGCGAACTGTTTATTCCTAACACAATTCGTCATCCTTGATAGTAGTCAAACATCTCACACTTTATGTTTAAAAATGTAATCATAAATATGAAAATCTAGTGAAAGAAGGTGAGAAAATTCACTTAAAAAAATGCTTAGTTCTTATCGCATTAACAGCAGAAATTTCTTTTCATACATCTAACGTGCAAAATTAAAAAATATATTTTTTTTATCTTACATTTGCATAGCATTAAAATGATATTTCAATTACCGAAAATAAGAATTACAATTCACTATTTATATGCAGAAAAAATATTCTATTAAATGTAAAGTTAGAAGTCATACAAGTAGGTAACAAATTAGCTGAATGCATTGTTAAAGAAACGTTTCAAAATTTAATTAAATAATAATATTGTTCGTCAATTATATATATGTTTTATACAAAAATAGGCATACATAGAATTTTTTATATAAAGGAAAAATGCATAGCACATTTTATATAAGAAAAGATATATATATATATATCACTTTCAATAAAGTACATTCATTTGAATATATAATCATATGCGTATGATATATATGTATTTTATTCGTATTTGTATTGCATTGTAACAAGTAAAAAGGCTGTATTCATTCATAATTCTAAATATTTTGTGTATCACATTTACATGCTAATAAAAAGAATATACATTTATGTAAAAATATTAGAAAATGTTTCATATATTTAGATTAAAAAAAAAGAGTTTTCATGATTACATACTCGTATAATGTTTTTATGTATTCGAGAATCAATCATTATTATGGAAAATATTTCTTACATATATCATTGAAAAAAAAATCATGTAATGTCGATTTCAGAACATAACGCTAAATATTCAGGCATTGCGTTTCCAATAGTTTCTTTCATTGTTTTGAACCCATCTCGAAATGCATCTGAAAAAGGACATAAAAATATAAAAAATGCCGATAAAATAACCTTTTTTTTTTTTTTTTTTTTTTTTTTTTCTCAAAAAAGGAAAGAGAGTCTTGCAAAAAACCTATTCACAGAATGATTTTTGTTTGCATAAAATACCCTTTTTTAATGTTCTGGAATAAATTACAATTTGATGTTGTATTTCGAAATTTGGAATAGTAAACAGCCAATCAGCACTTAGTTTTTAAATGTTATTCCTATTTAAAATTATATTGCTAGGAATATCTGAGTTTTTTATACTATTTTAATGTGATGTCTAACAGAAAAAAGTCTAATTGAGAGTTTTCTATAATTCAGGAATTCTATCCCATAAAACCAACAATAACATTAATCTATCGACCCATTTCTTTATTTGGTAAATCAGTTAAAACTTTATCATCAATAAATTATACATAAACTCAAAACAGCATAAAACAGATTTTTTTTTTATGATCTGCAATTTTAGCTCAATAACATAATACATTTTATGATATTCAAAAGAATATATTTTGTAATTAAAAATTTATAATACTAAAACGTATAATAATGTTATTGTAACGTAATAAAAACGTACAACTCCTAATATTTTGATAAATATTATTT
Source organism: Maratus speciosus (assembly GCA_963932465.1). Lineage (NCBI taxonomy): Eukaryota > Metazoa > Arthropoda > Arachnida > Araneae > Salticidae > Maratus > Maratus speciosus. Next base: position 172,671,456 of record OZ010792.1, on the reverse strand, counting down.
GTTTTTATAATGTTTATTAAATAATTAATTTTTTATGTAATGTTTATTGAAATTGTTTTTGTGAGTTTAAGGGAAAAAAAAAGAGATTTGTTACTGAATTTATACGTCATGTGCTGTTTTAATTAAAAGCTTGTTATTATTAAGAAATGAAGTAGAAATATTTTATGATTACTTTATTTGAAACACTATTATCCTTGTTACAGAACTTTATCATTTTTCTCTTTACAACTTCAGTTTCCTTTCAATTTTCCATTTCCAAAACACTTATCTAATAATAAAAACATCACAATGAAGCATTCAGTTATGAATTCAGATTACAATCAAAGCTACAATGGAATTTCACCAAAGGCAGTATTTCATTTCCTACTCCTATTAAACGGCATTATCTTAATCGGTGAAGTGAAATTTAATAAGCGTTCTGAAAGCTTTAACATCTCCATGATTATTTGGAATGTTTATATTCCTCTAAGAGAATGGAATGAATTTATATGCTGTGCTTCTAATACCAGATACCATTGTTCATTAAATAAAACATTTTTTTTTCTAGTAAAGGAAATTTCAAAATAAAGAATTAAATCTAATATTTTAATCTATGTATATATGTAATGAAATTTTTATTATATAATTTCCTATAACATGTCATTCTTAACGGAATTCTTTAAAGAAAATAACAGTATTCAATATAAAAACTTACTAAATACTAATCAGAGTGCATATGTATAAAATCAATATTAAAATTAAAAAAAAAGGTATTTAAAATACACCCAACGTATCAAATTTTGTCTTTAACCCTTTATCTATTGACCATTATTATAAGTACCATTAAAATAACATTTTATAAAATTCATTTAGTACACCGATTAGTTGTAATACAGTTTAGAAGGAGTTATAGGTATATTACTTTATCTTGTTCCAAAAGCATTATTAATTACAGAAAAAAAAAATTAGAAGGGTAATGTCTTACGCCTCTGCATCATAATTCATTTTAAGTAAGATATACTTTTTATAGAATCACTAAAAGTTTGTTGTCCGGTTGATCTGTAATTTCGGATTCGTATATTTGTAGCTACTAAAAATCCAATTATGTTAAAAATTATACAGTTTAATGCCCATATTTGTAAGAAAATCACTTTCATAATGCAAAAATCTTTTTAATTAAGTAACGAAATCATTGCCAAATTTTACATATAAACGTGAAAATAAAGATAACAAGTTTACTAAACGGCGTATAAATTGTTGCAAAGTCTAAAAACTATACAAACATTAAAATACAGTTAAAATATTCAACGTTTCGTTCATCACCTGTGACCTTCATCAGGAAAGCGTTGTCGTAATGTCTTCTAAAAACAGAGTAAGACCGTCTTGAATCAAAAAGGTTCGTTATATATCCAGTCAAAAATCACTTTAACCAATTACAATCAAGAAAACGTGCAAGGGACTTTCTATCAGCCAAAAAATAAAATAAAATTTCAAATGATATAAATTATGGCGCCATCTATCAGGTGAAAAATGAATAAAAGTAAATCGAATGAACAATGTAGCATGCAGTGGCCACATCTACTGTCATGGCGATGCAAATAAATGCAGATATGAAAACGTAAGATACAAATTTTGCTAAAACCAAAAGTAGTAGTGCATACCTGACTTTGAAAAATACGAGATGAATAAAATGAGTTGCAAAAGATTATTTTAACATGTACATCCAAAGTTTAGGGATATTAAATGAGATGTTATCGTTACAAACTACCTCTTTTCTAAACATAATTTTTATTGATTCTTTCTGAAGCCCTTCTATAGCAGTATTACACGGAAATATTATCTTAGAATTATTAAAATCTATGTAACTACGAGGGTTGTTGAAATAAAATGTAGCATGCGCTGTTGACTGACGATATTGCACAATATGTATATCTTTTATATTCTTTCAAACGTCCCAGAAATTTTCTTTTCGTAGTTCCAATGTAAATCTTTCTTGCACCGCTTTCCAGAATAATAGGAATTTCATAAACACCGGCACGCTCATGCAAAGTTGTAGGGTATAAATTACTATTTAGCAAATTAGTATGGTAAGGAGGAGGAATAGCAACAAGTTGAACGTTAAATTCGCGAAAAATTTTCATTAACTTTTCAAAAATGACTGATACATATCTGAATCGACAATATGTTGGTTTTTGCTTGTTATTAGGTAAGCTGTGAGGGGGGAGACAATGTTGTTTGTGAATACTATTATAAATGTATTTAATGGGAAACCATGATGTATGGCAATTTGCTTGATAAAATTAAGCTCCTGCTTTAATTGTGTGTCAGAACATATTAAAAATGCCCCTTTTATAAGTGATTTAAATGCCGCAATACGATAATTAAAGGGTAAATTAGCATTGAAAGGGATAACAGTATTTTCTTTCATAGGTTTTCCATAAACTGTATGGTTCAACACCTGGCCATTGTGCTGTAAATGTACGTCCAGTAATGGCAAAGAAGAATTTTTCTCAATTTCTAAGTTGAATTTTATGTTATGATATAGATTATTAACATTACTGAGAAAATCTTCAAGATCCAAGCGACCATGGTTCAATAAAATGAAAATATCATCTACGTAGCGTACCCAAAATGTTGGTTTTTGTCAAAAGTATCAAAAATAAATTTCTCTATTGGTTTCAATTTATATTCTGCAAATAAACCAGAGACTGGAGAATCCATGGGAGCGTCTCTGGATTGCCTATAAAATTCTTTATTGAAGACATACAATTATACAAGACAACATATTTGTCGTTACCCTGATGAAGGTCACAGATGATTACCGAAACTTTTAATATTTTTACTGTATTTTAATATTTGTATAGTCGTTTAGACTTTGCAACAGTTTATACATCGTTTAGTAAACTTGTGATGTTTATTTTCCCGTTTATATGTAACTTTTACGGTGTAAATGTCCAGCTCTTTTATTATTGTGAAATTTTACCTATAAATTTTTAAACTAGAATACCTATAAATGTGTAAATCCATAATTACAGCACACTCCGGCTTGTACTTGTTTGAGTTATGCCTTAAAAACAATCTTCTGAGCAATCTGCTTTTAAACTATCAATGTTGAATTCAGGGTCTGGACCGCGTGGGCGTGAAATTCGGTGATTTATATCAATTTGAATACATTTGAGATAACGTAATGTCATTAAAATATTCCGCAACTGATTTTTCCCCATTGACTATAATGTAACGGAATTAGTTTGAGTGCTCCTATAAATGTACTATTAATCGCACATACTTCATATACAATTCCAAACATACTTGGTTACCCTAAATAAGGTTTACTAATTGCATGAAAACTCGAGCACATTTACGGGAGTTAGAACGTGGCCAGACGGCCAGACCGACAGACAAACTGAATGCATAAGCACTTTTCAACTTTTTTGGGAAGTATTAAAAAGGTAACAGACTATAATATCGATTAATAAATTATTTTGTGTATTTCTTCTAAGTTAATTTTTCACAATAATGTCTGTATGTATGAAATGGATATCTCAAACACAAGTTAAGTTATTGTCCTTCGATACATAGTGTAATAAAAATGTTTACTAATACACATTTAATGAGCAAGAATAACATGTAGTTTATAACTTCTTTCGTTTTAAAAATAATCAGCCTTTTTTGTCACAGGAACTCTTACACATACTAAATACATTCTTACAATAACTTTTTATAAAAATAAAGAACGACATAATGCGTACTAGTGAAATTTGTAAAACAATCAATATTAGTACAATAACTAAACATTGTTTTAATTCTGATATACAAAATTAAAAAAATAGAAATATATTTCAATTCATCAGACATAGATATATACTGCATAAATGCAAGCTGCTACAATTAAAAACGCAAACGTTTCGGGGTAAGCAAATTTCGCCGATTAATGAATTCTGTGCAGTTTCACCTGAATTCACAGCATTGCTATATATGATTCTTTATAATTTTTTGATTGTAACTGTTAGTAATTATTAACTGTAACCATGATATATAGTTTTCTGGTCATTTGGATGTTATTGTACTGATGAGGGGTTAAAACTTAACCCGAAAGGTTCACTTTTTTTAATTGTACATGTATTTACACTGGCCTCCAAAAGTTAAGGTACAGGGACTGGATGCTTTCGATTGCACACGTTTTGTCGAATATCTACAAAAATTATTGGTGAATTGTTCTTGAACTTCTAGGATGAAAAGAACATGTTTGATTTTATATTTATAGGTGAAGATTTAGTCGGGGGTACAATTAGGGGGCTAATAATAAATTTAATAATAAAATAATATTTGCGATCACCTATGTAACAGGAAAGGCTGGACATGGTTTGTCACTGTGGTAAATGACTAATTGAGTCCTGTTCAATGTTTGTATGCATTTGTGTAAGCATAGCACTCATATTCGTGAAGATGTTAACGTTTTTGTGAAAAATTCAAAAGGTTTTTTGTTTATAGCATACAGAGTTTTCAACCAAATTTAACGCAACTTTCCAAAAACTTGACAAAGAGCAGTAGAAACATTATACTGCAATTAAAACATGAATATATTGAATATTTGATGAGATATGGGCATTTGTATGAGATAATTTTTAACTGCTTTTGCGCGGAAGATTTCAAATTTTTTATTTCATAATTTGGTAGTAAGCTATTTAGGTCAACTTATATAATAAGTCCAATCAAATATCGCGAAAATTCACAAAGATAGGGTCGATATAGTGAGTTTCTTCCTAAAAATAGCTTTATTATAAGGGATTTTTTACAACTTTTCAATCAGCTCGCTATATCTTTCTAAGTTTTCACAATATTTGATTGAACTTTTTTTTGAAGTTGCCGCAAAATACTGACTACCAAATTATGAAATAAAAATTTTGAAATCTTCCGCGCATGCGCAGATAAAAATTATCTCTTAAAAATGCCCATATATCATCAAATATTCAATATATTCATGTTTTAATTGCAGTATAATGTTTCTACTACTCTTTGTCAGGTTTTTGGAAAGTTGTGTTAAATTTGGTTGAAAACTCTGTATGCTATAAACAATAACCTTTTGAATTTTTCAGAAAAACGTTAACATCTTCACGAATATGAGTGCTATGCTTACACAAATGCACACAAACATTGAACAGGACCCAAATAGTCATTTAAAGCAGTGACAAACCATTTTCAGCATTTTCTGTTGCATAGCTGGTCACAAATATTATTTTATTATTAAATTTATTATTAGCCCCCCTAATTGTCTGCCCGAGTAAATCTTCACCAAGAAATATGAAAACAAACATGTTCTTTTCATCCCAGAAGTTCAAGAACAATTCGCCAATAATTTTTGTAGATATTCGACAAAACGTGTGCAACCGAAAGCATCCAGTCCCTGTACCTTAACTTTTGGAGTCCAGTGTATGTAATTTTTACTTGTAAATCTGATGAATTGTAATATATTTCTAATTTTTCAATAAATATTATTATCTAATAAATCTATTAAGAATCGATCTTTTACTCTGTAAATTCTAATATACTGAGAATTATTTGATGGAAAACGAATAACTTAATTTTTACTCTCTCTCTAAAAAAAAAAAAAAAAAAGGGAAACTTTTTGTACAGTATTTTTAAAATATTTATACATTTCTTGAATTCTGTTATTGAAAATCTTCGATATCTAATGCTCGTTTGAGAGATTTTTAGAATTTTTCATGCGTGTTTTTACAGGCAACTGAACAAGCATTTCAAAGAAATAAACAAATGAAAAGAAAAAAAAAATCTGAAGGTACAAGAATTTGAGCAAAACAAAATAGGAAAAGCATAGAACTTTGAATTAAAAAAAAATGTTGAGTAGGTATTTTTAGTCAAATTATGTTCTTAAAATAAAACTTTATTGATTTTTTATAGTGTTTGTAACGAATATTTCTTAGACAATGTTTAATGCTGTAAAAGTCGCGAAAAAACTATTAATTTATTACTACCTTTTTTTTTCTTACGCCTATTTCAATGTGCATTTCTATAATACTTTAAGACAAAATTATAAAATACGTTAAACTTATACATTTTTCAATTCGCAATTTTATTTTCGTATAATACAAAACAAAAATAGTTTATAAAATGTGAGTTTATAAAAGAATTAGTCCGTTATGTAAAGTAAAATGTGATAAACTTAATATTATAGAACATTCCGAACTTTAACGGTATAAAAAAGTAATTTTTACATTATCTGTGTTAGGTGCTAATGACCGCTTTCGACATTAAATGGCAAAATGGACAACATAACTTCCACATACATTTGAGAATATAGAATAAAAAATACACAATATACACAAAATACACACAATATATGCATATTACAAAACACAATATATCATGTACAAAAAAATACAAACAATATATACACCATATACACAGTATTACACACAATATATAATGAAACCTCCATAAAAGAACACTCCCAACGACAGTTACAAGTAAATCACTACTATTTTAAAAACACATTTTTCAGAACACTTACATATTTGCTTGCTTTCACTTCTGAATAGCTGGCATGATAGAATAATGATGAGAGAGCTCGAGGTAACCGCAATGCAGAAGTTTCACTTTACCGTTCTATTTCTCATAAAAATAGCATTTCAAGGTTTCACTGTTAATCTCGCTCCTCTGCTTGTCTCTTAGCCAGATATCGTTCTCGGAATCTGTATAAGTTACAAACTCAAACTTTTGCATATTTATAGCTGAATACTTTCTATTAAATGATAAATCATAATTTTTTTAAGAAGTATTATATTATTTTAATGAAATGAATTTATTTAATGATATCCGACTACATCTGCGATTTAGATTTCAAAACAGAACCTTAATTTAAGTCATTTTCACGTAGGGTAGATAGCCCTGTGATATCTACCCTACTAGCTATTCAAAAGGTTCCTGGTTCGAAGTTAGGCATCGGAGTTTGAAATTTTCCCACAAAATGGGTTTTGTTATCTAGCAGATTAAATTTTATAGATTTTCGATTGGCATTTTAGCTTTTTTAGACGCATATAATCGTGTTTTTGCTACGTTAAAATCACATCGGAATTTTCAACAAATAAATTTCAAAGTAAATAAAAGCAATCTCATACCTTTTTTCCCGAAATTATTAAAAGTAAAATTTAGTTAAAAGTTTCATGTGTATATCTTGCTTAAAATTATCCCCACCGTATCTTAAAGGATTATGGCCAAAAGTTGATATTTTCATTTTTTTTCCCCTCGAAATAAATGTCATTGTCCGATGGATTTAATTAAAAGAACTCCATCCACCCTTTTTTTTTTTACTAAAATTAAATCATGTAACTAGATAAACTTTTCAGATATACAAATATATGCTGTTAAAATTTAATGAAAAACAGTTGCTGAATATTTTTAATTTGACTATAAAAATAGCTAGCTTTTAAGCATTATGCACGGAGTAAGAGCTATTGATAAGAAACTTATACGCATTACTCGCCGAAAACGCAAGCGATATTTTCGTAAATACAGAGAATGCTGTAATTCGTGGGTGGCCATTCTTTTAGTAGAATATCATATGATTCTATGCATATGATTATATGCGTATGTCAGAAGTAAAAAATATTTTATTTTATTCATTTATTTTTCCTTACTGATATCACAATGCATAAATTAAGATGGGGTATAAGTTCTTTGTTCCTAGATGCAAAACAGGTTACATCCCTTGGCGTAAAACAAAACGAGGTGAAAAGTAAGTTGAGTTTGTTCCGTGCTCACACCTCCTGCCTCACCATTTCTAGAATAATTAAGGTTCAACAGTTAAATTTCTTGAAACTGCTTCATATATTACTTGCAACAAATAGTAATACAAATAGGAAAGAAATGAAATTGTTGGTTGAATATTTTAAATACCAAATAAAATGATTTCAATAGAAAACTGCAGAACCAACGTTTAAGGTTCCTGATCCGAAGATTTACTAGTTTCATTTCCACATAATTTTGATTAATATTTAGAGGTTGTTTTTTTGTGTGTGTGTGTGCAGAGTTGTTTTGTCAGAGAATAATAAAATATTTAAGAATGAAAATAATAGATTTTGAACAATTTGCGTTGTTTAAAATAATTGCCTGTATTTGAAGGGGGAGAACTTGAGCACCGTGATTCCTTCCTCTGCTTCTTTGTCTGTTTAGTTGATTGCCAGATTATTAAATATGAAAGACATAGTTTTTTTCTACTTTCTTATATCTTTACAAAAGGAAAGTACTGGATCGTGAAACTTTTCGAATTCCAGTTTTCGACAGATTTACAGGTTTTAGAGATCAAAGACCCCAAAAATCATGTTTTTACAAAATGTCTGTCTGTCTGTATATGACACAAATTTTATGGGAGTTCTATCTTAAGAACTAAGGCATGGAATTTAATAAAAAAATTATATGCAGTTGGTCTCTGATATAGATTGGGACTGATTAATTTTTGGTGCAAATCGCTCAACAGGTGGCACTGCTAACTGCATTTTTACGATTTCCGAAATGGCTCTATCTCAAGAACTAATGCATTGATTTTCATCAATATTCAGATTCAGTTAGCCCTTGATATGAGTTGGTGTGTACTACTCGTTGGTTGTAACTCGTTGGTTGAGGGTTATATCTCCCGACAGGTGGCGCTGCTATATTTAAAAAAAATTCTTGCATGAGGGTTATATATGATGTCAAGAATATGTTTACTGTGATTCTTGATTTTAGTTCGGACAACAAACAATAGATGACGCTACGAGCAAATGCCGCTAAATGCAAGCCCGAACTTCTGTACTTGGGGACCCGAGCAATACATTTTATTTTCTTTTTTTTTTCCCTATGGGAGAGGAGATAGCCCAAAAAATCGATCCTATATTTAGTACCTAATGCTTGCAGTGCCATCTAGCAATGCTGTTTGTAACTAAAACTAGAAATCGCAGTCTAAAATTTCTGACATCTTGCATAACCCTCCTGCAAAAAAAGTTTGTCCATTTGCAGGTTATTGAATTTTAAAATCAGTCAATCTTTTTAGGACATCCGGTATATAAACATTAAAAAGCAAGGATAGTAGAAAAACCTAAAATTTCATTTAATGAAACAAAAATTAATTTTCCATTTTAAAAGAATTTAGTAGAAAAAAATACTTACACAGAGAAGAAAAAAAACATAAAATTTCAAATAAAAATAAATTGTGTGCTATTTCTTACCTGAGATTAGTTGATGTATTGTACGGTGTGGCAATATAGCGCCGTATGCACCTAATATGACCAAAAAAAAAAAAAATACGAAATGAAATGCTGTTTATGTGTACCCTAATTATAATATATATACATATATATATATTTGAAATGGGTTGACAAGACGCATCACAATTGAAGAGCTAAGTGGAAGAACGTGTTAAGTAGCAAAAATTATATTTAAAGAAATTTGAAGTGAAAGTTTTTGCTGTAAATTTTAATGATTTATTTTCTATTTGATACAATGTGTTTAAAATATTAACAGGTATGGTACTAAACTCTCTCAGAAAAACTTATTCATATTAATTTTCAAATATTAAAAATTATTAATATTACTGACATTATTAAATATTAAAATATTAAATATTAATGAATAATGTCTTAAATCTTCAAGACTAAATGGAATCTTAGTATTTTAGCTTCACCATGTGATAGGATACCTCATAACGCTTTCATCCAGAAGATTAAAAAAAAAAAAAAAAAAAAAAGAAAGAAAAAAAAAAGAAAAGAAAATGTAGCATAACATGTTCATCCACTCAGCTCTTCAATTATCTCCTGTATATTTCAGTTGTCATTTAACATACATATCGGCAGAGACAACATAATGATGTCCTAAAATCCCTTCATTACATTTATTGCAAATAAAAGCAAATTATTTTCGCTTTTGACATGTTATAAATTAGTTTCATTTCTTAAATCTAAACTCTCTTTTTAAATTGATCATTTTTTTTATTTACACTATTAAATGCTACATTCTAATAACGTATATTTACTTTTTCAAAAAACAGAGAGTTTATTTCGCTATTGACACATTAAAAATGAGTTTCCTTTCATATATGTAAGCTCATTTATCAAATGCATCATTGTTTTATAATCTGACTTTGTTCAATGCTACATTGTAATAACTTACAATCACTATCAAAATTAATATGGAGACATTTTTTGTTCCATATGAAATTATTTCTCTATTTCTTTATTATTTCGTCAGTTAAAATTAGCCATTCATCAAATAATTTTCAAGACCCGTTTTATGAGGTAAAAACTCAATCCTGTGATATTTCAAAATCATTTATTTTATTGATATTAAAGCATTTTATTACGAAAGTTCTTCAAATATCTATAATAACTATTTAAATAATGATTCTCAATGTCAAACACATTTTGGAAAAGATGTCTTTTAACGGAACTATTGATTTTATTTTTAAGAAATAAAGGAAATCTTCCAACGCAGAATAATGGAAGTAATTCCACAAAATTAAATTGAATTGGAATATTTCGAAATTCTACATGGATTTAACGGTAATATCAAAACTATAACATTTTTTGGTAACAAGATTTTACATTAAGTATTTCGATTTCATAGAATTTAATTTAATTATTTATTAGTTAACACGTAATTGAAATACGAATTTTCTAACAAATTATGCATTACGTATATACTAATAATAACAAGTTTCGCTCTGTGTCTGTGTGTGTGTGTGTGCGATGGCTAGGAAAATCTACGGCACGTACAACGCTGAAACTTTGGTTGAGCGTAATGCAAGACCTGGTGAACCTGGGACTCAGAATTTTAAATTTCTAATAATTAGCGAAGTTATAAATTAATAGCTTATGGAGAACGTATTATTTTCCCTGAAGATTAGAAGCACGACCGCGCATGCTCAGTTCGCTGCAATTTATCTCTGATCTGAAAATAATACACGTGCTCTCATTTGAAATAGCAGTTGATGGAATTTTCTAATTTTCACTAATTTTGGTAAATTAAGAAAGCTGTTTGAGGTATCACTTTTAAACTATGTATACATATGTAGATAATTTTTAGGCATCGGAATATGTATTTTTTGTAAAAATTGGTCAGTATTTTTCTTTATTTTGGCAGAAAAATGACGAGACAATTAAAAAATGAACCAGACAGTGATCGGCATTTATAAAAAATTGAACTAAATAAAGGTCTTCTTTCTGCCGATCCATCTATTTACTTTCCGAAAAATAAATAAAATAATGATGGAATATTAAAATGACTTTGAAAGTCGTTAAACATATGTATGTAAAACTTGAAGGTGACAACCGAGGAAGTATAATGTGGGAGGCTCAGATACAGAGCAATTCAAAATTTAAAAGTTTTACCGAACTATTGACTATTTTGGCCCTTAGTTACCTCAGAATGTTATATCGCCAATTCTAGAAAATTTGATCTAAAAGATGAATTACGTAGGGGAGTGGGTCTCCAACAATTTTTTTTTAAATCATAGATTTTTAAACTATAAATATCGTTATTTTAGACCGAACGTTCACTCTCTCATACATATTTTGTATAACATTAAAAGAAATTTCAATTAGGGGTGATGTCCTGGTGTTAGGAAGTTGGCCCGCTGGTGGAGAACTTTTCTAACATTTTTCGGCTCCTTCATGAGATATACCATAGGGCAGTATATTATCAACTCTTAAATATTATGTATCTCCCATCACAAATCCCTCATTTTTTCCAGGGACCATTTTTCTAAATTTTTCAGACCCCCTCATGTGATATAGGATTAAACAGCCTTTTAACAACTCTTTCATATTATGATCCTCCTCTCTTCCGTTCCCCAAATGTGCCTCCCAGGGGGACTTTTCTAAAGTTTTGCAACGCACCTCTTGTAATATATAATTTGACCGCTCTATGGCTTCATATTATCCATGTCCCCAATTTTCTCACTGGGGGCACTTTTCTAAAATTATACCGATCATCCCATGTGATAAATCATTGGACAGCCCTTTGATCACTTTTTCATATTATGAAAATCTCGTCCCCTTCCCCCAATTTTCAACCGGGAAAATTTTCTAACTTTTCTCGACCATTTCATTTGGTATATCATTGTGCACCCTCCTAGCACTCTTTCATATAATGTTCCCCTCCCTCAATTCGCCCTCTGGAATTTTTTTAACTTTTACATACTTGAGACCCCTTCCACTCGACTAATGTATCTACGGATAAGTTAAAAACAGAATTTCGTTTGGATATAGATTGTTCAGAAAAGAGTCCTCATGACAGTGGAAATTGGAACTAGAATATTTTACAAAGCATGTGCAGCACGCCAGCTATAGGGTGCAGCAGTCAGTAAGAACCTGTGCCGAATATTCGAACAGAACATATTGCACCGGTTTCGTTTAGGTTGTAGCTAATTTACGGTTAGATTACAGTAAGGCTACGGTTACGTTACAGTAAAGTTACCGTTTGATTACAGTAGGGTTACTGTTAGGTTACTTTTAATTAACATTTAGGTGAAAGTCGGATTACTGTTAGTTTTAGGTCACAGTTACGCTTAATTAGTCAAGTTAATTAACGGTAATAGTTATGGTATATTTAGGTTACGGTTAGGTTCTAACCCTGGTAATGAAAGGTGGAACTAATGGTTTTTGGTACGCGTTCTAAACACGTGTACAAAACTGTGCCGGAGGCAGAGGAGACACGTTACGGAGATTTGCTCGGAAGGTATTTTGTTTATAACGGAGTACGGTCCCTGATGGTAGAAGATGAAACTAAAAGATTTAGCAGCAGCACGCCTACTATACGTTGATGCCGACAGCGGGGAAACGTGCCAGCTCATCGAATAGAACGTATTGCGTCCCCTGGAAATGAGAGGTGGAACTAAAATATTTTGCAGCACACTATGCCTGCTATACGGTACAAGAGACAGAAGGGAATTGAGCCGGAGGTTCGTTTTTTGAGTGGAATTTTCAGCTTAAATCGATGCCTCGATGTAATTAGATACCAATTTAAGGTTCAATTAAAGTTATTATTACTGGCCCAGTCAACGACGGTCGGATTAGCTAGTATATAAATATTTTCAAAAAATTAAAAAAATGAATCATCTACCAAAATACAAATTTTGAGGATGTTAATTATGATATGTCAATTAGTTACGTTAACTGATTTAAAATGATCAAAATTAGTGCTTTCAAATTCGCTTTTCAAAAGAATGTACACCTTGATGCACATAGAAATGCTTTGTTTATAATATAAATTTTATTATTAATAGAATATGCGTGTGAATAAATTAACTGTGGACTTTTAGTTACAGTAAAATCTAAATAATTCTTAGGACTGTTACTTTCTAAAGAACGAATTACTTTTAAATTGCTTATAAAAATATTTAAAGAACGCACGTAATCAAAACGGAATTATTGCATTTTTTTTATCATATTAATGATTTACTTGACACTTCGCTATAGTCCGCAAATGGCAACGTCTCACCTGCATTAAAAATTTCAAAAAGAGAAATTAATTTCATTAATGGCACACATTTTCGTGTTATTTAATATTTTCATATTTGTGGTATAGTCTCGAAAAAAAAAATACCTCATGTGTTGTACAAAAAAACCGGGTCTTGATGCAATGTGTTACAAAACAAATAACACTAAAGTTATTAAATCACGAAATATTTTCTAACAAATACGAATAGAACTCGAATGGGAATATCCTTCTGAACGAATGTTTTCGTTAGTACAACTTAATATAAGCAAAAATCGGTAGAAAAACATAAATGGAAATAAATGATAGTACACAAAAATGGATTTATATTGCAAAAAGTTTTGAATTACTATAACGTTAAGTAACGAACATTCCTATATCTTATAAATAGATACTGTTTTGACTCCGTGGCAGTACAATCCTGTGGATGTATGGCCTACGTGTGTCTAATACGCTATTTCTGACCTTAGGTCCTGGCGTTCAGATGGTCAGACTAAAGCGACATTCCCAGTGGTTTCCCCAAGCAATCCCGAAGCTCCCCAAGATCCCCAAGATCCAAAATTAATCTTAGTACCTATTCTTTCAACCGAGAAAGCATGACAGGTTCAGTGAAATTTCGTCAGACCGAAGTCGAACTCTGGACCTGCAGCGTGGTAGCGCATCACGTGATCAATCAGCTACTGGGCAGAGTATTACATAAAATTTCTTACAGTAAGACATTTGCAAACGTTTTGAAAAGTATATTGAGGTAATTGGAAAATAATTGGAAGAAGCCATTATCCAAAACTGAAAATAATTATATGCATTTGCTTGCAATAAGCAAAAGTAATTTAAATTTCATGATCAGTTCCTGATTCCATTCATGTCAGAAGGTTATTTATTAATTATACTTCAAGGTTTCTTTTAAGATGGTATTCTCATTTGGAAGGAAGTAATTCATTACTTGTAGAGTAATTAAAAGCTGTATAATACGACATTGCATCATAAAAACGTTACATTTAATATTCAAAGAGTGCAGTATAAATTTTATGTACAGTAAATGAAATTTAATAAACTTTTCAATATATCAAAAAATTATAAAACTAATATTTTTTAAGGTTTTTTTTTTTTTTTTTTTTTTTTTTTTTCGTAGACAGTTACATGAACTTTCTCTTGAATATTGTATCAGGTTAAACAAATTATTATTATTATTTATTTTTTTATTTTTAAGATTAAAACTTCGGCTTTAGAATTCGTGGAAGTTTTATTTACATCTATCTTTACATATTTTTTTTTTTTTTTACTACTCTCAATCTCCACGTATCTCAAATTCAAGATAATCATGAATTCAAATTTACATTGTAGCAAAAAAAAAAAAAAAAAAAAAAAAAAAAAAAAATATATATATATATATATATAATAATTATAGTTCTTATTTGGTTTGGTTAAGTTAATTTTGTGCTTCAATTAAAGTTTACAGTTTGTGGTAATGCTTGAAATAACTATTGGAATTTTTTAACTATATATATATATATATATATATTTAAAGGTGAACGAAAAACATTCAATTTACTCTTATGTTACGCTTGCTGTTTCCAACCAAGAAACTAACAAAATATTTAAAGATAATGCCATTTGAATAAAAAAAGTGAACTATTAAATATGTACGAAATAAAGTGTAAAATATACATTCGATAATTTATTGTATTGTATATCTTTATAAATTATATTTGGTTTAGAGTAATAGTCTTTTAGACAAGATAGGATTTTCTGCAAAAACATTATTCCATTTTAAAAATACATATTTATTATTTTATCATTTTTTAAAGAAAAGCATTATTTAATAATTTCGATGCTTTTATTCTTTGGTTTATTCACGTTAAACAGTTTTATTGCGTGCAATATACCAAATTCGCAAATTTTTATACATAAGTAAGCCCTTTTGAAAAATAGTATATTTTTGTTTTTAAAAGTGCTCTTTGTATTCAATATTTCCAATTTGCATTACCTATTTTGCTAGAGAAATTTTCTAAGTGATTTTATAGCTGTTCTCCTGACTCCTAAGTCTTTCGTTTTTACATATGAACTCTTTAAAGATAAGCAGTTGAATTTTCGGAATAGAAAAAAAAATCTTTGAATACAAAAATTCTGAATATTTATGAAAATAAATCCATATTCAAGAATTTCCGAAGAATCAATAAAATACTTTTACAGAAATTATTTGTGAGGTTATTTTCGATTTAGGATCGATATTTATAAATAAACGCTGTTTTTGAAGGCAGACGTTTATTCTATAATATGTCGATGGCATTTTATTGCACTTGATATAAATAAATGTTAGTTTCAGGACAAAAAATATTAGCGGCTACATGGAAATCAATTTATGTATATCAATTGTGATTGTTTCAAATAATTCAGAATAGTTTAAACTAATATGATGTGTGTATATTATAAGAACAAGTGAATGACTGTATATTTTTGCTGATTTTTTTAGAGAATTTTTCCTTGTTGTATGAAGCAAGAGATGCATAAAGAGTTTATGATATTTCTTGCTTTTTTCAGATACGAAGAATCATATTTTTCAGAGAATGTAACGTATATTAACTATGCTTAGTTTCGTCTTACAGAAAACTGTTCTATAACATTATTTTACAACTATTTTATCTATAGTCTTCTTTTACTTCGATTTAAATCATTATTGAAATATTTACTCTAAAGCATTTATTATTCCATCATTAAATCAATCCTTAACAACAACAACAACAACAAAAATCTCTGCGCGGGCGAACATGATTGTTTTATTCTCCATATTTGTATAGCTATACATCTAATCATCGGTTAGTCAAAACAGAATTTAAATTTATATACACTGAAATCCTAGTTTACTGATGCCTGCGAAAAGGTTTGTTTTTTATAATAAAAATAAATTTCCTGATATTAGAATTGATATTATTTAATAAGATGTTTACAGACACATGCATATCAAAATGAAATAAAATGCCACATGAATGCAAACATTCACGCCTAATGAAAGCCCAATTTATTTATTTATTTTTGTTATTGTTCATACAAATTGTAATATATACAGAGAATACACATTATACATCTGTTTTTAAAATGTTATACACAATTCACAGAATCATTAATTTGCTGAATTACTTTTAGAGGACATTTATGTAGCAAGATAATGTCTGGAAAGTAACCATAAGAACCCCTGAAGCAACTATAAGAGCACCTCAATAACTTTATACCGCTCATTGTGGCAGTTGCTGTTAGATTTTTTTTCTTCTTTGTACGTGAGTAACAATTTAAGAATAAGCAGTTTATTCTTCACCAGTGTTATAGCGATCAATATACAAAGTAAAAAAATTGGAAATATTAAATAAACATAAGACCTTAAAAATGCCCTTAAGTAATTTAACTAAAATTTCTGAATTGAATACGTAGTGTAATAATAAACAGTTTATTCTTCACCAGTGTTATAGCGATCAATATACAAAGTAAAAAAAATGGAAATATTAAATAAACATAAGACCTTAAAAATGCCCTTAAATAATTTAACTAAAATTTCTGAATTGAATACGTAGTGTAATAATAAACAGTTTATTCTTCACCAGTGTCATAGCGATCAATATACAAAGTAAAAAAAAATAGAAACATTAAATAAACATAACAACTTGAAAATGCCCTTAAGTAATTTAACTAAAATTTCTGAATTGAATACGTAGATTTAGACACTAGTGGGCTTACCACGGTAATCTCAAAACCAAGTAAATATTTATAGACTAGTGGACTTACCACGGTTATGTCCAAACATATTAGCAGCGATTGAATTTGTTAAATTCTTTATTAATGTGCAATTTAATTTCTTATCTTTAAAGAAGTATTTAATAGGAATTCAAAAATCAAATAATATTAAAAAGTAATAAAACAAAGTATAACACTATTCAATTATGCACTAAAAACTTAAAATGTTTAACTATTTACACTGAATAATAATAAAAAAATGCAAACTTGATTGGATGTTTACTAACTCGGTATGATTTTTTTTTATATGCAGCAAACTTATGAATGAATAAAAATAGTAAAAATAAAACAAACACATAACTCAAATAAGAAAATATTTACAGTAGTAATACATTAAATAATTTTAATTTCCTAAACTGAAAAACATTTTCAATATCTTAAAATTATGAATAAGAATATACTTTAGTAAACAAAATAAAAACAAATTTCAATTATAAGTAAAATAAAATAAATTTTCTTACGTAAAAACAGTAAAACACCTAATTTTCTGAAGTAGTCTTTTCATCTTCATATAAAATATAAAAATTAAACATACCACTTGTTTGAAATTCTTGCATTAATCCAATTGCAAACACATATCATAAAAAATAAAAAAATAGCTAGATGTATTTAATATATGCAAAAAGATAATACATTTCCTTTGTTTAAAATTTTTTTAAATACAAGTGGGCAAGCGCAATAAAATAAATCACAAAAAATTCGCGCCTTCTTCTTTCCAAAGAACATGTCTTTCAGAATATGGTCATAAAAAGTACTATCGTCTTTTGAAGAAAAAAGATAATTCATTTTGGTATTCTCCGAGGGTTGCAAAACAGTTTTGGCTTCATTTTTGTTTATGGCTCTTGATAAAAAGCAGAACAGAACTGGAACCACAGTTTAGAGAAAGATGTTATTCACTGTTTAGCAACATAGATTTATTTCACTGTTCACCATAAATTCAGGAGGGAAATATAACTAGGAAAAATGCTTTTCTATGGCTTTAATTATAGTGTTCCTTGAGATAACACCAAGACCAGAAATCAGCACAGCAAAATCTTGAAAACAGTGCAATTCGGTATAGGAAGGATTATTCCAACAGATACTGAGTCAGTGTACACGTACACCCATTTAAATATAAGTTCTTTGATGAACTGAAATTCAAATCCATAGCAAGACAGGGGATTGTTCCAGTTAACCAAATGCAGCCCGCCAGGCGCCAGAAAAATTTCCAATTCTTGTCCCGAGTGGTAAGGAGGCATATGGTTCTGGATATCCAACTGGATTTTCTGCGGTAGAACACCATCCTTGCCGACGTATAAAATTGTGATGTCTTGGGCAGTTGGTTATACTTCAAAGTCGTGGCTGATAGATGAAATAATTGACTCGGGACCCCATTTTTTCAGTAAACTCTTTTTTATTTAGCACTTACTCTTTTTTTATTTTACACAATGACAGTACAAGAGAGCCACGAGATCGCGGAGGCCCAGAGATACCATATATTTTTCTAGGGTCACATACTTGATTTTTTAGTTTATTGCACTTGATATAGATAAATGTTAGTCTTAGGACAAAAAATTATTAGCGGCTACATGGAAATCAATGTATGTATATCAATTGTAATTGTTTCAAATAATTCAGAATATTTTAAAGTAATATGATGTGTGTATATGACTGTATATTTTTGCTGAATTTTTAGAGAGGTTTTCCGTGTTGTATGAAGCAAGAGATGCACAAAGAGTTTATGATATCTCTTGCGTTTTTCGGATACGAAGAATCATAATTTTCAGAGAGTTTAACGTAAATTAACAATAATTAGTTTCATCTTACAGAAAACTGTTCTATAACATTATTTTAGAAATATTTTTAACTATAATTTTTAACTATAGTCTTCTTTTACTTCGATTTAAATCGATTACTGAAATATTTACTCTAAAGCAATTAATATTCTATCATTAAATCAATCCTTAACAAAGAAAAAAATAAAATAAAATAAAGCTTTGAGCGTGCGTACATGTTTGTTTTATTCTCCATACTTGGATAGCTGTACATCTAATCATCGGTTAGTCAAAACAAAACTGAATTTAAATTTATATACACTGAAATCCTAGTTTATTGAGCCATGCGAAAAGGTTTGATTTTTATAATAATATAAATTTCCTGATATTAGAATTGATATTTTTTAATAAGATGTTTACACACACATGCATATCAAAATGAAATAAAATTCCACATGAATGCAAACATTCACGCCTAATTGAAACGCAATTTATTTATTTATTTTCGTTATTGTTAATACAAATTATATTATATACAGAGCGTACACATTAACATCTGTTTTTAAAATGTTGTACAAAATTCACAGAATCATTAATTTGCTGAATTATTTTTAGAGGATATTTATGTAGCAAGATAATGTCTAGAAAGTAATCATAATATTCTCAAGAACATTATACCGCTCACTATTGCAGTCGCTGTTAGCATTTGTTTTGTACGTGAGTAACAATTTAATAATAAACAGTTTATTCTTCACCAGTGTTATAGCGATCAATATACGATGTAAAAAATTGAAAATATTTAACAAACATAAGAGCTTAAAAATGCCCTTAAGTAACTTAACTAAAATTTTCAAATTATTTATCTCAATGATAAAAATATATTGAATGAATCTAGGAGACTCATGTTAAGAAAATTAGTTTTTTATATAAAGTTATTTCTTAAAGAATCTATTGTTTAAAATTTATACTTTCGGTACTAAAATTTCTTTCTCTGTTAGGTAGAATTCGTAAGAAATTCTACCTATTGCAATCTCGCCTTTGTTGGAATTTTTAACTATTTTTTGCAGATCTACGCCAATCATGACCCCTAGAACCCAAAACCACCCCCAATTCAAAACTTTATATATCTATCTATATATATATATCCATCGATCTCTCTCTCTCTGTATATATATATATATATATAAATATATATATATATAACACTTGTTAATGGACACCATAGCTCCATAATTCTGCACAAATCTCTTCCAAACTGATACATGAAATCAAGAGGTAGAAAATCTCGGTCAAGTTCGTTAATTTGCAAAATCGGACCAAGAGGGTAGGAATAAGGTGAAGTTTTGTAAAAACCGAAAAAAAACATATCCTCTTAGTTTTTATACATATCAAATCAGGTTAAAGTTATTATTACATCTGGGAAAAGGGCCAAAAATTTATAAATCACAGATTTTTGATAAATTACAAAATGGTCTGAGGGGCAGAAAAAATAATTGTTTTAGGAAGAAAAAAATCATAACTACGTCCTTCTTAAGATATCAAATTCACTTGAACTTATTATATATCTTCTTAATATTGTCTCTACTGTAAAACTTCTGTGTAAGTTTACCATGGTTTATTTCTGTAAAGTTACACAAATTCTGCAGTAAAGCGTTCTGATATTTTAAAAATTCGCATAGTTGGAGTTTTCTTTCACAAAGATTGTAGACAGCACCATCTGAGGTGTAACCCTGGACATTTCCGGTCTGAAAACTGTTTCCAACTTAGGCGCATATATCACGAGTTATCCACTGACTGGGATTTCGTTTCCCCTAACACTCTGTTGTCTGCGTTCACCCACATGTCGAAGCAAGAATAACACGTGTTTGTAGATATTTTAATAAGTTTTTTTCTTATTAAAAATAATTATCAAAAGTATACATACGCCGTTGTCTTGTCTGATAAATGGATGCCATTCTGATTATAAGAATGGGGATAAACACAAGGCGTGTTTTTTTACGTCTGACAAGACTAGGATCATTGCCAAAAATGGATATAATTAACTGCAAGAATGATAAACGCAGGTACAGTAAGGTAGGAAAACATATAGTTAATTTATTTTTCTTAGTATTATATATATGTTGAAATTTTTCATTTATTAGTTTTTATCGCATTATTTCTTTAAAAATTAAATATGAAAAACCTTTTGTTTTAGCATAGTAAATAAATGTAATAACTATGTGTGTGTATTATATTTATTGTTGTAGATTATTCTGTACAAAATAGAGTATATTTATATATGAACAACAAAAAAGATAAATTATTTTAATTATTATTATTTAATATATAAATAGTTTAATATCTAGGCATAACTATTTTAATTTTTATTTCTTATTATTTAAAGTATTATATTTTCAATTTTTCATTTTAATCGCTTTATTTCATTACAGTTTAAATGAAGTAATATTTAAAGAATGTTGTTTTTTTTTTCACTTATAATTCATTTTATTTTAGTATAGTAATGTAGTGCAGAAATAGTAAATAAACTTTTATAAAATACATGTTTACAAAGAATATGAAAGGTATAAGGAAATTATATATGTGAATTATACTTTGTAATAGTATATGTTGCAGAAAATTTATTTTAAATATTAGAAATAATAATTAAGTGAAACTATTTGCTTATTATTTTTATTTAATATTATATAGTCGAGTGTTTTAGATATTCCTTTTTATTACAAAATTTCATTACAAATTAAATTAAGCTTATTTAAAAAAATCCTTTTTTAAGAATACATTTTGTTTTAGTATGGTAAATTAAATAAACTTTTATGAAGTTAATATTTACACAGAAAGTATAAAGTAATGAATAATAGACATATAACACGTATGGGAATTATATATGGTTGTAGAATATTCTGTAAAAAATATAGCATATTTTTATTTCTGAATAAAGAAAGGATACAGTATTTATTTTAATTATTAGTGTATTAATATTTAAGATTTTATACTTATTACTATTGATAATTAAGAAGGCTTTTTAAATTATTATTTCTTATTAATCGAGGTAGAAATATAAGTTTTTAAGCTTTTAAAATGTTAACTTTTTGTAAACATAACAAAATAAGTATAAAAAAGGACACACGTAATACTTTTAATTAAAGTTAATGTATATAATGCTTTAAAGAATTAATAATACGTTTTCTCATCGTATTGCACTGTGTGAGTTTATAATTTTTACAGTGCGGGGCATTCATCCACTTTTGATAATGATTCCGAAACACCAAAGCACTCAAAAGGGAAGGAGAGGGGAGGGATTTGTCCTATTTTATTCCTTCATGAGATTGATGCAAAAACTATACTAAAATACTTATTCAGAAACACAAAAGCTCTTCGGAAAATACAAAAAAAAAAAAAAAAAAAAAAAGATCGCTGGTCAGGGGGGGGGGGGAGGGGTTTCCTGTAGAAGATTTTAATTCCAGATGTTTATAAGTGTACTTTTGTACATATTTCCCATTTTGATTGCTAAATTTTTCCTGCACACATAAATAATAATCTGGTGTTTAAACATTATATAACTAAAATATTTTTTTACAAAATAGTAACAGCTTTTAAATGCAAAAGAAATTATTATTATCATATTTATTTTACTTCAATCTATAAATATATATATTTTTCAAATTTTGAAATAACAATTTAGTGTTATTTTACTAAGAAAATTTATAGAAATAAACAATTTAATTGTAAATTTAACTCAGTTTTTAGGCAGTGTTGACAAATGAATAATAGATGTTTAAAACGTACACCTAATAATGTGTAACGTTCCCGGAAAGTGTAGTGAAAGCTTACTCCTACTGATGTGTAACCTTACACAAAATTACTGTGTAAGATTACATACAAATGTGGGGAAAACATACACCTAATAATGGGTAACCTTTCAGGAAATTTAGGTGAAAGCTTACTTCTACTAATGTGTAACCTTACACACAATTACTGTGAAAGCTTGTAGGTAATTGCGGTGTGACCTTACAGACGAATGTGGGAAAACCTTCACTTAATAATGGGTAACCTTCCTGGAAATTTAGGTGAAAGCTTACTTCTACTAATGTGTAACCTTACACACAATTACTGTGAAAGCTTGTAGGTAATTGCGGTGTGACCTTACACAGAAATGTGTGATATGTTTCAAAATATTATGGTGCAACGTTACACAAGAGCTGTGTAATGTTACACCAGTTATATCAGCTAAATACCACTGTAAGATTGGAGGTAGCAATGCTGCCTATAGTTTTACGGAGTAACGTTACACCATATGTTTTACAGTGTACAATTTTTATATTGACAAGTTTTTGCTAGATCCAACTGTTACTAGAAAAAAAAAACAAAAAAAAAACATTAAAAACTTAAAATAAGGGGGGGGGGGGTAAAGAAAAATATTCATAACTTCGCCAATTCAAATTATGTACAATCCGCTTAAATTTATTATACATATTCTCAATATTATCTACAACTTTCATACTGACAAGTTTTTGATAGTATCAACTCTTACAGTAAAAATGAAATAAAATAAAATAAAAAAGATAGGAATTGATGGAAAAAATTATCGTTTTAAAGGTGTACTCAAATCCAAACGGCTTGTTTTCTGATGATTTTTAAATCCATTTTCGCTCTCAAAAGCATCCAATTGACAGGTTCTTTTATTCAGAAACAATATAATGTGCTGTATAAGTCGATTGTTCGATAAAGGCGGAATATATTTCAAAAAATGCTGTCAAAGTGGGCATTTTGAAATTAATTTCCGGAAGCGATAGTGCTGAAAACGAAAAACAATTTTCGTAGTGAGAAAATAAATGTAAATCAATTTCTAACTAATTGAACGAAAAATAAAAATCACAGGTCGATTATAAACCTCTTCAAAAAATCACGTCAGCAAATATCTTATTTTTAATTTTAAAAAAAGACTCTGAAAATGTGTCAGAAAATTTCTAGTTGTTGAGCGGTGAAAAATATTTTTGCTTAATACCGACTTAATACGATTTTGATAAGAGACCTCTTACAGAAAAATAAAATTAAAAATTTGTCAAAAGCGGTCAGATAGAACTGTTAAACTGGGTTTATCTGTAATGTTGATTTATATTTTGTTGGTGACATTCGTACTTAACTTCGAAATCTACCTCTGCCTGTAGGCCGAGCCGGCAGGGATTTTTGTTTTGAACTTGTTTCGCTGTAAGATTTGTTCCTATCAGAAACTTGTCAATGTAAAAGTTGTATAAAATATTAAGAAGATTTATAATAAATTTAAGTTGATTTGATGTCATGTTAATTCACTAAGTTATGAATTATTTTCCTTAAAATCCAATTTTTTTTTTTCACCCCTTGAGGCAATTTTTAACGATACTAAAAATATGTCATTCATAAATTTTTGGCCTTTTTCATAGATGCACTTATAATGTTAAACATATTCAATATGTATCATAATTAAGAAGTTATGTGTTCTTTTCATTTTCACAAAACCACTCCCAATTTCCACACCCTTGATCCGATTTTGTTCATTAATGAATTTGGTGAAGATTTTCTGCCCCTTGATTTTATGTATCACTTTCGAAGGAATTTGTGCAGAATGGTGGAAGTTATCGTATCTATAAAAAAGTGATATAGATAGAGAGGTAGAGATATATAAAGTTTGAACTGGGTCTAATTTTGGGTTCTAGGCATCATGAGCGGCGTAGATTTGCAAACATTTTTCAGAAATTCCAACTTAGGGGTGAAAGTAATAGGCAGTATTTGTTACAAAATCTACCTAAAAATGCTGACGAGAGCGCGATCCTTCCTTCTTTGTGCACTGTTCAAAACTATTATGTGAGATTATAGAAAATCTACTGGTAATCATGTTAAATCAAAAGAAAAGTACATAGATTACAGTATCAGAGATTCTGGTAAATTACAGAGAAATTCTTCGGTAAATTTACAGTTGATTCAGTATTTTTTTTTTCAAATTATTTATTTTTAATGATAATAAATTCGTTAATTGTTGAAAATTAGTGAATTTTAGAACTTAGAATAATTAGAATTTTTGGAGTGAATTTAAACTGTTGTACCATGTAAACTTTTACGATAGTTATTTCTATCCCGTTCGCAATTTGATCCCGATTCCTCTGTATTAGACACGATCACCTTACAGACTGCGGTATAGGAGCTGTTACTATTGTATTTAAATGATGTGTTTTATGATTCAGAGAGGAAATACTTTTACCTTTTTACTATCAATTTTCTTTTAATATTAGCAAGCTTCATACCCATAATGAAAGAAACAACTGCAATGTGATCGATAAAGATTCCTGCTAACTCTGCAATGAAGAATTTCCCCTTTTCAAAATATTCTAATATTTAATAAAACATTTTTTAAACCAAATTTTCTTTTTTTTACTATTTATAATAAAATTTTAAAAGAATTTTAAAAGTGTTTATTTTAAATTAAAGCTTATAACAACGATAAAAATACCTTTAAATAAAGACATGGAAATCCCTACACTGTTAAAAATTTGCAGCATTCTGGCAGGTCATTTGACCGTTTTTTTAGAAAACGGGTACACAACCGTAATTTTACACAACCGTAATTTTAACATTATTCTGACCATATTATTGGCCATTTTTGGGTCTGAATATAGTTAAATTATGGTTATGAAACCGCTTTTTTCCAAAAAACGGTCGAATGACCTGCCAGAATGCTGCAAAATTTTTTCACAGTGTACAGAGAAAATGGAAATGGCTATAAAATGATGACCTAGAAACTCAATCGAATGAATTTAACCGAGAGTTAATATAAATTTACACAGAGTCTCTGTATATTTTCTGTGTATCTACAGAAATTTTTAACAAGGTGGTGAGTGCGGCAACCCGGTTGTGCCAAACACGTCGGGCACGTCAGGTCACGGAATATCTTGAGACAATTAAAAGTAAAATTAAACCCAATTTCATACACTGTTAAACATTTTGCAGCATTCTGGCAGGTCCTTCGACCGTTTTTTGAAAAAACGGTTTCATAACCATAATTTAACTATATTCTGACCATAAAATGGCCAATAATATGGTCAGAATAGAGTTAAATTCACGATTGCGTAACCGTTTTCGGATAAAACGATCAAATGATCTGCCAGAATGCTGC
This sequence comes from Maratus speciosus, assembly GCA_963932465.1. Classification (NCBI taxonomy): domain Eukaryota; kingdom Metazoa; phylum Arthropoda; class Arachnida; order Araneae; family Salticidae; genus Maratus; species Maratus speciosus. Next base: position 172,645,308 of record OZ010792.1, on the reverse strand, counting down.
AAATTTTTAAGAGTGTACTTCCACCCTTTAATGGGAAATTTTCAAATTTCCAAAATAAAAAGACGAGAAAAAATCGTCGCCTTTTTTTCAGCTTGTGACTTGAAAACTAAATTCATGTCGCTCGATTGGGTGTATGTTTCGGCCTAATGCGGTATTGAAATCATTTTGATTCTCATTCAAGAAGGGCATGATACAATATTGAATCTCATGTCGTTAAAAAGTGTATAAGTCGTGAACCAAATGACCTTGTCTTATCTATTACTACGTCGACATTACACTTAACGCTTTGTAACTCGACAAACCCGATTTGAAAAAATTCTTACATAGATATTAAAATGCATCATTTTAAGCATGGAAAAAATAATTAAAAAAATTCAGAACATGTTGCATATCTGCAACACCTCGCCAATTGGCACAAAAACTGAAAATATTTAAAATTTTAATTTGCACAAAAATTTTTGAAACAATTGTTAGTTTGTTGTAGCAAAGTCACACACCACATTTCTCACAAACAGTTTGATTAAAGTTTTTAAAATCAGAGTATTTACAACGTATTCTTTTTTCTGTCCAATATAGCCAATGCCCAATATCGTCTAGGCGCACTTGTTTTGGTGGAATATGTTGAGTAAGCGCTCTATGCTTTTTCTGTTGAATTCTATTTTCTACGGGACCTTTCCCTTTTTCGCTAGCTTTGGACTTGATGTTAAATTTACAGGGGGGGGGGTTATCCCTAACTTACCCTATAGCAATTAAATAATATAAAAACAGACTAATGTTTCCCCTTTTCAATAATTATGCTCTTCTGAAAGAAATGCAACTTAAATAACCATTAGAAGATATTTTCGATACTCTTTCGATATTTTTAAAAAATCCATTACAAAAGAAGATATGGCGCGTTGTTGTAGATCTGCAACAAATAAAAGTTTACGTTTATCTTATACATATTATAAATTTCTTGGCTCGAAAATGGGCTTTAAATAAAGAATTTAAACTCACCTTTTTAAAACAATATACTTGTAGACGTCTGGAGACTTTTTTAACCCCTGTATTTCAAACCTTAATTCAGCAAAAATCACGTGTAGCTGATCAAACGATAAATCAAACTTTGGAGCGAAAAAAAAATCAGTATCGACATATGTTGCAGATTTAATGAAATAATTATGTTGATAGTAGTGTAATAGAATAACAACAATCAACAAAATCGTCTTTTGAAATTTACTGTTGAAATAACAATGATGTTTTGGGTATGTTGCAGATCTGCAACACGGTTATACAAAGGGTTAACTCTTTAAAATGAGAAAAAAATGATGATCCCTAACTCTAATTATATTTATTTACAAGAATACGTTTTACGAATATTTTTTTAAAGAATTCTTTGAATGAAACATTACTAAAATAATTTTCGTATATTTCTAATATATTATTTAAAAATAAAACACGTATGTTCTGCTAGAACAGTTTTGAAGAAAGGGATATAAATATAAAAGGAAATAGCGAATAAAAATATTATAAATGTATATGTTAACAGAAACATATTTGTTACATTGAAGTATGAGAATGAATTTTGTAGATTACATTTACTATTTCCGATTACAATATCTTAGAAAACCGATCATAAAATATTTTTCATACATCAAAAGTTGAAAGCATATATTTTCGAAGACGGAATATAAATCTAGAAATTTAAGTATTGCGATACCAAAAGTTTCTTCTTGAATTCTTTCAACAATTCTTTTTTGAGAGTATCCATACAACTTAAAGTGCATATGTGCAAATGGTATACTAAATATAAAAATTCTGTGAGAAGACATAAAAAAAAAAATATTCTATTTCAGAATACATTATGTTTTTTATAAACTTATTCACACCATGATCTTTTTTCTTTAGAAAAATTTACTTTTTTTCGTTTTCGTTAAAGCAATTGTACGATTATAGATATATGCAAAAAGATATCATTGCATAGCAAATGAGGAAATTTTTCTAACAATAATATTTGAATAATAATTTAGAACGTGAGATTATTTGGCAATTTGTGTTCAGAGTTTTAAATGTTCAGGCAAAGTTTTGAAGAAAAAACACTTTGTGGTATTTATTGTAATAATCACTTTAATTATTTATTTTTTTTCACTGAAGATCATTTCTTAAATATATATATATATATATATATATAATTTCTCAATAAAGCAGTATAAAATATATAATATTAATTAAAAATTCAAGAGAATAAATAGATTTCTCATTATTATTTAAAATTTTATATATAATTCAAATTTATTAAAACCACAATTACATTGAAAAAAAATGTTACAACCATTTACGCAATTGCAGAAATAAGCATTCAAATTTATATATGATATTATAATAATTTAGTAAATAAAATTTAATCTGTATAAATAATTAAAATAAAATGATATTTGTATAAAAGTGTTCCACATTTTAAACATTTCTTTAGATAAAACCTATAGTAAAGTTATCTTTTAAAGTCCGAGATTTTTTAAAGTATATCATACAGTAAACCAGATCAAACTAGCACAAACAATTCTTTTAACTTAAGGATAAAATTATTATAAGTAAAATATGCATGCCTCAACTATGCTGCCGTGTGCAATTTTTTTCTTTGATGTTTTCTTCATGCCATATTGTTACTGTGTACATTTAAATAATGCATGAAACGCGTCCTTTTTTCAATAAAAAAAACATAGTAAAGTTAGAATATAAAACATTTTATGTTTCTAATTAATGCGTAAAAGAAAATTATTAAAAAGTGCATTGTCTTCCTGTCCTAATGAAACGGCGTTAATTAGAATTACAAGAATTTAAATGACATAGTGTTATATGGAACTCAACCATAAATGTTTGGAGTATTTTTTATGCCTGTGCACGACTTTAAATATATTATCTCGAGTATACATGCTAGTAATTATGATTATTTTAAATCATTATTTTATATGTTGATTTTCTGTAACTGAATTATTTTATTATGTATTAAAAAATAAATATATTATTAATTTTTTTAAATATTATTTTTTGTCTTTCGTCCACTAAAGAAATGTATTATAGATCTACTAAAAAATAACTTTTCAAAAGTAAAAAAAAAAAAAAAAAAGGTGAAAGTTGTGGCTAAAAAATTGTGTGATATCAAATTTCCAAGCTTATATTATGGTACTTATTTAACATTTTTTATTAAAAATTTACCATATGTAAGTCGAGTACCTAACTATGCGTTCATAAAAATCCCTTTCTTCTTTACTAAATACATCATAACGTGTTTCTGAAAATTATTATTTTTTAAATTATGCATGATGGGCTTGGCGGCCATCTTTCCATATTTTACACAAATTTCTAAGAACACAAGAACGTTGTTAAGATCGGAAGTCCGAAATTGTTGCTAAAGCAAACATTTTATGCTTTTAATTTATGGAAATGAGTGCCTAGAAATTTGTGTCTTAAAATAAAGTTGAAGTAACTTCAGGTTTCATCTTATGATTCTTTTTTTTCGGAGGGGGTTAATTAATTAGTTAAAGCAGTAAAAATCTATTTTTTTTTTCAAAATAAAAGACTTCCTTCATTTATCTGTCTGTAGCTAAAACTAGAAGTTCAAAATTCTTAATAATGCAAACATATTACGAGCTTGTATGCTTAGAAATTTGAGTAAAACATGGAAAGATGGCAGCCAAGCCCATCATGCATAATTTTAAAAAAATTAATTTTCAGAAACACGTTATGATGTATTTAGTAAAGGAGAAAAGGCTTTTTATGAACGCATACTTAGGTACTCGACTTACATATGGCAAATTTTTTATAAAAAATGTTAAATAAGTACCATAATATAAGCTTGGAAATTTGATATCACACAATTTTTTAGCCACAACTTTCACCTTTTTTTTTTTTTTTTTTTTTTTTTTTTTTTTTTTTAACTTTTGAAAAGTTGTTTTTTAGTAGATATCAGTTCTTTTTTTTAACAGATTATATATAATTGAAATAATGCTACTCGCTAAAATTAGCCCTTGTATAGCCTTTATAAACAGGGAACAAACACAATAGTATACATTTTGCTTACCTATCATTCATTTTTAGAGTAATTAATAATTTAAAAGTAAGGAAAGTCAATTTTTTCTTTCAAAGTATCAGTTTTTCTCAATTTATATGTTCTTAAAATTTTCTATGAAGGATGAAAATTTAGTAAAAAACAGATAGAGTCGAAATAAAATATATATTTACAGTTAGTCTGTCAGTTAATTGTTAGTTCTAACTTTTTCTTGCTGACGATTTTGCAAAATAAATTTATCTTTACAAATATCTACGGATAATCCGAGAATGAAGCCCCGCAGGCATCTAAAGAATCGAAGATATGTTTAAAGATCTGTAAATACAGAAAATCTAGACATGATGATGAAACATTTTTGATAAAAAAATCTAAAAATTTAAAGATATAAACTGTACACATAACTTCCTCTTCCTTTAGTTCGTGTTATAGAGAAGAAAGAATAAATATGTAATTTTACTCAAGTCTGTTTATCCATACCTATTTGCATAAATGTGAGAATATCATTTCGTATGAAAATTCCCCTAAATTTATTACCTTTAATAGTCTATTATTAAAACCGAATATACATTAGAATTAAATTTTTCTGTTAAAAATTGCCTTAAATCTATAGTCTTATCGTTCGTGAAATTTGTTTTATGTTTTTTTTTAATACCCAGACACCTTTTCAAAACTCTGACTAAAGATCACAGACACACTGAAGTTATCCAAATACTTATACCTTTCTATCGTATTTCCTTTTTTGAGAGGGGGGGGGGCGAGGAAGAGCACTTAACTACTTCGTTTTGTTCTTAGAAGTCTTAATTAATCATTAAAAAGATCTACATAAGTCTTGTTGCAGAATGTTCATTAGCTAAGAGTTGCAACAACTTATACATCATGTGAATCTATTAAATTACTTTTGTAAAATACTAGATGAGCCATTGATACTTGATGAGCCAGAGCATTTGCCTACATTTTAAGCTTAAGTCATTTAGAACTATTCATTAATTTTTTACACGATTTAAAGAATTCGTTGTTTCCATGACAACTGTACCTTTCACTATTGCTTGTTTTTTTGTTTGTTTGTTTTAATGAGCACATATATCAGATCATGACGGGATTCGAACCCGCCCCCAGCTACTCCCTCAAGCGATTAGCAAGGTGGTGTCTTATCCACTCAGCCACGGTGAGCCACTAGGGAGGATATTCCATCTACGTTATGATCACGTGGTCAAGGTAAAAACTTCTAGCGTAAATAAGGGAAGGCTCCGTAGATGTAATATAAATCCCAACCAGTCAGTGAAACAGTTCATGAGGAAAGCAGTAGTAGCCTCCCTTCTTATCTGTTAGAAATTCTTTGGGTAAATGAATGATAGTCCATCTACGTTTTGATAACGTGGTCAAGGTAAAAACTTCTAGTGTAAAGAAGGGAAGGCTCCGTAGACGTAATGAAAAACCCTCGCCAGCCAGTGAAACAGTTCATGCGGAAAGCAGTAGTAGCCTCCCTTCTTATCAGTTTGAAGTTCTTTGGGTAAATTACCGGTAACACGTGACTTTTTTCAGCCTCGAACCCAGATTTGGAATAAAGTCCATTGCTTTCTCTAATACCCAGATACTCAAATTTAACCAGCTGCGCTTAGAATCATGCTCATAACATAGAACATTTATATGTAAGAGTGGCGACATATGCACAGCACAAGTCGTGTACTCATATTCAAGTTTTTCTCCAAAGTATAGTAACTCAGTTTTCAGTAATAAACGTGGAAGATTTCGATTAAACTAACCAGAAAAGTTAACAAACACTGGCTTCCTGATTTGATTTTATTCAAAATCGTCTTAACCAACCAAAGTTAATGTCCGGGATCCAGATAAATTTTTCTCTCTTAGTAAAATTAGATTGATCAATCAGTAGTCTCCATCCTTGCAGGCTTTTCGTTGCTTACTGCAAACATCAAAACGTTCGCAAAAATGCAGGCTTCTGGTTGATCAATCTAATCTCGCTAATAGCGAAAATTCTATCTTGATCTCGGCCTATTCAACGCCCTTTAAATATTCGAGAAAGCCTTGACACGTGTCAAGAAAACGTCACACAAAGCAGGCAAAACAAAGAAGAAAAAACATTCATTGACTCGTTCATATCCACGAGCCTATGAACGATTTTGTTTCTTTGCTTTGCCTGCTTTGTGTGATGATTTTGTTACGCGTGTCAAGGCATTCTCAAATATCTAGGGGACGTTGGCTTATTTCACCACCATGGAGCTATGAAAGGAAAGGAGCAGACATGTCAATGTTCCCGTGTGAAAAACTAGATACCAAAAAAAAAAAAAAAAAAAAAAAAAAAAACGAGTTATTTCCCCCTCTTCTGCCCTTTTTGCTCTTGATTTTGACCGATAGCAGCCCATTTAGCAGTCTCCAGTGCAATATGCCGCTATATATGTCGGACGCAGGAGGGAGGGTGTTAGCGCGATCAATGACATAATAGGCCAGTTTATGACGTTTAAAAGTCACACGGAGTTGGGTCATCTTTACACGATGATTAGTACAAAGTGTCCCGACGATTTTTTTGTGCCCATTGCAGTGTACAGATAATCAACACCGTGTGACGTGATGAGCAGGCTACAGTTTAGGAACAGCTTCAAATGACGGCATCTATAACTACTCCGAAGCAAACAAAAAATACACTCTTCTGCGGTGCTACAGCGTCTAGAATATATAGTGTGGAAATCGGCTATCCCATTAATACTAGAGAAAGTGCTAAAATATTGGATCTCTTAAATTTCAAACGATGCTGAAATCCAATAAGTCGATCACAGCGATATCTGCAGGATATTTCCCAAAACTCCAAGACGATTTGGTCTAGGCGCTGTAATTTTTTTTTTTACATTTTATTAACATACATCTGATCTGTGCGCTTGTCGTCAAACCCGCCCTAATAGTACGATGCTTACCTTGAAATTTGAAAATATACCACAGATGTCGCTGCGATCAGCTCCCTGGATTTCAGCGTCAGTGCACATTTAAGGGATACACCTTTTTAGCGGTTCTTTGATAGCAAATTTCCACATTATGTATTCTAGACGCTGTAGCGGTGCCTTACACGTGTCTCTTTCTTCTTTAAAAAATATACTGCAGATATTGATGCAAATGACTGTTTGGAATTCATCATCGTTGTACAATTAAGGGATTCAATATCTCCGCGCTTTTTTAAGTATTGCTGGGATAGTCGATTTCTAAAACATATAATCTACATGCATATATAAGCACTCTTATGTATAAAGGCTCTCTGTTATGGTGTTGTTTCTGAGCGCTGTTGGTTAAATTTCGATATTTGTGTTTTAGAGTGAGCAATAGAGAAAAGTACTGTTACTATGAAAACAACAACTTCTTTAATATTGAAATTGACTACAAAAGTATCTCATAAAAGTTTTATGAGAAAATGAAGACGATATTGAAATTTATAGCAAAGCAGTTCAGAATCAATGTCTTAAATAGTTTCGAATATGTAATGTTGTTATGGCATCAATACCCTTCCCGGATGTGGAAATGCAAAATTGTGTTCAACATAATATGCCGCAATATACATAGATTTTTCGCTGTTAGCGAAACGAGATTCATCAATCAGAAGCCTGCATTTTTGCGGACTTTTCGCTGTTTGCAGAAATGCAGGTGAAAAATCTATCTGGATCTCGGCCTTAGTTTTCTTCGATGAAATCAATGCAAAAGGATAATATAAAAGAATAGTACATGATTTCTAAAATGCTTTGGCTGGTTTATCGCTGTTTGGCATAATTTGTAAACTTTCGAATTAATTAACAGTTTTTCGCTAATTAAGAATAGAAAATTTGTGTTTTTAAAGCTGAATTTTATAAAAGCACGTAGATTGAGTAAATGTCTGTCCAAAAATGCAGTCTTTACTTTTTTCTGTCCATTATTTAAGTCTCTACCTCGATTTAAACATATGGAATGACGAAGAAAAGAAATTCGTCATTTTCAGTATCTCGACGTTATTTAAAAAAATCTATATCCCTGTTTATAATAAATTCATGAAGATGCATTTGGTCTCAAATTGAAGATCTTTCACATTAGGTCCTTCTGGTTTTTATTTTATTTTTCTGCGAAGATTGGTTCTTTTGATATGGGAAATTTTACTCTGGCATTTTTGGTCGATTTAACATGAAGATGTTGTCTTCAGTATAATAAGCAGTTACGGTGTCTTGCGATTTTATCTTGGCGTTTGTTTGTTTGGCGGCATTAGCATTTTTTTTTTCAGCTTGGCTTGGCAGAACGACCGTCCTGCTTGATAAGAGTTTATGTTCTTCTCATCTCATTAACAATAACATTAAAGAACTAATTTATGATGAATTAAATCATAGTTTTCCAGAAGAAATATATTCTTAATTATACAATTAGTATATCAATGGTCTCATTAATGGATAGTTGAGCGTTTAGATGTTAGACTCAATTAACACATTGCGTCAAAAAAAATCAAAAACATAAAAAAAACAATTAAAAATTTATAATCGGATGATTTGTTCGGTAGATGTTAGAGTACAGAGAAAGACGATGCTCTATGAAAATTTATGCGCAATGATTAATCTATTATATCTTCTATTAATATATTTAATAAAAAAGAAGTGGGTATTTATATAAAAATTTCTTAGCAAAATTATATATTTCGTTAATTAGTTGACTCAACACACTTCAATAATGCCACCATTAATAGTTTCATCTTTTTTTATTAAAAAATATTGGTACATTTCATTTTAATTTCAATTTTTAGCACATTCATTACATTATCATATCATATATCATACTTAGTAAATGTTGTTACAGTATAAATAAAAATGAATGCGTCAATTAAATGTTTTATTTTTTATTCTCTCCCCTCTCCCATAATTAAATTTGTACATTGCATTTTACATGTACAGTTACGAGAAATGTGATTCTTCTTAAATTAAACAAAACAAGCACCCTTTTTATGCGAGTTAGTAATTATATAAATAGGTAGCACCTATAGTCGTCGCCTGGTCCGTCCATCCGCATGTAACAGCGCATAAGATACTCAACCGAATCGTTTGAAATTTAAAATGCATAATCGTTGCATAAATTTGTCGAGTCATTTCAAACTTTATGAATATCGGTTGTATAGTTCAGTTGCAGGGACAGTCAAATTATTGGGTTACATTACTGCCAATGGGAAAAATAGTTTCTAGTAAATTTTAATAATGTTCCACTAATTTGAACATAAGAAAATTGATATTCATTTATGAAGAACACGAAAATATACATTCTGTAGGATATGCGGTGTAAAGAATATTAGCGATGATTGCGATGATTTTATTTGTCATTTGAGCATTTAAGTTTAACTAAATTTTTGCATATTTCGTTGTGTGTATAAAAGCTGTAGATCATACACAAGGCTACAGAAAAGAATTCTTAAGGGTTACTGAGTATGAACAAAAATATATTAAAGGTGCTTTTTAAAATGAGTAATGGACTTTTATGTTCAACTACATTTAGTAACTATTAAAAGAACTTCTTAGAACACCATAAAATACTTTTACATGCGCTAGGTCTTTCGAAAGATCTGAGTCTTTCTTCGTCAGGCGCAAAGAAGACATGCTTCTACTATGAAAGCAGCAGCAAAACTGAAATGCGATGTAATGGAAGGGAAAACAAGCTGAAGAAACAGCTAATAGGAAATCAGAAATCAACAGCCAATAGGAAAGCAGAAGACAATAGCCAATCACAGAAGAGTATAATCAAAACAGAAGAACACAGAGTAGAAGGGGGAAAAGAAGCAAATTAGGAAAAAAAAAAAATTAATTAATTAAAAATAAATTATATTAAAAGGAAAACATACGCACATATTGAAATATGAAAACACATGAAATAAAAATAAATAAATGAATAAAATATAAAATATAAAAACAGACTAATATTAATCTATACTAAAAATAAATTATATGATAGTACTGAAAAGGTTTTTCCAAGCTGCAGAGAGTATTGTGGAATCAGATTTATCATTAACACTAACTTCACGATTGAGATAAATAGCTAAATTTTCAAGAAAGTCCAATTTAGAGATACTATTGGCATTAAAGAAAATTTTAGCATTTTGAAAATTAAAACTATGGCAGGAATCCCAAGAGTTCTTGACAATAGTAGATTTAGAAATTTCTTGATTAATTACATAACGAGAGTGTTCTTTTAAACAGATTTCAAGATTTCTTTTAGTTTGACCAATATAAGAAAAACTACAGCCGTTACGAGGAACATTATAAATTCCCCATTTACGAAGATCAGGAACAGGAGATTTAGTGGAAGGGATTTTGAATTTATTGGCAGGTTTAAAAATAACTTTAACATATTTGGAAAGAGTAGATTTATTAGGCGGTCTACTGAATTTATTTACAGCATTATTGATAACAGAAGGATTAAAATCTCTTTTGACAGCAACAGTTTTTAAATAATTCAGTACATCCTTAAGGATGCAGATTCGGAACAAATTTTGAGAGCACGATTTACATATGTGTAAAAAACACCGATTTTTTGGTTGACAGGATGATTTGAGAGAGCATGAGGTAGGTTATAGACAGAAAAAGGTTTTCTATAAACACAAGTTTGGAAAGAAGAATCACATTTGGTAACTAAAACATCAAGGAAAGGAAGTTTATTACAATTTTCTAACTCAAAAGCAAACTGAATATTTGTGTCGATAGAATTGACTGTTTGAAGGATGGTAGAAATATCAAAAGGATTATCAACTAAAACAGGAGTATCGTCGACATAACGTATCCAACATTTAAAATTAACCAGATTTAATAATTTCTCCAAAAAATAATGCATATAAATATCACAAAGAACTGGAGATAATGGATTACGCATACTTAAGCCGTCTGCTTATTAAAATTTTTTTTTATCAAATTCAAAAGTAGTTTGAGTGATGCAAATTTTAGTTAAATTAACAAAATCTTGGACTTCAATATCAGAGAACTGAAATTCACGTTATCTTTTTTACAAGCAAGAAAAAGCACTTATTTGCTTTACATTTAGTAAACTAAGTTATCTTTGTATAATATAGATAAGATGATATACAGGACCACGCAAAGAATTGGACAAATGGTCATCTATGGATGATAATCTGTGGAAGTGTGATTTCAGTAGTTTTAAGCGTGTTTTATTCTTAATTAAATTTAAGCTAAATAGTGGCGTGTATATAAAGATAGTAGGTAAAATACAGTGCTGTACAAAAGTATTCAAATATGTTTCAGTCTATTGATATAAATTGTTGAAAAGGAAATTTTAAACAATTGTGCGTTTTTAACTCTTTCCAACATAGATGAAACGTGTTTGTGAATGCAGTTTGTCTGTCCATCTGGCCGTCTGCTTGTCTGCCTGATTTGAAACTTAATCTAATATAGTTTGTTTTCTCTGTAATTTATATATGTTAGTGAGATTTACTATGCCATGTTCGGTATTTGAAATACAGTATGTAGCGTCCATGTTTTATTTACAGAGACATTCAAAAGTATTCGATACGTTATGGTCTATGTAGAAATGTTGTATTTATACATGTAGTACTTATAATCGTCATCTGGTATGTCCGTCTCTCCGCATATAACTGCGCAAAATCTACGCAACCGTATAGTTTGAAATTTAATGTATATAATTCTTTCAGAGTTTTATCGATTCATTCCAAATTTATGAAAATCAAATCAGATTTGACAAAATTAAATCATATGCTGGCATACTTAACTTCAGTAACTGCTAACGATTCCAGATACCTATGTATTGTTTATATGTTGTCGTACAAAGATGATACGTTATATTCTTTTCTTGACGCTGTAATATTATAACACCAGTTACAGTAAATATCTCACAGAAATCTGTATTAACGTGTCTTCTCTTTCGAACTTGTCTTTTAGATGCTGAATTATTTTGGATAATTATTCGCCGAGGCAGGATAACTTTGCACAATTTGTGAGGCTTCAGATGTCGGCGTTATCGAATGCACAAGTTTAACGGATTTTGAATGGTGGTCTAAAATATTTTCGTCATAAATTTATCTTTAAAAGTATCCAAAACGACAACCAACATTTTGAGTTGCCATCAAACGGCTGTAGGTTTATTTCAGGAAAACGAAGTTGTCGAGATACCGTTTTTTCAATTTCTATAAAATTCCGTGAACGACGTTTTTCGATATCTTTAATACAACGTTGCTTCACCTTTTGTTTCTCTGCTACACATTTTTTCATTATATTCTTCGCAATTTTCAATTTTTTTGCTTAATCTTTTTCTGAAACATTATTCGCTAACGTAAAATTTAAAATTTCTTCATCTACACTGTAAAAAAAATAAATAAAAAAAAAAAAAAAAAAAAAAAAAAACGACATTTTTACAGTACAAAGTACTGTTCATCTCGCGCACAAAGTCGATCACAGTGAATGTGCAGTATCTTTCTTTGGTTTCCTGACTGTATTAACATGGAAAATACAGTAGTTGCGTAAAATTAACAGCACAATGTCCTGGGAATTTGGACGCCAGCTGTTTGCGCTGTAAAAAAATGCGTCCAAATTGCCAGCACATTGTGCTGTTAATTTTACGAAACTAGTACTGCATTTTCCATGTCAATATAGTCGGGAAACCAAAGAAAGATACAGCCCATTCACTGTGATCGAGTATGTTCTGGACAATCTACAGTGGGTTTTTTACAGTGTACAGCAAGGAATCTCGTGCTTTTGTCAACTAATTTTTCTATTAATTGCTCTATTTCTTTGACATTAGGACTTGAATTATTAACCATCCCATTAAGCGTTCAACGTTTTTGTGAACGCTCTTCTCAAAGGCGTTCTTTTCATTTTTAACGAATCCATACTTATACTTCAAATTTTAGACTTTATTGAATAAAAAATGTTACCTTACCGGTCCCTGTTCCCGGCACCAAAGTATTGCAAAACAAAAGCGATTTAAACATTCGTCATTAAAATAAAGCGCTTGAAAATAGTATACTTCTTAAAATATAATGAAAATCATTTTAGATAACATAACAACATTTTATTAGCTTTTGTGCCGAAAACTATTCCGACATCTTCCAAGCCCGCTCATAAAAACTATTGCAGAATTACAAAGAGAGTGCACGGGTTGGAAAGATATTTCTTTTCATTTTAATAAATAGAGCTGCAATATTCTGCCCACTCTAAATACATTTAATAATCATTACTTCAATTAGTCTAATTTGCGACAACAAGTATTTAGGAAATTTTGGATTACACTTTCAAATAATGATAATATTGTCTGAATCAGGATAACAAAACGCATGTTTTCTGAAACATTAAGATAACACAATAGAGTTATTCCGCAGTTACATTTTAGTGCATTTTCAAAATTTTACTCATCTAATGACGGTTGCTGAGTTAACTTTGATGAAGCTAAATTTATAACCCCTTGAAATTACAACTATCTGAACAAAATTACTCGAAAATATTAAACGCGGACAATATGCGTGTAATGATAACACAAGCCTCCGATGAAAAAATTGCCGGTAAAGTAAGTGGTATTTTTTATAGTTTTTTGAATGCTGATTACAAGAAAAATAATGAAAAAATTCCATCACGTACAATTTCATCACAAATCGCAATCTATTTTTTTTATGAATTTAGTATATTTCGGACCAAAAATGATTATTTATATGAGTTTAATAAATAAATTTATGGACTTAAAATACTAAATTGATACATTAAACTAATAAAAAAGAAAGAAGAAACTATTTCTATACAGAATATTTCTCTTAATTGGTAAACTGCCTGTATAATACAATATTCAAGACAGAGGAAACCAGTTGAAATCGGATCTCTCCTGCTTGCAGGTGTCTGCTCGCCACCCCTTCTTCACACCCATTTTTACTGACATAATTTCTATTCCTGAATCAGTGTCTTTCTTTACTCTGTGTTGTACAGATGTGTTTTTATTCCGACCTGTGAGTTTAAAGTTATAGTAGTAATTTTTACTTCTAGTTTTTGCTGCATTAGGGAACATGGCTGCCAGAGGATGTGCTAATTCGCCGAGTTATTTCTGCTATATTTGTGGTAACTATACTGTGAAAAAACAACAAAGAAGCATTTCTGATTATGTAAAAAAAAAGTGTATTTCGCTTTATTTTGGCATGAAATTGGGCGATCAAGACAAGCCTTGGGCTCCACACAAAGTTTGTCGTATTTGTGTAGAAGAATTAATACAATGATTTCAAAGTAAAAAGCAATCTTTTCGGTTTGGTATACCAATGGTTTGGAGAGAATTTAAAATCACAGTGACGATCACCATTTTTGTATTTGTAATGTGAAAAGTTTCAATTTAAAGAACAAAAAGGAAATATTTTATCCCGACATTCCGTCTGCGATACGTCCTGTCCCTCATGGACCTAGTAAAGGAAAAAAATCTTATTGATTCAAAAAAGTGTTACTTCCACAGCTTCATCTAAAATTAGGTCTTATGAGACAATTTGTTAAGGCTTTACCAAAAGAAGTTGAATGTTTGAAATACCTGTGTGAGCAGTTCCCGGGCTTATCCGAAGCAAAACTGAAGGAAGGTGTGTTTGTAGGATCAGACATCAGGAAAATGATGAAAGATGAAAATTTTGAAAATAAAAGGAAAACAAATGAAAGAAAAGCCTAGAAATCTTTCAACCTAGTTATTACTAGCTTTTTTGACAACAAAAAGGACACAAACTACAAATCTACTGTACAACAGATGGTAAAAACTTTCAAGATTTTAGGGTGTAATATGAGCTAAGTTCATTTTCTCGAGTCACACATAGACTGTTTTCCCGAAAATGTAGGTGCAATTAGTGAAGAACAACGTGTAAGATTTCACCAGGATGTAAAGAAAATGGAGAGGCGATATCAAGGCAAAAGGAATATCAGCATGATAGTCGACTACTGCTGGATGCTACAAAGGGACAATCTCTGCAAAGTTCACAATAGGAAAAGTGGCAAAAAAACTTTTGATTAAAGAAACAACATTAATCTAAGGACTTGTAACCTTCTACATATACTTAACTATGACTTGAACTCAGGTATAAATGTAATTTATATGGATTTATAAATAAATGAAATTTAAATGAAATGTCAAAATTTCGTGATTTCAGATTTTTCTTTAAAAATATGCAATCATTTTGCGAAAAATCCTTACGTGATAGAAAAAAATGGATTTCATTTTCGGAATCAGCACTAAAAAATACATAAAAATTAGTTATCAAAACTAATGCAATTTTCAAAAAGTATTTTTTTGCAGGTCTGTGAATCTACCTTTTAACATTCCTAGAATTTGGCATAATTTATTATAATATCTTTGTGCAAGGTTGTTCATATGTTATTTCTTTCCATCCTCCGTTTCCACCGATGCGGTTAGCTTTATTTTGAAACTATGGTGTCTCGGTGATTATTTGCCTTCTCGAATCAGAAATATTTCTGAGCTCTTAAACGAATGTTTTGTTTTTTGGACATTAAAATTACCGTATTTTGACTTATCTTAAAAATGATAGCAGATGCAATACGAAACAGAGATTCTAATAATACTTTAATTTTTTTTAGGTCATGTCATACAGATGTACTTCTTGTGTCCCATTTTATAAGTTTTTTTAGAGTATGAATTCTAAGTTTATATATACATATATATTTGTGCTATAGTCCAATTCGTATTTATTATTGTAATTAAATAAGTAATATTGAAAATGGCTGTAATTTGTTACAAAAGGCTCATATTTTCTGAAATTTTATTCTAAATTCTTTCTTAAATTTGACACACTGAAATGTTTTTTAAATTACAAACTGTATACGCTTCATGGAAATTTACTAACATCTTGTTTCTGTTAAAAATGTTATAAAAATAATTTTAATACAGTTATGTTTTGATAAAGCATACGTGAATATCTAGAAAGCATTATTTTATATTTAGATACCTCAGAAACCAATAGAGTTCAGATATTTAAACATGCATTTTTGATGCGAATGTTTGTTTTGCTTTCCGAAATTTTCCGAAACGTTTTCGATTATTTTTATTGTATATTATCGTATATTACCCTGTATAAGCCGAGATTTTTTGAGCATTTTTTGCTCCAAAGTAAGAGGGCCTGATTGTACACGAGACTACGAAAATTTCCAAAATTAATATTGATCTAAAACTAAAAAAAAAAAAAAAAAAAAAAAAAAAAAAAAAAAAAAAAAAGATAAATAAAAAAAAAAAAAAAAAAAAAATTTCAATTTTCTAAAAATACATTAATACTCCATTTTTTTATTTTGAAAAAAATATTAATCAACATTCACTATGTATAACACTATAGACCTTTCCAGCAAATACTTAAAATCGCTTTCTTTCTAGAGTTTTATATCAATATAAGAGGATGTTTAAACTAAAATACTACACAAATTCATAGAATTGAATATATCGCACGAAAACAGATTTTAAATGACACTATGATGTGTGTCATAAATATTTTAAAAGTTTGTTATAGCTAGAAATAAAACTAGATATAGTAAACGTATCTAAAATGTGATGATAGAGATAATTCAAAATCGTGAGATACCTAAGAATGAAATATACAAATCTTTACATTAATGTCTGATAGACGTTTTTTAGCTATTAAGTTCAACATTTGTACACTGATATGGTGTAATTTTTCCACACATTACCATAATGTATAATACGCGTATCATAAATATTTTTACGGCATTTTATATACTGCATCTTGAATAATTTTAAGTAACTGTGTCTTTAATCATGATTTGCCTCTATAGTTATTAACTCAATAGCGTAACAATATTTTTTAAGTGAACAAAGTAAAAAAAAAAAACTATATTCACTTATAATTTCTTTAAACGATACATACAAACAAAACATACACAGTATTTTTTAAAAATTTATTTGAAATAAAGTGATCAAATAACAAGCATAACATTAAAATGATTTGGGATATTACAGTTTCACATTTGCTTCTAAGTTAATAATAAAATATACCAGTACAAAATTAATAATGAAAACATTTCTTATAGAATTATTGAATATTTAGATATATACAAACAGGAATATATTACAAACGACATTATGACAAATATTTTTGACGTAAGGTGAAAGCTGAAACGAAAAGCGGGCATTAAATATAATAATTACAAATCAATACATTTATAAGAATACATGCCATTGATCGATACCGACTAAGCTAAGAATATTTTTTAACCCAACAAAGAAGTAATACAGCTTTTGTCATTAATCACAGCTTTACAACAATCCATGTCATTCGCAACTGTGAAAAACACAGAGTGAGAATGTTTTGTAAGATATTAAGTGATCAAATATATACAATTAAGTCTAAAAACAGAGTTAGTAATAATTGAAAAGAGAAACAAATCTTTTATTTTATTTTTATGCTGGATACAGAATAAAAATTTGAGAATATTTAAGGTTCAAAGAAAGTAAAACAAAATAGAAAACAGGAATTCTGCTTTTTCAGAATTTAGTGTCACCCCCGATGACAAAAAAAATATATGTATATAAATATAGATACAGTAGAGTCCCGATTATCCGAGTTAATCGAACTTATATATTTGGAATGGATCATTTTCTTCTGATGGACTGATAGCTCCCATTATTATGAAACAGTCATTATAAATGAACTGTTAGGTGAAGATGAAAGGACAGTTGTAAAAAGTTAGAACTCTGATTTTCTGGTCAGAATGAAAAAAAAAATGACCATAATTAATATATATATATGTCCATTATCTCCCCCCCCCCATTCTGAACAGTAAATCAGAGTTCTAATATTTTACGGCTGCTCTTTAATCTTCATCTAACATTTTATTTATAATGACCGTTTCATAACAATGGACGCCATCAGTCCATCAGAAAAAAATAACTCGGTGAAAGCGGAAACCACGATAATCGGGACTCTACGGTAGTTTAGTTTTAAGATTTATAACACGCGATTTTATTTTACATAAAGTGACGTCATCCACATCCGCTGAAGAATTCATCATTTGCGATCCAGTGTTAAAGAACATCTACAGGTACGCTTAGGACGTCACTATCTCTAAATAATACACAAATCCAAAAAAAAAAAAAAAAAAAAAAAGAGAGAGAGAGATTTCGTCATTCAAAAAACTTGACAAAAAAAAAAAAAAAAAAAAAAAAAAACGGCTATCTAAAGATTTACAGGCCTTCAATTGTTTGTATTATTAATATAGATATTTAAAATTAAATTTAGTTTTAATAGCTCCATGTTTTATCAGAAATCCTTCATTTATATTTTTTGAAAATATAACGTATTTTATTTTTTTTTTTTTCAGTTTTTATGGGAAAATGGCAACAAAAAGATATAATTGCTATTTTTCTTTCACTTTCTACAGAAATGGAGTACTCACGTTGCCAATATTAAGCAAATGGCTGCAAAAACTAAAAAAAAAAAAAAAATAGCATTTCAAATATAAACGGGGATGCAGTTTTCAAACAAATTTCATTTAAAAGTGTTTTTTTTTTTTCAAATACGACGGTATAAAAATTAAAATTGTGCGCTTCTTAGAAGTTTAAAAAAGTGCTATAGAGTGTTTAATTCTACTGCTTTGTTTTACGGCTGACTTCTGTAAGGTAACGCTATTTTTTTGGAGACGAAACGTCAGAAAATAAGCTGGGAGAAAGAAGTATCATACCGTACCGGGGGCTAATAAATATTATTGCATTATTTTTCTAAGTGAGTGTTTTGTACATATTATCAAGAATGCATTTACATTATTTCATTTGCAATGGCATATAAACTGACAGAAAGTACCTTAATTCATGATTAATTTTTATATACGTATATATTTTTCTCGTTATATATATACATACATATATATATATATATATATATATATATATATATACATACAAATGTATACACACACACACACATATTATATATAACATCTCTCTATTCCAAGATAAGTTAATTGACGCTGTCATTGCAGCCATAATCGATTTTTTGTGACCGGGTGGGACTTTCATCGTTAATATTAAGAAACACACTGCATACAAAAATATGAAAATGTGTGGTATTATAGAGACAAGTTTAATAAACATGCTGAAGCAAACAGTTTTTAAATCAAAGAAATATTTTAACAAATAGTTTGTGTTAAAATTTGTCAAAATCTCTCCATTAAAAAGTTTTATAAGAGCAATAACTATACGCAGGAATTTAATCCTTTAAGCTAAGGAAATATATTAGAAGCTTCCGGAGCATCCGGAGCTTCCTGCACATGTTATTTTTAATTTGTTAATTTTCTGAGGGTTTATTTCCATTTCAAATTAAAATTTTCAGCATTTCAAGAAATAATTTTTACATATTTTAGAAAAAGGTTATTATTTTAAATTGCTGCCAGTTATAAAAACAGAGCAAATAATAATATTTCCTTTAAATTAAAAGTTTGTTTATACGTAAGTATTATAATTAGAAAAAAATTCAATTTAGAATTAAATGATTACATATTAAAAGTGGGAAAATATTGAAAATTATGTCAAAAAAACTATATTTATGCCTGAATTTTAAAAGAAAGAGAAAATTTGAAAGTATTAAATTCATTAATATGCATTAAGAGCCGTAGATAGAGGGAATTAGATTCTATTTCAAAATTTCCCTTATAACAGTATTGCCAAAGAGTTTAAATTTAAAATACATTCACACGAGACATTTATTTCATATTTCTCGGTGATCTTTTAAACTATTGTTGTCAATTCTAAGGCAGCGCAAATAAAAATATTTCTTTTCTAGCAATAAAAGCATTTTCACGTGACAATTTTAAAGATAAATAAAACTTTAAAATAATAAATTCATTAATGTACGTTTAATAAAGTAAATAGGAGAAATTACGTCATATTTAAAATCATCGAATCTTAATATTTAATTTTAAAAATGTATTTTCACGAGTCATTTAATTTATATTCTGAGATGATCTATTTAACTATTCTTGGAAATTTTTTAAACCTGTGCAAATAATACTCGTATTTCCGTTCTAACAACAAATGTACCTTCACATGGATATTAAAAAGAGGAAGTAAACTTTGTTGAAAAGTATGTCAGATTTAAAATCATACATTTAAAATGTATTATTAAAAACAAATTTCTTATAGCGTTGTTAAAAAAAAAATATCTGGAGAAAAGGACTCTACTTACGTAATTAATTATATATTAGCTTATTCTCAAATGAATAACTAACCTTATTTAATCAAAGACAAAAACGGCCATTGGATCTCTTACAGCGTCTGATGCGGCCTTAAAAAATTCCAATAAAATGGAAATGAACGAAAAGAAGTTTAATATGTTAGCCACTGGTTTTTTAATTATAATTCAAACTTTCGTACTATTTATAAAGCCGAACAAATTAGCGTGTTTTTAGAGTCCTCGGTGTCCGAAAGGGTATCGGAGAGAGTAGCTTGCAGGGGGAGGAGCCCCATAGTATATATATATATATATGTGTGTGTGTGTGTGTGTGTGTACACAGTAAACTCTGTCTAAGGTGGAATCGATCTTGACCGATAATTTTTTCCGTAGTAGACAATAGTCCGCTTTAGACTAATTAAATGTCAATGGATTCTTAAAGACTTGAAAATCTTTCCGAGTTAGGCAGATTTCAGTCTTACACAGTGTCCGCCTTATAGAGAGTTTACTGTATATGTAATAATAAAAAAGTCACCTTTAAACATTCGTCAGTTTATTCCAAATTCTTATAATATCTACTTTTATTACCTGTCTTTTTATAATATCTGAAATACCTTTATATTTTAATCTCATGTCTTTAATTCAGCGCATTATTTTACTTCTATTGTAAAAACCTTAATATGTTAATGCCTACACATCTTTGTAAAAAATAAACCCACT
The DNA here is from genome assembly GCA_963932465.1 of Maratus speciosus. NCBI lineage: Eukaryota > Metazoa > Arthropoda > Arachnida > Araneae > Salticidae > Maratus > Maratus speciosus. The sequence continues at coordinate 172,624,378 of OZ010792.1, read as the reverse complement.
AATATATTTTATCCTTTCATATTCCAATACATTAAATTCTTATTTCTTTCGAATATTTATTAATACCATTTTTACATTTTATTAAATTACTGTTCGATATCCCATGATTCATTGCGCGTATTTGGCGAGCACTTCCTTTTTAACTTTTAAAATTTCCACTATAAGTAAAGAGCTCTGTCTCTACGTCAATTTTTACCCGCCCCAGGCCTTCCTTTTGGCGATTAGCCTAGCGCGCTACCTCCCGTTGTTCCCCCTAGTGTGCTATGGATTGGCTCGTGCGTAGAGTCAATCAATGTAACTTTCCGCATTTTCTTGGTACTTATACAGCTTGCACATACTTGGGAGAGAAGATTTGTATGTTTTTCGTTTGTTAACCCCTTAACCTACAATGACGGGCATAGCTCGCGTACGATGATCGAGCCAAATGTAAATTCTTCTTACCACTAAAATTTCACAGTAAATATAATTTAATCTAATCGTCGAAATTCCATGATTAAACAAGACAAAAATTTCTATTAAATTTTAGTGGTAGCTATGGATTTAAGTTAAAACATGAATACATTAAAATGATTCTCAGTTTTATTACTAAAATAGGTGCTAAAAATACAATTAACAGGTTTTAAAACATTAAAACCAATAATCAGATGGTAAAAAAACTTCCCGAGCGTTTTCGACCAAGCCCTGGTCATCATCAATGGGGTGAAAAATGAGAAGAAGACCTTCAGAATGCATACCGGTATAAATAACGCAGGGCGATTCTAAAACTGTAAAAAGGGGGTGGGAGGGGGGGACGGATGAGCCCATACAGCTACATTGATCATTCTAATCCAAAGATTCCATTGACTCCAAGTAGACCAAACCAAATGTTCGGTATATAACAGGACAATGTATCAGTACAAGTGTTTCTACCTCTGGTTAAAATTTCTATAGATTCTCTCAAAATACTTGTGTTAAATTGATTTGTATCCGTGATGATCCTTGCTTTACTAAAAAGGATGTCAATATCAGCTTCTAAATTTAACCGAGCTAAGGCTGTAGATGGTTTCCCCTTTCCTATATCAGCCATATGTTCTAACCTTTCCTGTAGCCTTCTGGTTGTCATTCCAATGTATGTAAAAGTTCTATTATTATTTTTATATTTGAATGGGATCATATAAATTCCTGCTTTGTCATATGAATTAACTGGATTAACTTTTCTGTGAACTAGATTTTGCAGTTTAGCTGGAGGTTTAGCTATTATTGCTGTTATAAACACATGTATAATAATCACTTATAAACAGATAAAGTTAAAAAATGCTATAAAAAGTGATAGAAAATCTTTATTAAGATTGACGATCGTTTCGTCGCACCAACGGCGACATTTTCAAAATCATTTATGATAGAAAATACTTTCGAAAGTATTTTCTATCATAAATGATTTTGAAAATGTCGCCGTTGGTGCGACGAAACGATCGTCAATCTTAATAAAGATTTTCTATCACTTTTTATAGCATTTTTTAACTTTATCTATTATTGCTGTATCATATTTTTTTAATGCATACCTAATTCTCTCATAAAGTTGAGGAATGTAATCAACACTACAAAATTTTGAAAAATGCGTACTTTTTTTTATATAATTCCTGCTTTTAAACTCATTAATTACTTTATTGATAAATTTTCTCGGGTAACCGTTTTCAGCTGCAATTTGATCTTAGTTAATTCCTCCTGTATATAGGCATCAGTACCTACTTCGAATGCTCTCTTTATGTAAAATCTGTAGGCTGCTTTTTGCCTCAACTTTATGAGAGAATTAGGCATACATTAAAAAAATATGATATAGCAATAATAGCTAAACCGCCAGCTAAACAGCAAAATCTAGTTCACAGAAAAGTTGATCAAGTTAATTCATATGACAAAGCAGGAATTTATATGATCCCATTCAAATATAAAAAAAAAAAATAGAACTTTTACATTGGAATGACAACCAGAAGGCTACAGGAAAGGTTGAAAGAACATATGGCTGATATAGGAAAGGGTGAACCATCTACAGCTTTAGCTCGATTAAATTTAGAAGCTGATATTGACATCCTTTTTAGTAAAGCAAGGATCATCATGCATACAAATCAATTTAACACACGTATTTTGAGAGAGTCTATAGAAATTTTAACCAGAGGTAGAAACACTTGTAATGATACATTGTCCTGTTATATACCGAACATTTGGTTTGGTCTACTTGGAGTCAATGGAATCTTTGGATTAGAATGATCAATGTAGCTGTATGGGCTCATCCGTCCCCCCCTCCCACCCCCTTTTTACAGTTTTAGAATCGCCCTGCGTTATTTATACCGGTATGCATTCTGAAGGTCTTCTTCTCATTTTTCACCCCATTGATGATGACCAGGGCCTGGTCGAAAGAGCTCGGGAAGATTTTTACCATCTGATTATTGGTTTTAATGTTTAAAAACCTGTTAATTGTATTTTTAGCACCTATTTTAGTAAGAAAAACTGAGAATCATTTTAATGTATTCATGTTTTAACTTAAAGTATTAGGTGAATGTGTCGTTTCTCTTACATATAGTTTTCTATATATATTTAATTAGCTATGGATTTGCCAAACCGTGGAGCTGTTGAAAGTAAATCGTAGGTTAAGGGGTTAATAAACACCTGTCACTGGGCGGAATGGACTTTAAAATGTGAGTTTTTAATGCACTTTAACATCGTTGAGCTTTGATATGAAGTGGTAAAACTACATACGAGATCCAATTGGATTACTAGTGGAATTGTTATGAGATGGGATGACAATAAACTCTTTAAAGATTATGCTGCCTCTATTATTTGATCGAAAGAGAAATTCTTCCCAATGTTTTTAAACGTTTTCTTCAACTATCGCCCGTTACAACTGCAATATGGACATTTTAAGGAATAATTGATAGTTCAAAAAGATACAGCTTGTGTTCGTCATGACACTTTACGTTGATATCCAGAAGTATCACATATGGGGAATTCTCACAATATTTTGACTTTCGGGAATAAAAATCTGGTGAAATTAAACTTGCTATAATAGCATTTTAATCTGATGGATGAATCCCTTAATGATTAAAAAAAAATATCAACAATGAAATTTTTTTATTTAACTGAGGTTTAAGTTAAACTTACGAGTTTAATTTTCCTTACCGTTTTACTTTCTATTTTCTTCTAAATTTTTACTTATAATGAATTTGTATAGTACCCACATGGCATTCAAATAAGAAATAATGCCAATGTAGCATTTTTAGTACAAAATTTGGTATAACATTGTCTTAAAGGGGTATTAAAGAAGGTACGGAAAGAAAAAAAAGGGATGGTTTAGGAAAAAAGGCACGGTAATGGAATAGAAAGGGATGGTAAGGATGGGACGGCAAGGAAATTTACCACTATTTTTAGGCAAATCATCTTAAGACTAAGTGACAGCCACAATGTTCATTGATTTTTAGAAACAGTTATTTGCATTGGATTGAATCCTGATTGGATTTAATTCCTGTAAAGTTGCGGATTATCGCCAATAATCCGCTGCTCGCAATGCCAACGATATGGCCATACAGGTAACAACTGTAGATTTGAAGCTGCCTGTGCTATTTTTGCGTATAATCACACTACAACAACTTGCCCAAATAAAGAAGATCCTAAGAAAATATGCTGCATCAATTGTCTGAACACAAAACATGATTTCCCACACAGAGTGGATTCAAATGAATGTCCATTATTTAAACTTCGATTTCAATCGAGGAAAACCTTCATAAATGTATCTGCTCCACATTCAACCAACTAAACAATACAAAAATCGTTTCATCAAATACAAACAAAAACTCAAACTCACCTTCAATTCCAAATTCTACTCAAATTTCTCATCTCTCGGACTCAAACTCTTCTCCGCAAGGACAACATCAAAACATGCAAGTACCTTTAACAACTAATCAAATATCATCATCCTTTAAAATAGCACAGATTAATCTTCAAAAGAATAAAAGTGCAACAGCTTCACTCCTTCAATTCTTAATTCAAGAAGACTACAAAATAGCATGCATACAGGACTCCAATATAGTCAAAGGAAGACCACATGGCCTTCCCTCAGGACTTCCTTGCTACTCTTCAAAAAAAAAAAGAATTGCCAAATAATAATCATAGATACATCGTTACAACATATAAGAGTTCAACAAAATGATAACTCAGTCTTCGTGAATATCTCCTCAACAGAAGGACAAATAACTATAGGCAGTCAGTATTCCGCACCATCGGCTAATTTAAAAGAAGATCTACAAGATTGGGCGAACACGTCGGGTATGAGTTCAAAACGTCTGTTGCTGGGTGATTTGAATGCTCACAGTGTCCTGTGGGAGAATGATAACGAAAAAGGACAACACCTCATCAATCATCTCAATATGATGCACTTATTAGTCCTAAATGATCCTTTCTCAAAACCAACATTTGAAACCACGCATTTGAAAGGTTGGCCAGATGTATCACTAGCATCCTTCCCACTGTTCCCAAAAGTTTCCTTATGGACTGTTGAGGATGATATGCACTACGGTGACCACAGGCTGATAACCTTGTACATGGATATCCAAACCCCAAAGCTTCCAAAGCGTAGATATCGGACAAAGAATGTCTCATTGAAAAAATTCAATAGAAAATTATCTAAATCATTGCAAGAAAATAATATAACTTTCCAGGATATAAAAACGACGGGGGCATTCGAAAAAGAGTACGACAACTTTATAAATATAATAACACAAACCTGTGACCATACTTTAAAGAAAAAAAACTCCACATTTAAACCAACAGTTTCTTGGTGGACAGCGGAACTTAGGAAAATGAGAAGCTTTGTTAAAGCATTTTATAGGAAAACAAAACTTTTGTCTGCATCAGAGGAAGACATGATCAAATTAAAAAAGTATAGAGCACTCTATAAAAAGAAAATTCTGGAAGCAAAGAAAACAGCGTGGAGTTCTTTTTGCTCAAATACCAAAGACCCCTTTGGGAAACAAAAAAAGACGGTATTTAGAGATTTTTACAGACAGGAAGTCTGCGCTCTTTCTGATTCCACTACAGCAACCCACTCAAGACAATCTTTTTATGCAGAAATTGCCAATTCAATATTTGGTCCTTCGGACTTGCAACCGCATCAAATTCATCTGCGCTCAACCCAGCCAGTTAATCTATTTATACTCCAAGAACTAAAAGCTGCCATCTTCTCGTTCAATCGGAATAAAGCACCAGGTCCTGATAATGTTGACCATCTGATTGTACGAAATATTTACCACTCACATTCATCTCTATTACTGAATCTTTACAATACTCTATTAAACTTAAATTACTTCCCAAAAAGTTGGAAAATTGGAGAACTAGTATTTTTTCTAAAGGCAGGTAAGGACCCACAATCTGCTCAGTCATACAGACCAATAACTCTACTCCCAATTCTGGGGAAAATTTTTGAAAAATTATTATTAAAACGAATAAATTATCATTTTCGAAATTCGACAGTTCTACAGAGTTCTCAACACGGATTCTTAGAGGGTAAATCGGCTGAATCAGCGATACAAGAAATTCTCTCAACAATTGACTTACTTCAACAAGAAAAAAACTACATTTCATTAATATCATTAGACATCCAAAATGCTTTTGACAACTTACCTTGGGACGCAACAATCCAAGAACTGGAATTTTTGGGGTTGGAGGAGCCATATGTTAATATCCTGAAATCCTTTTTATCTCACAGAGGAGCGAAACCAAATTGGCTAGCACAAGAAATTCATTGGTTTAGGAAGGGGTGCCCACAAGGTTCATGCTTTGGGTCCTTCCTATGGAGAATCTTCCTAAACGCTCTCTTACGCCATTTAAAATCGTTAGGTTACATAATAATAGCTTATGCAGATGACATTTTAATTATATTAAATGGTAAAACAAGGCGAGAATTAGAAAAATTAGGAAAGGACATCTTAGATTATATTAGTAGGTGGATGTCAAATCACAACATGAAAATATCTTACAATAAATGTAAAGTTCTCCACCTTAGAAGACCAAAATTATTGAAAAGAGCTCCAACACTCAAAATTGACAACCATTCATTAAAAAGTGAGCCTACTTTAGAATACTTAGGTATCGTTCTGGATAGTACGTTGTCGCTTCTCCCCCATTTACGAAAGAAAAGGCAGGAAATTACACAACTTTCGCAAGACCTATTGAAGTTTGCCTCAGCTTACGGAGGGGTAAACAAATTAATTCTGAAGATTTGGTACAATAGTATCTTGGAGAAGAAAATCACGTATGCTGCAGCAACTTTGTTTCACCGGATAAGCAAAGCCCATGGGCTTCGTCTGATCTCATCAATACAATACCAATGCCTGTTATTAGTTTCACGTGCCTACAGAAAAACTTCGGCGGATGCCCTTTGTGTTTTAACAGGTATTCCGCCCTTGGCACTTCAACTTGAATATATAGCAACAACAGGAAGAGTCTTACGTCTTGGAATCCCGACAGGAAATCAAGAACCAATATTTTACCAACCAAAAATGAAGTCAGATCAAGTTGAACCATTTAAAGAATATTTCTTTCAAATAGATCCAGAAAATACTCCACATGTAGAAATAAACATTTATACGGATGGTTCCAAGATGGAAGATGAAACGGCATATGCCTTCTGTTTGTATCAGAGAGGAGAGTTAATCCACGAGGATCAAACTAAGTTAAGTAAAGAAAATACTGTTTTTCAGGCAGAACTCCTGGCCATAGAAGAGGCTGTGCTGTGGATTAGGAACTCCCCTCATAAATAAGTATTAATACACTCGGACAGTCTCTCAAGTCTCTTAGCAATAGAAAATGTTTTTTCCAAAAATCTCATCGTAGTACAAATTATCAAACTACTCCAAGAAACAAGAAAAAAGATCTTCTTTAAATGGGTCCGTGGACATGTGGGTAATGTGGGGAATGAGCATGCAGATTCTTTGGCAAAAGAAGCAACCAAAGCCACATCACATGCCAAATACAAATTCTTTCCCAACCCTCCTTCTTACTTGAAGAAGCTTCTAAAATCATCTCTACACGAACAATGGCCGACTCGCTGGGACTATGGTACGACAGGACGGTACACATACGCTTTAGCCCCAAAAGTCTCGGAAAAGAGAATCCTGCTGCATAGAAATCTTTTTCTGTTTGCCACTAACCACGCCCCATTTTCATCATATCTTTATAAATTTGACAGGGTTCCTTCTCCATTATGTGTATGCGGTCAGCGAGCTACATCATTGCATTATATCTTTAACTGTACCCTTACATCATAGTACCATATAAGAAAATCTCCAAAAATTTCTTTGTCTCAGTGGTTCTCACTGGTTTTGTCAAATCCATCATTTTGTCAAAAGATAATTGAATGTATGAAAGTTTTAGAAAACAACCATTATTTGTTTCAAAATGTTTTGCCATTTATAGATGATGATGAGAACGTATGTTAACAAATAGACAGATACCACCAATTCAAAATAAACTCTTAGCCACAAACAACACGATTGAACTATAATTGAACTGTTGCAAGAACAATAGACTTTTGAACTTTTGTGTGTGTATATAATTATATAATATTCATCATAATTATTCACTATTTTACCTATTTTTTATATTCTACATTATTTTTAAAATTATGAATCTCTTTCTAATTTAGTATACATATACGTAGCTTTTATTGTATTTTTGCAGAACGCCCAGCTTTGCAGAGTAATTGAGCTTTTGCCGCTCCAACAAGTTTAAAAATCCTATTATCTATTATCTATTATCTCATGATCTTATTAATTACAAATATCTAAATTTCTCTCGTAAACGCCCAGTAAAAATTGGGCTTTCCATCATGTATATATTGTACTTATATTGTATTTAATCTTAATATTCTCAATTGGCTTTCCTGTAGGTCCCTTCAGGCCTTTTATTTATTATTATTATTGTTATTATTATTTTTATTTTTATTTATTTTTTTATTTTTATTTTTTGTGTGTGTGTGTGGTGACGGCGGTAGTAGATGGAAACCGCTGGGTGGGGCTTGTGAGTGCTTAAGCCATTTGGTAGGCCTCCCCACCTAGCTGACCCTTGCATTGGATTGAATTTTAAAAAAATAATTTACCTCGAAAAGTGCAGAAATAAACCTTGGAGACGGTAATACTACCAATAAAGCCACAATGCTTGCAATTGATATTTAAATGTTGATTGAAATTCTGCAGTAAATTTCCTGTCAAAGAATTTTAGACATTATTTCTCTAGCATGAGTAAATACTTAAAAAAATTCTGTGGCTGCATCTGAAGTGATTTTCTGTATAGTTTTAGTAAGAGGAACGGTAAAGAATCTAAAATTCACGGACAGATTTTAAAAAAATAACAACAACCGTAAAAATGTACCCAGGTTAATTTTTTGCTACATATTTATATAAAGAAATTGTTCCAGTTTCGGAAAAAACATTCATCAAATTACTTTTATTTAAACTATTTTATAGAAACAGTTTCAAACTTAAAAATCAGCATCAGGGACACGGGACAGTATAGGAGTTTTCCTGGTATTTGGACCCCCAACATCATCCAAAACTCATTTATCTCGTTAATATTGTTATGCAATCATGAAATGAGATGTTACGCTATATACGAAGTAACTAATAAAAAAAACCACAAGAATATATACTAAAATAAAAATTATTATTCAGGGGCTTAAAAGTTAAAAGATTGTGAGAATGTCCCACATATGTAATACATTTAAACAGTAACTTTAACATCATATTATTTTTTTAAATATAAATATTTGGAAAACGTAACTATATTAAAAATTGAAATATCTTTTCAAAGAATCAAGCATTTTTTAATACGTTCTTGTAATTGAGTACAAAAAAAAATAATGAATAGAGTTTTGTTCTTAGGATACACAAAATTTTTTCCTTAGAAAATAATAATGTATCCAGAATTTATTATTATCTGATGAAGAAAAAGCAATATTTTTATGAGAACGTCTTATTACGAAACTGTATTTTTAAAACTTTGTCTCAAAACATAAAATGTTGGAGGCAATTTAATCAATACAAAAACGTTCTACACAACGCCTCATAAAGTATAATTAAAATAAATTTAGAAATATTAATTTAAATGTGACAAATCATTTAAAAAGACAGATAAATAAATTTATATATAAAAACGCATATAAAAATAATAATTACAAAGAATTAAAACGTAATTTGATAGAAAATTAATCATTTTTACTGCCCATGCTTGATGCATAATATTATTTCTGGAATTATTTTAACTGAAAATAGCAAATATTGCTTTCATTTTTGTCTTCATTATGTGAGTTTATAATATTTTCTTTGTATACTAGGGGGCTCTGCCTCCTACGAGCTATGCTCGTCAACCCCCGTTCAGACACCGCAGACTCTAAGAGCACGCTAATTTGATCGCCTTTAAAAAGATTTCGGAAGATTGAATTATAATTTGAATCTGAAAATTATAATCTGACGTAATTTTCACCGAAATTTTCTTTCTCTTTTTAATATTCACGTCAAAATACTTTTGTTAGAAATGAAATATTATGATCATCTTAAAATGTCAAGTAAATGTCTCGCGCAATTTTTAAATTAAAACTGTTTTGCAATATTATTTATTGTTCATTTTACTTAATAAGTGTAATATGACGTAAATTCTCCTATTTAGGACTTCTAACGCATGTTACTGAATTTATTATTTTACAATATTCTTTCTCATTTAAAATTCACGTGTAACTATAGTTTTTATGACGTAATTTTCAATGAGTTCCTGCTTTTTATATTTTTTGTTTATAATAGTCACGTGTAAAATAAATTTTAATTTGAAGCAAACATTACTGTTTGCGTTGTTTATACAGCTGGCAACAGTTTAAATTAATACAATTTTCTAAAATTTGTAAAAAATATCTCTCGAAATGGTGAAAATTTGAATTTGAAATAGAAACAAAACCTCGAAAAATTATTCAAATTAAAAAACTAACTGCAATCTGCACACCGGAAAATTATGACGCATAAAATGATCTAAAAATGATTAAATTCCTATGTACAGTTTTTGCTCCTATAAAACTTTTTTAATGGAACGATTTTGTCCAACTTTGGCATCAAATATCCCTTAAAATAATTCTTCGATTTGAAAACTGTCTGCATCAGCGTGTTTATCAAACATTTTTCTATAATTCTACCGATTTTCATATTTTTGTATGCAACAGTTTTTTTTAATATTAACGAAGAATGACCTCCGGTCACAAAAAATTCAAAACCGGCGGCGGTGACAGCTGTAGTTACTTCTTTTTAGAATAGAGAGATTCTTAGAAGTTCGTTCTACATTCAAAGATTTATTAATTTAATAAATTGCGTAATAAAAAAAAACATATTTCACGTGGTTTAAAATTACAGAAAATACTACAAAATTTCGAAACTTAATGAAAATTACCTGATACATTTCATTCAAGAATTTTACCGTGATTCAATTTCCCATCACAATGATTAAATCTATTCCTCCTTTTATAAATGAAAAACATTTTGTAACATAAAAAAGTTATCTGGGGGACTTTCAAAAATAAAACATTTCTTAACCTAAAAAACTTAGACCTGACTTTTAAGAATTTATGAGAATTCATAATAAACGGCTATTTTATAATTATTCGTTGTTGTTAGGAGAAAGTTGATTAATTTTTCTCCAACAGAGTGTTATTTATCTACGCTAAGATTCGAACCTTGGACCTTGGTTATACACGCCCATGCTCTAAAAACTGAAAGCGAAATCCAGCCTAACGCAATTAAATCACATGTTGATGTCATCGAATCTGATAGTTTGGCAGATTTTCACTGATGACCACATGGAACACTATCAAGCTAAGGTTAATATTTGTATTAGAGATATAATTGAAATTTCCAATTATGTTCACTCTGTTAGAGAAAATTAATTAAATTTGATTTCCAACTGCATAGAATGTAATATTCGGGTTGCAAATTCGTATGTATATCTGATATATTTTAGAAATATTAAAAACAAACAAGCATTCTTATATATATATATATATATATATATATATATATATATATATACAATGTATATGAACAGGAGCAAAAACCGCACAGTTTTTAAATACAGCGTTGTGTACTTATAGAAATTTCAAAGCACGATTTTTTTTCACCAGTGGTATTAAGAGCAACGCTCTACAATATAAAGGTCTTCTTTAAAAATAATCAGAATTTTTGTTGAGAAATAGAATCATATTAAACCTTTTTTTCCCTTTTTAAAATAAAGCATATTATTATTTTTCTTTTTTCCTTTTTTACTTAATGTGCTTTGGTAAAATGAAAAAATTTTCCTCGCATAATATTTACTGAAGAAATAAAACTAAGTATTTCTTTAAATATAAGCATCATATTAATAATTTTCGCATACAAATTATTTACTTTCATTAGAAATTAATAAATTAAAGAAAAACCGAAAGAAAAGTAAAAAATAATAATCTATAAAAAATTAAATTGCCTTATATTTATAACGCAATTTATTTTTTTAAATACATATGTATTTTTTAACATAACTTATTGTAAAAATAAATACAGAATATTTATGAGGAAGAAGAATAGGAGCGTACTATGTAAACAGCAACTCGCGTAATTTTTGTTTATTGAACGCGGATGGAAGAAATTAACTTTAAATTCATGACTCAGTTTGTTCATTTAATATTCAATGTTTTCAATTTACGTCAAAGTTTCAATCGTTTAACAAATTTTTTAACAATCTATATTATAAAGGACAAACATATCTGTGCGTAACGCATACGTCATTCTGCGAATGGCAACACTTTGAAATTTGAAATGAATTTTGGTTTTGCAATTTTCGCTACTGAAAATTTTTAAACTTCTACATATCGCACATTTTTAGTTTTTATACCGTCGTATAAGGAAAAAAAATGTACTTTTAAATGCAATTTGTTTGAAAGCTGTATCTCAATTTATTTTTGAGATATTAATTCTTTTTATAGTTTTTAGTACCAATTTTGTAATTGTGGCAATATAAGTACACCATTTCTATTAAAAGTAAAGGGAAAATAGTAGATCACCGTACTTTTTGTTGCCATTTCCTCATAAAAATTACAATTAAAATACAAGCTATGTCAAAAATACCGTCTGAATCCGGTGAATTTATTTTGTTTCTAATCACCAATTAAAAGTTTCTTAGTTTATAGCAAAAATATTTTACAAAAGATATAACACTTTCTCTTTAAGAAAACGTATTTTAAATAATTGTGTATTAAATAATTGTTGTTTAATTCACATTTACTTATTTCGTATCAGAAAGCTGAAATAATGCAATATTATTTATGCGTGTGTAATAGTATTTTCTAAATTTTGAAAAAAATGATTTCTGATAATGACTTCTAATAAAACATGGAGCTATAATAAACAAAAACAAGCGAAAGCATATTTAACATGAAATACCGGATTTTTTTCCCGAGATTCTTGAATGACGATATTGCTTTTTGTTGTGTTTGTTTATTATTCTGCAATAATTGTGTCATTTAATTAGTTACCCATATAGGCGAGATTGACTAAAAAATGTAAGAATTCTAGAAGCTCTACACTGTATAGATGTTGTTCAACACTGTATCATAAAAGTGGAATTCTTTAGCGGATGCAAATGATGTCATTTTATAAAAAAGCGTGTTTTTTAATTCTTAAAACTGAAATATGTTTCGTAGAAGTACGTCATTTCACCCCGCGCCTTTAAAATTCTTCACAGGTGAAAAAACTTCTTTTAAAAATAACGTAATCGAAAGCACAGGCTGATAAAGCGCAATGTTTTACAAAAATGTATAGTGTCTGTAACTAATTTTGTAGGTTTATTATAAATCAATGAAACAGTTACTTCTTATAAACATTTTCCTTCGTCGATGTTCGACGGGTCCCACCTCGTAATCGATAAAGCGTAAATACGTTAACTCTTAAAATATCCCACTAAATTTGTATCTGTTAAAAAGTTCTGTAAAACAAATGTATGAATCTTAGGTAAAGGAATAAGAGCGATCCTACAAAGAAGACACGTTTGATAAGAAAAAAACTGTCAAAAATCCACGAAACCTCTAGCAGAACACGATAAATCAGGAACAAATACTTAGTTTTTTGACTGAAAAATTCCTGTATTAATTTTAATACTGCATTAATATTCAATTTAAAAATATTGTAACGAAAATATTAAGTATATAGTATAACTTCAAAAATCCGGTATCAAAGTCATTTTTTCACTTATTTTCTTTTTACACTTCTAATTTACGGGAGAAATTAGCAGATTGAACATGTGTATTTTTCTTCACTGAAGTTTTGGAAGTTTTTATTTATGAGAGCTAGTACGAAGTATTTCTTAAAATGAGGAAATGTTGCTTCTAAAGAAAAACATTTAAATTTCTCTATTGCAGAAAAAAGTGGACTTGGAAACCAACTAAGAATGGTTTTGTGAAAACGTTGTGCACTAAGTGTGGAATCGAATCGTCAGCAGTTTATGACATTAAAAAACAGAAGCAAAAAATACTGCAATTTTATACAAAAAGTGACGTCCGGAAGTGTTAAAGTGAAACAGCACTTATGGAGTGAACATTTTTACAGTTTATTAGATTTTTTTTTTCTTTTTGTATATATAACATAGAAAATTTCAGTTAAAGTATTTTTTTTTAAATATTTAGTTTTTTTATCACATAATTATCACTATGTTATGAATTAAATTTTGTGAAAGGCACTATTAAGAATATCAGACGTGCTTTCAGAAATCAGAAATTTTTAAAAATCCGGCGAAGTATCGGTCATGATGATGCCAGGCCAGATGTTCGAGACTATACTGTATTTGATAAAATTCTAAATGATTCTTCTTAGCGGATTTAAGTAAAGAGATAAGAATCAAAATTCTATGATTTTTTTTCAAGTTTGGTGTCTATACAACATTTTGAGATATATTAAATTTTAGTGTATGTTTTTGATAAAAAAGGCTTAAAATTACTCTACCATACATTAAATAAAAACACCGAATATAAATAAACGTGAAACTTGTCATTCTTGTTTAAGCGTTAAATTAAAAAACTTTTTGTAGTTAAAATAACGCTTCGTCAGAAGTTTTACCGTCCATAACCAAATCTCAGTTTAACCCCTTAATTCTCGCTCCCGTGATATTCACGGACTGTGTCTTTTATTCAGATTATTTAGATTTGCTTGACTCCCACCATCTTTATAAAATAGTGCAATAGGCTTTATTATGGTATCCTTTTACCTGTCATTTAATAAGGTGAACATTTATTTTTCAAAAAAGTGGTGCCAATACGCAATTTGAATTTTTATACCGTAATTTAATGCGACCGTTAAGGGGTTAATTAAATTAAATTTAAGCATAAAAAAGAAATAATCTCCGATTTATTTTTATTTCATTCCTAACTACATTTTTTATCTGAAAAATGTTTTTGCAGTTTTATTCAATTTCCTGTCAAAGAAGAAGAAAAAAAAGAAAAACCCTCATGCAAAGATCGATTACCTGATTTTAAGATTATTTTTCCTCATATTCTTTAAAGCATGTGAATAAGGAATTTAGAATAAATACATTGTAAAGATTTTTTTCCCTGTAATATATGAATGTGTAGTTTGCAAGATATGAAAAAATACTTTTTGTAAAACAAAAATTGTAATTTTATTTCTACATTTCTTTTTGTTAAATTTTTCATTTCTTGACTCTTTGAAGAAATATTTAATGTATGAACGTTAATCTGACGGAAAAAGGGACAAAAATAGAAAAGTTTTATTTTCAATTAAAATAAAATAAATGTAAATAAAAAAAAAGCTTTTATTAAAAACTCACAAAAATGTAGAAAAGAAATATATTTGTTAAGTGCGCTAAAAAGTAGAAAATATTTTTTTTTTTTTTTGAAAAAGAAATTCTTTTATTCTTTCATGTCCAAAAAAAGTAAGAAAATGAAAAAACGGAAGAATGAAATGAAATGAAAGCTTGTGAGTCAATACAACTTAAATTTTGTTCAATTTAATTTTTGTATATTATACCATACGAGTATGTATCTATATATATATATATAAAGTTGGTGACCACGCTTTCATTTAATTTTCTTTTGGACACGAGAAAATAAAAGAATTTCTTTTCTGTCCGAAATATTATTTTCAAATTTTCGTACATATAAAAAATATTTTTTCCCACATTTTTGTGAATTTTGATAAAATTATATATGTATATATATATATATATATTTACATTTATTTATTTTTCATTTTTTAGACTTATAGCTCGTTTTTAGTCTTATTTTACTTTTATTTTATTCTTAATTTTTTAGTCGTATGGTGCGCTATAAAAAAATTAACATTAAAAATTTTCGACCAGCACCGCTGCATATAGTACAAATACAAATTAAAGTGCAGGTAATCCAAATTAATAGAGAATTTAACTTACTTATTCAGCTATGCAAAGCAAATTAAAATCCGGGAGTTAGACGCTCAGGTAGTACAGTAATCTAGTAGTGGTTATGTGATCAGTAACATCTGGATGGAAATGTAAATACAAGCATTTTCCTATATTAGACTTTAAATTCTACCACATCGGTCTTGAAAAAAAACTTAATCACGAAGAGTTTAATTATGAATAAGAGTTTAATGAAATTGAGGTGAGCTCGATTATTGAAGAATAATCGATTTAAATGGGAATTTCACGAAACTAGCCATGTTTCGCGAATTTGGCTTCATACATGACAACTTATTCCAATCGCCAAATTTGGGATTTTTGTAAAAAACCTGCCATTAGTACTTTTCATGAAATTGATACTCATTTACCCATAGGAAATCAAACTATAAATGACTAACCATTAAGTGTATTACACCTTCCACTCGATGACCCCCTTAGGTATCAAATTTTAAAACAATCAATGTCCATTTCATCTACGGCCTTCAGGAATTCATATATATTCCAATTTCCAAAGCTCTGGTGGTAAAAAAAGTGGGTAAAAAATGAGTAATAAGATTTGGCTGCTACATACAGGTTATAAATTAACATAAAGCATGCAATGCGATTTTTTTTTTATTTAGTTAAATATTCATTTCCTGTCAGAATTTCAATTAACAAAATGCTTTCATTATTCATAAAAAAATGTCAGTAATAATTTTAATGTGTAATAATTATTTTTATTATACATATAATCTGCACGTTTGTCATATTTAAACTGACAAAACTCGCCTTGTTCTGCAGCAAGATCTAATAGCAAGAGTGGAGCCATTTTTTTTTATTAAATAAAACTGGTGACGAAAGATTAGACGAAAATAAACATGGGCACATGTCCCTTAGTGGGGATTTTTGAACTATTTTTCATGGAGTCTTTAATCTCTAAGTACTTTAATCGCTGGGTACTGTCAGTTTAGTTATAGCCATCTTGTATGTATATACAGGGTGTCCAGCGAATAAGACTCTGATTTCAAAATTAAATATCTCAGAAACAAAGATCAATAGAATTATGCGGTAAACGCTTCGGTTATTAGCTAAGCTGTAAAAATGCTATGCAGAAGTTGCAAAATTTAGTTGCAAAAACCGATAACAGATGGCGCTGTAATCGCTAGCTCATGATTTAATATGATTTCAAACTGCCTCTAAAAACCGGCTGCTACAATTTATTCTCTATTTCTTTCTAATGCTATCGAATACGGTTATATAAAATACGATTTTTCTACGATTCATATTAAATAGAAATTATAACATAGCTACTACTTTTTAGGGTAAGCTTTTTTTTTTTTTTAAACAAAATTTCATGAGTGACACTGTGATTGAACACGACTGCGGATTTGTATTTTATGAATGGAAATATGAGTTTCCATTTTAAAATTATCGGCAGTGGATCTTTGTAAACATGTGTAATGATGCCTGATATACTGCCCGTTAATAGAACATGAATAAAAATCGTTTTTAATGTGAAACACGAATATATTTTTAACACTTAGTATATTTGTTAGGTTTCTCAACAACTACAGAGAAAAGTATTTTTGGTATTTTCGTTTTAGCGATCACTTATTTATCTGAGTAGCACATTTTTCCTGCTGCGGAGAAATTCTCCGAACAAATCGTGAATTAAAGGAAATATATGGGTGAATTTGAACTTCCATTTTAAAGCAATATCTATCTTTATATAAAAAAGTCCTACCGTATGGCTGAAAACGATACGATCATCACTACTCCATTATATTTTATAATGTGTAACACACAAATTCGGCTGTTAAGGGTCTAATTTTTTAGTTCATCATTTTCAGTAGGATTTGGTCTAAGAATGATAGACGGATATGCAATATATTAAAACTATTCCTCAACAATTATCTAACTTTTTAAAAAGGCTAATCATTCAGAATTGGTTTCTCTTGATTATAGAACATTTCAGCTAATTCTATAACAAAGCATGTACAACAAAATGTTATATACTAAAACTATTCTAGAAATTTGAGTGCAATTTAATAGTGCAAATTTCATCAAACTCTCTCCAGTAGAACTTTTAAAAAAGGCTAATCATTTATAATCAGGCTCACCTGACTATTGAACTTTCTTCTATAATTTTATAACAAAGCGACGTAAAACTATATGCAATATTTTAAAAACATCCGTGTAAAAGTATCTAACAAACAATACAAATTCCAATGAAATCTATTCAGAATTTTTAAAAAGACTAATCTTTCGTAATCGGGTTCCACATGATTAAGGAATTTCCCCCTATAATTCTATGACTAATCAGCGTATAACAATGTTACGCACCAAAACCTTAACTGAAAAACTAATAGTGCAAGTTGAATTAAAATTATTTCAGTAGAACACAAGTTATAAGCAGCAGAAATGAGATTCCCACACGAAAACAAACAAACACTGAATTATTTACAAAGTTTTTGAGCAATTAAGTTAATCTTTTGTAACTGTGTTGCAGGCATATTTAAAAAAATTCAAGCTTGAAAATTACTTTAAAAAACATAAAAAAATCTGTAAGTTGAGATAAACGTTTCAAACAAATTAAGAAAAGTGTTTTTTTTTCTGTTAGACGTTGAAATAATCGGATGCGTGATGTTTAGAGATCAAATTGCAATAAAAGCGTAATTTATGGCATGGTTAGGTTGTTGTCACCAACAATATGATGCTAGGCGTTACTCATAAATATGTCTTTTCTTCATAATAGTGCATTAATAGCAAACGGATATATCTTTCTTAATTGGGTTGCAGGTATATTTAAAAATATCTCCGTGATTGAAAATTAATTTAAAATGGATAAACAATCTGTAAATTGAGCTTTTCAAACAAATATTACTGAAAGTACTTTTTGTATTCTATTAGACGTTGGAATAATCAAATGAGCGATGTTTAAAGGTCAAATTACAGAAAAGTTAAATTTATGGTTGGGTTAGGGTGTTGCCACCAACAATATGATGCTAGAATTACTTATAGCAATGTCTTTACTTTATAATACTGTATTAAGAGCAAACAGGTATATATTTTGTAATTGGGCTGCATGTAGGGATGAGATTTCCGCGTTTTTGCACACCGGTATATTCTTAGAGAAAATGTTGTTCTCTTAAATCGCAAGAGTGTTCCTATTAAATGAGATATCATTTTCTCTAACAAAATACTGGAGTACAAAAACGCGGAAATCTCATCCATGGCTGCATGCAAATTAAAAAATATCCATGATTGAAAATTACTTAAAATCCATTCAAATGAAAAATTGCGATACAATTTTCAAATAAATTTCATTTGAAAGAACTTTTTTCTATTCGACAGTGTGAAAAACAAAATTGTATGATGTTAATAAGTTAAGAAAAAATTTAATAAAGGCAAAATTTATGGGTTAGGTCGTTGCCATCATCAGTATAATGTCACAATTGGCATTGTGCTTGTAGTTTTTAACACTTTCCAACAAAGTTGAAAAGTTTTTATGCATTCGGTTTGTCTGTCCGTCAGTCCGTCTGTCCGTCTGTCCACCCTCTAACTCCCGTAAATATACTTGGATTTTCATGAAATTGATCAAGATTATTTACGGTCACCAAAGCATGTTTGGTATTGTATATGAAGTATGTAGGATTAATCGTTAAGGGAATAATAAATTAATAAAGGGTTAAAACAGTCTAATATTGTTTGGCCCAATTTAGGAGACTGTGGTCCAAATTAGGTAACCAATCGCTGAACTTGACCATTTTTCACAAATTTTTTAAATTAAAATAAAACTTAAAAAAAAAGAAATTGTCCTAATTATTTAATTAGTTAGTCGATGTAGAGATTGACGATGTATAATAATATTTTGCAGATATTCCAAGAATGATGTGAGTTACACCTCAAAATATGTAAAGTGGTCCAAATTCGGCTACTCTCTCCATATACACTGCTAACCATTAAAATTGAAACACCATGAAAGATTGAAAATACAAAAAAAAGATATTTATTGTACGTAAGCAGTATGGCATAAAAACAAAATGAATAAATTTGTAAAAAGTTTGGGTGTTTACAGAGTTTCGAAATTAGGTAGAATTTCGAAGGGAAGAAACAGCTGCTACCCCTGGAAGTTAAAACGGCCCTTATTCGGTTAGGCACGTAGCCGAACTGGGCTTGGAGGACAGAAACGGGCTACTCATGCTATGATGCTTCAAGTCTATGCCACACTTCATCAACCGTATTAGCTGTAGAAGGGTGGCGATCTAGTCTCAAAGGAATTCATGTCCATACGTTTTCAGTGGGTGATAGATCTGGAGACCGTGCAGGCCATGGCAACAATTGAATACCCGGTGTATCGAGGAAGGTCAGAACACGACGTGCAACATGTGTTCTTGCGTTATATTGCTGGAAGATGGCGTTTGGCAGGCCTCGAAGACAGGGCACAACCACTGGACGTACGTTGTCAAAAATGTACCAATCTGCGTTTAAATTACCGTCGATCCGAACTAGAGATGTGCGTTTCGTGTACCCAATGATTGCTCAAACCATCACACCAGGTGCAGGGCCCCTATGCTGATATCGAATGCAAGCAGGCAACAGGGGTTTTCCTCGGAGCCTCCAGACAAGTATACGGCCATCAGAATACAGCGCGTACAACCGGGATTCGTCTGAAATGACGACATTGGGACAGTCAGGTATCCAGCTTTGTCGTTCTGCGCACCAGAGTCGCCTTATCTCTCTATGCTGCATTGTCAAGGGAAGCCGCAGTGCTGGTCGCCGTTCTGACAGTCCACAGTGCTGCAAACGACGTCGCACCGTAAGAGCGGATACTGGGTGCGCTTCAAGCATGCCCATTTCCTGACTAATGGTTCAAGATGTGGTTGTACGGTTTTGCAGGGCCGACCTCACAATATGTCCGTGGTCTCCACCGTTAGTCATTGGAGGGCATCGAGATTCTGCGTGCCGTTCAGTATGACCCTCAGCAATCCATATTTGCATTACAGTGGTTAAAATTCGACGAATGCAACGGGCGATAACACGGATCGATAATTCACAGTCTCGTTAGGCAACGATACTGCCTTTATCGAATATTGACACTTGAAGGTAAGCATTACTTCTTATTATTCGAGGCATAACACGATATTCAGAGCAAAGACCGACCTTACAAAGCGTGTTCCGAATGAGAAATACACTACGCAACTTTATTTTTATGCGGTGTTTCAGATGTCGTTTCGTCCGCCTGCCTCGTCTAAATGCACCGAAATACTAATCATTTGCATATCCCAACATCTTCTTCCTTTCATGTGATTTTGACGTTCGTCAGATCATTCCTTCCTGGTGTTGCAATTTTAATGACCAGCAGTGTATATAAAACGTTTTGAAAGGTGTAAAAGAAAATATGCTTAATTTTACAGGGCGAAAAGCAGTTCTTATATGAACACAGACAATATAGTTTTTTGCCAAAAAGTATGAAATTTCATGAAAAATTAAAGAGGGTGCAAAACAACAGAATATCTATAAAAAATATTAAACAATTGAACAACGAACGACAAAAGTAACTCCTAGCTCTTCGGAAGGTGCGAGAAGAAATGAAGCATTAAACAAATAAATGTGTCCTCACCGGTTTTAGAATGTGTGACCAACCCACATGCTGTATTAGTGAATCAAATTCGCACACAGAAACTTAAACGGCAATAGATCAAAATTAATAAAGGAAAATTTTTAGGAAATTATTTAATATAACTTAACTGAGCTTAATCAAAACAAATACAACTACCATATAACCAAAACCAACCAACTACTTTTTAACCAAAACCAAAAGCATATAAAGTTTTTAAACTGAAATCTTAAAATTTGACAGAAAGAAATATTTGAACTATACCCGCACGTTGACCTGCGAAGACTTATCCAAAATGATACCTCGTGGAAATTGAATTCACACGCCACAAAGTTCCATCTTGAAAAACTTCGAAATCCACAAGTTCTTATACTAAGACTTCAGCGTAAGTTCTTCATACATTCACGATGGCGCTACAATTATTTCATGGTGTTTGGCCAGCAAGCTGTTTCCATTCCGAAAAATAAATATTGAGATGATTTACATAATGGAAAATAAATTGATATGGATCTAAATTATTATAAAAACTGTTTGCAGTAAATTGAAAAATCTGCAAACTTAAAAACTTCTTATTGCTACAATGTTGCTTTGTTTACATCGAACATAATCGTCTTATTTTCGTTAAAGAAATTTTAATAAGGGGGACCAATTTCTATTATTAAAACTTTATAGCAAAAAAAGCTAAAGCTAGTTCAGTAAAGAACATTTGCAAAAGTATCTGCATTTCAATTTCTATGTAAGTATTTCATGCGAAAATTCCAAAGCAGTATAAAATATAATTAATTAGAAAACTGTTTCGGTTTTAAAACTATTGTTAAGCATTTAAGGATCTTAAACAATAAGCATAATTATTTGTCTGAAAATGTCACCCTTTTTAATTAGACTTTATATATATATCTTTTCAAAAAGGTTTCATTTTGAGTTGTTTAATTGCAGCTAGTTATTTTCGTAAATATATCCTGTTATTGTCCAAAATTAGTCTAATTATAACTTAAAACGTGGTTCTTTATAATGTTTTATATTTAATGAAATAGCTTTTACGCATTGAAGCTATTTAGATTATGTTAATTTAATCATCTTTAAATTTACTTTAAACAGGATTAATTATAATTTTAATAAACCATTAAATGTTAACAAATACTTTGTTTTTTAAAGAAAGTATTTTAGCTTGAATGACAAAATAATACTGTGGACGTGGTTAATTACAAGCTATTCATTTAGGGGCATTTACTTAAAATACAACACAACTTAGTTAAATGTATTCTCTCACACACTTTTATCTTAGAGGTTTATTATAATATAATTGTTTACATTTGTAGTTTTGTAATAACAATCTGTTTTGAATATAATGTGCATTTTAGAAGGGATGCTTTTAAATCTATGCCATGGTAATTATAGGCTTTATAACATGATTCTATTTTTTTTTCTTATATCTCTCTCTTTCTCACTTCTTATATTTTTACGTATATGTGTGAGTGTGAAATGGTGAGTGTAACTTAAAACAATGAAATCGTAAACACGGTGAATACTTTAAGTAGGTACAAAGGCTTAATCCCTTTTAATGGGCTGGTCTCGATTCATTGACTCTTTCTGGTATTGTACTCTACACTCTTTCTTTTCGGACTAAAAAAGTCAGTTCTGTGATGTCCTGAATTCCCGCCTAAACATCCTTTCTGCGTTTACTAACTTCCAGTAACACTTTAGGATATATAGTCAATACTCGTCACTTAGCATTTGAGTTAATGTCATTGTTTTGAGTTATTTAAATTTGGAAGTAAAAGAAGAATATGCGAGTTGTGTATGGAAAAAACAATGAAACTAAATAAATCGTACGGAACGAACCAGGCTTGAAATAGTATGTACAAACAACCACTATATTATCGTAAAGATTATAGGTTATGTAAGTTTCTGAGAAAAGTTATAAAAAAAAAAAAATACGACGCATGAAGTGCACTTTTTTTTCTTTAATATGATCACGAAAAAATTATCGCGTTAAACATGTTTTTACAAGAGAAGAAAAAATCACAATTACAGAATGATATATGAAATACTGCCAAATGGATGAGATTATTCAACATTTTATCAAAAATTTGATTTTTGTACACCAGTTGACGTTGTTCTTAATATTGCTCTTTCTTGAATTTGAAAACTCCTTCTACTACATATTTTATAATGCTAAATTTGTGTCACTATAAATACATCTTTAATTATGTCGCGTGGTTCTTAATAAACAGCTTGTAATAATTAAGAAATTGTGGTTTAATATTTTTATTTTGTCCAATAGTAGATTTTTTAAAAGGAATGTAAATTAAATCTATTTTTTTTCACAAATATCAAATGGGTATGTTAATTGGATATACTTTCGAAAAATAATATTCATAGATTAAAATAAATATATATATTATAAATAGTCTACTAATATTTTCTGGTTAATCAGATTAAAAACACGAAAATGCAAATTAAAATAAAAATAATTTAAATTAATTTAAATGCAAATAATTTATTCATCGTTTGCCTCTATCTAATCATTGAATAACATACTGACTGTCATGGTAATTGGAATAAGATGAGATTTAAATCTCCTACAACCAAAATATTCATATGAAAATAATTTTAAAATATAGTACAAAATATCGTACGATATCTTTGTGTGGAGAAGCAATAAACTTTTAAGAAAACAAAATATTATTTCATAACAAGAATGTATTTGAAAATAATGACTTTTCTATAAATATTTAAAATATTAATTTTAAATATCACTTTTAAATACAATATTATCGCTGAAATAAATGTTGTTAATTTTGCCGTGCTAAATTGTTTTAAGTTCTAAAGGAATGTGGACATTTTTCTTTAATTTTACTACATAATCATGAAAGCCAAATACATGTATAAATAGCTGTTTTCTATTTTATATACAGGCTGCTGACAAACCACAGTGGATTAAAAAGATTTCATTATGAGTAGCAATAGAGCAAAATGTCAGTGTGTCATGATTACAAGATAATGAAATACACAAAGTTATCATATTCTTTTTTTTAAATCTTCGATATGGCTACATTTAGTCAATATTCAAATGAATCTTTTATTTTTTTAATTACTTTTCTTATGTTTGAGGGCATGTTAATCTCGATAAATCGAAAGGAAATTCTGAATCCTGATTTCAAGGAGAGTAGTTTGGAAACTGCGTACTGTAAACTTGATATTTAATAAAATTTTACTCTTGAGATTAAGGAGCTGGTATTCTTGTTGGCCGTGAAATAATAGCGCTGCGTCCAATATTAACAAAGACTAGAATTAAATACTCTATATGGACAAAATCCACCACACACTTTCGCTTTTAGACGTTTTGTTTATCACATAAAGAAATTCGAAACAGAATCCTTTGAAAATGCAGGAATACAAAGAAAGTATATGATCTCATATTTTTCCGTGAAGAGTTCGTGGTTGTAATTAGCATAATAACAGGAAATTGAAGAAAAAAAGAGTATTTTCGAACAATGCATTAAATTAAAAGCTCGAAATTATCTGTAGCTACAGCACGTGACTGTAGGAATATTACAACGTTTATTTAAAAAATTCAAAAGATTTTTTGCATGTTTCTTGTTTATGACCTGCAGTTTATTCAACCAAATGTAATTCCATTTTTAGAAAATATGACAAAATAAATTAGAAAAACATAAAGTTCAATTAATGTAAAAATTTACAAAATATTTTATTAAAGAAGAGTATTTTTATTAAATAAATTTAACTGCGCATGTGCGAGTCGCACGAAAGATTTTTATTTTGTGTCATGATTTTGCAGTCCACACTGTATACGAAAACTCTTATAATTAGAGCACTTGAATATCGTGATAATTGTGAAAGATATCGGTGGTAGAGGAAACTGATTTTTACCTGCTTTCTAAGTGCAGTTGGATGATAATAGTACAAGTAAAATAGACAAAAAGTTGACTAAAATACAACCACTGATGGCCATTAACGAAAATTTGGGGAAATCTCGTACTGGCGCTAGAAAGGAAGATCCGACGAGTCTCCAAAAAATTAAGGTAACTCAGGACTCTTAAAGCTTCAAAATTATGGAAATTTTAATTTTTTTAAATGTTAAACAACTATCCTTTCATAACACTTTCATATAATTGTTTCCTTGAATGTCCCATTAGAAGTTATGGCTTTTAGAATTATAACCGTTCAATAGCTGAAGCGGCATTTCCAAAATTTTGAAGTCATTTTTCTCCAAATGGAATTTTTGGGAATGTCGCGCACGGTATCTCAAAATCGTAGGGATATGTTTTCAAGAAAATTTTTAAAACGTATGTTTCATGTTAGTCTGTATAAACTGAACCTAAAATTTTCTTCTTATTGTAAAAAAAAAAAAAAAAAAAAAAAAAAAAAAAAAAAAAAAAATATATATATATATATATATATATATATATATATATATATATATATATATGTGTGTTTTTTAGGAGATTATACTGTTAAAATTTTCAAAAAATTTTGTATTAACTAAATACAATTTTGTATTAAAAATATGAAAATGCTTTAAATACACATTTATTTACATTCAGGTTAATTATTATAGTCTGAAGTATAAGCAGGGAAAAAAAAATCTATTCTAGTTTCAAAATTTATTTTGTAATCCTGCACGCAAACGGTTACACCAATTTTCTGCTGGTCAAATGTCTGACAGTTTGGAGCCACCTATAAATGCTAATTCTGCATCTTCATATTTTTGAAATACAGGAAATAAAAGAACATGTATCTTCCATCCCCAGTAAAAATTGTGTTTTAAATGCATAGACATTTTTTATTAAATGTTGAAAATTGTCGTTTTTTTTCATTTTTTCCAATTTTAAAAGTCCTGAGACCCCTTAAGTTGTTTTACCCTGTTTTACGGGGTACAGAAAAAAAGGGGGGGGGGATTTTACCTCATGTAGGTATGAAAATCAGTTATTTTAGATATGTGAAGGGGGTTTTGTATTTTTTATTTCTCAATCGAATGACACCATTGGCAGACCGATACGATTTTTTTTTTTTACAAAGTTGCGTTAGATTTTATGAATACTAAATCAGCAAATACACTTTACCCAAGTAGCACAGTTTTTAATAATAACAACTGATAGGTATTCTCAAAATATTAGGTAGAACTTCGTTTTGGCACTAAAAGTTTCTGTGATTCCCGAAAAAATAAAGATTTTATCGTGTTTTTCAAGGTCAAAGTCGGAAAATTTATCTTCGGTGTATGAATTGAATTTTTTTTTAATTAGGTCAACTGCAATATCGTTCACTATGTATTTTTAAAATTTTTAATCAAATGAAACCATCCACATGTCGATGCGATCATTCCTTAGAAAGTTAGGCAGATTTTGTGAATATAAAGTCATGAATGATTTTATGAATACGAAATAATGCATACACTGATTTTGGTAAATTTAATGACATCGAAAAAGACTCAGATTAATTCATTTGGATTATTGTAATTTTGAGAACATTTACTAAGTTTGAGAATTTTTGATATGATATAAAGAACATGTTTTGAACATAAAATAAATGCAAAAAAGCTGCTCAATATTAAAGTATAATTTTCAACTTTGTATTCATAAAACGTTACTATAAATTTGTAATGAATGATCGTATCGAATTGCAAATGGTGTCATTCAATTCAGAATGAAAAATTACATAACAAAAGATACCCTCACTTCATCTATTTTAAAAGCTTGGATTACCCCTCCCCCCCCCCCGAGTTTAAATGATCCTTTTCCCCATCACCCTCTCCGAAAAAAAAGCCGTAAAACAACTTACCTTTTATGGACGCATAGGATCTTCACTTCTAATGACAAAACGGAGTTCTTGTCAAATTTTCGGGAATGTCCATCCGCTGTTACTGTAAAACTTCTTTAACCTGCATAAAGTATAATTTACGACTTTGTATTCACAGAATTTGCTGTAACTTTGTAACAAATATTTTTTTTTAACTTGCAGATTGTGTCATTCGATTCAGGATTAAAAAAAAAAAAAAAAAAAAAAAAAAAAAACCCATAAGAAACGATACCCCACTTGACCTTCTTTAAAATATGTGGTTTTTCCCCTCTGCCTTTGTTAAATATGTCCCTTAAAACATGGTAAAACAACTTTATTCTTTGTGTACTCGTTGGATCTTTATTTTTCGGGACAAAACTAAGTTCATCTTAAATTTTGTTAAATGTCCATTTCTTGTTGTATATTAAAAAATTTTTGGTCCGTTTTATCTGTATAGTAATGGACTTTCGACAAATTGTCAGTTTTATGTTTTACTTCCTTTGATTTAATTTTCTTTTATGATTTAGTTATCCATGGAAAACTGTCAGAATGAGTCTATTTCAACAACAAAAAAATATATCAAAATCGAAGCATTCGTTCCAAAGCAAGTTTTTCACATTCACCAAAGACTAACTCGTTCGTTGAAAGGAAAGGTAAGAGAAACAAGTTGAAAATTGCTCGTCAAAACAGGCAAATGAGGTGCGTTCGTACTATAACCTGTTTTATAATAATTGTTTGCACTGCATATTGTACCGAATGTATATTTTAGGGCACTTCAGAAGTGCATATCAATTTCATTCTGTTCTAAAGGCTGTAACATCATTAAAATGCACTTGAAATAATTTTTTACCATTGGCCTTAATGTAACGGAAAACCTTTGACTGTCCCTGCAATTAAACTATACATCCGTTTTTCATAAAACTTGAAATGAGTCGGCAAAATTTTGCAACAATTATATAGTTAAAATTTCTGACCATTCGGAAGGCTGTAACATCATTAAAATGAACTTGCAATATTTTCCCCATTGGCCGTAATGTAACGGAAAACTTTTGACTGTCCCTGTAATTAAACTATCCATCCAATTTTCATGAAATTTGAAATTTTTGCAAAAATAATATATTTAAAATTTCAGACCATCCGATTGGGTAGTTTTTGCACTGTTATATGCGGACGGACAGACTAACCGGCGGACTGAACGACGACTATAGGTGCTACGCATTTATATAATTACGAACTCACCTAAAAATAACGATTTGTGGAAAATCCGTTATCATCCAGCTGCTATTCAAAGGCAACCGAAATTCAGCTCGCTATATCAACGAATACTTTATGATTTTTCAAGGTATCCGTTTGATGTTTTTTTTTTTTATTAGTTGCTCTAAAGTGTTGAGTTGCAAATCACGAAAAAATGTACTCGTATAAATCGCGTATGGGCAATTAAAATATTTCATACAACGGCCCAAATTTAATTAACTCAGAAATAAATTTTATATTACAATTATACAACTTTTTTCTACTACTTTATGCCAAATTTTTAAAAATTGACGACAAATTTAGTTCGAAACCCTACATGCTATAAATAAAAAACCTTTTTAAATAGAAATCATTATATTTTCATGAATATACACGTGCTTTTTTAGTATAATGAAGACAAATATTTTATAATATCCGAAGAGTCATGTGATGCGATGACGAACATTTCGCGCATTTTATTTTGCAGCATGTTGCCAATTATTATTTTATTCTTCAATATTTTCTTAGCTCCCTAATTTCCCTAGGTATCAAATGCTCCTTGACAAATATGAGGTCATGATGTTTATATTTACGAAGGTCTAGAAGATTCCGACAAACATGCATCTAGATTTTCTGTAAAACTTGAAACTCGAATATTGTTCGATGGACTTTGACCAATGTACATATGACACAGAACTGCGAATCTGCCATTTAACTTTTCAATTAATGTTTCGTACCAGTGTCATTTCCTTCCAGTGCGCTTGTTACGGACAACGATTTCTTAGAAAAAACTTACAACATAACACCTAAGGTTCGTTAGTGTATTATTGCAGCTTTGTTTAAATTTAATTTTTTTCCGTTATTTAAAGTTATGAAAGTAATCTTCGCGGAAACATGCTTATTTCGTATGTTGTATATTTGAGTTGTATACTTATTGCGTATTTGATTAAAGTATATTTTCAAAATATTTTTGAGTGAGAATTTCATTTCATAAAATAAAGTAAATTTTGTTTAAAACGTATCTTATTTTGAAAGTTGGTTTTACTCTTAATGTACTGTTCGACTTTATTTATTTATTTCTTTATTTGTGCACCAACAACAAAAACTTGCGACATCTGGATTTTCCGTTAACTGTAAATAAAGTGACTTGAATAGCTGCATTTTGTGATTATATGTATTTTGTTCAGTTATTGGACAGAAGATATTTAATGTAACTAAAAATTGTATTTTGGAAATGCATACCATTTTCTTACAAAATACTTGCGAAAAATTTTCTATATTTAAAGCTAAACAACACTTTTTTCTTCGCAAAGTGACTGAAATATCGTATGCAATGCAAACGCAGTAGAACGGTCGGCTATTCAGCTAATATATTACTAAATCGTGCTATTTTTCTACAAAATTGAAGCCATAAATATTCATCTCTTCAGTCATTCATTTAAATCACATAAATCTAGTTTAACGTGGATGGACACTGGGAACAATAAAAGTTTCCTTGCGTTTGTAAAATAATGCAGTAACGTATTTCTTTTTCAGAATTTCTCTGACTTTTACATTTTCGAACAAAAAAAAAAAAAAAAAAAAAAAAAACTGATAGAATATAATATATAATTGAACATATGAATTAAAGAATAATATTTAATGAAAAAAAGGGTTAGAAAAGACTGAAATTAAACACATAACATAATATGTATATTTCTTGTAAATTGTAGAAATATTGACTATATTTAAATTCTAAAGCATTTTTTTATTCGAAACTTCGATAAATATTAAGAAATTTAATATTTTATTTTTTATCTTGCATAATCTATACTAATATTATAAAGAAGTAAAAATTGTTTGTTTGTTTGTAGGAGGTAATCTCTGGAATTACCGAACCGATTTCAAAAGTAATGGCATGGAAAGACGGTGGTAGTCACCGTTCGAATATAGGCTATGCCTTACCTCGATGCCACTACTGCAAAATGCAGGAGCAAAAAACTTTCTAAAAATGCAACTTTTGTGTTACTGGAGGGCGTAGAAACATGAAATTTGGGACGGCAGTAACTTATAAGATATAAATGATCTCTAAGGACATTTCTTAAAAAAATCGATATTAAAAAGGGTTGAAAATGCGCGAAAAGTGTTTAAAAGAACGCTCTAAATGGCGATTTTTACGCAATCTCAGGAAGTACCAAACTTATTTAAAAAATAATGGAGACAGCCTTTGCTCCAACATAACCTATATTTTATAACGGTGCCACTACCAGAAAACGTGTGCTCGAGCAAAAACTTCCTCAAAATGCGATTTTTGTGTTACTGAAGGATCTAGAAACATGAAATTAGCAATGGTAGTTACTTTTGAGATATAAATGATCTCTAGAGACATTTCTTAAAAAAATCGAAATTAGAAAGGGGTGAAAATGCGCGAAAAGCGTTCTAAAAAACGTTCCAAATATGAAATTTTTACGCAATCTCAGAAAGTACTAAGCCGATTTCAAAAATAATGGTGGTCAAAATGATGGTGAAGCCATTGCTCCAACACTTTATGTCGGTGCCACTACCCCAAAGGGGGTGCAGGAACTAAAAACTTTCTAAATTGCGATTTCTACGCAATGTCAGGAACTACCTAACCAGTTTAAAAGATAATGGTCTGAAAATGTTGGGGACAGACCTTTGCTCCAAGATAGGCTCTATTCTATGTCGGTCCCAATACCACAAAGGGGGAGAATCAGCAAAAAACATTTTAAATTGCGATTTTTCTGTTACTGAAGTGCCTTGATACATTAAATTAGGAATGGTAGTTACTTATGAGATATAAATGATCTCTAGGGACATTTCTTTAAAAATATCGAAATTTAAAAGAGCTGAAAATGGAAAAAAGCGTTCTAAAAAACGTTCTAAATTGCGATTTTTACACAATCTCAGGATGTACCGAACCAATTTCATAAGTAATGGTTGGAACTTGATGGTAGCAGCTTTTTCTCTAGTATACGCTCTACTTCATGTCGGTGTCACTACCACCTGCGGGTTGCAGGAGCAGAAAACGTTATAAATTGCGATTTTTGTGATACTGAAGAGGCTAGAAACTTTAAATATTGCACGGTTTCTACTTATAAAATAAAAATGCTCTCTGAGAACTGTCGCAAATGACTTCGAAATTTAAAAAAGGTCATGCAAAGGGAACGATCGAAAATTATACTAAAAGTCCCAAATTACGATTTCTATGGAATTTCAGGAAATAATAAACCGATTACAAAATTAATGGTTGCGAATCAATGGTGGCAGTCTGTGATACCACACAGGATATATTTTATGCCAGTGCAACTCCCACCTGGGTTTGGCAGTAACAACAACCGTTCTAAAAAACTCTTTAAAAACTTTCTATATTACGTTTTTTATGGAATATTAGAAAATACGAAACCGATTTCAAAATTAAAATTGGCAAATTAATGGTGGCAGTCTCTGTTTACACATAGGCATTTTATTTTAGTGCCACTATCACCAGAGAGGTGTTTGACCGACAGCCAAGAAGCTTGGAATTTGACTGGGTGGTTAATTTTATGATGTAAATGTGTACTAGGAACGGTTTCTAAAAAATTCGAAACTTTAAATGAATACTGAAATGAGCGTATGAAATGTTCAAAATACTTTCTAAATTACCATTTATTTTGAATTAGATTTAGTCCTTCTTATTAATGCAAGTCTTACTTTCGCCTAATGCAGTGTATTAATGAAGTTTAGTCAAACTGTGGCTAAATTAGTAATTTTTGAAATATTCCTAAAAGTATAATTTCTTCTAATAAAAATTGGACAGACAAACATCACTTGTCGTATTTCAACTATCACGCGAGCAAAACCGCGGGTTTTGCTAGAAATATATATTTCTTTCTTATAATAAGCAGGCACTTTAGACTGAAAAAAAAAAAAAAAAAAAAAAAAAAAAACGATCTAAACGTTGTTTGAAAATGAAAATATATTTCAAACTGGTTAAAACTTAATATTTTTCAGAATTTTACAAACAGTAAGTTATATCTTCTTATGCTATTAAATCGCCGAATTGAAAATAATAGCTTATATTTTACAATTAAATAAGTTTCTTTCGTAAATATAAACTTGAAAGGCTATATTATAGATATATTATTTTTTTCCGATTTTTTAAGAAAGCGTCCGTCTCTAGATATTATTAATAATAAATTTCCCTTTGTTGAATTTTGAATAAAAATTATTGATGATTTTAATTATATGAGATAGTATATTCTAAAGTGCAAGCAAATTGTTAGCATTGTTTTATTAATATCTTTTACTTAGAAAAATTTGGAGCATTCTTTAGAATATTACTATCTCCATACTAAACATAAAACAGAGATTTTTAACAACACGATTTCCAAGAACTAACTTGTAATATGTGTATTCAGAATGCATATATGTGTCTGTTTATCAGTATACAATTTTTTCTGAATAATAGTCGTCCCTTTATTTCATCTCAGAATAATATGAATAATAAGCAAACGATTACTATTTGGAAACAGTTGTACTAAGAAATAAGCAGCTTAACGCGCCTGTTATTTACGATTTTTGTTTTTTAAGTTAAGTAACGCGATATGTGGTTACTTAAAAAAAAAAAATAAATAAATCAGTCCTCTTATAATATATCGAAAGGATTCCCTAAGTCATTCATAGTGAATCATGTCTGTTCTCTCAACACAGTATACTAATGACTAATCCACAGCTTGTTTTGTTGATCCTAATTTAAAGTATATAAAATATCTACCTCTATTTAAAACTTTATATACTGGGTGTTCCAAAAATAACGATCCATTTCTATGAAAACACTAATCTATTGATTTCTTTCACGGGTATTTGAAGAAATGCTCTCTTTAGAAGAAAGAATAGCCATCGTTTCCTGGAAACTGAGTGATAAAACATATGAAGAGGTACGTCAGTTGTACTATCAGCCGAAGATCAGAAGTACGTGGGCTCCTTTCAACTGCTTCACGAATGCTCTTGACGATATCGTGAGACGTTGATGGTCGTCCAGGACGTTTTTCATCCTCCACGCTACCGGCTTGTCTTAATTTGTTCACAAGTAGCCAGATATTGGCTGTTGTTGGTGGTTGTTTTTCGTATTTTTGATGATACAACTGACGCACCTCTTCATATGTTTTATCACCCAGTTTTCAGGAAACGATGGCTACTCTTTCTTCTAAGGAGAGTATTTATTGAAACACCTGTGAAAGAAATCAATAGATTAATCTTTTCACAGGAATGGATCGTTATTTTTGGAACACCCTGTATGATAGCTCGGCTTCCGTTGCAATTATCATCAACGTTAGATCATCTCAATTTGTAAGAAATATAACTCTAAATATTGTGCCTCTTATAAACATAAAAATTGTAAATGTGTATAAATTACAAGATTAAGTAATAGGAACTACCCCGTAGATATAGGCAACTGTTTATTGATATAATATAATCACAAGCGAAAATATACAACATTTTTTCCGAGTTACTCACGATTCCGGAAAGCATCTTTTTTTTTTTTTTTTTTTTTTTTTTTTTTTTTTTTTTTTTTTTTTTTTTGAAACTTAAAAAACCAATATGTTTTCGAGATTTAAATAAATATTGATATGATAAGGTGTGTTTTGCTTCCATTGATTATCAGTAACGTTTCGAAAAACTTTCTATAGGGTGTTAATCTGATTTCTGAAGCTGGAAGATAGTTTTTTTGGATGTTTCTCATTACCAATCGGTTGGTACCAGTAACATTTTTATACGATGATTTGTGGCCGAATTAGTGTTTGCGGGAGGGGAGGGGGGAGAAAGGGAGGTGTATTTTTTCCACGCAGTACATAAAGGTCTTACTGTTTATTTGTTTTTCTCTATATGTTTTCCATGCATCCATCAATCACAGGTTAAATAAAACTATGGTCAAAGGACATGTTTTTGAGACAAACGTGGTAAATTAACATAAATAACATAACATAAAATTTATATTATTTTGTTTGTCCTGCATCTATACATTCCATTAAGCATTTGATAAAATTTAGTTCAGAATTCATAGCATTCATCTTTAAAGAACTATTTGATTTTGAAAAATCTGATTATTACACTTATCAATTGTAGCAAAAAAAAAAAAAAAAAAAATAGATTGTAAATACAATTTTAAAACTACTCGAGAACTTTTCCGAAAATCAGTGGCAGAAAAAACTTTATTTTTATAAATGTTTCTTTAAATTTAATATATATATTGGTTTCTGCGATTTCGAAAGATAAAAATGCTTTTTAGAAATGTAGGTAACTCGAAAGTGATTATTGTACATAATTATATTTTAAATATTTTGTTATTATTCCATCTTTAAATTCCGTTAAGCATTTGATAAACTTTAGCTGTGAATTCACAGCATTCATCTTAAAAAAAACCTGATATTTCAGGTTGAAAAATTTGATTAAAACACTTTAAAACTACTCGGTCACTTTTCCGAAAATCAATGGCAGCAAAAAAAAACTTTATTTTTATAAATGCTTCCTTAAATCTAAAAAAAATATATTGGTTTCTGTGATTTCTAAAGATTGGAAAGCTTTTCAGAAATGTAACACGGACGTGGTTATTGTATATTTTTTAAATAATTAAACTTTCGCAATATAAGAAACATTTGCCTTTTCTTCCATTGTACTATACGTTAACTATGTAAATGTACACTGCATAAAAGTTTCTGCATGCAAAGAATAAACAAAAGAGAGTTGGATTTTTTTCCCGATTTACAAACATATCATTATTAAATTTCTAAATATATAGAGGATTGAAGTCGAAGGCATTTCATAATTAAAATAGTTGCTTTCATAAATGAAAAAGATTTTGAAAGACTTTAATGCTTTTAGTTGCATTTTTAGATTTTGAGCATTTTTCAGGAAATCATAACTTGTATATATTTAAAAAATAAATTGAGCTTTATTGAATTTTAAAGAAAGACGTTTGATCATAGTATGTACCCTAAATATAACCAAAATTTGTTTTTTAAGAAACTTATTCGGATTTTCAGGATTATATCTTTAAAATCTGTTTTTCATACAAAAACTAAGGGTCTTTTTGAATAGATAATTTAGTTTTAAGATACATATGAAAAATATACTTAAAATTGATGAACATGAATATATATGCAGAACAAAATTTCAATATACTTGATAAGATGAAAGAATTCAAAATACCCATAAAATATACTTCGGCTTTAAAAAAACTGTCTTATAAACTGTTTAAAATGAAAAAAAAAAGTACTTTAAGATCATTTGATATTTACATCGTTCTACAGAATTACAAATTCGGATTTAAGAATATATTCAGGACAGAAAGCATTCCTGAAAAAATAATTTTTGTAAGTTAAAAGAATCGAAAACGAATATTCTGAAAAACATATACATATAGCTTATATTATAAATATCTGTGTAATATGTAAAGAAAAGATAGAAAAAAAATCAGTCACAAATCTTATTACAAAAATTTAATGAGATATTATAGTACTGCAGAAATATATATGTAAACTCTTGCGAATATCTGCATTTAAGATTACGCTTTGGAGAGATAGTAATGTATAAACTTATCTTAATTAAAGAAAATAATCTAGAAGACGCAAGTGTTTGGGGTTATTTAACCTGTTTCCTGCCGCATACCGCAAAGTATTTCTCGGTGTGATTCATAATGGCAATACAGCTGGAAAACGTTTAAGGGCAATGACGGATAAATAAAGGTACAAAGGAGTGAAAATATTTTACACTCCAACACTGTTTATAAATAGATATTACTATATCCCTGATGTATTCAGCTTAGACAGCAATTTTTGTTTTTAAAAATAGAGATATTGTTGTAGTTACAAATGCACTACGGCCATCCAAAATGCACATATTGTACATACTGCTTATGATCTGGACTGCTGAATACGATAAGAGATAATTATGTTTGCTTTTCTTTTGAAATGTCCACATGACAGGCCAGATGCTATTGACAGAAAGTTGTCTAAAGAAATTTTGTCGGCCGGTCGTCATTCAAGTTAGCGAAATTGGAAGATCATTGTCAATTTAAACCAAAGGTAATGAGTGCGATTTTGAAGTGGACGAGGTTTCATTCAGTTTAAGAATTGCACTATGTAACACAACTTTTGTTCTTTGCTTGTAAGTGTTTTTTCTTGGTTTCTTATATCTCAAACATGGTAAAATGGCAATTATTGTTATCAAAGATTACTTTGGTAACCAGGATTTTGACATATTTACTATAACGTACGCCATTATCAACACATTGAAGTCCTGGACATGAAAAAAAAAAATGTTGGGAAAAAAATGTCATTTTCTTAACTAGTAAGGCATAGAGTAATAGAGG
This sequence comes from Maratus speciosus, assembly GCA_963932465.1. Classification (NCBI taxonomy): domain Eukaryota; kingdom Metazoa; phylum Arthropoda; class Arachnida; order Araneae; family Salticidae; genus Maratus; species Maratus speciosus. Next base: position 172,587,917 of record OZ010792.1, on the reverse strand, counting down.
CTTTACAGTTGTTACTCAAGGACAAGAATAACATATTTTTGTTACATAGTGGTATTAATTTATTTGCTAACGTTACCAGCCAGTTTTATTGTCTTAAATAATTAAATCTGTATCTACATCCCCATTGCCTTATGGAACTCCTTGATATGCGGATTATTCTGCTGAGCTGTCTACATCTAATATCTGAAGCTATTGCCAGAATGTTGCCTGAGTTATTTTTTTCGGCGGGACGTTGTTCCAGGACGTGTATCTGGACGATCATCAGCAATTGAAGCGAAGGATTCTGGTTTCGGTTCTTATTATATATACTTTTTCAATCAGTTGGAAAATTTTAACCTGTAGCGTTCTGATTATTGAAATTTATGTCCACTATTTTATCTACGCTAAATATAACACTAAAATAAACAAATTTGTTAATGAATTACCCTAAGTGTACATTAATATACGTTTAAAGTTAACGTTATAATATTATTGTTACACATTTATCCGCAATATCACACATTTTTTAACATGCATTTCTCAACAATGACCGCAGCCTGCAAAAGCACACAGACTCACTTTTCAAGTGTTTTTTGTTATGGAGTTTATAGCTGAGTGAATTTATTTTTCAGCGTAAATGAGGCATGATAACTCGAATAAAATAAATAAAGGGATTCTTATCCATATCTTTAAAGCTCTATAAAGATAAATACGCATGCTATTCTCCAAGAAAAATTTACAACAACAGGATTGTGGAAAGACATAATAAATAAACTATAATGTAAACGGCTTAACTTTATTGCCTGCGGTTTATAGCGCTCGGTTTTGGTCGCAATCATACAAACTATATTATGTAATAGGTGTGTTATCTAAAAAAGCACGTACAGAAAACAAATACGTATTTCCTTTTATCTGATACCTAAGCACTGGAAAACTTTATAAGACATAAAAATTAACAAAATTGCGTACATTCATCTGTTTTTTTTTTTTTTTTTCGTCACAATTTTTTATCAATGAAATAAACGAGAATAAGCATACGTTTTTCTAAAAAAAATTAGGAACAGAATGTGTTAATTCAAAACTTTCCATTTTTTATTTAATTTTTTTTTCATCACTTTATCTTATAAACAATCATATTGCTATTAAGTTACATTCAGACTTAAATAAAAAGACAAAATACAAGGTGTGTCTATTAAATTACAGGACAGTACTTGTAGTTAATGAATGAAAATGTGTTAAAACGTGATAGCGTAACCAATGAGGTGGGAAGGTGGGTCAAATGCGCAGAGATTGCGTCAGCATTTCCGGTTCGGAGAAGGTAAACGCATGTGGTTCATTAGAGCGCGTGTCATGGTCGGTGACGGATCAAGTTTTGTTTCAAAATTGGAAAAAGCACGTTTTGAAAAAACATGCCATCGTAGAGCAGTGGTTCCCAAGGTGGGACGTACGCCCCATTGGTGGGCAATTTGACTTTCTAGGGTGGCAATATCAAATTTGTTGCTCACTCATTCTTTATCAGTTTCTTCTGTCCTTTTTTTTAAGTATTGTTGTAGATAGAATCCAAGCAAAATAAAAAACTCGGGTTTTTTTTATTGAATTTTATAAATTTTCTCAATGAAAAGCTAAAACAAATACACGACGTTCAAATAAATCTACGACTCAGAGGATAACCGTCCTCCGTATTCCCCAGATTTGTCCCCTCGTGACTTTAACTTGTTCCCAAAACTTAAGTCTGCTCTGAAAGGGCATAGGACGTAGAGGACATAAAGAAAAACGTAACCACTGAACTTCGAAGCAAATCTTCAGAGGACTACGAAGCGTGTTTCCAGGATTTTTAGCGCCTTGCACAAAAAAGTGTGAGTGCCAGAGATGATTATTTTTAGGACTATTAAACGTATTTTTGTTTTTTATCATTCATTGCGATGTATTAGCCTTAGTCCTGGAATTTAATAGATACATCTTGTATTTGTGAAGTTTCTGTTAAGTTGTAAATGTACTAACTTCCTTGAAAGTTTAGTAATGTTTCATGATGTATGTCTTCAAAACTGCGTTTAGATTTATTCTGAAATTGTTTTAAGAGAATTCCTTGTTACTAATATGGTATTTAACCTTTTTTTTCTTCAAAGATCACGTTTTTAGAAAATGAACTAAGATTTTATAATAAATTTATAATATGAGAATAGTTATTTAAGTTTATGTTTATTAAACTATAAGGCTGAAATATCTTTGACAGATATGTACAATCTGTTTAATTGCATGATACAATAGCATATAATTTTATAATTACACAATGTTAGTACTGATTTTTGCATGGTAAATATTGCTCATAAATTTTAATATAATTTTTCAATTTGTTTGCAATTTTACTTATTTTTTATCCATTTTCATGAAACTACTCTATTACTATTAAAATAAATTTGCTAAAAAAGTATCTCCTCGCTTAAAGAAAAAGAACATGTCTATTCAAACTTCAAAAGTTAAATTTTACCAATAAATCTTGCTTATAGTAAATTAACTTAAAATTTTACAATTAAAACATAACTTGAAAATTATTTTGCGTGTATTAAATTATTAAGCTTATAATTTTGCCTAACTGATGTATCTGTTTCATTAAAAGATGAAAAAAAAAATCTTGATTTTATTCTCAGATATTGTTGGCAATGTTTGTTTAATGTAATCAATTATTAAATTCAAAATATTCTTGTGTACGTAAAATAACTATTAAAAATTTTAAAATATTTTACAATTCTGAATAACATTGAACTTCAAGAAGATTTTTTTTTCTTTTACGTATATTGAGAACATTTCTTATTGTCATCAAATTGTTTTCCGTATCTTTTTGCTAAGTTGTAAATTTACTAACTCTACATTAATCAGAAAATATTTTACCAAGAATCTGATCATTCAATTTTTATCTAGTTTTTTTTTTTTTTTTTTTTTTTTTTTTTTTTTTCGTAATCTTTTACGGGAAAAACTTTTGCATCAAAAACTTATTTAACCGATCTAAATAAATAATTTTAACATATTAATTTATAGTTAATGACGAAAAATTTACACTAAATTTAATACAACTAGGGATGTTCTTTCTTACCAAAATATTTGATATAATAGAATTAGAAATAGAGAAGTTTATTTCATTTCATAAGAAAGTACATATTTTTTATCGACATGTTCTTAATAGACACTTATTTTTATCAAAATACATTCGATAAAATCTGCATAAAACATTCTTGTGATATTTCAAATAACAAAGCTATTTGGAGAACAACTTCTCAGTAATATATGTAAATAATTGTGTATTTGTATTTTGTTTAAAATCATGCATCTTCAGGTAGGGTAATATTAATTGGATTAGGAAATTTAATGTGTTAAACTATCGTATTTAGCTCTAAATAAAATACAAATAACTACTTCAGAAATAAAGTTTCAATATTGGAATCTAGAAACAAAAACTAATAAATAATTCCATTACTATGAATCTATCTTTTATATTCCCCATAAAAGAAGTAATTGCTTCTTTTATGTTTGCAATGCTCGTTATCTCTTCATGTATATTTATATTTATTACTATACGTCGTTTGTATTTATCTTTATGAAAATCATTTAGTCAGAAAATAAACGCAACTCACCACAAACGCAATTAGAGACTAAGCAAATGCTCTTTTCTTTGAATGTATTTGAGTCGGATTTGAATAAAGACCAATGCGCTATATTTTGATTTGTTTCATTCTTTTTACCTTTGAAGTTTAAACAACTTAATTTTAAGTTTAAACAACTGAAGTTTAAACTTAAGAGTCTATAGTACTGCATTGTCATCGCTATCTAAGTGGTGTTCTTCTGAATGCATATCTTCAAAAACATATCGCATTATTTGAACATTGTTTTTTATAACAAACACGTTAATAACCTATTTAAGGTAGATTTCACAAGGAATACTATGTATTGCAGTCGTTACCATGGTGCGACTTTTGAAAAATTCCTTCACATTTTTTTATTGTCTGACCCCAGGAACCCCAAACCACCCCCACCTAAAAGTTTATGCATATGTTTCATCAATAAATAAAACATGCAAAAAGACTATAAATTTGGAAAGAAGGTGTCTATCAGCAATATTTACAACATTTAACAATGAAATATTTTGTTGCGTTTAATATGAACGGCTTTTGCGCCAATTATGCAATAATATTCATTAATTATATGAAATAAATATACATGTATATATGTACTACATTTTGTTCCGCACGATAAACATCGCATTGATGCTTGGATTGTGTCCAAACTCGCCAAAAACATTGAGATGGCTAATATCAGAACGGGTATTGCAAATGAAAAAAAACTGTCCAAAGGGAGTGGAAATAGGGAGGGAGTTTTGCGAGAACAGAAAAAAACCCATAACATTTTAATTATAACACATATCAGTTTGTTTTTAATACTTCTCGAAAAAGGGCCAAAAATTTATGTATGATAGATTTCGATAAAATAAAAAATGGGCTCATAGGGCAAAAAAATAGCGTTTTAGGAGGAAAAAATATCATAACTTCGTCTATTCTCAAGATATCAAATCCGATTAAATTTATTATAAATTTTCTTAATATTATCTAACACTTTTATATTCACAAGTTTTTGATAGGACCAAATTTTTCAGAAATTACAAATTAAGAATACATAGCGGTTAAAGGGAAAAAAAATGTCGTTTTAACAAGATTCTGATAAAACCATCTCTTACAGAAAAATGAATTAAAATCTCGTCAAAAGCAGCCAGTTAAAATTATGAAAGTGTGTTTATCTCTAATCTTCATTTAGTTTTTGTTGGTGAAGTTAGTAGCTAACTTCGAAATCTACCTGCGCCTGAATCCGAACCGGTAGGTATTTTTTATAATGTTTCTTACGAAAGAATAAAAATATGCAAGAAAAATCATATTTAATTTGTATGCAAAAATTATTTTTACTTATTTATTAACAACATTAAAAAAAAACAGAACATACTTCAAGCTTACAGAAAGGCTTTCTAAAGAATTAGTTCTTTGTGATTTTCACCTGAAAGTACTGATTTTTAAATGAAATGGACTATGTTATATTACATTGCTTTTTTAAAGAAATCACTCTAGTAGCATATTGTCTAATATTTTTCTGCAAAATAAAATAAATGAATTAATAAATAGTTTACTAAAACATACAACGTTTAACATAGTTATGTTTTATAACTTATATCTATGAAATTAAAAGTTTATTTAATACACTATTTTTTGGATGTGGTTATAATTTAAATAATTGTATATCTAAAAACATTTAATAAACTGATATATAATAAAACAATATCAATGGCATGCAAAATTAGTATTTTATTGCTTTTGTTAAATAGGTTTTAAAAGTCTTAATTGAACAATATACTCATATTGAACAATAACGTAATATATTTTTCCTCATATTAACACAAATCATTGCTATTCTTATTTTAAAGCCTATCTCGACTTGTGTGCCTCACTTTTTTGCGTTATATCAGTTGAAAATTGGAATACAATATGATAAAATCAATAGCAATAAATCATTGCAATAATAAAGTTTTTAATTGCGAAGAACCTAGAAGCGATCCAATGTAAAGAAAATATTCTACTGGGTTTATTATCTTTGACTCAAACAGAAAATATAGACAGTTATTTAAAACTCTAGAATAAAGAAAATATCAAGCAGTTTACAAAATCTGGAAAATGGTAAAAGTTCTTTCATTGAAAAACTTTCTGTAGGATTATGCATATGTTTATTTTTTTTTTCTTTTTTTTTTTTTTTTTTGCATTTGGTTATTAAAGATTATTTCGTTTATACGTAGAAGTATTATTTTATTAAAAATTATGTATTTAAAATAAAATACACTATTTGCTAAAAGGTACACACATTAAAAATATACATTAAAACGTCAACGTGTCGTTTCGCATCTGCGAACATCTTCAGGATGATACATAAGTCTACATATCACACACAAGTCTAAAATTTTTCAAGAATGCAGTCAAACATCTCAGAGTCCCTGATGATCTTGTCCAGGGGCCCACCAAACGTCAGAAAGTTGCCAAGGCAACGGAAAGGAGGAAACCAATCTAGCTATGGAAGAGGGGGGGATGGGACTGACTCCAAAAACAGTTTATAACATATTGTGCCAAATTTTATGTATGCTGTAGGATAAACTATCGTTACAGGTGTGCTGTCCAAGCTTAGTAATCCTAATGGCTCCTAAAATTTTGTTCAGGTATGGATTCTTGCACGGAATTATGATCCTTGCTTCATCAAAGATAACTCTGCTCTCATCATTAACAAAACAAAATCTTGCGAGAGCTGTATTTTGTTTCGTTTGTGAAATGTCCCGCTTGTGCTCTTTCAACCTTTCTGAAAATTTTCTTTTAGTTTCGCCGATATACACTAATCTTTCTTTATTTGGGAAAGTAATCGGAATTTCATACAAACCAGCTTTTTGATGATTCTAGATTTTATGTATATTATTACTAACAATTTGAATCAGGTATGGGGGGGAAGCTACTAATTTTATATTGAATGATTGAAGGATCTGATTTAATTTTTCATATAAAATTTGGACATAATGCATACTTCTGTACTTGATAGGTAAAGTATTAACAAACCGCTGGCCTGACTGAGGGGGGGGGGGTATTAAACTGCGAAATAATCCGTTCAATCTGGAAGCTTCTATAACCATGATCGAATGCAACTTATTTAATGAAATCAATTTCAGTCCCAAGCTGACTATCTGAACCGATCTTATAAGCTCTTCTGATAAAGGACTGAAACGCAGCAATCTTATATTTAAAAGGCAGATTCGTACAAAAGGTATAACTATATTCTCTTTTAATTGTTTTCTGTAAACTGAAAAGGTAAAATGCATATTGCTCCGGCTAATCTGAACTTCGAGAAAAGGCAACCTCTCATCATGTTCGGTTTCAAGGGTAAACTTGATGCTATTACTTAACTTATTGACCTCATGAAGAAAAACCTGTAAATCTGGAAGAGGGTAAGTCCATAAGATGAACACGTCATCCACATATCTTAACCAACAAATTGGTTTCTGTTTAAATGAATTAAAAATTTTCTCTTCCATACGTCTGAGTGCAAACTCAGCGAAAAGACTTGAAACAGGCGAACCCATTGGTGCCCAATGAAGTTGTCTGTAAATAACTCCATTACATATAAAAATATTAAAACACAATTAAATTCAAACTTTATTTTAGTGAAGTTTTAATTTCATACGTTAAACCATCATTGCAATATATCAATGAAAAAATATAACTTAAAACCTCGACCATATTAATTGAAGGGAATAATGAAATGACGTCCAAATTTGCCATAACTGTATAAGCATCAAGGATGTAATGTCTAATTTTATCCATTAAATCATCAGTAGAATCAATAACATAGTCGGAAACCGGTAGTATAGATTAAAAAAAAATCACATAAGCTTTCTCTAAAAAATAAGTAGGTGCGACACAACGAGAGACAAAAGGCCTAAGGAGCAAATTTAATTTATGATCTTTTAGCCTTCCAGTCAGCATCGGTATAATTCCAGTGTGAATAACTCTAATTAACGATTTAATATAATTAGGCCATTTACCATTCCGCACCAACTCCTGCACTTTTCTAAAAATGGAAGAGTTTAAATCTTTATTACGAACTTCACAACCGATATCTTTAATACACTCTTCCAACTTCGAAATGTAGTCATTCCTGTCTAAGACGGCAGTTTTATTGGTTTTATCCGTTTTGATTAAAATTATACTAGGATCTTTCTTTAGTTTCTTAATAGTAACCATTAATGAACGTTCAGATCTATCCTGTTTAAATGAAACTCTCTTTAATAACTTGTACATAACAAAACGGATTTCTTCACGATTAGCTTCCGGAACACTTTGAAGTACAGCTTCACATCAGAAATGATTTACTCTTTATCAATTTTAGTATTGAAAATGTATTTAGGACGCAAGGAAAGGGCTTTATCTTCTAAAGCAGTAAAAACTCTGCTAGAGAGATTGGCGTAAGGGACAGGTTTAAAACTAGGGGGGGGGGGATCCAAATTTGAATCAGACTGTTTCAAATTAAGTACTGATGTTTCTTGTAGTGAATTAAGTATATTTTTAATGTGTGTACCTTTTAGCAAATAGTGTATTTTATTTAAAATACATAATTTTAAATATATTTCATGGTTTCAGTCGTCCAATTTTTAAAATTAATATTATTTTAGTTTTCAAGCATGGTGTCAATGACCTGTCAAAAATATAATACGAAATATTTTTTCCTGAAGTAATTTTCAGTATTATTAATACTAAAAAAGTTGTTCTTTCCTTATTTCAGTTTATTCTGTTTTCACATCCGCAGTATCTCGTTGCAAAAATTCATTTGTGCAGTGCTTGGAACATTAGTTGTCAGGATGCAAAGATTTCTTGTCTCCTTGTGACAAAGAAGACATACTTTTTTTTCAGAAACTTACAGTTTCAATTTTTTACTTAAGCATATTTCATAAAGCATATTATTATTATTATTATTATTATTGTTGTTATTTAAGCCTGCTAGTCAACCAGCTTCCGAATTCCCTTAATTAATTTTACGTGCATTCGTACATTTAAAATATCTTCACGGGAAATGAATATTTTTTCCTACTTCTACCTATGAACTTCTTTTTCCTACGTACTCTTCTTAAAATATGTAACTTTTTTCCTTAGTACCAAAAATATTTCTAAAATATATATACTTAATTTTATATGAAGTGTTAAAATCTTACACGCAGTTCATCTGCTTTTAACACGTAAAATATTAAATTAAACGTAGATTTTAGAAATATTTTAAGAAGTTTGAAAAAATGGACATATTTTCTTCAGATTACAAAAAAAAAGCAATTAAAAACATTAATTTTAAGAGGAGATATTTTAAATATACGAATTCATTCCATCTATACTGTAGACCATGATCTGTAGCGAAAACATTTTATTAGCGTTTTTTTTTTTTTTTTTTTTTTTTTTTTTTTTTAAGTACCAATCATTGGTAATCCAGGTTCGTAGATCCTTGAATGTAAAGATATGAACGAAAAGACTAACTCAGCAACTTTGAAGACAGAATGGTTTTATTAGCTGTAGACATGAATAATGTATGTGCCAGAAAAGGACCCTTTCAGTTAGCTGTTAACAGTACCATGTACGGAGAAGGAATGAATAATTTGTCAGATATCGTTTCCAATGTGTCGAGCCAAAATCTTGGTACCCTGGACCATTATAACCCCAAAGATATATCACTTAATGGAACTTGGAAATAAAACTAGCCAAAAGGATCGTTGATTGGCGTTTTAACATTTCAATGTACAAATACGAATGCCAAAGCTAAATGATGGGAAATATGCATTCAGAATCAGCAATGCAGATGCTGGACACCGATTTTAATATAAACAAAGTATATATTTGCGGCCGAAAAGGCATTTGTATAGACTATCAAACTGAAAATTAACACAGTGTATAAATAACTGCTACAACTGGAGCATATGGTCAAAGAATATCTTTTTTTATATATTCGTTAACCGAAGGAAAATATGCTCGAACAGTTAATGATTTTAGGATGAGAAAAGATTTGTTTTTGATTTACTTTAGTAATGGCTATGGGTGAACTTGGGAAACTTAAGTAACTGAAAAATAAAGCGCAAAAAAGAAGAAGAAATAGATATATTCTTTTTAGAAAGGAGAGAAACTTTTTATTCAGTTTATAATTATGAAAGGAGAAATTAAATTTTAAAACGGGGATTTTAATTTTAAAAAGGAGATATATAATTATATGTGATGATATGTTATTTTCAACATCACAAATCTCCCGTTGATTGGCGTTTTAACATTTCAATGTGCAAATACGAATGCCAAAGCTAAATGATGGGAAATATGCATTCAGAATCAGCAATGCAGATGCCGGGCGCCGATTTTAATATAAACAGAGTATATATTCGTGGTTGAAAAGCATTTGTATTGACTATCAAACTGAAAATTAACACTGAGTGTATAAATAACTGCTAAAACTGGAGCATATGGTCAAATGATATCTTTTTTTTTTATTAATTAGTTAACCGAAGGGAAATATGCTCGAATTGTTAATTATTTTAGGATGAGAAAAATATTTGTTTTAGATTTTACTTATTAACGGCTTTGGGTGAACTTGGGAAATTTAAGTAACTTAAAATTAAAGCGCAAAAAAGAAGAAGAAGAGATATATTCTTTTTTAGAAAGGAGAGGAAGTTTTGATTCAGTTTATAATTATGAAAGGAGAAATTAAATTTTAAAACGGGAATTTAATTTTAAAAAAGGAGATATATAATTATATGTGATGATATGTTATTTTCAACATCACATATCTGCCGTTGATTGGCGTTTTAACATTTCAATGTACAAATACGTATGCCGAAGGTAAATGAAGGGAAATATGCATTTAGAATCAGCAATGCAGATGCCGGACACCGATTTTAATATAAACAAAGTACATATTTGCGGCTGAAAAGGCAATAGTATTGACTATCAAACTGAAAATTAACACTGAGTGTATAAGTAACTGCTACAACTGGAGCATATGGCCAAAGAATATCTTTTTTTATATATTCGTTAACCGAAGGAAAATATGCACGAACAGTTAATGATTTTAGGATGAAAAAAAGATTTGTTTTTGATTTACTGTATTAACGTATTTGGGTGAACTTGGGAAACTTAAGTAACTTAAAATTAAAGCGCAAAAAAAGAAGAAGAAATAGATATATTCTTTTTAGAAAGGAGAGGAAATTTTGATTCAGTTTCTAATTATGAAAGGCGAAATTAAATTTTAAAACGGGGAATTTAATTTTAAAAAGGAGATATATATTTATATTTGATGATATGTTATTTTCAACATCACACCATCCTCATAGGCTTAGCATTAATGAAGGGTATACGGAATCTGAGTGACTAGCAGTTTTAACAAAAATTTCTAGAACATCGTTTAGGCAACTACAATAATTTTCATGTGCTACCGATCAATGGTTTATCTTCTTGCTGGACAAGATATTTTAATTAAAATAATAAAGGTTTCTAAAAAAACACCATAAAATAAAACAAAACATAGATACAAGATATTTCAATATAAACTATTGTATGACAAAAGATATGCGTGAACAATCCAAAAAAATTATATACATTTAACACTCTACAAAGCGGAACAGCCTTTCAAGAATTAACGTTTTTATAGAAAACGAGGGAGCTCTGCCCCTTACGAGCTAGGTTCGCTAACCCCAGTTCGTACACCGCAAACTCTAAAAGCACGCTAATTTGTTCGGCTTTTTAAAAAAATCGGAAGACTGAATTCTAATTTAAAAAAAAAAAAAACAGTGGCGATCTCCCTGTTAACGGGCTGTTTTCGTCTTTGATTAAATCAGATCAGCGAAGAATTTGAAAATAAGCTAATATAAAATTAATTAATAAAACAGAGTCTTTGTATCCAGGTATTTTTTAACAACGCTATAAAAAAGTTCTTTTAAATTTATTGTTTTAAATCCGATGTAATTTTCACCAAAGCTTTCTTTCTCATTTTAATATTAACTTGAAAATACCTTTGTTGTTAGAAAGGAAATATTATTTGACTTTTATTATAATTCACAACAATAGTTTAAACGATTATCTCAAAATATTAAGTAAATGTTTCGCTCAAACATATTTTTTAATTTAAACTGTTTGGCAATATTGTTGTTTGACCAATTCAAATATGACGTAATTCCAGCATTTACGAAATTTTACTCAATTCATTGACTTTATTGTTTTCCTTTCTCTTTTAAAATTCATATGTATATATAGTTTTTATTACCTATTTTTCAATATTTTCCTGCTTTTAATACATAATCTTTTAATTCTAATTTGAAAGTTTTTTTCGTTTGTGTAAATAAATTTTTAATTTGAAGGAAATATTATTTTCGTTGATTTAACATTTAGCACGAATTTAAAATAATATACTTTTCTAAAAGATGTAAAAAAATGTCTCGAAATGCTGAAAATTTAAATTTAAAATAGAAATAAATCTTCAAAAAATGAGTCAAATTAAAAAAGTAGCTTTAAAGAGGTAGCTTTCATATTACTTATAAAAAAAAAAAAAAAAAAAAAAAAAAAAAACAGCTTATATTATTCAAACACACAAAGTTCAATTTAGTAGAAACCGATTATAGGAGATTCAATACTAATTTTTATTAATAGTAAATCATTGTGAATGAGAATTTCGCGAAATTAGCCAGTTTATCCAAGCAGCTTTTAATTAAAGTAACTTATATTTGTTTCCCAAATTTGGCGATATCTTGAAGTGCCTGCCATTTTAAGACAACATGATGGATGATGCTAACCAGTGAACTTGGTCGAGACCTAAGGAATTCGTGTGCAAATGCTCACTCACATCAGAATCGGTTGATATATACGGGTGCTGTCGCAGGCAAAAAATCAGGTTTTTCAAAATGTCACCCACATTAGAAATTCAAACTGCTATATCTGAGCCATTTTTTAAGATAAAGACAAAACAAAAAAATGCTCCGGAATCTTTATATCAAGGTCAAATACTTAAAAAAGAAACTTTTTTCAATTTCTATTTTTTTTTTTTTTTTTTTTTTTTTTTTTTTTTTTTTTTGCACCTTACTTTAAATATAATTTTTTTTATTTATTTACTGGCCGCTATTTTGAAACAAGATGGCTGATAAAGCTGGCCAGCGAACTTGGGCAAGACATTGCTATATACTATCCACATGCCTTCTTACATCGAAATAGGTTAATAAATACCCGTGTTATCGCGTAACAAATATCAGATCGTTTCAAAATGTCAGCCATGCTAGAAATTCAAAGTGCAATAATTAAAGCATTTTTTAAGATATAGACGAAACAAAAACTGTTCCGGAATTTTTGTATCAAGGTAAAACGCACAAAAAAAATCTTTTTCATTTTCCAATTTTTTGATACCTCATTTTAAATTTTAAATTTTGAATTTTTTTTTTTAAATGGCAGCCCTTATGAAACAAGATGGCGAATGAAGCTCGCCAACGAACTCGGTCTGTACTTGGTATGAATTTTATTATTTACGGTCTGAACATGGGTATGTACTATGTACACACCAAGTGACATCCAAATCGGTTCATAAATACGCGTGTTATTGCGTGGCAAAAATCAGGTCGTTTCAAAATGTCAGCCACAATAGAAATTCAAAATGCTATAACTCAGCCATTGTTTAAGATATAGACGAAAAAAAACTGCTCCCGAATCTTTTTATCAAGGTCAAACACATAAGAAAAAAATATTTTTTCAGTTTTCAATTTTTTGGTACCACATTTCAAATTTAATTTTTTCTTAAAAATTTAAATGGCCGCCATTTTTAAACAAGATGGCGGATGAAGCTGGCGAACGAACTCGCTTGAGACATAGGTATGTACTATGTATACATAAAGTACATCCAAATCGGTTCATAAATACGCCTGTTATCGTGTGACAAAAATCAGGTCATTTCAAAATGTCAGCCACGCTAGATATTCAAAGTGCTATAACTCAGCCATTTTTTAAGATATAAACGAAACAAAAACTGCTCATAACTGCTCAAAATTGTATGTTTTTGTGATTATTATTATTTTGGAGCTAAATATGATATTCATTTATGATTATGATATTCGGAAAAGTTGTCAGATTGAAAAAAAGCATTAATACTGTGAAAATTTTCTTTAAATATTACCGTTTTTAATCACAGAACTGAAACTTTTTAAAGATTTATTCTTATTATTGATGCTTTAATTTATTATTGAAAATCGTAAATTTTGATAGTCAAAGTTTTAGATTTAACATTTACCAAAATTTCTAAAAATATAATAGGTATTTCATATACTATCATTCCGTAAGATTTTTTAAACATAAAACAAATGCAGAAACATTTTATTCATTTACTGCAATTTCTGTTGTTGTTTAACGGTATATTTATAAAGTATTCATTAATGTTTTTTGAGTTTTTTTTAAATTGGTACCTATATTATTTTTTTTTATTTATATGTAAGCCTTTTTCTGCTATGTTTTGTTCATGATTTTAAATTTTCAAACCTGAGTAATATCAGAAACAATTATAAAATTTCCCTTTATTGCAATCGCAAATGCAACGTTTCTGATACAAACAATTATTAGTACGAAAAAAATTAAACATGATAATTTAGGAATAAATAAAAAGTTGTTTATGCTTGATATAAAGTTTGTAGATAAAACTGAAATAGTATATACTTTTAAAAGTTCATAATTACTTATATATTAAGTATTTTAAACGATTAATAACTACTTTTATATATTCAAAGTATTTTTCAAACAATTAAAAACAGTACATATTCTGTCATTTCTTTTCCTTTTCTTCTTTTTTTTTCTGTTTTCTAGGTTAATCTTTTCTTATCAAATCTGTAAAATTTATGTAACTCATATTCATAAGATATAAAGTTTACAGGAATAAAAAAATAAATATGACTTATATCCTGTTGTTCCATAAAAGCTAAGTAATATGTTTAAAAGAAAAAATTTTACATATTCCACAGAATGTATAAAATTAGACACCAAAGTTCATTTTTAATCAAACAATGACAAAGCACCGCATATTCAAAATATATATATTACACATGTTTACTACTTATAGTGACTAAACTTGTTTATTTATATGTACTACTTGAAATGTATTTTTGAGGCAAGTTTTGAAACTAGCAGTAATTATTTTCTGAATGTTATTAAATTAGAGTATTTATTTATTATTTTGTATTTATAGTTAAATAGATCTTGTGATTATCTGATCTGTGTAAAACAATGCCTATTTGCCAATGTAAATTTTTAAAAGATCTAGTTCTTAAATTGCATGATTTTTTTTTTTTTTTTTTTTTTTTTTGAGGGTGGGGGGGGGGGGGATTTTCTTTGCAATTTTCGAACATCTGATATTATAAATATCTTTATTTTTATCCACTGAGTATAATGAATATTTGAACTTTTAGAGTAAGACAAGATTACAAATATATATATATATATTTATCCATGTACCGTAAAAACCGTCAATAGGGAACACTTCGGAGCTGGGGAATTTGTCAGATAATCGGAGATGTTTCCTTTTGTGAGGTAAAAATATACAAATATGCATACATTGTGTATTAGAAAAGGTATTAGACGTCCACTTTTCGGAAATGTTCAACCTTTACAACGGAAACTTCCAAATACCGGACACCTCTATTTAGTAAAAAATAATGCAGGGTTGCATTTTTTTGAAAAAGGACCTAATTAAAACATGGGCATGCTGGACAGTGTCCCGTCCCCTTTAGAACTCAAAAATTTGATGTGCAATTTTTGTAAAGCTTATATTTTAAATCTATTTCGAAATTGTACTGATTGTAATCAATATTTTGAATTTTTAAAGTAAAATAACATTAAAAACTAAACAAATAAAATAAATCTAATATTTAGATGAATATCTTTTTATTTTTAATCTTTTTCTTCTCCTGAAATTCAAAATTTTTGATATAATCAGTACAATGTCGTAAAAGATTTAAATTATGAGCTTTACAAAATTTGCATACCAAATTTGGAAGTCCCAAAATCACGCTGTGTGGGGTGGAGGGGACAAGACCACAGCTAAATATTTTTCTAGGATTCGCCGTGGTCAAATATGGCTACGTATAATGCTGACAAAAATTGGTTGCGATTAAGACGTTTGAAGTGTCTGAAATTCGGACGCAAAAAGTATCTGAAAAAATTAAGACATTTTAAAATGTCTGAAAATTCAACACACCGTTTCAGACACTTGTGTTTCAGACACAGTGTCTGAATTTCAGACATTTCAATTTAGAGTATAAGCTCATTGAAAAACTCTACAAACGAGTTTCCCAATATACAATAATGTAATGGAATTCTTTTGAATGGTCCTGTAAATGAACTATTAATCACACATACTGCTTAAACAGTACAAAACAAGCCTTAGTGACACTAAATAATGTTTATCAATTGCATGAGAGACAGTGTATATTTACGGAAGTTCAAAAAACCGTGATCAGACGGACACACAAACCGAATGCATAAACATTTTTCAAATTTGTTGGATAGTGTTTAAAAAAAAAAAAAAATCAGGCAAAATCGAGGGTATAAATTACAGAAGACAGTTGGACACCCAGCGTTTGTGTCATTTAGTAATATTTTCGTTTGAATATGTAAAATGATTCCTAATTTATTTTAGGTATGATTAGGCAATTATTAAACACTCCTGAAACTGAAGGCGCGTCAGCTGGTCTAAATTATGACAATAAAACAAGTAAAAATTAAATTTAAAAAATAAAAAAAACCCGACTGCGTAAAAGGTGAGCTAATTAATTATTTCTCATCAATGTTAAACTATTTTTTAGGTACTTACCTATTTTTTTATTTACTTGTATTGATGACTTTTAAGTTGTGTTTAATTTTTAGTTTCTATCTATTATTCTAACTATTTTTAGTTTCTAAACACTGTTTTGATGAGGCTTATAGATGTCTATGATGGTTACATTTGCAGCATATCTAGAGATCATACCTTCCAGGTTGTGTAATATTTAAAAGGAGCTCCTCAATGTAAAATAGTCAATGCAACATCATTTTCATTTTGAAAGCCCTATCCAAAGATATGCGACTTGATAGGGTGCGTAAAATTTATTTTTCGTGTCTACCGCCATTTTATATTTTACGGACGCCATTTTGAATTTATAAAAACAAAACCTAATCTATAACCATCGGACGATTAAGACGAATTCATTGAGACTTCATTCATTAAAATCGATTCAGCCGTTGGGATGTTTTGAGGGTATAAATGAATCCAGATATCCAGATACGAGTTTTTCCTTTTTCATATTACTTACAAAAATAATATGTCTCAAAATAAATATAAAAATGTACTCATATTTCTATGAGATGTAATACCCAGTGATGAAATAAAGAACTAAAATATAATTCGCTTTCAAACAAAATATAACATTAAGTACCATCATCAACCACTTTCTGAGAAAATCTATAGAAAAGTAGAAATCTCTACTCCACACTTATAAGTCAAGTAATCATAGAACTTTGATTTTATTTCTCTTATTTTTGGTCTAATGATTAATGAGTAAATATAGATGTAGTTCTAAGTAAAGCTAAAATTGTATATTTACTTAGAAATTGAACTTACTAAGTTTAATGTTATATATTTTTTACTTTAATGGTGTTTGGCTCTTCCGTATTTTCTGTTTTCAGAACGCATGTTTTAAAACTACTATAAGAAAATTTCGTATGTCAACAATATGTGTAAATTAAATAGAATAATATATTGTCAATGAAATCTAAAATATCCTGAAATCTAGAAAAATATTATAACTTAAAAAAAATTGGAATATTGGTGTGAAAACAATAAGCTAATTTGGATATTTTATAAAATAAATGAAAATGATATGGAAAATAGACTTTATCTTAAGTGTGATGACTTATATTTTCTGTTTTCGTCTATATTCTGCAAGTTTTGATTTAGAAATTTAAAGCTTCTGGAAATCTATTCCTGACAAAAAATCCATATGTAAAAATTAGCATATTATATTCGAAAATCAATTTCGAAATATTTGTAATTTCAAAATTAATATTAAAAAAATATATGAATTGTAACTTATGTGTTTTTTAACTGAAATCCATTTCTAGAAGTTTTAGAAATACGAAATTAAAGTTACAGCTGATTTGAATAAGTAGTTTTGAGATGTTATTTTAGCACTATACACATGTAGATTAATTTTAATACAATTATTCTAATTGGTAAATAAATAACATGAAGATTACATTTCCAACTAATCAAAAATGTCTAGCCCAAGATTCGAACCAGTGATCTCTTGTATAAAGCCGCCAAGTTAGTTCTTTTAGTTTCATTATTTGTGATTTTTTCTGTTGAGCACATTCAGATATCAGACCAGATGCTTTAATCTATAAGTCTGCTGGGTGAATTAGATCGGCCAGATTCGTCCAGGACAGCTCAGATGGTAGAGTATTGCGGCTTGATCCTTGGTTGGAATCCTGATCCGGACATTTTTCGCCCATTTGGAAATGTACATTTCATACGTATGTACTCTGTTTCGTAAGTATTAAGAATGAATTTAGCATTAAGATTTTAAAATTTTAAAACTTTACAATTCCTAATCTATTTGACTAAAAATTACTTGTTTGGAATCCTGGGGTAGCATATACCAAAACTACATAATCTGCGGTCAAATTGTTTGATTTGTCTGTTTGGGGATTCAAAGAAGCAAAAGTTAAATAAGAAGAAGATATCCAGTTTGGACTATCTGCGACACGAACTTATGAAGGCATCGAATGACTTAGATCAGAGTTATCTGATGTGCACTCTCAATTCTGTGATTACTTGTTTGCAAAATTGTGATAAAAGCGAGTGGTGTATATATTGAACAATTTGTTTAAATACTGTTATTTGTTATATCTTTGTTTTGTTGAGATAAAAAGTATCATCAGGTAGCATATATTTTGAATAAAATATTATTTTTTTTTTTTTTTTTTTTTTTTTTTTGCATAGCTATGCTTTTTGGTCACACAGTATATAAATCATATATAGTAAGAAAAAATACAGCTTAAGAAAACATAATTTAACCGCGATCTAAAATATACAATAACCACTTCTGTGTTACTCAGGATTACAAAAAAAGTTATTTAATTATAGAAACTACAGAAGCAGAAGCACAATATATTTCAAACTTAAAGAAGCATTTATAAAAACAAAGTTTATTTTGTTTCCAGTAATTTTGTTGAAAAATTTCTAATAGTTTTTATGATTTATCAATCAGTTTTCTCAACATCGGAATATAGGCGTTTAGGATTCTGTCACTTCTCGATTAAACATTGCCATCTGCGTAAATGAATTTATACATCCAAAAGTAACAAAATAATGATTCATTTTTAATATTAATGTTCATTATGCTTAATTATTATATTTGTCTGTAAAATATGTTTAATGAAAATGAATACGTTTACTTGAAATTCCATAGCATACAAAAAACATTATATTCTGGGCTGAAAAAACTGATTGATAGACTATAAAAACTAGACGGAAAAGATTGCAAAAATCCGTGGAATCAAAAGCAATAATAGATCTTTATTTGTATAGTCATCTATCTGTCTGCTGTGTGTATACCTATCTATTTATTAATATACATAAATATAAACCATACATTGTAAGAAAAAGTACAATTTAAGAAAGTATAATTTAACCATGAACAAAAATGTACAATAACCGCTTCCGTGTTAGACAGGATTACAAAAAGCGTTCTTTAGTTTTAGAAGTAACAGAAACATAATATAGTCCAGACTTAAAGAAGTATTTATAAAAACAACTGAGTAAGTGTGATCGCAGATAGCACAGATGATTTCGTTTATTATCTCTTTTAAAACACTTTATCCTTAATTAATAAAACAAATATGTTAATTTTTAATTATTAAACCATAACATAAATGGCAGGAACATTATATTGGATTTTAAAATATTTAAAAAAATATTTTCATACCAAATTAAAAATATTCAATTAATATAATTTGTATAAAGTTAAAATATCCGATTTTTTTTTTTTTTTAATTTAGCAATTTGAAAAAAATAGCGGAGGTATAAATAAAATATAATATTTTAAATGAAAAAAAATGTTTAAAACAAATTTAAAATGCGGAAATAATTCCAAAAAAATTCATATTAATTCTTTCAGTTTCCAAAAACTCACTAAATGAGGCCAAAAAAGTATATTAACATGCATTAAAATTCAAAAAAAAAAAAAAAAAAAAAAAAAAAAAAAAAAACCGTAAAATTGCAAAAATAAATAAATAAATAAATAAAAACGTAAATTCATTTAATTAAATCCACCGGGCAATTAAATGTAAAAAAATTGAAATTTTCAAATTCAGCTGACATGCTTCGATCCCGGGACATTTCGGTTAGAAATAACACACTCTATTTCAGGACTAACGGGTTCACGAAAAAATGGTTAAAAGTAAGATTTTTTTTTGAAATTGCAAAAATGGTGGGATGTCATTACATTAATTTACATAATTAAAATAACATGAATTTTTCAAATTTTTATGATTTGTGTATGACAGGAGGTATTTAGCTCTTTGTACAAAAATTTTCAAATCTGTAACTTAAATAGTCCTGAGTACGAGCACTGTGACGGACAGACAGAGAAGCGAGACTATAACGGTTTTGTGAGATGAAAGAAACTCTAACGAAGTTTATTTTGTTGCCCCTATTTTTTCAAAGTTTTCGAGTAGTTTTTATAGTGTCTTAAGTAGCTTTCTCAACATCGGAATAGACGTGCTTAGGATGCTATCACTTCTCCATTAAACATTTTCATCTGCGTAAATAAATTTATCCATCCAAAAGTAACAAAATAAAATTAATTTTAATATTAATGTCGATGATACTTACTTATTTTATTTGCCTCTAAAACATGTTTATTGAAACGAATACGTTTACTTGAAATTTGATAGTATACAAAAACAAGACATTCAGAGTTGAAAAAATTAAATGGTAGAGTATAAAAACTAGTCGGAAACGTTTTCGAAAACCTGTGGAAGCGAAAGAACTTTATTTTTACAAATCATTCTTTAATTCTTGAAAATATATTGTTTTCTGAAGATTCAAAAGCTAAAGAATGCTTTTACGAATCTTTGGTAACGCGGAAATAGACCAGGAAATTGTTTGGTACCAGTATTTTCTTATAGAAAACCTGCTCTTAAATAAGGCGAAATTTCGCACGTTTTCTATAGAATAATGCTGATACTTATAAAAAATTTCCTAAAGCGTAAAACCCCGGCATTATACTTTTCCAGCCCTCTAAGTGTTTGGGGCGTAATATTCCGCTCACTAAGCTCCAGGTTTCACAGCAATACAAGCAATATTTAAGATAATATTATTCTATAGATTTAATGAATTTTAAATACATTGAAAAATGATTAATACTCTCAAGGATTACATTCACATTTGTAATTGAGTTTTTTTTTTTATAATGTTGAAAGAATCATATTTTCTTAGCATGTAAAACAAAATGCAATGAAAACAAAATTACAATTTTACCCTTTTGCAAGACGCTCGGAGGGCTAGATTAAGAATTTTTTTTTTTTTTTTTTTTTTTTTTTTTTTTTTTTTGCTGTGCAGTTTATAAACTTAGTAGGAAAAAATCTTACAATATCACGAATATTTTTTTCTTTGAGAACGGATTCCTTATGAGTATAGAACATGATTATTTCTCCAACACTTCTTATTAAAGCGTAAAAGAAATTTCTTTACTTAATTTTTCCCTTACTTCTTAACTTAAAAATGCTTAAGTATTCCATGAGAATTCTATGAAAGAAAAAATATCACAATAAAAATCTCTTCTGATGGATTTTAAGATTTTGTTTTGTTTGTTGTTGACTACTTTTTCTTGCATGGGAACAAGCAATTGTGACTGAGAAAAGTGGTACTTTTTATTTTTTGTACCTGAAGGATAAATATATATGGTTTTGAAGACAAGTTGCATATTTTATTTTGAAAAATTGTTGAGCAACGTTTTTTCTTTTTCTCATTTTTAAGACTATGTTTTTAGATAAATATATTTAATTTTTTTTTTTTTTTTAATATTCGGCATGTATATTTTTTAAATTACTTCAACTATGATGTTTTCAATAAAGGCAAAACCATCAGAAGAATATATATATATTTTTTAATTTTTAAATAGGAGTTAAGGAATATTTATTTTTATCTTTTGTTGTTACTTCAGTTTTATTTATTTATTTTTTTTTTTTTGTAAAATTTTGCCTCAGATCTTTGAAATTTCTAATTTAAAGTGTTTTTCCTATAAGCTGAAGTATGGATGCTTTTTTCACATTTAAATTATTTTTTTTAACTATTTAATTATTATTTATGGTCAGTGATTTAAAAATGTTATTGTATTGAAATAGATATATATATATATATACATATAACTTAATGTTTACTTTTTTCAAAAGAATAGAGCTGGAAATAAAAATTTTTAACAATCACCAAAATCACTGTTTTTATACAGATATGCTCATTTTTGTTTTTAATACATTTTATTGTTGCTGTTCTTACTAAATTATTCAAGCTAGAAAAATAACACGCATATATATATTTAAAGGATGTAAAATCAGTTAACATTCTTGCATATTTTGATGTTTTTAATATTTTTCAGTTTAATGCAATCCTGATTTTCTGAAGAAAGTTCGTGAAATAGTATCTTGAATTGAAAATGAAAAATGACTTTATCATATGACATTTTTATTTACATCATTCCTGCGTTAAATACACACATACAGATTTTAACCTTTTTACTGAATGATATTATCATAAGAGTTTACGTGCATAAACTAATTTATTTAAATATTAAGAACAGGTGTTATAAAAGGAATGATTAAGAGGTAATGTAATGCTCAAGTAGTAAATATGTAATATAAAAAAAAATCAATAAATATTTTATAAACAAACTATACACATCTGTTAAATTATAGCTAAATGATTATTTCACAACTTTCATTTACCTATATGTTAGTGGCCGCCCCTCCGGGTGGTCCGAAACCGACCCCTTGAATGGGGGATGAGAATCGGAGCCCGGCCGAGTTCGTTGTCTACGAGAGCGAAGGGGCCGGATGGGGATGATCCACAACCTCCACGAGAGGCACAAAGCTGAGAGGTAGTGAGTCCGGCCACCGCGGGTTTTGTAGAGCAGAGTCTCGGAGACTCACTGGTAACGACGTGGCTCGCGGAATTGGCCATGCAGGGTCTCCCGGAGCAACCGAAGAGTGAGGGTTTCGGACAGCGCCTGATGTTCTATTTGCATCAGGAGGATCGTCGTGCCGAGATATCCGCAGTTGGAGCAGTTGCTAGAGCAGCCGACCCTAAGGTGGGTAGTGTTTGGTGGTGCCCTCGTCGACCAGGGAGCGGTCGCAGAGGGATGCCAGTATGGCTCTGGTTCCCCGATGTCGTGCCGCAAACACTGGGAGAGTGTTGGCCGACAGGTCCGCCATTGAACACCATCCCCGCAGTGAACCGGTTTGGAGGCTCCACGACTAACGCGACGGCGATTCGAACCTTTGGTGGACTCTTGGTCCGACCCAGATCCTGCGTGTCTGCGCGCGACTGGAGTCGCCCAGTGGTGAGGATGTAGCGGTGCCTCAAATTTATTTTCGAACACAACTAACAGGTAGCCGTACGTCATTTCACGGGATCAGGAGCACTCGTACTTAGATACCCTCGACGGCCGTGAGATAAGGTAGTGGAGGCCGGGATTTTCCAGGTGTCCTGGACCTTCTCTACCCTCGGATAGAGTCGAGATTTGGAGGCCCCGCGGGTCCCTGCCCCTCTCGACCCCCGAGGCGGGGTCTATCCGGTCTAGGTAGAGCTTTCCGCGCCCGCCTGCGGTCGCTAACGGCGCTTAGTTTGTTCTCTCTGACTCCCGGCGTTGAGCCACGAGGGGTTTCGCAGGCTGAGTGGCGAGACTGGGCGAAAACCCTAGCAAGGCTATGTCTTTGTCGTCAGAGGAGATGTTACTTTGTCTCCCCGGGCCCGCTAGTGGCACCTTCATGATCCCCTGAGCGGGGCGTAGTCTTTGGCGTCAGGAGGGATTTTCACCGACTCTCCGGGGCTTCTTACTTAGGGCACCTCCCTCGAGCCGTAACGGATCGGGAACCAAGGGAATGGTCCATTCGGCTCTTCTGGTTGGTTGTTGAGGCTTATCGTATTGGACCAATTCGTCTTCTTTTGAGAATAACCGGCGTGGCGTGCGCTGGGCAGTGCGCCGGTTTGAACGGAGCTTCTATGAGGGCTGCATGACGTGTCATGCCTGGCGACGACTTTCTTGACGCGTCGCGGTGTTTGGCTCTCGGTTAGTTCCGGTCATGGTCAAATGGGCTTGTGAGAGCCTAGAACCGGGACGTGAGACCCCCGTGTTAATTTTATCTCTCTATTCTTAAAAAAAGAAACTTACGCTGTTACCGCGCCGCCGTCGGTTTTGAATATTTTGTGACCGGATGTCTTTCTTCGTTAATATTAAGAAAATATTGCATACAAAAATATGAAAATCGGCTGTATTATAAAGAAATGTTTTATAAATACACTGATGCAGACAGTTTTCTAATCGAAGAATTATTATGAGAGATATTTAATGCTAAATTTGGACAAAATCGTTCCATTAAAAAAGTTTTATAGGAGCAAAAACTGTACACGGGAATTAATTCATTTTTAGATCACTTTATACGTTAGAATTTCCCGGTGTGCAGAGTACATTTGTTTTTTTTTTAATTTGACTCATTTTTGAGGTTTTATTTCTATTTTAAGTTCAAATTTTCAGCATTTCTAGGGATATTTTTTACTTATTTAAGAAAATGGTATTAATTTAAACTGTTGCCAACTGTATAAACAGCGCATTTGAAATTAAAAATTTATTTACACGTGACTATTATAAACAGAAAAAAAAACTTTCAAATTAGAATTAAATAATTACGTATAAAAAGCTGGAACTTATTGAAAATTACTTCATAAAAACTAAATAGGAGAAATTACGTCACATCACACTTATTACGTAAAATGAACAAAAAGTAATATTGCAAAACAGTTTAAATTTAAAAATTGCGCGAGACATTTACTTGATATTTTGAGATGATGTTTTCAACTATTTCAATGCAAATAATATTTCATTTCTAACAAAAGTATTTTCACGTGAATATTAAAAATAGAAAGAAAAGTTTGGTGAAAATTACGTCAGATTAAAAACGATACATTTAAAATGTCTTATTTAAAAGAACTTTCTTTTCGCTTTGTTAAAAGATACCGGGAGATAAAGACTCTGTTTACTCAATTCATTTTATGTTAGCTTATTTTGAAATGTTTAACTGGTTTTACTTAATTAAAGACGAAAACAGTCATTGTATCTTTTAACAACAGCTGATTTTTCCTCATTCTTAGTGAAGAAACTGGGTTTATCTCTAATCTTTATTTAAGTTTTGTTGGTGAATTTAGTACTTAACTTCGAAATCTACATCCGCCTGTAGGCAAAGCCGACAGAGAATTTTTTTTATTTTAATTATAATTCAATCTTCCAAAATCTTTTTAAAGCCGATCAAATTAACGTACTTTTAGAGATTGAGGTTGGCGAGGGTTATGGTTAGAGGGGTTGTTAGAGGGTGTTTGCGACCGTAGCTCGCAGGGGTCCAGCCCCTTAGTGTAAAAAGAAAAAAAAAAAAAAAAAATCAAAGTTCTACTATAATCCGGTTATAATTGAACGAATTCAATGAATTTTTGTGTATCTACACACTTTGGTCAAACTAATTCTCATGACGTCCTTTCTGTACATCGCCTTCCAATTTCATTCAGTAAAGAGTTGTTTAACACAGCACACGTTTCGCTATAAGTTTAGTCTGAAGTATAATCTTTTAAAGAATATGTCTTGACAAAGGAGATTTTGAGGCCTATTTTGGGTATATGACGAAACCGAACGATCAAATCTACATAGACTTGGGATGTCGTGCAAACTCAACAAATGGTTCCTCATGTTCTGTCCAAGGAAAACAAGCTCTAAAGATTGAACATCTGTTTGTCATTGCTGTCGCTCCACAAAAAAGCCTTTTTCCTGGATCAAATAATATTTGACGATAATGGGTAATTTATGTTAACCGGTTGAGAAAAAATCATTTGTTGACTTCTGGTTCCGTATCATTGGCTGTTAAACCGGACATTCATAAAATTTAATGGTTTCTGCTTAGTGGAGCAGCGATGGCATAGTTCACTATGATTTCTTGGAAAGCGGGAAAACCATTACAGCCGACATCTACAAGTCGCAGTTCAGAGGGATTGAGTTGCTTTCCTCCAAAACAATCCATCGTTGGTAAACAGGACAGGAGTTCTCCTCCTCCACGATAAAGCCAGACCTCATATGACCAAAGAGACCAGGGACGTGTTCAAAACACTGGGGGGGGGGGGTTACCTCGTGCACCTTACGACCGGACGTCACCACCGCACTCTAAAAAAAAGTTTTTTTCTAAATGACTATTTATAATGTTGTGTCTTATTGGGAACACGTGATTGAAGACAATGGTGATTATTTCAAAAATAAAAGAAGTGTTTAAGACTTTTGTGGATAGTTTGTTTTATGTCTGATGGAAACCGCACGAACTTTCTTTGTAACCTGGTGTAATAAACTAATTATGTTTAATTTTGGATGTTTTTATATTATTAGTATTTGTACAAATCTGTTCATTTCATATTATAACAAAATATGAAATTTCGATAAAAACAACTATGTGCGTGAAATGTTAAGTGCTTTTCTGAATTATTTTATGTTCTCAAAGCAACAAGCATTTTTAATTTACTCTATCTAAAATGTTTATATATAAAACAAGACCTAAATAACATGTTTCTTTAGAAAACCAAACATTATCCTAATTTGTAATAATTTTTTTTTACAAGTTCTAAGCGTTCGGACTTAAGTTACACAGATATATCACATAATCTAACTCGATTACTCCTTGTGACAACTATTGTTGTGTAGAATGTAAAACCTTTTGATAAGTTGCAACTAATTAATTAAATACACAGGAACAAAAGTTTGAAATTTCTTTTGCATTCCTTATAAGTTATAGGAAAAATATTAAGATTTCGAATATAGATGCTAATATAGAAAGTTTTAAAATTTTGTAGAATTTGTATGTGTTGATGCTTTACACAGTTAGTTATTTTTCTTTTTATAGCATTTATCCTTACAATGCATCAATAGATAAAACGTTATGTTGGTGGTTCTAGGAACGTTAAAACTAGAGAATAAATTTTTAGTGGAAGCGGTTGGTACAATTTCAATTTGTAAAATTTCCTGTTGAAAAACTTGAAATCCAATATAACTCAGATCAAGTAAATATGTTTTTCAAAACGTAAATTTTCATACTTTTTAAACGAAAGATACATTTAGAACCAGGAAGATTATGCAAAAATGTTCGTGTTTATTTATCTATATTAATACTGCGACTGCATGAAGGACTATCGAACGTCTGGACATGTGCAGGTACAATCAGCGGAAGGAAGTAGAATCGTCATTTTATGATGGTTATTAGAGATTAGAGTTTTTATTTAATATCTCGACTAATTAAAAAAAAAAAAGAACTACCGCTCGGCTGCTTTTGGACGTGGCTGTTTCTTTCCTCATCAAAGTTTGAAGATTCCTACGAAATGCGGTATATTTTACAGGGCGTCGCCACCAGACACACACAGAGATAAATAGACAGACAAACATCTTTCTTTAATTAAGACACATATAAAATATTTTTAATATATATATATTAATAAATATATAAAATGTTTTGATCTTCTATAAGTACAGGATTTTTTCTTTAAGTTTGGGAACATTAACGAACAAATTTCACATTAATGTTTTATAAAATCTTTTACCACTAAAATAAATATATATATAAATAGAAATTGCATCTGCATTTGATTAATGTGAAACATTAATAATATGAAATGGAAAAAATACATACATTAGAAACATAAATTATTCCAAATTTGTCCAGATTAAAATACATTTTTTAGCAATTGCAGTGATCCGGAAATAAAAACAAACAAGCAAATATAATAAAAAATTAAAAAAATTAAAATAAAATTATTCAGGACACATCTTTATGTGTTGTATTGAAACCAGCCAGTTTAATAATTTTGTCATCATTAGTTCTTTAAAGTTATTTTAAACATCTTTATAAAATAGAGATATTTATAATCCAAATATTTATGTAAATGATGTATGATTCAAATATATGATATTAAGATAAAGAAAAATATCTAGTAAGGAGAATTTGATACTGAAAGAAAAACATCAACATCTACGGAAAATTAAACTAATGAGAATTTCTCTTCAAACATATTTCTTTTTTAGTTAAAATTGTTACATTTCTATAAGGGAAATACAATGTCTCAATGAAAAGATATTTAAATAATAAAAGTATTTCTTATAAAGATTGCTTTTATTCTTGTAACAATATGTCTTGTGGCAACTTCTTCTTTGGTTTTTTATTTTGAAAACTGAATAGATCCCCTGATTAAAATTCTTCTTTAATGTAGAAACTCTGCCTTGAACAATTAAATAATTTGATCAAACTGCCTAAATTTTTAAAGAAAATATATTGTATTAGGTACGATTACATTTTTATTTTTTGGATCAAAACTTATAGCCCAAAGTCACCATATACATTTTACCGAATATATAAAAGTATACTTCACTTGTTTAATGCAACTTAAATGATGAAAAGAACACGTTTGTCCTAATACAATGTATCCGAAAATGTACCTTTAGACTTTTAAAAAATAATTAAAATAAAAAAACAATAATATACACTTATGTTCTTTTTAATGCTCCATAAAAAAAATGCCAAATTTGCCCAAAATGAAAATGTCATTTTAGATAAGAAAAGCCCAAGGCGTTGGACTGAACGAGGAGGTCCAATATTGTGGCCACCAAGATCTCGAGATACAACAGTTTTTACTTATGTCTATGGGAATACTTGAAAAACATTGTTTACAAATTTCCAATTCGAGACATTCATGAACTGAGAAATCGAATTACAGAGGTCATAGAAATCTCGTATAGACTCAATACGTAGCGCACATTATTATGGTTGAACTTATTGTTAAAAAACAAAAACACTTTGTCTTACTTATGGAACACAAGAAAGCTTAAGTGCATATCATTGTTTGTTTATCTTTATTTTTTTTTAAGTGTAAAGATGCGTTTCGGACACAAAGTACATTTCAGTGAAGATTTAGCCACAGTGATCAAACGGGTTGTCACGGGTCAAACATGTAATGGACTCAATGAAATATACTTGTGATTATCCTGCAAAATAAAAACCTTGAAATCACCTGTAGATATAAGAAGCCCATGCAGTATATGAGAAGCCCATGTAGACCTAGTACAATATTTGCGTCAATTTGTGTAAGAATAACGTGCTTGATTTTCTTTAAAATTTCAAATAGGAATTTCAAAATTTATTTATACCTACCATTGTAAGAGCTTTAAAACAAAGTTAACGCCACTCTTAAAAAGTGCAAAAGCACCGTACCAATAATAAATTGCATTAAGTGCAGTTATGGAACAGTGTAGCAGCAGATAATCAATTGACACAGCAAACTTTTAGAGGTATTCTTCATCTATCTTCAGGACAGAATTTCTGTGATTTTCGAAGGTGAATAATACTATAAAAATTTAGTGAGACAATCGCACTGTTCCATCACTGTAGGTGTTTAATATATTAAGTATCAAATAAATTCATTCTTCTTAAATTCAGATACGGTTGAAGAAAAAACGCAAATGCTTAAAAATGATCGTAAAATGTCCAGAATACAAATTATATTTTCAGAAGTTTTCCGGAATCAAAATATTGTTTTATTAATTCATAAGTATTCAGTTCTTTAGGCTTCAGCATCATTGCATTTGTGTATACCATGTGATTTCGAAAATAGTAGTAAATATCTATAAATATATATGCAGATGATATAGTTAATTTTTTGAAATTCAAAAGAAAATGTATGTTTCATTATAAAAAAGTAGTTATTTAATACAAGCTTAGACAAAGTTATGTTAACTTTTAAATAAGAGAACATTTTGCGTTTCTTTTGTTAACAACTTAAAATATTTATTGAATGTTTTAAAATTTTTATTCGACACTTTGCTCTTCTAAAATCCATCCGTGGCGAATTTAGAAAATATGTAACAAGGAATAATGTATTTTTATATATGTACTTTTTATTAAATATTTACAATATTGTCAAAGCTATTTTGATTTATCCTGTGTTTTAAATAATATTATTCTTTTATACACTTTTAATCACATTTGAAAAGTGTTTATGAATTAAGTTTTTCTATATGTCTGTATGTCTTCCCGAGCTTTAACTAGCGTAATTATACTCGGATATAAATGTAATCGATATATGATATAGAAGTATTATACGGAATGGTTGCTATTGAAAATAAAGTGTGTAGCATTTATGTACATTTCGTTAACAGGGACACTCAAAAGAATTCGATTACATTACTGTCTACGTGTATAAATCGTGTGTAATGGATTTTAATGATGTTACTCCATGCCAATGATATTGGAATTGAGATACACCACTCAGGTGCACAACAAGGAGCTTATTTTAGAAAAATGTGTGCGTCGAATTTTATCGTTCAATTACAGTGCTCTCTATGAACATTAATTACCAGAAGATCGTTTTAATATGTGGTATGACCTTTTAAATTTAACTAATTTGTTGCAATTACATGTTGTACATAAATTCTATAGATCATATTAACAACTGTACAAAAAAGTAGAGTAATTTCCCATTTATTTGGGGAACATTTAACTGCGTTACGCGTTTCATAACTAAACGAAATTTTAAAATAGTATGTTGTATTATATGCAGAACTTTAGAAAATAATTTACTAATTTGCTTTTATGCATTTCATTTGCTTATTTTTCACATTATGAAATGAGGACGTTTACCTACAATATTCTGTATATGCTAGAAATTGTTTCCGAATCGATGTGCATTTCCTTTCTTTTTTAAATATTAAGAGTAAGCTCTTTGAAATACACTTTATACTTCTAAATGGGTTTTGAAATTTTCAGTCATACCACTGAAGTAAAAATAAATAAATAAAAAATATATTTTATACATTAAATATAAATTCTATAGATCATATTAACGACTTTACAAAAAATTCTAGTAATTTTCCATTTATTTGGGGAACATTCAACTATGTTATGCGTTGCATAACCAAACTAAAATTTAACATAGTATGTAGTATATATAAAATATATATGCCATAAGCAGGACTTTACAAAATAATTTTCCAGTTTGCTTTTATAGACATCATTTTTCACATTATGAAATGGGGAAGTTTAGCTACAATATTCTGTATATGTTAGAAAATGTTTTTGAATAGATGCTGGATGCATGAATTTTCTTTTTTGTTTAAATATTAAATGTAAGCTCAGTGAAATACACTTTATATTTCTAAATGGGTTTTGAAATTCTCAGTCATACCACTTAAGAAAAAAATAAACTAAAAATTATTTCTCTTTTTGAAATACCAATGCAGAATGAAACATTCTGAAAACCTGAGATTAAATTCATAAAAACATTTTATGTGAAATTTACAAATATTTCCTTTTACTAAAATTTGGAAATGCATGTATTGAAACATTTTCCGTAGGAATGTTAAACTTTATTTCGGAAAGCAAATTGAATATTGTTTTTAAGTGCTTGTAAACGTATTCTATAGTATTGTTAGTAAAAAGAAAACTACAAAATTATATATTTATCTGAAAACTGAATTGCAAGTGTTGTCAAAAGTATTCTAATCTCTGACGAACAGTTTATATTAAATTCGAATAAAATTTATGGAAAATATTTTCTGACATTGAAAGGATCTAATATAATACATAATAATAAATTATATATTTTGTACATCATGTATTTCTTACATAGCAAATACATATTGTAGATCATTTATTATTTAAAATTATAAGAAAAACGCAATACTATTTGTTCTTAAAAAGTACTAATTCCATGAGAATTTCAAAAAATTACACCATAACTAGAAATCGTTTCATTGTAAAATTCAAAAATTCGATAAAAAAAAAAAAAAAGACATGGAAAATGCAGTCGATTTGCTAAAAAACACTAATATATTTTCCTTTGGTACTATTTACATTTTGGAAATAATTTTCTGGTGAAAATTGTTGATATGTTTAGAAACGTTTTTGGCTTATTTCTCATGCAGAAATGCTATAGTTTATTACTGATTCAACAACTAATATTAGCACAAATCGAAAAACATCTTAAAATAATCTTACATTAATATATATATATATATATATATATAAAAGAAACTCTATTGAAAATCTTTAGGCAATAATATAGTGAAATTTTTGAAATTAAATAAATTTTGAGCCGTTTATGAACTTTGTTCTGTTGAGCAACAAAATTAACTAAAAATAATGCTGTAATGTTTCTTTATTTTTAAAATATTGATATTTGAAATAGGTTTTAAACCTTTAACATTTGACACAGCTTTTTTTTTATATCGCACGTGCATACTTTAAGGATACATATAAAAGACATAGTGTTTTGTACATGCAAATAGGACTATTTTGTTAAAATGAAATGTAATAATATTTTTTCTGAATTTCAACTTCATAAATGAAATATGCTTGCTGCGCAATGATAAATATGAGAGCTAAAACAGCTTAGACCTATAGAAGTTGGGAGTCCAGCTTATGGAAATATGCTAACTAAATTGGAAAATGAGTTTTTAGGAAAAAAAATCTTAGTGATGCTTGCTGGCTGTGTGCTAATGGAGAACATGTTATATATTTTTAATTATTTTTTTTTGCAAAAGGTCATCTAGTGGTCAATTAATTCCTACTTTATCTTTATTGCATTGCTTATTTTTAATCGTTAAATATTTACTAACGTCATTTCTTACTTTTCGTCGTCAAGTCATTCAGTTATTAGATATCTAAAAGCCCATAAGTATACATAAAATTCTGCAGTTTGCTTATAAATTAGAAAAAAGTCTGGCAATAAAATGTATTGGTGGCAGAATGGAACAGAATTACTAAACACATTATCAGTTTTTAAAATCAGTATTCCCGTGAAGCATAGCGTACTGAGTGGTATGTGAAATTATACTCTTTAGCATTTATCTTTTATCTTAAAAATTTACCGATTACATTGGCGCAACTACGTAATTCCTGTGACGCTTCGTTTCCCTTTATATGATATAATACTTAAATTTGAATTTTCCAGAAAAAATAAATATTTGCCTAATACACACTGGATTTTTATATGAAATAGTAAAATTTGATTCTGGTGCACTTTAACCATGTAAATAACATGCTTAATAAAAAAAGATATTGTCTGTAATTCAGCGTACCAGAAAATTGCGGAATTCTTAATGTTTCTATTTATAACCATTTGAAAATATCCAACAAATTTCACGCTTTAAAAAAAAAAAAAAATGTAACAACAAATGTGAAATTGAATGTCAGCCAATATCTCTAACCTCAGATTTATGTGCATACAGTGAACATCCAAAAAACTAGAAAGATGATTATATTTATAAATAATAGACATTATTATAAATAATCAAATAAAATCTAATAGACAAAAATACTCTAATTGTTTTTTTTAGTGCATGGGAAATAGACTACATACTATGTATTTTCATAATTTTAACATGTTAGTGAAATATTCAAAGTTATAAAAAGTCATGTATAATTAAGAAATCATTCGGAAATGTGATTTCACCAAGATGATTTTTTTTTCTAAAACCAATTTATTATTCAAGTAAATATTTAATTTAGTGTATAGAAGTAAAATGACATTTTTTTACATATTTGTTCTAAAATATATTTTTTTTTTATATCGGTCAAAAGTTAAGAATATAGTCTCTTTAAGAAAATATATAGATTTTTATTACTAATCTTTTTAAATGAATGTGAAAAATAAATTATACACACAAAATTTTAGAAAGAATGATGAAAGAAAAAAAAAGAGAAGTTTTTGAATGTAAAATAGGTATTATAATATCTTTCAGGTGCAATCTTTCCTACGGAAAACTTATTTTTTTCAAAAATCACTGCAAAATCATGCATCTATTTCTGATGACAGAAGATAAACCTAGATTTTTCGATATTATATTACGAACAATCTTCTAAGAATCTTCTTTCTCTTTTCCATCGAAAGTAATCATTCATTTTAAACTGCATGTGTAAAGAGACATAAAAAATATACAAATAAAAAGAAACAAAAAAAAATTCTCTTTCCAAGGAAAAAATGTAAAATGGTCTTCGATGAACGCGATCATATTTTCAGCAAGGCAGATGTTTTTATTCCTTTACTTTAGTGTTTGTGCGTTGCTTGAAATACAAAATGGCGTATATAAGTAAATCTTTGCGTTACAAATGGTTTATTAGAATTGAATTTCCTATTAAATTTTGACTGAAAATCTTATGACTTTCGATGTTTTTCAGTATTTAACATTTATAAATTTTGAAATTTGTTTCAGGCCAAAGTCTTGTTGCATATGAGCCGTTCAGTGCAGAAATCGATTTACAACATCAAATGAAAATGCTCAGCATAAAGAGTTATAAAAATATTGTAACTATAGTTAGTATAACTATATTGTATCTATATAATATTTTTCTCGGGATATTTTGATTGAACACATTAATTTGCTTTTAATCAATGTTATTTTTTATCACTGTATAAATATATAGAAAATTGTCATTATTCCTTTGTTTAAAAAAACGCCACTTAAAATGTAGTTAGTTGGATTGTGTTTTGAATGTCTCATATAATAATATATACATATGTATAAAAGTTTTTTTTTTTATTATTATTATTACTATGAAAAAAAATTGTATTTAGCTCAACATAAGTTCTTTCAATCATGGCTGCCCTTAAAATAGGAAATTTAGCTCATAGGAACGAGAAGTGTTTTTTAATGACCTTTTAAACACTTTCCAACAAAGTTGAAAAGTGTTTATGCATTCGGTTTGTCTGGCCGTCTGTCCACGCTCAAACTGTCATAAATATACTAGGATTTTCATGCAATTGATAAATCTTACTTAGGGTTACCAAGGCATGATTGGTATTGTATATGAAGTATGTGTGATTAATAGTTCATTTACAGGGGCTCTCAAAAGAATTCCGTAACATTATAGTCAATGGGAAAATATCGTTTCCACTGTACTTTAATCCAATTACGCTATTTTAAACTTATTGAAATTTATATAAATTACTGAATTTCACTACAAGATGTTTACTATAAAATAGGGCAAGACAATATATACAGGGCTGACCAAATAATTTGAATAATTTTCTGAATGTGGAGGGGAACAGC
The DNA here is from genome assembly GCA_963932465.1 of Maratus speciosus. NCBI lineage: Eukaryota > Metazoa > Arthropoda > Arachnida > Araneae > Salticidae > Maratus > Maratus speciosus. The sequence continues at coordinate 172,552,951 of OZ010792.1, read as the reverse complement.
TGAAATTAGGTTTTCAAAATGTGTTATGCGTTTCCGTCTGGCTGAATTAGACAATATTGTAACTTATTAAACGGTGCAGTTTTGATATATAATTCTGAATGTGTTGGAAAGTGTTTCATGAACTATTCCTGACTCATGATTTTCTTTCTTGTTTTCTTTGCATTTAATACAAAATTTAGGTAATAAAATGTTTTTCACCCGATAAAAAAACTAGTACACTATAGTTTTATATTCAAACATTTAGAATATATGTTACTATGTGTTCTCTGTAAATTTTGTTTAATGCGAAATTATTTAGAGCGCCATACATATAATTGTGCCGTAGTAAGTTTAAAACACAGCCTGTGCTTCCTTTCAAAAATACCAAAAAGAGTTCAATTTTGAAGCTATTATGGTAGCTGTCACCTTTGCTGATGAATTTGTGACGGAATCATACCGTTCCCTAGAATGGAAATTTTAACTTTTTTAATTCTGTATCGTTGATTATTTTCAAAAGGGAAATTATAACAACACTAAGAGTAAAAAATTAACTAAGCGCATAAAAATTTGTTCATTATATGAGGCCAAAGGATTGACACGAATATAATAAAAAGAATAATAGAAAACAACATGAATTTTACTAGTACGAACGAAAAGTGTGTCTCAAAAATTAAAATAAGGCAAATATGATACTGGGCATGCGTTAAAGTATGGGCCACTTTTTAGTAACAGACCACTTTTGAGAACTTTTTTGTAGGGATGCTAATTTTGATTTTATTGTGCACATCTGAGGAGCGCCTGATATAGTTTTAGTCTGATATATATTTTTCAAATTAGCTTAAGTACTCGTTAAAAAACCACTTCATTCAAGCGAAAACACCAGCTCGCTCAAGAAATTTTATACAATAACTTGTTTGCATTCGCCACGCCTCTTGACTTACCCCTTGCCTAGTATCATACTATCCCTTTAGATTTTTGAGAATACACCTTTTATTCGAATCAGCGAAATTCACATTTTTTCTATAAGTATTCTTTATCTTTTTCTTCTTTTAATGTACTGTTTAATATTTATTTTAACAAAATCAATTTAATTGCATATCAAATACTATAAAGAGCTTATTTTACGACTTACACATCCCCCTCCCCCCCCCCCTCCAAAAAAAGAGTTATTTTACCAATAAATCATAATTTTACTCATTTGGAATGTTCCGTACATTTTGTGGAATATTTGAACGTTCCTTAATTCTATATTTACTAACCAATAATGCTTAAATTTTGACTTTATCATCATTTTGAACGTATATAAGTAGAGAGTATCTGTAATGCTATGTAACTGGAAGAAAATAAATCGAAACGGGGGCGCAGTTTTTGGTGGATTTTAGTGAACTGCTATTCAAAAACCTATTAATCACGAAATTTAAAATATAACTTTACGTTACAAAGAAGTTTCTTATCCTAAATTTTGATCCTAGATAAATTTTGCATCGTTAGAATTTGGTAATTTTGACAAAAGAAAAAAAAAAACACCTACAGACTAAGGCTTTTCTCCCCCAAAAATGGCAATCGGAGAACAAGCACAAAAGTGAAGTATGGAGATACATATATATATATATATATATATATATATATATATATATATATATTTGTGTATTTCAAATAGTTGTAAGACAACTTATTTTTATCAAACGAAATGGGAATATCAAAATCAAAATTGAAGTAATACCTTTTATGAAAAATATTTAAAAATATATTATAAACATAGTAGCATAATTAAATATACATCTATATACGAAATAGCTGATGTATTTCAAAGTTAACAAATGAGTTCATAAAACTGCACTAGATATTATTATGCATATTCAAAAGACATTCCTATTAATAATAAAAAATATGACTTCAAAAAATATGTGACGATATATATATATATAAGGTGTTCCAAAATTCGATCTACAAACTCAGATGGGTTATAGTAGGCATCAAGAGGATGAAAAATTGCCATAGTACACGGGCTGGCAAACATCTTATATTAGTCTCAAATGCAGAATGTTTCATCCTAACTGAACTCAAGTTGACGGTAATAATTTCGAGAAAAAATAAAAATATTGCAATGAGAATTCAACAATATATACCTTGTTTAGTGTGAAATGTGATACTATCACTAAAATATCTGGGAAACATGTGGCTCAAACAATCGATGATACTGTATGAACAGATAATCACAGTCCAAAATGTGGGGCGTGAAGTGCAAACTGCTTGCTCGTATAACATAGACTTCTATCACTTTTGTTTGGTGTTACCACATTACAACAAAAGTGTGACCGTTTGTTAAATGTTTTCTTATAATATACATCTGCTTTCTGAAAGTTATTACCATCAACCCAAATTGAGTTAGGATGAAACACACTGTATTTTTGATTAATGACCCCATGTACCCAAAAGACCCAAGGACCCAATTTTATGACCCCATATTCTATGGCAGTTTTTCATTCTCTTGATGCCTTCTATCAAGAACTTTTCCTTTCCCTCTGAATTTTTCGTTCGAATTTTGGAGCACCCTGTATACCTAAATCGTATTTTTCTTTGATAAATAATGAAAGGATATTTTATTCTGTTATTATACATAACTATCTTGAACTAAATCGATGAATGTATAAAAATATATAAATGTCACCTGTTTTTCATACCCTGTCTAATTTATTGCTAACCAATAACGTCATGCGTATCAATCAAAAGGAAATATTTTAACTACTGCATTTATCATCTTAATAAAACAAATTTGCTTTTTATCGCTTCTTTTCCAAATATCTAAATTTTCTAACAATAAAAAAATAATAGACTTAATCAACAAATATGTTATTCTGAATTTTACAGAAATGTTTTGTGTTTTTATGAGGCAATTGAACAAATATTTTATCCTAAAGTAATACGAATAGCTAAATAGCTATTTGCTTTTAAAAGAATTCATTCCCATGCTATCTTTATAATGAAATTTTATAATACGCTTTTATTTCATACATTGCATGTGTATACACTATAATCTTAAATATATGCAAGAAAAGAAATTCTTTCCGAAAAGAATAAGTGCAATAATATAAACGGGGACAAACAAATTTGTTAAAACACTTCACGTTATCCTCTTATCACTAAAACAAAATATTTATGAGATTCGTTTACTGATATCAAGCAGAATTGTTCATGAAAACACGCATAGTAGAAGAATATGCTTTATAATCTTAAATAAACCAACTTCCGCATTTAAGAGCATATTCCTTATTTATAAAAGGCTTTTCTTGGAAATGTTGCTGCCCTAAAAAATGTAATTTTTCCTAGAAAATAAATTACTCATAAAAATAACTTCATTTTATACTGATTCCGTGTAAAGATAAAAGAGTAAATCTTTAAATAAAAAGGTGCAGGGTTTTTTTTTTTTATATACGCTATATACACAGTCTTTTTTTAACGATGGAAATTTTAAAATATATGTTTTATCAATAACTGTTTTTAAATATTTTTTAACTAAAATTAATTTTAATTCCTTGCGAATAAATTTTCGAATAAATATGGATGGGTAACCAATACTGCGTAAGAATTTCGGTTCCAAAATTCTGCACTTTGTTTGTCCATGGCTACATTGTTACTGAAAAGTAGAACCGCAAAGAAAAAACATTGATAGACGCACAGCTCATGCGGAAATTTTTTACGCTGTAGCTGACCCTTGCTGAAAGAGAAAACTAAAAAAAAAAAAAAAAAAAAAAAAATGATAGTCCTATAAATCTTTTAAATGTTGTATATGACGCGAATCTCTGTGCATAGGGGAGAGTAGCCATATTTGGACCGCCGCTTTAATTGGACCGTTGCCATTCTGCCGTTAATTACTGGAAGAGACTCCATCTACCGCTGAAATCCTACTCATCAGAATGACGTCACTCATAATTAGAAAAAGCAACCGCCTCCAATTTGCTGTTTTCAGAATATTTCAAAAAACCTAAAGTTAGCTGTTTTGATCTAATTTTTTCTTACGAAACGTAAGTGAGTAGTTTAAAACTAAGGTAAGTTGTTATGTTTCCATATACATATCTAAATTAATCTGTTTATAGCGCATATTTTTTAGGCGGATTTGTTTGATATCATTCTTGTTCTTAGTCTTGAGATTATCTGTTTTAAAAAATGGCGCAGTTGCCTTAATTGGGTTAGTTTAAGTTGCTTAAATTGGACCAAATAAACAATCATAAATTTGAAAAGTAAATAATAAATTTCGACGGCGGTACGCTTTGCACACTATTTTTTGCGGGGGGAGGGGGAGATTACTACCTCCATGCAAGTGTTTTTTTTTTTTTTTTTTTTTTTTTTTTTTTTTTTTTTTTGTATATCTGGATCAATTTTTTATATATATACAGTTTAGGCCTATATAAATTTAAAAATATTTTTACATGGTTATGCAATAAATTTTGTTTGCAATTTCTTTTACCATGTATGTATTTATATTTATTTTCTTTGAATTCTTTATTCCTACGGAGTATTTAGTTTACAGAGTTGAATTCAAACATTTTTCTCCCGGAAAACATTCGCGATTCCGTGAAAAGAGTGTGTGTGCGTGGGGGGGGGGGCGCAGACTTTTTACAGCTCTAGAGGGTGGAATTACACATTTTGCCAAAAAAAACCGCATAAAGCCTCAAACCTTCCGGTGGGCGTGGTTATTTCAAAACTCGGGGGGGGGGGGTGTCGGGGGAGCTGAATTCAACACTGTTTGAATGTATAATGTTTGCGTTTGATTAATCGTAGCGTATTTTTTTTCGATAGAGCACATTTTTTAAACATTTTTTTTAATATAACGTTGAAAATGCGGAAAACGACAAAGACAAACTGTTTGAAAGAAACACGTATGACAGCAAAAGCTGTTAAAGGTATAGGAAACGAAACGGACTGTGTAAGGTGTGAAGAAATTGTTCTGCAAGAAGGCTGCCGCTACAAATACCCCCCCCCCCCCCCAAAAAAAAAAAAAAGCCAAAAATCATTAGAAATGCTATCTACCTTGCTAAATTCAGTTAAATCAAAGTACAGAGGTAGCCAAAAACAGTTGAGTTAACATCTTCGCCGTATAAAGTAAACCTTGAAATGGGAGAAAATAAAACCGACGACAAAACAGAATTTATTTTGTTTCATTGTTTCCTTAATCGCAAACTTTGCTTTTAATAAAATTAGTTATGTTCCCTAGTCGTTAAAACAACCTGATATTGTTCGGTCCAATTTAGAAGACTGGGGGTCCAACTTAGGCGAACAGTTGGTGAGTTTGGTCCACTTTTGACACATTTTTCAAATTTAAATAAAATTTAAGATTTTCAAAAAGAAACTGATCTAAAGATTTATTTATTTAGCAGATTAATAAATTGATCCCGTGTAGCGATGTTTTGCAGATATACCAAAAATTAAGTAAGTTACACCTGATATTTAGTGAAGTGGTCCAAATTCGGCTACTCTCCCCTATAGGTGTTGCTTTGGTTGCCTGTGCTTGGAATCCAGTGGAAAATTTAAAAATCATTCAATAAAGAAAATATTTCCTTTAGTGTATGTTTGGTTCCGAAAGAGTGCACTTTTTTTGGTCATGGCAACATTGTTACTAAACAGTATAACCGCAAAGAAAAACATTGATAGACGCACAGCTTATGAGGAAATTATTACACTATTAACGTAAAGGGGAAAATATATATATATTTTTTTTTTTCCTATAAACCTTTTAAATTGTGGATATGAGGTGTTTCGCAGTGCATACAGCCGTTTATTTGATTGTGCTTGAAATCAAGTTAAAATTTGAAAAATCATTCAATAAAGAAAGTATTTCCTTTTAGTTTGGTTCCAAAAGTGTGTAGTTTGTTTGGTCATGCATGCATTGTTACTGAAAAGTGTAACTGCAATGAAAAGCACTTATAGCGGAAATTTATCACATTATTTGCTAAAAGGAAAAAAAAAAATCGTTATTACTATAAACCTTTGAAATGGTGGATATCAAGCGATTCTCTGTGCATACATGTGTTGCTTTGGTTGGCTGTGTTTGGAATCAAGTTTAAATTTTTAAAAACATTCAATGAAGAAAATATTTCCCTTTAGTGTATGATTGCTGGACGTGATATATGAATAAAAATCACACCCTTTTTATATTATTCTTAAAAATTCGAACCATGAAAACGGTCTATATACTTATATACCGGGTGTCCTAAAAAGGACTGATTGATTTTAAAATTCAATAACTTGCAAACGGTGACAGGTATTTAAAAAATTCCTGCACGAGGGTTATACTAAGGATAAAAAAATATTTTACAGTGATTTTCGATTTTAGTTCGAATTACAAACAATAGATGGCACTGCGATCAATAGACGCTAAATTCAGGATCGATTTTTGGTAATTCGGGACCCACTCAATACATTTCAACCTCTTTTTTCCGCATGGAAGAAGAGAAAGGTAAAAAAATCGAGCCTGTATTTAAGCCTATTGCTTACAGCGCCATCTATTATCTATTGTTACTAATTCTAACTAAAAAAAAAAAACTTTTGACATTATGCATAACCTCCTGCAATAATTTTTTAAATATCTGTCACCGTTTGTAAGTTATTGCATTTTAAAATCAATCAGTCTTTTTTAGGACACCCGATATATATATATATATAGTTAGATAGATAGATAGATATAGATAGATAGATAGATAGATAGATAGATAATATTTAAATAAATTTTATATAATCTAAACAAATCCAATTGCGAAGCATTATATCATTTTTTGAAGCTAACAATAAAAGAAAGTAAAATAATCCTAAAAATTCAGTGCGATGAAAAATCATAACAAGGGAAGAACGTATTGACAGAGACAAGAATATTTGCTACGTTTTCATTTTTATGACGATGGAATAAAAAATAAAACTTTTAAAGAAATTTAAAGAACTTTTAAAGAAAACTTAAAACAAAACTTTTTGATATTTATAGTATTTATTTTAAAATATACCAAAAGAACTTTCTAGTTTTTTTTTTTTGTTTATGGTTTTAACAGTTATTATATGTACAATCATCGTACTGACCCAATTTTAGAATTTGTTAAATTTTACGTTGCCGATTTTTATTTTTAATCTGTTTTATTTTCCTCATTAAGTTCAAAAGTGACACAAAAAGGAATCTGACAATATCACCAGAGATTGCTGTGAAATACTACGAAACATTCTCAACGTGAGTGTTAACAACCTACAACTTCTGCCATAACTTATTAGCTTTTTCATTGAGAACAAGAGTAGAATTTTTGATCAGTAAACACATTAGTATGGCGATAATAGAAAGTTATTAAAGTCTTGTGTTCTAATTTTAAAGACCTGTATATTACAGACCCATCCAATTTTACACACCTTATGTTATTTTTCAAATAAAATGAAATGTTCTATGAGAAGGGAAAATATCATGAACAGATCTAGGATTTTGGACAAGTTTCTGAATTATTTTGCCTTGAAGGCCTCAATAAACCAAAATAAGCTTAGCATTATTGAGATATTTGACACAATTTACTTTAAAATAAGTTATATGTTCATTAGTCCAGGCAATAGGGAATTTTACCTAGCAGAATTCATGGTAGTTCTGGATAAAGGCTTACTATATGTTTTTTGTGTCGCTGAATCCGAATTTTAAACTCCCCACCAAAATTTCCCCCTTCAACCCTCCCAAATTTTGGTAAAATGTCCCCCAAAAAAAGTTTTTATTAAAAAAATCAAAAATTAAATTTTTTTATTATGTTAGGGAAAAAGTATCTAGAAATTCAGAAAGTAGACAAAATTTGCAACAAATTTGATATATGACATTATGACTTAGGATGAAGGGGAAGGGGGAATCTGCCTTGGAAAATGTGCGCGGTGCTGCGTGGACTAAGTTGCGTAATTCCACTTAACCACTCACATGTTTACATTCGCACTCCCATCTTCCCTCCGAACTTTCTTTATAAGGTTTACTTTAAGTTTTTTGGGTCGCTGAATCCGAATTTTTAACTTACCGCCAAAATCCCCCCCCCCCCCGAAACCCACAAAATAGTTGTTTTTAACTTACATTTCTTATTGTTTTAGGGGAAAAGCATTACAAAATTCAGAAACTGGACAAAATTTGCAACAAATAGTATATATCACATTATGACGTAGGATAAACAGGGAGAGAGGGGGCTGCCTCGAAACATTCCCCGCGCGCTTTTCTCAAAAACCAAATTTTTTCAAAAAATCAATTTTTTGGGAGGTTGCCGGGTGAAATTTGGTGGGAAGTTACAAATTTGGATTCAGCGACCCAAAAAACATAAAGTGTGTCGAAATCCAGAACTAGTATTAATTTTGCCAGGTAAAATCCCCTATTGCCTGGACTTCATAACTGAGTGCACGTAGCGCCGCAGTGCATGTTCAGAGGCAGCTCTCCCCCTCCCCGTTCATCCTACATCATAATGTCATATATCTATAATTTTTGCAAATTTTGTCTTGTTTCTGAATTTCGTAATGCTTTTCCCTTAAAACAATAAGAAATTTAAGATAAAAACAACTATTTGGGGGGTCGGGGGGATTACGGGGGGGGGAGTTAAAAATTCGGATTCAGCGACCCAAAAAACTTAAAGTAAACCTTATAGAGAAAGTTCGGAGGGGAGATGGGAGGGCGAATGTAAACGTGTGAGTGGTTAAGCGGAATTACACAACTTAGTTCAAGCAGCACCGCGCGCATGTTCCTTTTCTAGAACTGCCATGAATTTTGCTACGTAGAGCCCCTATACGGTCTCTATTGTCTGGACTACATGTCATTCCTTCAAACTGAAGTTTCTAAAAAAAGATAGGAAAAAGTCAATTGTACAAATTAGGGGTATTTTTTTTTCCTTTAAAAGAATATTCTTACAACTTAACCAGTTTTTCAGAATAAAAACGTTTAACTATACAAAGTCAATTATTTTTGTCTTCAAGGAAATTCTTTTTGTTTCGGTAGCGTTCAACATACTGTCATTAAGCCTATTCCCTATTGACTGTTTCCTAATATTCGTGTAAATTTCTTGATCAATAATTCTGACAATCGCTTCTTCTTCTGCTCGATATGCTTATTCTTTGCACGATGACGATACTTTGTAAGCTACCAAAATTGATCAACAACATTTTTTTTTTTTAAATTTTGGTTATTTTAATTGGATTTTCTGCATATGCAGATAGTACGTCTAAGGAGAGGTACTGCTTATTTGCCCTAAACGTCACGTGGTTTTTAAGATTTTTTTTTTTTTTTTTCAATGAAAATGGATATTACATTCGAACTTTTTACATTATACAAATTAACATATCACTTGCATATATTAATTTTTGTATGTGGAATAAAATAGTATTAGGTCTCGTACGACGGGGAGAATCTAAAGATTCGTGCCTTGATCATTAAATCTGGCTGAAAATTTTCTTCGTTCACAAGGATCTTATAGAAATTGGGAGGCCGATTTGTGAAAAGGAATTCCATTCTCTTTAACCTATGCGGGTACTTAGATTTAAAAGTTATTTTTTGACAAAATGACAGTCATTTGATCAAAAAAGCTCATATTTCCGCCCTTTTATACTATTTTGGTACTCGAAAACGTAATTATTCAATGAAAACGTGTAGCATACTGTTTATTTTCGGAAAGCTAAAGCGTCCGCACTTTAGCGCATGCGTCAGGTCTGCTTTGATTTTATCAAAATAGGAGTGAGCGGGAGTTTGTTTAGATGCAATTTTTAAGAATGCACTTTTGGGAAAATAATTTCGATTTATCTGAAAACGTTTTTTTAGTTAATATTTGTAAAAAAAACGCTTTAAAATTAAAAAAAAAGTTATACAACATATTTGCTTTTCGTGATGCAAAAGAAAATTAGCTTTTTTTAAAAAAAATACTTCTTACAAATTACATTTAAAAAAAAATCTTATTTGTTAAAATGTTACCTTTAAATGTTAAAATATACCTTTAGATATACAGTTCATGTAATAACACTGAAATTGAATTCATCTATAGCTGTTTTTCCAAAGACATCCTTTTTTTTTTTTTTTTTTTTTTTTTTTTTAGGTGAACAAAAAATAGCTCATCTACTGCTGTACGACGAATCTTTTTAATAGTACAACAAGAAACCCTAGCAATTTGACTAGCTGGTTCTCTAGAATGAGCTATCGGAACAGTTAATTCCTTTTTCTGCTTCTTGATCACAAAATTGAATGTAATTATCCACTTCACCGGCGAATAGTATGGGGAAACAGTGCTTTTACCCCCACGTTATCTTGGGGCAGACGGTGAAATGGTTAAATAAAATCTTCTTACTAACACTACTGAAAGTTTTATTTCCACTTAAACTAGCCATTTAAGCTCTAAATATAGAAGTTTTAATTTGAATTAAAATGAGATATTAATAGAAATTTAAACTTTGATCGGAAGTTAAAAACAACAAACAAGTAAGCACCAATCTTAGAGACATTATTTAGAGACAACGTAGACGAGAACGCCGAAGTAGAAATTCGGAAAATACCCGCCTCAGCGTATCACCCATTTAGATAGAAGAATCATCCAGAGTGCTATGCACGGCTTTCGAAAAAGAACACTACTGCGTTGTACACTTTTGAGGCACATAATATACAACAAAATATATTACTTTTCTTCTTTAAAAAATGAATGAAATCGATCGACTTGTTCTCGTTGAAATTGGTCGGACAGTTAATAAAATCAGTGTTTTGAATCAAACAAGTTTAAAGCTTTATCATAACGTCACTTTTAACGAGACAAAAAACTTATAAGGAATGAAAATATTACGAAACCGCTTTAAAATAGCAATCTGTAAGAATGTTTGAGAAATGTAAAAAATCGAAAAACCATCAACAATTTTAATCAAAAGAAATTGGACGTCCATTTAACTATGAAAAATAATGAATATTCATTCTAAGCATAGCAGATAATTTTTTTATAAAATCACTGTGTGAATGAATATATACGTAGTATTTACAATTGTCCTATTATGTTTGCATGAGATTCAAATTTTCATGTAAAATTAATGCCTAGTCCATCCTTGTTCTCATATGTACAGGACATATGGACAAGGAAAAAGTAAACACCCCCTACTAACTTTTCAACTTTTTAACGTAGAACAAAGTTATTGGTACCGAACGATTGGAAATAAAGTCAACTTTTAAATAAGGTATATTTAATTTGCTTAGGGGGCCATCTACATATTAAAAAGAAACCAAACTTCATTTTTATCTATGACAATACCCAATTTTAACAATATATTTCAAATCTTCGGTTCAAACTATGCCTAGACACAAAATTTCAAGTCATTTGAATGATAAGTTTTTTAATTATAAACATTCAAAATTTAGTCCTTCTAATGTTAAATTACATTTTCATATTTTTATTAATATCTCCTGGAAAAATTCTCCTAATGTGCTAATTTTTTGTGCAGCAATAATAATAAACTACCCAAACATAAATAGGTTGAATTTGCAATTTTTACAATTTTATGATATGAATTATGAATTATGAAATTAATATTCGAAAAAAATATGATTTGCAACCTACAGTTCTTTTGATGGAGTTAGATTTAATATGTCCTGCTTTATGGAAATCCAAAATTTCACATTTTTCTTCTAAGTAGTTTTCAAATTATGCTTAAAAAACGGCAAAATGATAGTTTAAAGTGCCGTCCATGATAGATGTGACTAGATATTTTGAAATTTCTTATGCTATCCTGTAATTTAGCAGTCTTCAATGATTGCTTGAGTGGAGCTTAAGATGCCTTGATCAAGAAGGGAGTTCTGTCGGCCAACAATCGAGTACCGAACTTCAATTTGGATACAACCCCTAAAATACGCTCGTTTTAAAATAATTAATTTCTCGGAAACTTATCATACGAATTGCATAAAAATTTGTTTTTAGGGTAATTGAAGGGTGTAGAATTCATTTATGCTGTAAGAATTGTGTACTGCTATTGAAAAAAAACAAAGTTATGATTCTTTTTAATATGTATATGGCCCCCTAAACAAATTTAATACACATCATTTAAAAGTAGACTTTATTACCAATCGTATGATACCAGTAACTTTCTTCTACGATATATTTTTGTAGAGTTAGTAAGGGGTGTTTACTTTCTTTTCCACGACTGTACATCGAAAATAATATTAAATTTATAATATTAATCGAAAATAATATTAAACTGGAAAAAAAATATTACATTTTTATTTGATTGAATTTTAATGCATTCATATTCAATATATACTGAGGAAAATTTAAAACTTTTATTCATGTTTTGAAATTTAACATTTTACCAAACATATTTTCTTTTTCTTTCCACAATTACGATGGATTTGAATAGTAGTAAGTTTTTCATTAATGAGTAAGCCGCGCTAGTTTATTTTTAATTCTTACCAACAAAGTAGACAAATGTTTAGGAATTTAGTTTGTCTATCCGTCTGTTTGTCCGCATTCTAACTGCCGTAAATATACTAGGACTACCATGTAACTGATATATGTTATTGATGTTTACCATGACATGTTTGGTATTGAAAATGAAATGTCTAGCATTAATATTTCATTTACTACCCTAAAGAATTTCGTAAAATTAAGATCAATATGAAAAACTTTTTTCTGTGTATTTTAAGGGGGTCTGGGAATAAAAATTGTCAAAACATGCAATTTTTTCTTATTGGCTTTATCTTATGTTTTATTGGCTTTTTATTGGCTGAGTTTTTAGCGTTAAATATCGCAAACCTCATGTTTTTTCTTCATTAGATCCAGGAACATAACACCTTTTGCCTTGAGAAGCAATGCATCATCTACTCTCTGACGAGAACTTGAACTTCATTTCTCTCAGAATGAATTTTTTCACGATTTGTCAACTTTAAAAGAATATATCCAAAGTTCCTCGCAAGATATATGTATAAAATTTTCAACACATATTTTATGATACATTTCCAACAAATTGACTTCATGATTTTTAATTTTGAATGATAATTGTGAAAATATGCTAATTAATGCAAAACTCACTCAAAAAATTCATTTTTTTAAATAAAATTCATAATCAATATTTTAAGAAATCCTGAAGACAAATTATAATGACATATTTTCTGTACACAAAAGTGTAAAAATTTTGTAAATCGAGTAAGAACTTCCAGAGCTATATAAAAAATTAAATATGTTTTAAATTTTAAAATTTTATTTTTTTTTAAATATTTAAAATTTTTAAATTTTTTTTTTACATGCGATTTTTATTATATTAAAATATATTTTTAAAAAAATCATAACAAAATCTTTATAAATAATAAAAATGTAATATTGCGCCCCGGAGTCCCCCACAGGATACGTCAGATATTACACTATTTCAAACATATTGAAATTTTTATACATCATAGAGGTTCACAAGAAGATGCTTACTATAGAATATTATTTGCATAACCTTTATCCTACGTTTACAGGGGCACACAAAATAATTCTTTTACAGTAGTGCATTTGAACAATAATTACTAGAATTGCGTTTTCAATTACTTAATGCACTTTTAAATTTAACTAATATTTTTGCGTCATACATTGTGACTTCAAAAATCCGGCAGCAAAACCATCTTTTTTCTCTCTTTTTTTCTTTTACAATTTTAAGATGTGGTAGAAGAAAAGAAGCAATTGTTTATGCAATAAAAACTTCAAGATCGAACGTAAAAATGCAAAAAAATATTATTTGACATTTTTTTCATCTGCCAGAGGCGATTATTTTTTGAACAAATTTTCTGGGAGCTGCACTGTTGCACAGGAACGGCATGGAAACTAGTATACAAGTTCTTTGTAGTCTCTTTTCTGACGGTGGGCTAAATAGAAACGATGACAACGCTAGTAAGAGCTCCTAAGGCGAGGATGAACAATAGGCATAATAAAAGGTGTCAGTAGGAAAATGCATAAATTTCACTGTTGAATTAATATCTGTTTCAGAGAACAAGACTGTATTTCCGAAATAGATATTCTCCATTTGTAGAAAATACAAAAAAAAAAAAAAAAAAAAAAAAAAAAAAAAAAAAAATTGTTATAGAACGGCCAAAAAAATTTAAGCAAACAAAATTGACATCGATGTTTCCAAACTTACACAAGAAGAAATAATTTCCCCCTTTATTAGATTTTTTCTGTAACATAGAAATCTCAATTAATATAAGGTTATTTTTGTATTTAATTTTCTTTTTTCTTTCATAATTATCACTTAATAATGAATTAATCTATGGCTAAAGGCACCATTAAGAATACTAGGGGTTGTACTCGGGCTTCCTGGGTTACAGAATATATCTGAAAACATTTTTTTAAGTAGTAAATCTGCAGATCAGGAGCCTCAACGTCAGATCTGCAATTCATTGTTTTTAGACGCACTCTAGTAATATTCAATTTCCTGCAAACCGCAATTTAAAGTTTTCAAATTACGTAATTATTTATAAGAATAAAAAATGCGAAGTTTTCAGACATTAGAAGCGTTAAATTAAAAACGTTGTTATGGAAGGATATTTTGAATTTTCATGAGCTACTAATTCTGGTATCTTTTGTAAATAATACAGTATTCAGGGGGACTCCGTCCCCCTGAACCTCCGTGGTCTAATTAATTTACATATGTAACTTTTTATTGATTGCGCTAATGATTATGGTAAATCTTTATACACTTCCGAGCTTTATTCTTCAATACTGGTGGGCAGAAAAAGATTTACATTGACGCAATTATATTAAAAGTTTAGGTTTTACAAACGAAAATGTAATTTCCTTTTAAAGATAAAAAAAATTTTCACTCATATTTTCTGAAATGAGGCGGCGTTCAGAACTAAAACTAGTCAAAAAATATTTTTTCAGGCAATCTAGTTAATGTTTGTTTTTAAGAATGAAAATATTTATTCCCCGATACAATGACGTCCTTTTCGACAGCGATAATTTTGCGATGCATAATTTTGACATTTACTATCAATTTGCTTTTCAAATTTTTTTTTTCTCATTGAAATTTTCGATTAAAAATTAAATATTTCTGTTAGCTGCGTCCAGATGATAAACTGTGGGATATTAGTAACGTTTTTTTTAATAATAAGAATTAATATCATAACACAAGCCCCTTTTATTTCAACCTCAAAGCGTATTTGTTTTATTTTTGAAATACGAGATCAAATTCACCTTTCCGTTGCTAGGAAACAGTTAAAATAAAATTAAGACAATGAAATATGCGATTGAAAAAAAGTAAATTAAAAAAAAAAGAAAGTATTTTATATTATTGGAACACATAGATAAAATCCCTCCATAAGATATACGCCGAATTTAAAAACTCTGACAAATGTATACACAAAATTTCAAACTAATATGAATAATGTATGGTTCTAATTAGGAAATTCCATCATCCATAATTTATCATTTAAATTTTTCAATCATATGAGCCATTTCTTTTCAACAAATAAAAATGGAAAAATCGTCTGAATTGCTATAGGAAAGCATTAAGGCGGAAAATAAAATGTTCTATATATTCCGAACGAATGAAGCAAATTTAACCAAAAACTATACAGCTAAATCCGGTGACATCACACACATGCCTCCTTAATTTCAAGCTAATCGGATGCTTCTTATGACAGTTATCGCGGGACAGACAGACTAACAGACAGAAACCAAAAACTTTTCGGGTCTCCACAGTAAGCCCTCACTGACGTTTCGGCAATTAAAAACTAATCATTTTTTTATATGCAATAATTTTTTATATTGCCCACTTACATTAAAAAAGCATTTTTCATATGAAAAATATGGACTATACAATCAAATAAAGTTTTGAAATTTATCAAAAGCGACACTTTCTTATTAGCCACATTTTAAGAGTTATTTGACCAAGATTTTGCTAATTACGGCATCCTTATACAGTGTGTCCACGTATAACCTGACCGACCTTCATTTTCGCAACCGTTGGTTCTAGATGCATACTTCCAATTAAAAAAATGGTTTAAATAATGTAAAGAATTATTTTTTAAGCGATTTGGGTCAAGAAACACATTTATTAAAAAATTACGAAATTAAAATTTTTATACGGTCCCCGGTCCTATAAGTGATATTTAGTAAAAATTTACTAACAAGACACTAACAAGTAAGACAGAAAAGTCCCTTTCACCTAACATTAAAATTGACAGAGTTATAAAACTTTAAAATGCATGACTTATAAAATTTTTTTCATATCAAAACAGATGATTTCGACCGTGCTTTCAGGGGTCGTATATAAAGAACTTAAACTTATTTCAAGGTATCTGAGGTTTGAAAGAAATCGTACCACTATTACGATTGAGTTAACTTTATTAGTTAAGTTTCAGATTAGTTAAAGTAATTGTATTTTAACATATGTTGTATTTTGTAAAGATTTGAAGCTATGATTTCTTTTAATAAAAATTATGTTATTTTCATAAGGTTTTATTTAACTTGCAACGATCGTCTTTCCAGTTTAAAATTTGTACTCGTACTTTAACTGACTTTCAAATGTCCGATCGAAGTTAAAATTTTACACACTGACTTAAATCCGATTACAATGCAATATTATTATGATTTTTTTATGTTTAGCATCTTATAAATACTTATATTCGAATATAACACAAAAAAATTCGGATAGATTACCGTCAACAAGTTTAAGAAATGGTTTTAGATTAGATAACGTAAACCTGCGATGGTTGTGTTTTTTAACTTTTATAATTAGTTTTTTTTTTTTTTTTTTTTTTTTTTTTTTTTTTTTTTTTTTTTTTTTAAACGCTAAATAATAAAAAAAATTACCTTCACTTTTAACTATCATGTCATTGTTTTTCGCAAATCGTAAGTTTCAAGGGTAAAAAATAGCGAAAAATATGATACTATAAAATAGATGTAAGACTTTTTTATTCAGTTTAATTTTATTTAATTCAATAATTTATTCAATTTTGTGGCTTATACTGAGTTTCTTACAGCTGAACAGCTCAGGGGTCGGATGCTATTGGGAGGGGAAGGGGGATCAATTTTAACTTTTAGCTTTTTAACTTTGAAATTTGCGATTTGAGAAAAATCCTGACGTGATGGTTTAAAATGAATGTCATTTTTGGATTCAGAGCTAAAAAATACACGTGAATCAATTTTCAAAAGCTAAAAAAATGGCACAACCCAAAATTTGAAAGACTGTGTAATCTAACAGCATTTTAAAATATGTATAATTTTTGTAAAGAAATGAGGCTGTTGTTTTTCATACTTTTATTTAACAAAAATTTTGTTATTTTTATCCTCTTATATATTCAGTACTTTGCAGTAATATATCACAATGATTAAAGATTTCAAATTTTAATTGCAATGCTAATTTTACTCCCAACCGTTTCTTTAATATATCTGACGAAATTATGTTTCTACTAAATTTGTGAATGACCCCTAAATTTCAGCAAAAAATATGCCCCAACTTTAATCAGCTATTACTCGGTGAATTTTAATCTTAGAATAACGGGACTTTTTTCCCTTACTTGTCAGTGTAACAGTTAAATTTTACTAAATATAAGTTATAGGACCGGGGGACCGTATAAAAATTTAGATTCTGTAATTCTTCGTTAAATTGTTTTTTCGCTTCAAACTTTTTTAATCTTAACTCTGCACCTAATTTTGACCACTTTTGTAATTGGAAGTATGCATCTAGGACCAACGGTTGCGAAAATAAAGGTAGGTCAGGTTATACGTGGACACACTGTATATTCTAACAATTTCAGACCTTACATTTCTGTTAAATTTGTGTATCCTTTATATTATTTTATTTATTTGTTCATAGGGAAGGTTTTTTTTTTAAATGAATATTAGCCGTGAGAAAATGTTGATCCTTTTATGTTGATTTAAGGGCACACGGATTAATCTTTCGTAATCGAGCTCCGCGCGATATAGATTAATAAAAAAATATTTCATGCTTTAAAATTGTTTTTAAAACCATACACAACCAGTATACTGAGATGCATATTGCAAACAAATTCCATTTGAATTTTTTTTTCCTATTTGGTGATATAAATTTTAAATTGTACGATTACAAATATGTTAGATTTGTGTTTTTTTAATATTATTCTTTTATTTGTTTATAAAGGAAGTATTAATTTCGTTATGCAAAAATATTCAGAAACAAATGCTGAACAATGTTGCTTTATGTGCAAAATGTTTATTATTATTATGTATTGATGCCAGCACGTGATAAGATAAATTTAAAAAAAATCATGCTTAAAAATTATTTTAAAAAACATAATAAATCAGTCAAATAAGATACAGTTTTAAACAAATTGCATTTGTAAGTAGATTTTTTCAATATGCGACGAAAATTGAATATGTACGATTGTAAGAAGATTAAAAAATTGCAGTAGCAAAAATTTCATGACCGAAATTTGATCGTGAAGTGTTGTCATTCGCAAAATGACGTCAGCGTTACGCACAGATACGTTTGTCCTTTATAATATAGTAACATAATCAGTTACTTAACGTCCATTACGTAATCAGTAAAATATAATAAAAATCAGTTATTAGGATGAGGTTATCAATTGAGGCTTAGTATTCCGGAATGAAAAACAGCAAAACTATGACACGATCATAGAATTCTTTCCGCATAAAATCTAAACCCTACATTACATGCCCAATAGAAATAATGTGTAATACAAATGTGTAATACAAATCTCTATATCATACACCAGGCTGCTCAAAAAAAATCGTATATTTTTTCTACTGCAGATGCTAACTGCTGAAATTGGGTTTTCAAATTATTTTGCGTTTCCAAATGGTTCAATAATCATATATATTATAAAGCAGTAAGCTTTAAATGTCCCGCTCTAGTGTTTTCAAAATCTACCCGGTGGATTTTTTTGCAGAATGTATCATTCGATAGAGAATATTCATGCGGTGGTTTGTGAGTAAAATATACAGGGATAACCATAATTTTTGATTAAATTTTTCGTATTTTATTGATATTTTTGACGAAAGGGTTATTGGTGGTCATTTTGGCGAAAATTATCTTTGATAAATGAATTGAAATGGCTATATATCAGTTAGAAAATAACACAAACATTTTGCAAATAAAAGAAGAAAATAATTCCTAATATTTAATACTAGCAAACCCCGCGGCTTTGCTCGCGTAATATTTGAAATATGCCAACTGATATTTATATGTCTAATTTTTATTAAAAGGTACTAACTAAATTTTTATTTTATTAAAAGGTAATATTTTATTTTATTAAAAGGTACTTATTATTTTTAGGAATAATTAAAAAAATTACTATTTGAAACACAGTTTGATTAAACATCATTGTTACACTGCATAATTCAGAAATGAGACTTAAATTAATAAAACGAAATAAAACTAAATAAATAATAATTTAGAAAATATTTTGAAATTTTTATGCTCAATTGATACGCTCATTTCACTATTCATTTGAAGTTTTGAATTTTTTAGAAACCATCTTTTTACATCTTAAAATTAACCATCATGTCAAATTCCAAGTCCTACCACCTCTCTCAACATAAAGGACTATGTTGAAATAGGAACTGTCATCATTAATTTGCCAACATTAATTTTGAAATTGGTTTGCTATTTCCTAATATTCCACAGAAACGTAATTTAGAAAGCTGTTAAAGGCCTTTTTTAGAGCGTTTGTTGTTTCTGTGAATCCCAGGTGGTAGAATCATCGGCATAAAATATAGCCTGTGTAGGATCAGAGACTGTTACCATAGATTCGCAACTATTACTTTTATATTTGGTTTATATTCCCTGAAATCGCGTAGAAATCGTAATTTAGGACTTTTTTAGAATGCTTTTCGCACCTCCCCTTCACTTCACCCCTTTTTAATTCGAATTTATTTTCGACAGTCCTTCGAGGGCATTTATATTTTATATGTAACTATCATGCCACATTTAAAGTTTCTAGCCTTTTCAGTATCACAGATTTTCGCAATTTAGAAAGTTTTTAGCTGCTGCAACCCTCTGGTGGTAGTGACACAGACATAAAATATAGCTTATGTTTGAGCAGGTTCTATCACCAACAATTTGCTATCATTATTTTTTTAATCGGTTTGCTATTTGATAAGATTACATAAAAATTGTAATTTATAACGCTATTCGTTCACTTCATCTTTTTAAATTTGAAATTTTCTTTCGACAGTTCATCGAAAGCAGTTGCATCTTGTAAGTAAATAACATGCCATACTTCAAAGTGTTAGACCCTTCAGTTATGCAAAAAACGAAAATTAGAACATGTTTTGCTGTTGCAACTCTCAGATGGTAGTGATAGCAATATAAAATATAACCTATCTTATAGAAGGGACTGTCACCATTGATTTGCAACCATTACTTTTGAAATAGCTTTGGAATTTCCTGAGATTGAGTAGTAATCGCAATTTAGAACGTTTTTAGAACGCTTTTCGCGTATTTTCACCCTATTTTAAATTTCCAATTTTTTCGAAACTGTTCTTAAAGATCATTTATATGTAATAAATATGTACCTTGCCTAATTTTAAGTTGCTAGCCCCTACCGATCGCAAAAATCGAAATTTGGAACGCTTTTTTTGCTCCTGCAACGTCTAGGTGATAGTGATACCGACATAAAATAGCGTCTATGTTAGAGCAGAGGCTGTCAGCATCAATTTCTTACCATTACTTTTGAAATCAGTTTGATTCTTCCTGATATATTGGTGACAAATGGGCATTTAGAACGGTTTTAGAACGCTTTTCGCTCATTTTGCTCCTGCACCTCCTCTGGGGTAGTAGAAACAGATATAAAATATAGCCTATCTTGGAGAAAGATCTGTCACTATCATTTTAACACCATTATATTTCAAATCGATTCAGTATTTCCTGAGATTGCATAGAAATTACAATTTAGAACGTTTTTTGCAACGCTTTTTGCACATTTTGACCCCCCTTTTAACTTTCGATTTTTTTAGGAAATGTCCTTAGAGATCATTGATATCTTATAACTAACTACCATTCTAAATTTCACGATTCAAGGGCCTTCCGTCACGCAAAAACTGCAATTTACGACGTTTTTCTCCTGCATCCCGTTTTGGGTAGTGGCACCGACATAAAACATAGCCTATGTTGAAGCAAGGATTTTCACCATCATTTTGACGCCAATATTTTTTTTAATCGGTTTGGTATTTCCTGAGATTGTGTAGAAATCACCATTTAGAACGTTTTTAGAACGCTTTTCGCGCATTTTCACCCCTTTTAAATTTCGAATTTTTTAAGAACTGTTCTTAGAAATCCTTTATATCTAATAAGTAGCTGATACTTCAAATTTCATATTTCTAGGCCCTTCAGTAACACATAAATCGGATTTTTGGAACGTTTTTTGCTCCTACACCCCCTTTGGGGTAGTGGCACCGACATAAAACATAGCCTATCTTGGAGTAAACGTTGTCACTATCATTTTCACACAAATATTTTTTAAATCGGTTTGGTATTTCCTGAGATTATGTAGAAACTACGATTTAGAACGTTTTTTAGAACGATTTTTGTGCATTTTCACCCCTTTTAAATTTCGAATTGTTTAAGAACAGTTCTTAGACATCATTTATATCTTATAAGTAACCAATATTCCAAATTTCATATTTCTAGGATCTTCAGTAACGCAAAAATCGCATTTTTAGAACGTTTTTTTTTTGCTCCTGCACCCCTTTTGGGGTAGTGGCACAGACATAAAATATAGCCTATGTTCTAAGTTGTACTAACACCATCAATTTGATACCATTACTTTTGAAATCGGTTTGGTATTTCCTGAGATTATATAGAAACTACCATTTAGAACGTTTTTCGCGCATTTTCAGCCCTTTTAAATTTCGAATTTTTTAATAACTGTTCTTAGAAATCCTTTATAACTAATAAGTAGCTGATACTCCAACTTTCATATTTCTAGGCCCTTCAGCAACAGATATATCGCATTTTTAGAACGTTTTTTGCTGCTACACCCCCTTTGGGGTAGTGGCACCGACATAAAACAAAGCCTATCTTGGAGCAAACGTTGTCACTATCATTTTGACACCATTACTTTTGAAATCGGTTTGGTATTTCCTGACATTATATAGAAACTACCATTTAGAACGTTTTTTAGAACGCTTTTTGTGCATTTTCACCCCTTTTAAATTTCGAATTGTTTAAGAACTGTTCTTAGACATCATTTATATCTTATAAGTAACTAATATTCCAAATTTCTTATTTCTAGGCCCTTCAGTAACGCAAAAATCGCATTTCTAGAACGTTTTTCGCTCCTGCACCCCCTTTGGGGTACTGGCACCGACATAAGATATAGCCTATGTTCTAAGTTGGGCGAACATCATCATTTTGATACCATTACTTTTGGAATCGGTTCGGTATTTTCTGAGATTATGTAGAAACTACCATTTAGAACGTATTTTAGAACGTTTTTTGTGCATTTTCATCCCTTTTAAATTTCGAATTGTTTAAGAACTGTTCTTTGACATCATTTATATCTTATAAGTAACTAATATTCCAAATTTCATATTTCTAAGCCCTTCAGTAACGCAAAAATCGCATTTTTAGAACGTTTTTAGCTTCTGCAACCACTTTGGGGTAGTGGCACCGACATAAGATATAGCTTATGTTCTAAGTTGGGCAAATACCATCATTTTGATACCATTACTTTTGGAATCGGTTCGGTATTTCCTGAGATTATGTAGAAACTACCATTTAGAACGTTTTTTAGAACGGTTTTTGCGCATTTTCACCCCTTTTAAATATCGAATTGTGTAAGAACTGTTTTTAGACATCCTTTAAATCTTATAAATAACTAATATTCCAAATTTCTTATTTCTAGGCCCTTCAGTAACGCAAAAATCGCATTTCTAGAACGTTTTTCGCTCCTGCACCCCCTTTGGGGTACTGGCACCGACATAAGATATAGCCTATGTTCTAAGTTGGGCGAACATCATCATTTTGATACCATTACTTTTGGAATCGGTTCGGTATTTTCTGAGATTATGTAGAAACTACCATTTAGAACGTATTTTAGAACGTTTTTTGTGCATTTTCATCCCTTTTAAATTTCGAATTGTTTAAGAACTGTTCTTTGACATCATTTATATCTTATAAGTAACTAATATTCCAAATTTCATATTTCTAAGCCCTTCAGTAACGCAAAAATCGCATTTTTAGAACGTTTTTAGCTCCTGCACCCACTTTGGGGTAGTGGCACCGACATAAGATATAGCTTATGTTCTAAGTTGGGCAAATACCATCATTTTGATACCATTACTTTTGGAATCGGTTCGGTATTTCCTGAGATTATGTAGAAACTACCATTTAGAACGTTTTTTAGAACGGTTTTTGCGCATTTTCACCCCTTTTAAATATCGAATTGTGTAAGAACTGTTTTTAGACATCATTTAAATCTTATAAATAACTAATATTCCAAATTTCATATTTCTAGGCCCTTCAGTAACGCAAAAATCGTATTTTTAGAACGTTTTTTGCTCCTGCACCCCCTTTGGGGTAGCGGCACCGACATAAGATATAGCCTATGTTCTAAGTTGGGCGAACACCATCATTTTGATACCATTACTTTTGGAATCGGTTCGGTAGTTCCAGAGCTTACCTCCGACAAATAAACAATTTTTTCCTCTTTATAATATGAGTGCAGATTTAAAAAAAAAAAAAGGAAAAACCACTTTAATGAGGGAAAATATTACAAACGAAAATATTTAATTTAAACATCAAAGGAATATCCGTAATGCCTAAAAATGAATTTGATATGAAATGTTTCAATTCAAACAATATTTGGCGTTGTATCGCTTCTGCCAGGTTAAGAAAAATGGGTATTACTTGATTATCCCGCAGACCAATTTCGCCAACTTATACACATGGATGAGTGTTGCCACTCTAAACTTTTAAGAAAGGAAAATTAATTTATTTAAAAAAAATACTTAAGAATAGGGTTACATTAATGATGACGTTCACTTATGGCGAAAAGCGATGTACCAAATTTAAAATTTGATTTATTTAGATAAATTCGGAGAAAATAATATTAATAGTTTACGTATTTACATGCAGAATTATTAAATTAAATCATAAACAAAGAGATATTTTTAGGATACTGTATTTTAAATGTAATGTTCGAATTTATTAAGGGACACAATAATTATCAATGATAACGGGAAATTGCAAGGATCCCGATGCTCTTTATTTGGTCGAAAAACGTAGGCGGATATAACTATAAAATGTATGTAAACATTATAGAATTGAAGGAGGGGAATTTAAATTTTACAGCATTTTTCAATAACGAAAGAACAAATAAATTAGTAAAACAGTAATAAAAATATTAAACAAAAACCTAATTTGCAGAACAAATTAAAAAAACAAAATTTATTTCCTAAATTGTTTAAGCCCGAGAAGAAACAGATATTAAGATATGTCATTCAATTCGTTCTACATTTAATGTTAAATTTTTGTAACAAATAAGTTACACCAATTGAACATTAAAAAATAAAAATGAAATTCATACAATATAATACTTTAAACACCTATATACTTAGATTCCGTTCAAATGAAATCGAATTAAATCTTAGACTTTTTTTAAAGTTTTGTATTTTGCAAGTATCTTATCATATTATGTACAATCGTCATAAACATAATGCAAAATCTACAGTACACATATTTACAACTTTAAAATGGAAGAAGTTTAAGATTTATTTCGATTTCATTTGAACGGAATCTAAGTATATAGGTGTTTAAAGTATTATATTGTATGAATTTCATTTTTATTTTTTAATGTTCAATTGGTTTAACTTATTTGTTACAATAATTTAACATTAAATGTAGAACGAATTGAATGAAATATCTTAATATCTGCCTCTTCTCGGGCTTAAACAATTTAGGAAATAAATTTTGTTTTTTTAAGTTCTTCTGCAAATTAGGTTTTTGTTTAATATGTCAAGTTTTTTAATAACTACTGCATTCAGACGATCACATTTCAAAATTAATGGAGGGTATCATCATCAGGCTTTGATTTGTGCGATATCGCATCACAATTTGTGATGTAATTTACCTATGTAAAATTCAAAAATTTTCACCTGTGCAGTAATGAATATTGCTGTAGTTTGGACAGAAAATTCCAATCTGAACTTAAAAAATCTGCTTGAAAATGTCATTTTTGTTTCCACTATGACGTTATATTCATCTTCTTTTTAATTCTTAAAAAAAAAAAAAAAAAACTATATCAGATTCTTTAGTTTCATGAAAATCATTCAACTAAAAATAGGCAAATTATTATTACGGCTTTTGAATTATTTACAACAATGAAGGAAAGATGTTAAATTTTATTAGAAAATGTCCGTTGAATCTCAATGAAAAAATCGAAATTTGAATTATTAAGAAAAATATTTGAATAACGTAGATAAAAATTAGGCCATGTTACTCTCTAGATTATAATCCCCCTATATGCAAAGGCATTTTATGATTCGTTTTGATCCTGACGTCTGGCAAATGTTTTTACACTTTGAATTTATAATATTATTAGAATTAACAAAGAATTAAAAATGAGTGGCATCAGGGACAAAAAGGTGGGAAGGAAAAATGAAAAAAATATGATCTCCATAGGCTTTTCTATGTTAAATTAACATTGAGAAATGACACTGGAAATAAATAAGTATTGCGCTGCCGCGCAATACTTAAATAAATAAAACGTCAAATTAAAAATACTTGATGACGTAACACACGCGTGTAACATATTTAATGTTAAGTGTATGTGACATTTGCAATAATCCATTCTTGGCATTTACCGTTTAAAAGAAAGAAAATCCGCTTTAATGAGGGAAAATATTATAAACGAAAATATTTAATTTAAACATGAAAGGGATATTCGTAATGCCTAAAAATGAATTTAATATGAAACATTTCAATTCATACAATGTTTGATAACTATCACATTTGATAACCAATAAGATTACCATCTTACCGTTTGGGGACAATTTTTGGTCGACGGGATAATCAAGTAGTACCGAAAAATGCAGCTCAAAAATTTGAATTTAGAATATCAGTATTATTTTTTTAATTATTTTGATTTTTATCTCATTCTCCCATTACGTGTCTTACAGCAATACTAGGAGAAATAATTCTAAAAATGGCTGTACTTGTGAGTTTCAGGTATTTTGCTTAACTTTTCTCGCCAAATAATGCAATTTTAAGCCAAAAATATATATGCATGACTTCAGCCGGAGCTATGATGGTAGTTTTTTGAGAGATTTTTTTAGGCGTAAATTTTTATATTCCAATGTAAATTGTATAAATAGCAGTTAATATTATAAAAATGGATTCAAATATTTAAATTTCAACGTAAATGTTTGCTACACACACATATTGTAAAAAATATTTAATTTCACAGATTAAAAAAAAAAATTCACCATACTTTTAAACGGAAAATGGCGATTTGTTTTCTTCCAAATATGTAATACTTATAGACTCGAACACATATTACCGAATATTGTACTCCCTCTTTTTTTCTCTACAATATCGCCAATTTCGTTTATAGAAAGATTCACGGCTTCAAAGATAGGAACTAAAGTTATTCTTAGGGGGATTTATGCAATTATGCGTTATTACTATAAAACAAACTCACCATTTTGAAAAAGAAAAAAAAATGCATGCTGAAATAAATTTCCGATGTTATTTTTAATGCTTCATTTCTTTTTCTGAATATCGTCTTTTGTTTTCGGAAGGTATTTAAAAGATATTGGACTAATTTTCCGTAATCGGGTCAGCCCCAATTGGAATATTTTTTTTATATTGTTGAAAGATTCATTTATGTTTGAAGACTGTGGATGGTGAATGCGATTACAGAAGAATAAAATTCAGTATTATATATTTTTCATCTTCTGTTATTGTAATATCACGAAAAAAGTAGTAATTTCAATGTACTTAAAAACTACGTATTTCCAATGCATGGAAAAATATTTGTGAATTTATCAGTTAGCATATGTAAGAAAGAAAATACAATTCCGATTAGATAAAATTTATATCATTATAAAGCAATTTCGTCTGACAGACAGTCCTATCAATTTATCTTAGTAACAAAATAGAGATTATTTTCAATATCGGGATTACTTAGGCAACATATTGAAGAATAATTATCTCTTAAATATAATGGAAATTGTAAGCCTATTTAGCTCTCTGTGTTTTTATACTCATTAGAAAAATGTAAAGAAAAGTTTCGGTTCGAGTATTCACCAAAAAGATTTTTACTAAAAATGTTGCGTAACTAACGCTTTTTATCATTGTCAGTTCTATTTAAGGATTTTTGTTGGTAAAGGATTTATAATTGTGTAAATATAGCAATTTGACATAATGTAATGAAAAGTAGTTTGGCGCGTTTGTAACTAACTCTGTTACATTTGAACTATTTCGTTGCAAACACTTCTAACGTTTGACCAGCCTTGGCTATAATACGATTACGGAAGATTAGGAAGATTTTATTGGATGCAAACTAAATGTTTATTTTTCTACCAGTATCAGGCATTGAAGTTTTTTAAAAGTTAACGGTTACATGATTGGAATTGGTCTATAAAGTGAAAAGGCAATGAAATAACGTCCTTATAATTTTATTCAAGCAATTCAGCTTTAAAAATCCACATTTTTTATGCTTCATTTTTCTTTTGAATATGATGGTTAAACACCGTGCTTTGTGTGCAAATAATTTGTTATACTTTTGACTGTATTTTCTCTTCTGGAATCCAGAAATGGAAAACTGTAATAGACCTGCCAGGAGAAGACGCTTATTGGGAAATGTAACATAAGGTAGAGTGAAGTTGTATTCAAGCTGTTAGAACAACACATATCGCCAAGCTGAGAGGTCCGGAGTCCAAGAACTAACAAACGAATATGAGTCAACCGAAAATTATTTAAATTTAATGGTCAATCTCTGCAATCATTGTAATGTTCAATATTTTAGTAGAGTGGCGACTAAAGAATATTTTAATTCCTGTTGTCATAACTGCCTCATCTCCCTACCAAACTTCCCTATAAATGATCAACAAAAGAGTTTTTCTGAATAGCCCAAATTCTGTCCAACGCATGAGATAATACAACAGCGCAATGGCGTTCGCATTGTTTGCATCAATGCGGAAGGACATTCTAGGTGAAGGTCCATGTTGCTTTAAAATACAAGATCAAATTAGGTAACATTCGCTATTTCGTGTGATTCAAGGTTCGTTTCAGAAAAAAAAAAAAAAAAAAAAAAAAAGACCAGCGCAGCGGGCATAGCCTGCTAGTACATTATATTTCAAGTTATTAAACAGTCATTTTTTTTTTTACAGTATTCTGAATGACTTGGAAAGAATTTCATAATTTATGCTTGACGCATGAATTTATCTTTTTTTTTTTTTTGTTTTAATAATCCTAATGAATATTTCATTTACGTTATATTGATTTATTTTCCATTTTTTGTCTTAAGAATAAAAGTACTTTATAAAATTATAAAATCGTATACATTAAATAAAGCATTTATTTTTTAAATAATCATTATGACATAAATATCTCTGAAAACAAGATAACATTTTGTTGTGATTATTTTATTATTTAAAAAAACAACTGTCTCAAACAGAAAAATATATTGCAATATTACAAAGGCGCGCTATTCAATTATTCTTTTTAAATCATACTAATGAAATTTTTATTGATTGTGTTCACATCCTGATTTTTAAATTTTAGCAAACACTATGTTTTTTATTTATCAGATATTTGCAAATGACATGAATAGCAGTATATTTTTGATTAATGAGAAGGCAATATTAGGGTCCTTATGTTTTGGATCAAAAAGAAGTTTTCCATTATGTTGTATCCGTCGATTTTTACTATTATCATATATTTAAAAAATTACAAAACCTCATAATAACTTCACAAATTTAAATTAGGCAATGCATTTATGTTAAGTCAAAAATATCTGTAAAAATAGGGTACCCCGTTTTTAAAGACTGTTTTATCAAGATTGATAAATATTTATCCTTATTTTATGTAGGCCTAATGGAATCGATAAAGAAATTACATGTCATTTACTCCCTCAAAAGAAAGATTATTAACAACTTAGAAACTACTAATGAATTCTAAAAAATATATTTAATTTATGAGACTTGAATCTTTAATAAACATTATTATTATATTTTTCACATAATCAAAGGTAACAGAGTCCAAGGCGGCGAATTAATTTTTTTATACCTTATTCGTTTCGTCTCATAGAGTTTAGAAATGTGATAGCTTGCATATCGGCTATTAAGTTTTAAAAATGGCAGGGGGCGTGTCAAATTTCAAAATATCTTTAATTGAAAAACAGTTACCGTCAAAGAAAAGCTTTTGACGTAACATTACTTATGGTTTTTTCACCGTATTACATTGATTATAATCAATTTTTGACACACCGTTCTTTCCGAAGAAGTGAGTAATGCAAAAGAAAAGAAAAAATCTCTCAGTGTGCACAACCAGTGAAGACTATTTCTTCAGCTGGCTCGATGACGCATTCAAAACAAGTCCGCTGTATTTCTTCGATTATTTATATAATTCTGCTACGTTGTTACTAGTCATGAGAGAAGTATTTAAATCATTAATTAAAATGTAGAAAATATTTTTAAATGACTGTAAAAGGAAGGGAACACATCAAACCAGGAGGTTGAATGAGACAAGTTGCATTTGAATGCATACACAATAGATTAATTTGCAAGCCTTCATCATGAAACGAAGCAGGACTTGAAATGAGGGTCATCGCATCATGCTTGAGTATTGCATCCTTACTTTCTCGTCTGAATTCTGGCACAATGACGCTGTTGTTAAACTCTTTTAATGGAGGAATTGTTAATTTTCCAGACGTTGCGCATACCACGTAGTAGTTGTTTGACTCAAAAGAGGAACAGGTTTTGTAGAAAACATGCTTCTTTCTCGACAGATAAAAGAATGGGAAAGAGAATATCATACATTAAAGCTGGAGGCTGAATGGTGTACGAATGTGTCATAGCACCATTGGATTGAATCTGACAGATAAGACTTGGGGGCCTTTGAAAGTCAGAGTTCTTTTGGAATGCATTTCATAATAGAAGGAAGACTGATCACTGTTATATTGGGTGAGTGCAAAAGTTCTACCCGTTTTCAGTATATGTAAATGTCAAGTGGAATACAGTCATTACAGCTGACGTTTCGAGGACAGGAAAGTGGATACTAACGAGAGGAGCAGTAGAGTATGTATAGGCACAACGTTTATCAGAAGAGAACTGATGCGTAATGGGAAACAACATAGCAAGCAAGGAAGACCACATCAGACATTGTTTACGGTACGAGTATGATAAACCCGTTACAGCAGCCGTATCCTGCCGCAGCATTTTTCATGTGTATGGGGACGATGCCGTGGACAATAGCACCTGCTGCCATTGGTTTAGGAAATTCCGGGACGGAGACAGGAGCAGTAAAGTTCATTCCCGTTTTGGAAGCCCATCATGGTTTCTTACGAGGATATGGACACAGCCATAGCAAATTCCACACATCCAACAGTCGGAGAATCAGCGAAAACGTTCTCGGTACACAGAACAAGAGTCAAAAGTCGGATGCATGCGCATGGCTTCATCACCAAATTTGATCATTGGGTACCACACCTGTTTACTGTAAGGCAACGAAAAGAGAGGATCAGCACCTGTGTTTCTTGGCATTCCTGTAACAGTAAAGAACCATTTTTGAACTAAATTGTAACGGATGATGAAACGTGGGTACTGTAGTGTAAGGTGAAGCGTCAAAGGACCATGTGCCGATGTTGCAGAGGGTACTCCATCGACTTAAACAGGAGGACTTGATTCCAAAAATTTTTGCTCAGTGTATGGTTTAATGCCAGGGAAATAACCAACTAGGAGGTCCTCGCACCAAGCCTAATGATCAAGACAGACCTCTACTGCCACCAATTAGACAAATTGGGAGCAAAATTCACGTCTAAGTGGCCAGGATTCCTCAATCGCAGAGCAGTTCTCTTTCAACACGATAAAGCCAGCCCACATGTTGCTTTAAGGACTCAGCAAAAATGACTGGGCCTTAATTGGGAACTTTTACCTCAGCCTTCGCATAGCCCCTACATTGCACCTTCGATTTATCACCTTTTTTGATCGTTACAAAACGATTTTGCTCATCGAATCTTCAATGCTGTGAAGTCTGTAAAAACGGTGCTACAACAGTATTTTGCCTGTAAAACAGAGGAGTTTTATCGGCGTGGGATTAACTTTCTGCCAGACAGATGGCAAGATGTCATACATAATGATGGTGCGTGCGTGAATTCATAGGGTCTTAACTTTTTGTGTTCTCCGCCTTTCTGTTTTCGCTAAAAAAACGGGTAGAACTTTTGCACTCACCCAATAAATACAAGCTGGAAAATTCTAGAGATAATTATTTGACACTCGCGACGTCATATACACACCCCCATCAAATAGTGAGTACAATTTTAAAGCCATGAGATTTCCGACGGTCGTGATCCTACGATTCAGAACTCGATTCATGTTTTTTAATTTTCAAATCCACGTCGTACGCCCTCTTGAAAGTCATTTTTGACAGTGTGATTAGATCGAAGAGCCCAAATAATAAGGACAATATTGTGAATCGTTTGGTTTTAAGAGGAAATATAATTTCTTTGTTTAGTGTTTCATTTAGAGCGTTAGTGTTGGATTTTAATCACGGCAGATTATCACAAAATTAAAACTCTGAGCACCAGGTGCATCAGGAAATAATTTGGATTATCTTCGTTCAAAGTTTCAGATTTTTACGCGCGGTAGATTTCGCTATACATCACCGACGCTAGATCTAATACTCTCCAAATAATTCCGTTGATTAAAAAATTGTATTTATTTATACATGGCTGCATATTTTTCTTAACTAGAATAAGAAAAAGACTCTGTATATTTAAACGGGAAAACGAAATTTGGATACTGAACCATTTTTTTCAGATGCAGTTTCATCACAGCAGTAAGAATGAAAGAATTGCTACCTTTGTATTTCGATTGAATGCATATCCCCACATTGTTACACCAAATGATGTGCAGAGGATCGTGAATTGAATACCAGATACCAGAATCTGAAAAAGAAATTCATCCCGAAATCCAATGACATTGTTATGATTTGCTTTACACAGATCTTATTCAATTTAAGCTACAAATGGAAAATGTCACTTTTTACGTACAAAGTCATATATATATATATATATATATATATATATATATATATATATATATATATATAGAGAGAGAGAGAGAGAGAGAGAGAGAGAGAGATTGAAGGTATAGTAAACAAGAGCTAAAGGGTTTAAATGT
This sequence comes from Maratus speciosus, assembly GCA_963932465.1. Lineage (NCBI taxonomy): Eukaryota > Metazoa > Arthropoda > Arachnida > Araneae > Salticidae > Maratus > Maratus speciosus. The sequence continues at coordinate 172,520,651 of OZ010792.1, read as the reverse complement.
ATAATATCTGCCAAAAGTTTTGAGGCGATATGCAGTTTTTTGTGACAAAGCTTTTTCTTTGTTTTTGTGATAACAGCAAGTGATGCCGTTGACACTTCATATAGATATTACATATTGAATAACACAATGTAATATTATATTATTTGCAAAAAAAAATCATTTATTAAATATTTTGAACGAATTCTTTTTTTAAAACCCAACACTACATTTCTATTTTAGATACTGTCGAAATTTTAATATATATTAATTGCTTAGCAATTGTCATATATTTTTCAATTTTTAATAAAGTTAGTTTATTAAACCGGATGACATTTAATTACAGGAAACTCTGTCTAAGGCGTAATAGATCGGGACCAAATTTTTCGCAGTAGACAATATTCCGCATTAGACAAATTTTACTCCAAGTCTATGGATTATCAGGGACTTCAAAATCTTTCCGAGTTAGACAGATTTCCGTCTTACAGAAGGTTTACTGTACAAAAATTTACAAATAATTCAATTATATAATTAAAATTTATGGTAATACAAAAACCCGAGAATATTTTGCCTTATTTGGATAAATACAATGATCTTTTTTTTGGGTGCCTTGGTAATTATATAAATACGTAGCCACAGTCGTCATGCATTTAGTCTGTCCGTCTGTTTGTCCGTCTGTCCGTCCGTCTGTCCGCATATAACAGAACAAAAACTTTCCAACCGAATGGTGTGAAATTTTAAATATATAATTGCTGAAAAATTGTGTCCATCTCTTTTAAATTTTATGAAAATCGGATGTATAGTTTAATTACAGGGACAGTCAAAATTTTTCCGTTACATGCCGGTCAATGGGAAAAAAATATCTCAAGTGCATTTTAATGATGTTACAGCCTTTCAAACAGGATGAAATGGATATGCACTTATTGAAGTGCACAAATATATAAGTTCAGTACAATATGCGGTACAAAAAATATATATAAAACTAGTTATAGTACGAACGCACCTCATTTGCCACGTTTGAAAGCAATTTCCAACTTGTTAATGTTATAATGGTAGCTTGATTAGTGTTTTATGACAGCCTTAAACAACTAAATAATATATCACGCACATGAACATGCGCAGACATTATTTCTTTTGCTTATATACGAGACAATAGTTTATCTTTTATATAAATGACTTATTTGCATTTATAAATGCTAAGATAAATTAAGATTTTTTTTTTCATTGAAACGTGAATATTATCCATAATAAAGGTCAAATGCAGAGAATAGAGTAACAATGTATGCATTTGCAACAAAAATATCATTGCAATAAACTATAATAATAAAACTATGATACTAAAACTATAAAATGATTTAAAAGAATATATCTAAGTTTAATAGCTTTAGTGATGGGGTAGGATTAGAAAAAGTGTTTAAAAGGGAGGGGTGGGGTGGAGTACGAAATAATTTCATACATATATATATTGTTTTGACAAATTAGAGTTGGAACAATTTTAAAATTTTTACCGAATGTGGAAGCGTAATCCTAAACACATAAAACCAAATTAAATCTCAATCAAAAATTAAAACAAAATAACTAAAATAATATTGCAAAAAAATTGCGTTTGAAAGCGAGATTTTTCCGCGGAATTTAAAGTAGCATTGCATAATTCTCGCCACGTTACCTTCTAACATAACAACATTTAAAAATATAACTAGTTCATCTAACTTGCATAAATTTTATAAAACGTCAAATTATTAGGTCTCACCCGATTGGTGGTATTTTCGTTTGAGAAATTTTCCTAAGAAGCTAAACTAAAGATATTTCAATATTCAGATGATTTTATAATGAAACACTACAGTTTAATTATCATTCTCACAATTTGAGAACAGAAATTCGCTTCTTTTCCAACCTGCAGATATAATTATCACTTATGTCTATGCAATTTAATATGTCTTTTCATTAACACTGTTTACTGACTCTTCAACATTTTTTTGCCAGAGTCCTTTGATATATCACGCAGGATATCTGGTTTTGCCACAAAACAACGAGGACCGCAAAGCAAATTATAAAATCTCATCTAAAAATGCTAGTAATAGTTCCCTTTTCGTATATTGATTAAATATGATAACCATAAAATGAAATGTTTCAATAACTTTATAGGTGTTCAAAATTTCGAATTTTTCATGCTGAAAAATATTCAACAAGAAAACTCTTCAATAAAAATGTCATCGAAAAAGCCTTACATCCACCAGTATGGCGATTCCGTAATAGCTTCTTTTTCATCTTCTTTCCTTGGGGGTTAAGGTTTTAACCTCTGTTATTAAAGATATGTTTAATTTGATTCAAAATGAGATATACTTGTTTTTACACGGCTGTGCGGTTTTCCTTATTTTACCCAATCGTTAAATCATTATCCAAAGCCGTCAGCTGTGATAATTTAATCTATATTCCCTATTGTATTAATGTTTTATTTCTTAAATATCAACTAAAATGATTTATGATAAACTCATTGTTTTTCTAAAATTATATGTATTTTGAACATTACTGCAGGATTTTAGCCAGGTCGGTTAAAACCGGCAGGCTATTTGTGGTTTAAACCACTTTAAAGCCGGTTTATATTTTTAAAAAGCTGGCGTTTAATAAAATATTTTTTTTTCTTTTATAGAAACTTTTCTTGAAACGAAGTGTCTTATTAATTACTAACTTTTTAATTGCTGTTGCTATAAAAATGGATATCAAATTAAAGTAGATCTGTCGAATGAAAAAATATAAATGAATTGATACTAGAAATGTTCTTGTGGTCAACAGATAGTAGGAATGTTTATTAGACAATTTTAGCAATAAAAACTTTTTAAAATATTTCAAATGATTCTTACCAAATAAGATATTTATTCGAAAAGTAATACACTACTGGTCTATGGAATAAGTTACCAATCATTTGGCTCAGTTTTTATATAACGGTACACTACACTAATAAAAAAATTTCGGTTTTATTTTTCAGCACTTAAGCTGTTTCTAACCTTGTTCCAAACGAAACCATACGTTTAAAAAATTCTCTCAATAGATTCAGAACTTAGCGAACATCTGCGCCACTTAATAAAACCATCGAAGAAATCATTAGGTAATGAACCATACTTTTTTTATGTCTTTACTTTAGCAAGATTTGGTCATTTTTTTGCTGGAAATTGCTCTATAAAGTTTTTGGAGAAAAATAAATGTGTGTACATTTCGGAGTATTTTATATTAAATTTTAGTACACCAGGTAAACATTCAGCGAATTTTCTTCAAGATGCATTTCTACTGTATTTTCTTGTGTTTTTCACCAAAGTATTTGCTATCTGTCATGTATGCTTTGAAATGGAAAGGTTCTAGGTGTTGATGATTTTTTTTTTTAGTTTTTCCAAATGAGTTTCTAAAGATGAGTCTTCCAATATATCAAACTATGTAAGCACTGCTTGTGCTTTTGACAATGGAGATGTATGACTCTGAAAATCATTAATTGCTTTGGTTATAACGTTCAATTGTTTACTAAGATAAACAACTTGAGTGTAAATACCTACATTACTCAATATGTTTCCAATCTGCTGATCAAATTCATCCAAATGTTTGCCTGATTTCATTATATTAGTGATGGTTTGAAAGCATTATTTTTGTTTGTTCCAACTAGTATCATTGGGAACTTGAAACATTAAACGCCTTTATCTCTTAGACAATCATGGGCATTGTGCTCTTTTCTAGAAGTAATTTTGTATCTCAGTTTGCTTATCAGGTTGTTTGGCGTAATTTCCTGGATTCATGCATTTTTTAATAGTATAATTTTTTAATAGTATAATTTTTTAATTTGTATATTATTTATTTCAATATAATTCTTACCAGTAATAACATGAACATGCCTTTATTAAGCAGAGGAAATGCCGCTGGGCCTATAGTATAGATTCTTTTTAATCATATTGTCTATTTATGAAGCTTTCCTGACTATATTAATTATCAATTGACACCTGAAACATTATTTTAAATAATTTTCATAAGATTTTAGTTTTATTTTATACAAAATGACCATTAGTACAATAAATTAACATATATAGTTGCTATAAATAAATAAAAAGGTATGCACTGAAGAAAAGCCAAAATAATCCGTCTTTTCTTTTAAAAAAATACCGATTTTTTTTCCAACAAAAGCTTTCCGGTCTGGCCCTGAAAAAAGCTCGGATTTTTTTCAGCCCTCATTTTGAAGCACATACATTCAACTAATTGTAGTACTTTCATTAAATACTGTCTTCTAAAAAAAAAAAAAAAAAAAAAAAAAAAAAAAAAAAAAAACGAAAAAAATTAAATGTTAAAAGTAACACATAAAAAAAGTAAAATCACGTTTTAATCTATGCTAATATTATAAGGATGTAAAAATTGTTTATTTGTAGGAGGTAAGTTTTGGAACTACCGAATCGATTCCAAAAGCAATGGTATCAAAATGATGGTGTTAGTCCAACTTAGAACATAGGCTATATCTTATGTCCGTGCCACTGCCCTGTGTGTTACAGGAGCAAAAAATGTTCTAAATTGCGTTTTTTGTGGGGTTACCGAGGGGATCTAACGTTTTAAATTTGGAATGGTAATTACTTCAAAGATGCAAATACTTTCTAAGAATTCTCGAAAGAAAATTCCAAAATTAAAAGGATAAAGTGAGCTAAAAGCGTCCTATAAGCGTTCTAAATTACGATTTTTATGCATTCGTATGAAATACGAAACAGATTTCAAACATAATGGTTGCAAATTGATGGTGATAGAACCTGCTCCACCATAAGCTATATTTTATATCGTGGGTTCTAGGAGCAAAAAACTTTCTAAATTGCGATTTCTGCGGTACTGAAGAGGCTAGAAACAGCTAGAACTATAGCACGGTAGATACTTATAAAATATAAATGACCTCTAAGAACAGTCGAAAATAAATTCGAAATTAAAAAGGGGTGAAGCGAAGGAAAGGAGCGAAAAGCATTCTAAATGAGTACTAAATTACGATTTCTATGGAATCTCAGAAAATATTAAACCGATTACAAAAGTTATTGGGTGCGAATCAAGAGTGATAGTCCCCGATCATATACGAGCTATATTTTGTGTCGGTCACTAGCACCTGGTAGGCAGGAACAACAAGAAAGCCTTTAAAAACACCTAAATTCCGTTTTCTATAGGATATTAGAAAGTACCAACCGAATTCAAGATTAATGTTAGCAAATTAATGGTGACAGTCTCTGTTTCAACATTTTTTGAGACATTATATTTCAACTCTGTTTCGGCATTTTTTGTTCGTACCACTAACACCAGAGAAGTGGTATACTGCTAGACAAGAAGCTTGGAATTCGACATGATGGTTAATTTTAAGATGTAAATGTGTTAAGAAGTTTTCTAAAAACTTACTTATGAGATGAAAGGGATTACTTAGAGACTGAAATGAGCATAAAAGTCTCAAAATACTTTCTAAATTATCAATTAATTGGAATTAGTTTTAGTTCATCTTACTAATTAAAATCTCATTTCTGTCTATTGCTCTTTTATAATGAAGTTTAGTCAAACTGTGGCTTAATTTGTAACTTTTGAATTATTTCAAAAAGTGTTCTAATAAAAAATAGTCATGCAAACATCGCTTGGCATATTTCAACTAATACGCGAGCAAAGTCGCGGGGTTTGCTTATAAATTAATAATATTAAAACCAGTAATGAATTATTTAAATTAGATATGATTTTTTTTAATGAAGCACCGAATTCAGTAAGTATATAAAAACATTGACAAATTACATGCAGTTGTACATTATTGCAAATTCGAAGATGTTTTTCTTAAAACAGTGTCATCAGAAAAGAAAATATGAATAAAATTTTATTTAATTATAAAAGTGATTGTGAAAGTATAATTTAAATTTCGTTAGGTGTAACATTCGGCAAGTAGAAGTGTGTCATAAAATTTGAGTAATTTTAAATAAATTCTTAAAAACCAATTGCTCTTAAATTATCACAAAAATTTATAAATAATTAGTAGTTTAATCACAAATTTTATTGTGATACATATTAATGTACTCGTTTAAACCGAAATATTTAAATACTGATTAAAAAGATAATTCATCTTATTAATATGGTAGAAGATAAATTATGAAATTTAATTACAGTGTCATTTATAGGTAAAAATATCTCAAAGCGTTTTTAATATTCTTTAATGAATAGTACGCATTCTGAATGCAAATACCAATAATGTTAGCTGTTTCTAAATGTATAATTTATTATTACAAATATGTTAATAATTACTCGAATCACTGACATTTCAAACAGCCTATACATTGTAAACTTTTTAAATGAAAATAATTTAATATTGCATATTTCAATAATAATATAAAAGTAAATGTTGATAAAATTTAAAATGCAGCTGTACACAATCGAATAAATATTAAAACATTATAATGTATGAACTAGCCTAAAATTATGTGAGATATTCTATGAATGCATCGTTGAGTTGCGAACACTTATTTAAGTATAATTATTGTAAGCACTTTATCAATGCTTTCGAATAATAGTTAAACAGAATATGTTTGAAATTATTTAATTCTAACGCACGAAATGTGTTGTTTAAGTTATGAAATAAATTTCCTCCAATCTCTGTCTGTCTTCCTCAAAAATAAAAATTATGCATTTCAGTACATGCATAATTGAGTTGAATGCATGGATATACATGTAAGTTAAAATTTTAAAAATAAGTATAAAAGTAAAATTAGATATTAAAAAATACTCTTTTATCTGTATTTAACGATCTTGAAAATCAAGCCTGCTTTTCATGTTTTTCCCGAGAATGTCCATTAGAATGTATTAATCTGGATTGGACATCTAAATCGATTATGAAAATCTCGCTGTTTTTTTATGATTCGTGAAATGCAGAAGCAAGTTAACAATATATATTTTTTGCACTTAGAAAAACGGATATTCTCTTAAAAAACAGAGATGTTATTCAGTAATTTACGGTAAATTAGTTAAAAATACACAATACTCTGCAAATCAATTTATTTTTAATGAAAATAATTTAACATAGTTTTTTAATGTAGTGCATTTTAGAACTCCGAAGTATTAAAATTTTTCGAATAAATTTGAATTGCTCTATCACTTAATTTTTTTACACAATTTGTTTCTAGCAGGACTTGGGGTTTAAACCCGAGACTTCTTGTTAGGACAAAAGCACCTTATTGAGCGCGCCATAGCAGCTGTTGCTGTTGTGTATAAATAATATCTTTTATTAAGAAGCGGGGAGAAATCTGTTGCATTTGTGCTTTTCAAAGATTTCGCTTGAAATATATTCGTTAGAAAATTTCTTAAACAGTTTATTTTAATTCAGTTTGGACCGATACAAGATATAAATTATTTTTTAAATCAATTTATTTTTTTTTCCTTTATTTACGGAATTTTTATCAAAAAATTGCTTCGTCTCAGTAATTATCTTCTTTAATACCTGAAGGTATACTGGACTTTTTAAATAATATTAATGTGAAATTTAGATACATTTTTTCATTAAAACTTGTTAAATATATCGGTATATATAACTTTTTTTGTAAAATATTAAAAAAAAATATCAGATTAATTAACCAAAAATACTTTTATGGTTATATCACAATTCTTATAAAAGCAATGTACCGTGTGTCCCAAAAAGGACTGACTGATTTTAAAATTCAATAACTTGCAAACGGTGACAGATATTTAAAAAATTCTTGCAGGAGGGTTGTGCATAAGGTCAAAAGTTTTATTACAGTGATTTTCGATTTTAGTTCGAATTACAAACAATAGATGGCGCTGTAAGCAATAGTTGCTAAATACAGGCTCGATTTCTAGTCCTTTCTCTTGTTCTATGCTGAAAAAGGAGATGGAAATGTATTATCCGGGCCACAAAGTACCAAAAATCGAGCCTGAATTCAGCGTCTATTGATCGCAGCGCCATCTATTGTTTGTAATTCGAACTAAAATTGAAAATCACTGTAAAAAAACTTTTGACCTTATGCATAACCCTCCTGCAAGAATTTTTTAAATATCTGTCACCGTTTGCAAGTTATTGAATTTTAAAATCAGTCAGTCCTTTTTGGGACACCCGGTATTTAAATGTATTATTATCCACTCTGTAAATGGAAAGGCATTTGCAGTTGAAAATGTTTCATGTAACTTTTTTTAAAAGAAAATTTGTAACTATGAAAACGATTAAGAAAATTACCACTTTTTGAAAATATTTAGCTTCGACTACTTCTCTAATCTATCTAAATTTGATTGAAAGACATGGAAATCCCCACAGGAAATCAGATTCAAGATAAGGGAAATGTCGGTAAAACGATGAAAGAGAAACCCAATCGAATGCATTAAATCGAGTCCAGGCAATAGGGAATTTTACCTAGCAAAATTAATGGTAGTTCTGGAAATAGGTTTACTTTATGTTGTTGGAGTCGCTGAATCGGAATTTGTAACTTCCCACCAAAATTTCACCCGACAACCCCCCCCCCCTCTCCAAATTTGTTAAAAAGCCCCCAAAAAACGTTTTTATTAAAAGAAATATTTTTTTTAAATTGTTTTAGGAAAAAGGTATCTAGAAATTCAGAAAGTAGACAAAATTTGCAACAAATTAGATATATGACATTATTACTTAGGATGAAGGGGAAGGGGGGATCTGCCTCGGAACATGTGCCGCGGTGCTGCGTGGACTAAGTTGCGCAACTCAACTTAACCACTTACACGTTTACAATCGCCCTCGCATCGCCCCTCCGAACATTCTCTATAATGTTTACTTTAAGTTTTTTGGGTCACTGAATCCGAATTTGTAACTTACCCCCAAAATTTCCACCCCCGATCCCCCCCAAAATAGTTGTTTTTAACTTAAATTTCTTATTGTTTTAGGGGAAAAGCATTACGAAATTCAGAAACTAGACAAAATTTGCAACAAATAGGATGTATGACATTATGACGTAGGATAAAAGGGGAGAGAGGGGGTTGCCCCAGAACATTCCTCGCGCGCTGTTGTCAAGAACCAAATTTTTTCAAAAAATCAATTTTTTGGGGGAGTTTGCAGGGTGAAATTTTGGTGGGAAGTTACAAGTTCGGATTCAGCAACCAAAAAAGCATAAAGTGAGTCGTAATCCAGAACTAGTATTAATTTTGCCAGGTAAAATCCCCTATTGCTTAGGCTTCATAACTTGCACGTCATAATGTCATATATCCTATTTGTTGCAAATTTTATCTGGTTTCTGAATTTCGAAATGCTTTTCCCTTAAAACAATAAGAAATTTAAGTTAAAAAAACTATTTTTTTGGGGGGGGGGGGAATTTTGTAGGGAAGTTAAAAATTCGGATTCAGAGACCCATAAAACTTAAAGTAAACCTTATAATGAAAGTTCGGAGGGCAGATGGGAGGGCGAATGTAAACGTGTGAGTGGTTAAGCAGAATTGTGCAACTTAGTTCACGCAGAACCGCGCACATGTTCCGAGGCAGATCTTCCCTACCCGTTCATCCTAAGTCATAATGTTATGTATCTAATTTGTTGCAAATTTTGTCTACTTTCTGAATTTCTAGATATTTTTTCCCTAAAACAACAATAATATTTTTTTTTTAGATAAAAGACCTTTTTTTTGGGGGGGGGGGGCATTTTACCAAAATTTGGGGGGATTGTCGGGGGAAATTTTGGTGGAATGATAAAAAATTCGGATTCAGCGACCCAAAAAACATATAGCAAGCCTTTTTCCAGAACTACCATGAATTTTGCTAGGTAGAGCCCCTATACGGTCTCTATTGCCTGGACTATAGTGTAAATTTACAGAGAGTCTTGACCCAGAAACTCAATCAAATGCATTTAAAAGAGAACTGGTATAAATTTACATTGAGTCTTGACGGAGAAACTCAAACGAAGGCATTTAACCGAGAACTAGTCTAAATTTACAGAGAGTCTCTTTTTTTCTGAGATTTACAGAAATTTTTAACAGTGTAGATTTCTCAACATATAATCATAAATTAATTAATACTACATTATTAATTGTTAAAAGAATATCCTTCTTTTATACTTACAGGCATATTTTCGTTCATAATGTAGCACCATTTTTTATATACCGTCTATAGTCAAAATAGTGGGCATTATTCAAATAAAAATATTTAAAATAAGTATAAAAAATAAGATTAAGCGATTGTCAATCCATCAAGTATATCTAAAAGTATACTATCACATTTTAAAAGTATTACAAAATTTTAAAAATGAAAATGAAAAACAGTCATTCAGTGAGAGGGATTGATATATGTTCTTAAGAAATATCACTGTAAAAAATAATTGAATGTTATACACTGTTGAATATGAATAAATTAAAAAAGAATGGAGAAATAATTCAATTAGGTTTACAGCTAGAGTATTAAAGAATAAGAAAATCATTAACGTAGGTGTGGAATAAAAATATCCTCAAAAATGAAACTTGACAAACGCAAGCGTTTTGTTAATAGATTCGCGATATTATGGGGTTCGGGGCTAAAATTCTCAAAAAATTTAATTTTTTTATTGGCTTAAAAAATACTGAGATTTAGCATTAAGTACCGTAAAACGCATGCTTCTATCTTCATTTGATCCAGAGATACACCCCATATACAAAATATTAGAATATTTGAGAAAAAGTAATAAGAAAAAAATATTTTCATTTATGTATTTTTAATACTAAGCAAATGCAATTAAATTTCTTATAAATTAAATCTGGAATGTTTAGATAAGATTTTAACATTCACAAAATATAAAATACACTACAATAAATTAGGTATACAGCTTTCTGAAATACATCAAAATATTAGAATAAAATTAAGTTTGGTTCAAAATATTAGAATATTTTATTTTACGTAACAATATTACCTTATGAATATGAAGTAAATGGTAGTTAATAATTTATATCATGCCCTTTATCTTTCACAACAGCGTACAATCGATCTTGCATACATACAAGGTGCTTAGAAACATTTCTATCAATATTAGCCCAAAAAGACTTTATACGTGCCACTAACTCAGTTTTGCTTGAAGGAGGATTTTATTGGAGTTTTTTCTTCATTGTACACCATAAGTTTTCGATGGCATTAATGTCTGGTGAGTTTGGTGGCCAAGGAAGTACCTTAATGTTGCGTTGGCGGAACCAATTCTTAGTTGCATCCATTGTATGCGGTGACGCTAAATCTTCTTGAAAGATGAAATCATCTTCAACTAAATCTTCTTATGATAGAATCATGTAATATTCAAAAATTTCTTGATATATCTGAGAGTTAACCTTTTCGTAAACGATGCATAACTTTCCAGGTTCTTCTGCACTCATGCAGCCACAAACCATGACACTAGCAGCAAATTTTGCGGAACGTTTAAGGCATTCTTTATCAAATGCTTCTTGCTTCATTCTCCAAACTCCAATACCTTGATTACCATATGAAACTCAGAAACACAAAACATATTTTCAACACTAAATAATATATTTTTCCAATCTTCTTTGCTCCATAAACGTCTTGATTTACACCAATTCAATCTTATACGCTTTTGTTTTGCAGTCATGAGAAGTTTTGTTTTCGGTACATGAGATTCAAACTTAAATTTATGGAGCCGTATTAATGTTGTCGATGTAGAAACGTCAACCCCTTCTTCTTTCCATTTTCGGTGCAAGAATCGCACACTTTTAAAACGGTTTTTCATAACTATACGCTTCAGTTTCTTGTCATCTCTAGCAGATGTTTTGGATTTTCGGCCGCCATTTCGGCCATTATTTTGAAATTTTCCATTTTTTTTCATATTGTGTTAGTATTTTACTAATGCTTGTTTGCGAACAATGTAAATAATTCGCTATATAACATTGCTTTTTACCGTACCGATACAAATCAACCATACGATATTTAATAGATTCAGGAATATCATTCACACGATCCATTTTAAGACGAAAAAGCAAACAAACTGCAAAAAGAGTACTGATATTAAATAAAATAGTCTGAATTTAATCAATGATGCCACCAGGTATGAATTGGTGGTAATTAAATTAGAATTAATGCGAGATATTCTAATATTTTGAACCATTTGAATAAATATTCTAATATTTTGCCTTTTAAAAATATTTTTTTCAATTAATCTTTTCAAAAATTATATTTATTTTAAGATAATAAATAAGTTTAATCAATTATAAGTTCTTAATAAAATTATCGTTTGCATATTTCCATTAAAGGGCGTTAAATTACCAAACGATATTTTGAATTCGTAAAAAAAAAGTAATTTTTCTAATCTTTTGAATATGAGCTTTAACATACCAGTTTTTTAGATCAATAAAAATAAGTACTTAAAATAAAAACATAAATAAATATTTTGCAAGTAATATAATATAGTCAATTTAAACTGCAGTGTTCAAATTGTAAATATATTTTACTACTGCAGCATGGCGTACGTAATACGTATTTTTCACACTACAGTAAACATTTCATTCTTTGAATGAAGCCATTCATGGTTTTTTGAACAAACATTTTTATATGTATAATTCCTAACTTCTAAAATAATTTTATTGTAGCTTCCTCCTCATCAGATAACTGCCAAATAGTAAAATCTATGTCAGTAATCAGTATTAAATAAGTTATAATTAATAATAAATGTTTTCTATTCAAAAAATAACAAATTCAAAAGTTTTACGGAATTACGATGGAATAATACTCATAAAACATATTCACGTTCAATAAATAGCAAAGGTTAATGCTTGGCATGGTTTGTAACAAAAATCGTTTGCACGATTAGGGGTGAAATAAATGGCGCGATATCATACATTTTCGCATGGTGTTCGTAGGAGTAAAAAGTACCACAGATTTATTTATTTATTTTTAATTTAGTTTTAGTTTTTGAGGCGTTTGTAATACTTTTCTTAACTGACATAGTTGTTTTAATTATTTAACCAAAAGAATTGATTAAAAAATTATTCAATTTGAATTTATTCCCTTGCTATAGTAACAGAATGAAGAGAATGAGTTTTTAGAAATTATTACTTGAAAATTTGAGTTTTTGGCGCCAAAGATAGCGCCAAATTAGAAAAATATGAAATATCTCTCGAACTAATTACATTCAGCATACAAAAATACACCAAAATATGTTATCAGTTGAAAAATAACTATAAAATCAGATTTTTAAAGAATTTTTTTTAAGTTCGTTCTCTTTTTTACCCCCTTAGGGGTGGAATTTTAGAAAATCTTTTCTTAGCGGCACTCAATGCCATAAGAACTATTTTTACCCCAATTTTCAAAATTTTAGGTTCAGTAGTTTTGGCTGCGCGTTGATTAATACGAAATTCAGACTTTCTTTTATATATATAGATTTTGTTGTATTACTCTGATCTAATAAACCTATCATTTTTTGAGGGAATAATAAATATAGTACAATACTGAAAACATGATAGATACATTCATTTGTAGTTTTAAGACAAATGTAACATTTAAGTAGGTAATCGATATAAAATGAGACATAGGTAAAATGAAAAAAATAATTATTTAAATAATTACATTACAAACAAATGAAATAATAAAAATAATTAATTGAAAATGTAATATTATGTATACTAGTAGGGGGCTCTGCCCCCTGCAAACTACGCTTGACAACCAACGGTCAGACACCGCATAATCTAAAAGTACTCTAATCTGATCGGTTTTAAAAAGATTATAGTAGATTGAATTATAATAAAAAACCTGTAGCGATGCCCCTGTAAACGGGTTTCCATTCAATTCCCTTTTATTGCGAAATTTTAAGGCCGAATCAGATGCTATTAAGACTCCCAATGGTGGTTTTTGTGCTTGATTAAAGAAGATCAATTAAACATTTGAAAAGAATCTAAAATAAAATGAGTTAAGTAAACAGTCTTTGCTTCCCGCTATTTTTAACAGTATTATAAAACTATTGACATAGTAAAATTTACTATAATTACTGCAATTACTAATATTTACTGCTTTAACCCCTTCAAGGACGGTGGTTCATTTTTGAACCACTTAATATTATTTCTTAAATGCCTCATTGGCAACAGAGTATGGGAATGAAAATTTTCCTATTAATAAGTAATTGAACAAAAGCCTTTTCGTATTTCCACATTTATTTGCAAATTCTGATGTCATTCACTGATTTCAGTATTTTACGAATAGACGTACCTTGCACCTGAATGGGTTAAACACATATTAATGTATTTATTATTTTAAAGTTTCCTTTCTCTTTTAATATTCACGTGTAAGTACAATTTTCAAGACATAATTTTTAATATTTTCCTGCTTTTAACACGCACTCATTTAATAGTAATTTTAAAGGGTTTTTTCTGTTTTTAATAGTCACATGTAAATAAATTTTTAATCGTTAGGAAATATTATTCTTTGCGCTGTTTTTAGAATTGAAAGCAATTTCTATAATAATAGCCTAAGTCATGTGACTATCAATAAGAGTTCCTGGCGGATCCTTTTGCTTTTTATATTCCAGGCGGCCATTTCGGCACTTTAATGTTATACAGCCACAGGTGATAAGTCGCCAAATATTATTCTGTCGCCATCATTTCACCTATATTATAATAGACCATTTCATGTAACTGTCATAAACATTTACGGGCTGATCACTTCGCTTTTTATAGTCCAGGCGGCCATTTTGGTACGTTAATGTTAGCCAGTCACAGGTGATAAGTCGCCAAATATTATTCTATCGCCATCATTTCACTTATATTATAATAGTCCAAGTCATATAACTGCCATAAACAATTACGACTGATACCTTCGCTTTTCATAAGAAAGGTTTCCATTTTGATTACAAAATGAAAATTATGGAAAAAAAGGACCGCTTTTTTTTTTTTTTTTTTTTTTTTAATTATGGGCATTTTTTTTTTCTCATTCTGACCAGAAAATCAGAGTCCTAACTTTTTACGACTGCTCTTTCATCTTCAGCTAACGCTTCATTTATAATGGCTGTTTCATTATAATAGAGGCCATAAGTGCATCAGAAGAAAAGTATCCATTCCAAAGGTATAACTTTGATTAACTCGAATAATCGGGATTCTACTGTATCTATATTTTTATACATATTTTTTTTTTCATCGGGGGCGATCCTAAATTCTGAAAAAGCAGTGTTTCTGTTTCTAGTTTTTTCCTATTTTCTTTGGCCTTTTACCATTTCTTCACGCACCAACCCCTCCATAGTATCCTGCTACCTCGAATCAATCGCGTTCTTAGCAGCTCGTATACCACAAAGCAGCATCTTCGTCTACCGTTATCCCGTCCCGAAAATCTAATAAAAATTGTTCTCAAAATACAACCTTCAAAACGATATTCTTCACAATTTTGTATGAACATCTGTCTATTACATTACACATAAGTATAAAATTTTGTCAAAAAATATTCAAAATTGTGTCGTAACTGACAAAAATTGATAAAACTGCACAAAAACCGTCATAACAGCGCACCCTCGGATGCTAACATCCCCATTTTGTATTCGGGCTTTACGTCGATAATCCAAAACAAATTTATGAAGTTCGGTTAAATTCCATGCGTATGGAAATACCAAGGGTATGGAAATACCCTTTTTCATGATACAAAGAGGGTACACATGCACATGTACAGACAGAATTTTTGTTAAGATATATTTTTGGGGATCTCTGATATCTAAATCGTGTAAATCATTCGAAAACCGGAAGTCGCAAAAAAATTCATTAAAATACTTTCTTCTATTATAAAAAGTAAAAATATATATATACAATTTTTTTTACTTTCTTTCTTTCGTAGCATTTATAGGTCAATGCAGAAATCCAGAACTGATTACTTTGCACGCCGGAATATGATTAGTGCTACTGCGTTAATAAAAATGAATTTCTTAATAATATTTTGTTAGAGTAGGGAGTTTTTCGTAATCTGTGCGTTATACATTGTTTTACCTCCTTTTTAAAGATGTTTTGAAAAAATACCGCCCCATTATTTTTTTTTCCATGTTGTCAGTAATCATGGCAGGGTATCTACAATGAGAAAAATATTTCCCATTAAAATATTCCGATTTTAATTTTTCTGTTATAAAAAAATACTTAATGAACCATAGAAATATCATATATAGCATTCACAAATTGATATGTATTGTTTGTCAATTTTGGGTTATACTTTTATTACGCTGTTCGTGATTTTTTTATTTATTTATTTATTTATTTATTTATTTATTTTGTCTTCGTATTCAATAAAATTATACAAGATTAGTTTTAATGAGATTATTTCTCTTTTTCCTGATATCGGTCACATTACACCTAAATATAAAGTTGCACCACAACTAGACAGTAGTTTATGCACCATACATTGTTCCAAAACTTGAAAAAAAACAAGTTTAAAATTCCACATCAAAGTGGCAAATGAGGTGCATTCGTATTATAACTAGTTTTATAAGTATTTTTTGCACCGCATATTGTACTGAACGTATATTTTAGTGCACGTCATAAGTGCATATCAATTTCATTCTGTTCGAAACGCTTTAACATCACTAAAATGCACTTGAAATATTTTTTTCCCATTGGCCGTAATGTAACGCAAATATTTTGACTGGCTCTGTAATTAAACTATACATCCAATTTTCATAAAATTTGAAATGACTCAACAAATGTGTGCCACAATTATATATTTAACATTTCAGACCCTTCGGTTAAGTAGTTTTTGCTCTGTTATATACAGACGTACCGAACGATGACAATAGGTGCTACGTATTTATATAATTACGAACGCACCTAAAAATAGAAATAAGTATTTTTACCTATACAGATTTCACATCTCCTTGACTAAGAAATGAATTGTATGGATATCCTAAAATCATTCATTTCCACTTCATTCTTTTATAATATTCTCGTAGCAATATCGGAGGGCGAGGATATTGGAACTAGTGCACTTAACATAGTTTGTGAAAACTTCAACTAGATTGTACATCACGTTTACTTTCTCTCTGTTGTATAAATAAAGGAAAGTACAGAGCTGGACTATGCATACGGCGGATGAGACAACCGATCTTCAAGTAAATATCAATAAGCATTCT
Organism: Maratus speciosus; assembly: GCA_963932465.1. NCBI lineage: Eukaryota > Metazoa > Arthropoda > Arachnida > Araneae > Salticidae > Maratus > Maratus speciosus. The sequence continues at coordinate 172,503,631 of OZ010792.1, read as the reverse complement.
TATATCCCCTCGAACAATCCAGCCATTTTCAACGATAGGTCGCGCACGGGAGTGGTGTCATCATTCTGCGTCTTCGTAGATGATGTTGTGGCACTTCAGTGAACCTGCTGGATTGGAGATGACAATTTAGTGTTACAAGCGGAACTCTTCGCAATCCAGCGGGCCTCAAAATGGATTGTTCTTCGTCCCCAACCTATCTACTTTCACATTTATAGTGACAACCTTTTCAGTCTGCAAGAAATCTTGGCACAGATGTCATATTCGCCCCATATTGGCGCGATTTTTTTCTGTCGCCAATATCATATAGGCAACGGGTACTTAACTTGCGCCAAAGTGATTGATGTGGTAACCCGGATTATGTTGTTTATGCTGTTGATGTTTTCGCCAAATTGGCAACCGAAAAAAATCGCGCCAGTATGGGGCGAATATGACATCTGTACCGAAATCTTCACCCATAATACTAAATACCCTTTAGTACTTAAAATTAAAGTCATTTTAAAAACTGTCGTCCATAGGGTCTCTCTCGGCCATGTCACTGCTCACATAGGCATAGCTGGCAATGAGCTGGCAGACATACTGGCCAAGAAGGCCACCTCACATCCAAACATAGATCTCATCCTTCCTGTTCCCCAATCCCTTGTTCCCCTGTTCCCCGATCTCTGTTTCCTTTAAAGGAACATACTTTCAGACTGGCAACTCCAATGGAGGCTTCGCGTAAAGGCAGGCACACCTATTCCCTAATCCCCAAAATCTCATATAATTTGTTAGCTTTCTCCTCTGTCCCATCAGCTTTCCTCTTCGGTCATGGCCCATTCAGGACATACCTAAAATATTTTAAACGCTCTGGCACGGACCTCTGCAAGTATGGGACTTTTGGTTCTCCAGACCATTACTATTTCTTTTGCACACCCAAAGAAGCCTGGCACCTTAGATACCCAATCACCTCAACGATACTTGGATCAAAATTATCTAGCCCCGCCCAAAACTACTCAACCATGTGAGAGAAATATTTCGCTTCCTGATGGATCTGACCAATCTTACCTCCTAGCTGTTCTGCATCCGCGGTCCTGAGATTCGCCTATTGTTGCGTTAGAGCCTTTGTCGCGCTCTGACAGTCCTAGCGTCCTTTGTCGAGAAGGAGCAGATCTTCGGAGCGCATATCATAGTGACGATGTGGACCTTAATCAAGTTTTCTTTTTCCTTTTATCAATGGACATCTCAAGCATCAACTCACGGCTGTCAGTCACGAAGGAGATTCGTGCTCTAACGATTTGTTTATTTTATGTTATTATTATTTTTTTTGCCTGATGATTGGAAGTTTTTTAATAAATCCTCGCATTCCAGGAAACTTACCTGGTGGAGCAAATAGGGTCTACAACAGAACCTAGCAAACCTAGCAATCTGGTGATCTTGCTCAACTTAGGCATAAATAAATAAATTATTGAACAATTTTAAAACTTACCAGATAGAACCTTGGTTATCAAACGCTCCAGTGCCATTAAGTGATTGAACACGAATTTGGCAATGAACTTCTTTTGGTCTCACAATAAATTCCAGAGAAATATGATTCGGTTTTCGGACGAGAAATTCAACAAAATTTTAGTGAGAATGTACTTGCCCACCGAACGCTTGAACAAACGTATCAAAAGCGATGGCTAGTATTTTTGGGCGATAAATTGTATATAAATCGCAATGTTAAAAAAAAAAAATCACAGATTTTCCGAATCCTGTAGTCAAAAATGGCTGAATAGTGGGTTTTTGGTTGGTTTGTTTATCTATCCCGTTTTCCGTTCTTCTGTTTTCATGTGTTCGAAGTACATATTCATTCAATATATCTATACGCAAATAAGGAGTAAATATTGGGTAAGTAGTACATTTTGCTATACAAAAATTGGAGTTGATTTATTAGAACTGACCGTCAAATAAAGTATCAAAGGAACACTGTTTTTGACATCCTGTGTTCTGATAAAATATGACACACACAAAACACGTGCAAAACCGTTGAATTAAACATAAACATCCATTTTTTATTAATATATTAACCCTTTGTAACTCAACAACTCCAATTTGAAAAATTCTGAAACAGATATTAATCCAATAACTGCCGAAACCGTAAGATAGGGGTCTTTAACTTTTTTACGTTTGCCACCACAAATATTAAAAGATAAACTTCAATTTATTTAATGTTCAAACTTTCTGCAATTAATCAAGCCAATTGTTCAAATTTAAAGCATTATACATAATTACAGTAGAGCGCCGATTATCCGAACTCCAATTAACCGAACTTCCAATTATCCGAATAGCTAATTTCTCTCAAAAAATATTTTTCAACCGAACTTCCAATTATCCGAACAGCCAATTTCTCTCAAAAATATTTTTAACCGAACTTCCAATTATCCGAACAGCCTATTTCTCTCAAAAAAATTCAAACGAGCTTTTAATTATCCAAACACCTTATTAGACCTGAGATACGAGATTGTGGATGATATTCAAGACGAAACAGAAATTGAAAACGAATGGTCTGAAAATGATCACGGTCCATCACATAACGAAGCCTTTGAATGTTTGGAAACAGCTATGAAATGCTCGAACGGCAGAAGAATGCTGATCCTTTTCTACTAACGTATTTAAGAAGAATTTGAGATATGGCAGCATGGAAAAGAATGTCTTCTTTGAAGCAAGCAACAATCGAAAGCTTTTTTGCTTAAATTATAATCTCTGGCGTTCAGAAAATGATAATAAAAAGTAAACAAAAAATAAAAAAAACAAAAATCAATTTTTAAACAAGCCAGCATTAACTAGTGCTGTCAGTCTAATGTGTGGATAAAGCGTGAAGATTTTAGTATAGTCAGGTACATCCGTTAAATTGTCTGTCCATTTATACGAACTTTTGCTTATCCGAACTAGGGTCGGTCCCGACTTGTTCGGATAATCGTCGCGCTACTGGAAATGTAAAATGTGATAGAACAAACGAATAGGCCATCATTTGTTTCTCAATAATATCTTTTGTCTTTCAATAATGCTGTTAATCCACACATGTGTCTGTTACATCCACATACATCAAAGGGTCGGTCAATATCAATGTATGTTTTTATACATATTTCATGGCTTCGAACTTTTGATTTTGGTACTTCACCAGCAAAGGATAATGCTAAGTGAAGAACATTGTTGTCTTTCCACGATGTTATTGAAATATTCACCACTTCAACTATTGCACAGTATACAGTAGATGTTCCGCGTTTTTTTTCATCATATATTTGTCGTTAGGTAACTCGCAGTTAGGTATACTATTTCTTATTATTATTCCTAAGCTTAGAATACCTGCATTTGCCGAATATATAATCAAAGGGATTGATGTAAAAAAAATTGTCAAAATATGTTTGATAGTTCTCCTCGGAGTTCATAACATATTTTTTGCTTGAATCTGGTACGATTTTATAGGAAAATCCAGATGCACCACTCAAAACATGAATTTTATACCCCCATTTATGCGTTTTGTTCGGATTGTTTCGCTTCATAAATTTACGAGATTTTTTTGAACAAATTTGTTCATCTGCACATAAATACTGCTCAAGAAGATTTTTTTCCAGATTTTTTTTTTTTTTCTAGAAGAGGTCTGTTTTTGAAAAGTCTATCACAATCAGGGCTGGATGAAGGAATGTTTTGGGTATAATCATTGAAATGAAGCAATTGTCGTAATTGTTCAAATTTATTCAGAGACATAGATTCTTGACACACCTATAAAACTAGAGAGGTAATTTCTCACTCTTTAATTACAGACATATAGCAAATAATTCCAACAAATTGATGAACATCTAAGGCAGTTACATTAAATAACCATTGGGAGAAATTTTATACCTTACTCTTTCGATATTTAAAATAAAATCCACTATAAGGAAAGACATGGCGCGTTGTTGCAGATCTAAAACAAACAAAAGTTTATGTTTATCTAATACATATTATAAATTTCACATCTAGAAAATGGTCTTTAAATAAAGAATTTAAATTTACATTTGTCTACTACAATGTACTTGTAGAAGGACGACTACAGACTTTTTTAACTCCACTATTTTAAAGCTTAATTCAACAAAAATCGCGTGTGGCTGATCAATAAATAAATCAAACTTTGGTAAAAAAAAAAAAAAAAAAAAAACGGTATCACCATCAGTTGCGGATTTAATGAAATAATTATCTTAATAGCAGCGTAATAGAATAGCAACAATCAACAAAATCGTCTTTTGAAGTTTACTGTCGAAATAAGATTGACATTTTTGGTATGTTGCAGATCTACAACACGGTGATACAAAGATTTAAGTTATAAATGAGTTCTATTCATATGTAAATATATAATTTTAGTTCTACTAAGACCTATTTCTTTAAAAGACTTCTTAGTGATTATATTGGAAAAATAAAATAAAGAAAAAGAAAATCGTTGGCGATCACTTGACTTATAAGTACCGAGTAGATATTTTGTTTTTGTTGCATAGATTTTATCGGAAGATTCATGATGATGGTACTTATTCTTATCTTTTGTTTGAAAAAAAAATGTATTTTAGTTTATATTTTATTTGCTGTTTTACTTCTCATAAAATGAAAATAAAACATTGCATTTTAAATTTAAAAATGATTATTTATGAATTGAAAAATGATTATTAGGAATATTTTAAATGTATTAAGAGAAAAGAAATATACTACACGTTCATTATACACAAACTCAAACGTACTTGTACAGGGTGCCACCGGAAGGTGAAACGTCATTTAATACTTTACTTGTTGCAGAAACATAAACAATGCAAAATAAAATTATTCCAAATACGTTAGAATATAACACCATACTAATGAAATCAGCTACGAGTTGAGCTCACGCAAATGGAGCGATAGAATGCCCAAACAAGGCTATAATCTCATATAATATATTTTGAAATATGGAAAAAATAAATTTAAAATTATCAAAACTTTAAAATTTTCCCTATTTATTATGCATAGAAATGTATAGTCGTGGAAAAAAAAGTAAGCACGCCGTACTAACTCCTCAAAAAATTATCGTAGAAGAAAGTTACTAGTACCGAACGATTGGAAATTCTACTTTTAAATGATGTATATAAAATTTTCTCACAGGGCCATCTACATATTAAAACGAATCCCAACATCATTTTTTCCAATGGCAATACACAATTTTAACAAGATATTTCAAATCTTCTGTTCAAACTCTACCTAGACACCAAATTTCAAGTCATTTGAATGATAAGTTTTTGAATTATAAACATTCAAATTTAGTGATTCTAATGTTAAAATTACATTTTCATATCTTTATTAAAATCTCCTGAAACCATAATCATAATGTGCTAATTTTTTGTGTAGCAATAATACTAAAATACCCAAACATAAATACGTGCAATTTTTATAATTTTATGATATGAATTATGAATTATGAAATTAACATTCGAAAAAAAAAAAAAAGATTTAAACCTACAATTTTTTGATGAATTTCGATTTGTTAACTCCTGCTTTCTGGAATTCCAAAATTTCATATTTTTCTTTCAAGTATTTTTAAAATGATGATTAGAAAACAGCAAAAAGATGATGGTTTAAGTACTTACTATGTACTTAAGTAAGTGCTTACTAGTAAGTACTCAGTAAGTACTTACTACTAAGCACTTACTATCATAGTACTTACTATGATAGAATAACTAAGCATTTTGAAATTTCTTATGCTATCCTGTAATCTAGCAATCTTCAATGACTCCTTGAGTGGTGCTCAAGATGCCTTGATCTAGAAGGCGGCTCTCTCGGTCAACAATCGAGCACCGAACTTCAATTTGGATACAACCCCTAAAATACGCTCGTTTTAAAATAATTATTTTCTCGGAAACATATCGTAGGAATTGCATAAAATTTTGTTTTTAGCTAATTGTAGGGTGTAGAGTTCGTTTATGCTGTCAGAATTGTGTACTGCTATTAAAAAAAAAAAAAAAAAAAAAAAAAAAAAAAAAAGTTAAGGTTTGTTTTAATATGCAAATGGCCTCCTAAGCAAATTTTATATACATCATTTAAAAGTAGACTTTATTACCAATTGTGTGGTACCAGTAATTTTAGTCTACGATAATGTTTTGCAGAGTTAGTAAGGGGTGTTTACTTTTTTTTTTTTTCCACGACTGTACCTATACACAGCGTTCCAAACTAACTTTATTTAATTATTATTTGTTTCCTGTTATAAATATGCAGCAAGAAAAGCAAAATATATAAAATATATATATTAAGTATATATATATATATATATATATATATATTAAGTTAAAAATGAGTCCCATTCCTAAAAGAATATATAATTTTAACTCTACTAAGATCTATTCCTTTATAGACTCCTTAGTGATTAAAATAGAAAAATAAATTAAAGAATAAGAAAAAGAACGGCGATCACTTGACTTATAAATAGAGGGTAGAGATTTTATTATTGTTGCATAGATTTTATCGTAAGGTTCATGATGGTAGTACTTACTCTTATCTTTTGTTTGAAAGAAAATTGTATTTTATTTTTTTATTTTTTTATACTGCATTACTTCTCATAAAACGAAAACAAAACATTACATCAAAAATTAAAAAATATCTATATATATTATTTGTATAAGGATAAAAACAGTATGCTACATGTTCATTATACACACATTCAAACGCACATTTACAGGGTGTCCCAGAATTATCATTTAATAATTTACTTTTCAAGAAACGTAAGGAAAGCAAAATAAACAAGTATTCCAAAAAAACGTTCGAATATAAAACAATACTAATGAAATCAGTTACGACTTTTTACATAGAATAAATCGCAGAGAGGCAACTGGAGAGATAGAAAGTCCAAGAAAGGTTGTAAACTCATATAATATATCATGAAATTTGATAAATATGCAATTTAAATTGATCAAATCTTTTAAAAAAGTGTATATTCGTTATGCATACAAATGTACCTATAAAGCGAATTCCAAACGAACTTTATTTATTAATTATTTACTGCCTGTGATAAATATGTAATAAAAATTGCAAGATATATGAAGAATATATATTAAATATATATCAGTATATATTAAGTATTCATTAAGTATACAGGGTGATTCATAAATATCGAAACAATAGGCTATTTCCTTAAATATTACCCCTAGACCCATACTTCCAATTGCAAAGTTTCATAAAAAAAGGGGCAAAATTTAATGACATAAGTTGCAACTCTATAGGGATCTATTTGAAAAAATACAAAGTTTAAGTTTTTATACGGGCCCCCGTAGTGTAAAAATTCCAATCAGGAAAACTTTCCTTATCCATTCCTGAATTAAGCACAAAAAATTGCATCTTCATATCTGAAAAACTCGCAGAGTTATGTCCGTTTAAATAATTCATCAGGTTTTAAGGGATTAGACACAAATTGAAATGCGTGCAATCGAAGAAACAATGATACTTTAAGAGTTCTAGGAAACATGTAAAAAATATATTTTTTGAGAGAATTTAGATATTTTTTTTTTTTTTGGTTAATGTTGTGTTTTGGTCATGGTTAACCATATAATTTGGAAACAAAATCACATCCTAATATTTCTTATAAAGATTTTTTTTTAATTTAAATGTTTAGTATTTTTTTAAGCGGATTTAAATTAAAATCTTTATAACTCGAAACATTATTAATCGGATTTCAAATTTTTTCCATTTAATTAAAGAGGAAAGTATAATTTTAGTTATGTTTCAGGAATTTTTTTTTATTTTAATTTTAAAATATTAAAAATATTTATCTAAAAATTATGTAACTTATTTTAAAAAATCATATTTTCAAAAGTTTTTTTTTTTTTTTTCAAATTTGCCGAAACAAAATTAATGTAAAATAATCAAAAGAGATATGTTCCAAGTTTGCACCTTGTTAATTTATTAATTAAAAAAAACATCATGCAGAAAAACGCATTTAAAGTTTTAAACATTGATTGGCTCCTAATAAAATGTTTAAATGCATTTTAAAAAATTGCACGTGAAAAAGTAAATTCTTTCTGTAGCTTAAACTTCCGATTCAGTTTAACTTTTGCCGTTTCCACCACCTTTTTGTACTACTTAAATGTCCATAGATAAATGTTAAATGTATAATTTGAAACAATGCTTTTTCTAACATGCCGATTAGGAGTTTTTCATAATTTTTGCCTTTACAAATTCAGGCTTTTTATCGCCCCGGCGAGGCCGATAAAAAGGTCTGTATTCTGGGGCCGGGCCACACCCGAGATTAGCGGCTTTTTTCTGAAGACTCGGTCAGGCCGAGCCTAACGTATTTTTTCATACCGAACCGAGTGTTGGTGTGATTTATGACGTGACGGCCAATTATCTATACGAGGGATGTGGGCCCGAAAGGGGGGGGGCGCGAGTGCCTTCCGTGGAGGTCTTTTTAAGGGAACCTAACCCGTATGTACGCAAGGATATCCAAGGTCCGAAGAAAACCACTGAAAACTCCGAACAATTGGGCCGAAGGGCGCGATTGGGTTCTAACCCAGCATGCCAGCAGAACTTCTCGGTCACTGTTTATACCGAACCGGGACTGGCTTCCTTATTCCTAGGTCTCCCTGGGCGAAATTTTCAGTCCCGTTCCCGAGACAACCCGTATTAGAATCATTATCGTTATCCTTCTAGACTGACCTAATCCGTGCAAAAATAACTAAAATTTTGCTCAGCCCAAAAACTTTTACAACAAATACATATATTTTTAAATGGTCATTATTTTACAATAAAATTTTTAAATTCATATTTATAAAGGATTGTAGAGTTTAAGGCAAAAAAAAATTAAAATACAGTAAAACTAGTGAAAAAACATAGGCAGATGCCTATGACGGAATCCTTTCTTAAACGGAAAAACTGTTGATTCATGGAAAAGGAATATAATAATACCTGAGAAAAAGTAGACTACATTTACAACTCCTAAGATGGGAACTTTTCTATAACGCTGTTTTTTTCTTTCCAATGTGATTCCATCTTAAAAGATTTTACTTTATAGCATTTTTCATATTCTCCAACACATGGAATATGTATAACGATATTAAAGGAGAAGTGAATCATTTACATATAAATATAAATTCATTAATAAAACAAATAATCACAGCTTTTGGCGCTTCTTTAAAAATAATAATTATAAACATGAAAAAAGAAAAGATATAATAAGCATTTTTGGTCAGAACTCCTCCATACGAAACAACTTTTAACCATATCGATACAAAAAACTATGTAGATATCATACGAGTTGAACTTTTTCCCAGGCAGGGCCGAACTTTTTTTTCATATGGGTCGGTTCGGGACCGGGCCTATATATTTCGACCCGTTCAGACCTCTAGTTCAGGCCACCAGCATACTTTGAAAACAGGTTTAACGTAAAATTTATACGATGCCTATTTTATGTCCAAAGGAGAGGCACGTCTTAGATCGACTTTTAATAATGTACAATTTGCGGCTGATCCCTATCTTGCATTCAAAATGAGTCAAAAACTCGTCGCTCAGAGGCATGGATAAATGGTGTAAGTCACGAATTTTGGATTTTGATATCTCTGCGAATTTTGAAGATATCGAGATGAAATTTTTTGTGTTTAATTCAGGAATGGATAAGGAAAAATTTCCTAATTGGGAATTTTACTCTACGGGCGCCGTATAAAAATTTAATTTTTGTATTTTCTCATATAGACCCCCCATGGAGTTGAATCTTATCTCATCAAATGTTGCACCTTTTTTTATTAAACTTTGCAATTGGAAGTATGTGCCTAGGGGCAATATTTAACGAGATAGCCTATTGTTTCGATATTTATGAATCACCCTGTATATTAAGTATGTATATTAAATTGTAAAATAATTCTATTTCTCAGTAAATTTATAATTTTAGCTCTACTAAGATCTATTTCTTTACAGACTCCTTGGTGATTAGAGTGCGTGGAAAAAGAAGTAAAGAATAAGAAAAATATTGACTATCACTTGACTTATAAGTAGAGGGTAGAGAATTTTTTTTCTCATAGATTTTATCTGAAGGTTCATGAAGATGGTACTTGCTCTTATCTTTTGTTTGAAAGAAAATTGTATTTTAGTTATTTTTTATTATTATGTGTTATTTCTCATAAAAAAATAGAACAATGCAATTCATTTTTTTTTAATTTGTATTAAGATAAAAGAGGTATGTTACACGTTAATTATACACACTCAAAATTATTTGTATAGGGTGCTCCAGAAACGTTCAAATGTCATTTAATACTCTTCTTTTTTTTTAAAAAAAACGTAAGCAATGGAAAATAAAAAAGTATTGCAAAAACGTTAGAATATAGAACTATACTAATGAGATTAGCTTAGATAAAATTGAATAAATCGAATAAATTGCAGAGAGACAAATGGAGAGATAGAAAGTCAAATTAAGGTTATAAACTCATATAACAAATTTTAAAATTTGATAAAAATGAAAGTTAAAATTTCAAAACATTAGAAAAATTGAATACACATTTTGCACACAAATGTTAAGTACTATACAGCGCATTCCAAACGAACTTTATTTAATTATTATTCATTTCCTGTGATACCCATGAAACAAAATTTGCAAAATATATGAAGTATATATATTACGTGCACATCAGTATATATTAAGTACATGAGACATTAACACATAACTTTAACTATCAGGAATAAACAACTCGTGAAATTAAACTTCATGAAATTAAATTTGAACCTTATAGAAGAATACCATAATGGTTCAAAATAAAGAAAAAGTAGTCAGCAGCCATGATTTTTAATAATGTTTTATTTAACTGAAAAACAAAGTTAAACATGCGAGTTTAATTTTCCTCACCATGATATTTTATCTCTCTAACTTTTTATCTTCTTCTAAATTTTACTTATACTGAATTCACATAGAACCCATAAAACATTGAAATAAGAAAGAATAACAATGTAAAATTATTAGTGCAAAATCTTTTTATAGCATTGTCTTAAAGGTTGAAATTTAGCAGTTTATATTATTTTATGCTAAATTATCTTATTTTATTATTATATACTTGTAACACTAATGTTCCAGACATGCTAATTTACTATATATATCGACCAGGTTTGTGTTATTTAAAATCGTTTACAAAGAATTTCATGTGTCAAACAGAAATATGAAAGTAGAGACGTTAAGAATATCACAGGGACGGTAAGGAACGTGGCAAGGAATTACAATTAATTATTTATAGTATTGTTTATCTAAATGTTGGTCGCAAACAGATAACTAGAGGCTGCAGTTAATCCGAAAAAATAAAACGTTTACATATAAGAGATACCTGTTATAAAAAAGTAATAATCAAATTTTGCATATCTGCTATTAATGTCAATGTAATTTAAGTAAACGTAAATATATTAATCCAGGACTGCATTTATTTATTGCTTGGAATCTTTACTACGTGTGGATTTACATTTGAAACACACAGAAGTAAATTATTTTCAACTAATTCAGTTTTTGATGCTATATTGAAGAAAGTGCTTTCCACACAGGTAAGAAATAAAAAAAATATATATAGGATCACTGTTTTGAAAGATTCCGTTACTAAGATTTCATTAAAACAGTATAATAAAACAGGCTATTTATATTTTTTATGGATGCTCAGAGGGTTTCAATAGTTAATTTTTTACAAACGATGATTTATAACAAAATACATGTGAACTATTCTCCGATGATTTTAACATTCATGAATCAGAAACATGTGAAATTCAACTTTAAAGAAAACAGCATTTTTGAACTTTCAATTTTAAACTTCCATGTTCTTATAGCTATAATTAGAAATGTTCTTATTCAGCATTAATGTTTAATACTGTACTATCCCAGTGAGACCCTTTACATTTAATAGTGAAATAGAACGGGGATGGTATGCAAGGGAAGATAAAGAAAAAAGGGCCGGCAAGGAATATTATCACCTATTTTTAGGCAAATTATCTTAAGTCTAAGTGATAGCCACAAAGATCATTGATTTTTAGCAACAGGTATTTACATTGGATTAAATTTAAACAATAATAATAATTTACCTCTAAAAGTGCAGGAATAAACATTGGGGACGGTAAGACTACCAATAAAGTCACAATGCATGAAAATGATCTTTAAATGCAGATTTAAACACAGCAGTAAATTTCCTGTGAAAGAATTATAGCCATTTTTCCTCAGGCATACTTCTACAGGAGAAAAAATTTTAAGGAATTATGTGGCTGCATCAGGAGCAATTTTCTGTACAATTTTAGCAAGTGGGACGGTAAGGAATCTAAAATCCAGGAACAGAGGTAAAAAAATAACAACTGCAGAAATGTGTGCAGGTTAATTTTTTGCAACATATATATATAAAACAATAGTCCCAGTTTTGGAAAAAAATACGTTGAGTTACATTTAATTGAACACTTTTATACAGACAGCTCGAAACGTAAAAATCAGAATCAGGGACACGGAACAGTAAGAAATTTAATGGTACATTTTGACCCCAAACATCGTCCAAAAGTTATTTATCTCGTTAATATTGTTGTACAATCATGCAATGGCATATTCTGAAATATAAGAAAGAAAAAAAAAAACAAGAATATGTACTAAAATAACAATTATTATTCAGAGACTTAAAAGTCAAAATTATGCGAGAATGCCTCATATACAGTGTGATTCATAAATATCGAAACAATAGGTCATTTCCTTAAATATTGCCCCTAGACCTATACTTCCAATTACAAAGTTTCATAAAAAAGTGCAAAATATAATGGCATAAGTTGCAACTCCATGGTGGGTCTATTGAAAAAATACGAAAATTAAATTTTTATACGGTCCCGTAAAGTACAAATTCCAATTAGGAAAACATACCTTGTCGATTCCTGAATTAAACGCAAAAAAATGCATCTTCATATCTGCAAAACTCGCAGAGTTATGGCCGTTTCAATAATTCATCAGTTTTTAAGCGATTAGACACACATTGAAATGCGTGCAATTCAAGAAACTATGTTACTTCAAGCGTTCTAAGAAACATGTAAAAGATATACTTGTTGAGTTAGAATTTCACTTTTTTTTTGTTATGGCTAACCGTTTGCAAACAAAATCACATCTAAAATTTCTCGTAAAGTTATTTTTTTAATGATTAGTATTTTTTTAGATCGGCTAATTTTAAATCGTTATAACTCGAAAAATTATTCATCGGATTTCCTTTTTTCATTTAATTAAAGACGAAAGTAAAATTTTAGTTTTGCTTCAGGATTTTTTTTAAATATTAACTTTAAAAATAAAAAAAAATATTTATTTAAAAAATGACGTAACTTTATTTTTAAATCACATTTTCGAAAGAATATATTTTTTCAAATTTGCCGAAACAAAATAATAAAATAATCACAAAAAACATGTTTCAAGTTTTAAGCTTTTTTATTTAACAATTCTTGACTTATAATAATTTAAAGACAAGAAATGGTTAAAAAAATCATGCAGGAAAACGTTTTTAGTTTTAAACAAAGTTTGGAATAAAATGTTAAAACTTCTTTAAAAATTGCATGTGAAAAAATAACTTCTTTCTGTAGCTTAAACTTCCAATTCATTTTAACTTTTGCCATTTCCACCTTCTTTCTGTACTATTTAAATGACGAGTTTTTTTCATAATTTTAGTCCACACAACTTTAGGCTTTTTATAGTCCCGTCGAAATCTTTAAAAAAGTCTGTATTCTGGCGCCGGGTCGGGCCAGGCCGGAACTACGTATTTTTTCATACCGAACCGGGTCTGGCTTCCTTCTTCCTAGGTTTCCATGGGACGAAATTTTCAGTCCATGCCTCGACATAACATATTATGATGACGCAATCATCATATATTGTCCTTTTTATTCTTTTTAAATTAATGTTTTCTTTTTCTTTCCATGTATTCAGTCAGTCATAACTGGATTTGTTAAAAAGTAATTTCAGGCTTATTTTTCGTCTCTTTCATGCGGAAGTAAAGCATTAAATAATAAACATGTCTTTTTAACAAAATGATTCATTATCATTTTGATTTCGCTATTTTATATCTGCAAGTTAACAGCTTAAATTATACTTGATTTACGATAATTACATTCCTGTCATTTCGATATTAATTTAATACTAATCTATTTTAGTTAAAATATTTATGTGGGGAATTTTCCTCTGCTTTGTTTATAAAAGAAAGCGATCATTTTTATTAACAAGGGGATGTTATCCATTTCTTGCATTTTAACTCAGGCAATAAATTTAATCATAAACTTATATTTGACATCTATAATATAAATAAATTTTACGTATTGTTAATGTTTTGGTAGGGTTGCTTGAAGTTATTTTCACGATTTTGTCTTTATCAGTCTATTCGCCAATAATTTAAATTCTCCCCCATTGTTTTTCTATGCAACAGATAATTTGGCGTTTGCGTAACTCTCATATTGGCTTGGTATTCCAGTGGATTTGGCGTGTATTCGATATGTAAGTGTATCATTCGGACTGATACTCTGACTGTGTAAGGTCACGCTTTTTCGAAGCGGCTCACCCCATCATTATATTATGTCAAACTGTTTTCAATAAATTTCATCTTTACTGTTTTTGAATCTGCTTGCAATCAATGTGATGAGAGCTCAATAATAAAATTGGGTTTTGTGCAGCATCCCAATGTACAATCACTTTTACATCAACGGCCAAACTTTTAGTTTTAAATGTGTGAGTTATAATATCTTCACACATGCATTAAAATCTTTGTCTTTGGCTGACATAATCCATGCAAAAACTAGTCGTTGGGGGCCATCGTAATACTTACCCATCATGGCTAAGCATTGTACCATGTTACTTTTATTCATAATTTAATTTATCTGGACTTCCTTAAATATACCTAATGTAACTCCTTAAGCTAATATTACTTTTTGTTGCATTAAAATATCTCAAATTGTTGATTTTCTGTAAGAAAGTAAACGCTATTGGCTTACAATAGAAGTCTATTGGAATTTGGTGAAATATTAGAGATACCGCCAATTTGGCGTCACATTTGGCGACTCACTTTGGCCGCCAAATTTGGCGATATACCGCCAAGTTGGCGGCAAACTTGGCGGCATTTGGTGACAGAACAGAGTCCCCCTATGGTAAACTCCCTTAAAGGTATGGAGAGGCATTAAATGCTTGACATTTACGATAAGTCATTATTGGAATTTAATCTTATAGTTTGGCGATAGTTTCTTGGTCGGCGGGATAATCGAGTACTTCCGAATTGCGTAAAAGAAACATCCTTATAACTCGAAAAATTGTGATCCTATTAACTAACAGTTTACTGCGTCGGATTAAACGTCTCATTTCCCATTAAAATATATCGTTGAATTGAAATTTCAATGAAATACAGGGTCATGAAAGATCGAATAGTGTGAAAAATAGAATTACAATTATATCAGCAACTAATTATCCGATTGAGTTCATTAATGATGCAAAATTTATGTTTTTTTAATGTATTTTATATTCACTCCTTCAAATAAGCAATTTCGAAAATTTTTGTATACCTTTTATCTGAACGAATACTTGAAGAGTCCGAAAAAAAGTTCCGGTTAATCGAGGTTACTGATATTCAATAGGCGTCGTCCCATTATTACTCCCTAAGTACATACGAATTTCAAGTCTCTATCTCATTTTGTTCGGGAGATAGAGCGTTTACGGACACGCACGCATACAGATGGACGGACAAATTTTTTTTCTAAAAATATGTTTTTCGGAATCTCCAGTGTCTGAAACGTCTAAATCCATCATTTTTTTTAAACAATTACAAGACTTAACCTATACTACGTATGATGGGTAAGTAATAAGTAAAATTTGGTTCAGCCAAAAAACTTTTACAAGAAACGCATACATTTTTAAATGGCCATTATTTTACAATAAAACTTTAAAGATCATTTTCTAAAGGATAGTAGACTTTAAAGCAAAAAAATAAAAAATAAATACAAAAACGTGCGTAAAAGAACCTGCCTATGACGGAATCCTATCGTAAACGGAAAGATCTGTTGATCCATGCAAAATGAATATAATAATACTTGAGAAAAAATAGACTACATTTACAACTCCTAAGAAGGGAACTTGCCTATAATGCATTTTTTTCTTCCCTATGTGATTCCGTCTTAAAAGATTTTACTGTATATCATTTTTCAAAGCCTACAACACATGGAATATGGATTAACGATATTAAAGAACAAGTGAAACATTTACATATAAATTAGTGATTCCCAACCTTTTTTTGACCGCGCCCCATCATCCCCATTATCATTTTCTAAGCATCTTTAAAATTACGATGTCCCAACTCCTCCCCTCTGTAACATATAATTGTTATTATATAAAAATTACCTCTTATTCACACGGTGGAAGTTTAATAGCGTATTTATTAACTCTAAGTCATTTCACATATGTTAACTTATCAAAAGGAGTAAATTTTTTAGACAAATCTGTTTTTAATATAATTATATGAATCCAATGGTGTCTCGCATACATCTATCCATACATCAATCCATACATCTTCGCATTTACACCTAAAAAAATGCTATTGTTCTTTGGCAACTTAATTCACACACAAAGGTGTTACATAATCTGCATATTGATTTTCGTGAAATTTCTTGAATAGACTCCCACATTTTGCATTACATTTCATAGAATTGATGCATTTTATAATTCACAGGTAGTATTTCCGGATTCGCACCTTCAATATTTTACAGTAGCCATTTTACTTTTCCCTTATAATACACTTCTCTGATTACTTCTTCTTTTTCCATTATCGTTAGTTGGCCGCGATATATTATCCGATTTAAAATTTTAAAATACATGCGTCATGATGTATGTTCATATATATGGTTTGCACAAAAGCCATAAGAAGTTTACTTTTTACTCATTTTCTTTCGCAATACTCATTGAGGAATTTGTTAATTTAGTTAGAGCAGGTATCCTTATTTGTATTTCAAATATATATTAAGTTGAATGTGTTATAATTATTCCGGTAATACTTGAATTTTGAACTTTTAATTGGAAACTGTTAGAAATCTTACTTTTATTCAATTATGTTTTTAATTTTCAAGTATTATTTCCATTTTTAGACCACACCATGTCTTTTATTTTTACATAAATAAATAAAAGTTAAAAAACTGATTGAAAATGGATTAATAACTAATCTCAAATTGCCCCCCCCCCCCTAAAAAGTCAAATTACACTGGACGACCGTACTGCGAGTGAAAAAACTCGTTACCTAGGCAACCGAGCAACTGACGTAAAAGCGTGACATCAGCCTCTACAGGTACAATCTCTAAAAACAAAACATTCGGAATTCGAACGGTGGAAATGAAGTACGCTAAGGCGTTTATTCTTTGAGTCTAATATTTATTATTAGATGTGAAGTAAGAAAGTTATTCATATGTATTCGTTTACTATGTATAATTCGTCGTTGTTAAATAACCCGACCAAATTCTTTCGAAGGTGTCTAATTAAAAGCACACACGTTGGTCGATGTTATGGCCATTTATATTCTTCGTAACTGAAATTCTCATCCTGTATACAAGTCCATTATGTTGTCTTGAAAATTCTCATTCAAATTGAAATATTCGTCGATGTTTAGTGTCATCTGTATAATAAAAAATGTGCCATTTTATGCAGCTTCTCTGCTTTATCAGTGTCTGCCTGAATTTCTGGGAAAACGGGGTAAGTAACGCAAATTTAACCTTCACTCTAAATTCTAATAATGACAACTCGCAGTTTTTGCTTTAAAATCGGATCGTGAATTGAATTCTGTTAAGTCTCTATCTTTTGTCATATTATTCATATTTCTTTTCCCTAATTTAAATTCGAGTTATTCAAAAATTAATCCGTAAACTATTCTATCCATACACTAATATAAATAGAGATTCATTAAAAAAAACAAATAATGAGAACTTTTGACCCTTCTTTAAAAAAAAAATAATAAACATGAAAAAGGAAAGCAATAATAAGCATTTTTGTTCAGAAGACCTCAAAACGAAAAATTTTTAACTATGTCGATGTAAAAAACTACGTAAAATTTCAGTTACGTCGAGCCGGGCTATGATTTGAGTTTTTTTCCAGGCAGAGCCGAAAATTTTTTCCTATGGGTCAGTTCGGGACTCGACCTAGATATTTCGATCCGTGTAGACCTCTACTGCAGACCACCAGAATAGTTTGAAAGCAGGTTTAACGTCAAATCTATACGCTGCTATTTTATGCCCAAATGAGAGGGACTGTCTTAAATCGCTTTTTAATAATGTACAATTTGTGGATGATCTCTATCTTGCATTCAAAATGAGTCAAAAACTCGACTCTCAGAGGCATGGATAAATGGTATATGTTACGAATTTTTGATTTCAATATCTCTGCGAATTTTGAAGATATCGACATAATTTTTTTTTTTTTTGTGTTTCATTCTGGAATGGATAAGGCAAAAATTCCTAATTGGGAATTTTAATCTACGGGGGTAGTATAAAAATTAAAATTTTTGTATTTTCTTAGATAGACAAATTGCGTTGTAACTTATGTCATTAAATTTAGCACCTTTTTATGAAACTTTGCAATTGGAAGTATGTGTCTAGAAGCAATATTTAAGGAACTAGCTTATTGTTTTGATATTTATGAATCACACTGTAAATTAAGTATATGTAAGTATATATTAAGTAGATATATTAAATAGATATATTAGGAGTATATATTAAGTTATAATGAAGTTCGATTCCTAACTAAATACATAATTTTAGATCTACAAGGATCTATTTCTTTACAGAATCCTTAGCGATTAAAGTAGAAAAAGAAAGTAAAGGAAAATAAAAAGATTGGCGATCACTTGACTTAAGTAAAGAATAGAGATTTTTGTTTTCCCAGATTTTATCGGCAACCTCATGCTCATGGTACTTAGTCTTATCTTTCGCTTGGTAGAAAATTGTATGTTAGTTTTTATTTTGTTATTCTGTGTTGCTTATCATAGAAAGAAAATAGAACATCGCATTTTAAATTAAAGAAATATATATTTTATTTGTTTTAACAGAATGAAGTATACTACATGTTCATTTTACAAACACTCAAACGTACATATATACAGGGTGCCCTAGAAACGTCGAAATACCATTTAATACTTTACTTGTAAAAGAAACTCAAACAATGGAAAATAAAAAAAAGTATTCCAAAAACGTTAGAATATAAAACTATACTAATGCAACAAGCTACGACACTTTACATAGAATAAATCGTAAAAAAGCAAATGGAGAGATAGAAAGTCCAAACAAGGTTATAAACTCGTAAAATATATTTTGAAATTTGATAAAAAATAAGTTTAAAACTTTATCAAAACTTTAAAAGAAAGACTTTAAACTTTAAACATCAAAACTTTAAAAATCTAATGAAACTATACAGCGCATTCCAAAGGAATTTTATTTAATTATTGTTTATTTCCAGTGATAAATATGTAACAAAAATTGCAAAATATATAAAGTATATATGTCCTAGCTAATTGAGAAAACAGGCTCTTTGCAAAGAGCCTAGGCTGTTTGTAGAGTCAAACCAATTAAAATTAATTTAGTTTGATATTTATTTAGTTACGATTTTGGGCAAAGAAACAGTTTGTAGAAATAAAAAATACAATATTTTCTTTTTAATATAAATAAATCTCTTATATTTATATTTATTGTGTAAAAACATCAATCTTTCTTCATTTTCTCGATATAGGGCATTACTTTTGTTATTGTAAATTTGGCTTGCCTCAGAAAAAAATACCTTCGCTGCAAGCACTGCTTTGTATGCTGTACATATAACGAAATTGAAAAGAAACGGTAAAGCCAATACAATTTTATAATCAAAAGAAAATGAGCTACTGTTAGGAAATATGAAATGTTTTGCATTATTCAATAAAATTTTATAGCAAGTAATAATCATTTTTAATAGACATTTCAAGCATCAGAATGATAATGATGATTTAAAATATCAGTTTTAATTACATATTGGTTAACTGTACTTTTTGGCTGAATTCATTTTTTTTCATCTTTTTTTCTCATAATTTTATATAACGTTACTAAATCTTTGAATTTACAAAAATAGTCTTCAAAAGGTGACAATAAATGAAATTTCAAACTGAAGGTAGTTAAAAAAATATATATTGTTTATCATTTATTTGTGATTTTTATTTTAAAATATGACTCAAGATGCAAGTTTATCTACATGTATAAACACACTCAAAGGGCTGTCTTACTCTAAGCTGGCTTCATACGCAAATCAGCGATTCTTTTTTTACACACAATTATTTGGTACTTTACCAAAATACTATTTGGTACACCACTATTTCTAACCGCTTGGAGGGAGGTATGATATATTTTATTCTGCTTAATTTTAATGAAAGTTCGTACCAGAATTTTTTAATGAAATTCTATTTTTATAACTTTGATGCAAAAAAAAAAAAAAAAAAAAAAAAAGTGCAAATTTTCATTTTTCTAATTTTAAATACAATCTTTGAAAAACTCTGGTGAATTTAGGGGACAAACAAAATTACTTGCCCCTGAAAGGATGATTATGACAGTGTCTTCTAGATTCAGGGTTAAAAATTTAATGCAAAATTTAAATTACAGTAAACTTTACCCATACATTTAAATGTTAGTAAACATTAATTTATGTTGTACATTTGGTACAACTGCTTTAAAATTTTTTAAACGTAAAACTAATTCCCTTCTGAGCAACATAGAGATGAAAATGCTCAAGTTTCTTTCTTTCTTTCTTTCTTATTTTTTAAAATAAGAATCACAATAAGAATTACAGGTGAACCTAGCAGCTCTAAAATTTTTCTTTTGGGAGACACCCCCCCCCCCCCACACACACACACACATACACAAAAAAATACTATGCTTTATGACAATGAAGTTTGTTTAATAGCAGCTATTAAAAAAAAAAAAAAAAAAAAAAAAAAAAAAAAAAAAAAAAAAAAAGCTGAACATTTACGGCCTGGCACGCGAAAAGAACTGTTTTTTTTTTTTTCCCATAACCCTTTGACTAAATTCTCATTTTTTCTGCAATACTTTGACGAAATTTTTTCCCCATGATCCTACGACAAAATTAGTGATTTTTTTCGTCATTTGTTGACAAAATTTGCATTTTTCCCAGAATCCTATGATGAAATTTGCGTTTTTATGGCTTTTTTGTGAAATTCAAATTATCCCGATCTTTTGAGGAAATATGCATTTTTTCCGCAATCCTTTCACGAAATATGCGTTTTCCTGTGATTTTTTGACGGAATTCGTGTTTTTCAGGACCTTTGACACTTGGGGTTTTTTTCTTGATCCTTTGATGAGAATTGTGTTTTCCTGCGATCCTTTGACGAAAATTACGTTTTACGATATCCTTTGACAAAAATCACGTTTTTCCGCAATAGTACTTTGACGAAAATTGAGTTTTCCGAGATCCTTCGACGAAAATCACAGTTATCCACAAACATCTGACGAAATTCATGTTTTTACAGGCAAAGTAGACGATAGTTGTGTGTGCCTGGCTATGTTCTCATGTTGTTATCGATCTCAGGTTTGATAAAATTCAGTGCCGAAAAAGTGGAATCAGACGTTTCCGTGGAAAAGTAGCATGTCTGTTATAGAAAAGTACATTAATCTCCCCCCCCCACACACACACACCATCACCACCACATACCTTATCACAGAAAAAGATGCTCAAATATTTCGATTTTTTTTTTTTTTTTTTTTTCAGAAAAGGATTTATTTCTCTTGGAAAAAATTATATTTTACTTCTTAAATAGTTTATTTAAATTTTTCTAATAGCTAATTTATGTTTTTTTTTTCATAAGGTATACTTTTGTGGATATGAATTTTGGGTGTACTGAGTACTCGGTATACGACCACATTTTTACAATGCACTCGGTCAATATAAAGTAATTCTAAAAATTTACTTTCTTTTTGCTTAAAGCATCATTATATATAGAGACATATATTAGTTACATAACACAATTTTAAATAATGAAAGGAAGCATAGCACTATTACACATAATTTACCACCCTATCTCATAAAGTTTATGTGACGATGCGGCATAATTATTTAAAATATATTGAAATGTTTACTGCAATGTTTAGAGATAATTACAATTTCATGCATGCAGTTTAAATTTAGGGTATAATACTTATTCATTTTATTTTAAACCTATTTGTGCATCGATTTAAAAGAGTTTGTGAAAGGCTAGAATTTTCAAATCATCACTTTCGCAACAACATTTTATTATTATTTTTTTTAATTTTCATTTGGTGCAAATATTATTATTACGTTTGGCAAAAATGGTGTTGGTTAAACAGAAAAGTTCTACAATGCATCTACGGCACCATAAAATTGTTTGCCGTTCAAATTTTGAAGGCTTCATCAAATATATTATTGTTATGGAGATTTAATAAATCCTGCACATTGTTTTAAAGAACTTTTATGGGTCAATTCTTCACATAAACTGGCCCTATAATTAAAAAAAAATTTATACTACTTAGTTATCCGGTCGACAAAATATCTATCGCCAAACTATAAGATTAAGTGCCAATAATGGTTGATCTTAAATATCACATCCACATGACTTTAAGCAAGTTACACGTGTTTACGTCAAGTGATTTCTATTTTGACGTTTTATTTGCATTTGTATTAATGTTATACTAATTTATTTGTTTTTACGTTATTTCAAATAAAAATTACTAACTAGTACCAAAAATTCTAAATATTATAAGCCATCCATAGCTTTTGAAAAGATGGGAGAAATAGAATGACTGATAAAAAGTGCAACTAACAAAACAAATTTAAATTCATAAAAACACAAAAATGTAGTTATTATAAAGAAGTTAAATAAAATATTTAATAAAAACAAACTTTTCCAAGTTGAAATAAAGCCCCTGTACAGAAAACCCGCATCCCCTGAAATTAATTTGAGCATTCCCATCTCTGGAAGGGACCATTAGGGCACTTTTCAGCTATGCCAACACCATTGCCACCAAATATAATAGATTACACCA
Organism: Maratus speciosus; assembly: GCA_963932465.1. Lineage (NCBI taxonomy): Eukaryota > Metazoa > Arthropoda > Arachnida > Araneae > Salticidae > Maratus > Maratus speciosus. The sequence goes on along the minus strand of OZ010792.1, from coordinate 172,480,621 downwards.
AATGGAACATTTGAAAATAACTAATGCGGTTGCAAAAGTGAACATTTGAAAATTACAGACTTTCACAATTCTTTTATTAAATCAATATATATATATATATATATATATATATATATATATATATATATATATATATATATATATATATGCTTAAAGTAAATAATTATACACAATAAACAATTAAATTTAAAAAATCAAAAAACCCGACTGCGTAAAAAGCGAACTAATTAATTATTTCTCATCAATGTGAACCTTTTTTTTTAATTCCTACTATTACTCCACACTCTCGCTATATATATCTTGTTCAAATTTTCAATCGTTAATAAAATACTTTTTATTCATCCAATCAAGCTCAAATAAATTTTTTTAACTTGTAGTGGATGACACTTGATGTTAAACCAGATTTTTAATATTAATTAATTGATTTAATTAAATTAATTAATTTTAAATAATCGAGAGAGCCTTCTTCTTGATCAAGGAATTTTAAGACCGAGAGAGCCCTCTTCTTGATCAAGGAATTTTAAGACCAAGGGAGCCCTCTTCTTGATCAAGCATTTTAAGCGCCTCTCAAAAGGAAAGAAGAATGAGAGAAAAAAAAATTATCTTATTGACCTAAGTAGGAATTGACTTAATATATATTTTTTTTATGTTACTTGCTTATATTACTTAGCTATTTTTTTTATTTACTTGTATTAATGACTTTTAAGTTGTGTTTAATTGTTAGTTCCTATATATAAACACTGTTTTGATGAGGTCTATAGATGTTGATGATGGTTAGATTTGCAGTAAAGCTAGAGAACCACAATACATACACAACTTCCAGATTGTATAATATTTTAACGGAGCTTCTAACTGTAAAATATTCAATAAAACATCGTCTTCATTTGGAAAGACCTATCCAATGATATACCACTCAATATGGTGCATAACTTTTTTTCGTCTCTACCGCCATTTCGTATTTTACGGCCAACATTTTGAATTTATTGAAACAAAACCTTACCTATAACCATCGAGCCGTTAAGACGAATTGATAGAGACCTCATTCATTAAAATCCACATATTGAGATGTTTCGAGGGTATAAAGAAATCCACATACACAGATACGAGTGAAACACATAACCCTTCTTTTCAGTCGGGTAAAAACTCAATTTAAACCGTATGGATAAAATAGTAAGTGTCCCTAAATATTTCAATCTATTTTTTTAATAAATGTGCTGAGTAGTCATAAAAACTTTATGAGATAGGCTAGTCAATAAATAACGACTAATAATGTCATGCTCCCTGTTTATTATTTAAACATCACCTTTTTTGGTGTTTTCTATAGATCTATTATTTGCTCTAATGATATGTAAAGCAAAAAGAAAGTAAATTTTTAGAAATACTTAGTACTATTCACCGAGTACGAAATTAAAATTTGCCCGAATATGGAATAACACTTCCAATACTGATATTTACAAACTACTTGGGTAAATTACTTTGCAAAACAGGATTATGTAAATTATCAGTGATGAATTAGAATAGTAAAAAGAAATGAATTGCATCAGAATGTCACGAACATTACAAGATGCATATATAAAGTTTAAGCCTAAATGACAAACAGTATTTCTAAATAAGGCTAAAATTCTATATAAATTAAAATAATGAGCAATCGAAATGGAATCCAGTACAAATTACAATAAATGAATAAAATAAATACATTGTTTTTCCAAAGCACAATATACCGTTGATTGTTGCAGTATACCCTAATGTTGCCGCATCGCATGAAATATCAATGTGAATGAATCACGAATCTTAACATTCATTACTACGCAGCAATGCGTCGCTCCAAGTCGCAGACTTGTACATACGTACTACGCATGCGCAACCGTAAAATTTTAATTGAAAATTACAGCTAATTAATAAAACTTTTGAACAAACGAATGTACGATAACAAATCTGTGGCCAAATAGCTTTCATTTAAAAAAGGAATGATGAAATTTGATGCAGTAGTTTCTTTTCACGGACTGTCTAAAGAAACCGCTTAGCATTTTAAATATATAGATTTTGAAATTTGATGAAATTGAAATTCAAAGTTTCCAAAGCTTTAGAATGCTGTACACTCATTTTGCATACAAATACACCTATACTATGTGTTCCAAACGAACTTTATTTAATAATTATTTATTTCCTGTAATAAATATGCAACAAAAATTTCATAATGTACAATGTATCTATATTAGGTATACATAAGTATATATTAAGTATATACATTAAGTTATAAAAGAGTTATATTCATAAGTAAATATATAATTTTGGCTCTTCTAACCTAAGATCTATTTATTTACAGATTCCTTAGAGATTACACTGGAAAAATAATGTAACCCCAAAAAAAGATTGGCGATGACTTGACTTATAAGTAGAGAATATATATTTTTGTTGTTTTCATAGATTTTATCGAAAGGTTCATGATGATGGTTCTTGTAGTTTTATCTCTTTTGTTTGAATGAAAATTTTATTCAATAAAATCAAAACACTATATTAACTAGTAAATCTGCAGCTCAACGTCATCTTTGCAAGTCATTGTTTTTTAACACTCATTGCGTAATATTCATCTTCCTACAAATCGCTTTTTAAAGTTTTCAAATTACATATCAATATTTATAAGAATACAAAATACTTCGTAAAGTTTCAGAAATTAAATGTGTTAAACAAGTGGTTATACACTGATGTTCTGAAATTCTGATGAGCTGCTTATTCTGGTAACTTTTTAAATCAAAAATTGCATTTTTTCAGGGGACATTTTTCATTTAAATTTACATTCGTAATTTTTTATTGATTGTGCGGATGGTTATAGTATATCATAGAATTTTTTTTACGCTGTGATTTATAAAGATAAGCATAAGTTTTTTTTTTTTTTTTTTTTTTTTTTTTTTTTTTTTTTTTTATATATATATATATATATATAAATTAATAAATTTAAAATAAAATCCTCATGTTAACCGTACGCAAACAATAAATCTTGAAGTGACGCCAAAAATGTAACCTTAAAATCCGCTACATTCGACCCAAACACAACGGCGTGCTTAAAAAAAGAAAGAAAGAAAAAAATATATATTTTTAGTAATACAGTTTGTAATTCATAATGCGATGAAATGCTACTTTAGAATGCTTAAATATAAGCAGATCATTTTCATTTTACAGAAAAAATGCACGGATAAAGTCAAGGAATTCGGTCTCTGTTCCACGTGCTTGTTTTGTTTGGGCTAAATGAGGGCATTTAAATCTGAGCGATAACGCACATATATTGCAAACTGTTTTTACGGCATACTGCATCTCCATCTATCTCTTTCCTCCGTGAATAATAGTTAATTTTATTTTAGCCAAGATCTTTTTATCCCAACATTTTTTTTTTTATTATTATTATAAATGACGTCTAATTCACCTGCTATTCGTACTTACTCAAAACCTTTCATCTTGTTATATTAAGAAATACTTGAGAGTTTTCTTTTTATTCCCAATACGTCGCCATATTAATTTTTTTATTCTTAATTTTTTTTTTTTTCATTTTCCTGTTTCACGTCAAAATCTTTCAATTGAAAATTGTTTAAGAGAAAATATTATTCAGGGTTTTGATTTTCTTGGCAACGATTAAAGAAACATTGATAAATTTTATGAAAAAATGTCACATTATTCTCTATGAAAATAATGAACTTTTGTATTTTTAAGCAAAATATTTGAATAAAATAAATAAAATATTGCCTATTTTTATTTCTGGGGCTAAAATCCATTCATATGCAAAAATACAAATGCATTAATTCATCCGTTTTGACGTTGGATTTACTGAAACATTATAGACGCATTTATACTAATATTATTAAGACCAAATACGTTGCTAGGCAACTGATGAAAGAAAAGGTAAAAAATGAAATATGTATTATGTCAAATTGATAAAACAAAATGCTTTATATTATAGAAAAACATGCATAAAGTTCCCCTAAAAATTATAAACCTAATTTAAAAAATCTCGCAAATATATTGACATAATTTCAAACTAATTGGAATAATTTAATAATCTTATTTAAAAATTTCAGCATCCAAAATTTACCATCTAAATCCATTTTTCATATGAGCCATTTCTTTCAACAAATTAAAATTTGAAAATCGTCTGACTTGCCATAGAAAAGCATTACAGAGACAAATAAAATGTTCTATATTTCTCGAACGAATGAACCAAATTTAACCAAAAACTATACAGCTAAGTCCGAGTACCTGTTCAACATGCCCAATTAATTTTAAGCCGATCGGATGCTTTTTGCAGCAGTTATCGCGGAACAGACAGACAGACAAACGGAAATCGAAACTTTTCGTGTCTCCACAGTAAGCCTTCACTGACGTTTCGGCAACTAGTGCCGTAAAGGCAATTACACCTTGTTATTAATATAAAAAGTTAAAACCAGCATAAAATTACTTAAAAAGTGCCAATATTTATAAAGATATTATATCCCGAGATCTATCGAACGAACCCTCGTTCATTTTCAAGGGAAATTCCCTTGAAAATGAACGAGGGTTCGTTCGAATGATCTCGGGATATAATAACATTTTTATAAACCTTGGCACCTTTTAAGTAATTTCATGCTGGTTTTAACTTTTTATATAAATTTTTCTTTTAGTTTTTATTTTATTATTCTATATTATTTCGTATACAAAGAAATAGGACATTGCATTTGAAATTTAAAAAAGATTATTTTATTTGTATTAAGATAAAAGTAATATTCTATACGTTCATTAAGCACACACTCAAACGTACATATAAAGGGTGTCTCAGAAACATTTAATTCGTTACTTCTTAAGTAAACATAAGCCATGCAAAATATTAAAGTATACCAAAAATATTAGAACATAAAGCTATACTAATGAAATTAGCTACAACCTTTTACCTAGAATAAATCGTAGGGTGGCAAATGGGGAGACAGAAAGTCCAATCAACGTTGCAAACTCATAATATATTTTGGAATTTGATAGACAAAATAAATTAAAAATTTCCAAAACTGCATATTCATTTTGCATACAAATATACCTATACTATTCGTTACAAACGAGCTTTATTTAATAATTATTTATTTCCTGTAAAAAATATGTAGCGAAAACTGCAAAATATATAATTTAAGGTAGTAAGTAAAATGTTATTCAGAATTCGACTTACTACAACTGATTTATTTTTAAAAACATGACAAATGTTTCTTAGCATTACAGCTGAGATAGCAGTTAATTCTGTACAAATGCCGTGTTGCATTTTTTTTTATTTTGTTTACAAGTATTTTTTACTTAAGACACTTTCGCTTTCGGAAACGGTTTTGAAAGTGAAAACATGCTCATGAATGAAAACTTGCAAACAAAATCAAATTGTACTAAACGGATTTTGTACACACATACTTCAGATATCCAGCTGGAAAGATGGGATATTTATCGTGAGCCACCGACATGGGGCGAACACGAAACTTAATTAAATTCAGCATTGATTGAAACTATATTGAGACTTGGAAATTTTTCCAGAAAGAAACATTCGCCTTGCATACAATATTTCAAATGAAAATCAAATTTCAAATTAAAATTGCCTTTTAAGCATGTAATTTGAAACTTGATTTTCATTTCAAATATTGTAAGCAAGGCGAATGGTCTCTGGAAAAATTTCCAAGTATTAATATAGATTCAATTGATGCTGGATTCAATTAAGTTTCCTGTTTGTTCCACGTCGGTGGCTGACGATAAATATCCCATCTTCTTCTGCTTTTGTAGCCTTGCCAACATGTAATTGTGCGAAATTTTCCAGGCTGGGTATCGCTCCATGTGGTTTAGTCGATAGAATGTCAGTGCGCTCTACTGATGGCCCGGGTTCGAGTCCCGGCATGGAATACTTTTCACTAGGTTGGTCTTTACGCCTTTTAAGAAATTAATTTGATTTTCATTTGAAATCAGCACAGTGTTTATGACAAGTTCGTCACAAATGACACATATTTCACAAATTGGTCACAATGTGAATTCAAAGCATTGTCGCTTTCGTCACAGGTTCGTCACAAAATTAATGCCAAAGTAGTCACAAATGTCACACTTTTCACAAATTTGTCACACTGTGATGTCACATACGACCTCTAAAACGGCCATAACGACTTCACATTTTAGTCACTATGACGTCACATCGACGTCACGTGACGTCACATCGACGGTCACAAAGTCACAGTGTGACTTCACAACGACGTCGCCGTGTCGTCACCATGCCTTACGGGAATTAATTGATGTTTTGAATTTGATATATTGTATTTGAATTTGATATTTTGAATTTGATATTTTGTGTCTGAATTTGATATTTTGAATTTGATTTTGTGTATTTGAATTTTGAAATTGAATTATCATAGATCACTGAACCACTGATCACTGAGATCACGGAACATATGAGAATTTAAATTTTCATGATAGAATTTTTACTTGATGAATTCTGTAAGAGTTCAGGTGGGGAGTGTGTAGAAAAAAAGAATTACAGTTAGATTCGCGCTACGCACAATGTAATTTCTATAATTCTACTTCAACTCTTAGAACACTCCCAGAATGCCTTGTCTTTTTGGAAATAGAATGCAACAAGCGTTGTTTTAAGATGGAATGATTTTGTTAAGATTGAAAAATGTGACTTTATTGTCGAGATATGAATATGAACGTGGAGAATTGTGTCTCCCAACAATATGGTTTTGAGCTTGTGTAAAAACGTAATATATTCTGTAAATAGTTTTATTCTTTCTAAATGTTTACTTAAAAAGAAGTTCGGCGCCAAGATTCATGAAGTTTTGATTTGACAGATACGCAGTTTTTTCTTGCTTACTTCCAGACCAGATAATTATTTTAGAAGGCTGTGGTATTTTTTATGATTCGAATTACTCGAAGTAAGATTTACAGATAAGATGCGAAAGTGATATTTAGAATTTTAATAGGACCGTGACAGATTGAGATATATTTCCTTTTTTTTTCAGCATAAAATAATTCTATGACGGTGTCGAGAAAAAAGAAATCATCCCAATAAATAAAATATACCATTGCCTTATCGTTCCTATATTTAGTTAGGTTGTCGTTTTTCCTAATGTTGTTTTTCCTAATATTTCTGCATAAAGTCTCAGTTAACCTGTTACCCAACATATTGGTTGATCACGTAGTTTATCTATGTTTACATATAAATGTTTTTACAAGTCCATTAACTTACATTCTGGTTTGGTAGTTATATGAATTAATAATTATATCTTTAATTTTCCTTCGAATTTTTAAATAATTCGAGTGTTTAAAATATCGTTTTTTATTTCCAATGCTTTCGTAAATTGATACATAATATTTATTAATTTTATGTATTTTAACAAGATAGTTATGCATTTTAACAGGAAAATACAAACTGAATGCAAGTATAATTTAAAAATGGAAGTAATAGTTGGTGAATTATATGACCACCAAATTATTTTACATGAAGTACAACTTGTATACTGTAATCAATGCAATCACCAAATGACGTTTATAAATTTACACAATAAAATATTTTTGAAATGTTTATAGCAATTACTGAGCATTTAAAGGTATAATTTTCTAGTTAAATTTCTCCAAAAAATTATTTTTATATTCTAATTAATATATTAATTAATATAAATAATACACACACACACACACACATATAGATATGTGTGTGTGTATATATATATATATATATATTTATAGCTATAAACAGTTTTGAACCATTACGTCATAGATAATCAAAATTTAAATAAGTGGTACATGAATAATAATTTTTATAAATGTGATAAATAACTTATTTTTTATATATATTTCTTTCTATTAAAATTCCATTGACTAGCAATTCTCTAAAAATCACAGCTTTGATTTTTTTTTGTTAGATAACAAAGTATTTTTTCATGTTATGTATTTCATTATTTTTTTTCTTTATTCGCTATAAAAATTCAACTTCAAATGTTTCAAAAAATCAATGAAATGCCTTTTTCATATCAAGGATTTTTTCCTTAAACACTTCAAGAAAAAATCTGAGAGAAAGTTTAAAAGTAAAGATGCGTGATGAAACTTGTCTAAAGTTTAAAGAAAGTTAGTAAATTTACAACTTAGCAGAAAGTTTAAATATAATTCTTTTTTATCCATATATATATATATATATATATATATTCTTTTCTGAAAGTAATTTTCTGACATTATGAACTAGTCTCATAATAATGCCGAAACAAATTATTTATATAATAGGGATTTTTCTTGAAATAGTTTTATTGTAAAATCTAGTACGGAGATTCGATTTTTTTTCAGGAAAAATGACTCATATTCCCTTTTGCATTACTACAATAAAAATAAAAATGTACGACTCTTATTATTTTTTCGGCATATAAAACTTCCTTTTTATGTAATTTGTATTTTAATATTTATGTCTGCAATTGTTTTTTGAAATTTTACAGATTAATTAATTTCTCGCATTATGTTTGTATTACAATGGAATGGAGAAAATCTTGAATGTGTTGCATTCTTCGCTTGCAAAAGTGCAGTGTTATTTTGAATGCTCATAAAATAACTTTAAGTATACCCCTCTAAACCAACAATGAACTTTTTTCGAAATGATAACTTTAGAATTCAACTAAAAACTGCCATTAAAAACAATGTGAAAAATTAGTAACAAAATAATTCACCATCTATTCGTAAAATTTTTCTAGTGCCATTACATTTTTTTTTTTTTTTTTACAAAATTTCTAAAAATATTAAGTTTGTTGTTTAACTTTAACTTAAAGCATTATTTTGTATTACAAGACAAACGGAATGCGTGATTTTGTAACTCAGTTTAATTCACATGGATTTAGCTTCTTCATTTTTGACATTATAAACATATATTTTTAAACACCGTTTTGGTTAGGGTTGCCATCTCGTTACTTTTTAAAAATTCAAATTTCTTGATTACCACCAATATTTTAAATACAAATATTCGCAATATTTGATGACAGATCGAATGATACGAAAATAAGGCAAGCTAAATTATTTTTAAAAAGTGGTGGCAATCAAGAAATATGAATTTAAAAAATCCCTGCCGGCCCGGGCCTACAGGCGGAGGTAGATTTCGAAGTTAAGTACTAAATTCACCAACAAAACTTAAACCAAGATTAGAGATAAACCCAGTTCCTTCACCAAGAATGAGCTCTAGGGAGCTAAACATTTTGTGAAAATTCTAATATACAGGAATACACACAAGCATGTATATGAAATAGGTTTAAAAATGGCTAAAGCAAATTCAGAGAACCTCAAAGTGTTAAAATATGTTAAAATTTCCATAGTCTGGTTTTTATCATGTTTTAATACGTTTCTTCAAACTCACATGACGTTACATATTCACCTGCTGGTGTCCATTATATTTCTAATATGACGCAATATTTTGATTTTTTTTTTAATTCGTCAAACTATTTATAACATTTTGAGTTTTCAGGCGGAAATCTTGCTCTAGAAAACTTATGACGTAATATTCAATTTGTTTTCAATTAGTCAAAACTTTTATTTAATTAATTTTCGCATGAAAATTTTGCAATAGGAAATCAATTGTTGTGGTGAGAATTTTATTGCTTTTTTTTAATTGTTGGCAACTGCTATAACGAAAAATATTTATTTTTTTCTGTCATTGTTGTGAAAGAGCTGGTTTTATCAGAATCATGTTAAGACGGTATTCAAAATTTTGAACCCTCCCCATTTCTATTCCCTTGGGCCGATTTTGCCCATTTTCAATCCCCGCCGAGATATTAACCATCTCAAAGGTGTTGGCGAGTTTGAAGACGATTCATGCATAATTGCGACTTTTATCGTGCGGACAAAATTTAGTACACATACATACATACACACACATATATATATATATATATATATATATATATATAAACTTTTTAGGTGGGGGTGGTTTTGGGTTCCTGGGGTCGTATAATGAAAAGTTATGAAGGAATTTTTCAAAAGTCGCACCATGGTAACGACTGAAATAGGTAGTATTTCTTACGAAATCTACCTAAAAATGTAGCAAGCTGGCAATACCATTTTCGGTACAGACATTCAAAATCCGTTGAATTATTTAAATACATAGATTGGCACAATGACAGGAACCAAATGTAAATAAAAAGACTTGAACGTATTTTGAAAACGTGTTTGACATTTAAAATGTATATTATAAAATGCTTCAATGTGATCTATATGCCTTTCCGTTTAACTGAAAATTTCAGTTTTGTGCATGAAATATACTGCATACGAATTACATTTTTCTGATGCATTAAAGACGCTCTAGAATAGACCGAATACCGTATTTTGATAAAACATATTATATCTGGTTTAATGAAAATATAAGTATAAATAAAATGTGAAAATATCTAGAATCGTACTACTAAAACGGATATTACATTTTGTTCTAGTGAAGTATACCAACGCATTCCGCTGAAATTCTTCTCATAAGATCACATTGCATTGGCGGAAAAGAAGTATAGAACCGAAATTCCTAATATTGCCAAATATCTAAAAATAATAATACAGAAAAAATTGCTTTGGATGTTTACTGTTATTTCATGTCGCATAAACTTTATTTATTTATTTATTTATTTTTTATTTTTTATTTTTTTTATGCTATGTGTGCAAATCATAGTACACTCTGAATAAATATAAAGTCGAAGTAGGATAAAGAAAGGAAAACAGTGGGTGTCTGCAAAAACGTTATTCATAAATTTATTTTTATATTATTATTTGTGGGTTATCGTTTAAATTAAATTGGCGTAGATTGATGCGAATATAATTTCATATCTATTCATAGTGAAGTCCAATTTAATTATTTGTTTATTTTTACTTTTAATTATAGAAACTTTTTACAACGGTAATAAGTATAATGAAACTAATTTTTAGTACTGTATCCACAGAAATGCACATATGATGAATTAAAGGAAAATATGTAGCGTTACATACAATAAACAATAGTAATGTATTACTCATAAATATGCATATTTTCATTTATAAGTATTTATGAAAATTTTCTGAATGTGCATTAAGCTTTCAACAACTTATTGTCAGGGCACAGCACCGGTTTCCCTGCAAGAATGACACTTTTGTGAACACGAAAGCGTCAAATATATTTGTCGCATCGAAACAAAATGAGCTGGACGTTGGTAGAGCCAAAATCGCGTCGGGTATTCAAAATCAAAAGTATTCTTGAACCCTAATGCCCTGAAATGTCGGCCCAAGATCTTTCAAATTTCTCATACAGATAACTTGCGATTGTTTAAACCTATATATTTAAAAAACAAGGCTGTTTTAATACTCATCTACCCTGAGCTTTCTACTGAACCCATTTTACTAATTATTTTTTTTTATGAAATCTGTTCTTTTATAGCTCTTCCCGCACAAGCTACTTTTTAAAATAATCCTATTTTGAAAATTTAAATTTAATTAAATATATATATATCTATACATGAATTGTTTTTATGCTGGGAATCAGATTATATTTATTGTTGCAGAGAAATAATCGGGTTTATTTATCTTAAGTGATTATATCTCTATTGATGCCATTTTCTCGTTACAATTAAAAGTAACTTAACAAAATATATCAGCAGGAAATTACGTTATGCTTTAAAAACACGTTCTTTCCTTTATAAAGCTGTTACATTTCAATGCTTTTCTATCCGCCGATATTGAGTTTGAGACGCTAGGCGAAATGCTTCATTGAGTAAAAATGACGTCATATTAAAAGAAAACGATAATTTTCTTTGATAAAACTAAATATTTTTTTATGAATGTGTCTAAAAGACATGAATTTCTGAAGTTCTTACCCGCCGGCATTGAGATTAGAACTTCAAATCAAGAGTGCTAATTTTCACATGCCAAGTTGTAGCGATAGTAGCGGTTGTAACTAACAAACGCGACATCAAATTTGAAAATATATTTATTAATAAACTACTACGTATTAAAATATTTTTCAAATGTTGAATATGGGTATGGGAGGTGCATAAGTAAATTTTGAGACGGTGAAAATGATGTTAGGTTAAGATTTAACGACAAAAAAGTCTATGAATCCGTCAAAGTGAAATAATGTTTGCTAATTTTTCATTCCGTAATACCATAAGAGCCTCAATTGACAGTAACATAAAGCATAAGATCCTTAATTGATAACTCCATCATAATTGCTAATCTTGTTTATCATGTTACTGGTTATTTTTACAAATAAAATTTAAGTTTTCAATAATTTGAAAGTTTAAGTTATGAAAATGGTAACTTTTGGTTAAAAATATATTTGCTTTAAGACTTACATTAACCAACGTAAGATGGCTTTTTTATTGTAATCAATTCTGTAGGTTTATGATAAATCAATTTATCAGTTCTTTTTAGACATTTTCGTTCGTCGAAATTCGACGGGTTTCAACATGTTATTAATAATGTTAGCTCATTGTTGTAAATTATGCATTTTAATCTTGTCCTCATCGTTATGACGTCAACATTTGTGACTTGTGATGTAGATGGACATTTATAAGTTTTACTTCCTGCGTACGTAACGGCCACTTGCTTTTTTAGTGTTTCGTTCATCTTACGAAACCCTATTCGCCTCACTCCTTTGTCTGTATGTCTGTCCGTCACAGTGTCCGTTTTCAGAAACTATGTTAGAGACTTGAAATTTTGCATACTGATAGCGGAACACCTCACATCAAACGACAAATCATAAAATTTTGAAAAAGCCTTATATTTAACCCTCTGGGTTCTAACAAGTGTATTTTAAGCTTTTTTTTTCTAACTCAGCCCCAAATTTAGTTGAAGGATTGAAATTTTGCATAATTATAGTTAAACACTTGCAATCCCACGAAAAATCATAAAATTTTCAAAAAGTCTTATATTTACTGCTCCCGTCTCTAACTTGTGTATTTTAAGCAATTTTTCTAACTCAGACCCTAATTAAGTTGGAGGTTTGAAATTTTGCATACTTATAGCGGAACACTTTCAATTACACAACAAATCATAAAAATTTCAAAAAGTTTTATATGGTTTACCCTTTCGGGCTCTAACGGTATTTTAAGCAATTTTTCTAATCTGGCCTAATTAAGTTGGAGTCAAGAAATTTTTTATACTTATAGCAAAATACTTTCGATCACACGAAAAATCATAAATTTTTGAAAAAGTCTTATATTATTTACCCCTCCGGGCTCTAACTTGTGTATTTTAAGCAAATTTTTATCTTCTCCCCTTTTCAACCGGGAAGCACTTTTTTTTAACTTTTGCCTACACCCCTTTGAGCATTCTTTCATATTATGCGCCATAGACTTACAAATTTTAGTTCCACTTTTTGCTGAGAGGGGGCGCCTATCTATCTCGGGTGCTATGGGTCCGATCCCTTCGACTAATATATCTACGGATAAATTGTAAAAAGGAGTTTCGTCGGATAGATATTTCTTTAGAATACAGTGCACCATCTGGTTGCGAAATGTGTAACTAACAGATTTTGAAAAAGGATAGAGTGTTTTGAAAGGAATATTAAACGAAACCCTCTGTACGACCTGTGATCACAATTACCCACTTGTTTACATTCATTCGAATGTAAACATTACATTCTCCGTAACCTTCCAAATCGATGCAATTCAGTTTGAATTTTAAATTAAGTGAAAAGAAAAGGAAAACCAAATACAAATGCGGAGAATACGATTTTGGGTTTTAGCCGCATGGAACTTATGATAACGAAAGAAAGCGAGAAAAATATAATGTCGTGTATGTATTACCGTTGCCTACTTAATATAGATATAGATCTACATTGCTGAAAAAAATTGGGGGAGCAAGCAAAAATGTGAAGAGAACACTGCAAGACAGCCATGAATTGGCATAAAATGAATAGTGCACGTGTATCAATGAGCAATACAGAAAAAAGGACGCAAAAAATTGTAGGGGAGCTTTTATTCTTCAAAAAGATGGAAATAACATGAAAAGATTTTTTAGTGCAACAAGTTTGTTTTATGTAAATGATAAATATATATATATATATATATATTGTTTAGAAATTATATGGCGTGTGGTCTCCTCGAACAGCTAAGACTGCTGCTAACCTTTTTTCCATGGATGCGATGAGGTTATCGATAAGAATTTTGGGAATACTGTCCCACTGCTCAAGAATTGCAATCTCCAAGTCTCGGAGAGTAAAAGGGGTATTGGTCTCCTAGCAATGCATCGTCTGAGTATGTCCCAAACATGCTCGATCGGATTTAGATCTTGCGAGCTACCTGGTCATTAAACACGCTGTATTGTTTTAGCTTCAAGCATGTTTTCCGCAAGACGAACTGTATGAGGTCTGGCATTATCATGCATAGAAAAAAAGAAATCACCAATTGCTGCAACATAAAATACAACATGAGGACCCAGTATCTTGTCTGTATATCTTCGGACCGTCAAAGTGCCTTTCCGAATGATATGCAGGTCCGTATGTCCATCTACGCTGATTCCAGCCCATAGCATCAATCCACCTCGTCTGTAATGTGATCTTTCAAGTACGAATGTGGGATCATTTTGAGTGCCTCTTTCTCTCCACACAAAAAAAAAAAAAAAAAAAAAAAAAAAAAAAAAAAATCAGTTGTCACATCCAGACTGAATCGGGACTCGTGTGTAAACAGAATTTGACTCCAATAATGTTGCTTCCAAACTCGATGTTCAGTTGCCCACCTTCTTTGGGCCTCACAGTTGCTTGAGATCAACGGAAAACACGCCATTGGCTTACGTGCATAGAGACCACCCTCATTATCTGGCCTATTTTGGACTGTTTGGCTGGCCACCCTTCATCCTGCGGGCAAGAAAAATGTGTTTGTAGCAGAGTAGTACAGCACGTTCCGTTTCGATGAGCTGTTAACAGGATATATCTGTCACCACTTTCTGTGGTTCCACTTGTCCATACCTTGACTTTGTCGATGTCTACCATTCCATATGTCTTGGAATCGATTCTACATCCTTGCATTGACACTTTTTGCGACCCCAACAGCGTCCGCTACACTTCGTTGTGTTTCCCCAGATTGAACTGCCTCGATAGCACTCCAAGCCACGGATTTCATTAATACCCATTGTTGTGACATTTTCAAGTCACCTTTTTTTCAAAACACAAGCTGAACAATCAAATTTTACAACTGAGACAGTGAAACAGTGTTTCTGCAAAATCCCGATTTCTACACTTATCACCTTTTTCTAGTTTTTGACGTCATAAACTTTAATTTGCATGTGAATATTTTTTACCTACTTTCAACTACGCTTTAAATTATGGATGTTTTACTTTACGTTACTTTTCGGTGTAAATATTTGCGTAATTTTGTTAAAACCATGTGCTCCCCTAATTGCTTTGAGCAGTGTAGTATGCCATGGTGTTACTTATATGTATGTATTATTATGTATGTATGTATTCATATGTATGTAAGTATTCTTATGTATGTATGTATGTATTCATATGTATGTACGTTTGCCTTGAGAAATTCCTGTAATCGGGTTCGCAGACAATTGCTAGAATTTAGTGAGCGTTGTTTACAGCCCAAGTTTAACATTTTATTAGTTGATCAGATTACAGATTTTTTTTTCCTTTTTTTTAATTCCTCATAAGTTAATATGTAACAACTGAAATGCAAATGAACGTTTTGAATTCAACGAGATAAGCATTTTTATCAAGGTGTACACTTGAAAACTGAAATATGCAGATTACAAAATAAACGATTCCTGTACCTGGAGGGAAAAATTACTTCTTGGTTTTAATTTTTTAGCTAATTTTATTTGAAAACACGAAGCTAAAATGGAAAGAACCCGATTAGAGAAGATTCATCAGCAATGAATTTTAATGGGGATTTCGCCAAACTAGTCAGCTAAAGCCAAGTTGGTTTCATTTATGGCTACTTATATTTGGTCGTCAAATTTAGTGATATTTCGCCAAATGAAGACAAGTTTATCGAGAATTTGATGTTAACATATGTGAATATATATAGTTTTATGCGTATGATTGGGGAAATGATTACAAGAATGAAAGACAATTTGCGATAAATCACATTGACTAAAACTCAAAAATTAATCCATTTTTTAATTTAATCTGTTGCTTAGATTTAGTGTACAATTTAAGAATGTACATATTTTTATATGTGTAACTTTCGATGCCGGAATTGCGAAAATGCCTGTGAAAAGAAAGCAATTGAGATGAAAAGAGTTATTCAGCGTAATTTTATATGGAAAAGTTTTATAATAGTAAGCCATCTGCCTTCCAAATATTTCCCGAATAACGATGTAACACCAATTCAGTTAAATTTAGCAATCAAGTTTGATAGAAGAGTATAGCGGACTACATATATGTTCTCCAGTTTCAGTTTTTGATTTTCTCAAAGATTTGAGTTACATTGATCAAATGGTAATCGCTCAAACGCAACCGGTGGTTTTTCTTTATTGTGTACTCTGTTCTCTAGTGTTTCCTTGCTACTTTCAACATTTCTGAATTATTATAAAGAACAAAAAATTACCGTGCATCAAAGTTACAATAATTCTAACATTGGATTCCTAGATGAGCAGCAGAAATTATTTCAGTTATTCGCTGGCGAGCTTTTGTTTTTGAAAAGAAAAGTTACGAAAAGAAAAGAAAAGGAAAAAAAGAAAAGTTACAAATGTCCCTAATTCAACTTTTATTATTCGAAAAGCAGGAGTTGGAAAAAGTGCGGTAATGTAAGAAATTCGTAAAAGAGTTACTGATCAGTTAGGAACAGAAGCTATCATGCTTCTGTCACTAACAGGTTCTGCTACAATTAATGTCGAGGTTAATGCAAATTATTCTGCGCTAAAAGTACCAACGTGTTCTAAATGGTTCGATGATTTGGGAAGTCAAGCACCAAGAAATCTGCAGCTCAGGATCGATCTAGTGTCATTTCTCATTATTATTGAATTTTCAATGATCGGAAGTCGTCTGATGGTTGATGCTCAACAATGATGTCGAGAAGGTAAAGCAGATAGCATTCAGCCATTAGAGGCCTTTTTGTTTAACTCCTTGGAAATATCAGGCAGATGCATCCTGTAAAAGATATCCCTCTAATATTAGAGAAATTCTATAAAAGTCATTTCGGCTTTTCGAGGACAAACAAAGTTTAGGGCTTTTGGAAAATATTTTACCTTAACAAATCAATGAGTCAAAGCGACGTTCAGCAAAGACAGTTTCGGAAGACTCTTAATTCACTTTCCATGGGATAAGTTTCAGAGGACCATTCATCTCTTGTGCAACGGGGCGAAGTTATACTGGCTGAACTTGATTTATATCAAGATGCTATATGCCTTTTTCGAAAAAAGAAAGCTAAATATTATAATCAAGAACTACTTCTTAAATCAAAATGGCCAGTGACAAGCATATTAACTGACCGCAATAATTAATTAGCAACAAGGAGTGAAGATGATCACGCGTCTGGACTTCAGGCTGGACTTTTCTTAGCACTTTAATGCAGTGTTATGTTACGTACCAATATCTGGGCAAAGTGAGGATTGGTAAACGGCGCACTGAGTACGGAAAAAGATATCGCGTATAGCCCAGGATTTCAGCCTCCACGCTTGCCGCAGACTGTAATAGTCCATTTTTATTATTATAATGGGCCATTTCTATCTGAAAGACTTTTCTTTATCGAACCTATTTTTAAATTTTGGATATAAGAAAATGTCTCATGATAACGAACTCAGCTGCCTGTAATATCTGCATACCCTGCCGCCATACACAAATTCCAGAGATTAACTTTGTATAAATCTGCTGCGGACATTCTTCTAAAGGGTTTGTCACTTATGCAACTTATGTCACGTTTAGTATAGTTTATTGTTTAGGGAAAATTCTCATTGCAGCGCTTTTCGCAAAGGACAGGCTCGACCAAACTAGAAAGATGGGAGCACTTGCTGATAGATTAGCATTTGACCATTACCTGAGGCAGTTGGCAACTGAAATAAACAGTTGGGAATGACGATTCCACGGCTGTTATTTCAAAGTTACTTTTATACTATTAAACAGTAAACATGAAAAAAAAAAAACATTTTTTTATTTTTTTTTAATGCTGTAGATTTCCTTTACAATGAACTCTACGGGATCGCTAGAATATTTCATTGTAACGATTTTTTCGTTGTAACAAAACTAGTCCTATTTATCTAATGAATTACATATACATGCAAACTAATTATGTAAAAAAATTACCTTTCGTTATAGAAGATTTTAATGGAATATTAGCTAAATTAACACATAAAAAGTTAGTAAAATGAAATGCAATATAAAGAATACAAAATTACGGAATATCCTTTATTAGCTCACAGGCTATCAAAGCCTGAGAGCTTATGTGCCCGCCGGTTCTGTATGTACGTACGTATGTATGTACGTACGTAACGCGATAACTCTTGATAGAAACATCCTATTTGCTTCAATTTTTTTTTCTAGTTTCGTTCTGATAAGGCGCTTCCCTGATTAGTTTTGGGGGTTCATTGGTTAAAAATAAAGGGGGAAAAGGGGGTTTGTCCAGATTAATGGACACCTTAATTCAGATAAATGGGTTTTTCATGCAGAATTATTCGATTTGCTCCGAATTTGGTATACCGGCTTATTATGGCAAGGAACTTCCCTGATTAGTTTTGGGGGTTCATTGGTTAAGGATAAATGGGGAAATGGGGGGCTAGTCCACCCCCCCCCCTTAATTTAGATAAATGGGTTTTTCATCCAGCATTATTCGATTTGCTCCAAATTTGGTATACTGGTTTATTATGTTAAGGAGCTTCCCTGATTAGTTTTGGGGATTCATTGGTTAAGGATAAAGAGGGCTAATCCCCCTTCACTTATTTTTTGAGGGGCATTATTCTTTAAAATAAGAGTATAATATACAATCAGTGCGAAGAGCATGTGAGCTCAATGCCATCAGTTTAGCTGGGCACTTTACTTTTTTATTTAATAGTACATTATTGCAAAAATCTGTGATTTAGTTTGTACAAAGGAATGTGTAGTTGATGATAACAAAAATGTGTGGAACGAATGAATGCGAAAGAATACCTCATCTAGAACATTCTTTTGATGAGAAACAAAAGCATGCATTTTCTCCAAGCATGAAAGAACTTTCAAAGCGGTAACTTTTGAATCGTCGGTAACGTCAATATCGTCATCACTGCTTTCATAATTTTGTCGGTCTAATGTGATTTAATGGACAAAATGATACCTTCACCCGATACTTTAGAGCATATTTGTTTGAATACTGTCATTCACAGATAAGAAATACCCCCAAACCCACTTGATCAGGGAGTGATATTAATTTTTTGGCAGCCTTCCTAATTGTGTTTAACTCAGAGGATTCATCCAAATTAAAATTTTCAGATTCATTTTCATCAATCTGCATCAATCTGTCATCATTGTCTTAGTTAACTGGGCATGATTCCAACATTTAAAAATTGCTTCCTGGTTGATTTCTTGACACGATCCAGGGATCATAAAAAAAAAAAAAAAAAAAAAAAAAGAGCTCGATGAAAGTTTTTCGTTGTAACGGAATACCAAAGAAAAAATTCACTTTGTTAAATCAAAATTTTTAATACATTAAGGTTAATGCAATTTGAAAAGGTGATTTGTCAAATTTCGTTGTTACCGGATTTTTCGTTGTAACCGGATTTTTCGTTGTAATAAAACTCGTTGTAACGGAAATATACTGTATTATATTTTAAGTATATGCTGCTCCAAACTTCGACATTTCAGCCTGACGGATCTTTTAACATTAACAGAAAGTATTGATTTTTTAAGTAAATTACAAATGTATGCGTTGACTTTTGAAATATTCCTGTAATTTATGAATGTTTACGTTTTTTTCTGTTTCTAATTTTTGAAAATTCATTCAGTTAGACGTATTATGATAAACATACATGTTGTGGCAATGTATGTACAAATTCTTATAGAAATTAAAAAAAAAGAAAAAGCTATATGCTGAAAGCAATGCATTTAGAAGTGCAATTTGTTTATTTTTATAATATATTTTCAACGAATATGTACAGGAAATTTCATTGAATGAGAGTTGTAGAGGACAACGATTAAGCTGTCAAAGGAAACAAAAGGAGGAATATCCTCACAAAAAACTTCACATTTTGTTTAAAGTATATATTTCTCGTTAACTATCTTATCTTTATTCGTCTGACTATGTTCCGTCTACTGCGTTTTAATAGAAATATTTTTCATTTTGATGCCTAAATCTTTTGAAAAAAAATTGAACCCTTATTTGGAATTTTAATTACGCTACTCTACTCAAAACTAACTTGTGTTAACTAGTTCAAAACTTATTAAAATTTGCTTGAAAATATAAATTGTAGAACATAACGCGTACTGTAACAAGAAAAATCATTTGACAACGTTTATAAACCAGTAGTACGTCATATTTTGTTTAAAGCATTTTTTTAGTTTATAGTCTTATTTTGGAATTCCAAACACGCTATTCTAAACTTATCTTAAGTATTTAAAAAAAAAAAAAAAAAAAAACATAGATAGCGCTATACATTTGTAGACTATAACATTATTATTAAATTTTGAAAAAAAAAACTGAATCTAACTTTACAAATGTATTATTTTCAAAACATTTAACCAAACATTAGAAACTTGAAATGAGATATTGTCGTTAAAAACTTCGCCTTTCCTCAGACTAATTTTAACAGATTCTCTTATAAGGGCATTATAGGGGGGGGGGCAGATGTGGAACATCTAGAAATATATTTCACATATTCGAAATGAATTGTCTTAATATTGCTTTTAAACGCTAATCTATATAGAGCTAGAACTGTCTATTTAATTTTATATCCATTTTATGCCCTTTAATTCTTTCAAAAAGCTTTCCCTTTGTCATGCCAATATATGATGCTATCAAACCAGTATTAAGTTGCACAGGGATTTCATAAACAGAAGAATGAAACGAAATTGGTATTGTATCTTCTTTTTTTGTACACCGCGTTCCAAAAGGTTAGAGAGTGAATGAAATTTGCATTAACATAAAAAGTAATAAGGTACCATTAAAATTTGTGGGATAGGTAATAAATAAAAGCAGTTTTTCTTATATACACATATAAATTATGATCAAAGGTTTCAAATTATAAAATATACATTACATTATATAAAAATGTGCTGTCCCAAAAGTATAGAGAATTGTAATTTTTTTTTTTTTTTTTTTTTTTTTTTTTTTGGTTTTACATTTATAAAAATAACTAAAAACTTACTTTTAATATTTAATTGTATTTCCACGACACTTTATAACATCAAATACACGTTGTTCCATAGAATTAACTAAGTATTGCATTACACAAGGAGGTATTTCATACCACGCGTTGTCAATTGCAATTTTTAAGTCATCTACACATGTATATTGCTTTCCATTTTCATTTATTTTACGAGATAAGATCCCCCATATGTTCTCCATGGAATTCAAATCTGGACTAAAAGTACTGGCCAGTCTAATAGTGTGATATTGTTTTGCCTAAACCATTTTTTCGATGATGTGGAGATATGGATAGATGCCCCATGTTGTTGGAAAGCACAGTCCGGTCCTGCTACCAAATCCATAGTTGGCAGTAAATTGGTACGTAAAATATCCTGATAATCCTCTGATTTCATTTCTCTGTCCATAAATCCTAGAAATGTTTGGCCGTTGAAAGAAAATCCTCCCCAGGTCATCCCCTCCGCCTTGTTGCCTGCTGAAACAGTTCTTGGGTTCTTTTCTTAGGTCATGCCAGTAAAATTTATGACCACCAGGGCCGTCTATATTCCATTTCTTTTCATCACTGAAGATGACAGAAATCCATTTTTCACTGTATGAGATATGCTTTCTAGCCCACTTTAGACGTGCATCTTTATGTCTCTGCTTTAAGCAAGGTTCTGCTTTCATTCTTCGGTAAATAATATTTTTTGAAGCTTTAATTCTTCTGTGTACATTACTTTTTGAAATCATGGAATTTGATGCAATTTCACGCACAGATAAATTATCAACTGAAGCCATTGTTAATAACATTCTATCATCACGTAACATTGTTTTATTTGGTCTTCCGAGTCGCTTTCTAGTATTCCATGTTCCACCTGAGCGAAAATTCTATAAATACTGCTCAAGGATCTCTTTATTCTTCTCGATATTTGTACAGGATTTTGTCCTTGCGCTTTTAAATGTAAAATCTTAATAATTTCATCTTTAGAAATTTCTTTAGAACGTGGCATTTTTATCAGAATATGCAGGAAATGTCTTTTCCGAATCACAAACAAAACAATACATTGAACTCATTTGATCCCACACAATTTCAATAAATTATTATGCTAAAATACAGCAGGCGATATTTCAATTAAAGGGATAAATTATTCTGCATTTATAGAAGCAGAAGAAAATAAAAATATTTTATTTTGTGAACAAAAATGTAAAAGAAAACATGTAATGCTGTATTGTGTCTATACTTTTGGGACAGCACATTTTTATATAATTTAATGTATATTTTATAATTTCAAACCTTTGATCATAATTCATATGTGTATATCAGCAAAACTGCTTTTATGTATTACCTATCTCACGAATTTTAATTGTACCTTATTACTTTTTATGTTACAGCAAATTTTATCGATTGTCTAATCTTTTGGGACACGGTGTAATAGCTGTAAACTAGCCAGCCTATGGATAAGAAAAGTTTTGATACCAATTTCCTTAATCGTCCATTGTACTTGCTGAAAGAAATCAATAGTTTCTATTTTTGGTCATAGGATTATAATATTTTGGATTAAAAAATAATCCATATGACAGCAGTAAGTATGATTCAAATTTAGTATTACGTTTTATTATGAAATAGCAAACTTATCAACAATTTAATTAAATTTACCACAAATGGTTTATGCTTAAGATATTTTTTAAAGAATGTAATATAGTATAATCTATATAACATTATATATATAATATAATATAATATAATTACAAAATATACAAAAATATTAAACAATTAACTAATCGAGTTTTATCCTGGACTATAATCGTTATCCTCCTCGATCATCTCCTCTTGTTCTATTTCCTGTGAAATAATATTTTTATGAAAAGTAATCTCCTCCATTTCTGACCAGTTTTCATCACAATGCTTTTTTAAAAATAAGTGGACATGGACATCCTTAAGTTTCTCTTAATTCATGGATTCCTCTCACTTAAGGAAAAAGTGCAGTTTTTGATGGCTCTTACACAGCTTTTGCACTCTGAATTGCGATATTCGGAAATCTTCCAAAATACACTTCCACAAATTTGGCCATGATTCACAGTCATCATATAGTACCTTATGGCCTTTCGAAGAGTCCTGATCTTCACATAATGAAACATGAAAGGAAAAATCATGCGTCAAGCATAGATTATGAAACACGTTCTAACACATTCAGAATAATGATAAAATTAAACACTGTTTAATAAGTAAAATTATTATATGTAATTTAACCACATGGAAACGCATAACATACTTGAGAATCCAAATTTCAGCTGTTTCCATATACAATCGGAAAGTTATCAGAATTCTTTTATCACCCCTGTATATATTGTATTAGCCTATTGTATTATAGCCTTGTAATGAAATTGATATCTTGTAATGAAATTCAGCGATTTATATCAATTTCAATATATTTGAAATAGCGTAATGTCCTTAAAATACACTGCAAATGATTTTTCCACATTGACTATAATGTAGGAGAATTCGTTTGAGTGAAAATGAATTATTGAAGTTAAATGAATTATTTATCCCATATACTTCATATAAAATACCAAACTTGCCTTGGTGACCCTAAATCAGTTCCATGAAAATCCGAAAAATCCGAGTATATTTACGGGGGCTAGAGTGTGTATAGACGTTCAGCCAGACAGATGGACAGACAAACCGAATGCATATACACTTTTGAACTTTGTTGGAAAGTGTTAAAAAAGAAGAAGAAAATTAATCATAATGTTTAATGTTTTAAATTTACATAAGGCGAATATTTTTTAATTTAACAAGATAATTGTACTAATCTGCCCAAAGTAATATTACTGCTATAATAATAATGACGCTTTGATTAATTTATTCTCATCCAACGACAAGTCATCGGATATATCTTTGTGTTGAGGACCTATATCTTAAAGTTTTATCTTGATCGTTTTGTTTAATGATAAATTAAGAAAACCAGGTTTGTTTAGTCCTTATATATATTACATATTCTTTTTCAATTAATGATAAATAATGTTGGTGAATTAGTATTTTCTATATAAATTACTATAAGATAAAAACAGAAATAATTGAAGAAGGAGATAGTGATTTTCATTTCAGAATTTTGTTAAAGTACCTGAACACATTATACATTATTTTTTAAACATAGTAAATTTACCCGTTACATTCTATTGCCGAGTGCAAAATAAACAAGAAAGAAAAATCATGCGTTATGATACACTTTCAAACACATCCTAAAGGCTTTAACAAAACTTCGTTATTTAGGGAAATAATGTATAGAGGAGATGGAGGATAAATGGGACATTTTCACAAAAATATTTTCTTTATTTTATTTAAGTTATTATCAATATTATATATCACATTTCATGCAGTAATTATTTGACAACATATATGAACAATATTTATTCTAGATTATGGTTTATTCAGAAAAATATTATGGAATCAAAAAAACGTATCTTCCCTGCCCAATCATCCTCACAGCAGGGATGAATGGGACAAAAAGATTTTCCTCCCTGTATTCAATTTTACCAAAATTAAAACTTATAACCTTATATGTAATTATTCTTGTAATATATGATTTTACAGCACGAATCGAATTTTATTTATTTATTATTATTATTTTTTTTTTTCAATAACTTCTTTTATTGCAGTTTTAACTTTTAATGTGGACTTCGGCTATCAGTCTCTTCTTTTTTTTTTTACTTATGAGGCATTTTAGATTTGAAATGAAAGTGCAAAATGTCTATTAAATATAGCATAGCTAATAATTTTCAATCATAAATTCTAATTAATATTAATTAAATGTATCTTAGAAACATACAGAACGGAAATTATTGGGTCGATCGAAAAGTCGTGTCGTGTTGGGAAAATTAATTCGTATCCGAAAATTCTGCCCGGCAATTATTCGACATTGGATATCGGAATCAATGTCTAATAATTAAATGATAGAATTTTAATGTACGAATTGATTTTCACAACACGACACGACTTTCCGATCGACCCAATATGTTAGGGGTGGAGATTCATTTGTGCAACATTTCAAAATTCAATATAATTTCCTGCATTTGATCAATAAACATATGCTATTTTTAACAATTTTTTCTATTTTGATTAAGTTTTAGTACCATTTATTTTATAATCCATTAATAATTATTATAATACAATAAATAACATTCAGAAATTTTAAACAATAACAACTCATATAATACTATTTAATACTATTAATTAATGTAAATTATTAATTTATCAACCTATATAATACTATTTAGTTAATAAATAAAATTTAAAACATCTCTAGCTTTCAAATGGGGATGAATGAGAATGTCCCATTCATCCCTATTTGAAATGTCCCAATCATCCCCATGATGCATATATTCCCTTCTCAGACATTTTGCCTCAAAAATTATTTTGTCACAATGAATACTATTCATTCATTTTAATTATCGATGTTGAACCTTAAAATAAATAACTATAACATTGCTTAATTTTTTATGTTGTATAAGATATTTCACATCTTCAAATGTAAAAAAACTTACTTTTAAGCAGAGATTTCAGAAAATGCAACTTTGAAGGAAAATGAAAACAGCAATGTGGTCCTACATTTAGTTCTGAAGCACACTGTGGTAGAGCCTTATACGGGGATAGGAAGCAATTTAAAACAAATGTTTATTGCCTGAAATATTGAGAATGTCCCGTCCATCCCTTGTCCCATTCATCCCCTAGCTTCCCTATAAGATTTCAAAGTAAACATTTTAGAAAACGTATAGAATATTTTAAAAACTGATTTGTATTTTGACAAAGACAATAATTAACTTAATTAAACACAATAATAAAATATAAAAATGAATCATTTATTTTATTTAATCGCATGCAATGCTTTACATGATTTTAGTAAATTAACTGTTATTTTTTGGAAAATAACAAAAACCCAAGAAAAATCTGAAAATGATAAATCAAAAGTATTTTGACATAAAAATAAAAAATTGATTTGAACACAATAATTATCAAATATAATAATGAGTCAGTCATTATTTAGTAGCATATTCTCTGACTTTTATGACAGACTCACAACGCGTGGCCAGGGAGCCGACTAGTTCTTGTATTCAATCTAAAAGAATTCGATCCCATTCATTTTTAAGGAGACAAGGGACCTTAAAATAATTTTTTTTTATTTTTTGTAAATTTCACCTTAAATATTATTCAAGGGTACATTTTATGCATTATAGCATGCATTTATCACAAAGAAAAAAAAAATATTTTCGAGAAAAAAATTGGAATTTTACGCGTCGTCTTAGAAATTTTCGAAATGCCCCCTGCGAATTATGAAAATCTATGAAAATCCCCAATCTTTTTTATAAAAGTTTGTTTTTTATATATAAATAAAATAGAGCATCGAATTTTATATATTTGAATTTAAAGGTAAAAAAAAATAATAATAATAAAATAATAATAATAATAATAATAATTTTTTTTTAAAAAATTTCCAATTTATTTATTTATTTATTTATTTATTTATTGTAAATTTTATCTTAAATATTATTCAAGGGTACATTATATGCATTATAGCATGCATTTATCACAAAGTAATAAAAAAAAAAATTATTTTTGAGAAAAAAATGGAATTTTAAGAGTCTTAGAAATCTTCGAAATGCCCCCTGCGCGTTCCATATCAATGAAAATCCCCAATATTTTTTATAAAAATTTGATTTATATATACAAATAAAATAGAGCAACGAATTTTATATATTTGAATTTAAAAGTAAAAAAAAAAAAAAAAAAAAAAAAAAAAAAAAATTAAAAATTTTGAAATTGTTTCTGCTTATTATGTTGCTGAAAATACTACTGAGCAGACTTGTTTTGTTTAGCGTACGGTAACAATTGTGTCTTTAATGTATCAGCATACATGAGCCGATCCATAATCCCATCAATTCAAACTAAGGGTCCAAATCCGCTGTGTGAAAAACAAGTCCAAGGCCTTCATGCTTTACGGTGGGTATTTGGTATCGAACATCATATTTTTTGTTTTCAAGACGTCGAATGTACTTCATTCTATCAGATGATACTAAATTAAATTGCATTTGTCCTTCCACAAAACATTAGACCATTAAAAACTTCTCCGTGATTTATGCCGTTTTGAAAATGCAACACTACACTGTTAAAAATTTTGCAGCATTCTGGCAGGTCATTCGACCGTTTTTTTTTTGAAAAAAACGGTTTCATAACCATAATTTAACTATATTCTGACCATAAAATGGGCAATAATAGGGTCACAATAGTGCTAAATTCACGGTTGTGTAACTGTTTTCGAAAAAAAAAAAAAAAAAAAACTGCAAATTTTTAACAGTGTAGCATTCCTATTGTTAGTAAATAACAAACAATTTTTTGCTGGTCTACTGAAATGTAAAAAGTAGAGGTTTAGGCGTCATTTTACAGTTGAAATATGTATGTCTATGTCGAAATTTTCTTTAAATTAATTTTTTATTATAACAGCGATCGTACTACAATCACTTGTAGATATCATTTTTATAATGCAGTCAACATTACAAGTTTTTTTTTTTTTTTTCCTTTCGGATGATTACGACAAGGCTTATTTTCGAAGAATTTCTGTTTATTAAAAACTTTATTCCATGTAATAACAAGTTGCCAATACACGTTAAAAGAACGTCTTATTTCTTTGGTGGCGCCGAATGTAAACCAACAAGTTGAAATTTGATACATTTGAATAACTGCAGTCATAGTGTTCTCAATTATAGGGAATATAGTTTCGTTTATATTTTTATATTAAATAAAATAAGAGAGAATATAAGATTGTCAAAATACTTTTGAGCGCTACTGTATATACAATAGCGCTAAGTGTATAACACTTCCGGAGTGATCTCATCCGGATACCGATAATCTTTCGTTAAAATCAGCCATTTTATCTTATTTTTCAGAGATTTAATTTTTGAAATAAAGCTGCATTCAAAAACAATGTTTAGTTATGAATGTTTCCGATTCATTCCTTCAGATTCATTAAAATACAGACCATGGAGCTCATTGGCAATATAAGTGTCTGAACGAACTCTATGCATTAAAACTTTCTTAAAAATGCCAATTTAAGGCAAGCGAATGTGTGTATTAAATGCAATATTGTTAGAATTTTTATATTCGGCTGTTTTAATTTTTTGTTCACAGCCGTGAAGGACTATTCTTTTTTTCTGATTTATATGAAATTGAATTTTGTTGATTTTTTTAAATGCAATGAACGAAGACGAGAGTAAATTGACAATATGTTTTAAAATAGCTTTATTAGTACTAATTTTCATAATTTTGTGAAGTAGTTCTACAAATTTTGTGAGTAAAATTCACTTACATATTCTATGTCATTTTTTTACCAATAGAATTAATAATTTTCTTGCAAATTAAATTTCAATGAAAGATGGGTTGTTTTATAACTTTTTTACCTCACCTGACCCTATTAGTCGGATAAGATAAAATTTATTACTTCTTAATTCTTTTTATAATGCAATGCTATATCATCCTTTTGAAAATGAAAACACGTCATTCTGCTGGGCTATCTTCTACTTTCTTAATAAACTAAATACAGTTCAGAGTAAAAATGATAACTCATTTAAAAACCACCTTTAAGCAATTTTCACTCATACCCAGTAATCATTACGAATTATTTTGTGTAGCTCTGTATATGAATTATAGCATTTATATACACCATGTAACATGTACAAACATAGTGAAAAATAAAAGCGCATATCACAATTAAAAATGCATTTCCAGCAATCATCGCTAATGTACAGTACTTCGGATACAATATAGTATCTGAAATCTTTTGTATGTCCCTGTAAATACTATCACATCGCATTATATATGAAATAACTTACAGTAAACATCAGCGACGTATAACAATAATTTAACAAAATTAAAATACGTTATAAATATAATTAAAATAAAGTTAGAATACCCTCCACCCCTATATCATTATGTATGACCTAATTATATTCTTTTGTATGGACCTGTAAATGAATAATAACTATTCTTTACACCGCATATTCTGCAGAATGCATATTTTAGTGCACTTCATTAATGCATATCAATTTTATTATTTTTGAAAGCGTGTTACACCATTATAAATCATTTTAAACTATTTTTTCCCATAGGCCGTAATGTAACGGAAACTTTTGACTGTCCATGTAAATGAACTAAACATTTCTATAAACTTCATTTTAAATAGGGTACGTGCTGTGGTAAACGTCAATAACATCCAAAAGTCCTGGGCAATCCGAGTATATTTACGAGAGTTTGAGCGTGGTCAGACGGCCAAGCAAACCGAAATCGTAAACACTTTTCAACTTTTTTGGAAAGTGTTAAAAAAAAAAAAAGGGAAAAAGATAAACGCAAGATGAACATTTTAGTTTTCTGACTGTTTCATGGAAGGAAAACACATCTGGACGGCTTCTTTAAGAAGGTGTTAAAGATGTAATCTGAAAAATAAAGTTATCTTATGTAGTTTTGCCTTTCATTGAACAAAAAAGTGAAACCGTTATACATCCTGCATTGGGAGAGCAGTACAATCTAAGTTATTTTTCTGGCGAGTGATCTTTGGGAGTTCTGGAAACGCCTTAGGTTTATGCCTGAGAAAAAAGTTTAAATTTTTCATTAACTTGTGCAGTAAGAAATGTTGAAAGTGGTACATTTTGAATTTGCTTTTCAATTTTCTTTTGCGTACTTGCCATTGTGTTCGTATTTCGGATTCTCTTCTTCCCTCTTCACTCACAAAATGCAAGAGTAGATCACCGCATACATAAGACACAGGGAAAACTTATTTAATTTTTTCGTATGAATACAACAGGTAAAAACTTTAAATAAAAATAGCAACAGGTAGCAGAGAAATGAAGGAAAATTACTGTGATAGTAGAGGATAAGCTCGCCGAACGCTGGTATACGCGTGCGCAGGGATAAAGTTTGTGTTGTTCTCGAATCTCTAGTGCATAAGGCGATTTTTGAAACTAAAACATTATTTTAGAAACCCAGAAATAAAGTATAGAAATACTTTTTTACAGACTATAGTGTTTCATATAAGGGTCGATTTCATAGCGTTTTAAATGTATTACACAAATAATAACTCATCGAGTTAAATGAATTTCTTTTAATTCACGAGGAACCTAAATGATGTCTTAATGTGTCCAAGACATCAAAAGAGATTTCCAAGTATTGCGTTTGATTTAAACTCTACAAACTCGTGCATGGTTATAACATAATTTAGTTCAATTATCAGTTTGATTTTTCCACTAGCAACTAATGTAGAAGGTCGATAAGAACTTTGGTCAACTTTGAGAAAAAAATCTCCATAATGAAAAGTTTAAATACAAATCTGAGACACGCGTTCTGTTGTCCAATCAATACCAAAAATTTACATGTATTTTGTGAATTTCAGCAGATTTGTTGACTTTATGAAAGTTAAAGAGCAATTTATGTTGCAAATGTTCGTTTTTACATTCATTGTTAAATTTCTCCAACACTAAAAGACTGCAAACAAAATTACGCTAAATTATCTACGCCCAATTTATTACAGAATTAAATTACATTAGATCTGTGGCTATTGATCGAGGTTTTAGTTTATCTTATATCAATAATTTAATTTCTCATATTCTTAATAAATATGTTAATAATCTTGATTCTCCTGTTACTGCGGTTTCCATTTCTAACCTTATCATTATACAATTTTATAATAGTATTAGCTTTAAGATAGCTAATATCTTAAGACATTATGATTTTAATGTGGTTTTTAAACCAGTTAATAAATTAACTTTTTCTCAACTTAAGGATCAAATTCCTCCTCATAATTATTGGGGCGTTTACAACATTCAATGCCAATGTGGTTTTTTCTACATTGGACAAACTAAACGAAAACTCCGTTACAGAGTCAATGAACACAGAAACTACGTAAAGAAAAAAGAATTTCAGACGTCCTCTATCGCCTCTCATTGCTGGGGGGGGGGGGAGGGACATAATTTTAATTTTGACTCAGCTACCATTATCAAGAAATGCATTACTCCTCTGGATTTAGACTTTTTTGAGGCTGTTCATATCCATAAATTTAAAGACTCCTTGGTTAATCATTTATCTAGTACACCATACATATCAACTTTCTGGGTGGATTTGTTGTGTCACGACACGTCACTTCCGCATTAATTTCATTGGCTGTTGGAACTTGATGGTCTTTTGGTATTATGTTTTGACATTTGGGTTTTTCACCGTACACGTAGTTGGGGGGATATTGTTTTTAAAGTTTTTATACTGAGGATGTGAGTCCTAGTACTCACGAAACGTATACGTCTGATCAAATCAACTTATTTTATTGTGTGTTTAAACGTCGTTTTCAAATAGTAATTCAATAGTTTCAGTGAAATATAAATAGGTAACTTATTTACTAATTTTCATTTATCCAAAACAATAGCGTAACTCCAGGAGAGTCGCCGCATCCGCGATAGATGCCGCACCCCTTGAATTTCTTGTAATTATTAATAGATGGTCGTCAAACGCACAGTATAGGTGCGCAATAAGATTATTTTAACCAGTGTATAGCGTGAATCTTATTTTGATGTTTGCTTTTAGAAGTAAAGTCGTGGAAAAAAAGTACACCCCTACTAACTCCTCAACAAATTATCGTAGACGAAACTTACTGGTACCGGACGATTGGAAAAAAGGTGTACTTTTAAATCATGTATATAAAATTTGCTTAGGGGTTATCTACGCATTAAAACGAATCCAAAACATTTTTTTCAATGGCAGTACCCAATTTTAACGAGATATTTCACATCTTCAGTTCAAACTATGCCTAGACACCAAATTTCAAGACATTTGAATAATAAGTTTTTGAATTATAAACATTCAAATTTAAGTGTTTCTAATGTTAAGTTAGATTTTCATATATTTATTTATATCTCCTGAAATTATGCTCCTAATATGCTAATTTTTTGTAGCAATAATACTAATATACCCAAGCATAAATACGTTGAATTTGCAATTTTTATAATTTTATGATATGAATTAAGAATTATGAAATTAATATTCGAAAAAAATATGAATTGAAACCTACAATTTTTTGATGGGTTGAGATTTATTAAGTCCTGCTTTGTGGAAATCCAAATTTTCACATTTTTCTTCTAAGTAGTTTTCAAATTATGCTTAAAAAACGGCAAAAGGATGGTTTAAGGGGCCGTCTATGCTAGAAGTGACTAGATATTTCGAAATTTCTTAAGCTATCCTGTAATCTAGCAGACTTCATTGACTGCTTGAGTGACGCTTAAGGTGCCTTGGTCAGGAAGGGGGCTCTCTCGGTGAACAATCGAGTACCGAACTTCAATTTGGATATAGCCCTTAAAATACGCTCGTTTTAAAGTAATTAATTTCTCGGTAACTTATGGTAGGAATTGCATAAAAATTTGTTTTTAGGCTAATTAAATGGTGTAGAATTCATTTATGCTGTCAGAATTGTGTATTGCTATTGAAGAAAACAAAGTTATTGTTCGTTTTAATATGTAGTTGGCCCCCTAAATAAATTTTATATACATCATTTAAAAGTAGAATTTATTTCCAATCGTTCGGTACCAGTAACATTCTTCTACGGTAATTTGTTGAGTAGTTAATAGGGGGTGTTCACTTTTTTTTTTCCACGACAGTACAATAGTTATTTGACGTAAGTGCAGGATTTCACTGTCCAAACTTTGAAACACGCTATGTTTAAATGCTTTTCATACACTAATTACTAAATGCATGCATGATTTCGAAGTCGAAACTAAGTGTAGATTTTGTATTGAACACTGAGTGTATGGTTATGCCATTCTCCTTAGGGATGGCAGGTAATTCTGATGGCCGACGTCTGTACCATACAAAATGGATAAATGCGGCGCTGCAATTCGGGTATACATGCCGCAGTTTCTTTTGTACGGGATGATTAAGTGTTATTAACTTTTCCTTTTCTTTTTTCACAGACTAACCATTCTGGGCATGTTATCAAGTTTACTAAAATCAAAGGAGAAAAGGGGGAAAAACGTAAGAATGGCAAGAAATATGCAAGTCAAGATGATAATAATGAAAAATTCGATTACGTGTAGCGCAGACGTTCTTTGCAATTAATGTTTAGAAAACTGTTCCAAAAAAAGAGGAAGTGTAATTGGCTTCATTGTATCGTGTGTCAAATGTAGTTACATAAAGACTGTACTTTTCGACAATTTTCTGTAGATTATAGTCGAAAAAACAGGTCTCGTAACCCATTCGGGACCATAGGTGTATATAAGCATCTTCATAAACAGCATATAAAATTTGCTTTGGCAGCAGTAAAATAGAAAAGTAATATTTGCTGTCTTTAATTAGAGCATTTTCATGATTATTTAAATAAAGGTAACTTAATTTTTTAAAAAAGTGGTGCCCGCCGAATAAAATTTGTGTAAAAGTCAACGGTCCCGAAAGGGTTAACAAATAAATTGTGAAATACAATTTTACTTTTTTTCTTTTCCCTCTCTAATACATTGATGTAACGCTGTTGCTGATATAACAATTAAAATTTAATGTAAAAATATAAGCCGATAATTTTAATACTGAAAGTAGGCAAAGAATTATTAATTTGAATCTACTAATACGTTTAATTGCACTCATTTAGTTTCATTTTGTTATTACATCGTTAATTATAGTTCTGATATGAATATTTTTTTTGTATTAAATAATTTATAATTTCATTCTGTTCTTATTACAAGCGCGGCATAACTACCGCACAAGTGCGGTGTCTCAGCCTGAAGGTACGGGTGAAGTTCTGCAGTCTAACGTTTTAGAAAAATATTGTTAAAAAATATTAATTATTTATTTTGAATTTTTTTTGCAGTACACGCGCTGTACATTTAACATTAAACAGCACAACACAATTTGTTTTATTTTATGTCCACCATGGGACTTTATACACAAATTCAAAAAAATGTGCGGCATAAATCCCTGAACTACCCTATATTTTTTATATTAAAAAAATACTTATCACATATTTTTAAACATCACATAATTCGCATTCGCTGAAATTGAAGCAGTCTCGTGTATCCCAAAGCAATATAAATTCTAGATTTTGTTAGGTATTTCAATCGCAGAAATTCACCCTTTTGTTTGGAATTCTAATCACACTACTTTATTCGAAACCCCTCGTAAATTTTCCAAAACAAATTGCTTCCAACTATAAAATGTAGAAGCGAATTCATACGGCTTTCAAAGAAACGAAAGGGAAGTTTTTATATAAAAAAAATAATCTCCACTATTTATTCAAAAAATTTCTAGTCAACTATACCAACAATAAATTTTTGACGCAATTTTCAAAAATATGACATTTTTCTACTTAGTTTAAATTCAAGCAGTCTTTTATATTCCAAAGCAAACAGGACTGTTTGATTTTGCCATACTATTTCATACGCAGAGATTTGGAAACTACTTTGGAATTTTAAACAAGCTTCTCTAAATATTGTCTGTAGTAACACGGCCGAAAAGCACAGATGTTAAATATAAAGACAGATATTGAGAAAGTGTTATGACGAAACTCTAATTGCAAAGACTGATTATTTGATGATATATCGATATTTTTTTTTCCACGTTCAAAATATATTAATTATCGCCATACTATACTACATTTCGTTATATGATTGTTTAATTTTTTTTATGCAATTTATTTAAAATTTTTCAAAATAACATATCTCCGAAATAATTTTTAATGCTTAGTAGAATATAAAAATATTGTAGAAATTTTAGTTACCATTCGCGGAAATCTTTTTTCGTGAAAATCGTTTTAGTTTAAAATGTACTTATAGCAAATTTTACATTTATCACATTCAATTTTTATTTAAATTTCAGCGGTGGAAACAAACAAGACAACTATTTTTGTTTCCTATTTTTTTACAACTTATCTTCATGATGTAGTGAGATATTTTAAGCAAAAGAATGCTTAAAAAAGCATAAACGAGCATAAAAACGAGCTGAATTTTCTGAATTGAAATAGGGGAAATTAAAATACTGATTGTTTTAATATGACTTTTAAGAAAATAAATGCTAATTACGAAGTCTTATATACATAAAGTTTATCTATATCCGCGCGTATAATATGGGCCAGAGAATAAAGCGCACCTACGATTTGAGACCATATGCTGAAAACATGTATTACTGCGAAGTCCATCTACCCGAATCTGTTACAAAACCTTTGAATCTTACACCTTCCCATTCAAATTATCATGCGTTCTTGTCTTGTTCTTTAATATGCAAATATCGTATATATATATATATATATATGTGTGTGTGTGTGTATAATTGATAAGCATAATACTCACAAACAAAAAACAAAACACATTTATGTGAAATGCGCCAAAATGCTCCAGTAAAGCACATAAATTCAATAAAAATTTAGCAAAACGATTTATTTAGCATGCACTAGCTCACCACCTCACAAAACAAGAAAAAAAGAATAGAACTGTTTAAAAAAAGTTAAAATTCCAACAAGAAAATTCAGAAAAAACTATGAAAAAACAGGCTGTGTCATCCTCGGTAGTGGGTTATGTTTCAAATGCCGCCGGGTATTCAAAAATAATATATAAAAAGTATGTATAAGTGGCAATGGGCAGTGGTGACCAGAACAGTGAGTAGCAAAATCAAGTGTTAAACACTCGATGGTTACATATCACACATTCTCCCACCGGACCCAACGCCACATTATTAAATGAATGCCTCACCTGGAGCATAGTAAAATATTCAAAATTATGTTCGTTGAAATAAACCACGATTCACCAACTCAGCCATGTTGCAACAACCCAAAATATAAAACATAAAACAAACTAAGCAAGCAGAATTCATCTTCTAATCTCCAATCCAAATTCGTTCCAGGTCTGTTGCCAATCGACACAGCAAATCATCGTAAAACCGTCATTACACAGGCTTTAGGCAACGTCGAATGTCTGACGTCGAAAATCAAACGGTCAATGATGAACTAAATCTGCAAAATCTGAATATTATATATATATATATAAACAAGAGGGATATTGTTTTTGTAATATACATTACTTTTAAAATGAAATAATTCCTTTTGAAACAGGTGTTTATCTGTACAAATTTAAAAAAAATCGAAATATTTGACTGGTAATTATATTAATGTATATACGTTTGTAAATGATGGAGGACCCATGAACAAGCTCATTAATATTAACTAGAAAACTATTATGCTTATCGTATATCGAAATCTGTACTTCGTTACCTATTAAAAATTTTAAATCAAGATAATCAGCCTCCAATACATTATCATTTTTTTAAGTGAAAACTTCTTTAGGCGCGTTGAGCTTTTTTTGAGATGGAGAAAAACCACTGATTTAGAGACACTGTTACGTAACCGACATGCTAGCATTTTGGCACATAGACACTAGCGCACCAAGCGGTGTGAATGATAGGAACCTTTCCCTCTTCAGCTCAATCTGCAAAAGAAGAACGAAGCTAAAACTCACCTTTTCTCCTGGCGTTCACACAGGAACACACACAATATTTACATTTTCGTTGCAGTACTCTGTTGTGTTTATTGTTAAAGACAAATACTTGATAGTTTCATTATTGAAGTGAAAGCTTCTTTGGGCGCGTTTGGCATTTTTTGAGATGGGAAAAAAACATTGAACTCGTGATACTGTTATTGTAACCGACACCTCTGTATATAAGTATGTACATGTATTGTGCATAGTTCGGTATGAGGAGGGCGGGCAATTAATTGTTATTGATTGCTTAATCAATAACAACAATTTGCAGGCAAGCGCGCCGCATGCTTGCCTGTGCGCTATTGGTTCCCGAAATACACGTACAAGAGTTAGAAAAGGGAAATCTCATCAAAAACATCTCATGTAAAAATTAGCCAAGTCTTGTGACTCTTGCTAAAATAAAACTACCTTGCTCTAGCAAAATAAAATTATCTTTATTCAACAGTTGTTACTTATGTCAATAGTTGGCGGCAAAAGTGAACTATTCGATCAAATATCGGGTAAGTTTAGCAGAAAAACCCTCTTATTTTTAAAATTCGTGTTATTTTTGCGTTATGGTGTATGTTACTGTAGAATAATGAATAAAAAAACACTACATTTAAAAGTATTTCCTGCACAATAAAACACTACCTGACGATTAAAAAAACACACACGTAATTGTTGAAGTTTGCACTTCTATTGGCACTCCCGGAGTGCCACTGTTTTTTTTTTTACTCACTCTGTCCCGTTTTTTTTTTTTTTTTTTTTTTTTTTTTTTTTTTTTTTTTTTTTTTTTTTTTAAATATTAGGGAACCAGGGTAAATTTCTTGAGAAATTTCCTTAATGTCAC
Organism: Maratus speciosus; assembly: GCA_963932465.1. Lineage (NCBI taxonomy): Eukaryota > Metazoa > Arthropoda > Arachnida > Araneae > Salticidae > Maratus > Maratus speciosus. The sequence continues at coordinate 172,443,034 of OZ010792.1, read as the reverse complement.
TATTAAAGTTTAAAACAGTCAAATCGTCAATTGAAAAGCAGCTGTATTAATACTGTACTGAAACTCATAAAAAAATATAGCAGCTGTAGATGAGTAGCTAGTACCCATACCAATTCCATGGATTTGTAAGTATATTTTAGATCCTGTATAAAAATAATTATTGTAACGAGAAAACCGACATAATTTAAAAAACATGTTTGAGTTAAAATCCATAACATCTAAAACTAATTCTGCTGTCTTTAAAAGTGCCTCCTGTAAACTGTTAATAGGAATTGTAGTACATAAATTTTCAAAACGTAAGATTGGGTAGAATGAATGGTATTGCTTTTTAATTTTTCAGCTATCTCGAAACTATTGGAAATAATCCAGAATCAATTACTGCCCTTATACTTGTATTTTAACACGTTCAAAACTTTTTAAAGTAAATTTTCAAATTTACTATTAAACTTATTGCCTATTCTGCTGAAATTACTGCAAATAAAGATATATTTATCAGGTACTTTATGAAATTTTGGAGTAAGAAATAGAAATGGAAATGACAAGTTCTGATTGCGTGGGAAAGGAATCTTTGTTTGCTTAGAGAATGTTAAATGCCTTAATTTAGGAGGCTGAATAATTTATTAGCTTGTTTATTGCATTGCGGCCAATGCACACAATACGACATGCTATCTTACTAATAAATTTATTATGAAAATAAAAATAAATAAATAATAATATTAAATAGTATTAAGCAAAAACTATTAATATAAATAGATATGTAATTGAATCATCAATAGTATTAATCATAAATTGAGATGTATAAAATCTAAAAATACATATATCCAGTAACATTATATGTGTATTATAGATTTAATCAGAAAACAGAGAAACCCATATTTCATTGCATTTGATTTACGTAAGTTTTAAATTTTGAGATTTAAAATTATTTGAACAAAGATTATTAATTCCGTGTGCAAAGTTTAGTGAAATATTCGTATATACAGTTTTATGTAGATAAGATATAGAGGAAAAGATCCAAATACCGGCTACTAGGCGTTCTGAGAACTGAGTGCAGTGCAGCCTAGCCGTGGTAGGTAGAGTTTGAAGCTTTAATTGAGAGAAGAAAGTTACGAAAAGTACGTCACTGAAGTCTGTCTCATTTACAAATAGTAAATACAAAAGTGTCGAATCGACGTAATCTGGTACGTCAAAAGTTTTTCACACGTGTGTTTCTCATTTTTTAAAAATATACTGATCGTATATTGGCTTGAATTGTTGATGAAGTTAATTTCTAGACATATTTAACTCTCAATTGCCACGCGCACATTATTGGTATTTTATTATATGAATGAGTAATATCGGTTTTGACTTAAACATAGCAGTGGTCCGAATACCGGCTACCTAGAGTGGCTTAAATACCGACTAGCCGGTATTTGGACCTCTCTCGGTTGCTCTGCTTGAAGGAGAGGAAGATAAATTAATTTAAATAGTTCCACAATTAATAAATTATTTAAATGTTTTAAAAATAGTTCCAGTCCCATTTCGCAATATGAAAAAAGCAACTATGGCCAGGATCGACACTGGTTACCGGATCACTTTCCAAAAAAAGATCTGTTGGATACTCCAAAATTGTCTGTAATAAATGTGAAGAGAAAGAAAAGAAAATGACGGAGTAAGCAGGCGAAAGAGGCAGAAGTTGGATTTTAACCCTCTCGCTGCGCAACACGAGATGTCCTCGAGCAACCTAAAAGTAGCAAAATTTGCACAACCCGAGATTTCCTCGTGGATGCAATTTTTTCTGTCTAATTAACCCTCCTTGACTATTCCCACCAGTTATTTTTTATCGTGATTTTTGCCTTATTTAATCGGTGCATTTTCCCGATTAAATTAGACAAAAATTTTTGTTTTGAAAAACAGGTGACAAAAGAATAAAAGTTCTTAAAAGACGCTCGTTGCGAAGGGGTTAAATATGCAATTTTTTTAAAAAACGCTATTTTGATAAAACAATTACGCAGCGAGAGGATTAAATAAGTGAAAAGGGAAAATATCCAACAAGAAGATGTTGCAATTTGTGTCTTCTGCATGGGTGCTTTCTCTGTGGATAAGAATGGGGGAGGGGATTCTGGGTTCAATGTTAAGAATGCGATATGTGGGCTGATAGGGAGTGCACCGACACAGAGAGCGATATTATGTTTGTGATTTTTTCGGATAAAATAATTCTCATTTCAATCAGCAAGCTTTTTTTTTGTTTTACACGTTAAAAAACAAAACTAGAAACATAATGGGAAGAAGACTGTGAGAAAATCGTAATGTGAGTCGTAAATAATTTTATAATTTTGACAAAAATACTTGTTTATTAAAAAATGCGTATTTTTTCTGTGCATAAGAAATGTTATTAATCAATAAAATTTATTAAAATAATATTCTTATTGCTTAATAATTGTCATTAGCTCTATTTGTGTGATCTTTTGGAAAAAAAAAACTTGGGTAGCCGGTATTTAGACCCCATTTTAAAAACTCAAAATTTGAAGACTTTCGGAATTTTGCTTTTTATAAACAGAAAACGCCATTTTAAACTGAATTTTTTTTCTCTAAACATGTGTAAAGCATGTCAAGGTACCCTGCTGTTACTTTTTATTATTAATAAATTTAAAATTGTATGATCTAGATTGAAAACAAAAGTTGTAGCCGGTATTTGGACCTTTTCCTCTATAATGAGTAAGTAAATCTGCATGAAGTGTAAAATGATTACGCTTTTTTATAAATGTCGAATAGATTTTTTTTTTTATTATCACGATGAATTATTTTTAGATCAAAAAATTATTTTCAAATTTAGCATATCATTAAAGCTATAATTTAAAATTTTATGATATGTTCTTGGTGATAAATAATTTGATTTACTTTTAGACAACAATATCATCTATATAATGGTAGATTTCACGATCAAAAATAGGTCTTTTAAATGCATAATAATAAAGGTACAATTCGGTAAGAATAGATGAGACGATTCCGCCGTCAGGCAGGTACCATTTCTGCTAATACATAGTATCATTAAAGATAATTTATTTACAATAAAAAACAAATCCAGTTACTGTTTTAAAGTAAGATAAAGAAATATTTATTAAAATTTGAGAATTCCTACATTCTTTGAATAATAAATTGATAATCTGGACATATCTGTGATGCCAATATTAATAAATAAATCATTAAGGTCATACGTTTTTATATATTTTATGTTATTTATTTTTTTTATATTATTTACTAGTTGAATTGAAGAATATTCTTTTTTTTTTCATTTTAATTTTTCTATTTTTCTTCTCAAATATTAAATTATTTCTCTTTTCAATAAGCTACGCATATTTATTTTCATTTTGGCGTTATGCCCTTACAAGCTTCCCTCTTGAAATTCACTTTAAAAATTCCTTACTTTTAATTTTCCCTTCGAATATTTTACGATCTGGTTAGTTCTGTATATTATGTATCGCGCTTTCTCGAACGCTTTTTTGTTAATTTCTTCTTCCGCCGATTTGGGCTCTGCTAGTGGTTAAAAACCATACGCATTGGGTATGTTTGTATTCCTACTCACTAACCAATAAATAACTTTGCGCTAGATCAGAATGGAACTTTTTTCAGTGATTTTGGCAGCTGAAACGAAAGCTGTGGCATCGGAAGATGAAGTCCATTTAATTTCTAATATTCCAAGTTAACATCTTGTTTGAGAATGCTCCATTAGTCTGAACGAAGATTCTGAAAATAAAGAGATTGGATTAGAACTGTGTGATATTTTGAAATATCATATATAATTTTGAAATTTTCAACAACGAATTCACCTAAAAAAATATTTTTTTTGGACAATAAAAAATAAATTTTAGGTTCAGTTTATACAGAATAAAATGAATCATTTGTTTCGAAAATTTCATGAAAGAATATACCAGTATATAGTTTTTGAGATATCGTGCGCGTTATGCACAAAAACATCATTTGGAGAAAATTGACTTCAAAATGTCGGAAACGCCGCCGCTTCAGCTGCTGAGCGGATATAATAAAAAAAAAAGGTATAACTTCTGTTCTAATGTGAATTTCAAGAAAACAATTATATCAAAACGTTCAGAAAAAAGTCCTTTCGGCCAGTGCCGGAAAAAAGGCAGCTTTCATATTTCTTGGTTTTAAAATTTTGCAAGTTTCACTCCAAATCAATTTTACTCAAATTTTAAGAAACTAAAATGCGACGAATCCGATAAGACAATATTCGTCAATACTGAATTTGAATGAGAACTGCGTCAAAATTTTTGGTCACCAAATTTGACGATATTTCGCAAAGTGTCGCAGTTTGGCGCGAATTTGAAGCGAACGGATATTAATAATATTTAAGCATTGGGTAACACGGTGTAATGGCCCACGGTACTTAAGTGTACGGTAAATATGGCCGCTAATATTAAAGAAAAAATAGCGGATTATACTGGCCAACGAACTTGGTCGATACATTCAAACATGCTACACACATAATTAATCTTATCCAAATCGGTTTATAAATATGAGAGTGACAAAAACCAGATTATCCGAAAATGCCAGTTACTCTTTTAAAATAAAGACGAAAGCCATTAATAATAAATAAGCCATTTTTTAAAATAAAGACGAAACAAAACATGCTTTGGAATCCTTGTATTAAGGTTACTCTTAAGTAAAAAATTATTACTCTTAAGTAAAAAATACTTTTCATTTTTTAATTTATTTTCAGCGCTTTTTAAATTTTTCATTTTTTTCATTTATTTTTTTATGGCTGCCATTTTGAAACAAGATGAAGATGGCCAACGAACTCGGTCGAGACATTGGTATGTACCATGCATACAATAATTTAATCCAAATCGGTTTATAAATACGAGAGTTATCGCATGACAAAAATCAGATATATACTTATACACACACACATATACATATATATATATGTGTGTGTGTGTATATATATATAAGTCGCATTTGAACAGAGGATGGTTTTGGGGTTTGGGGGGTCATGATCGATTTAATATACGAACATTTTTTGGAAGTGCTTTCATCCGGACGGCAGCAATATGCAGCTTTTTATGTTTTGTAATGAAATATATCTAATAAAATAGTTATTTAGAGTTATTCTTCATCTAAAAAAAATTAAATTTCAAAAATTTTGAAACTTTAAAGAGTCCTGCGACCCCTTAAAACAACGACTTGTTGCTGTTGAATTATTCATGCGAACTGATTTTAAAGATTAATACATGGAAATTATTCCAGAGAGAAACATTCGCCTTGGATACAATATTTCAAGTTAAAATCAAATTTCAAAGTAATTGCTTAAAGGCGCAAAGGCCAACATTGTGAAAAAGATTCCAAGCCGGTATTCGAACCCGGGCCATCAGTATAGCGCACTGACGTTCTACCGACTAAACCACTTCGAACGATACACAGCTCGGAAAATTTCTCACTATTATATATTGGCAAGGCTACAAACGCAGCACAAGATGGAATATTTATCGTGAGCCACCAACCTGTTGCTAACACGAAACATAATTAAATCCAGCATCGATAGAAACTATATTAATACATGGAAATTATTCCAGAGAGAAACATTCGCCTTGGATACAATATTTCAAGTGAAAATCAAATTTCAAAGTAATTGCTTAAAAGGCGCAAAGGCCAACATAGTGAAAAAGATTCCAAGCCGGAATTCGAACCCGGGCCATCGGTATAGCGCACTGACGTTCTACCGACTAAACCAATTGGAACGATACACAGCTCGGAAAATTTCTCACTATTATATATTGGCAAGGCTACAAACGCAGCACAAGATGGAATATTTATCGTGAGCCGCCAACCTGGGGCTAACACGAAACATAATTAAATCCAGCATCGATAGAAACTATATTAATACATGGAAATTATTCCAGAGAGAAACATTCGCCTTGGATACAATATTTCAAGTGAAAATCAAATTTCAAAGTAATTGCTTAAAAGGCGCAAAGGCCAGCATAGTGAAAAAGATTCCAAGCCGGGATTCGAACCCGGGCCATCAGCATAGCGCACTGACGTTCTACCGACTAAACCACTTGGAACGATACACAGCTCGGAAAATTTCTCACTATTATATATTGGCAAAGCTACAAACGCAGCACAAGATGGAATATTTATCGTGAGCCGCCAACCTGGGGCTAACACGAAACATAATTAAATCCAGCATCGATAGAAACTATATTAATACATGGAAATTATTCCAGAGAGAAACATTCGCCTTGGATACAATATTTCAAGTGAAAATCAAATTTCAAAGTAATTGCTTAAAAGACGCAAAGGCCAACATAGTGAAAAAGAATGTGAATATAGTGAATGTTTCTCTCTGGAATAATTTCCATGTATTAATATAGTTTCTATCGATGCTGGATTTAATTATGTTTCGTGTTAGCCCCAGGTTGGCGGCTCACGATAAATATTCCATCTTGTGCTGCGTTTGTAGCCTTGCCAATATATAATAGTGAGAAATTTTCCGAGCTGTGTATCGTTCCAAGTGGTTTAGTCGGTAGAACGTCAGTGCGCTATACTGATGTCCCGGGTTCGAATCCCGGCTTGGAATCTTTTTCACTATGTTGGCCTTTGCGCCTTTTAAGCAATTACTTTGAAATTTGATTTTCACTTGAAATATGATTTTAAAGAATTCTCTCTTTAATGAGTGGATGTATGATTAATAATATGTGAAGCTTCGATTGAGTAGTGAATCTACTTTTTTTTCTGAGATGGAGATTTTTTATCATCCTTATCTTATTACAATCTTATATATATATGTATATATATATATATATATATATATATATATATATATATATATATATTAATTTTGTTCGTTAAAAACTTAACACAACAAACCTTGCCTTTGCGTGTTCTAATTTTAAATACATATTGCGCATTAAGGGAATGCTACTTAGAAATATAGATTGTACATAAATTTGTTAATCACCATTCTCCATTGTAACGTTAACATAGCTTCCTAAAAATGTGCATAAAGTGTTTTTTTTTATATCATTAGCTTTAATTTAAATTAGGGTAGTCTTTCATATTCCAAAGAAAGCAATATATTATACTCTTTAATGTTATTTTGCTTCGTGCACGTAGATTTAATAAGAACGTTTTAACTATAAATTTTTACATTGTCGTAAACATGAACTGGACGATAAATAGTCAAAGTTTTTTTTCAACTGAAGTAGAGAAATTAAAATCAGTAATTCGTTCATTGCAGTTGCTAACGAAGAAAATAACACCAATAATTCTGATGGTTGTTAAATGTCATACATTTTTCCAGTTAAATACAATGCATATACTGATTTTTCATTTTTTTGTTGTTGTTAATTTAAAAATTATTCCAGAAACCGCTTAGTTGCTTTAAATTATTCAGACAATGAAAATATTCTATTAATAATAATTTAGTAATATTAATTGAACGCGCAGTAAGAAGTATTAAAAACATATACTTTTATTGATTACATTTTATCAAGAAATGTAAATGCAGTTGTTTAAAGATATATGAATATATCAAAAATGATCAAGTTTGCAATCAGAGAAATTAAATTATCACATGTATTTAGAATAATTCAATGCTTTATGTCAAATAATTACAAATATTCTGATTTAAATTCAAACATAATTTCAAATATAATATTTACATTTAGTGTATTAAAAATATGTTTATAATTTTATATTATTATTATATTTATTTTATCTTAATGTAAGAAGCTAATAATAGTCCTTTTTCTATCGTTGCTTTATTAGAATTATAAATTTGTAAATCCTCTTAGTCTAAAGTAAATATACTTATATTTATTTTCAAAATAATAAAAAAAAGTAGAACCAGCGTTTCAATGCTTATTGTAATAGATCGCTTACCGTACATAAGAGTTTTACTTTTACATGATTTTGGAAAAAATTCAGAATCTAAAGAAATACGAGGTGTGGTCATTAAATAACGAAACTAAAGCGCTCAGATATTTTTATTTTACATTTATACATATTTAGGTATTATCCCCTTCAATACGCGCCCCTACTTTATTCCTACGACGCTTCATGCGAATTTCCCATAGTTTGAAACAAGTCGTCTTCTGTAGGCCCTCTCCTGACACGTGCTGCTTTTTCTTTCACAACTTCAGTGCTCGGAAATCTCGTCCCTTTTAATGCAAATTTTACTTTGGGGATACATATAAAAAACAAATGGTACCATTGTAACGATGTCGTCTGGATCTTTGGTAGCACTAAATAAACGACGATTTAACATCGATTATTAACTTTATTTAACAGTTTATACTTCAAAATATAATCTCTTCAATCATTAAAAAAACGCATCGTCACTCTTAAACAAAAGGTACTACTTTTCAGCACATCTCTAAAAATACATCACTTTAAAAACACAGTCAATAAAACCACCATGTCCACACTTGTTCCCCGGCTACAAAAAAAGGTCCTTTTCCATTACACAAATCAGTTCGCATACTATCTGCCAATCTTTTCTCAAACTGCATCTCCATCTCACAAGTGACCAGCTCTCTTCATTTCACTTGACCTCTCACCTAACATCTTCAGCTCTCTTTCCGCATATCGAAAAAGTTTCTCTTCGATACGAGAGCACGGTTGATCAGTCTCCGAAACTCAGGCGGCGATCCATGGACAACATCTGACTCTAGGCTGCGATCCGTGGACAAGATCTGACTCTAGGTGCGATTCAGGGACAACCGCTGGACAAATTCAGTTTCGCAACTTACGAAATAAATTAGGCTGCGAGGTTTTTCGGTCGTTACACCATGTCTGGTAAATAAGGCGGGTGATCCAACATTGGTATGTTACACTTGGCTAGAAATGCCTCGACATACAGTACAATGTAAGCCGGTGCATTGTCCTAATGAACCATCCATGATTTGTTCTTCCAAAATTTGCGTTCTTTTTTTTCGTATGTTTTCACGGAGTTGAGCAAGGACCTCAAAGTAGTAATGTTTATTAATAGTTTGACTTTCAGGAACCCAGTGAAGCTACACAATCCCATGAATATCGAAATACGTCTCCGTTGTTGACGTGAAAAGTCTTTTAACACTTTCAGGGTCAAGGTACTTTTATTCTTAAAACACTGAAATGAGTGAATGACACCAGAATTTACAAACAAATTTATTTCAAAATAAGCAAAAGCTTTTGTTCAAGTACTTAATAAAAGGACATTTTTTATTCCAATATTCTAGTGCTAATGGGGCATTTAGGGATTAAAATAAGGTGGTCAAAAATTGAACCAGCGCCGTTGAATGGGTTAAAACTAGTGATGGGCGATTCTCGAGATTTTACCATTCGAGAAAAATCGTCATCGTAAAAAAATACAATCGATACAGTCATCGATTACTTCCCGGAATCTACAATCAAGATGTTTTACAATCGATTATTAAAATCATTGCTTTTACAGGCTTATATATAGTAATTTTTAAGTCTTTAGTAAATACGTGGCAACTAAAGATAGATGGAGAAAAAAAACATACCAAGAAATCGATGTAAATTTAACACTGAGATGCTAGATGACTTTGTAAAAAGATCCTCATCTACAATCTTCATTTGAAGCTAAATGAAAGGTTGTGAAAAAACAGAAGCAATAATGTAGTTTGCTGCTATCGTTTTTCTTACCTCTTTCATTCAATTGATGAAGGGGCACCTGATATGAAGCCTTTAAAAAGCTGTATTCTAATATTTGTTAATAATCTTAATAGAACTTGTTATGTAATACATCTTATCAGTTTTTAAGCCTTCTGAAAGAAATGTTAATCCCTAAACCTACCCCCCCTCTTTTCTGTACTAATAGGTTTATGACAATTAACAAATTGTTGGAAATTCGTTTAAGAAATTAACTTTAATGTTACAACATCTCCGCTATAGTATTTATATTTCGAATATTATGTGTCATTCTATATTTTAATACAAGCCAATAAACTCTAAATGAATAATATCTTTAAGATATTTTCTGTAAATTTCTTTAATGAAGTGTGCATACTAATGTTTCGATAAAACACTGTAAAATATTTTAAGTTTGTAATGTTTGAGCATATTAATAATAAGTATCATGGATTTTCATATCAAATTTTATTTTATGTATGGCAATGTGTGTTATGTATGCAAGTCTAGTAAACTGCTACAGATGAACCAGATGCCAGCAAAATGAGTTGAACACGGTAACCCCCATCCCTTAGAATTTTTCAAAACACTCTTTTCAAACAAGTTTTTTCAAATATAAGACCAATAAATATGTTGAATGTAATGATAAGAACAACGCTATTTTGGAACGCCAAATAACTTAAGAAAATACTTTCAGTTCATTTATCTACTTTTAAAAAGATTATTTCAGTTTTTTCAAGGATTGTAATATCTTTTTGCTAATTTTGTTTTGGAATGAGTTCCCTTTTATTTTTTTATGAAAGGGCGATATCTAAATCGTGTAACTATGGCGCATTCGATAGAATTGAACAGCTTTTTCACATTTTCGATAAAGGTAAAAGTTTGATACAAGTTCCCCTAAATATCTAATGCTGTAAGATTTCCCGTTGATTGAAAAAAAAGAGCTTTATCGAAAAAGGGGAAAGAAAACCAGACAAATGTACTTGCTAAAAAGAGAACTTGTCTAAACCGGAAACTGGTTACCACTCCCTATATATGTCAAAATGATTCTTTAAATTTGCATTCCAATTAAAAATAGTTGCTTTCTGACACATTAACGAACTTATTTTTATTCTCAAGCGTATTAGCTAGAATCGAATAGAATTTTTCCTTTTTCGCTAAAGGCAAATGTTTGATAATTTTCGTAATTTCGTTCAAATTTGCGTGCCTAATATTGGAGAATTTCACCATTAATCTGAAATAAAAGAACTTTGCTGAAAACAGAAGGATAACCGGACTCATGTACCAGCTAAGTGGGAACCTATCTAAAACGGAAACTGGTTTCGACTCCCTAATGATTCCAAAATGATATTTTTTGTTTGTACTCAAATCTAAAGTAGTTACTTTTTGATTCATTTAAAAACTCAATTTTATTCTCAGGTGCATTGTATCCAAAAATTGAAGGATAACCGCATAAAGATACCAACTAAGAGAGAAACTGTCTAAAACGGAATTGGTCTTTGGTCCCTAGCGATTGAAACATGACTCTTCGTTGTCTGTACCCAAATATAAAGTAGCGCCTCTCTAACTCATTTTTATTCTTAGGGGCATTAGCTACAATCGATTTTCATTTTCACATTTTCGATAAAGTAAAAGGTTTGATAGAGGAAAAGTTCCTAAATGTTGAATGCGTGTCTAATTCTGTGGAATTTTCTGGTTGGTCAAAAGAAAAATAGCTTTATCAAGAAATGGGAGGATAACTAGACAAACCAGCTAAGACGGAATCTATCTAAAACGGAATTGATTTCCAGTCCCTAAATGGGCCCCTAACATAATTGTTGCCCATCTGTACATAAATCCAAAGTAGCTTCTTTGTGAGACATTCACGAACTCATTTGAATCGAACAGCATTTTTCCTTTTTTCGGTAAAGGCAAACGATTTAATACAGATCAAAGTTCCCCTAAATGTCTAATGCTGTAGAATTTCAAAGTTGATCGAAAACAAAAGATCTTTATCGAGAAATGGAGCCAGAGAAATATATTTGCTAAGAGTGAACCTGTCTAACAAGGAATTGGTTCCAATCTCTAGCAATAGCTAATGAAGTTTGATTAAATTCCGTGCATTAGTTTTTGAAATATAGCAGCGTTACCTGTTAGGTTATTTGCACAACAAACAAATCAACACCAATTTACATCTAGGTCTAACTGAATATGAAGTATTATTAAATTTCATGCATTACTTCTTGAGATAGAACGTTATCAAAATTTTTGTCACATAAAAGACAGATATTTTCTAAAAACTGACATTTTTTTCATGAATCCAATACTTTCTTCTTGTAAAGGTAAATGAAAGTAAAAATGAAAAAATGCCCCACACAAACTGAATTAAACCCTTTTCAACTTAAGTATATGTAACAAAATCACACGCCTCCTAATCTATATCCTTCTTTGAGAACCTATGACTTAAACCAAAAACGCACATAGTGTCAATCTGACTGTGAAAGCTAAATAAATACCCAAAGAACTTCTAATTCATAAGAAAGGGCTCTATTACTGTTTTCCAGCGGGGATTTACATCACATTTGTTTCAGTGACTTCCCTCCTTTACGCTAGAAGTTCCTAGCCAGCCCAGACCCAGACTACGTAATCATGACGTAGATGGAATATGCTCTCGCTCTCTCTCGCACGCGCCTCGTCTGTCTCTCGCACCTCGCACAAAGTCTGCTCGATGCAAACTTTTCGTTTAGCTCGAGAGATACCTCTCGTCGATGAAAACTTCCCGCTTACCTCGAGATTTGTCTTCTCGATGCAACCTTTCGCTTTCCTTCTTCTCGTTTCTAACTAAGGCCGAGAATGAGAAATCAATTTTCTTCCATTCTCAACATGTTACTCTCGATGATTGTCAAGAAAACTGATTTCTCGTTCTGGGTCAAAAGGACCGAGAAGAGATATCGAGGGGAGAGCTGGAAAGAGAGATAGGTATGACAATGAACAGTGAAATGATGGAGCCTTCCGATAAATATTATGCATTAAATAAATAAAAAAAATCAAAGACAGAGATTTGTGAGTTTCGGAGGGCGCAAGAGCGGACCCACAGGGGGGGGGGGGGGGAGGGGGATTTTCAAATTTTTACCGAACACGTCATGTGATACATCATCGGAATTCTCTTTGATAACCCTTTCATATTATGAACCTTTCTCTCACCCACAGTTGAATTTCAGGATGCAGGGGAGGGGGTGTGCGCGAACAAATCTTTAAAAGTGTAGCGATATCTAGAATAATTATCATTTAAATGTGTTTTTTGTCGGAGCCCTCAGAAAAATAATACTTATTAAATATAAAAATATTAAAATAATAGTTGGGGAATTCCGGGGGGGGGGGGTATTTACGGGGCATGATAGTGGACCCACAGGGATGCAATTTTCAAACTTATATGAAACCCTTCATGTGACACATCTTCGGAAATCTCTCTGACCTCTCTTTCATATTATGAAACTTTCTTCCCCCAAAATTGAATTTTGGAGGTGGGGAGGGGCGAACAATTTTTTAAAACCGTAGCGATCTCTATAATATATATCATTTTATGTGTGGATTTTTTTTTTATGGAGCCTTCCGCTAATTATTATTTATTAAATATAAAAATTTTGAAAGTGGGGACCGCGTGAATTCCGGGGCGAAAGAGTGGACCCACTGGGGAGAGGGATCGGAGAAGCAATTTTCACACATTTTTTGAACCCGTCATGTGATATATAATCGGAAAGCTCTCGGATAAATCTTTCATATTGTGAGACTTTCGTCCCCTCCCCAATTTTACTCCCACTGTGGGGGGTGGGGGGGGGGTTCAAAATTTTTTGCATTTTCATAATTTTAGATCGGATTTTTTTACGGAGCCATCGGGTATTATTTATAATATATGAAATTTCAAAAGGTTAGGTTGTATTCCAGGGAGTGCGGCAGTTGGCCCTTTGTGGGGAGCACTTTCCTAATTTTTACCGACACTCTTCATGTGATATATCATTAGAAAATCCACTTATTCATATTAAGCACCTACCTGCCCCTTTCCCCACTTTGCCACCGGGGCATTTTTCTAAATTTTTCTGACACTCCTCATGTTACATATTGGAAAGGCCTGTGACCACTTATTCATGTTATGCACCCCCACGAGGGTATTTTTCTAAATTTAGCCAAGACCCCTCATGTGGCATATCGTTGGAAAGGTCTGTGACTACTTATTGATATTTTGCACCTCCGGTGTCCGCCCCCCCCCCCACTTTGCCCCCTCAGGGGTACTTTTCTAAATTCAACCGAGACCCCTCATGTGACATATTGCTGAAAAGGTCTGCGACCACATACTCATTTTATGCACCTCCCCCCCAACATTGTCCCACAGGCGCCATTTTTATAAATTTAGCCAGAAAATTTCATGTAACTTCTCTAAATTTACCCGAGACCCCTTTGTGACACATTGTCGGAAAGGCTTGCGACCACTTACCCACGTTAACTATCTCCCACGCCCCCCCCCCCACTTTGCCCCCACGGGGAGGGCATTTTTATAAATTCAGATCGAGATCCTTCATGTGACATGTGACATATAGTTTGAAAGGCCTAATGCCCCTTGATGACTTATTCCTATTATACAGCTATTGTGCTCCTCCCCTCATTTTGACGCCTCCCCCCAAGGGATCCGGTTCGAGGTTCGTCCGGTTCGAGATTCTTTTTTTACCAGATTTTATAGTGCGTGCACACCACGTCTGCTATACGGTGCCTTATATAGCGGTAAGCCAGTTCGAGATGTCATATTACAAGATTACGTATAAATTAGAGGCCCCGACTAAAGGAAGGGCCCGCTAGCGGGCGAGGCCACTTAGTCCTTATTAACGCCGACTCATTCCAGTTCACCTGCAGACGATTCTTGATAAATTTATGATGCATAAAAGCAATTGGCAAACTGGAGTCATCAAGGAAATATTTGCACAATCGAAAACTATCGAGATGTCCATGCAATCGAGAAAATCGATAAAAACATCTCGCTATCGCCCATCACTAGTTAAAACACTCAGCATTTTTTGCGGCAAAACACTAAAACATGGAATAGAACAAATGAAGTCACGGACAGACTAATTGGAATACAGTTAATTTAGAAATGGTAATCGATACAGCAGGCTTTTCGCTACACAACTATTGGCCTTAATAATTCCAAGCAAGCGCAGTTAATCGGTAGATGCAATAATTTCTTTATTAAATAGCCACATCTGGTATGCGTTACAAATGACGCGGGTTCTGCCGAAGACGAGCACAGTTTCGAAGTCGGCTGAGATATTTTTATTGTAGCCTTCAGGATCGGGCGGTATCGTGCTCAAGTGGCACTTATATGTTCCGTTATTCATATTTCCGTCATAACTGAACACTCGTGGAATCCAATTTGATCCAATTTCGTATTCAGTTAGATCTTCACATATATTGGTACTGCTTCAATTTGGGAGCAGGTTGCTCAACAGTGGACTTTGCTGCATCTTCCATAATTTATGTTACAGCTGCAACTTGTCAGCTACAGAATAGCATTTTAAAGTAGAATATAAATTTCAAATTTTAGTTACTTAAAAGGCGTATAGCCTACACAGTGAAAAGTATCCAAGCCGGGATTCGAACCCACGTCGATGCTAAGTTGGCTATACGCCATTTAAGCAACTAAAATTTGAAATATTATAGAATGTAAGGCGTGAGAAATTTTCTACAGAAAAGTTTCCAAGATATATATATATAGAGAGAGATAGATTTAAAATATATATATATGAAAATTTTGCTGACTCAATTGGTTTTTTGTGCACTTAAACAGATGCTTTTCTATGTAATATTTTTCAAGAAGGAATACTACAGCTTTAACTCAGTTTCTATTGATCAAAGCACCAAATATGATATTTAGTTATTACTTAATACTAGATGGTTTTCTTTCTTTTTTTGTTTCATCACCATTCAGGAGTTTATCATTACGATTATTTATCATTACGTAGCGAAAACATAGTTTAATCCATGGACATTCGTAACTCCAGGATAAATAAAATAAATAATGCTTTTATAAGATTCATGTCTCAAAACGTTATCATAATTTTTAAGAATTATATTTATATATTAATGCCTTTGAACCCCTTTCTTTGATTGAATATGTAACGTTTCTTCCTTATCGTTGAAATTCAGTCTATATGAAATAAAGATAAAATATTTATCAATCTTGAAAAATAAGTATTAAAAAAGGCGTAAAATATGCTTACAGGAATAACATAAATTTATTAAAAAGAGAGAAACAACGTATTTAAAACACATATGTAAATAATAAATTTATCTTTTATTATAAGCACTGATGATGAGGCTTTAGAAGCTATGAAATAGCTTTATGCTTTTTAAAAATTATTTACATTTGTGTTTTAAATACGTTGTTTCTCTCTTTTTAATACATTGACACAAAGTACAATCATCTCCTCCCCTTTATATAACATAAATGTAATGGATTTTTTAAATGGATAACGTTATTAAGAGGGCTTATATTTTTTTTTCTATTATAGTAACAACATGAAAAATCAACCAATGCAACAGAATGAAAATTTTCTTTTACAGCCTAAACAAAGGCGAATAATATCGCCTTCTCATTTATCAAATATATACTGCTGTTCAAGACAGTCACATCTGTCTAAAATATTTAAAAAAATAATGCTTAGAAAAATTTAAAGTCCTAAACGCGAACATGATAAAATTTTGCTAGTATATTTTTAAAAGAAAAAAATTAATAGTGTGGCTTTTATTTGCAGCAAAAGAAATATTTTTTGAATGGAAGAGGTTTTTTTTTTATGTATACAAAATATTCACAAAAATTGTGTCTTGTTCTCAAAGATATTCACGGCATATTATATTTATTTAATATTTATTAAAGTTTATAAGGATTTTTAATTTAGTTTAAAAGCTTTATAATGTACTTTTATTCTTACGAAGTACAATGAAAAATCAACCCCTCCAGCATAACTACAATATTTATTTGGATTAAGAAAAAGACTAGTGTCGTTTTCTTAATAATCAACAACTTACTACTATTCAAGTCATTCGCAACTGTCATTGAAAAAAATAAACTACGTTCTTTTTATGTGTAAAATTTTAAATCTCGAAGCATGAAGAACTTCTATATTCTTGAAATTTATACATTAACATTGAATCATTTGCTAGAATGTTTTTTTTTTCATTTTCAGTTCTTAGGTTTCGGATATTTGTCGACGATGTACCAACGAGAACAAAGATGTAAGAGCTTTTAATTTAATTTGTGAATTTGAACGACAGGTAAACATGTCAAGGATAGACATGCAGTGTATTTTCGTCCAATGATTTCATAAATATTTAATGCTTTCCGTAAATTAATCAACTGATATTTTTTATGGTTAAACGTACAATCTGAATTTTTAATTCAAGAAATAATATTACAATAATAAAGTACATAGAGAACTTTGCAACTAACCGATGGCAGTATTTGTATCCTATTAATTCCTCTAAATTAAATTATTCTCTTTTGTTATTTTCGTTGTTCATGAATTTTTTTAAGTAGGGGAGACTAGGGAGGATTGACCATAGGGGAGGCTTGACCCACCCATCAATTTTTATGTTTAAAAGAATTTCAGAGTTTTATCATTAGGTGTCAACCAAAGCTACCGGAATGCTTAAACAACAGTCTTTGTTTCATACTGATAATCCAAATAGGTGTGAAAAAAATCAATTGTGAAGCATTTTAAACCTAAAAGTTGTGTTTTTTAGAAATATTTTGTAAGCTGTTTTCAGATAAAATATATCACAGAAATTTATGCCAGTAGGTTGTAAGTATTGCAGAAATATCGAGCTTTCATTCCAGACATAAATATTGTACAGTAAGTTAGGCTTAACATAACAATGTGCTATTCTTTAGAAAAGGTCTATGTGAGGAGGCTTGTCCCAGCCAATGTGAGGGAGGTTTGACCAGATGAAATCTTTTTATTATACACTATACATAAGGGTAGGTTAATGGTTAAACATAAAAACTAATGTAAATTTATTCTGTAAAGCAATGGTAAAATAGTGTGATGAAAAAAAAAATGTTTAGATTAATGAAAGATGTGAAAAATTGCTATAGTATATAGCAAGAAACAAATTAATGAAATATAAATGGCAAAGTTGACTGGAACTTTTTCCATTTAAATATCACTACAATAGGTAAATAGAAACAGTGTAAAAGGCTAGAAAGGGTTAGAAAGTATGAAAGTTGTAGTCTTAACACTTTCATGGGCAGCGGTATGCTTATGAAACCACCTAATTTTAATTCCGAAACGCCACAATGGCACTACTGATGGCCTACTAATTAGAGCTGTTTACGCAAATGGAAAACAATATGTCACAATTTAAGAATTAAAAGCTGATATCATCTTCCGCTGGAATGATATCGATCAAAATATATTAAAATCTTGGTCCACTCCATGCCTGATCGCGCTTTTACATTAATTAAAAGATCTGGTGCATACACTGGCTATTAATCTATATTTTTGGCCAATGTGCATATCATTATGAAACAGCTCAAAATGGAAAAAATGCAGCTTACTTAATGTATAAATTGCTGTTCCAATTATATTTTATTATAAAATAAAAAGATTTGTTCACTTTCTAACATTGATTAGACTTCAGTTTGTTTTGTAGCATTTTCTTCTGCTTTATGCTTCAAAAACTGGGTGTTCATTTCATTATGAAAGCCAATGTAGAATGTGTTTTCTCTAATTTAGTGTTTTCTCAAATTCCCTGCTCAACAAACGCGATACATTCTAATACACTTTCTGAGATATTTTCAAACGTAAAAGAATAAAATGGCCCTGGTTGAATATAGAAACGATTTGGAATCAAAATACGTTTTCCATTTTTTTAATAAAAAAAACAATATTTATTGACTTATAAGCAATTTTTGTGACGCGATGATTTTTTTCGTTCTCCTGGCCGTCACGTTCGACTCAAAATATCCAAATTGACAATATTTTCAAAAGAATTTTTGCGTTTCCAGAAAATAGAAGACGTCTTTCAATTACATAGTTCCTGAATAAAAATACCTGACAATTGTATTCGTTTTCAAACAAGAATAGCAAGTTATTGTGAATGTGCTGATTAGAATCGGGAACGCATTATTATTATTATTATTATTCTTTGAGCAAACTATAGGATAGGAATGATATAAATATTACATCCATTTCGAACACGAAATATGTGAGATTTTGATATAGTCCAGGCAATAGGGAATTTTACCTATCAAAATTAATGGTAGTTTTGCAAATCAGCTTTCTTTATGTTTTTTGGGTCGCTGAATCCGAATTTGTATCTTCCCACCAAAATTTCCTCCGACAACCCCCCCCCCCCCAAATTTTAGTAAAAAGCCCCCCAAAAATGTTTTTATTAAAAAAATCAAGAAAGTATCTAGAAAAAGTATCTAGAAATTCAGAAAGTAGACAAAATTTGCAACAAATAAGATTTATGACATTATGACTTAGGATGAAGGGAAAGGGGGGATCTGCCTCGGAACATGCGCGCAGTGCTGCGTGGACTTAGTTACCCAATTCCACTTAACCACTCACACGTTTACATTCGCCCCCCATCTCCCCCCCGAACTTTCCTTATAAGATTTACTTTAAGTTTTTTTGGGTCGCTGAATCCGAATTTTTAACTTACCCCTAAAATTTTCCTCCCCAAAATAGTTGTTATTAACTTAAATTTCTTATTGTTTTAGGGGGGAAAGCATTACAAAATTCAGAAACTAAACAAAATTTGCAACAAATAGGATATATGACATTATGACGTAGGATAAACGGGGAGGGAGGGGGCTGCCTCGGAATATTCCCCGCGAGCTGTTCTCAAAAAACAATTTTTTGGTGGGTTGCCGGGTGAAATTTTGGTGGGAATTTACAAATTCGGATTCAGCGACCCAAAAAACATAAAGTGAGTCGAAATCCAGAACTAGTATTAATTTTGCCAGGTAAAATCCCCTATTGCCTGGACTTCATAACTTAGTGCACGTAGCGCCGCAGTGCATGTTCAGAGGCAGCACTCCCCCTCCACGTTCATCCTATGTCGTAATGCATATATCCTATTTGTTGCATATTTTGTCTAGTTTCTTAATTTCGTAATGCTTTTCCCCTAAAACAATAAGAAATTTAAGTTAAAAACAACTATTTAGGGGGGTTTGGGGGGGATTTTGGGGGGTAGTTAAAAATTCGGATTCACGACCCAAAAAACTTAAAGTAAACCTTGTTGTGAAAGTTCGGAGGGGAAATGGTAGGGCGTATGTAAACGTGTGAGTGGTTAAGTAGAATTGCGCAACTTAGTTCAGACAGCACCGCGCGCATGTTCCGAGGCAGATCCCCCCTTCCCCTTCATCCTAAGTCATAATGTCATATATATAATTTGTTGCAAATTTTATCTACTTTCTGAATTTCTAGATACTTTTTCCCTAAAACATTAAAAAAATTGATTTTTTTAATAAAAACCTTTTCTGGGGGACATTTTGTCAAAATTTTAGGGTGTTGCCCGGGGAAATTTTGGTGGGAAGTTAAAAATTCGGATTCAGCGACCCAAAAAACATATGGTTAGCCTTTTTCCAGAACTACCATGAATTTTGCTTGTTAGAGCCCCTATACGGTCTCTATTGCCTGGACTAATAATAGTATATAGATTTTGAGTAGTATATGCTAGCTATAGAGAAATAAAATTGTCCTCAATTCGGCATTTATATTTTTTGAGAATTACTTGCGTAAACTTTCTGCTAAAGTTATTCTCTGCAATACATATTTGCTTCAAATATTTTGGAACAGTATTTCATTTTTGCTTGTGTTTGTACTTGTTGAGAAAAGGAAAATAAGAGAACTATAGAGAGGCAAACTAATCGGCAATTAGGCGTTTTTTTATTTCTTTGACTTTCTGGGGTAATTTTATGCTGAAGTTATTCTCTGCCAACTTCAGTTTCTTAAAATTGTGCTTGCAATTAATTTCTTCTCCCTAAAACAGTGTTTTGCAAATGGAATGTATAATGAAAGAATATTTAAACCGTTTTTTTTTTTTTTTGAAGTATTTAATTTGCTTATGTTATCCATTTTTATGCATAATGAATTTCTGCAGCGGATGATTTTTGCTGTAGTTCTATAATTTCAGTTTATCTGTTTATTTAATTAGTATTTATTTTTATTGAAACTCCAAACAAACAATATTATCTTTTTTAAAACTGTCTTATTTCCAGTGGCGCCATTTGTAGGAGGGAAATGTAAAAGTTTTAATATTTAAAATACATCCGAATAAACAATTTTATTATAAAACCTGCTAAACTAAATCGTTATCGAATGAAATAAGAGCTTCAAATTACTTATATGCTGAAGGATTAATTGGTAGCGAAAACATTCCCATCCGTTGGTTAATTTTGCTTTGTGTCCCTAATTTAAAATAAATTTATTGATCTAAAGTAACATTTTGCATAATGAAAAATTAAATAAAAATAATTTAAAAAACAAATTTATGCAAAATGCCACACAAGACAAAACCGTAAAAAATCGTATATGTATTTATAATGGAATGTAGAAATATCCGCGTATACGTTTAAAAATTTGAAAATTAACAAAAGTATTTTTTCATTATCTTTTTTTTAACTAGCTGCAAAACCAAACTCATTCCAGTTCCATTTACCAATGTTGCCAATTGATATCTTTTTTCTATTAAAAAAATTAACATAAAACCAGAATTTTTACATAGTAATGATTTTTATATTAATCATGGAATTCCTAAATTCCTAGCTTAGCGACCCCACTTTTTTAGCCCGCATTTACAATATACTCGCAACACGTTACCGTATTCTTGTTGGCATCCTTTAAGACTCCCTCCTCGGCCCTACACAGTTTAGCATGTTTTATGTTTTTTAACGATATTCCACGCACTCTGGGGACTTTTGCTGCCCTGTACGCGAACGACATAGCAATGTACGCCTCTGTCACCCATACACCTTATACAAAATTCTTTAAAAACACATAGATGACTTCATTATTTGGTGTACTTAAAGTCGTATTAAATTTAATGAACAAAAAACTGCTTACTGGTCTTTACTTTTCTATATCCTAATCGTATTTGTGTCCATAACGCTAATATTCCCTGTTCTAACCATGCTAAATATCTGGGAGTTACCTTTGACAGCATTCTAACTTGCAAAAAACACTTTATTATTATCATAAGGCATGTCGCCGACATCTCCAAATGTCTATCACCTCTAATTAAAAGCAATACTATAAATATTACAAATAAACCAATTCTATATAATGCACCAGATCTATACATACTTATGGTTATACAATCTGGGGCTTTGCATGTAAAACAAATATGAACTATCTTTATAGACCGGACAACAAAAGTCTCCCTATAAAAGAAACGGCCATCATAACTAAGAAACAACACCACCCGTTAAACTGCTATCATAGTCATTATAAGAACAGGTTAAACTTAACACCTTCGGGATGAGCGTCTTTTACAGATTTTTTAATTATTACCACCGGTTTTTAAAAGCAAAAAATTTTGGCTAATTGAATCGTGAAAATGCTCTAATTAAATAAGGCAAAATTTACAATAAAAAATGACTGGCGGGAAAATCATATATTCTGAAAACCTTTAAGTGGCACGTATACGTGACGGTAGTCTCCACGGGTTTAATCCGAAGGTACACGCGTTGGAGTAGGTGTTATCCAATTATATTTTTTCTTCGAAAAATTGAATACATTTTTTGAGAATGCTTCTGACCTGCCTTGTGCTTTTCAGTGTCAAGGTGGAGAAAGTATGTGTAAAGGAATCTCGTTACTATATTTGCTAGGAGGGGGAGAAAGATACCTCACCTCTTGGGAGTAAGTAAACTCGCCCGTGTACGAATGTTTCATGTCGATATGGACAATTCTAAATGGATAACACAAATAATTTTAATAAAAGTATAAAATAAAAACTTCTTGTATACGTTGATAAAATTGTAATAAATATAATTAATATCAAATTTGTAAAAGATATTTTAAAGTGCAAAATACATCGTTTGCATATTTATAGCATATTCTTTATAATTGCGGGAACACCATATAGCAATAGTCTGTTCCAGCAACATTTTGGTTAAGAAACAGTGCAGTTCCGTAATTTGATGTTATTGTTGTACAAAAATATTTTTATAAAATATAATTATGAGTTTACAATTGTAAGAATTATAATATGTATAGGCAAAATAGGAATGGAGATTCCTATAAAAAGTACTAATTTTAATATAAAAATTAAATAGATATTTTTTAAAATTGTTTTATATGAAAATACATGTATAATTTCTAGTATGTAAGTTTGGATCCCAGTGGATAACAAGACCAGAATGATAGCTAGACGCTCTGGAGTCGTGGCATCACAATCAAAGCAAAGGTTGTTTTATGACAGTGAATCGTAAAATAATAAAAAGTGTCAGAATATATTTACGACTATGGACCACATAGAATTTATGGCACGTAATAAAATTAAAGTATATGTGAGGGGCAATTGCGGACTCGCATCTAATAGGTCGATCCAAGCATACTAAAAAGTTATCTCACAACCAATAAGGTAGGGCTATAAAAAATTGTTCCGCCCACCACCAAGGTATGATGTGCAAGAAAAAAGTTTGAAAAAGTCAGTGTACAAAAAATATTCGGAAGATGAAAGTGCGGTCCTGACAGCCCTGGTGAAGTGATGGAAAGGCCGAGGAGGGATGCTACCTTAAGGTGTCTACTTAAATGCGCAAAACCAAAACTTGAATAGATCCTGCCCGATGATTCCCGGAGCTCTGCTTAAAGCCGTGCCTATTTTGTCGCCCTTGGGAGGAGATGACTCGAACAACTACCTAATCCAATCCCGTGTACCGCGACGGCTCTGATGACCGAGGAAGGAATGCGACTGACCCGTCCAATCCAAGGTACTTCTCTAAATTTTCTTATACCACAAAATATATACTCAATTTATAAATATCCAATAAATGGTATTTAACGGTATAGTGGTAATATGGGATCCAAACGAACTAGTAAATATATATAAATAAGGTGATTAAAAAAATCTCTTGTTATTAAGAATAATAATAAAAATAATAATAATTTAAGTCATTATTGTTTGAGAATTTAGATTTCAGGTGTAAACTATAATAATGAAAAGCAAGCTAAAATTTTGCTTATATTCTTTGAATAAATTAATGTGTATATGTAAATAATCTTGTTTAATGTAAATAAAAATATTTAATCAAGAGTTAATTCTCTGTAATTCTTTAAGTGGTAAAAATTAATGTGTGTCATTTTATTTTCAGCTTAATTTGAGCATAATTCATTAGTGGAAGAGACCACGTAAATATTCACAACGCAATCTTTTAATTTTTATTTTGGAATTTGTTTAATTAGATAGTTTAACTTTAATGCGCGAATGTTTATTTCATTTAAAATTTTAATTCGCGATGCTCTTCCACTAGAATAAAAATTTAATTTACGATCACTTTTTATGATAATTAATTTCGGAATAAATAATTTATACCAAGTAGTTTGTGGTAGACTGGTTGGATAAGTTTGGATTATTGAAATTATTGTGTGAAGTAGACAAGTTAAAAATAAGTGTAAATATCTGTCCAGCATCCCCTACCACAAAGTAACATGGTGCCATGAAACAGGCAACGTTAACATGATGTCATTAATATAAATAATATTAATAAAAAAATAATAATAATAAAGAAAAATAAATATAAAAATTATTTTAATGATGCAATTTTAAAGATATTGTATTTATGTGAATTTAATTGATTAAAATTTTATTAAAATTATTTTCTTTTATTTTTGTGACAGTAATAACACACATATATAAATTTATATAAATAAAATTAATAAAATATATGTTAGCGTTAAAAATTCTAAGATTTATGATAGATAAATTTAAGAAGTACAATTTTTTTCTCTCTCACTCTCTTGTTGGATCCCAATTACCATAGAAAAATAATGGCATTCGCATCACGTATGACACATTTGTAAAAATTTTCTACTGTGTAAAAATAATAATAATAAGTGAATTTTTTTAAAATATGAATTGCGTGGAAATGATTGAAAAATCAATGTATTATGATTATTGAAATTGTATCAAGGTGATACAAACGAAATTTACAAGTCTTACTGCGAAATAGTAATACAGTACAATTACATATAAAATAAAATAAAATTGCTTTTTAAGAAAAGGACAGATATTTTTCTGTTAAGTGAAATTGTGGTGTTTATATATATATGTCTATTATAAATATTTTAAGGGTATTTATGTCATGTAAAAAAATAACCAACGAAACAATTTCATCTACAAAGAAATATTTTTTTAAATATTAGTGCTGTTGTTTTTATGTATTTATGCAGTTAAGAATACTTGTATATATATGTTGGAATAATTGTATATTGTAAAAAGATTTATCAATCTACGCATTACAAATAAACAAAAATGATATACAGAAATATTTTTTTAAGAGGTTATGCCCAACAATAAGCGAAAATTTAAAAGGAGAAGTGTAGATTTAAATACCTCTGGAGTTAAAACCAGAGGGCAGAAATATAAAATTAATTCTCAAAATAATTCGCAGCAAAAACTAAAAAGAATACCATGGCTCAACCTAGCGTTGATACGCTTTTGAATTGTATTCCTGTTTTCGATGGGAAGAAAGATTCTAATATTAAATTTTTCGTTGACGAATTCGACAATCTAATTAAACAAACGGAATTATATAATGTTTCGAAACTTGCGCTTTTAAAAGCCAAATTAGTAGGTAGTGCTAGAGATAAATTAGCTAATGAAGAAAATCTTAATACAGAAAAAGATTATGTTAAATTTAAAGAAAAATTAATCGATGCTTTTTCTACTAAAACAATTTTTTCTGCGCCTCAAAGCAATTTTTTTTTTCTCTTAGGCAAAAACCTGCGCAAGCTATCGCTGATTTTATCAGTGAATTTAATGTAGCGGCAAAACTTTACCTAGATAAAAGCGGGCAAAATATTGACAACGGTAATTGTAGTTTATTTGAGATTATAAAATTCACGAGATTTTTAGAATCGGTTAGGTCAGATTTAAGTCTGGATATTCGCAGAATGGCGCCGAAAAATTTCAACGAGGCATGTAAATTTGCTAAACAAATGGAAGATGCATACAATCAAGTTTCATCAAAGAAAATTAATTCGATTACAAAAACCTCCACTGAGGAGAATTTGGACACGTTGTTAAAATTAAATATTGAAAGCGCGGAGCAAATCAAAATATTGATTTCCGAAATAAACAATTTGAAAGTTAAAACAAAAGATACTGCATCAAGCAGATGGTGCGAATTATGTAAAAAAAAAAAAAAAAAAATCGCATACTTTAGAAACGTGCTGGTACAAAAACGATAATAAAAATACATATAAGGGAAACAGAAATTTTGCAGGTCGGCATTTTAATAACAAGTACTCTTATAATGGACAGTATCAACCGAGAGCGAATTTTAATCCTAGATTTGTTAACCCAAATCAACAATTGAATTTTCAACCTTATGCACCCACACACACTCAGAAATGAATACTCAGATTTCACGAAATTTTCTTTGTTTTTGACGAAACGGTTTCCTGGAATATGCTCCGAGCGAATATTTCGTCAAATTGATGAAATTACTTTTTTCACTTGCTTGACGATATAAATTTCCTCAAAAGTTTCGTCAAAAAGGGCTGGTGGCGCCTATTGAACAGTTTGGAAGCTCCTGTACCAAGTGAAGAAAAAATTCACTTTTCGTTTTCGTCGCGTGATTTGAACCCGCGGGCTTTGGGGTGGGAGACACTTGCTCTACCGACCAGGCTATTGGGGACTTGTTTGAATGTGCTTTTAGTCTGATGTAATGAAAGCTGTCGCGTGATTATATTTTTATAAGATAGATTGTAATTTTATCGGTGCTGAAAGTTTTAAGGAAGGCTAATTTATTATTATGTTTTTCTCATGGTCAATGAATAATTATAATATGGCTTGATTAAATCATTTATTAGTGAAATTTTCTTTGCTCAATGAATGGTTAGAATATGGTCTCGTTAATTTATTGCACACAAATAACGAATTGTGAAGTGCATATTGCGTGAGATTTTATCACTTTGAGTAGGCGGATAAGATTTTAACACTTTACTGTTTATAAAGAGGAGAGGGATCAATTATGTTTATTTTTAATTTGATTGAAAACAGAATATACTTCTTAAATAAATTAAAAAAAAAAAAAGATATCCCGGATCTTTGAAATTTTATTGATTAAATTTTCTTGTTGGATGTTTCTGAACACAGGAAATATATTCTTTTCGAATTAAAACATAACGAACAACAACATAAGTAATAATAATAATAATAATAATAAGCATTCCTAAAAATTTTAACAGCTAAAAAAATAACTTATGAAGAAACAATAACTACCTATATTTCAGTATTTTCTGAAAAGCACTAAAAAGTGCTCTTTTAAAAATAAATTATTACGGGACTAATACAAACAAGCAAATATCTGCTTGCTAAAATCGCAGGATTTGAGGACGTACAGCAACGGTTTCCTTAAAATGCATTGAGTCTGACCGTGATTGAGGAAAAAATTTCGTGAAATATCTGAGAGTTTACCTTTCCTTAAAATCACGTGATGGTGATAGGAAATGATTGTCAAAAACGACGAAATACAGCTTGAGGATTGCTAAATCGTCAAACGTGAGAATTCTATTTCTGAGAGTGCAGGTGGTTACAATTGCTATTCTCCATATCCCCCACCCCCACCAAATTACTTCCCTCATCATGTGCCATATAGGAATCAGCAACCTCAGAATCATGGCAGATATTATGCAAATAAGGATAAAATGAGAATTCAAAAGAGAACTCTCAAAAGTATCAAAAAAGTATCATAAAAAGTATAAAAAAGATGAAAATTGGGACAAGTAAGGGTGGTGATAACAGGTGCTGACAGTGTAAAATAGTATGTCAACTATAAAAGTAGTTGGTCTAATCCCCATTAAATCAAGTATAATTATGTTCATTTAAAAAGAAATAATTAAAATAAAATAAATAATTTTATTTTTCAAAAATTTAAATTTTTTTTCCGCTTTTTTTTTTGCAAATATACTTTACAATAAAATTAATAACTTGCCTTATAAAAATTCAAAATCATAATAAGAAAGGATAGGGAGATGGGTACGCCAATTTGTCTCGAGGTTACAATTTGAGCAAATGTGCAGGGCGCACCCGAAAACATATTCATACAATTATGAGATGTGCTTCACAAAATTCCACTGGAGCAGTTGAATATTTCTCTCCAGGCAAAATTTATATATTTTTTCGAATATGAATTAGAAAATATAAATTTTTAACATAGCCAAATAACATTAATATTTAAGTAATTTAATAGTAAATAATTGTGGAGTAATTTCAAAAAGAAAGAATTTTTTTTTTCTCTGTTTTCTATAAGATTAGCCTTTGCTAATAACCTTACAAGTTAGATAACAGAATTTCAGAGTTACTTCGTACAAATGATTAGGTGTAAGTTATTTGTCCAGGGTAATTAGGACAGTTTTTAGTATAATATATAGATAGATATATGGATTTCAAGGAATAAATTATTAGTGCACTCTGTATTAGGATAGCGGTTAGCTATAAGCCTAATAATACTAAAATGTACAAGACATACCTAATATTTATTCAAAGGGTTCAATAATAACTTATATGCAAAAGTCTAGGATTTAGACAGCAGGGATAAGTTTTAGGGACAAAATTGTTGCATATATAAAATAAATAATTAAATATAAATAAATAAATAAATATATAAATAAATAAAAATCTCCTTCTTCTGCAAATTGGCAGAATTTTTTTTTTTTAAAGGAGGGTATTTGAAGAGTAAATATATAATAATAAATAAAAGAAAAATTAAATTATTCTGCAGTGAATAATTCAAATAAAGGATTTTGGTGTAGCACATTTGTTTAAATATATATATATATATATATATATATATATATATTACAATGGTCAAGGCAAGTTATTACAAGATCACTAAACACATGAAATTTTAGAAATAAATGCATAAATAAATAAATGAAGTAAATTAAAATTTTCCCCCCAAAGGCTTTCTGTTTTGGGTAAAAATTTAGCCGGAAGGCGGGGTATGCACAAACACCAACAGGATATTTGTAGACAAATCATTCAATATATAAAAAACAGGGTATAAGCAACAGGTGGTCATCCACTTTAGGGCTCTTGGCTGAAAAAGGAATCGAAGAAAAAATTAAGTATGTTATAATTACAAGATGTTATGCTCTTAGACAATAAAATTAGTAATATTATATTTTTAAAAAGCAGCATTTTAGTTTTATTTAGAAAAACTTTAGACTTTAAAGTTTTACACATTTATGGAAAGTCTAGCTCAGTGCAAAGAGAATGCATGGAATTTTAAGCAAAATTAATATGAGACAAACATATTTTATGGTATATTTACCTTGTTAAGCTAATTTACTTTTATTGATTATATGCAATTAGAATTAAAGTAGGCTTACAAGAACCAAGTTAAATTTATTAATAACATTTTGTAGTGTAAAAATTATGTAAGAAAATATTATATTTTATTATAATAAAAATATGCAACTTTGATAATTAATAAGGTGTATTAGAAAAATTAATTAATATAAATATTAAATGACATCTTACTGAAATTAGCTAGAAAGAAGAATTCTTTTTAATTTTAAATAACATATTTTATAAATCTAAGTTATTTCGGAATTTAAGCTTTTTTTTTTTTTTTTTTTTTTTTTTTTTTTTTGTAGAATTAAATTCAATTCTAAATTGAACATAAATAAATACAAAAGGTAATATAAGTTTAAGTGTGTGAATTCATAAGAATTTTTTTTTCTTTCTCTAATTTGCCAATTTAAACATAAAATAAATAAAATAAATAAGTAGATATATTTATAATATATTGGCCTTATTTTCATTAGAATATGTTATGGCTTAATAAAATAATTTATTTAAAATTTTAGTTTTCTTTTAATAGTGCATACATTTATTATTTTAAAAACTAGATCTGTAACAATTTGATGTGGATATTTATGAGTATACAAAGATTCATTTCTGCTGGCAGAAATTCTTTGTTTCGGGCCCGAGTACTCATGGATTACTGCATACGATTTTATGGAGTATTTATCATTTTTAGTGCTTTTAAAATTTTACAAGTGTATTAATAACATTTTTTTAAGTAAATAATAATTATTAGCGTCTGATTATTAATAATAATTTGTTATCTTTTATTTAAAACATATAATTAATATAGACAGTAGAATTCACACACGGAATGTTAATAATTAATAAAATGTTGCATAAATGAATTTTATATCATTCAATAATGATAGATTAAAAAAAAAAAATCTAACAATCTTTTAAAGGATGTTTGTTTAGATAAATAAATAATAATAAAAGAAAAAGAAATTGTTTGCTTCTGTTCCAATATCATGTTCTGACAGCACAATTTAATAGTTTTTAAATTCAGGTATATATCAATGTCAGCGTAGTGTATGCTTTCCAGTTTTAGTCGCAGAAGAGGTAATATTACCGTTTTATTATCATTATAATAGTAAACAAAACCATGACGCTGTAAATCAATGATTAGTAGGAATGTTTAAATAAACACAGGTTACTTAGTTAATACTAATTATTTGCATTTTAAGTCCTGAAAAGTAAAATTGGGTTAGCTTTGAACCTGTCAATTCATTCACGTATTCTCAGCGACGCGTCCATTCCGTTATTCATTGGGGAATTTCAAGGCAGCGACACCATTATTTTTTTCTCCTTATCTGTAAGAGAATAGGGGACATGGTTAGTATCCATACATAGAAATATACATTCTTTTACAGGCAATTTCTTATGAAAATTACAGAAAATGTATGAATTAAAGTGTAGTTTTAGATGGGTTACAAATTTTACTCATTATTTTAACTAAAACAGGCATTAAAATGATTAAACAAACTTACTTTTAACAGTCATAAATATGTGGCTTTGTATCACCTCGACCTTCTCACGGAGACGGGGTGTTAAAACCAGTTTTGCCCACAGAGAATAAGGGACGTTTTTTAGTGAGGGCTGCGTAGCTGTGTCGCCAGGCTGCCAACCTTGTTTTTTTCGTTTTTTCTCTCTCTTTCGCCCTCTCGCGTGATTTTAAGAGGTACTGAGTACGTCATTACGAGTTATCATTCAGACGATAACAGTTGTGGATGTTTCGCTAAGGGGTTAAGCAAAGAGGAAAAGAAATCGATGTTATTTTTGTTTTGGGTTCCTCTTTACTCTACAGACGATACAAATAAGTGCTTTTGTACAGCGATTAAACACTTTAAGTAAGACATATGATAATATATTAAAGGAGAAATATTTCATCATAATGTACTTTGATATAATATATATATACACTGCTCAAAACAATTAAAGGATATTTGAAGTTTTATATAAAATAAAGATATAAACGAAATTTTTTTTGCCGAAAATAGAAGAAGAGAATCACAAATGCAAATTTTTCTGGTTTTCAAACTGTGGAGTATGCAAATTTTGAGTTTGACGTCAAAAACGTCGCTTCAGCGGCAGTGAATGAAATTTGACTTTCAACTGGATAAAAGAGAATGAAGACAAGGATGATCGGCATTCAGTGATTGCTTTGTTTCGATGAGTACTATGTCTCAGCGAAGTCATTTGACAGATTCAGAAGCTTTGAGAATTGTTGGTAGGTTAGAAGGGGGCCAAACTCAAGCCGAAGTAGCGCAAGCCATTGGAGTGTCACAAAGTGTCATTTCCAGGATCTGGAACCGTTTTTTGGAGAGTGGATGTGCAGGCCGAAGACCAGGGCAAGGTCGTAGACGGGCAACAACGCCCAATGAAGATCGGTATTTAGCGTTAACAGCTCGGAGACACCGAACCATGAACGCTACTCTTCTCCAACAACACCTTCGCTCGGCTACAGGCACCACGATTTCAACTCAGACTGTCCGAAACCGGCTCCATGCTGTAGGTCTGTATGCTCGCCGACCGATGGTATGTGTTAGATTAACATCAAGGCATCGTCGCGACCGCAGGGAGTGGGCAACCGAGCATGTCAACTGGAGGAGAAATGAATGGAGCAATATTCTGTTTTCTGACGAGTCCCGTTTTTCTGTGCATCCGGATAATAGGCGTATTTTCATCTGGAGGGACCGTGGCAGTAGGAATAATCCTGCGTTCGTGCACGAAAGTGTTAGTTTTGGCGGTGGAGGAGTGTTGGTGTATGGTGGCATCTCCATTGACGGGCGCACTGACCTCTACATCATTCGAGATGGAGCTCTGACTGGTCGCCGATATAGGGATGAGATCCTCAGACCTATTGTAGTCCCTTACGCTGCAGCAATCGGAGATAACTTCATTTTAATGGATGATAACTGCAGGCCACATCGTGCAAACCTGGTGGAGGATTTCCTTTTCGAGGAAGGAATCGTTCGAATGGAATGGCCAACGTGTTCTCCAGACATGAATCCAATCGAGCACGTTTGGGACGCTCTAGGAAGACGAGTTTCTGGCCGCCAACAACCCCCACAAACTCTCCAAGAACTGGAAAGAGCTCTTCTGGAAGAGTGGGGCAGAATACCCCAACTCGTCATTAATAGCATCATTGAATCCATGCCTCAAAGGTGTTCAACGTTGCTGGCCACCCGTGGAAACCATACCCCCTACTGAAAATGATTTTCTTTGAAGAAAACACCTTTTCTTATTCTTTTTTTCTCATATGCACAAATTGTGTTTTTTTCCTTTAGTACACAAATGCGCAATGAAATGCATTTTTTTCTGCCAAACATGTGTAATTTATTCTCATATAACCTACTATGTCTGTCGACTATGTATCAATCAGCTAAACAGTTTACCAGATACAAAATCCACGTAAAACTGCAATATCCTTTAATTGTTTTGAGCAGTGTATATAAGAAAAATATCATACAAGCATTGCATTTATTTATATTGATGAGTTATAAAATGTATTGTAAATGAAAAACTGTGTCATAAGGTTATATGTGATGAAATTATATGTCAAATGTGTATGCCATTATTTTTCCTGTGTTTAGATTTATTTCGGCATAATAGTTTCATACGAAATTATAGCTTTGGTTATCTTGGACACTTTAACTGTACATTTACAAAATTATTAAATAAGCTTGTGGTAGAGAAACATTCCTTGGTGAAGATGTCAGAATTTCAATACAGCAGACTACAATGCATGAAAGTGTCAACAGACAATCACGCACAATCGTGATTAGAACTTTCTGGTATTGCACATAGAAGAACTTTTTCTACAATATACCAGAACTAATGAACATTTAATACTGGAGGCTGTTCTCAAGACAGTGTAGAAAAACAGTAATATTTACAAGAACAATCATAAGTGTTTTACCAAAAAAAAAAAAAAAAAGTTTTTTTTTTTTTTTTTTTTTTTTTTTTTTTTTTTTGACGACCCAGAGAGATGCGGGAATACCATATAGAAATAGTCTGTTCCCGCAACATTTTGGTTAAGAAACAGTGCAGTTCCGTAATTTGATGTTATTGTTGTATAAATATATTTTTATAAAATATAATTATGAGTTTACGATTGTAAGAATTATATGTATGGGCAAAATAGGAATGGATATTCCTATAAAAATTACTAATTTTATTATAAATATTAAATAGATATTTTTAAAAATTGTTTTATATGAAAATACATGCATAATTTCGAGTATGTAAGTTTGGATCCCAGTGTATAACAAGACCAGAATAATAGCTAGACGCTCTGGAGTCGTGGCATCACAATCAAAGCAAAGGATGTTTTATGACAGGGAATCGTAAAATAATAAAAGTGTCAGAATATATTTACGACTATGGACCTCCTAGAGTTCATGGCACGTAATAAAATTAAAGTATATGTGAGGGGCAATTGCGGACTCCTGTCTTATAGGTCGAACCAAGCATACTAAAAAGTTATCTCACAACCAATAAGTTAGGGCTATAAAAAAATTTTCCGCCCACCACCAAGGTATGAAGTGCAAGAAAAAAGTTTGAAAAAGTCAGTGTACAAAAAATATTCTGAAGATGCAAGTGCGGTCCTGACAGCCCTGGTGAAGTGATGGAAAGGCCGAGGAGTGATGCTACCTTAAGGAGTCTACTTAAATGCGCAAAACAAAAACTTGAATAGATCCTGCCCTATGATTCCCGGAGCTCTGCTTAAAGCCATGCCTATTTTGTCGCTCTTGGGAGGAGATGACTCGAACAACTACCTAATCCAATCCCGTGTACCGCGACGGCTCTGATGTCCGAGAAAGGAATGCGACTGATCCCGTCCAAATCAAGGTACTATTCTAAATTTTCTTATACCACAAAATATATACTCAATTTATAAATATCCAATAAATGATATTTAACGGTATAGTGGTAATATGGGATCCAAACGAACTAGTAAATACATATAAATAAGGGGATTAAAAAATGCTCTTGTTATTAAAAATAATAATAATAATAATAATTTAAATCATTATTGTTTGAGAATTTAAATTTCAGGTGTAAACTATAATAATGAAAAGCAAACTAAAATTTTGCTTATATTCTTTGAATAAATTAACATGTATATGTAAATAATCTTGTTTAATATAAATAAAAATATTTAATCAAGAGTTAATTCTCTGTAATTCTTTAAGTGGTAAAAATTAATGTGTGTCATTTTATTTTCAGCTTAATTTGAGCATAATTCATAAGTGGAAGAGACCACGTAAATATTCACAACGCAAGCTATTAATTTTTATTTTGGAATTTGTTTAATTAGATAGTTTAACTTTAATGCGCGAATGTTTATTTCATTTAAAATTTTAATTCGCGATGCTCTTCCACTACAATTAAAATTTAATTTACGATCACTTTTTATGATAATTAATTTCGGTATAAATAATTTATACCAAGTAGTTTCTGGTAGACGGAATGTATAAGTTTGGATTATTGAAAATATTGTGTGAAGTAGACAAGTTAAAAATAAGTGTAAATATCTGTCCAGCAATAATAAAAAGGGAATTTTGCAGAAAAAGTTACAAAATCTGCAAATAATGTAAAGCATGATTTTTTCAGAAAAGAAATAAAACTAATGTTTTTAGAATATAGAGATATAGATTGCTTTTTAAATCTTTTTAGCCAAAAATATAATAAGAGACAAAATGGGGTAGGATTTATCCCATACGTGTGCTAACGTTTGAAAAATAGGAGAGCGCGCGTGACTGTTAAATGTATTATCTCTCAGAATAGACCGTTTTATAAAATCGGATTTTTCTCTCGGTAGCCTTTTCGTCTATTCATTTTGAAATTAATGGAATTTCTGTTTTTCTCTTATTTTATATTGTTATCTTTTAAGTATCTGAAATATAATTTCGCTTCTACTTTTTATTATTGTTCTTATTTTTATCTTTTAAGTGGTTTATCCTGAACTAAAAACTTTTCATTTTATGGATCTCTAGCACATCCGCAAGTCGACCCACCTATAGACTGAATGTTAAGTTTCTCCCCAACTAGGTAGTCCACAAAACTACTTACACTGTCACATTGTTCCAAATAAAAATAGCAAAAAATTATTTTGACTGTTTTAGTAGCACTTTTACTTATATTTAAATGTCTTTTTTTATGAGATGGGTTCGATGTTCAGTAGTGTTTCATCGGTTCTATTGGAACTAACGGAATTTTTTCTTTTTGTTTATTTTATTTTATTTTATTTTAAATTTTTAAACAATTAAACTATATAATACAATTTTCATTTATTATTAAATTTTCTTATTTTTTCGTGTATTTGTGCAGTTCTTACTACATTTAAACATTTATCTTTCGATGGCTCTCTATTGTATCTGGAAGTAAATTACCGTTCAACAAATGTTAAACTGTACCGCAATTTGGCAATCCGAGAAGATATATTGTTACATTAAAAAACAAATACTGCATAGAAATTCTTGTAGTACGATAGTATTTTCAAATATAATTGGACGATATTGTGTATTACTGTTGGCCACTTTCACAGCGACGATCAAAGAACTGCGTTTACCGTCAGGACCTTTCTCGTCTGTGCAACAAATTTGACAAACAATGCAACAAATTTGAAAATTAGAATTTTAAAATATTATACGCATTTTGGTGGTTAATTTTTTTTCCAAAGTTATATTGGCGGCGTAATGAATTCCTTCAAATGCGTAAAGACTTTTACAAGATAATTTTTAGTATGTTTGTGTGGAATTACCATACACAGTAAAACCTCCATAACGGACACTTCCGAATAGCAGACACCTCTATTTTACGACTATTTTCCAATCCCTACTCCCAAAACCTAACTTTTTGTATGTTTTAGTGAATTAATGGAATGTGATGATGGTAAGTGAATCAATGGAATGCATCAGGGGTGTAAAAACTGCCGAAAATTTAATTAATATTGATGATGAGTTACCTACCGAAGAGGAATCAGTTGATGTATACGATTATATTCCTCCTAATTTTCCACAAAAGCTGACTCTATTAGTGATGATGAAACAAACACTGAAACTGGAGATGCTGCCTGTGTTGGAATGTTATTCCATATGGAAGGCATGAATACGAAATTCCTCAATAGGTAAACAATAAAAAGTTAAAAGATTTAACTTTATATTTTGATGCATTTCAATAGAAATATATTATTCTTAGGATGAACCAAAAACATTTATTTGAAGATTAAATACACTAAAATAATATATATGCTGGACACAATACTGATCACACTTCACAATAAAACAAAACAGATTATTAAGACTATTTACAAACACAAAGAAATACTTTGAACAATGGTTTGTTGCAGTTTTTTTTTTAACATATTATCATTCCTTTGGAATATTAGTGGATTTTTAATCCACCAGCATTTTGCTGCCAACTGTTATAAGTGAAGGAGAAAAACTAACTGTTCTGAGTGTCTGTCACAGTAGATCAAATAAAAAGGATTGTCTGAGGCTGCCATCTGGTGGAATGTTCTTGAAACAAAAGAGCATTTTCTAACAGCCTGCAATAACCGAGTATTTCCAAGAAGCGGCAAAATGCAGAGAGCAGTTACACAATTTTTTTTTTGTAAAAAAAAAGATGATTCAGAAGGGTTAAAACTACTAACAGGTTAAAACTTCACATTGAAAAAAAATTACATGTAATCGCAAGCAAAAGTAAACTTTTGTAACAGATTTTTTCGTAAGAATATAATAAACAGTAGATAAAGGTATCAACAATTTTACTTGCTTAAGGGGACGGTGGAGCTTAAAATCCTTAAAAATATTTTTTTTTTATTTTTGTAAATTTCAACTTAAATATTATTCAAGGGTACATTATATACATCATAACATGCATTTATCACAAGAAAATTAAAAAAAAAAAAAATTATTTTTGAGAAAAAAATGGAATTTTACTTAGACTTAGAAATCTTCGAAACGCCCCATGCGTCTTCAATATCAATGAAAATCCCCAATATTTTTTATAAAAGTTTGATTTATATATAGAAATAAAATAGAGCATCGAATTTTATATATATGAATTTAAAGGTAAATAAAAAAAAAATCAAATTTTCAAAATTTTTTCAAAAAAAAAATTTTTTTTTTACCTTTAAATTCAAATATATAAAATTCGATGCTCTATTTTATTTCTATATATAAATCAAACTTTTATAAAAAATATTGGGGATTTTCATTGATATGGAATGCGCAGGGGGCACTTCAAAGATTTCTAAGACGACGCGTAAAATTCCATTTTTTTCTCAAAAATAAAATTAAAAAAAAAAAAAAAATCGTGATAAATGCATGCCATAATGCATATAATGTACCCTTGAATAATATTTAAGATGAAATTTACAAAAAAATAAAAAAAAAATTTAAAAAATTTAAAATTTTGAAAATTTTTTGAAAAAATTTCATTTTTTTTTTTTAACCTTTAAATTCAAATATGTAAAATTCGATGCTCTATTTTATTTCTATATATAAACCAAACTTTTATGAAAAATATTGGGGATTTTCATTGATATGGAAGACGCATGGGGCATTTCGAAGATTTCTAACATGACGCGTAAAATTCCATTTTTTTCTCAAAAAAAATTTTTTTTTTACATTTTTTTAGGATAAATGCATGTTATAATGTATATAATGTACCCTTGAATAATATTTAAGTTGAAATTTACAAAAATAAAAAAAAATATATTTAAGGATTTTAAACTCCACCGTCCCCTTAAAAAGTAATTTTAATTTCTGATTAATCATATAATAGAGGTTTTGGGCACATAAATGTCAATTAATTAAACATTAAGCATTTCTTAGCAATTTTTGAATCTGAGGTTTTCCCAATAGCGGTCACCTCCAAATAGCGCACAGTTTCCGCGCTCCCGAGGTGTCCGTTATTTAGAGGTTTTACTGTATTATATTAAAATGATGTTTAAAGCAGAAATTGATTTAATTACGTCTTATTGGGTTAAGAAATTAATAAATTTCACGTGTCATGCAATAGCGCTTTTCGTTATACTTCAATGTGTGTTTCTTAGAGGCTGTATCTAAAATTGACTATATTGAACACTTAATTTGGAAATATTCAAAATACCTAAACGAGGAACTGTCAGCCTTGTGAAATCAATACGAGGGTGTATCAATAAGTTTTTGCCCTCACATAGAAATAATTGAATGAAATTTATGAAATTGCTACATTGTATGAGTCCTTTTCTATATAGTCAGTGTGCACAGTAACACATTTGCACGTATGTTTCAGCGGGGCGCCCCCCTGAACACCCCGTTGTGCAATTTTTTTTGCATTTGTAATTTTCTATTGATTGAGTTAATGATTATTCTATATCTTACATTCCTTTTTACACTGCGATTTATAAAGATAAGCAACAATTTGGTCAAGCATTTTACATTATCCTAATATCCATACAGCAGTATTTACTTGCCTGCTAACTACAAACACCTGTATCTAAAGAACTTTTGGAAATGTAAACAGAGGCATCTAATTTAAAAATCTAATACCTTTATAATTTTTTTTCCAAAAAATAATTTTGAATACCATTCTGCAATATTTACATCTAAGATCTAATCTAAATATCTAAAAATGTACTCGATAGCATTAACTTACTAAAATCACCCTAAAGTAGGGGGACTTCTAAACCTAACGGTTAATAATTCATCATCGTGTCCACTTCCAATTGACAAAATAGATAAACGTGATTTGGCGCCGTTAAGTATTTTTTGTGATAGCCTTTTAATAGTACCCACATTTAATTTAAAATCGTGATGTTACAAACACCGTTGAAATTTGACGCACAAATGTGTTCAGGTCAAATTACGAAAGGTTAACTAACCTTTTATTTCCCTTAGCAGGGCATTTTGTTTCATTTTTCGTAATAGGGATTATTTTAATAATTTAATTTATTTTACATTCTACAAGCTGTTACACGATGCGTTGCTCATGTAGCATTAAAATAAAGATAAATGCATTAAATAAAACATTTCACTCCCCACCAGACATGCAAATCTCAGGCTTTTTGCACAACACTATTATCTTACAGAAAATGTTGTTCTTTTAAATCGCGCAAATGTTTCAATTAAATAAAGTAACATTTTTTGTATTAAAATACTGGTATCCAGAACGCCGGAGTCTTGGCAGCACTGCTCCGCTTAATAGAAACATATATAGTTATCCAACACTTTATCACATTTTATAGAAGACAATACGGAATTTCTCATTTGTATGGCCTTACATATACCTAAGTCATAAAAATGTAAAATTTTGTGCCAATTAATATACACAATTGCGAAAATGAAATCGCAACCAATGAGAAAAGGAAGGCCAAGTAAAATCGTGTAAATCAAGGAATCTTTCTTCGTAGTGTTGGGAAAATACCACTACAAAAATTATTTTAGGTGGTATTTGTGGTGAAATGTTTATATGTATTCATTCCTGTCCTATTTATCTTTTTTATTATTTGTAATTTGCTTATTCCATTTTCCTTTTGCACGTGAAAATCTTACAAATTAAAATTAACTCTTTGGAAGAAATTGTTATTCCTTTTTTTTTTTTTTTTTTTGGCAACAATAAAGTTTATAAAGTTTAATAGAATAATGTCAGTTTATTCTGTATGAAAATAACGAACTTTTTCATTTATAATCAAAATAGTTGAATACATAAATAAAAATATTATTCTATATAGTATATAAATACTATTTTCATTTCTGCGTTTAAATCAATCTATATGCAAATATCTATACAAAGGCATTCGTTAATTCATTCCTTTTAACTTTGATTTGACTTAAAAAACCATACATACTTTCACATGTATGATATTTTTAGATCAGATATAGTTGCTACGCAACGGTTAAAAGGAAAAAAAATGAAATATAAGTAAATTCATAAAATAAAATGTTTTATATTATTCGAACACATGTATAAAATTCCATCATAAGATATACACCTAATTTAAAAGCTCTGACAAATGTTTTGACAAAATTGCAAACTAAAAGGAATCATTTAATACTCTTATTTAAAAATTTCAGCATCCAAAATTTACCATTTAAATCTATTATTCATATGAGCGATTTCTTTCAACAAATGAAAATTTGAAAATCGTCTGATTTCCCATAGAAAAGCATTATGTCACAAAATAAAATGTTCTATATATTCCAAACGAATGAACCAGATTTAACCCAAAACTATACAGCTAAATCCGGGGAGCTCACCAATATACATCCTTAATTTCAAGCTAATCGGATGCTTTTTACGGCAGTTATCGCGGGACAGACAGACTAACTAACAAACAAACAAACAAACAGATGGAAACCAAAAAATTTTGGCTCTCCACATTAAGCATTCACTGACGTTTCGGCAATAATTATGTAAAGGGATATTGCTTCCGATATCAAAATCCAATAAACTAGTAAATCTGCAGATCAAGAGCCTCAACGTCATCTCTGCAACTCATTGTTTTTATCAAACTTTGCGTAATATTAATCTTTCTACAAAAACAAAATTTAAACTATTTAAATTACACAAACATTTATAAAAGGAAAAAAATATTTCGATGGTTTCAGACATTAAAAGCGTTAAATTAAACACGTTGTTATGTATGGATATTCTGAAATTCTCACGAGCTACTTATTCTAGTAATTTTTATATAATAAAGCAAATTTCTACAGGGGGCGCCCCCCTGAACCCCCCGTTGTGTAATTTATTTTGCATTTGTAATTTTCTACTGATTGAGTTAATGATTACCCTATATCTTAGATTTCTTTTTACACTGCGATTTATAAGGATAAGCAATAATTCGGTCAAGCATTTTACGTTATCCTAATATCCATACAGCAGTATTTACTTGCCTGCTAACCACAAATACCTGTATCTAATGGATAAAGAACTTTTGGAAATGTAAACTGAAACATCTAATTTAGAAATCTAATACCTTTATAAATTTTGTTTATAAAAAAATAATTTTGATTACCATTCTGCAATATTTATATCTAAGATCTAATCTAAATATCAAAAAATGTACTCGATAGCATTAACTTACTAAAGTCACCCTAAAGTAGGGGGGCTTCTAAACCTAACAGTTAATAATTCATCATCGTTAAATAGATAAACATGATTTGGCGCCTTTAAGTATTTTTTGTGATTTTCTTTTAATAGTATCTACATTTAATTTAAAATCGTGATGTTACAAATACCGTTGAAATTTGACGCAAACCTATGTTCAGGTCAAATTACGAAAGGTTAACTAACATTTCATTTCCCTTAGCCGGACTTTCTGTTTCATTTTTCGTAATAAGGATTATTTTAATAATTTAATTTATTTTACACTCTACAAGCTGTTACACGGACGTTGTTCACGTAGCATTAAAATAGAGATAAATGCATTAAGTAAAACATTTCACTCCCCACCAGACATGTCAAGTCTCAAGCTTTTTGCACATCACTATTATCTTAGAGAAAATGTTCTTTTAAATCGCGCAAATGTTTCAATTAAATAAAGTAACATTTTCTGTATTAAAATACTGGTATCCAGAACGCCGGAGGCTTGGCAGCTCTGCTCCTCTTAATAAAAACATATATGATTAACCAACACTTTATCACATTTTATAGGAGACAATACGGAATTTCTTATTTGCATGGCCTTACATATATCTCAGTCATAAAAATGTAAAATTTTGTGCCAATTAATGCACGCAATTGCGAAAATGAAATCGCAAAGAATGAGAAAAGGAAGGCCAAGTAAAATCGTGTAAATCGAGGAATCTTTCTTCGTAGTGCTGGGAAAATACTGCTACAAAAACTATTTTAGGTGGTATTTGGTGTGAAATGTTTATATGTATTCATTCCTGTCCTATATATCCTTTTTTTATTTTTTATTTGCTTATTCCATTTTTCTTTTGCACGTGAAAATCTTACAAATTAAAATTAACTCTTTGGGAGAAATTGTTATTCGTTTTTTTTTTTTTTTGGCAACAATAAAGTTTATAAAATTTAACAGAATAATGTCAGTTTATTCTGTATGAAAATAACGAACTTTTTCATTTATAATCAAATAGTTGAATAAATAAATGAAAATATTATTCTATATAGTATATAAATACTATTTTCATTTCTGCGTTTAAATAAATCCATATGCAAATATCTATACAAAGGCATTCATTAATTCATTCCTTTTGCTTTGATTTGACTTCAAAAAACCATACATACTTTCACATTTATGATATTTTTAGATGAGATGCTGTTGCTACGCAACGGTTAAAAGAAAAAATGAAATATAAGTAAATTCATAAAATAAAATGTTTTATATTATTCGAACACATATATAAAATTCTATCATAAGTTATA
The DNA here is from genome assembly GCA_963932465.1 of Maratus speciosus. Classification (NCBI taxonomy): domain Eukaryota; kingdom Metazoa; phylum Arthropoda; class Arachnida; order Araneae; family Salticidae; genus Maratus; species Maratus speciosus. The sequence goes on along the minus strand of OZ010792.1, from coordinate 172,400,449 downwards.
CACCTAATTTAAAAGCTCTGACAAATGTTTTGACAAAATTGCAAACTAATAAGAATAATTTAATACTCTTATTTAAAAATTTCAGCATCCAAAATTTACCATTTAAATCTATTATTCATATGAGCGATTTCTTTCAACAAATGAAAATTTGAAAATCGTCTGACTTCCCATAGAAAAGCATTATATCACTAAATAAAATTTTCTGTATATTCCGAACGAATGAACCAAATTTAACCCAAAACTATACAGCTAAATCCGGGGAGCTCATCAACATGCCCAGGGAATTTCAAGCCGATCGGATGCTTTTTGCGGCAGTTATCGTGGAACAGACAGACAGACTAACGGAAACCAAAACTTTTCGTGTCTCCACAGTAAGCCTTCACTGACGTTTCGGCAATTATTTTATGTTTTTTTTTTTTTTTTTTTTTTTTTTGCAATGTATGTTTAAGGTAATTATTTCTGCAGGGGAAGCTTGGAAGTTTTTAATGTATTGTATTCCATTTCAAACAGAAGTCCAGTCTGATTAGCTTTTTAGCCCCCCGGTACGGTGTGCTATTTCTTTCGCCCAGCTTATTTTGTGTAGTCTCCAAAAAATAACGTTACCTTACAGAAAGCAGCTGTAAAACAAACAGTACGATTAAATACTCTATTATAGCAATTTTATAACTTCTAAGCGTCGCACATTTTAAATTTTTATACCGTCGTATTGGAAAAAAAAAGTTCTTTTTAATGCAATTTGTTTGAAAATCGCATCTCCGTTTATTTTTGAAATATTATTTTTTTTTTTAGTTTTTCGAACCATTCGCTTAATATTGTCAACGGAAGAACTCCATTTCTGTAGAATGTGAAAGAAATATAGCATTTTTTTTTTTTTTTTTTTTTGTCATTTTTCAATAAAAACTGAAAAAAAGTTTAACTAAAATGTGCGCGATTTTGAAAAAAATATAAATGGACTATATCTTATAAAACACGGAGATATTAGAAACTAAATTTAATTTCAAACATCTATATTAATAATACAAATAAATGAAGGCCTGTGAATCTTTAGATAGCCGATTTTTTTGTTGAGTTTTTTGAATGATGAAATCTCTCTCTTTCTTTCTTTTTCTTTTTTTTTTTTTTTTTTTTTTTTTTTTGTATTTATGTAGGGTAACTCCGGGAGAGTCGCCGCATATGGGATAGATGCCGCACCCTTTGTATTTCTTCTAATTATCGATAGATGGCCATCAAACGCACAGTATAGGTGCGCAATCAGATTATTTTAACCATCGCATGAATCCCATTTCGATGTTTACTTGTAGAAGTACAATCTTTAATTTGACGTAAGTGCATGATTTCACTATCCAAACTTTTAAGCACGTTATGTTTAAATGCTTTTCAAACACTAATTACTAAATGCATGCATGATTTCGAAGTCAAAACTAAGTGTAGCGTTTGTATAGAGTGCTGTGTGTATGGTTACGACATTCCCCTTAGCGATGGCAGGTAACTGTGATGCCGACGTCTGCACCATGCAAAATTGGATACATGTTGCACTGCTATTCCGGTATACATGCCGCAGTTTCTTTTGTACGGGATGATTAAGAGTTATTAACTTAGACTAACCATGTTAGGCATGTTATCAGGTTTACTAAAACCAAAGGAGAAAAACGGGAAAATAAAAATGGCAAGAAAGATGAGAGTCAAGATGATAATAATGAAAAACTGGATTACGCGTAACGCAGACGTTCTTTTCAAATTACTCCAAAAAAAGGAAGTGTAATTGGCTTCGTTGCATCATGTGTTTAAATGTAGTTACATAAAGATTGTGCTTCTTCGACACTTTTTCTGTCGATTGCAGTCGAAAAAACAGGTCTGTTAACACATTCAGGACGATAGGTGCATATAAGCAACTTCATAAAGAGCTTAAAAAATTTGTTTCTAGCACCAGTAAAAAAGAAAATTAATATTTGCTTTGTTTAATTAGAACATTTTCATGATTATTTAAGTAAAGGTAACTTCTTTTAAAAAAGTGGTACCAACCGAATAAAATTTGTGCAAAAGCCACCGGTCCCGAAAGGGTTACTAAATAAATTATGTAAATACAATTTTACCTTTTTTCTTTTCCCTTTCTAATACAATGATGTTACGTTGTTGCTGAAATAATAATAGTTTAATGTATATAATTTTAATGTAAAAAAAAAAAATAAATAAATAAGTCGATAATTTTAATTGTGAAAATAGACAACAATTATTATTTTGAATCTACTAATACGTTTCATTGTACTCATTTAGTTTCATTTTTTTTTATTACATCGTTAATTATTATAGTCCAGATATGAATATATTTTTTAAATATTTTTATTTATAATTTCATTCTGTTCTTATTACAAGCGCGGCATAACTACCGCAAAAGTGCGGCGTCTCAGCCTGAATGTACCCGTGACGCGCCGCAGTGTAATGTTTTAGGAAAAAATTGTTAAATATATTAATAATTTGTTTTGAATTTTTTTGCCCCAGTACACGCGTTGTATATTTAACATTAAATAGTACAGCATGATTTTTTTTTATTTTATGTCCACCATGAGATTTTATACACAAATTCAAAAAAAAAAAAAAAAAAAAAAAAAAAAAAGTGCGGCATAAATCAAGGAATTACCCTATTATTCAGCGATAGTGACGTCCTAAGCGTACTTTACTGTAGATATTGTTTAACACTAGATCGCAAATGATGTACTTCAGCGGATGTGCATGACGTCACTTTATGTAAAATAAAAGCCCGCGTATTTATTTATTCTTAAAACTAAACTACAGTAGAGTCTCGATTTTCGGAGTTTCCGCTTTCACCGAGTTATTTTCTTCTGATGGACTGATGGCTTCCATTATTATGAAACAGTGTTTTTTTTTTATTATTATTATGGTCATTTTTTTTCTTTTCTGACCAGAAAATCAGAGTTCTAGCTTTTTACGACTGCTCTTTCATCTTCATCTAACACTTAATTTATAATGACTGTTTCATAATAATGAAAGCCATCAGTCCATCAGAAGAAAATGATCCATTCCAAAGAAATAAGTTCGATTAACTCTGATAATCCGGACTATACTGTATCTATATTTATATACATATATTTTTTTGTCATCGGGGGCGACACTAAGCAGAATTCCTGCTTTCTAATAATTTATTTTTAATATTTTATTTCTTTTTATTTCTTTTTCAAACATGAGCTCAAATAAAAAAAAATTATTTATTCCCCAACCTGCATTTTTACTTTCTTCTATCTTTACAAGAAGAAAGTATTGGTTTCATGAAAATTTTCGAATTCCAGTTTTCGACGGATTTACACGTTTTATGAGTCAGAGATTCCAAAAAACATGTTTTTACAAAATGTCTGTCTGTGAGTCTGTCTGTCTGTCTGCCTGTCTGTCTGTCTGTCCGTCTGTCTGTCTGTCTGTCTGTCTGTCTGTCTGTCCGTCTGTCTGTCCGTCTGTCCGTCTGTCTGTCCGTCTGTCTGTATGTGACACAAATTTTGTGGGCTCTCTATCTCAAGAACTAATGCACGAAATTTCACAAAACTTCATATTTATTTAGACCTTGATATAAACTGGAACTGATTAGTTTTTGGTGAAAATCGCCCAAAAGGTGGCGCTGCTATGCGGCATTTTTAACGATTTCTGCAATAGCTGTATCTCAAGAACTACTGCACGGATTTTCATAAAACTTCAGATTCAGTTAGTCCAGGATATAGTTTGGTGCTGATTACTTTTTTGTGAAAATCTCCCAACAGGTGGCGCTGGTATGCTGCATTGTTCATGATTATCACAATAGCTCTAAAGAAAAAAAAATGCACGAATTTTCATCAAACTTCAGATTCAGTTAGTCCCTGATATAAATTAGTGCTGCTTAATTTTTGGTGCAAATCGCCCAACAGGTGGCGCTGCTGTGCTGCATTTTTCACGATTTCCACAAGAGGTGTATCTCAAGAACTATTGCACGGATTTTCATCAAACTTCAGATTTAGTTAGTCCTTGACATGAATTGATGTATAAATTAGTGCTGTTTAATTTTTGGTGTAAATCGCTCAACAGGTGGCGCTGCTGTGCTGCATTTTCACGATTTCCACAAGAGCTGTATCTCAAGAACTATTGCACGGATTTTCATCAAACTTCAGATTTAGTTAGTCCTTGACACGAATTGATGTATAAATTAGTGCTGTTTAATTTTTGGTGTAAATCGCTCAACAGGTGGCGCTGCTATGCTGTATTTTTTGCGATTTCCGCAATAGCTTTATCTCAAGAACTAATGCTTGGATTTTCAACAAACTTTAGATTCAGGTATACCTTGATATCGTTTAGTGCTGTTTACTTTTGGTGTAAATCGCTCAACAGGTGGCGCTGCTATGCTACATTTTTTTCAGAATTTCCGCTATAGCTCTATCTCAAGAACTAATGCACGAATTTTCATCCAACTTCAAATTCAGATACACTTTGATATGAATTGGTGCTAAATCGTTGTCATTTCTTGTACTATTTAAAGGATTTAATTGACGTGATTTATATAGAAGAAAGTTTTGTGATGGCCACAACATACTAGTTTTAAGTTTATTTCCCGTTGCTGCCACGGATCGCATCTCCCATTAGTGCTTCCAGTTCGGTATGTGACGGGGATGTATAGCAAACGTCTCAGGCTCCTCGTGAAACAATAAAAATTCTTATCAGTAACGCGTTTTTTTTTTTTTTTTTTTTTTTTTTTTTTTTTTTTTTTTTTTTTTTTTTTTTTTTTTTTTAATTTACGTCTGTAGTTAGTAAACGTATTTTGATGCCAGTAAAGAAGATTAATATTCGAAAAAGAAGGTACTTGGGGTAGAAATAATTTTTTAGTCTTTTAGGAAATACTTACTGACCCGGGAACTATGTTAAATTTGGATATATTTTTATATACGATTAACCAAGGGCTTGTAGAAGGCGATTAATATTCAAAACTGGTGGTAGCTGAAGTCCGAGGGATTTTTTGTCACTCATGTAGTAGCTGGAGGACATAAGATGATGTTAAAAATCCCTAATTAATAGGACCATTTTTAAAGGATCTATAATAGGGGGCTAAAAGTGACCAACTGATAGTTGTGAGAAGAACCCTAAGGTGAAATCATGTTAAAAAGTCCTAGTACTTAGCGCTTTAGAACTTCAATCAATCGAAACTAAACACGCGGTATAAATTAACAATTAGAATAAAATTTTAATGAAATGTGCAAAAAACTGAATGAAATGCTTAACCCTCTCGCTGCGCAACCCGAGAGTTTCTCGGGAAACGTAAAAGTGGTAAAATGTGCGCAACCCGAGATTTCATCGGGGATGCATTTTCTCCGTCTAATTAGCCCGCCTTGATCATTTCCACCACTTACTTTTTATTGTAAATTTTTCCTAATCTAATTGGAGCATTTTCCCGATTAAATCAGACGAATTTTTTTCTTTTGAAAAACCGGTGGCGAAAGAATAAAAATTCTTAAAAGACGATCTTGGCGAACGAATTAAATAAGCAATTTTTGAAGCTATTTTGATAAAGTAATTACGCAGCAGGAAGGTTAAGAAGCGGTCCCACGGGCCCAAGGAAAACGTGATGACGTTTTTCTTTTCGGTCGAAGAGTAGTTCATGACTCATTTTTAAAGTTATGCATTCAGAGGGTGATACAATTAGGGGTGAAAAATGCATAGCGCACAAAAAGTTGAAGTCGCCCCAGACCAGGCACTATCGGACAGCGTCTTAACTGGAATGCAGAATAGGTGAAATAACTAAATAGAAAAAGGGGCACAAAATGAAGATCATATTAGAAGTGGGCAATTTATTAACAATTTAGGGCACAAACACTCCAAAGGGATTTGCACAGGCCATGGTCATAACTGGAATGCAGTTGGGTATAAAGCATTTTTTTTTTAGTTTATAAAGTAGCGGATGACGCTAGAACTATGTTAATGAAATTTGCAAAATACTCGAACCATGTTTAAAGAAGCTGCACCAAAGACACCAGAAGGCGATTAACCCGGGATTACACGCGCAGGGTGTGACATACCCAGGATAGGCACGGTTATTACATTGCGCGAGCATTCCCGGGTTAATATTTCAAAATGTTGGTAGAAGAAAACTGAGATTTTTTGTTGTTGCCGATGTAGTAATTGGAAAAACTAAAAAGTTGTTAGTAAAAAAAGGTCATGAATCGAACCATTTTTAAGGGTACTGTACTAGGGATACTGAAGGGGACAACTGATAGTTTATAGCAGGGACCAAAGATGAATACATTTTAAAAGTACAATACTTAGTGCTTTAGATCTTCAAGTAATAGAAATTAAGCATAGGGAATGAATTAATCATTAGAATAAAATGTTAAGAAAACAATCAAAACATTGGTGGGCAATTCTTAAAAAAAGGCCCTAGGTCCCCAGTAAAAATAAGAGGCTGTTTTTCCGTGGAGAGGAGTACAAGTTTCAAGTTAAGGATTGAGCGTATGGCACAACTAGTACGTGGAAAATTCATTTCGCACAAAAGTAAAAGGGGACACGTACCGGGCCATAAGAAGCCAGGGTCTTAACTGGAAAATAGAAAGAAACGAATAACAATAATTGAAAATGGGCCGCATAACGAATATCGGATTGAAAGAGTACAGTTTATTAGTAATTCAGGGCACAAACACTTCAAGGAGCCATGTACCAAACACCAGAAAGCCAGGATCATAAAGAGAATGGTGAAATGGGGGAATAACTAAATGGAGAAAATGTCTTCAAACTGAAAATGATTGGATAATATGGAGGCAAGTTGTTAACATTTTAGATCATAAAACTTAAAGGGACTCAGAGAGGTGGAGTTAAAAAAATTAAACAAATGAGCCTCATGTGCATCAGGACATGCCTTGAACAATTATCACCCTCCTACGTGCGGTAGATTTCTCTAGCAATCGCAGTCAGACAGACACACAAACAGAGTAAATCTTTCTGACATACTGGAATTACAGACTACATTTTAGACACAATACTATATTTCTGAATTATTTCTTTTCCAATTTGACTTTTGAAAAAGAGTTTTATTATCTTTAATCGCCACATTTTGGTACGATGACTATACTCTTGAATATAGAAATACTCGTTAGACATTGTATTTTATGACATTGTATTATTTTTGTGAATTTAAATTAATATCAACCACACATTCCTTTTATAAGATAAAAGTTTCTATCGAACAAAAGCAAAATTTACTAACTCTTTATTTAGTAAAATAAGATTGATATTATAGTATTATAATATAAAACAATAAAAGAATGATAGAATATAATAATTGGTTTAATTACCTCAATTCAGTCTATATTTTTCCAGCTAATGTCTATTTTTTGGATCGAATACAAAGGAATAAAGAAGGCTAGATTTCCAGAGATGTGACAGAAACACCTAAGCAGCTGAACATTCGAAATTATTAATACCTCAAAGTGTCTTTTTTTCTTGGACAAAATATGTAATTGTTCCATAATAATGGCTATAGTGTATGCATTTTTTTTCAGAGAGTAGATGCTACCTTTTCCCAAGTAAAAAACCGTCACATAGGGTATGGTCATTTCTTCAACGAAGATAAACGTTTTCAACATTCGTAAATATCAGAGTGCACATCAAATAATATATTTTTTTTTAATTTACTTACTATCGAACATGTAGAAAAATACTTTTGATAATACACCTTATCTCATTCTACTATGTAAACAAAATGGTGTTTTTTCTATATATTGTATCATTAAGAAAACTATTTTTGAATAATTTAAAACATGCGTAAACAGATTCATTTGTTCTCGAATGTTAAAGTTTAAAGTTTAGAAAAAAAGACGTTTAACTTAAAACGCAAATATACGCAATTGCTCTTCATTTAAGCTATCCCAATGCTGAAAATATACATTTCTCAAACATAATATTTATTTCACGTACCTATACTATTAAAAGAATGTTACGCTCTGTCTGTGCATATGTCTTTCTCTCTGCCTGTATGAGATGACTAGCAAACTCTACCGCACATAGAAGTCTAAAAATTTGGGAGGGGATAATCCAAGTTAGGTCCTGATGTACTTGATGGTCAATATTTTAATTTTTAAGACCTGGGTCGCTGGGCTATTTTAAGTTTTGCACTAAATTGTTTTTAACTTTCACCTTTTTTATCCGATCTTCTTCGTTTTTGGGTTCCTTACCCCACTTAGTTATTCCTTCATATCTACAATTCAGTTCAGACCCTGGCACCCTGGGGCCCAATACAGGGCCCTTTGAAGATTTTATGCCATTAATTGTTAATAAATTCCCCCGCTTTTAATCCGATCTTAGTTTTCGGGGGTTCTTTTTCATTTAGTTTTTCCCTCTTTTCTACATCAGTTGTGACCCTGTTTCCATTAGGTCTCGGTCCGATCAACCTTGAACTGTCTGTGTGCAATGCACTTTTAGTCCCCAAATTGTGTCACTCCCTAAATGTGTAAATTTAACGTTTAGACTTTGTATCCTCTCTCCTAGCCAGCACACTCTTACTTTTATTCGTGACCTAGGGTTCTTTTTTAAGCCTTTATTCTCATTTTTTGTACATTTCTTTAAACATATAATCTAATCTTTAATTAATACCGTATGAATAATTTTTACTAATTGAAGATTTAAAACTCTAAGTACAAGGATCTTTTAACATGTTTTCGTATTACGGGCCTGCTCTCAAATATCAGTTGGCTATTTTTGGTCCCCCTATTATAATTCCCTTTAAAATGGTCTGATATTTTTCTTTTACAACGAAATCTTATGTCCTTGAGCTACTACATGAATTACAAGTATATTTTTGGATTTCAGTTAACATTAATTTTGAATATTAATCGTGTTCTTTGGGCCCTTGGTGCAGCTTCTTTAAAAAAGTTCCGATTTTGTTGCAAATTTCTTTACCATAGTTATAGGGTACCCCGTCTTTTTTTTTTTTTTTTTTTTTTTGATAAACTACTACGCAATTTCCTTAAACCCCAGCTAAAACCTTTTTCGAATATGAAAATTCTTTTTCGGCATCAAATTATGTTTACTCAGTACAGCGGTAAATTAAATATTGTTAAAAGCGTAATTGATAAAGGTAGGTGATTAAATTTGAGGCGGGTGATTTCAGTTGCTTGAAGGTGCATTCTTTCATCGGGTTCTATGAACCCGATTTCAACAGAAACTGGTTCATTCGACTTAGATTACGATTCGACTACTTTCTGTATTACGAAAGCTCATCTTATATTTCAGTTACCAACTTTTTAAACCTTAACGGTACTTTCTTTTCTTGAGTTTTATGGGCTCAATTTCAATGCGAATCCGTTCTTTCAACTTAGATTATGACTCAGACACTTTTTTCATTACGGAAGTTTACCTTAGACTTATGTTACCACCATATCCGAATATTAATGGCGCATTCGTTTCTCTGTTTCAATATGCTCGATTTCAGCTTAAATTCATTCATTTAACATAGCTTACGTTTGTTTTACATATTTGATCTCCACATTCTTCCGCCAGAGGTGGCTTTCTTAATGTGGGGATCTATGGACCTGGTGACTATGTTGTGTGGCTTATGCAACTTAGTTTTCGATTTTATTTCTCGAATGTGGAGCACCCCTGGTATAGGTTGTCTTAGGCAGAGGGAACCCACGTCACATGCTCGTTTGGAAACAGGTTTGTTGGGAAAACACTTGAAACAAAATATATATTTTTTATTCTACAAAAATTCATTTTTCACGAAAAAACAATGATTACTGCACGGTTTGTGATTATTTTATAATCAAGATTTATTTATATATTTTAAAAATGTTATTCAAGTGACTTTATTATTTATTCTCATTTATATGTTAATTAAAAAAATAAAATACGATAAATTATTCTCAGTATTCGAAAAATAGAAATGATTTTAATATTACTGCATACCAGAAATTTAATTAAAACAATCAGACAGAGAAATTTTACGACTTATCTTCTTTAACTCCAAAGCTGATGATTTTTGAGGACACATTCTTTATGAAAATGTGCATGATGCACCATGCATCATAATTGCGAGACATGAAGAAAACGTATTTAAAAATAATTCATTATTAATTATTCTATACTACTTAAATTATCGATATGATTTTTGTTTTAGGAACGTACTATTGACGACTAAATATTTTAACGATTGGAATGTTTGCAGAAGGTTAAAATATTAAATACTTTATCACAAAGTAACCGCCATTAGGCTAACATTAATTACATTTTCATGTCATTAAGGAATATATGTTTAATGATGTCATTAAAAAGTCAAAAATTTACCATTAGGTTTTTACTCGATCGAATTGTCAATTAGAATAATTTGTCACTTTAAAATTTTGTAATATCTTTTAAGTAATGACATGTCGTAGTAAAATAACCTTGATTGAAACGTGATGGAAAATAATTTTCAATTTAGAATTGAATTGAATAAAGAAATTTTAATCTAAGTTAAATTTCACTACTTAAATGCATCTTTTAATTATTTTTTAACCATTTGAAAAAATGGTTATTGTCCTCGTCAGGGTAGGAAATCAAAAGCATATCTGAAGCTTTTTATAGGTTTAATCCGCATTTTATTCGTTTTCTGATTGGTCTATACAGTAATCTAAATTTCCCTTTACTTTCAACAAAGATGAATGCTTGTGTTGCCACTATGACAAAAAAGTAATAAAAACTACAAAAAAAATATAATAACTCAGAAACAAATTGAGATACAACTTTCAAACAAATTGCATTTAAAAGTACATTTTTTTTTCTACACGACGGTGTAAAAAGTAATACTGTGGGATGTTTAGAAGTTTATGAATGAAATTTTATTTAAAATTGGTCGTCAGATTTCCAAGAAATCTGATGGAAAAAGCCTTCTCTCGAACAGCCAATGAAATGCTTGGATAATACGTAAGTTTCAGGTGGATAATACGTAAGTTTCAGGAAATCTTGCAATTTTTACGTGTAATAACACTGTTAGTGTTTAATTCATGCCGTACGTAATGTATGATAAACTCCGTGCGAATTTTTATGTCTTAAATTTTAGTCTTTGAAAAAATCATTTTCCAAATGTTCGTTGTAATTTGTTAAATTGCTTTTTTTTCAGTTTGTTTACCCGAATATTATTAGACGTTTAAACATTTGTTCATAATTCATTATTCAAAATGTTTTTCAATAATGTTAATCTATTTTACGCTCATTATGTACAAAAACAGCACTGATTTCCATCTCCGTAATTTTTTGATGTATGAAAATAAATGCAAGCATCAAAAAAATATTTTGGTTGAAAGCTATAGCGTCTGTTTTAAGTAATTAAATTTATTTAATTATCATTCGCATTAAGTATAAAACTAAGCTCGCGAAATTACAATTTTTGACTTTATACAAAATATACAACGTGCGTCTAAATTCTGTTCTGATTATTTTTTATAAATTCGTCCATCCGCCCTGCGTTGCTAAGCCTCGTATAAAAGACTTTAATATACCTAAAACAAGTTTAGATTTCTAAACGAAATGTTTTAATATATTGGGATTACAAAAAACGTTCTGCTCTATATTTTTTCATCGAAAATTATCCAGTACAGTTTAAACTGAAAAAAATACATAGATAATATTTTATTGTTCAAAGTCTTTGAAATTTTTATGAGTTACAAATGTAATGCATCCATATCATGTGTGTAAGTTTCGTGCTAAATTATTGATAGTTAGTTGTAAAGAGAAGTGTTCTTCCTTTCCTTCAGACTTTCCCTTTCACATTGTATTTCTATGGTGATAAAACACGAAATTCTCCAAAATTAGCTTTTGAAATTTTATAAAACAAATTGCACCGTTGTAAAGAAAAAAATGCCGTACACATAGCTTGTTTTTTTTTTTTTTTTTTTTTTTTTTTTTTTGTATTTTAATTTCTCAATCCGATGCATTAATTTGAAATGTGCAGAAAAAGGGGATGCCATCGAGTGCATTAAATGGGTTTTTGTTTGATTCTGTTTTTTTTTTAGCTGTTACCATCCAATGTCTTTGAGGTTTTGAAAATTATACTTCTTATCGTCATAAAGATTTGAAATTTTTGTCAGATATAAATATAACGATATTAAAGCCTCTGAAAAAATTACGAGTAAAATCATGAATATTTAGTTCTAGAAAATTAGACGAAATTGCACTCATGTTCTCATTCTGAGCAAAAAAAGTTGCAGAGTTTTTTTTCTTCTCTTCAAAAGGTTTCCGGATTTTTTTAGGTGATGTAAATATCGAGTACTTTCAAAGTGTAAAAGATTGTGTTCAAATAACTAATTTAGGTACTTTTACAGTAAAAAAAAAAGTCTCCGATAGGCGTAAATTACTTGTAGTCGCAAGTTATTTGAAAAGGATTAAAATTTTTAATTTTGAAAACGTCTGCCCATTATTTTACCCTTTTTTGGAGAAAATCTGTGTTCTTCAGGTTGCCATCTTTGGTTAATCCATATCTATAAATTTCAGCACTATGTGAAAATCAAAACTTCAAACTTTTGGCACGGTTAAAAATGTTTTTTTTTAAACTAATTGTGGCATTTTAATTAAAAAATGTACGAAATTTAAGAATATATATTCTGTTTTCCCGATTTTTAACTGGCTTGTTTATGCACGGTCAAAAAAATTTTCCAAAATGAAAAGCAATGACACATTTTTCATTCTTCACTACATTTGCGTTCCGTAAGCAGGATTTTCGACGTACCCTGCTACGTTTTCTTAGAAAGCGCTTTTTAATTGCAGTTTTTTATTAACATTTTGTCTAATTTTAAAAATATTAAAAAGCTGAGCATCAGGTGCATTAGAACCTATAATGGATTTTCCTCACACAAATTTTCAGGCTTCTGCAACAGATTTTTCTACCCATGACCGAAAGACTGACACACAGCGAGAAATAATTTAATTTTTAGTAGTAGTGAATACTATTTTAATTTCCGTGCAACAGTTCGTAAAATTGATATTTTAAACTTCATTGTAATTAATATTTCATTGCATTTAACATTTTTATAACCATTTATGATGATGAGTGTGCATATTATTTACATTTATATTATTACATTTAGAAGAATTGATATATTTAATTTCATTGTAATTAAAATCTCAACGCATTTAACATTTTTATAACCATTTATGATGATGAGTTTTTATATTATTTACATTTATAATATTAATTGAGTAAAATTGATATATTTTATTTCATTTTAATTAGTATTTCATTGCATTCAACATTTTTATAGTACTTTATGATAATGAGTTTTTATATTATTTACATTTATTTTATTGCATTTCGTAAAATTGATATTTTTTATTTCATTTTAATTAATATCTCACTGCATTTAACATTTTTATAACGCTTTAAGATAATGAGTTTCCATATTATTTTATAATATTTGAATTAATAAATCTATTTCTTTTGTTGTTGTTGTTGTTGTTGCTGTTGTTATTTTGTAAGTACTCTGTATTATTTAATATTGTTATGAAGGAAAAATTTTAATGAAACATTTATCAGCAGTTGAAAGAAAAAATGTGAATATTTTATCAGTAATTTCTTTTGTTTGTTTATTTACAATTATTTTAAATGAAAAATGCATATGTAACTCGTTTACTCGCATATGTAAACTCCCTTTGAATTCCTTACTACCCAGCAAAGAAAGAAACAGTGGGCCATCAGCTGGAAAAAAGATGGCAGCCAGTACTGCCATCAGCGGTAAAGTGCAATGGTGCCATTACTTAAATTAGTACAAAAGTGTCCGTGCGGAATACAGCTGGCCCGTCAGTGATGGCCAACAGCAGGCCAGCATTGGTATGCCATAACATTACTTCAATCCGGCATTTTTCTTGCAGTGCCAGCACCTATCCCACTGCTATTCCTTTGCTGGCCCAGTACTTTCTCTTACAAAAATTTCTTATAGAATTCTATAAAAGAACAAAGGATTATGACTCCTTTTTCTATAAACTAGTTTCACCAAGAGCTATAGAAATATCTGTAGAAGTGTCTATAATAGAAATGTCTATAGAAATATTTGAACTTGCAGCGGTTTCCATGTGGTCACCCTCCCGAGTACTAACCGCGCTCGATGCTGTTTTGGTTTTTGTGATCGGACATGAATAAGTACTTTCAGCGTATGCTACGACCGTTCGTAGTTTTCAAGTGTTCATTACACTATTTCAAGTTTATTTCTTTTGTGATTTACATTTTTAATCATTAAACTGGTATAGAAATTATTGTATTGTATAGAAATCCTATAAAATTTTATACGCCTTTTTTTATTATTGATTCTGAATTGTGTAAATTATGAAAACCGAAATCATTTGTAACTTAGTAAACCAGATTTAAGGAGAAAAAAAAACTCCGTTGAAATAAAGAATTTGTTTATTTATTCATTTACTTATTTATTTTGTTGTTGGCAGTGGTGCTATATTATTTACAATTTTAAAAAAAAATTACCTTCACAGCTTAAATTGTGTTAAGATATTCATTTCAGACTTGTGTTCAAATACTCAATGTCTTCGATATTAGCAACGCCACCTAGTGTAAGGGTTCCTAGCAATAATACTCCAAAAGTTCGTGCATTTCCATGTAGTGGTAGGCCAGCACATGAGATATAACGGAAGCCCATCAGCATTTTATTTCATGATTTCCAACAGCAAAGTTGACTGAAGCTATCCAGCAGTGGTCATGCAGTGGTAGACCATTAGCCAGCACTTCTCCATCATTGCCAGCAACTATCTTTCTGCTGACCAGTAATTTCCTCTTTGCTGGGTAAGCATAGAAATATTCAATATAATTCATATTATTAATTTCTTGTTTTATTAATATTTGATTGCATCTAATAGCTTCATATTTCTTGATGATAATGGTTTTTATTTCATTTTATAATATTTAAGTTAATAAAGCTAACACAAAACCGCTACATGAAAGATCATTCATAACTCAGATTTAAAATTAAAACACATGTATTTAATTAATCGGGCAGAGGTGTTGTAGAGTCACTTCATTAAATTATCCTAAAGTACACAGCGAATAAACAACATGGTTTAGTAATACACTAACTAAGAAATTATAAAAAATAATGTTAAGGGTTCAACTTCCTTAAAGTTCTTCGATAGTCCAATCTTCCTCTAGCTAATGTGTGACTTCTGAGCTGTAAGGTAAGTGTTAGTCAAATTAATTGTAATTAACTATAATTTACAACCTGTACTTCTTACCAAAATTGTGCTTTCTCAATCTATAACTCAAAATGTCCGACGAACCAGCAATCGCTTAGAAACCATGACTGAATTCGCTTCCGCGTGCCGCAAAATTTTGCTTTTATAATCCAACGCACATCTTGTGTTCCACCGAGGTTGTACTTGAACCGAATACGACGACAGAAACTTTCACTCAACCTTTTATACTCTGAAGAATGAGCAACAAAGCCTAATTTGCATAAAAGTAGAGCGGATATCTGAAACCGTAGATTTCAAAAGATCCAAACATAACCTCGGAAAATTAGAGTAAAAAAAGTACAGATGGCTCTGTTTCATACAGAGGTTAAATGTTTGACGTCACATTCACATTCAAAACAATAGAGACTTTTTAACTTTAGCTTTTTTCTAAGATTCATCAAACGTAGAAAATTTTGGTACCTGTAACGGAGAACGATTTCGCACTTTCAATACATGACATTTCGCGGCCTTGTGACTTCGATACCAGAAATTTTACAATTAATAACGCGAAACTTCTTATAATGGGCCCACCGTCGCTGAGTGGATAAGACACCACGCCGCTAACCGCTTGAGAGTGTAGGTGGGGGCGGGTTCGAATCCCGCACACTCTCCATTGCACTCTCTTTGGGGAGCCCCCAGGATGTAATTCTCTGGTGTTGTAAATTTCCTTGTGCTATCTCGTCCCTGCATATCGACGATGACTTAGAAGCGGGCCCTGTTGTCAAGCACACAAGTCTGATGTATGTGTTTAATAAAACAAAGAAAACAAACAAACGTCTGATAATATCGTCGCCCGCTGGCGTGGTCAGTAAGCGGAGGCTGCTGTCACCCCGAGGGCCCGGGTTCGAGTCCCTGGGTAAGACATGGATGTACTTGTGAATGTCCCATTGTAATTGTATAATATATGTAATGGAAAAAAAATTGCTGTGACTTGTTGTTGTTTATATGTATAATAAGGATCATTCGAGGCGAAAGCCGTTGCAGCTATATGCCCCAAAGCACTCTCCACTTCGGTGGACTTCAAATGTCAAATGTCAAATGTCTGATAATATTAAGATAAAATGCCATGATTCAACATATATAAATGTAATTCAAAGTACCAACACAACTGTAATATATATTTTTTTTTAATTGCAGTTTTTCTGTAAGTGCATTGTAGTTTTAATATATGATAAATTATCAGACTTTGAAGCTTGCTGTTATTAGGAGGAAATGCTGCATTTTAATTGTTAAAGAAATACTCTAAAACTCAAAACCATATGTATATTTCAGTAATGCCAAGAAATGAAAGTTATCATATATCTTCAAAAATAGCTATACTTTTAGTTCTAATGATATATATGTTTTATAAAGAATAACTTAAAATGTACTGTTGGTTTTTAAAATGGAATAGCAAACAAAGAAATCAGCTAATGAACCTCTAGCATTTTAATGCGTCTCAATCAATAATTTGTTCCTTATTCATTTTATTTTAGTACTAAATGTCACCAAATTTAATACTAAATATTTCAAAATAACATTACAAAATCGAAACTGAAAACTCTTTCGAAATTTCAACCGATAAATAGAATGATGGTTAAATTGTAGCAAGTTTTAGATCAAACTTTATACTTTAGTTTAAACATTCTTAGTGTTTGAGACAGAACATCATCATCTGTCGGTTCGATTTAGTTTTAGAAGACGATTTTAGTACGATTTCAGACAAAGAAGAATAAAAAAGAAATACCCAATTTTACACATTATTCTCTAACAACCAATTAATTATAACACACATTACTTGCTGGTCTATATTTAAAACTATCTCATTAATATTCAATGTATATTCATACCAAAATTTATGCTACAACTAATGCAGATCTATTCCCGAAAGTATGTTAAAATCAATGTTTATTACAATGATCTGTTACTACTTGTAATTTTGAAAATCTTGGTTATAAAAGCACAGGCGCCGATACAGATTGCTTCGACGTATGTTTGACACATTGCTCAAATTTTAATTGCTCAACTACGCAACGTGTTGTAGGTATAATTAACACACGGGCACAAGATTGATTTAAAAAAAAAAATGTTAAAAAATTCCTTTAACTTTTCCAAACGTGCCATATAAGGTTTTGTTATTTCTTTTCTTTAAGTTTATAGAAGTTTTTACAACATCTCTTGTATATTACATCAAAGTTGTTAGCCATTTCATTATTTGCTCTTCTAGTCATGGAACTATTACTAAAAAGGAACTGGCACATCCTTAAAATAGTGAAGATTCAACTGTAAGCGCTTTCCCGGGGACTGATTACAGTTGGAAGAAATTCTTACCAGTAAATTTAAGTAGAAATTTTCTTCTTATTTAAAAGCATTGTTAAATGCAAAATTTCAATCATAAATAACGGCTGAAACAGCTATTCATTTTTATTGGTGGGGCTTTACTTTGGCGGTAGTCAGACCCTGCGTTTTCGCCATATTGCGACAACCTAGACAACCCCCTGTCAGTTTCAGTGAAAAAGATAGTAATACCGGGGCAAAGTGAAACCAGTAAACACAAATAGAAAATTTTACCATATTTGTAAGAAAATATTTCCATGAATAAAGCGCTTAGAAAGTACGAAAATTTCTATTCAAATTTAATGGTGGTAAGTATGCCCCAGCGGTAATCAGATTCTGTTGATACGATTAAAAAAAACATCCGCCATCTTGTGACAACCTCTTCAGTTACTTCACTGGCAACTGGTAGACAGTATATTATATGTCCCTTACTCTGTATTCATAGCTCCATTCTTCTAGTTGTTTTAAAAGTCATTTGTTGATTTTTGTTGGAAATATGGATTCTTTAAATAACATTACATTTCATATGAAAAGTAGCATTTTCTTGAAACAATAATTTGTTATTTTTAGTATAAATTGAGAAAGAGAAAATTATTTAACAACCATTCTTCGAACATCCTAAATTACGCCCAAAAGTTTGTCTTTAATCTTTCAGATACAAAAGAAGTTCATAATAATACAGAGTATTTTGGATGTTAACGTACATTTTTCTTTGTACATACGCAATGTACAAAGAACCATCAGTTATAGTAAGAATTGTGTTTTAGCAGGCATTGATATAGTACACTGACATTTCGTTAAATCACAATGTTTGATTAAAAATTGCTATTAATTAAAAATTAATGAAAAAAGTAAAAGGAAAAATTTCTCAAAGAAGCATGTACGAAAATATCGCACGGTTAACTAGTATTTTTTTCTTTTATAAGTAAAATAGTTCATTCAAATCGTACAACTTGAAATTACTGAAAATGTTATTTTGATGATTACAAATAAACACAGTAGTTTAGGGGTTGAATTCGGAATTAATTAGGGCAAATTTGGAAATTTTTTATTCCATTTAGTTTAGGTCTAGACTTGTACTTGGTCCCACTTGTAGTAGGTGAGCGTTAGGAAATATGTATGGAATTATAGTAAAAAAATACTTTTTTTTCTTAAATACCATAAAAATATCTCAAAGTAGACTTGTTAGCTTAATGTTCAACAAAAATATTAATTGTGGCTACTGATTTTATTGAGAATTTTAAGCTCTACAATATTTGTATTGATAATGTTTTTGATAGAGATAATTTTTTTTTATTTAGATATTGTTATGTTAACAAAAAGAACCTGTTTTTCGACTATAAATATGTACATATTTTCTAACGCTCACCTATTACGACGGACAAAACTTAGTTCATTCATTCTAGATCTAAAGTGTATGGTGTCTAGATCTAAAGTGTAACATTTTGCAGTTTTCCCCTAATTAATTATGAGTTGAACCCCCTGACCACCCAGATAAAACTTTGAATTGGAATTTTGACCTTAATGTTCAACAAAAATATTAAGTGTAGGTACTCATTTTACTCTGAATTTTAAGCTCTACATCATTTGTATTGACAACGTTTTGATAGAGTTTTTTTAGATACTTTTATGGTACTTAAAAAAAATGTTTTTGGACTATAACTCTATAGATATTTCCTAACACTCAGCTAGTATGAGAGGGAAAACATAGCATATTCATACTAGATATAAACTAAATGGATTAAAAAATTTCCAGCTTTCCCCTAATTTATTCAGAATTCGGACTTTTTTCCTCTCCTACCACCGGGCAATTAATCTCGGTACACATTTTATTATTTTTAAGTTAATTTAATTTGCTATAATTATTTGCAATGTTTTAACAAGTTGAATCATAGTATTAATTGTCAAATGAAAAAAAAAATATGTGTATATTTCTTTCCACGATTAAATCTCCTAAAATATTTGAAAAGAAAAAAGTTATTAACTACAATAGAAAGTATTTGTTTCTGCAAAAGTGATTTAAAGAAGATGTAGGTATAATAAAGCAACTCGCTTTCCGGGAAATCTTTTTAGTCTTATAATCTTGTGTTTGTAAGTACTCTATAAAAAAGAACTCTGTAAGATTTATTTTTAAAACGAGGCACATGTGTTTGTCTTTGCGGCAATTAAAGAAGAGTTCAAAGTAGTAAAAGGATTACTTTCTACTTCCTGGAATATATTTTAACCAAACCAACATAATTTAAATGACCATCTGTGTATTGTACAGACGATCATCAGGGTTTAGTAGATAAATTATTAATAATATTAATCATTAATGAATTTTAATTAATATATTATATGATTTTACTATGTTGCTTAATATTAACATTTTGAGTTCTAAGCCCGAGTGTAACTCGGAGTGCCGTTTACTGTGAAGCAAACTAAGCCCTATAATCTATTAATGTCAATTTTAACTATCTGAGCTATAAAAATAACCACTATATACGTTCTCTGCCTTTTCATATATTATATACGAACCTTTTATTTTGAAAAAAAAATGCGTGGAAGCACTAAACAGAAGTAAGTATATGAAAATAGAATCAGAGATTAATTCGAAATTATTGCAAACCTTGTGGTGTTGCTCTTTGTGCTTTGAAATGTACCACACAAAAGCAAATTTTACTGAATAATTTTTATATACAAATGAAACCTATTTTGAGATATTTTTATAACAATTTGGTAACTTTTTATTCAAGTCTATGTAAAATTAAATCTTAAAAAATGAGGATTTCTTATGCGGAATTTTTTTTTAAATATAAAACATGCTTTATTTCCCAAAACATGCTTTTTTCTCATTAAATATTAATTTTTTAGTACATTTAAATAGTTTCTTGATTATGAATAAGAAGAGTTTGTAGTTTGTAACAAAAAAACTATTAAAATACCTATCTTCCAAGTATTTTATAAAAAATCATGAACAGTACCAAATACACTTTATTCCAGAAGGAGATATTCGGTTAAAATACACTGGTGTGCAAAACCTAAGCAACAAACATAAAATGCTAATTTTAAAAAAAAATGAGAGTACTCAAAAGTAAATGATATATACATCAGGTGTAGCAAATAGGTATTATATCTACGAGACACTTAGTTGATGTGACATCTCCTTCACGTCACACATGGCCACAAGTGTCACAATCATTACAGAGATACAACATTTGGGATCTTTCCTTCGTCTCATTATTATTCTAAAATGATTGTCATATGATGACTCCACTGAGAGGTCACGGTGACTATTGTTTTGTGATGAGTCACCAGGTGACATTACAATGAGGTCACCTTGTGATTCTCATGTGACTTTCATTTGAAGACTCTGTTTTGAGGTCATCGTCAGCATTGCATTGTGTTGAGTCTCCAAAAATTGTCACAATGATGTCACATGCTGACTTTCTGGTGAGACTCTACTGTGAAATCATCATTTCCTTTGTGAAAGGTCACCAGATGATTTCATTTTTCATCACTTGGGAACTCGTCACAAAACAGCTATAGTAATGATTTTACAATGGAGTCTCCAAATGACGTTCATATGGGGGTCACAAGGTAACTTTATTGTAAAGTCTACTGGTGACTCGTCACAAAGCGGCAGTCATGGTGACATCTCGGTGGACTGAACAAATGAGATTAAGAGAGGCGAATGAAATATATCACACTTCAGTTCATTGTAGTGACTGTGAAACTTGTGACCCTTTGTAATGTCATGGAGACTTCCTATAGGCTGCTTATGCTGTTAGGTTAACGCCTATTTTTTACAGTTGCTGTTTACAGAACTTTCTTTTGAGTACTCACGTGTTTAGAAATTAACATTTTGTGTTCGTTGGTTACATTTTTCACACTAGTGTAGCTCAGACGTCAAAGTGTTAAAACATCCATAGAGGTTATTTTACTTGTATGAATATATTTGGACTTCAACTAGAAATATCTTTAACCATTAAACAAACTTTACACCGCAAGACATAGGCAAGTAAATAAGTTTAAAAAATTGTTAAATTGAAAATGAGGTTTAAAGTATTTCTACATCCACAACTAAAGATTGATTTCCGGCGTTCTACCGTTAAAAAGAATCTTAATATCAAATTTATAAAATAACGCTAGAATTATCAGTTGAAAACTTTTATATTGAGGTACATGACTTCCAATCGGATTATTATCAAAGCCGGCGTTTTTCAAAGAGTAATACGCTTACCTCTTTTGGGTAACCGAAAAGTCTTGGTGAAAAATAATATTCGACATGGTGCAGCTAAATGAAACACCATATTTTTTTTTTTATCTCACCGACTGACCAGCATGCAGAAATGCACTACACTGTAAAAAAATCCGACCAGTTTTCCTGTAAGAATCGGGAAAATAGTTGCCCCCTTATCGTACCGGAAAAATTTCCGACTCAGCTCGGAATAAAATCCGTTAAAAAGGAAATAGTGAAATAGTCAATAAAACGGTATTTAACGGATTTTATTCCAATTTTATGGATTTTATTCCAAGCTAGGTCGGAAATTTATCCGGTACGATAAGGGCAACTTATTTTCCGATTCCTACTGGAAAACTTGTCGGTTTTTTTTTTTTTTTTTTTTTTTTTTTTTTTTTTTTTTTCAATGTAGTCCTAGATGTTACAAGAGGACTTGTGATTGTACTTTAGCAATTAAATACCGAAAATTCAAAAAATCAACAAGTGTAAACAAATACAATTGTCTGATTAATAATTTTGCATCATATAAAGCTACATTTAATTTTAATAAAAGTTTGTTTTTATTCATCCATTTCTATTTGTGTTTATATTTTTTAAAGCATAATTTCAGAAAAAAAAAAAAAAAAAAAAAAAAAAAGAAGTAGTAAAGAATACGTCTAGTACATGCAATTCTTCTAGTTTGGAACACAGATCTAAATTGAATTAGGCAAATCCTTCTCTCTATATAAAAAAGTAACGATTTGGAAATTGGCCAAACGATTTGGCAATAGGCTAAACAATTTGGAAATTGTCCAATGAAAGTCTGCTTCGATGATACCGCGAAACGCATCAAATTTGTCAGAGTTTTCTCACTTTTCCTAGCAGGAATTGTGCTTGGCGAAAACCATTTAGATAGGATGGCTGGGGAAAAGGCAGAATATTCTGCTTTTCGATATACTTCTGTTTTTTTCTTTTTTGGGGGGGGGGGGGTGGGGGGGGTTATTGGTCGATGATAAAAGTGATTCTTACAGAAAGAAGGTAATTTTCATTAACTAATGAGAAAAGGGTGGTGGAGGGGAAGGGGGTTGGGCAGTTTTCTGCTATTTTTTATTAAGGAGGGTATGTAAATTATTTAATTATTATTACTATGTGTCAAGTTTCGAATGGTGCGAGTAGCGAAATACCCATAGTCGCTGGTTCATTAACTACACTTATTAATTTAATTTACTTTATATATAAGAATATTATTTACAGTTTATGCATTATTCGAAGAATTATATACATTATTTGAAGAATATTGGATCCAGCGAACGCACCATAGGTCCGCAGAGATCGTCGAAAACCAAACAACTGCACATTCTTAAAGGTTGCCAAACGGCCAAACCTAAATTACAGAAGAATGCGCCATGGAGGCGCGCGCGACAGCCAAGGGTAACAGAAGCCGTAACATACCGGCCCCCGTTGACATGTGTCAACATTCAACATAATAATACTAAATATAACAATAAACAATTGCGAACAATAGTAATGAAATTTCTAAAAACAATATATACTAGTTTCCCAAAAAATTACAAATATGCTACTTCCAATAATATACACTTAAGTTTTTCAAAAATGAGAATTAGATAAATTATAATGCAAACAACGGTTACACTTGACTATCATAAAAGACTATTATCAAAATTAGCACTCACTACACATAGCAAACTAATAAACAAAGTTTATAATATTGAATTAAAAATATATATATATACAATAATGATGATAATAATGCAATGAGTTAATGTTTTAAGATAATAGAAATCAGCAATCATCTAATGAAAGAGGACGCACTTTTGAGACGGACCTCGTAACTATACCTGTTGCTGTTTTGATGTGTAAAACTCTGACTTTTTTATCAGAGCCATGTATTACTTTAAGGATACGACCTAATTCCCATTTACCGGGAGGTAAATTATCCTCCTTTAGGATGACCATACATCCTTCTTTTAGATTTTCCTTTTCAATGTACCATTTGGTTCGCTGCTGTAAATTAGCCAAATATTCTGTGTTCCATTTTTTCCATAAAAGTTGGGTCATTTGGGTTAATTTTTGCTAGTTAGACAACCTATTATCATTAATTTTGGTCAAATCCGGTTCAGATATTGAAGTAATTGTTCGGCCTATTAAAAAATGGGCAGGGGTCAAGACTTCAATTTCATTTGGATCTGACGACAAAGGGACTAAAGGTCGAGAATTTAAAATTGCTTCAATTTCTGTCGTTAATGTCCAAAATTCTACGAGTGTGACTCGAGAATTGCCTAAGACTCTTTTGAGATGATATTTAAAGGATTTCACCCCAGCCTCCCATAATCCTCCAAAATTGGGTGAACGAGGAGGGATGAATTTCCAGTTAACAGCCTCAGATGCCAAATAATTAGACAAAGCATCATCGGGTTTACATACCAGGGCATGTAATTTCTTCAACTCTGTTCCATTATCTGACATTATAGTTGTGCTTTTACCTCTTCTAGCGAAAAATCGTTTCAGGGTGGCAATAAAGGATTCAGATTTTAAATCTGTTACTATATCCAAATGAATTGCCTTTGTGGCGAGACAAACAAAAATTGCAACATAAATTTTATTATAATTGCCCTTTCTCTGATGTTTATACTTAATCATAAAGGGTCCACAGAAATCAATCGCACATTTTTGAAATGGTGGGCTAGGGTTTACGTTCTGAAGGCAAATTTCCCATTATTTGGTTCGCACTTATTGGCTTGCGTCTGAAACAGGTTATGCATTTATGAACTATTTTACGCGCTAAAGATCGCCCATTTATTACCCAATATTTTTGCCTGACATGATGTAATAAGGATTGTGGCCCTAGATGGAAAAACTTGTTATGAAAATATTCAAAAATAATTTCACTTAATTTATTATTATGGGGTAAAACAACAGGATGTTTGTTTTCATAAGTCGAGACTGGAGTTGTCTAGGCGACCTCCAACTCTGATAATTCCTGCAGAATCTAAATATGCATTCAAAAATCTTAATTTGCTTTTACCTGACAGGCTCTTCTCGTTCTTCAGTTGTTTTATCTCTTCAGAAAAGGTAGAATACTGTACCTGTTTAATCAGGACAACTTCCGCTTTTTTAAACTCATCAATTGTTAAAGTACCACTTTTTTTTCTTTAACA
This sequence comes from Maratus speciosus, assembly GCA_963932465.1. Taxonomy (NCBI): domain Eukaryota; kingdom Metazoa; phylum Arthropoda; class Arachnida; order Araneae; family Salticidae; genus Maratus; species Maratus speciosus. The sequence continues at coordinate 172,375,531 of OZ010792.1, read as the reverse complement.
TTTTTACAATTTTCTATAAATCTAAAAATATAACTAATAATACGAATCAATTTCAAAAAATCATTAGTCAAAGTAAACAAACAATTATACAGTAAATTTTCAGTCTTAACTGCGAGGTGATGTCCTGAACTGATTTGAATTCTAACGCATAGTCCTTATTTGTTTCTAGATCTACTAGATTATTTTCTGCATGCTGAATTTTGTCACGAAGAAAGTTCGGACCACAAAAATAAAGGTTGCAATTTAAAAGTTCCTTAGCGTCCAGTCCTCTAGATATTACATCAGCTGGATTATTATCCTATGTCACATGCTGCCATTGGTAAGAGTCTGTAAGTTCTTGTATAGCGGCAACTTGGTTACTCACGAATGTTTTTAACAAATGGGGTGGTTTTCTAATCCAAGCTAGCGAGATCGTGGAGTCACTCCAGAGAACGATATTTTCTATTCGAATGTCCAGTGACGGTAGAACTTTATGAATTAGTTTCGCTATTAGGTGGCAAGAACACAACTCCAAACGTGGAATTGACACTGTTTTTATAGGAGAGACCCTGGATTTGCTGCATAATAGTTGTGCAGCAGGAGATCCTTCAACTGATAACGATTGAACATAAATTGCAGCCCCATAAGCTAACGAAGAAGCATCCGCAAACCCGTGTATGATTATGCGATCTTCACGAAAAAACAAATCTAGGAATCTTTAAGTTCTCCAACTCTGAGAGGGTGGATATAAAGTCATTCCATTCTCTCTCCAGACAATCCGGTAATGGCTCATTCCAATCGATTTTGGCTAACCAGAACTTCTGCATAAATATCTTAGCCCTTGTTACTACAGGCCCAATTAATCCTAACGGGTCAAATATTTTTGAAATTAAAGATAGGACATCTCGTTTACCATAAAATTCTTTGTTAGGAATTTTCAATATTTACAGAAAACAGTCACTCTGTGGTTCCCATAGAACACCCAAGGTTTTTACTGAAGTACAATCTGGCTGATCATCGAAACTATATTCGGTGGCAACCCTAGTATGAGATTCAACTAATTCTCGATGATTTGCACACCATTTGTGCAATTTCATGTTTCCATGATTCAAAAGTTTAATTAATTGTAATTTAAGGATTTTAGCTTTTTCGAGAGTTGATTCCCCGGAAAGAAGATCGTCTACATAAAAGTCCTTTAAGACGACTGACGATGCTAGAGGTAAGTTTTTTTGTTCATCTAGAGCTAATTGCTTAAGAGCACGAGTAGCTAAATAAGGAGCGTTAGATGTCCCATAAGTCACTGTATTGAGCTCATAAGTTTGTACTGTAAGTTTGTACTATAAGTTTGTATTGTTCTCCCACAAAATTCGAAGAAAGTCTCTTTGCGAAGGATTAATTAATACCATTCGATACATCTTCTCTACATCCGCAGTGAATGCAGCTATGTTTTCGAAAACGAATCATAATTAAGAATAACACTTGTTGTGGAATTTTACCCTTTAAAAGGAGGTCATTCAATGACAACCCAGACGTCGTAGGCGCTGACGCGTTAAACCCAACACGCAAGCGTGTAGTACTTTTTTCTGGTCTGTAAACTCCATGATGAGGTATATAATAACAGACCTTTACGGGCTCCGATTCCTCCACTAACTCCATATGATTTAAAGTTTTATACTCGTCCATAAATTCCGAATACAGAGGTTGCAAGTGCGAATCCCTATCTAATCGGTGCCAAACTTGATCGAGTCTTTTTTCGGCTAATTTTTTTGATTCTCCTAAAAATGTAGCATCCTCCATAGGTATGCTCACAACGTACTGACCAGTGGCAGTTCGATAATGCGTAGTTTTAAAATGATTTTCGCAAAATTTCTCTTCTTCACTAAGCAGCGAACTGGAATCATTTATATTTTCGATTTCCCAAAATTGTCGCAAGGATTGTTCTATTTTTTCATTTTGAGTGAGTAGACCACAATATTGAGAATCGTTTGGGGAATTACTCACAACACCGCTAGCTACATATCCAAACACGGTGTCTTGAAATAACAAGTTTTGTGATGAGCAGCGAATTTGACCGGATTTCAATAAATCAAAAAAAAGCATTGAGCACCCAATAATAAATGTATTTTTCCTGGTATATTAAGTTTAGCATCTGCTAATGAGATATTTGTGCGTATATCAGTAATGTCTACTCGAATGGGCGTAAGTGGGGTTATTTCTGTAACTTTTGGCACTAAAAGAAATTCCAGTTTCCTTGTGAAATCTCTATTTTTATTTGAAATCACAGTTTCAATTTTATAATTCAGTGTCGTAGCTGTGCCATTCAGCCCAGATATAGGAGCAAAAACCTTTGTTTTCTTTAAACCCAATTTTTTTGCAAACTCAAATGATACACATTTAATTTGACTGCAAGAATCTAATAAACTTCTTCCCTGAATAAAATTCCCTTTACTCGTTTTAATTTCAATTATTGCAGTTGATAAAATGACGCTTTTATTCGAAGAAGGAAAACAATTTGAAAGACTTCGCGAAACTGCTACATCAGGCGCCACATTTCTTTCCCCCCGGTCCACTGTCTGCTCTTTTTCTGCCTTTTGATTTCGAGATTCATTATTAGAAACAATTGATTTATCTTTATGTAATAGAGTGTTATGAGATGAAGGCGATTTACAGTGTTTACATATATGTTTTGACACACAATTAGAAACTAAATGAGATTCCGAAAAACATTTCAGGCAAAGCTTATGCTTTTTAACGATAGCATATCGTTCACCAAACTGCATATTAAGAAATTTCTTACATTTATATAGAGGATGAAATTGATCACAAATAACACACTGCCTCTCAGAACTCGAATTTACTAAGAAAGATTTGGATTTTATTTCACTACTGATTTTTGATCTAGTTACGTTTCTATTTATACTTTCGAGCGATTAACTTCTTTTTTCTAAAACCTGCATTAAACTGTCAAAGCTTGGGACTTCAGATGTGTTTATTGACAATTCGTATTGTTTTCGCGACTCCTTATCCAATTTGTCTAAAATTATGGTTGTAAACAAAATGTCTGAGAGTTTATTTCTCTCAAATCCTAAGTTGGTTAGAGCCCTGATATTTTTGTTTATAACATCTATTAATCGCCTTAGTTCTTTAGATGACTCGTGTGCAATTCTTTCGAAATCTAATACAGCCTTTAAATGTATATTCACCATAATTCGTTTATTCTCAAATCTATTTTCTAATGCTTTAAACAATGAATCAAATGTGTCTTCTGGAGTTTCTAATTGTTTAGCTTCATTTTTTAATGCGGAATGTAAATAATGTAATTTCTGAATTTCAGATAGCTGTTCATTATTCGACACAATATTGTTAAATTCGATTTTGAACATATTTCAATCCTCATACTTTCCACTAAATTGAGGAAGTGGAATTTCTGGCAATTTGATCTTACAATTACTAAATTTTAATTCAGGACTTTTAGTTTCATTTTTATCAGAATTTAATAATAGATTGAAACTTACCTCTAGCTGTTCTACTCGTTCTCCCAACTCCATTAATGACGAGTCGATTTCTGTCATATCATGATCGTCAGGAACTGTTATGTAATAGTCGGTACGTAACGAATCGATGTTATTGGAAACCTTTTCAAGAGTTTTGAGTTTTGTATCGATATTTATTTTTGACCACGTAGCTGTCTCATCATTTAGTAGATTTTCTAGCCTAGTGAGTTGAGCTTTTAACGATCCCCTCGATCTGTTTAAGGACACTAATGTGGCTATTTCAACTGGTAATTTCACAACAAATAAAATACAATACTAATGAAGATTCAAAAACGAAACCACCTCCGGCTCGACGGACTAATGTCAAGTTTCGAATGGTGCGAGTAGCGAAATACCCATAGTCGCTGGTTCATTAACTACACTTATTAATTTAATTTACTTTATATACAAGAATATTATTTACAGTTTATACATTATTCGAAGAATTATATATATTATTTGAAGAATATTGGATCCAGCGAACGCACCATAGGTCCGCAGAGATCGTCGAATAAACAATATATACATAAGAACTTGTGTTCGAAAAATCAAACTGTGACTGCTAGAAGGCGATGAGCACAAGCTTACGAGAGAATGGGGATCGTAATCATATCAGCGAGGACGTTGCAGGAGAAGGATGAATCGGTTTAGTAACCGATTTGACCGATATGCATTACGCATATGTCGCCGCGGATGGAAATGCACGAGCCGCAGGACGGATGTACCTTGAGCACTTCACAACAGACGTCAGCCAAATCGTACTTTTTTGGACAATTGAGTCACAGATTGTTTGATGAAGGAGTTTTCCAAGTAAGTAGCCACACCGGACGAGAACGCACTACACACACACTTGTCATAGAGGAAGCTGTGCGACGGAAATTAGAGATGAACGCACAGAGGAGTCTCCGAGAAAGGAAACGCGTCCTGGATCTACATCTTTCCAGCATCTTGCGCATATTGCACAATGACAGGCTACACCCTACCACGTCCAAAGAGTACAGGCATTGTGCGATGACGATTATCCTCAACGCGTCGCATTCGTATGCTGGTATTTGCAAAAACGGATCATGGAAGCGGCGGCACTTGTCTGTGACACACCTGTCCATTTTGAATGGGTCCAGGAATCCATGCGTCGACGTTGTGAAGCATTTATTGCGGCGAATGGAACGAATTTTGAACACCTTTTGTAAATTAAACCACGTTCTTTAATTATAGTCATATTAATACCTCATTCGATATCCTCTCTTTCTTTCCTCCCACGCCTGCGCTCATCGTCCTCTAGCGGTCGCAGTTTGCATTTTCGAACATAAGTTCCTATGTAAATCTTGTTCCTTATGATATGACATATCAGCATGTTAAGTTTGTAAACGACCTTTTGAGACACCCTGTATATATATAATGTTACGCATATATGTTGGCGGAGAAAAGACGGCAAAATAACAATTTTAGAAGACAGGAGATTATTTACTGTAACTACAAAATAGCGACTTTATTACAAAGATAAGGAAAAAAAATATTCCAAATAATTTTAATAAATTTCTTACATTTTATATTTAACATATTTTTTAAATTTACAAAATTTTAATTTAAAAGTTTCTAATAATTTATAATTTTATTTAATTTGTAATTATTCAAAGAAATTATAAATTTTACATTTTCAATTGTTTCATATTTAATAATTATTATAATTACGAAACTCTGGAGGCTCTAATGATTATGTGCTTGGTGACAAGGAAATAAAATTGTCAGTGGTTGGGAATTAGGGCGTTTTTACCAAGTGGAATCTAAAATTGAATGCACACAACATACGGGACCGCGAACGGAATTACGAAGCAATTACGCGGGGGGTTGGTAATTCCATATGCAGAAATTTCGTTCCTTTTTAACGATTTAAATAAATATGAAAATAAGATGTATATTATTCGATAAAAATATATTAATGTGTCAGCTAAAAATATGGTCCACAACTATTCACATTACTTTCTGTATAATAATTGTTACTTTCGTTAGCATTTTTCAAAACAAATATACCTTTTCTACAATTATAGTTTATTGACCTAATTCTTTCCTTACCGTAAAACCACACTGATATATTTTTTAAAGCTGTTATGGAAAAACATGAAGAATATTTCCATATTTTAAGGGAATTAAAAACTGATTTGCTGAAGTTACTTCATTTTTTAGATAAGATTAATTATAGTCAAAATATATTATTTACAAGGGCTTTAACTTTGTATGTATGGCTACAGCGCTTTTTTGCACATTACCACGTACATGTTTCCATGATGTTGTTAATTTATAATCAAAACCTTTTGATTGAATGTCAATACAACTTCATAGGTTAGTCCGACCAGTAAGTGAACATCCCCCAGTGAAAATAGAATAAGGTTTGAAAATCTCCTTACTAGATGGGGTTACAACATTGCCTCAATTCTATTCAATAGGAAGCTACCGCATTCATATTTCGCTACTGAAATCATATTACTTTATTTTGAGAGCATGTTGTATTTTTCATGTCTGAGAAACACATTGTTTCTATGCTGAAATAATAAGCTAAGTGCTATGTTATTTCATATGTTTAATAAGAATTTACTGTTCTTATTTGAAATATTCACTAACTTTATTGCACATACATTAAGTATATATATTACAGCAATTTTTCTAATCGTTTTAACCATTGTAGAATATGTACAATTTGAGAATATGGATTTTAATAACTGGTTAGACAAATGTTAAAAATCCAATGAATGAACAGCTGTTCATTCACTGGAAGGAATACATTAGGCTACTTTTCCTAGTGAATGAACTGTTTTGGGCTTTATGTTTTTGTGGCTTTTTTTATACCTATATTTTGAATTAAGTGATTTTTCAGCAATAGTAACAAATGAAAAGTTAACAGATATAAAAGCTTAACAAAAGAACATATGCAAACACATTGTTAAAGGTAATAATTATTGATAACTTTCAAATCTTACTTTTTCTATTTTTTTTTTTTTTTTTTTTTTTTTTTTTATGATTGATAGAAATAGTTTTACTGATGACCAAGAAGATTCCTCAAAAAGCAAATATGGGAGGTTCAAGTATTCTACAGAGGTCCTTGAAAACGCTGTACAAGCTATAAGGGTCAGGTCAGCTCAGTTAGCAGAAGGCATCTCTTCATTTTAATATTACAAAATGGACGATGTCTATGAAACTAATTGGGAAACCAATTGAAAGTTAGCGTATCTGGCATTGCCTGTGTTTCCCTTTGAAGAAGAAAAACTCCTTGGACATTGGAATGGGGAAATTGGATTTACAATGCATGAGGATGAAGTAAAAGGCGATGTTTAAAATTTCATGAAACAGACAGGAAAGAAAAATCCATTTATAGACAAACTTCCAGTTGAGAAATTGATGACTCTTTTTTTAAAAATAGCATCCAAGTTTGGAAATACGAAGTAAGCACCATGACAATATCTGGTCACAGGTCCACATGTGGCGGAATTGGAAGTGTCCTGCAGTAAAGTATAAAATTTGGTATTTTAAGGATAATATGAAATGCATAATAAAAACACTTGAACTTATTTCTGCAATACCCTCCCGTTCATCTGGAGTTATTACTGAAATAGAGAAATACAGGGCCAATGTTTTAAGGAAATAGAATTAGTGTTTTTTATATATAATTTACGATTAATTTTAAAATTTAAAAGTGACTTATCAAGCTAATTAATTATCGTCCCGTGTTTAAAAAAACGTAATTCAATAAAAGCATGTTATAAGTTATTTATACAAGTAGTAAAATAAATAAAGAACTGTGAAATGTAAGTATTTTTAAATTTCAGCCTGTTCATTCACTGGAAAATTTTGAGTTCATTCACTGGTAACAACTGTTCATTTACTTGGGTTTTGTATATATTTCTATTAAGACACCCCTAGCATCACAAAAAAGTAAAATATAAAATTCCTTTAGTTATTTTTTAATTATTTGTAAACCAACAAATGTATTTGCACTGTCAAACACCAATAGGTACTTTTTATTAAAATATAATGAATCATTTTCTTTTTAAATGCGCTTAGGTGTTCATTTACTGGTCGGACTACCCAAAATGAAAATTTCGAAAGCTCTTTCAGTCACTGGAAAATATTAATCAAGTTGTCTTTTATAATAGTAAAATAACATCTATGGAAATTATATCCAAATTACATGATTTAATGTAAATTTAGATATTGCCGCAACTGCAAAGAATCTCATCTGTAGATAAAAATAATTTGATTTAAATCACTGGCAATGGCATTTTATTTTGTTTTATGGTAAATGTATATTTTTTCAAATTTTTCAAACTATTCTAGGAATTGCAAACGTGAAAATTACAAAAAGAAAAAAAAGAAGTTTTTCGTTTTAAATTCATATAAAATACTTTTTTTCTGTCCTTGTATTTAACAAAAGTAATAATATTAAATGTATCAAGTTTGATAGAATAAAGGGCATAAAAAGATTGAATCTTTCTTGACATGTGGCACAGTAAAATGTGTAACCTTTTATGTATAAACGACCTTCAAAATAAAATGACACTGCTATTTTCTGCGGGACAGCGAAATTACAAATGATTCTGGTGTCGGTCAGAAGAATATCTTAACCAATACTATTCAATAAATGAAAGTTAAAATTTTAGTGCTAAATTCTACTGAAGTTAATATTTAAAATTTATATAAGAAAGCACAAATATATGTACTAAAATTACTTGCAGGTGCATACATATAAAATTATTTAAAATATTTAAAATACCTTACAATATGTACAATTTTCTTATACGTTAAAAAAAAAAAATCTTCAAAGCGTTATAGTACCAAGCCTTAACCACTTCACCGGCTGCCCCGAGATAAGTCGGGGGTAAAAGCACTGTTTCCCCATACCTGTCGCCGGTGAAGTGGAATTATAATCATATAAATATGATTTTTGGTGTTGTTATTGGGCGGTTCTAAAAATGCATTGTGTGCAAAATATCGATTAGAGTTATGACTTTAAAAATAAAATTGTCTTTACCTAACTTTTTTACTTTTCTGTAAATCGGGATCCAAGATTCCCTTGTTTTTATAACTGAGCTAATAAATCTGTGTCTAGAGACTCTGGTGTCTAGACTGGGGTCGTAGAGCGTAGCTGCAAGGGTGTGCCTAGTCGAATGAAAGAAAGCATTTTGAGATAACCATGTTCCTTTTTGAGCTTTTACAAACAAAAATGTACATTAAGAAATAATGAAATCAGTTATTCTTCCAGTTAAGGTAACTGTACCAGTAGTGGATATTTTAAAGATCTTTTTCCCTTATTTTTAGTGTACGTTTCCTATTTTTTGTTCCTGCGATAAAAGCGAGTGTTCAATTTTAAATTAACACTTTACTGCAAAAGGTTGCACTATAAATATTTTCCACCAAAAATAAATGCTTTTTGAAGAATTGAACACACCAGTAATGAACACACAAAACCCTCTAATGGACATATCTCTGATACAGTAGTGAAAACGTTTGAGAAATTTTTTTGAGAAAAAGTAAAATAAAAAACGATATGGCTCACGTTAGGACATCTTTAAATTGACTGTCGTTTTAAAGATTAGGCTACGCTTTTTAGTAGCGGATTTCCATTAACCTGACGCACCCAATATACAGGAGAAAGCATTGAAGCGAATCTCGGTTATGTATATCAATTTATTTACTTTTGAAGTAGTCAAAAATTATTTGAATTATTAACTACCGAATTTCTCCCGTATGCAATAATGTAATAAATGTATTTTGTGTTCTCCTTTTTTTCAAATTAACCTCAAACATTGCACATTCAATGCTCTTCAGGGAACGTACTGTAATAAACATCGATGCTACCTGGCAATTATGTGCTAATACAGGCATGTTTACAAAAGTTAAAGAAGTGAAAACAGTTAACATTCAGGCAGAGAAATTAACTAAACTTGCCAGAGAAGGGAATTCAAGTCATAAACACTTTTCAAGTATGTTGGAAAGTTTTTAAGAAGTCACTGTTAGACTCAAAAACTTGAGAACAAGCATAGAACATGGTGTACTACAGGCAATTGTGATACGTTAGTATGCTAGCCACACACACCCTTAACCCATTAGCGCCCAGCGTTCTCATTTGATGACGCTGTAAAAAAAATACTAAATACTGCATTAAATTTTAAAATATTATTTTCAATGTAAATTGGTATGATAGATAGAAGCACCACACAATATAATATATACGATTTCTTTGGAACTAAGTAAAAGTGCGCTGGAAAAAAGCAGTATAATTTATTGGGTTTTTGGTAATCACGTTGTTTATTTTTTATACTACTGCGTGGAACTGGATTTATATGGTATTATTCTTTCAATTTGGTATAAAAATAATCTAGATAGCCCATATTATGCCATTAGCATGTTTTTTAATATTTATTGTTGTTAATGTATCCGTAATAAACAGGAAAATTCTCCGTCATCGTTTGAGGACGCTGGGCGTTTGGGTATAGTTCTTATTTATATTCATAATTGTTTCTTCCTTTTTTTTTTGCAGATAAACTATAAAATAAAATAAAAAAATAAGTAGAAAAAAGTTTTTAAAAGTATAGATGAGGCAACTGCTTATCTTTTTTCTGGTACTTTGCATACTTTAGGTACAAGAGTGGTGTAAAATTTGTTATCTATTGTTGAAGATCCAAAGAGCCATCGTGTTTAATTTGATAACTTCTTTACCAGTAATGTGTTGCTAAAAAAACTGTAAGAAATGCAGTTCAGAGTTAGTGGGACAATACCAGAAAATGTCCTGGAAAATGCCCGGTGATGGATGATAAGAAAATGAGTAAAAAATAGAGAGAGTCTTACGATAGTAAATTTAACAAAAAAAAAAAAAATGAAATTTTTGTAGTTAAATGGAAGGCTGCTTTCTCCAGTAAAAGATAGAGTGTAGAAAAAAAAGAAATGGTGAAAGTGAATCAGCCTCATGCTATACGTTCCTGTACCTCATTTATGGGAGGTGTCGATCTTCATGATTGATTTCTCGAGAAACACTCTATAGTCATACGAGGAAAGAAATGATATTTTTGCCTTATTACTAGGCTAATAGATATGGCTGTTGTAAATTGATATGACATTTATAAAAAGATCCATGGTTCTAAGTTGGTGACAGTCAAAGATTTTAGAAGGTATATTGCAGTAACCTTTCCTTTCCTTTTTTTTTTTTTAAAGAGCCGAATGAAATGCAATTCTGTGACGACCCGTACAAAGGCAGATAACATCCAGATCCAATGTGCTTTCAGACATAAAAATCGAGAAAATATAGAATGTTATCGGCAAAAGTTAGAAACAAAGGCGTTGCCAATATGATAACTGTTCTTCAGTGCCAAGAATATATTGTATGAAATGCAACGCAACATTATGCATAGAGTCTTTTCCTCTTTTTCAAACTAAAAATCAAACTTAAAAACATAAAAAAATAGTTTTCTTAGATATCTAAAAGTAAATTTTGATTTTTAACATTATTTTGCCCATTAGTTTGCTTATATATTAGAACTAAATAACTTTATATAAAATATTTTCATTTTTAAAAAATTTAGATTTTTACCTACAAACGCCCAGCGTCATCAAATGAGGACGGCTTAAAAAAATATGGTTGCAATTAATTTTTTTTTTCAAAATGCTTTTGAAATACTCTTAATTTATGCATTTCTATCCATATGTATCAATTTCAAAGAAAATTTTCAAATTTTGTTAATTTGGGCGTTAATGGGTTAAGGAATGTATTTAGTTGATTGAAAATAAAAGTAATTAACCCATGAAATACATTCTGCGAATTTTAATCATATGGAATAAAAAAAGAACTAGAAAACCTTTCAAACATCGACATAAGAAAGCAAAAAAGAAATATTTTCCTTATTCAAAAGTACAAGAAATAGCGATTAGTTGCACCGTTTGAGATTAACAAATTACCCTGAGGAAGGCATAAAGCTTCTGTAAAACAAACCCATAACTCTATAAGGCTGTAGCAGCAACTTCTCGTATGATGTTTTCGTGTGACTTTTCTGTGCCTGTTATTAACTCAAAGTAGCCAATACTGGTACAATATCCAGTACTGAGATTCTGAATTCATCTTATATGTTTTCAAAAAAAAAAAAATATTCTGCCGCTGACATGTAAAAAAAAATTGTGGCTCCAGAAAAAATAGTTCCATGTCATCCTTCTAAATTTTTACTGCCCTTTGCTAGAGAGGTCTAGTTATCGCTATTAAAAATCAAGGGTGTTTTCATTTATTATAGAGATCAAACTTATTTAAAAATCTTTGCAAATAAATGCGAACATAAGAAGTGAGTTTTAGAAACTATAATTCTAGTTTATGAATTATTTCTAGAAATCAAGCGGTAATTTCTCGTAATTCAAATGATTCATAATACAGTGTATCGTTTCATCACCTAGAAAACTATAGATTAGAAATTTTTGATCATTTCGTCTATTCAGTTTATTTGTTTACCTTATTCGCATAGCTCGGAAATCTATATTTTTTTGTTTAGGGATTTACAAAATGACTACCCCTTATCCTTCTAGATGAAGACGGTATATTTTTTTCAGTGTTGTAAATTCATTTATTTCAGCAATATTTAAATGGAAAACTTTTATGTACACTGTTAAAAAAATTGCTGTAAAATTACGGGCAGAGGCCGGAAGCAGAAATTCCAGTCATGCCCAGAAAGAAAATAAAATCAGTATCCAATTATCAGTCCGTACTTTTGCTAACAGATGGGCTAGAACTGTAAAAAGTATGTGGATTGCCCTTAATTTCCTAAGTATGTGAGGGATAACGCCGCTTGTTTAATGGATCAGACCGTTTTCCATCAAATAACGCTGTTGCCCGTGAAAAATTGAAGGGGAACGATCATAAATTTACAGTTTTTTCTGAAAGTGTAGTAAACTTTATGAGAACTTCTTTATGTCTATTTTACCCATTTATTTATCTTATGCACCGTAGAAAACAACTTTTATATGAATTTTGTGTTAAATTAACCCCAGATTTAAATTATTACGTAACGGAAAAACACAGTTAGCTTACTTAAAGTATTAAAGTAAACTTAAACTTGTAAGAGGTTATAAGAATATATGTATAGAATTAATGCATAATAATAAACTTTCGCTTTGTTTTTTGTCCTTGTTTCTTGCTCATTTATAATGTTTAATATTATTCCGATGTAAGTTTTTTTTTATGGAATTTAATTTATAAAATGGAGCTTTTAAACTTTACATATAATTTGAAGAATTATGATTAATTTGCAATTTGTTTTTAAGAATAATTTTATATTTGTTTTCTATGTTTACAATAAATTAAATTAAATAGTTCTTGGAAATTTTAGTAAAAACATTGTTTCACAAAATTAAATTTATGCACAGTTAAAAAAAAAAAAAGAAAAAAACATGTATTAAACATTTGGTTATCTGCATTTTCAATACAGAAAAAATAGTAAAATAATACGAATTTTTGTTAGTCCTTTAGTCCTTTTGCCTATTTCTTTTGTTCTTTGTTACTGTTATTAAGATGCATAATTTCGTTTTGTAATCCAGTTTCCGAAAATAAGTTTTTACATTTATACATAATATTTTGAATACGACGATTCCTTTTAATTTTTCTTTCAGAATAATTTTCAATATGATTCGCATGTTTACTCAAAAATTAATACATATAAATAAGTTTCAATCCGTATCTCTTTACTTTCCTATTTATATGGTTGTGCAGCTTTTTAAACTCATTTTAATATAAAGTGTGTAATTTGCATTTGAAAATCAATTATCTGAGAAAATATTTCCAATATCACTTAACCCTACTCATTTAATTAATGTACACAATGTATATGTTTATACACGCACATAGCAGAATCTGTATTCTGTATAATTTAATTAACACCAAATTCAATGCATCGAGTAGTTTATTGTTCCAACGCAGTTTTATTTGCTTAGATTAACTGGTTTCATAAGTAATATTAATTTGTATAGTAACGATATAAATATACAGATGTGTATAAATATATATATATATATATATATATATATATATATATATATATGAAAACCATTATTTAATGAAATTTGCGTTACATGTGCTGTTGCAGAAAAGATTTGTTTCTGCTTTTACACATGTTATGCAAACAGTATGTGTTTACTAACATATTCTAGTAAATATTCATATTTCTGTGAAATAATTCAATCAGTTTTATGTCAAAGGTTTTGCTGTATATAGATTAATGCAGTATAGATTCAGTAATTTGTTGGTATAGATTGCCTATATTGAAAGTTCAATTTGTATATAAAAATGACGACGAAAATGCATATGGGGCTATGCATATATAACTTTATCATTTTAGGGGAGGGAGGTGTCTGGCACATGATAGCATAAGATATCTCTAGGGGGAGAGGAGGTTGTTTTTGTATTTTGCTATCATTTTGGATCGAACCATTGTTTTATTTTTATTTTATTTTATTTATTTATTTATTTATTTTTTATATATAACCTGGTTTTTACATCAAAATTGTATGTTATTTATTTTTATGAAAATTCAAAGATATTAAATTCATTAATTGATTATAAAATTATTTAATTCTAAAATATGGAATACTCCCAAAGTTAGGCATTCCTATTCTTCTGTCGTACGTGTCTGCACATATCATCCGCTGTTCAACAAACCATATTCGATGTATGTTTGAAATAATATTTGTATTTACTAGTAAATAAAAGAAAAAAAATGTTGTCTACCTGTTTTGCTGACAAGAAGTTCTGTCTGCCCCACTCCGTGTTGGGAAAAGTGCAAAAAGTCAAATATTTTTGAAAGCATTATGTAGCTAAAAGCTATTATTATATACTTTTAAATAGTAACTATTCATTTTAAGTGTTATTTGATATAAAGCTATTTTATATATAAACTGATATTTTATTGACTTCTTTTCATTTGAATCAATAAAGTATGCGAAAAATAAATGTAACCATATTTGTATATCACTCCAAGAAAAAAAAAAAAAATCGAAAATCTAAAGAATTTTTATACATTGAGCACGATATATTTACAGGCGAGGGGAGGTTTGAGGTATGATATCGTAAGGGGGGGGGGGAGGGTACAAACAAAAAAGTTGATACCATTATGCATGCACAGCACCTATGTAATATTTATAAATGTTTTTTTTTTTTTTTTTTTTTTTTTTTGCAAATATTGGATCATATAACAATAACTGTAACAATCATAATAATGGAAAAAGCAAACTTCTACCGTTATTTTAGTACATATTTGATGACTATATAAACAAAATAATTAATTTTGTTTCTAAACATAAAACTTGTGTAAGTTTGCTCATGCATGCTAAATTACAAATTCTCCCAATTTACACTTTTTACGTTAACGTCTTTGAAAAGTATAAAATCCATATTAACTGGAATTTATAAAAAGTAGAAGCATTCATTATTACATGTATCTTAGAAAATACGTATCGTTCTATATATAAAGAAAAGTTTTGATTTGGAAATGGACCAATGAAAATATGCGTAGATCATTTGGGTATACTCCTACTAGATCGGCATCCATATTTTTATGACCGGGGGTCTTTCTTCGTTAATATTAAGAAAACTGTTTCATACAAAAAAAGTCCTTCCGGCCAGTGCCGGGAGGAAGAGGTAGCTTTCATATTCCTTATTTTAAAAAAGCCAACTTATATCATTCAAACACACGAAGCTCAATTTAGTGGAAACCGAATATAGGAGATTCAATACTAATTTTCATCAATATAATGAATGAGAATTTCGCGAAATTAGTCAGCTTTATCCAAGCTGCTGTTCTTTAAAGTAACTTATATTTGGCTGCCAAATTCGGCGATTTCTTAAAGTGCCTGCCATTTTAAGACAACATGGTGGATGACGCTAACCAGTGAACTTGCTCGAGACCTTAGTAATTGCTGTGCACATGCTCACTCATATCGGAATCGGTTGATATATACGAGTGCTGTCGCATGCAAAAAATCTGATTTTTCAAAATGTCACCCACAATAGAAATTCAAACTGCTATATCTGAGCCATTTTTTAAGGTAAAGACAAACAAAAAATGCTCCTGAATTCTTATATCAAAGTCAAATACTTAAGAAAGAAACCTTTTTCAATTTATAATTTTTTGCACCACACTTTAAATACATATATATTTTTTTAATTTAATGGCCGCCATTTTGAAACAAGATGGCTGATGAATCTGGCCAGCGAACTTGGTCGAGGTATTGATGTATACTATCCACATGCCTTCTTACATCGAAATAGGCGAATACGTGTGTTATCGCGTGACAAATACAAGATCGTTTCAAAATGTTAGCCATGCGAGAAATTCAAAGTGCTATAATTCAACCATTTTTTGAGATATAAACAAAAGAACAAATTTTCAGAAACAAAAACTGCTCCGGAATCTTTGTATCAAGGACAAACACATAAAAAAAATCTTTTTCATTTTCCAATTTTTTAATACTTCATTTTAAATTTTTAATTTAAATTTTTTTAAATGGCAACCCTTTTGAAACAAGATGGCGAATGAAGATTACCACCGAACTCGGTCGAGACATTGGTATGTACTATGTACAGACCAAGTTACATCCAAATCGGTTCATAAATACGCCTGTTATTACGTGACAAAAATCAGGACGTTTCAAAATGTCAGCCACGATAGAAATTCAAAATGCTATAACTCAGCCATTTTTTTAGATATAGACGAAACAAAAACTGTTCCGGAATCTTTGTATTAAGGTCAAACACATACGAAAAAAATCTTTTTCATTTTCCAATTTTTTGGTAGCTCATTTTAATTTTTTTATCTTTTAAATTACTTTAAATGGCCGCCATTTTGAAACGAGATGGCGGATGAAGCTGGCCAACGAACTCGGTCGAGATATTTGTATGTACTATGTACACACCTAGGTACATCCAAATCTGTTCATAAATACGCCTCTTATTACGTGACAAAATTCAGGACGTTTCAAAATGTCAGCCACGCTAGAAATTCAAAATGCTATACCTCAACCATTTCTTAAGATATAGACGAAACAAAAACTGCTCCGATATCTTTGTATAAAGGTCAAATACATAAGAAAAAAATATTTTTCCATTTTCAAATTTTTGGTACTACATTTCAAATTTTAATTTTTTTAAATTTAAATGGCCGCCATTTTGAAACAAAATGGCGGATGAAGCTGGCCAACGAACTTGGTCGAGACATTGGTATGTACTATGTACACACCGAATTACATTGAAATCGGTTCATAAATACGCCTTTTATCGTGTGACAAAATTCAGGACGTTTCAAAATATCAGCCACGCTAGAAATTCAAAATGCTATAACTCAGCCATTTTTTAAGATATAGACGAAACAAAAACTGCTCCGGAATCTTTGTATGAAGGTCAAATACATAAGAAAAAATATCTTTCCATTTTTATTTTTTTGGTACCACATTTCAAATTTTAAATTTTTTTAAAAATTTTAAATGGCCGCCATTTTGAAACAGAACGGCGGATGAAGCTGGCCAACGAACTCGGTCGAGGCATTGGTATGTACTATGTACACACCGAATTACATCAAAATCGGTTCATAATTACGAGAGTTACAGTGTGACATAGGTCTGATATATATATATATATATATCAATTTTGAATGGAGGGTGGTTTCGGGATCTGGGGATCATGATCGATGAAAATATACCAAACTTTTTTGAAATCGCTTTCCTCCGAACGGCTGCAATAGGTAGCTTTTTGTAATGAAAGCTACCTAATATGAAAATCGATGGTATTATAGAGATTGGTATTATAGATATTGATAAACACGCTGATGCAGACAATTTTCAAATCGGAAAAGTATTTAAAGAGTTATTTAATGTTAAAGATGGTCAAAATCGTTTCATCAAAAAAAATTTATAGGAGAAAAACTATACATAAGAACTTAAACATTTTTAGATCATTTTATACATTGGGAGTTCCAGATGTGCAGACTGCAATTATATTTTTAATTTGACTCATTTTGCGAGGATTTATTTACATTTTAAATTCAAATTTTCAGCATTTCGAGAGATATTTTTTACACATTTCAGGAAAGGGCAATTATTTTAAACTGTTGCCAATTTTAAAAACAGCGCAATATTTCCTTCAAATAATAATAAAAAAAAAATATTTGCACGTGGCCATCATAAACAAAAAAAAAAAAAAAACATTTTCAAATTAGAATTAAGTGATTACGTGTTAAAAATCAGGAAAGTATTGAAAATTACATCATAAAAACTACAGTTACACGTGAATTTTAAAAGGGAAAGAAAATTTTTAAATACTAAATTCATTATTATGCGTTAAAAGTTACAAATGAAGAAAATTACGTCATATTTAAAAGGGCCAAATAAATAAAAGTTGGCAAAAGACTTTAAATTAAAAAATATATTTGCACGAGACGTTTATTTCTTATTTTGAGATAATCTTTTCAACTATTATCGTGAATTCTAACACAGCGCAAATAATATTTCCTTTCTAACAGTAAAATAATTTTCATGTGAATATTAAAAAGTGAAAGGAAACTTTGGTGAAAATTACGTCAGATTTAAAACGATACATTTAAAGGAACTATCTCATAGCGGTGTTAAAAATTACCGAGAGACAAAGACTCTGTGTACTTAATTCATTTTACATTAGCTTACTTTCAAATTTTTAACTAATTTTTAACACTTTCCAACAAAGTTGAAAAGTGTTATTGATTTCGGTTTGTCTGTTCGCGCTCTAACTCTCGTAAATATACTCGGATCACACTGAAATTTTTGGTTATTGAGGTTTAGCCTAGGATTACGAACCCTATTTCAAATGAAGTTTGTAGCATGTTTAGTTCATTTACAGGGACAGTCAAAAGTATTCCGTTACATTACGGCCAATGGAAAAAAAAATCATTTCAAATGAATTTTAAAGATGTTATACCCTTCCAAACATAATAGAAAATATATGCATTTACGAAGCGTACTAGAATATGCAGAATATTCTGTAGCATTTGCGGTGCAGCGAATAGTTACTATTCATTTACAGGGCTACACAAAAGAATTCCATTACAAATGGTATAGGAGGAAATTGTTTGCGGCGTATTTTAATTATACAAATTCATATATAATACAATTGATATACGTCAGTGAGGCTTACTTAATTTATTTCATGTATAATACAAAGTGCATAGCATTTACAGGAACATACAAAACTTTTCAGACAAGTTTTTTCTATCCGAAATACTGTATATTAGCAGCGATGGTAGGGAATGCATTTTTATTTAGGATATGCGTTTTTAAAATTCTCTATATTTATGCATACTATATGGTGTGTGTAAATGTTATAGTTGATATACAGGGCTACGCAAAAGAATTCGTAAATGTTACTGAGTATGACCGCAAATTGCTCAAAGATGGGTTTAAAATGTGTTATGCTGAACAGCATGTAGTTTTCTATGAAATGTTTGTAGAATATAGATAAAATGATATACAGGGACACGCAAAGAATTGGATACATGACCGCCTATAGATGATAAATTCTGGAAATGCGATTTCAGTAGTTTTAAGAGTGATTTAGTTTGAATTAAAGTTTAGCTAAATAGTGACGTGTAATAAAGGTACTAGGTAAACAACAGGGCTGTACAAAAGTATTGAAGTATGTTTCCATTTATTAGTCTAAATTGCTGAAAGAGAAATTTCAACCTGTTATGCGTTTTCTTGATAAACTAAACTTTCTATTATATAGTATATATCCTAGAGATCAAATACACGGCTCTTCTGAAGAATTGCAATAAATATTTGGTTATGGATGGTAACTGCTGAAATCAGTCTTTTAAGCGTTTAGTTAGTTATCTTATTTACCTTATTTCCCTAAATAACGAAGTTTTGTTAAAGCTTTCAGGGAGTGTTGGAAATCGTTTCATAACCTATGTCGTACGCATGATTTTTCTTTCTTGTTTTTAATCATAGACGAAAACAGCCATTGTATCTCTTAGCAGCGGCTGATTTCGTCTTAAAAATCTCCAATCAAAGGAAAATGAATGAAAACCCGTTTACAGGGAGAACGTCGCTGTTTTTTTAAATTATAATTCAGACTTCTTAAGGCCGATGAAATTAGCATGCTTTTAGAATCTGGGGTGTCTGAACGGGTGTTGGCGAGCGTAGCTCGTAGGGGGCAGAGCCCCCTAGTGTAAAATATAAATATATTCCTATTGCTAATATATACATAGATAATCATGAAAGATTCAGCCTCCATGGAATTATCTAAACTTTGGAGAGATTCTCTGCAGATTAAGAAACAATACTATATAATTTTTCAGGTTCACAAATGTCCATTATTATTATTATTAATGCGCTTGATTTCATTATACATGATATCGTGATTTTTCGTTATCATTTTCAATAAAAACATTTTTGAGAAAATATTTGTATCCACATATAGCTTGAAAATGTTGCAATCTGAACATTTAAACATGTAGATATGAATAAAGGTCTTAATATGCCTTTTAAATGCATTAGTATAATTTGAAACATATATCTATTTTTTATATAAACAAGAAATATTATTTATTACATAATAATATAATAAATATTATAATTTTTTGAAGCTTTAAATGTGAATTTTTTAACTTGGTCTCATATAATAAGACTCATATTTTAAACGTGTTATTGAAACTATTTTGTTTCATAATACCTTTCTGGCATGCTTTCACTTTTTTTCTTATTAGAAATGATTTTCTAAAGAAACAAGATTTTCCTTATTAAATATTCAAAATCTTATAGAAAAAAGATTAGTTATTTTATCCAGATGGTTCGGAAAGATATCCGGGGGTACATTCCAGGGTTATGTTCGCATTTATAACTGTATACTAAGAAATAAATGTGTATGGAAAAAATCAACATAATCCCAAGTGTTATTATTTTTTTCGTTTTATTTCATTTTATTTAAGACGCCGTGGATAAAGTATCTTGTCAAACGCTATTGGAATAAAATGCCATTCAAATATATAAAAAAACAAGGCTTTTGTTTAATACCTGTATTACACTATATATTTACATATTTACCGATTTTCAACAGGTATTATTCCATCTAAAAAAGGGTGTTATCATGCATGCCTGTGCCTCTTGATATTTGGTAAACAGTCATATTATAGTTATTAAGAAATGCTTCAATTCATTACATAAAGTACAATTTCCATTGCTTACTAAAAATACTAGTCGGATGTGGCAATCCCAAAACTTTCTTTTATCTCATCTATTCTATTATATATATAAAATCCAAACGGAAATTTCGTTCCGAACATCTAGATTTCGAGTTCTACTGCATGGATTTAGATACTGTTAGATAGGTATCGTTTCAGGGAAGGTTTTAATCTATAACACATTGTTCTACGTAGATTAGTGATAGAATTATGACGGAAAGCTCTGTTATTTTGGACGATAAGGTGACCATTTTATTTATAGGCGAAATTTATTGTTGATAAAAAAAAAATAATTATGAAACGGATATTGCAGCTCTAAAAATAAAAGAAAAAACTGTTACTAATTTTATTTAAAAGAAAAAAAAGAAGAAAAAATCCGTTTTAACGAGTGATATCATTAAAAAACGAAAATATTTAATTTAAACATGAAAGGGAATATTCGTAATGCTTAAAAATTACTCAGTTAAAATATTGCAAAGTATTGTATTATACTGAGTACAGATTTTGGATACATATGATACGATCAAGGCTGTTACACGATTTATACAAAACCATTATATGGAATAGTATATATACTAAACTTACCCGAGTTGTTAAGGGTATAAACGTTTAAACAGTTTTCGTTCATTGGGTAAAAAAATATGCTTTTCTTATGCTGACCGTCGGATCAGAGATATTGTGAAAATTTCGAAAGAGTACTGGATCCTTAACGCAATATAACAACCATAATATCAAATTTAAGAAACATAAAACAATTTAAACTGCCCCAGAAAAAAACATTATATCTCTTAATTCAATGAAAATTAGAAGTAAATTAAGTTAATCAAAAATGTATCAGAAAAAGCAAAATTCATTGTATGAAATCTATTATGCATGTTGGTGACGAATATACACCTTCTCAGTTGTACTTCAGGGAATTTAAAAATAACTATTTTGGGTGGTTGCGGGGGGGGGGGGGAGATTTTGGTGGGAAGTTAAAAATTCGGATTCAGCGACCTAAAAAACTTAAAGTAAAACTTATAGTGAAAGTTCGAAGAGGAGACGGTAGAGCGAACGCAAATGATGTGAGTGGTTTAGTGGAATTTGACAACTTATTCCACGCTGCAACGCTGCGCATGTTCCGAGGCAGGTCCTATCCTCCTCATTCATCCTACATCAAAATGTCACATATCTTATTTCTTGAAAATTTTGTTCACTTTCTCAATTTCTAAATACTTTCCCCCTATAACAACAAAAAAATAGATTTTTTTAAATAAAAAACTCTTTTGGGAGTCATTTCACCAAAATTTGGGGACCGGGGGTTTGCGGGGGTAAATTTTGGTCGAAAGTTAAAAATTCAGATTCAGCGACACAAAAAAACGTACAGTAAGCCTTTTTCGAGAACTACCATGAATTTTTCTAGGTAGAGGTCTCTATTGCCTACACCAGGGATGGTGAACCTTTTTGAGTATGCGTGCTAAAAATGTTAAAATTATTATGCACCAACATTCTAATGTGCCAGAGACATTTTAACTTAGATAATTAATTAATTTTTTAATCAAATAATTTTAATTAAATAATTAATTTTTATAGAATGTCTACTTAAATATTTTTACGCTTACACTAAATTCGTCTCCTAACTTATTTATTATGTTGTATTTACTCAAACTTATAGCCATGTTGTATTCCATATTAATAATCTATAAATGAGTTTTATCTTTTTTTTTTCTTTTGTATATACTTCTCAATACGATCACTTTTAGATCTTCAGGTTCAAAAGATACATAATAATTTAGATTAACAGTTAAATATTAAATTTTCAAAATTAAAACCTAAATATAATAAAACCTAAAATAACTTAAAACCCTAAAGCTAAATAATATAAAACCTAATATGAAGTACAAAGCGCATCAGTTAGGTCTATTACTATGTAAACTATCTGCTAAAAATCTATTTTCAAAAATAAAACTTTTGAACTTTGATAGAGAAGCAAAATTATTTGGAAAACACTATACGTTGAATCATTTGAGGAGAAAATGACGCACTAGGGGCTTTTATTGAAATTTATAATACATTAATTCATTCAAAAGTAACGGATTGTTTTAAGGTAAATCATATACATGTTACATAAAACTATATATATATATTTTTTTTGTAAAAAAAAAACATAAAATAGATTGTTCTTTATAAACAGAATATGATCTATAAGCTTTCTCGAATGCCAGAGAAGTTTTCTTACGTGACATGTTCGCCATCCCAGGCCTACACCAAAGATTGAAACATAGGAAGGAAAAGCATTTATTAATAATTTATTAAGATGCGAATGAGATGTCGGATGACACTGACATTATTAATCTAAATTTCACTATGCTAACCGTTGCTATATTAGCTAAAATTAAGTATTTTAACGATAGGAGGATTTGTAAAATGTTAAATTGTTGAATAATTAATCATAAAGTAACCGCGATCAGACTGGAATTAATCAATTCCTCATTACATTATAGAATTTGTGTTTAATGATGTCATTAAAAAGTCAGCATCTTAGGATTCGGTTGAAGAGCGAACGAAAATTCAATTAGAATAATTTGTGTTAGGAGAAAGTTTAATATCTTTTAAATGATGATTTGTCGTAGCATTATAAATGGATGAGACTGTTAATTATGTAGCATGAAATACTTCCGAATTTAAAACTAATTTTATTTAAGTGGTTATAAACTAACTTTTAAAATATCTGTATTACATAATAGTTTCTATCCAAATATATTTAAAAAAAACATTATTTAATTTTCAGCACAGCATTTATGCAGTTTACTTTTGCAATACAAACAAGGAGATAGTGATGCTAACAACTTCTTTGTTGTTTATTCCTAGTTTCTTTAAATCCAAGGTGTACATTAAAAATGTCTGTTATTTATAAGTTGAATTACTTTCAACATTATTTAATAGTTTTCCAATTGTAATAGATTTTTTTAAATAACACTAGGGGGCTCCGCCCCCTACGAGCTACGCTCGTCAACCCCCGTTCAGTCACCGCAGACTCTAACAGCACGATAATTTGATCGGCTTTAAAAAGATTTCGGAAGATTGAATTGTAATTTGAATCTGAGAAATATAATCTGATGTAATTTTCACCAAACTTTTCTTTTTCTTTTTAATATTCATGTAAAAATACTTTTGCTAGAAATGAAATATTATGATCATCTTAAAATATTAAATAAATGTCTCGAGCAATTTTTAAATTTAAACTGTTTAGCAATATTATTTTTTGTTCATTTTATATAATAAGTGTAATGTGACGTAAATATGACGTAAATTCTCCTATTTAAGACTTCTAACGCATGTTAATGAATTTATTGTTTTACAATATTCTGTCTCTTTTAAAATTCACGTGTAATTATAATTTTTATGACGTAATTTTCAATGAGTTCCTGCTTTTTATATTTTCTGTTTATAATAGTCACGTGTAAAATAAATTTTTAATTTGAAGTAAACATTATTGTTTGCGCTGTTTATACAACTGGCAACAGTTTAAATTAATAACATTTTCTAAATTTTGTAAAAAATATCTCTCGAAATGCTGAAAATTTGAATTTAAAATTGAAATAAAACCTAAAAAAAATGAGTCAAATAAGAAAAATAAATACAATCTGCACACCGGGAACTTATAGCGTATAAAATGATCTAAAGATGATTAAATTCTCATGTATAATTTTTGCTCCAATAAAACTTTTTAATGGAACTATTTTGTATAACTTTAGCATTAAATATCTCTTAAAATAATTCTTCGATTTGAAAACTGTCTACATCAGCGTGTTTATCAAACATTTCTCTATAACACCACCGATTTTCATATTTTTGTATGCAACAGTTTTTTTAATATTAACGATGAAAGGCCATGCTTAAGCTTTCAAATTGGATGTGGATCTATCCGGAATATCTACGCAGATTGTCATTGGTTCATTTCCAAATCAAAACTTCTTTTTATATATAGAAGGATTAGAATTTAAAGAATTTAACGAACAAAAAATTATACATGCATTTTGTAATTATTTTAATGATGATTGTCTAAAACATTTATTTTCTGTGAATTTTTCAAATTACACGAGTAAAAAATATATAAAACCCAAACAGATAATTTATAAAAACAGTAATATTTTATGACCTACTTCATTGAAAATCTTTCAGTTTAGTATAATATTGGTCATGTCGGTTCATTGTTCATTTCACAAGCTTCAGTTTTCCCCTGTGAACGGCTATTTGAGGCTTTGTAACTAATAACTGCTATTAACACATGCTGGGCTATTGCACAATAAAATATAATAAATAAAAATGTATTCGTTAAAAACACATAAATTTGCTCATATACACATAAACAAGAACATTTATGTGAATTTGCACAATTAAAATTAATGATAAAAACATAAAATCTACGTGTCAAGCCGCTTCTTCAGTCGTCCTCAGGATAAAATATGATCATATTTTTTTATCCAGAGGACGACTGCAGAAGCAGTTCGAGACGTAGTTTTTAGGTTTTTATCATTAATTTTAATTGTACAATTCATATATAAGTTTTTATTTATGCGTTTTTAACGAGTACATACTTATTAATAATAACTGTTAGTTTCCGTAGATAGCATCGACAACAACAACAACAACAAAACATTTTATTTCCCGATATATTAGTACCTACAGAAAAGTAACTTAATATTTGCTGTGTATAAATTATAATCCTATGAAAAACATTTTATTTTAATGATTTTATTGAAAATAAAAGGGTTTTGATGTAACTATTTCTAATGTTTAATTATACGGCTAACCAAACTATGCGTTCTCCCTAAAGAAAAAATGTTTCTGCATAAATGTACAACGAATTATTTATTAGCAAAAAATGTAAGCGAAATTTAAAGAAAGCTAATCGCTGTAATGGAGCTTCGATTCATCGAAAAAATAAACCTATTAATGCAAGTTGAGGTACATATAATAAGATTACTCGTTCTAGAAGAAATCTTTTTAATCTTCTAATCTTGTTTCCTCAAACACTCCATAAAACACAGGATTGCTGCAAATAGTTATTTATAAAACCGGTTACGTGTCCTCGTAGTTCAATTGAATGAAGGAATGTTCTCAATACTAAAAGGATTTATATGGTTAAGTGTTTATAACCTTAGTAAAATTCCATAAATAACCGTATTTGAATTTATAGCATAAAATCTTACAAATATTGGCAATATTATGATTACGTTGTAATAGTCAACAATATGCTGTAATACAGTGCATATAAATATTTCGCGTTACGATAATACTGATTTTATAGCATTAAATAATTATAGAATATATATATTATTTATTTTATAATCTTATAATTATTAACTCGAGTGAATGTGGTAAAAAAGAGGTATGTAAGATACGATTTGAGAGAAGATATATCTAATGTAGTAAAATTAATATGTAATGAAGAATTGCAATGTAAAAAAAAAAATATTTTCTATATTTTTAAATAAAGTTTAACCCTCCATCATTCGCGCCTGTTTTTGTCACACGATCACTCGCGGGGGTGTTGTAAACACCCCAAACGTTTTATTGCAATTTTCAAGTTATAATGAATTATAATAAATTTTTCATCTACTCATAATTAAAGTAACTTACTTTGACTTATTATAAATAAAAATAATTTGGAAATACAAGAAAAATATAATTTTATAAAAAATAGATAAAAAAACTTTACATATACTACTACATTACAGTCAAATTTATATAAAAAATATTTACATTTACTACTTATATTACTTATACTCAAAAAATATTGGATAATGACATTTATTTGCTATATTATAACATACATTAAGATTTGTTTATGCGTAATGATTTAATAATATTATTCTTTAAAACAATTTGGGCAAATGGAAGACATGTGTTTTAAGCACATATTTTTTTTGCAAGAAACACAGTAGCAGTTAGTTTTTATGTCCTTTAATCGAGGGCACATCACACAACGACCTTTCTTTGGAGGGTTGGTGTTTTCGAAACTTGTATCAGGATTTAAGCTTCTTTTCAGGCTTTTATTGATATTTGGATTTTGTGCTCTTTCATCTATGTGAGGTTGTATAAGGCTGAATCCAATTTCTTCTATGAACTTCGAACGTGGTATTTCTGTATTTGGAAACACAGAATAGTTTAATACAAAAGCATTAATTTCTGCTGTATTTAGTAGATGATAAAATAATCGAAGCGGCCAACGATTACAAATTCTTGATACATCATAAGTGTTGCACATTTGATCAGCTGTATCAACTCCACATTTAGTAGAATTGTAAAATTGTACAATTTCACGCTTCATAACTCCGGGCTTTGTTTCGATTAATGTGTCATCATTGTAATGCATTGTAGATAGAAGAATTACATTTTTCTTTTTTTTCTTACAATAAGAAACTATAGTCATGGGCACCTTATTATGAAAGCCAAATACTGACGTACCCGTCTCTTGTTGCTGTATAAATTGTTTCGGCAACTGTTTTTTATTTTTTCTTAGTGTACCAACCAACGTTAGCTTCATTTTCAATAATTCCTCAGCCAATGGAACACTCATATACGAATTATCACATGTAATGTTCCTTCCTGAACCATATATACTTTCACTTAACCTCATAACTATATCTAAGGTTGTATAGGAAGTTTTAAATGGTCCATCTGGTTGAGTACCAACATAAGGTTCAAATTTTAAAGTATAAAATGTTTTAGCATCACATAACGCAAATAACTTTAAACCGTATTTTCCTGGTTTATTTGGCATAAACTGTAAAAATGGGCAACGTCCTCTAAATTTGAGCAACTGCTCATCAATCGTCACGTATTCACTTACTGAATAATATTTGGCACTATTTTCGTTAAACTTTGAAAATATGTCTCTGATATGAGTAAATTTATCCAAAGATTTTCTTTCATCACGACCTAAAACATTATCAAAACGAATACAACGTAATAGAAACGAGAAACGATTATAAGTCATTGTTTTGTGAAATATATTAATACCAAGACGGGAAATATTCCATAAATCGCTCAATTTCCTGTGACTAGATTTACATAATCCAGCAAGAACTAATAAGACAATGAAAGCATTTATTTCGGTTTCATTTCTCACTTTGCAGTCTCTTTCTCTGGAAAAATTTGATTGTATTTTATTTATATACACATTTGTGTGCTTAACCACAGCTTCGATTATACACTATGACGCAAAAGTTTAGACAATGACGTCATTCAGCTTTAAAATGTAGAATTATGACGTCAGAATTACAAAAACCTGTAAATATATTCAAAAACTGATTTAAAATGCTATGTACAAAAGACAGTCGTTTTATTTGCTATAATACTAATTTTTTTCATAAAAATTCAAATGTGCTTGTCGCAAAAGTTTAGACACTATTCTAAATTTCTTTGAATATTCGCTGGCATATGCAAATTTAGAATCGATGATGTCACAAATTTGGAGTACTTAAGTTCTGCAAACGATTGCGCTTCATAGTCGACATGCCGAGAGCTAAAGAAATTCAAGTGAATGAGGTTTCAAGGATTTGGCAGTTGAAAGGTGAAGGGAAGAGCGTTTATGAAATTTCTGCTATTATTAATAGGTCAAAAAAATCTATTTATCGAGTTTTATCGAGTGGTTCCGAATATAAAGCAAAATGTCGGTCTGGGAGGCCACGTGTGACAAATGTACGAGAGGATCGCCTGATACAAAGACTAGCGAGTACTCAACAAATGAGCGTACGTGGAGTTCAAAGCTCATCGGGACTCTCTGTATCAAAGGATACGATTCGTAGACGAATTTTGAAAAAAGGAACAATCGTTTATAGCAAAATGCAGAAGAAACCAGCTCTGAAACCACATCATAAGTTACAAAGACTTATGTGGGCTCGAAAGCATATGTCATATGGAGAGAAATGGCAGTCAGTCATATTTAGCGATGAAAAAAAGTGGAATCTGGATGGTCCAGATGGTTGTTTATCGTATTGGCATGACTTGCGGAAGGAACCTCGACGTTTTTTTAGTCGCAGACAAGGAGGGGG
The DNA here is from genome assembly GCA_963932465.1 of Maratus speciosus. Lineage (NCBI taxonomy): Eukaryota > Metazoa > Arthropoda > Arachnida > Araneae > Salticidae > Maratus > Maratus speciosus. Next base: position 172,346,752 of record OZ010792.1, on the reverse strand, counting down.
CTCGGTGATGGTTTGGGAAGCCTTTTGCTATAATGGACAAGTATCGCTGACCTTCACCAGTGGTCGTCAAACTTCACAGCATTATACACAGACATTAGAAGAAAACCTACTGCCATTTGCTGAGCTTTTAGGGGGTCCTCAGTGGGAATTTCAGCAAGACAATGCTTCAATTCACACTGCAAAACATTCAAAATCTTGGTTTAATTCCCATAATATAAGAGTTCTCGACTGGCCAGCATGTAGCCCAGATCTTAACCCTATAGAAAACCTTTGGAGCATCATGTGTCGCAAAGTTTATAGCAACGCTAGACAATACTCTTCTGAAAAGGAACTTAAGACATCTATTGAGAATGCATGGTACGATATCGATCCACAAACTATGCAAGATTTAGTTTCTTCCATGCAATCTCGTGTATATGACGTAATACATAAGCATGGATGCGCAACCAGGTTTTAAAAATTGTTTATTTCGATTTTATTTAATTTGTGTCTAAACTTTTGAGACAGCAGTTTATTTTTGTTACCATTTAATTTATTGCAATATGCACAATTCCACTTTTCTTTGTTATAAATATTGTTTATATGTACAGCACATTAATTTCAAGCAGTGATTTGAAAATTGAATAAATATTTTTCAAAGTATGTAAGAATTTCTTCATTGTCTAAACTTTTGCGTCATAGTGTATCATCTGATATAAGCAGTTTGAAAAATTCAATAGGTGTTTTACAAGACTTAGCAGCGCCTTTAGCACCCGGCAAGTGAATAACTATGTTCGAAGAACGCGTACGTATAGAAGTTTTACCTTTTTTCTTGTACCATTTCGTGATTTTATCCTTTCCTAAGTAATACGGTGAGTCAGACTGTAGTTCGATACCTGAATCGTGTTCCGATATTTCATCAGCTTCTTGTTCTGATTCCGAGTTGTGATCAGAACATTCCTCAAAGTATTCATCATCATCCGAAAAAGTATTATCTGTACCTGCTACCTCATCATCTTCAGAATCTGATGAAACAGAAGCCAAAAGATGCCGCAAACGCTGTTGCTCCATTTCCCACGGAGATTTCGACATTTTCTAGAAAAAATGGCAAAATATCGATGTAAAAGACTCAAAATAAATTAGAAATAAAACAAAAATTATTCATAAATTTAATTATTATTATTATGATAAAAATAAAATAAATCTGCAATATAGCTTACCTTAATTGTGTTTTCAGTCAAAAAATATTCCTTGATTACTCTCAGAGTGTTCTCAGCACCCCGTTGGAAAATTTTCACGTCCTCACTGCTTCGGAAAAAATGGTAGAATGAACATCTGTCGTCAGTAGGCGTGGCCTCTAGGAATGTGCAGCTACTGAAAATATTTGACCTTGAGCTTGAAAAACTCTGTACTTGTGCGCATGTTTTTACTCGTGGGGTGATCAGAACACCCCACGCGAGTAATGGAGGGTTAAAATAATCAATAATAGTAATGCATATATTTTAAGAACTAAATGTTATTCTAGAGAATATAATATTATTATTAACTAGCAAAATCCGCGGTTCTGCTTACGTAATAGTTGAAACATGCTAAGTGATATTTGTATGTCTAATTTTTATTAGAATATATTATACTTTTAGGAATAATTTAAAAATTACTTATTAAGACACAGTTTGACTAAACTTCATTATTACACTGCATTAGGCAGAAATCACGCTCAAATTAATAAAAAAGAACTAAAACTAATTCTAAATAAATGATAATTTAGAAAGTATTTTGAAGCTTTTATGCTCTTTTCAGTATTCACTTGAAATTTTGAATTTTTTAGAAACTGTTCTTAGTACGGATTTACATCTTAAAATTAACAGTCATGTCAAATACCAAGTTTCTTGTTTAACGGTGTACCACCTCTCTGTTTGTAGTGGCGCTAACATAAAATGTCTATGTTGAACAGATGACTGTCATCATTAATTTGTAAAAATTAATTTTCAAATCGGTTTGGTATTTCCTAACATTCCATAGAAAACGTAATTTAGAAAATTTTAAGGGTTATTATAGAAGGTTTGTTGTTCCTGCCAACCCCTAGGTGGTAGTGGCATTGGCATAAAATATAGCCCGTGTATGATAAAAGACTATCACCATTGATTCGAAACCATTAATTTTGTAATCGGTTTATCTTTCACTGAGATTGCATAGAAATCGATAGAAAGATAGAAATCGTAATTTATGACATTTTTAGAACGCTTTTCGCTCCTTCTCTTCGCTTCACCGGTTTACATTTCGAATTTATTTTCGACGAGGACATTTATATTTTGTAAGTAACCACCATGCCATATTTAGTTTCTAACCTCTTTAGTATCACAGAAATCGTAGTTTAGAACGTTTTTTGCTCCTCTAACCCTCCGGTGGTAGTGGCACCGAAATAAAATATAGCTTATGTTTGAGCAAGTTCTGTCACCAACAATTTGCAAGCATTATTTTTGAAATCGGTTTGGTATTTCATAAAAGTGCATCAAAATCGTAATTTAGAACGTTTTCAGAACGCTTTTCTCTCACTTTATACTTTTAAATTTAGAATTTTCCTCCGACGGTACTTAGAAAGCATTTGCATCTTTTAGGTAATTATCATGCCAAATTTCAAAATGTTAGATCCCTCAGTATCACAAAAACGCAATTTATAAGATTTTTTACTCCTACAACCGATAGTAACAACAATATAAAATATAGCCAACGTTGTAGCAGGTACTTTCACCATCAATTTTTAACCGTTACTTTTGAAATCAACTTGATATTTCCTAAGATTACGTAAAAATTAAATTTTTACGTAGAAATCGAACGTTTTAGAATGGATTTCGCGGATTTTCACAACTGTTCTTAGTGAGCATTTTCATTTTATAAGCAATTATCATACCTAATTTCATGTCGATAGCCACAGGCAGTATTACAGAAATCTCAATTTAGAACTTTTTTTTATCCGGAAACCCCCAGGTTATAGCGACACAGACATAAAATAGAGAGTATTTTAGATCAATGGATGCTACCATTAATTTCCAATTATTACTTTTGAAATCGGTTTGGTAATTCCTGAGGTTGCGTAGAAATCGCCATTCAGAACGTTTTTAGAACACTTTTCAAGAATTTTCGCATCTTTTAAATTTCGATTTTTTAGAAAATGTTCTTAGATATAATTTATATGTAATAAGTAACTACCATGGCAAATATAATGTATCTAGGTTCATCAGTTACACAAAAATCGTGTTTTTCAGAAAGTTTTTTGCTCTCTCATACCCATTGGGGTAGTGACACCGACGTAAAGTATATCCTGGAGCAAGAGCTGTCATTATCAATCTCCAGCCATTACTTTTGAAATCGGTTTAATACTTCCTGATATTGCGTAGAAATCTCAATTTAGAGCGTTTTTTAGAACGCTTTTCCCGCATTTTCATTCTTTTTAAATTTCGAATTTTTTAGGAAACGCTTTTAGAGATCATTTATATGTTATAAGTTACTATCATTCCAAATTTCATGTTTCTAGGCCCTTCAGTATCATAAAAGAGCAATTTAACCAAGGTTAAACCACAAGGTTTTAATGACACCGACATAAAATAGAGCCTATGTTAGAGCAAGAGTTAACACCATCAATTTCTAACCATTACCTTCAAATCGGTTTGATACTTTCTGAGATCGCGTAGAAATCGCCATTTAAAAGTTTTTTAGAACGCTTTTCGCACATTATAAACCTTTTTAAATTTCGAATTTTTTAAAGAAATGTTCTTAGAGATCAATACAGGTAATTACCATGCAAAATTACATGTCTCTAGGCCCATCAGTAACACAAAAAAAGCATTTTTTGCTCTTGTACTCTTGTAACACTGACATAAAATATACCCTACGTTGCATAAAAATATTCATTTAGAGCGTTTTTTAGAACGCTTTCCGCGCATTTTCACCCCTTTTAAATTTCGAATATTGTAAGAATTGCTCTTAGAGATCATTTGTTTCTTATAAGTTACTACTATGGCCAATTTTCATGTTTCTAGTTCCTTGTTCTCGTTCATGTTTCAAGTTTCCTTGAAAAACACAAAAATCCCATTTTAAAAACATTTCTTGCTCTTGCACCCCCTTTGGGGTAGTGGCACCGACATAAAATATAGCTTATGTTAGAGTAATGGTTGCTATCATAATTTTGGCGCCATTAAAAAAAATCGGTTCGGTGCTTCCTAAGATTACGTAAAAATCGCCATTTACAATCTTTTTTAGCACGCTTTTCCCACATTTCCCACCCATTTTCACCATCCGCTCTAAAAAATATTTTGACATGATTTATACTGTTTTTTTTTTTTTTTTTTTTTTTTTTTTTTTATAATAATTCTTTTCAAAACAAGCAAACAACTTTCTACGTTAAATGTATAAAATGTTAAATAAAAAAGGATTATGTACCCTATCGCAATTATACCGAGAGTTATCTGAGTATAAACAATAATGTTATATAGCCATACATTATTGTTTACGAAGAAGAAATGGGTCTACAGAAGATAAACTCAATTCAGAAAGGCGATATAAATAATGTGATCAGATATGTATACTTTTACAGATTAATGCGTTTACAGTTTCATGTTCAGAAACTTAGATATAAGGCTTAAATTTTTCACCATGTTGATCCGTTCCAAAAAAAATTTTGACATTATTTATACTGTTTTTTATATTAATGTTTTTCAAAACAAGCAAAGAACTTTCCACATTAAATATTTAAGGTCTTAAGTAAAAAATGATTATTTGCTCTATCCTAATGATTCCGAGAGTTATCCGAGTATAAACATTAATGTTATATAGCCATTAATTATTGTAAGCAAAGAAGGAAAGTGGGTCATTAAAAGATAAACTCAATCCAAAAATTTAATATATTTTCATTGCAATAAGATAATTCGCAAAACACCAGTCTTCAATTTACATTTAATAAAATCTTTGAAACCTTGTCCCAAATACCATAAAAGGTGCTTAAAATATGAAAAATATATTTCGGTCCTTCCTGGACTATTTTCAATTTCTCACTGGTTCAGACTTGCTTTCCGCTGGGCCACTCTATCTTTTCGTGCAGAAGTGAATTTTTATAGTTGTAATACGAATTAAAAAATGTTACAATTATTTCTCACTCATCTAATTATAATGAATCTATTAAAAATTTACATTTTTCCATTCATGTAGACTCAAGTGATGCGTGCTAAAAAAATATAAACTTTTAGTGAAATACGTACAATATATACAATTATAGTATTTCAACGAAGTGTTTAGGAAAATTTAAAAATTCCTGAACATAAATATGAAAATATTGAAATTATTAAGTACGTTTATCCATTAGTAAAATGCCGTACCTATACAAATCAGTTTATATTCACATATTATATTTTATTTTAATCTACTATTAAAAACTGTTACAATAAAAAAGTGGAAAAACGAAACCTCCTTTTTTATCGTTGTTTTGAAACTTTGTAAAATATCCACCTTTTTTGTATAACAGAATTCCTTGAACACTGTTTCTACCAAAAGTTGTGAAAAGATACCTTTCAGATTTTGAATTAAAATTATTCTTTAAGTGTAATCAATTGTGCACAGTTAATTCTTTCAATTTTCGTAAAATAACTGCTAAATTAAACCAGTTATCATTTTCCTTCAGCTCATCCTCGGCCTAAAAAGTCCTTCCGGCCAGTGCCGGGAGGAAGAGGTAGCTTTCATATTCCTTATTTTTAAAAATCTCGCTTATATTTTTAACACACGAAGCTCAATTTAGTGGAAACCCATTATAGAAGATTCAATAGTATTTTTTATCAGTACTAAATCATTATGAATGAGAATTTCGCGAAATTAGTCAGCTTTATCCAAACTGATTTTATTTAAAGTAACATATATTTGGTTTCCAAATTCAACGATGTCTTGAAGTGCCTGACCTTTTAAGATAAGATGGTGGATGAGGCTAACCAGTGAACTTTGTCGAGACCTTAGTAATTCCTGTGCACATGCTCACTCACATCGGAATCGTTTGATATATACGAGTGCTGTCGCAGGCAAAAAATCAGATTTTTGAAAATGTCACCCACATAAAGAAATTCAAACTGTTATATCTGAGCCATTTTTTAAGATAAAGACAAAACAAAAAATGCTCCGGAATCCCTATATCAAAGTCAAATACTTAAGAAAGAAAGTTTTTCAATTTCTAATTCTTTTGCACCTCACTTTAAATTCATTTTTTTTAATTTATTGGCTGCCATTTTGATACAAGATGGCGGATGGAGCTGGCCAGTGAACTTGGTCGAGACATTGCTACATACTATACATATGCCTTCTTCCCTCCAAATAGTTTAAAAAAATACCTGTGTTATCGCGTGACGAATATAAGATCGTTTCAAAATGTCAGCCATGGTAGAAATTAAAAGTGCTATAACTCAACCATTTTTTAAGATATAGACGAAACAAAAAATGCCCCTGAATCTTTTTATCAAAGTCAAACACATAAAAAAAACCTTTCTTATTTTCCAATTTTTTGATACCTCATTTTAAATTTTAAATTAAAAAATTTTAAATATTCCCTTTTGAAACAAGATGGCGAATGAAGCTTGCCTACTAACTCGGTCGAGACATTGGTATGTACTATGTACACACCGAGTCACATTCAAATCGGTTCATAAATACGCCTGTTATCGCGTGACAAAAATCAGGTCGTTTCAAAATGTCAACAGCAATAGAAATTCAAAATACTATAACTCAGCCATTTTTTAAGATATAGACGAAACAAAAACTACACCGGAATCTTTCTATAAAGGTCAAACATATAAGAGAAAAATATTTTTCAATTTTAAATTTTTTGGTACCACATTTTAAATTTTATTATTTTTTTAAATTTTAAATGGCCGTCATTTTGAAACAAGATGGCGGATGAAGCTGACCAACGAGCTCGGTCCAGACATTTGTATGTACTATGTACACACCGAGTTTCATTCTAATCGGTTCATAAATACGCCTGTTATCGCGTGACATATATCAGGACGTTTCAATATGTAAGCCACGGTAGAAATTCAATGTGCTATAACTCAGCCATTTTTTAAGATATAGACGAAACAAAAACTGCATCGGAATCTTTGTATCAAGGTCAAACACATAAGAAAAAATTATTTTTCAATTTTCAATTACCACATTTTAAAATTTAAATTTAAAAAAAATAAATGGCCGCTATTTTAAAACAAGATGGCGGATGAAGCTAGCCTATGAACTCGGTCGAGACATTGGTATGCACTATGTACACACCGAGATTCATCCAAATTGGTTCATAAATACGATAGTTACAGTATGACAAAGATCATATATATATATATACAGTCGAACCCCGTTAATACGCGCCTTGCTTAATACGCGAAACCGCTTAATACGCGAATTTTCATAGGTCCCTTGAAAAACGCCTATATTATGCATTAAAAATACCCCTCTTAATACGCGAATGGTTAATACGCGAACCCGCTTAAGACGCGAAGTTTTATCAGTCCCGTGGCAAGAAAAACCTACGTTAAATACGCGAATGAGCTTTTTTTTTTTTTTTTTTTCTTAACACTAGAAAGATGGTGAGCGGTCCTTTTGACCGCTACCAAATAAATATATATCGGTTCGAACCAGAAATTTTGTTTATAAAATTAGTTTAAAAGGTAATACGGAAAGAAAAATTAGTTAAATAAATAAGTTAATAATTTAAAGTAAAAATTCTGGTGCGAAATGTTTTTATAATATTTGAGTAAAATTCCCCGTCTTTCTAGTGTTAAACAGAGAACGTTTTAGAGGAAATAATCTCCCAAGCGTAACATACAACAATTCTTTATACTAGGAATGTTTTTTTTTTTTTTTTTGGTCCGAATTTAATTCAACCATGAATAGCTTTACTAAAAATATCGATTTCAACCTCTGCTACAGCCCAGGAAGAGAAAAGAGAATATTTTACAGCTAAAGAGTGCAAAAGAAATAAGCAAACATGTTGTTTTCCCACTGATCAGAATCAGCCAGTTGAGTTCTTATACGATTTGGAAGCGAAAAGTGGACATTTTCTCTACGTTGGAGAAACGATTTAACCCCCCATCCTAACTTAGAGCAGTGCCGATTCGCTGCTTGATCAGTGCTATGATATCTAAGGCATGCCGCATAGTGAAGCGACTCATGCAACATGTTGCTTGACTTCGGCGGAAAAAACAGGTTTAAAACAGTTTTTAAACAGCTTTCTTCTTTGTTTCTCCATGCAGATGAAGTCGCACTTCATCTTCCGCCTGTCGCCTTAGTATGCGTCCTGCCTTACGAAGGAAGAAAGTCGCTTGTGCACCCGGTAGAACCTGATCTACGATGCCCACGTGTTCTTTTAAAAGTTTACTCTGTTCTTTACCATGGCAAAAGGTGCAAACATATTAAAAGAAAGGTTATCTCCATTATTGGGAAGTTACAAATTATAAATCAGTAATGTCCCGGCTATCCCGAATAAGTTGGCTTTCTCCAAAGAAAAAGGCATACAGAATCAATTTTAAGGACTTTGTTGAATATTAGGGATGTCATCGTCAACCAAGCTATAGTTGGTGGAACAAGGAACAAGAAAATAAAAACCGCCAAGTTTAAGGACATGGAGAAGGCCCTCCACGAGTGGTTTGTTCAGGCACGCTCTACGAATATCCCATTAAGTGCCATGCTAATCAAAAAAAAAAAAAAATCTTCTGAAGTCGCAACAAAAACGATATTGTTAGATTTCAGTCCCTCAAATGAATGGATAGATCGATTTAAAATTCGCTCCGGAATAAAATTTCAGAAAGTGGGAGATGAATCAGCTGCTATCAGCAGTGAAGAACCTTTGTTGGAAAACAAATTGCTTCCGCAGCTTGCAAAATCTACTTATGTCGTGATATTTACAACGTGGACGAATTGGGCTTTTTTACAAAATAACAACCAACAAAACAATGGCTATAAAAGGACAAGCATGTCCTGGTGGCAAACTAAGGGAAGACCGACTTACTCTTTAATTCGAAGCCAAATCTGATGGATCAGAAAAGTTTAAGCTACTGGTCATAGGGATATCACGCAACTCGCTATGCTTTAAAAACGTCAAAGAAATTGCTTTCCTGTGTGATAGTCAGCGCAGAGTGTGGATTACGGGCAATCTTTTTACATTCTTTTATCTTTAATAGCAGAAAGTACTGCAATCAAATTTTTTGTTACTTCCGGTTTTTGACGGATTTACACGTTTTAGGGGCAAATATTCCAAAAAACATTATTATACAAAATGCCTGTCTCCCCGGGTGTCGCCATTGTGCCATCAAAAAGTGTATGAAGTTATCCATAGAATTCAACCGAATTATTTGTGTAAGTTTCTGGCTGTGGAAAGCAGGTACACCGGCAATTTAGAAATATTCTTCTGAAAGCAAGTGCTGTAATAGCGATTTTTGTGACATTTTCATTATTGTGCCATCGAAAAGTGTATTCAATTACGCATAGAATTGAACCAAATTTTTTGTGCATGTTTCTGGCTATGGCTAGCAGGTTCCCCTTTAATTTAGAAATATTCCTCCGGAAGGAGGCGCTGTAATAGCGATGTCTATAACATTTTTATTATTCTACCACCGAAAAGTGCATGAAGTCTTATACATAGAATTGAACCAGACTTTTCGTGTATGTTTCTGGCTGTGGCAAACAGGTCCTTCCTGAATTTGAAAAAATTCTGCCGGAAGGGGGCGCTGAAATAACGATTTTTGTGCCATTTTCATTATTGTACCATCGAAAAGTGTATAAAGTTATGCATAGAATTGAAACAAATTCTTTGTGTGTGATTTTGTCTATTCCCAGCAAGCCCTCCTTGAATTTGGAAATACTCCGCCGAAAAGGGCACAGTGGTTTTTGTACAATGTTCTTCATATTTCATAATTCTATTGTCCATCGGACTCTCGTCTTGCTAAGCCGGCTATTTGCAAACAGCTGATGTAAGCCAGAATAAGTAAAAACTATTGATTTTAATAAATATCATGATGGAGATTAACTCGTTTTTTCTCCGATTAATTGACTGAAGCAGAAATTTAAGATGAAAATCACAGTTGGTATAGTATTGAAGTTATAATATTGAAATATTAACATCTGTAACTATTTTTTGAAATATTCTGATGCATGAGATGAAAGAATATTTTAGGATTGGCTTACCCAACTAGTTTCAACACGAGTTCGTAATACTGACCGGCGCGGTGCATGGAAAAAAATCATACCATGTGTTATTGCTTGTGGACAATTGCTCTGCGCATCCGAAAGATAACGAAGGCCTCAGGAAGTCTAAATTGAATTTTTACCTCCAAATTCGACCAATGTCACTCAGCCAATAGACTAATGAATCATTAACAGCACCAAGGTAAATTACAAGGCTCACGTAGTACGACAATATCTTCACCAAATGGAACACGACAGCAACCATTCTTGCTAAGAGGTCGTCCTATTATAGCTCTTGACGTTATGCACGTGCTTACCGTAGCATGGGAGAGTGTCACACCAATGACGGTTGCAAATTGTTTTAGAAAAGGGAATTTTGGAAGTAGCGAGGACATTATTTCTAAAGAACCGACATCGCATACTTTGATGTTGAAGAACTGGCTTGGCGAAAAAAAAAACTGTAGGGGAAGATTTTGTCTACTTAGACATGTCCATTAATATGGGCAAAGATCTTGTAGGTTCCTAGCTCAGAAGTCTGAATGACATCAACAGCGCCTAATAAACCGGATGATGAGGAAGAAGAGGATGACTCTGTTACTCCGACCCCATCTCTATTCTGCAAAATTACGCAGGCGTTCAGTATTCATCGTCACTGGACGAAGGACCTTCGACGAGCGAGCCTTACCATCACCTGAATAGGGCTGAAAACATACACGACCGCATGTCAAACACGACAAAATTGATAGCTACTTTGCTGCCAAAAAGTAATTTTTATGTAATTATTGACTTTATTATCTTTAAACATTTTTTTTTTTTTATATCGACTTTTGAGTTTTATAGACAATGTTCTCTATTTGTTCTGCATAGCGAACAAGGATTTTAATTTTGTTAATATTAGTTTTAGTTTACATGGTTAGCACACATTTTTGTGTTCGTTTTGTTCAATTTTATGTAACGTAATAAAACTAATTTTGAAAAGACATAGGATTTTTACGTAAGCTAATAACATTTATTTGGATTTCCCGATTTTGGAACTTTCCTGCTTAATAAACATATAATCATAAAAACAAATAAAATATCATTTTATGTCTTAAAACTGCTAAAAGTTATCATAAAGATTTGTTTTATCCGTATAGGTCGTCATTATATGGACCACTGGACGAAAATTTACGAACTTCGGTCAATATGCGAAACCGTTTAATACGCGAATTTTGATCGGTCGCTTGATTCGCGTATTAAAGGGGTTCGACTGTATATATATCAACATTTGAACGGAGGGTGGTTTCGGGGTCTGGGGGTCATGATCGATGAAAATATACCAAATTTTTTGGAAATCGCTTTCCTCCGAATGGCTGCAATAGGTAGCTTTTTGTAATGAAAGCTACCTAAAATGTGCATATAGTGCTATTTCTAACTTGAGGTGCATTTTGCCTCCTTAAGGATATCATAACTTATGATTCCTAAGGATTTTATCATTTTTAATTTCGTATCATTTTACATAAAATATCAACACCGTTTTAGAGCATCATATCAATTATATTCAGCTTAGAGGATCCCGTTTTCAGTTGTAACGGAAATACTGGGGTTGCTGCATAATTTTGACTATCACTTGTTTTCCGCCATGTTGCATTTCAGTGTAGATCATTGCAATGGCCAATTAAAAAAAATGAATGACGTGTTTTGTTCTCCAATTCTGGTAGTGAGTTCAATAGTACTCATGAATTTTGTTTCCATTCGTGTAAAATATGTGGTATTGAATAGGGAAATAATTTTATTACACTGCTGTTTTTATAATTACATTTGGGGGTGGGGCGGGGGCTTGTTATTGTTGTTACTAAAAATATAAAAATTTTAAACATGAGACTAAAATTAAGGTAAGTTAATGATATTAAAATGTTTTATTATCTTTCTAATAAAAATAAAAAAAATTAAAAAGGTAGTTTTTATCAATTATTGTTCCTGTTAAAGCAAAATATGTTTGATTACATTTCTGTATGTTTATATTTTGTAGATTGATGAATTAAACTAGAAATTACAACCTGATTAAATAATCTGCAATAATTACGCATCAATGTATTAATAAGTGTATTCTCAAATTATCTACAATGAACTGCTAATTTGAATTCCTAACAAGTTTGGCAATTATTTGCATTCAAACGCTAGGCGTCAGAAGGCACCTTTCAGTAGAAATAGGTATGCACAAAATCGTGGTAGAAATAGTGTTAAATTCTTTATTAATTCTGCTTTATTTCATAAAATAACTAATAGCGGGCATATTAAAATATTCCATAGATTTTTATCATTTAAGATGAATGTGCCTTACTATGACGACATCTAAATACGACAATGTTCTTCTACTTAATATCTTAATGCAAGAATCGTAAATAAAGGCTGTAATATGTGACATTCAAACGTCATTAAAACCAGAAGCATTTTTTTTTTTTTTTTTTTTTTTTTGCATTTAATACTTTTTCATAAAAAAAAAATATCTATTAAAACACACACCGTTCTTTTAAAACGCCCCCATCTTTCTTTAAAAAAGCAAAAGATTCCGAAAGTGGTTAACTGTTTTTCTTTTTTAACTTTGAAGATTAAATAACTCTATAGACGTGAAAGACTACGACTTATGGCTCATTTACATGAAGTGTAAGTTTAAGAAAATGCGACAAATTTTAAAATTAGAGCAAAAATGCGACAAAATTTAAAATGTTTTGGGTATTTTGATTTCAGCATGATCCTCGAACAGTTTTTTTTAACCCGATACTTAAATATGTGTTTAAAATGATCAAAGCATAAAAAATATGTAACTTTAAAATTATTAATAAAAAATGACATAAGAATAGCGTTATATATTCGAGACAGAGAATACACATAGGGGAGTTAAACATTTAACGTAGAATAAAGTTTTATATATCATTTTATTCGTTGTACAATCAGTTATCAAAGTAAAACTGTTACATAAGTGTAACATATAAGAAATTTGAAAAGTGATTGATTTTAATCATGGAAAAATAATGGGTCAAATCTCCCCAAATATGGGAGGGTTGACCCACTATATGGGAGGCTTGAGCCACTTTGTTTTATATTGCAAAATTTGTGAAGAATAATAAAATCAATTCCAAAAACAGCAAAATAAGTTTATGCAAGATGCTTTATTTATTATATATATATATATATATATATATATATATATATATATATATATATATATATATATATATATATTAATATGATGCTTAAACAATCCTGTTGAGACGTAATCGCAAGTCAGAGGAGAAATTTATTTTTTAAACAGGATTTTGTCTGAGCAGATATAATTGTACAACAGGGAAAATAAAGTTTTAACTTTTAAGGCAGTTTCTGTTAGACACAGGTTCGGTTTTTATAGTGTTTCATGTTATTATATCCAGATTTAGGACTGTCCCCGTTTTTTTGTATCCATGTCCTATATGTTTGACACTCGAACCGACAACTCCAATTGTCACATGGTTTGTCTTCATCTCACTGTATTCAATGAAATTTGTCTACATACATTCATAATTTTTTTCGATCGATGCTATGTTCTTTTGCAGCCACATGAACACTTTACTTATCATTATCATTATCATTATCATTATCATTATCATTATCATTTACTTTTAGTAGTAAAATGTTGAAATAAATGACATGCACCGGAATTTACGAACAAATTTATTTGGAAATAAGAAAAAGCCTATATTTCACATACATATTAAATGGAAAAGATTTTAGAAAAATTCTGGTGTCATTCCAACGTTTCGGAATTAGAATTAAGTGGTTTTATAAACATACCACTGTCCCTGAAAGGATTAAGACTGCTGCTTTCATCCTTTCTAGTTCTATCTAATCTTTCCCACTGTTTCAATTTACATATTGTAAGTGATATTTAAATGGAAGAAGTTCCTATCACCATTCCCATTTCCTAGTAATTTTTTCACATCATTCCTTAGTCAGTTTTAAATGTTTATTTTCATCACACCATTTTATATTAGCTTTACAGAATAAATTTACATTTTTTATATATATAACCATTAACTTTTCAGGACGCACAGTGTAAAATAAAAATATTTCCGAAACCACTTAATTAAAGGAGCCTTGAAGCATCTGTTCAACCCTCCCTCACACTGACTGTGGCAAACCTCCCTACATAGACCTTTTCTAAAGAATAGCACATTGTTATGATAAGTCTAACTTACTGTACAATCTTTTTGCATGGGATGAAAGCTCGATATTTTTGCATTATTTCAAACGTACTTACTTAAATTTCTATGATATAATTTATCTGGAAAAAGATTACAAAAAAAAAAAAAAAAAAAAAAAAAAAAAAAACAACTTTTAGGTTGAAAACGATTCACAATTGATTTTTTCCACACCTATTTCGATTATCTCTATGAAATGAAGACTGTTGTTTGAGCATTCCAGTAGCTTTGGTTGACACACATTGATAAATCTGTGAAATTCTGTTAAATATGAAAATTGATGGGTGGGTCAAGCCTCCCGTATGGTCAACCGTCCCTAGTCTCCCCTACATGATTAAAGGATTCGTAATAATTTTATACGATGCAAATTTTGAAGAATCTCGTATAAATTGAAAACACCTATATTATGTTAAAGGGATTAAGTAAGTTAACTTTACAAACGTTTAAACGCTCGGTAGCTTAAATGCCAAGTCTGATTAAAGCTTGATGAAACTGAGTTATGTTTTAGTTTGGAGGTCTCCAATACTTTTTGTTTTACACTTTTTTTTAAATCTGATCTTTTAATTCTATTTTCAACTTTTACTCATTATTATGAACGTTTTCGACTTTTAGAATAAAATAATATCAGAAAAGAAAACTGTGTTTATCTAAATGAGTATTTATGTTTAAATATATGTGCTCTAAGGAATTTAAAATGTTTAATTTTCTGTGAAAGTGTAAGGAAAAAGATGGAGTGGAGGTCACACAGTATCAAGCCCTTGGGCTACCCTTGGTTTGATGGAAATTCGCAACGATTAAAATTTAAAATGTCAGCGATATTTAAAATATGCTTTAAATAAATTGTATTTTTGATAAAAATAATATCCCGTTTCTATTCCATATTCAATTGCGTTTAGGAATCATATGTTATAGTAGATCATTATCACTATCTTGTAAACAAATGCATACGCAGTTGAAATTACGGAATCCCAAATCGCAATATTGTGGAGTTTACGGGTAAATATTCTCTCGCAAATTCAGCGAATTTTAAATTACGTTTTTCGCGACAAGTATTTAACTCTTAACTGCTGTTAGCGGTTTCACAGGCAACATTATTTATAAAATTACTACAATTAACTTGAAATTTTCAGCTTAACTATAAATATTTGTGAAAATTTCTTTCGTTTGGATCCCAAGTACTAATGATAGAGACTTTTGAATAAGTTATTTTAAATTATAATTGTCCTCTACATAAAGTTTATTACAGAAACTGTATCCTATGAGCAACTGAATTTTTTTATTTATATTTCATCAAGCGGCGTCGGAGACCGTTTACAGTAGCTGTTCGAAAATTTCTGTCACACCAGTTAAGGGTTAAATGAAAATTTTCAGAAGATTTGTCATATATAAAAAAGTTGTTACATTTAGGGCTTTGGAACATTTCATTTTCGTTTAAACTGTCGTAAATGCTACAAAAATCACCTAAATGCCATAATCGCATGTTGTAAGATTATATTACAGATATTGATATATTTCTACAAAGCAAGTTAGTTTTAAACTAAAAGCACACCTAAATGCAAAAATTGTATGTTGTGATATTATACTATTGATTTCTTCAAAACAAGTTAGTTTTGAACTAGAAGCACAATATTCAAAAATTTTCTGCGTAATAAAATACATATTTATTTAAGGGGATCTGGGACACAAAAATCTTCAAATTTTCAGTTTTTTAAAAATTATTATTCGATTAAAAAAATTTCTGCCGTTTTCTGCTTAAAATTATGTTTAAATAATGTTTCTATCTTAATTAGAACAGGAAATATTAATTTTTTCGTTTTGGTTTGTTTTCAAAATCTGCCTTTCAAGCTATGGTTGTCAAGGAAACGAGTTCTTGTGAAATTGCGTTTTTCTTCATGATAGGTTTTTTCACCATTTCTCATATTTAAATTCTTATAACTAGAGAACCGTTAAAAATATAGGGTTGAAACTCGGAACATATCTTTTTCAATTAATTTACTTTACTTTTGAGCCAGCATATTTGAAAAAAAAAATATTTACTTTTGAAAATATGATTTTTTTTTTTTTTTAAGTTGCACCACTTTTTTTGTAATTTTTTCGTTAAATATTTTTATTTTTTTTTAAATTAATATTTTGTAAAATGCTGTCTCTAAATTAAAAAATATATATATTTATGATTATTTAAATGAAAAACAATTTAAATTCTACAAATAATATTTCGAGTTATAACGATTTTAAGTTATACCACTATTTTCATAAATTTAAAATTTAAAATTTTTTTAAAAAGCTATGAGAAGTTTTATCATTTGATTTTGTTTACAAATGATATGGATAACCATCACAAAAAAATTCAAAATTTTAACTCAATAAATAATTTTTTTTTGAAAATGTGTGCCGGTCCCCCTTAATGACAAATAAATGAGACCAAACTATGGTGAATCGCGTCTCATTTAGGCACAATTCCCTTAATTAATTCTTGCATATTATTACTGATTTTATATGTATAGATTTTTCAGTAATACTGCATTTCATGAAAATCCTTAAATAGAGTAACACAGTTTATAGAATATTTATATTAACGTGTATATACCACAAAATGTCTTACAATTTGATTTTTAAGATTCGATTTTTCTGCGTCTCCCTGCTTGCATTTAATTTATATTACAATCCACTTAATCGGTTAAAACAGACAAAAAAATTTCTCGAATTTACAATCTGTATTAATACAGTGACACGTCTACCCGCATTTATGTGTCAACCTTCTTTATCGGATAAAATATACAATAAAATTTCTTGAATTTTCGAACATCATTAATGCGATGGCAGATGATACTTAATAATTTCAAATTATTTATAATATTATGTATTATTTTTCTGGTATCAGAATTTCCATTTATTTTCAATATGAAAATAAAGCAAGGCTGTTTTATGTGTCTAAGTGTCTCATATAGCATTCTTATTTTAACACTAGATAGGATGCCAAATGTTTCTTTTATCATTATTTTTACTGCTAAGTAGCGGAACGTTTAAATGGTAAAGAAATGAATTGTTACGTCATTTGGTATGACTTTATGTATTTCATGTATAATATAATTTTTGTATTTCATCAAGAATGAAGTAATTATAAAAAAACAACTGTAACAAATTCTGAAAGTATTTCTTTTTTAGGGTTCTGTTCTTAAAATTTAAAAACGGATCTATTATAAGACCACTCCTGTGTCTGTCTGTCACAGCTATTTTACTCGTGACCTATGGAGCGTGAAAAGTTCAAATTGGCTGTAGTAACATAATGGCTATTGACCTACATGTTTCTAGATTATTAACCATTCACAAATATATTTAGGGAAAATTTTGAGGGGCTAATTAAGTTACTTGATAAAAAATATTTTCTTTGTATATCGTGTGGGGTATCACGTGAAAGCTTTCGTAACGCCAACTCAAAAATACAATTCTTTTAATTTTGGGTATTACATTTTCAGAAATATCGCCGATGTAAAGCAAAAATATCCCCCCCCCCCCATCTATTTCTGAATCTATTGAAACTAAAATTATGAAAAGGTTAATGGTAGTTGACGTTAGCCTAGCAAGAAAACTATAGATATTACCCCCTCTGTAGAAGAATCGATATTTGAAATACCTTTTGCCTTCAATATTCGAAAGTACGTAGTGCGAGAATTAGCATGTGGAAAATTTATTTTAAGCCAGACAAATAGTTTTTTGTTATTTATTAATTCTTCAAAAGCATCCGTTTTCCTAGGTCTAATCATAGTATGGAAAAAAATAGCCTGAATATTTATCCAGAAAAGAAAAAAAATATATACATATAAAATTATAAATTCTTTTCAATATCTTAATAGCATACAGCGAAATCTATATCTCAGCAAAGACATGCCAACGAAAATTTATTTGTCTGTAAAAAACAATATATTTCTTTAAAATGAATAACATATATACACGGCATCCGTAAATTATTGTTAAATTCGCCATTAAACTGCAAAGAATGCACAAATAAAATTACCCGCTTTTAAAATAATTTTTTTATGTCAAAGAAAATCATAAAATGGTATTTTATGCAACTGAGTCTTTTTGTATTTGATATTTACATAGATAATTCAAATACATGGCAATTACCTTGCGAAATAAAGCAGCAACATTTTAAGGATACTCAAATGAGACGAACTTTTATCGGTTTTAAGAATATTTTATCATTCAGTTTTTTTTTTTTAATTCTCAACTTAGAATAAATTTATGAATTGCGTTTTATCACGGTAAAGTAAGCAATTACATTGACAATAAAAACTGCATACCCTTATCATTATTTTGGCCGGATTTGTGGCTGTATTATGATGCCATTAATGTAATGTTATATTTTTATGTCGCTATTTGATGAAAGATATATCATAATAAAATGTAGCTATATATCATTTAACATTCTTTTTAAAAGTGAGATATTTTTTATCTGAGTTACTGCGATTTCTGATGGTATGAAAACATGTTTTTTTACATAACGTAAAGCAATTAGTTTGCATTAAATTATTGTGTATGTTAACAAAGCTTGACTATTTTCTAAAGTGTATATTTATAGGTGATGATTTTTAATATTTTTCAAATGAACATTTCATTTCCCAGATAAGATAAACAGAAGCAATTGCCAATTTTCCAAGAAAATGTTAAATATTTAGACTTTAATTAATAGAAATAAATACAATTTAAATTTTTACTTGAGCATCACGAAAATTAAAAATATATATATTTACCAAGATTTTAAAGTTCCCGAAACTTTCCAATTATAAATAACTTTTTTGTTGCTGTTGTGGCGAGCATAGTTCTCATTTTGTCAGTTTTCGTTAATTTAAAATATTTACTTCATAAATGGGTTCATTAATATCTTTATAATTTCAAAGAATATTGAATATTCGATTAAAACAATGAAGCAATTTAAATATCACAAAAAAAGGACTGGGAATGTACATTTATCAAAATGAAAAAGTTTTGTGATTTTTAAAAGTTTATCTTGATTTATAAAATCGGTAATTTACAAATAAATACCTTTTTCTTATTAAGTTATTATTACCTATAATCAGTTCGTCTACAAAAGGCAGTTTCTTGCTAAGAGTAGTACTTTCCTTCCACCCCTATGCTCGCCGTAGGTTCACTACACCAGTTTTACATTCATTAACAAAATTTTATGACCAATAGAGGATTATGAAAACCCACATGCACTAAACCCACTTGTTTCGAACCACTTGCATTAAAGTTTACAATCGGAATTGCTTACTTAAACGCATAGATACGGTAATCAAGATTACATTTCTTCTTGCCGTAGGCAAGGATTCCTTTAATTTCTTACAGATACTGTAGGCGAAACCACAACGGTCCATCGTATAATAAGACCGTCTATAGACGTTGTTGCTGTTATCAACTTGATGTTTCCATTGCAATACCCATCTATTGCTAACCCATCTATTTCAGGCTTCACTATGAATATACACACAGCAGTCTTATTTCAGTTTAATTTACGATGGTATACATTTTGCAAGCGAACGATGAGGTCGACCTATGAGAAATGACATCTCGAGACGACGATATCATACTGAGAAATAGCTGTGCGTTCGCCTAGTCGTTTATGTAAGAAAATAAAGGCAACTTTGCTTCTGGCAGAATGAATTAAAAGCCTGATGACCGTATTTAGGCGTTTAAGCAAGGAATTTGGATTCTTATTTCGAACAGCAAGTGGTCTTAAATGTTGTTATAAACATCGAATGGTCTTAAACATCTGTTAATGATTATTTTACATCATACTGAAGTGTGCATTCGAAACTGGGTTAATAATTGCTGCACCGTTTTCCTACATAACTTTACTAAAAGTATAATAATAATATTAAGTAAAAAAAAGTTCGTATCTTTTACAAATCATTTTAAACACAATACTTACCTAAAGTCAAAGTGTTACATATCAAACGGCCAAGGACATTTTATGAAAATTTAAAAGAAAAAAAAAATAGTTCTTCTAACAGCATGTGTCGATTAGATATCAAGACCATAGTTTATTTCTACTAACCCATCAGATGGACTCGAAATTACCTGTAGTAAAATTTTAATGTAGGAGTGTCTAACAAATATATTTTACTACATTGTAATAAATTATTTCATTTACTTTATACTGCTAGGCTACTGCATTCATGTTTTAAATATTTGATATATAAAATAAAAATAACTAGAAAACAGGAATTCTGCTTTTTCAGAATTTAATGTCGCCCAGATGAAAAAAAAAAAAAGATATATATATAACTAGTTCAGTTTTAAGACTTAAAACACGTGTTTCTATATTATATAAAATTACGTCATCCGCATCCGCTGAAAAATTCATCATTTACTATCCGGTCTTAAACAACATTCTACAGTAAAAAAGCATAGGACTTCACTATCGTGGAATAATACACAAATCCAAAAAAAAAAAAAATGATTTTGTCATTCAAGAAACTCGATAAAAAAACGGCTATCATGAATCATATGCCTTCATTTGTTTGTAATACTAATATACATACTTGAAATTAAATTTAGTTCATAATAGCTCCCTGTTTTATCAGAAATCAGTCATTTATATTTTTTCAAATCAGCATTTATTTTAATTACATTTTTTAAAGTTTTTATGTGAAAATGGCATCAAAAAGATAATTGCTAGTTTCCAACTATTTTTACTTCACTTCCCAGAGAAATGGAATACTTGGGTCCCAAAATGAAACAAATGGGGCTAAAAACTACAATAAAATTAAAATCTCAAAAATAAATGGAGATGCAGTTTTCAAACAAATCGCATTTAAAAGCACATTTTTTCCAATACGCCGGTATAAAAATTGATAATATGCGATGCGTAGAAGATAAAACAATTGCAGTTGAGTATTCAAGAGTACAATGATACATCTGATTTGTTTTCCGGCAGGCCTGATCCAGACCAAAATGCTTTGTCTTCACACGGTAATAATACTGGACAGTACCTGGCTAAAACAGTTCACTCATATTTGTTAGACATGTCTGAGAGCTACAGGGCTAGTTTCATTCATCCGAGCTATAACTGAAGCACCGCTTAATAATTTTAATGATTCCAAACAGCTCCTTCGATATGCAGAAGATGCTATGGAATCAAAGCCTATGGTACAAATACAGATGAGAATAATGCTGTTTTTGAGGAAATCGACCTTAATTGATTTACGCTGCTGCTTTTTTGTTTTTACTAAATATAATATGTTTACACATTGATTTTATATCAATATGATTCTACTGATTTTAACTTTATATGCTTATATTTTTTTTCAATGTTTTTTTTTTTTTTAATAATATGTGGTTTTTTAACTTGTATTATTATAGCATATGTACTTTTATCTTTTTAACATTGTGTTTCCAATACTTTAGATTATGTGTTTTAGCTATTGTATTTTGACTTGTTTGGATGATTTTATTTATATATTTTGTCATTACGTTCGTTGTTGCTTTCACTCATCATATTTTATGACATGCTTTAAACGTTAATTCAGTGTTTTTATCTTAACCTTTTTGCTTGGCACAGTATGTCCCTAAAGGGATTTTGCGCCATTAGACCTCATAAAATCAACTAACCAACCGATCTATAACTATAGCATATACAGTACATGATAAAGGTGTGTGATACACGGAAACTCTTGTGTACCATGTAATTAGATTCTTTAAAATTTAAATCCGTTGAAAAATTGAAACATCTTAAGAAATTTACAAAGCAATTAAAAAAACTGTAATTTTGTACAAAAAGTATTACCAGCCATCTTATAATACATGTATTTTTGAAAAGTTCGAAGTCCTTAAACTTTATCTGCCATACCTAACCTTACATTAGGACTGCTATTTTGACATAATGAACTTAATAAATTGGAAAATATATTTAATAAAACGTTAAAAATGAACTTGTATAATCCACATAATGCGTTTCTAAAGACTATAATAGAATTAATTGTGTTTTCTAGTTTATGAATTTTTGTCACTTAAATATAATGCGTTACTAAAGATTATAGAATTAATTATGTTTTCTAGTTTAAGATTTTTTTTTTCACTGAAACTTATTAGAGTCTTGCTATAAGAAGACTTCCAAGAAAAAATCCATTATCTATGAATTTAGTGTATATTTAATTAATTCTACAAAAACCAATACTTTATTTAATAAATTCTGTCTGTTCTTTAATAAAGTGATTCACCATGAAATCTATTTCAATTAAATTTTAATTTTAATTTATTTTATTACTATCAAAGTACAAAGTAATTTATTTCAACAAATTCACAATATAGCTCGTTTTAGACTCGTTTTGATTTATGAAAGTTTAGAGACTTTTGAAAACTAAAATGTGTCAGTTGTGGAATATTCGTACCATATAATCTATTCGATATTTAAATCTGTTACGTTTTCTTTTCATACTCTACTTATACAAAAAATAAATGTATTTGAAATTCGAAATGGTATATGTTTGTGTTATTCACAGCAATCTTCATTAGCTTACACTTAGTTTCTGATTGAATGTTCCCTGCGCTGCATCTCGCTTGGAAATAAGAGAAACTATGTTTACGAGATTAAAAGGAACGGTGCTTTGTGAAAAGTAAGGGACGAAGGTAAACAGATCGCAGTAAAACTTCGACGACTGGTGTATAGAGAATAGAATCTTCTTTCAGGGTATTAAAATGAGAAATTCAACGTTGTTCTCACGACTTTCGTGTCTACTAATTATCAGTGATTGTCTTCCTGGATAAGATAATAGTTTTCTTATATCACATTCCTGGGACGTTGTTTGGCATTCAGTTTTTCGACGAATAAAGTATCATGTTTTTGTCCGTCAAAGAAAAGGCACCAACTTTCCTCGAGGGGGGAGGATGAATTGGTTTTTCAAATCCGTCCTAACACGATTCTTGTCTATTTCTATTTTACACTTATCAACCACATAAGAAGGAACTGTGTCGGTTATAATTACAAAGTCTCGCTGAACACTTCACGCTATAACAGCTGCTATCCGATCAGAAACTCCGAACCGATTACTGTTTAGCGCTGTTGCGTTTATTTGAATTCTCATCTGCCTTTTAGGTAGATTTCTTTACAAAAAAGCTACCTATTGCAGCCGTTCGGAGGAAAGCGATTTCAAAAAATTTTGGTATATTTTCATCGATCATGACCCCCAGACCCCGAAACCACCCTCCGTTCAAAATTGATATATATATATATATATATATATATATATATATCTGACCTATGTCACACTGTAACTCCCGTAATTATGAACCGATTTCGATGTAATTCGGTGTGTCCATAGTACATACCAATGTCTCGACCGAGTTCGTTGGCCAGCTTCATCCGCCGTTTTGTTTCAAAATGGCGGCCATTTAAAATTTTTAAAAAAATTTAAAACTTGAAATGTGGTACCAAAAAATTAAAAATGGAAAAATATTTTTTTCGTATGTATTTGACCTTTATACAAAGATTCCGGAGCAGTTTTTGTTTCGTCTATATCTTAAAAAATGGCTGAGTTATAGCATTTTGAATTTCTAGCGTGGCTGACATTTTGAAACGTCCTGAATTTTGTCACGCGATAAAAGGAGTATTTATGAACCGATTTGGATGTAACTTCGTTTATACATAGTACATACCAATGTCTCGACCGGGTTCGTTGGCCAGCTTCACCCACCATCTTGTTTAAAAATGGCGGCTATTTAAATTTTTAAGAAAAATTTAAATTTGAAATGTGGTACCAAAAATTGAAAATTGAAAAAATATTTTCTTCTTATGTGTTAGACCTTGATAAAAAGATTCGGGAGCAGTTTTTGTTTCGTCTATATCTTAAGAAATGGCTGAGTTATAGCATTTTGAATTTCTAGCGTGGCTGACATTTTGAAACGTCATGATTTTTCTCACGTAATAACAGGCGTATTTATGAACCGACTTGGATGTACCTTGAATGTACCTTGTGTGTACATAGTACATACAAATATCTCGACCGAGTTCGTTGGCCAGCTTCATCCGCCATCTTGTTTCAAAGTGGCGGCCATTTAAAAAAATTAAAAAAAAAATTTAAATGAGATACCAAAAAATTGGAAAATGAAAAAGATTTTTTTGTATGTGTTTGACCTTAATACAAAGATTCCGGAACAGTTTTTCTTTCGTCTATATCTAAAAAAAAAATGGCTGAGTAATAGCATTTTGAATTTCTCTTGTGGCTGACATTTTAAAACGACCTGATTTTTGTCACGCAATAACACGCGTATTTATGAACCGATTTGTATGTCACTTGGTGTGTACATAGTACATACCAACGTCTCGACCGAGTTCGTTGGCCAGCTTCATTCGCCATCTTGTTTCAAAAGGGTTGCCATTTAAAAAAAAATTAAATTTAAAATTCAAAATAAGGTATTAAAAAATTGGAAAATGAAAAAGATTTTTTTTATGTGTTCGGCCTTCATACAAAGATTCCGGAGCAGTTTTTGTTTCTGATAATTTGTTCTTTTGTTGATATCTTAAAAAATGGTTGATTTATAGCACTTTGAATTTCTAGCATGGCTAACATTTTGAAACGATCTTGTATTTGTCACGCGATAACACACGTATTCGCCTATTTCGATGTAAGAAGGCATGTGGATAGTATACATCAACACCTCGACCAAGTTCGCTGGCCAGATTCATAAGCCATCTTGTTTCAAAATGGCGGCCATTAAATTAAAAATATATATATATATTTAAAGTGAGGTGCAAAAGTTTAGAAATTGAAAAAGGTTTCTTTCTTAAGTATTTGATCTTGATATAAGGATTCAGGAGCATTTTTTGTTTGTCTTTACCTTAAAAAATGGCTCAGATATAGCAGTTTCAATTTCTAATGTGGGTGACATTTTGAAAAATCTGATTTTTTGCATGCGACAGCACTCCTATATAATAACAGATTCCGATGTGAGTGAGCATGTGCACAGCAATTACTAAGGTCTCGACCAAGTTCACTGCTTAGCCTCATCCACAATGTTGTTTTGAAAGACAGGCACTTTAAGAAATTGCCGAATTTGGCAGCCAAATATAAGTTACTTTAAAGAAAAGCAGCTTGGATAAAGCTGACTAATTTCGCGAAATTCTCGTTCATTATATTGATAAAAATTAGTATTGAATCTGCTATATTCGGTTTCCACTAAATTGAGCTTCGTGTGTTTGCATGATATAAGTTGGGTTTTTTAAAATAAGGACTATGAAAGCTACCTCTTCCTCCCGGCACTGGCCAGAAGGACTTTTTGGCTTTTAGTCGATATACTTGGTTTGTATTCATCTTCATCATACTGCGAGTCTTCAAAAGAACTGTGTTTGTATTTTTCAATTTCCGAGTACTCTATTACATTATGAACTATAGAACTACTATTTTAGGAGCCACCCAGTGTTCGCTGAAGATCGCGAGCTTTCCGCTCGGCCTTCAATTTTAACTTTTTTGTAACTGATTTGTCAATAGATATGATTTTCCTCAAATTGTAATTGCTTTGAAGAAATATGAACCTCAACTGCAGGACAAGAATTTCCTTTGTTTTCTTACATAAGCATCTGATTAGGATTGCCCATTGACATGCATCTGGTCTTTATAATATAACGTAAATACATTACCAAATAATTGGATATTTGGTTTTTGTAGTGTGTGGGTTGAACTCAACCTGCAACTATCCCCACGTCATGAGTCGTTTTGTTCTAGCAAAACGAAATAAGAGTTGCGCGGTGAAATTTGCGAAAAATTGCTAAATTGTGTTTTTTTTTTACGATGTTAGGCAAAAGAAAAAAAATAGATTATTGATTAGAATTTAATTTATTTATGTTATTTAAACCATAAAACAAGCATAAATAACTAAAATTCTAATTAACTTAAAAAAATTACAAAAAAAGGTGCTATTTTTGAAATTTTTATTAAGTACGATGCGCAAACTGAAGATGTTTACCGATTTTTTAAACAAATTATGCCATTTCTAGTCTTATTGCAATAGGCAACTTTTCCGCACTAAAGCGTTCCGAAAATAAAAGTTTTATTTTTTTCGACCAACCCTATTCCACAAACCTATTTGGAGAGTTCAATAAAAATGGAGCTTTAAGCATATCGATCCAAGGGAAGCATCTTAATGCAAACTTGAAGTTATCGTATGTATTTAAATAGTTTATAATGTAATACGATTTTATAATTTTCTAAAATTCAATCATTGTTGTTAAAAATACGTATTTTCATGTACGCATTTTAGATATTTTCCTTATTTTTTTATGTATTAAATTAGTTGCCTCACTCTAAAATAAATTTATCCGTTAGCTTTCTTGTTTAATTTATGAATTACTATTATTACTAAAATAGATTTATAGAAATTTATTATTTATTTAATTGCATTGTTTTTAACGACAAATCCATCTAAAAATCTGAAACTAAAAGCTATTTTTTCCATTATTTTGCATTTAATAAAATAACATTTCAATGATGTGATGTAAAATAGTCCATAGTCCTCATATTACAGCTATTAAAAACTCCCTATTAAAACTAAATTACCTACTGTCAATTTCGATGGTCATTCATTTTACAGTAGGGCCAAAAATATCCCATCACCTCTGAATAAATTGTTTATTTTGTTGCCAAATGGAATACATGTACAATTTTTACTGTAGTGATGATACGTATTGCAGGAAGAAGTTTAGAGAACCATTGATTAAAATATTCTTATAATAAAGTGACATGAATTGCATTGTATAGTCACAATTTCTATGAAAATGTCATTTATTAACATTGTGACAGTCAATGAAAACGTATATATTAATAAATTATTCAGATAATCTCGAATACCAAAGACTTTATTAATATACACTTTTGCTATGATAACCATTTGCATATTAACTACAATTAAATATCTTTAAAATAGAAGTATTCGTAAAATACTAAATTGTTAAATAATTAATTATGTCGTAACCGCGATCAGAATGAAATTAATTACTTCATCATGACCTTGTGGGATTTCTTGTTTAATGATGCCATTAAAAGTCGAAATACTACAATTCGGTATAATCACGTTCGAACTGTCAATTAGAATAATTTGTCATATCAGAAAATTTAATATACGTAAAATGTTGATGTGTCATAGTATTATAAATGACGTGGGAATTCATTATGTAGCATGGTGAAAATATAATAAAAGAAAGTAATTTGAAACAAAGCTCATAAGTATATGTATGAATGTGTATAAGTAATTGTATTAAATGAATGTTCATAAAAGGTATTTAACAAGACGACGCCTGTATAATTTTTTTATCAAAGTATTAATCACCAGATATTAAGTAAAATATAAGCTCTTTATCTTTAACGAATAAATAACTGATCAATCATGGAATCGATAAATTTTTCAGATTAATAATACAATTATTCGAAAAATGCTTAAACGGAGATGAAACACCAGAAGTATGGAAAGTCGAATATTTAACATTACTATATAAGTCGTCTGCTATCCGAAATGGCGAATTTTAAATTTTGTTTTTTTGAATATATAGATATAATAATGTTTAATTTACATAATATTAATGACTGGACTGTGATAGATAGTGGAGTTTTTAATTTGTCTGAATATATGTAAACGTCATATGCTCGAAATTAAAAGTTTTTAACAAAATCGTAGTAAGACGCAGTACAGAATTTAATGATACTCGCCTGGACGAATTTCTTTAGACAAGTTATTCAAGTAAATAAAAATTAGAGTGGCAGTAATGGGAAGCCCTCTAGTTTTTTCTCTAATGTCATTTCGATTAAAGGAATTTTATTGCATGGTGAGTCGTCAGTTTCTGATAACGACATTTTAATATAAATAAGTGATCCAGAATTCTTAGTATAAACTTTAACGTAGTACTGTACAGAACACTATAACAATCATTTATTGTACAGGAATGTATGGACGCAAGTGACGAGTTGAGGCACAAACGCAAGACACAGACATGAAAGAAATGTTTATTGACAGCGTCATTTTCAAGTGCTGTGTTTGAAATTAAATCAACCAATAGTAACACATGTCTGGCAGCATCAATGGAGCGATTGGCGTACAGATTCAAAGAGTTCAGGTATTTTACTCACATAGTGCAGCAGCAACGAATATTCAAGGGACAAAATCTTTCAGGCGTCGCATGAACGCGTACCTCCAAACCAACCGGTTCGAAAAGGAGCATCCAGGTACATGCTCGATATATTGCTTCATTAGGGTGGCACGCCATGATTTAGAAGAAAGAGTCGTTTGCGAAGAGCTATCGGATTATCATGAAGTACTTCAGGCAAACTCAAATTGATTTCGTTGCTCGAATATCCGTAAATGTGTGTGAAATACCTGACATTTTGAAAGTGTACAGAAATTGCTGAATCAACGCTGCCACGCATGTATCACAGTTTATGGACGCAAATTTGAACAGCTATTGTAAACATTGCACTTGTCAACGACTTTGTCAATAAACAATTTGTGTTTCCTTTCGTGCGTCATTACCTGTGTTTCCGCCTCACGGCGTATCTTGCTGCCATATATTACTATATAATAAATTACTATTACAGTGTGCAGTACCATCATTTTAACCCTTCATTGGACTATGTGCCATATCTGGCACATACCTAAAAACATCATAATTTCCATTATGTACCATGAATTTGGATAATATGATCCCTGTAAGTGATCAAGAACAATCCAAAGAATTGAATAACACTTATTTAGTAAATGTCAAATGATCGAATAAAAAAAAAAAAAAATAGAATTCGTTTTTCGGAAACAAAAAGTATTTCGATCAAGCTATTAAGGTAAAATTTAGTTTCATAACTTTTACTGAATACCTAAAAATATTAATAGAAAAAAAGTTGCAGAGTGTTAAGCAGATAAAATTAATTAATTTAAGTTCATTTAGTTGCAAAATATAGCAATACAGTATTTTAAAATCCTAAATGTGTACGTGAAGATTATGCACCATAAAATATCCATAAAATATGCATAAAATATCCATGCACCATAAAATATCATATTTTAGCTTAAAATTTTAAAATTATTTTTACTATTTTTCCCATGATTAGACCGATACATAGATTTCAAAAACTTCGTGTACTAAAGGGTTAAGTTTGTACCTTCATTTTGGTATCACCCTGTCTGCATAAAAATTACCTAAGTTGCAAATTGTAACTTTAGTAATTTTCAGTTCATATCCATAAATATGATTTCGCGCTAATAATAAGAAATTAAACAAAAGTAATTATGTCATAAATATTTTCTAAAAGTAGAATTAAATTAATTATTTTAGCAAAAAAATCGAAAGATCTCATGAAACAAAATGGAATACATCTGGTTGCTACACCATCTCTTAATTGTTAAATTCGTACTTTTAATTAAATTATATTTTAGTCATTTTACATGTTTAGAGGAACATATTTTTTGATTAATTTAATTTCTAATTCCAATTAAGAAATAATTATAGAGTATTTTGGACCGCTAACTAAATTACAATTCCTAAAGTAATACGCATGGATAACTGTATATAATTGTTATGACAATAATACATAGAAACGAACAGGATACAGTTTTTCACAAGCACGTATACAGATTATTGCAATAAACCGTTAAAATATTTTCAAAATATATTTCCCATGAATAAGCACACAGCAACCATAAAGATTCGAAAATCTATTTTAAAATAAGAATAAACAATTAAATTAATTTGATAAAAACAGAATTTGAACTTTAAAAGTTCTGAAAATATTTTTTTTCAATGTAACTTTAGAAAATTTACAGAAGCGCGGAGACCCTTGTAATTTTGCATTCTAGTGTATCGCCGTCACTCCGCAATTGTCCTTGTCATATAACAATTAGTATCATTAGTTTGACAAATATTCTAAAATATCCCCTTTCTCATATTCATTTAATAATTATAATCGGCTAATTTTAAGTCAACATAGCTTTACAAAATTTATAAAAGCGCGGAGCATCTAGTAATCAGCCATTCTATACTAACACAAAAAGGAATAAATAAATGTTTATATCCTAATGTTAAAAAGAGTGATAATCACAATTGTTTTATTTCAAAATACTTTCCTACTCTGCAGACATAGAATTTTCATTCAAAAGAGTTATGTATAGTACAGGATTTACTGTAGATGCTTTTCTAGACGCATAATTCTCAACGGCATTAAAGAATATATGTAATGAAAAACAGTAGCGCCAAATTTTCAAAAGTGTTGGGTGTGCTCAAAAGGTTTTGAGTAAAATAACATATTTATATATATTTTCCTTAGTGTGTATGTGTGTGCAGACAGAGAAGGGAGGAGCGCATGACTAAAAATGATAATTCGAAATTAAATTACGTTTTTTCTAAGCAAAGTTTTTAATTATTATAATTAAATTATAATTTTATAAAATTATATTCTTATAAGTTCTTCCTTATAAAGACCTTAATATTTATTTTAAATAACATTGGAATTTCTAGAAATTGCAGTGCAAAAACCTAAATGTCAAGAAAATCATACATTTTAGTCCCCTCAGTGCTTTATCATTTCAAGACATCAAAACAGATGACAAACTATGCAGGAAATACACTGGCCTTCAAAAGTTAAGATACAGGGACTGGATGCTTTCGATTGCACACGTTTTGTCGAATATCTACCAATATTATTGGCGAATTGTTCTTGAACTTCTAGGATGTAAAGAACATGTTTGATTTTATGTTTCTCGGTGAAGATTTATCGGGGGTACTATTAGGGGGCTAATAATAAATTTAATAATAAAATAAAATTTGCGATCGCGTATGTAACAGAAAAGGCAGGAAATGACTGTGGTAAATGACTATTTGGGTCCTGTTCGACATTTGTATGCATTTGTGTAAGCATAGCACTCATATTCGTAAAGATGTTAACGTTTTTCTGAAAAATTCAAAAGTTTTTTGTTCATAGCACATAGATTTTTCAACCAAATTTAACACAACTTTCCGAAAACTTGCCAAGAATAGTAGCAACAGTATACTGCAATTAAAACATGAATATATTGAATATTTGATGGTCATTTTTATGAGACAATTTTTAACTGCACATGCGCAGAAGATTTCAAGATATTTATTGCATAATTTGGTAGTCAGTATTTTGCGGCAATTTCTATAAAAAGTCCAGTCAAATGTTGTGAAATACTGTTGCTTATGAAGATATAGTGAGGTGATAGAAAAGTTATGGAAAATCCCTTATAATAAAGATATTTTTAGGAAGCAACTCACTATATCGACCCCATCTTTGTGAATTTTCGCGGTATTTGACTGCACATTTTATATAAGTTGCGCTAAATAGTTGACTACCAAATTATATAATAAAAATTTTAGGATCTTCCACGCATGCGCAGTTAAAAAATATTTCATACAAATGGCCATATCTCATCAAATATTCAATATATCCATGTTTTAATTGCAGTATACTGTTGCTACTGTTCTTTTTCATGTTTTTGTAAAGTTGTGTTAAATTTGGATGAAATCTCGGTATGCTATAAAGAAAGAACTTTTGAATTTTTCACAAAAAAGGTTAACATCTTCACGAATTTGAGTGCTATGCTTACACAAATACACACAAACGTGGACCAGGTCCCAAATAGCCATTTACCACAGTGACAAACCATTTCCATCCTTTTCTGTTACATAGGTGATCGCAAATATTATTTTATTATTAAATTTATTATTAGCCCCCTAATTTTACCCAAGATAAATTTGAAGTCAAACACGTACTTTACATCCTAGAAGTTCAAGAACAATTCGCCTATAATGTTGGTAGATATTCGACAAAACGTGTGCAATCGAGCGTATGTTTTCATGAGAAATATACCTATAAATCCACTGAAGGGGTTTTCTGGGCTCCTGTAAAACTAATTGATGCCCTTACTATTTTTCAAACAAAATATTTTGAGAAAGTTAATAAAAACAAATTTCATTTCAGCGATTTAATAATAATAATAAAAAAAATTGCGATCTAAATAAATTGGAATTGGATAGGCGGAGAGATGGAGTTGTTGTGTGGACTCACAACCCATGGACCCATATAATTTGGCGCCACTGATAACAAAGATAACAGATAACGCTACACAAAACTGCCATTCGTGAAGAAAATAATTTATTACTCATGTTAAATGAAACGTCCAACATTGATTCTAGACAAACTTTGTATCTAATGTTAGATCCATACAATAAACCGTTCGCTTCATCATTCCAAGAGATATTAAACAGCACCTAACATTATTTTTTCCTTCGACCAAATATAATTTGTAAAACACAGATCCTTATAAGAAATTAAATAATATGGGGTATCACAAATTTATAACCTTATGTTAGTATATTTTAAAGAAATATTTAGAATTATTATACTTATAATTCTAATCAGGTTTACAGTGTAGAAAATGAGTAATTGTTCAATTAAAGTATGTTTATTCCAAATTTTAAAAAAATGTGTCGTATAACGTTTTGAAATATTAGATGGAAAATTTCATTTTTACTATTATATATACCAAATTAAAGGCTAGTTCACAAGAATCATAGAAGCAGACTCAAGCCAGCTATTTAATTAATGTTTTTTCTGAAAATTTAATTAAGTAATTGCTCTCATACGTTAATTGTATTTCCTTAAATCATGAATAAGCATTATTTCTAAAATAAATAATTTAGAGCAAAACAAAATTTGCCTTAGAACAATGGACTGCACAAAGTATGGAATTTCGCTTAATAGTTAATTAAATTACATAATGTAGTATTTGTTAGATTATTTAATATGTCTGCTGTATAAAATAATCCAAAATATATTTAAATGTTACAGGAAGAATTTATTCTGTCCTTTTGGTTTTTAAATTGCAGAATTTCAAGGCTAATGTCAGACGGAGGTCTTTTTGCACGCTTTTTTCCTTACGTATTATCTCTACATAGTACTGCTAGCATTGTGTAGGGATAATACGTAAGTAAAAAAGCGTGTTAAAAGACGTTCGTCTGACATTAGCATAAATGTAATTACCTTTTAAAGCTGTGAAAATATTTAAAAGAAATACTTTCAATGCAACTTTTCAAGTGTTTTATAACCATAAGATTTAATGCGAGAATAAAAAACACAAATTCATTATATTTTTGCTTGAAGAAAATAACATGTGTCGCATTTATACTCAAAGAAGTAATTTTAACAAAAACAAATCGACTTGAGAATGTCATTTTTTAATCTATCTTATACTAGTTGGCTTTTTTTCGGAGCGCATAATATAATTGTTTGGCAATCTTTTGTTATTATCTATATGCTTTCTAGACAGACGACAACCAAGATCATCTGACATACTAGTGTGTTATATTACACGACCATTTCGAGCTATTTTCACCAATTTTCAAAAGTCTAGCACTGCAAATCTATGTGACCTACGTACTTGTAATACGAAATACGTAGTAAGGCCATTGTAGTTACCTAGAATTCAAAATTTATAAATAACGCATAATCAGTTTCCGAGAGAATAACATTTGAAAAAGTTTGATAATCGTAATTTTTTCACTGACTATATGACTCACTCATCAAAAATATCTCATATATCTACTGCACCTACAGACTTCAAATTTGGTGCGAAGTTCGTTTATATTATAAAACCAAGGAATAAAAAAAAAATGTGAAAAAATCGATAAATTAGTAACTTGGGGTTGTGCAATTTTACTTTAACATTACGTCTATTAGACAAAATTTTAATTTGCCAAATGTTAAATCCGGGCTAAACATGCAGCAAGCATATTTTTTTTCCCCAGCCAAGATTTGCCATCTCGTAATCTGATTGGTCAAAGCTTTCTGGGTCAAAGAGACTTTTCTTGGCAGGAAGGAATTGTGTTTGTCGAAAACCATGAAAGTAGAGGATTTAGATAGGATGGGTGAAAAAAAGAAAGAATCTTCAGTATTTCAATAGACTTAAAAAAAATCGTTTAAATTATGGGTCGATGGCAAAAGGAATATCTACAGAAATAAGATAATTTCCAATAACTAATGAGAAATTGAACTTGGGCGAGGTCATCTACGTTTCGATAGCATTCTGCTATTTTTAACACTTTCCAGCAAGTTCATTTACAGGGACAGTAAAAATTATTCCGTTACATTACGACCAATAGGAAAAAAAAACTTTTCAAATGATTTTTAATGATGTTACACGCTTTTAAACATAATAAAATTGATAGGCATTTAAGAAATGCACTAAAATATGTATACTGTAGAATATGAGGTCCAAAGAATAGTTGTTATACATTTACAGGGCCACACAAAAGAATTCCTTTACATAATGATGTAGGTGGGGGGGGGGCGATTGTTTGCTTTGTATTTGAATTATGTTAAACAATTTCGTATATAATGAAATTGATATACTTCGCTCAGGTTTACTAAAAGTTATCTCATACATAATACAAAGTGCATAATATTTACAGGGACATACAATAAATTTCAGATATTATATTGTATCCGGAGTACTGTATATTACGATGATTGCTGAAATGCATTTTTAATTATGATATGCACTTTTATGTTTCACTATATTTATGCATGCTATATGGTGTGTATAAATGCTATAATTCATATGCAGAAAAAAAAAAGAATTGTTAAGGGCTAATGGGTATGAACGGAAACTGTTTAAATGAGTTATCCATTTTCCCGCTGAACTGCATTTAGTTTACTAAGAAATGTTTGTATAATATAAATAAAATGATATACAAGGTCTCTCAAAGGATTGGATTCACGGTCGATTACGTATGACAATTTCTGGAAATGTGATTTCAATAGTTTTAAGAGTGTTTTTGTTTAAATTAAATTTTAGAGATATAGCGGCGAGTAATAAAGGTACTAGGTAAAGTGCAGAGATGCTCTAAAAAATCATGAGTTAGGTATCTAGATTTTTTAATTATTATTACTATAAAAAATTGAAGAAAATATTTAAGATATATATAATATATATAATTTCTTCGCACATTATACCGGGTGTTCTAAAAAGGACTGACTGATTTTAAAATTCAATAACTTGCAAACGGTGACAGATATTAAAAAATATTTCTTGCCGGAGGTTTATGCATAAGGTCAAAAGTTTTATTACAGTGATTTTCGATTTTAGTTCGAATTACAAACAATAGATGGCGCTGTAAGCAGTAGTCGCTAAATACAGGCTAAATTTTTGGTCCTTTCTCTTGTTTCATGCGGAAAAAGGAGATGGAAATATATTATCCGGGCCACGAAGTACCAAAAATCGAGCCTGAATTGAGCGTCTATTGATCGCAGCGCCATCTATTGTTTGTAATTCGAACTAAAATTGAAAATCACTGTAAAAAAACTTTTGACCTTATGCATCACCCTCCTGCAAGAATTTTTTAAATATCTGTCACCGTTTACAAGTTATTGAATTTTAAAATCAGTCAGTCCTTTTTGGGACACCCGGTATGTTGGCGGAAAGGTGGCGAAGTGGAAATTTCAGAGGAGAGAAGATTTATGTAATACGATAATTTACTCTAGCTACAAATTAGCGACTTCATTAAAATGAAAAAGAAGAAAAATTCCATGTAATTTTAATAAATTTGTTGCTTTTTAAATTTAACCTATATTTTAATTTTAAATTTTTATTAATTTATAATTTTACTTAATTACCAATATGATTATTGTTATTTCAGAAACAATAAAAATTTCGAATGAATACATTTCATTTCAACACATGCATTCAATACAGCACTATTAAAATATAGATTTCTGTTGCAAATTTTCGGCCATATACTTTGTTGTAGGAAATTTGAATTAAAATTTAATGTTGCTTCGTGAATAAAATAGTCACACGTAAATACATTAAAAAGCATTAAGTATAGTGCCTAATGATATTGTAACTTTACAAAAAGCAATCATATCTAACGAAAACATAACTGTGAAAAAAAGGGTTTTAAGTTCCGTAAAAGAAAATAAGTGACAAGAAAAGAAGTGGTATGTATCTGGGTGCCAAATTCAAATAAAAGTTACTCAAACTTATCTACTGAAGTATTGTAGAATTGTTTTAATCGTTTAAAAAAATATTCATAGCATATTAATAATAAATCTAAAACTAAAGTGTAATCTATTATATATATAAAATCCAAACGGAAATTTCGTTCCGAACGCCGAGATTTCGAGTTCTACCGCATGGATTTTTACGGAACTTATACCGTTAGATAGGTATCGTTCCAGGGAAGGTTTTAAGCTATAACACATCATTCTACCTAGATTAGTTATAGAATTATTACGGAAAATTCTATTATTTTGGACTTTGTTACTTCATATTTCCTTAAATATCTGGGCTCCTATTGGTCGTAGAGCTTAGATCTCGCGCCAAAAGTAGCTCCGAAGCACCCAAGCAAACTTTTCCCCGCGATTATTTTGCCGTCTTCCGATTTCCTCTAACTCTATTAGGGGCCCGCGTAGAGCCCCTTTAAAATATTTTTCGTAGTAATTTCAGCAATTATCTTAAATTATTGGTTAAGACCGCCACCCTCCCGATTCATGTATCTACGGAGAGGTTGCATGAAGGAGTTTCGTTAAGAATAGAGTGCGCTCCCTGGTGGTGGAATGTGGAACTAACATAACGGAATATTGTTAAAATTAGGAAATCTAACAATGCGATCTGTTTTAAACTTTGAGATAGTTCATAACACATAATCTATTATCTGTTCTATTATATATATATATATATATATATATATATATATATATATAATCTATTATCTATTCTATTATCTATTATATATATAAAATCCAAACGGAAATTTCGTTCCGAACGCCTAGATTTCGAATTCTACTGCATGGATTTTTACGGAACTTATACCGTTAGATAGGTATCGTTTCAGGGAAGGTTTTAAGCTATAACACATCATTCTACCTAGATTAGTTATAGAAGTATGACGGAAAGTTCTGTTATTTTGGACGATAATGTTACCATTTTATTTCTTGGCGAAGTTTTTTGTTGTTGAAAAAATTGAAACGGCTATTACACCTAGAAAAATAAAAGACAAAAAACTGTTACTAATTTTATTTAAAATCTTTAAAAAAGAAAAAAAAAAGAAATCCATTTTAATGAGTGATAATATTAAAAAACGAATATATTTAATTTAAACATGAAAGAGAATGTTCGTAATACTTAAAGAATTACTCAGTTGAAATATTGCAATTGAAATAATATTTGGCGATTTATCTTTTGCATCAGGTTAAGAAAAATGCATCTGAAAATTGATAAAGTGATATCAAGGAAGTTCCCCATAATCGCATGCTCAGCATTATTTGAAAAAAATTATAGAATATTCTTCTCATAAATATATATATATATCCATAAAAAAATCGGCAGAACCTCTATTTAGCATTCCTAAAAAATAATGAAAATTTCATTTTTTGCGATTTAGCGCTGGATGGCGAAACGATAAAATTTTGAATAATACTATGATAAATATTCTTTAAGAAAAACTTTTTCAACTCTCGATACGAAGTTAGTTTAACTTAAATAAATACATATTTATAACTGCAGTTTTGTCATATACATTTATATATGTAACAATGAAATTTAACGATCGTATTTATGCCGTTTACAATGAAATTTAAATGGATTAAAAGTGTTTCAAACTCAAATTAAGGTCCGATTCTGATCACTGGCACTTTGACTTCGATATTGTTAGTGTCAGAGATAACAAGAGAGTTTTATTGCCATGGAAACAACATTTTAATATCGAAATGTTTAATGATAGCATTCTTAATTAAAATACCCTTAAAACTTATCCAGCCGGTGACACCGTATAAAATTAAATAGCTCAATACAAGTAACATGCAATTTGCATATATTATATAAGCTTACAGCAAAAATAGTAAAAGAATCCACAATTTAACTTTAAATTCATTGAGCATTAGGCATTTCATTACTTATTTAACAAGGAATTTATAAATGCA
The DNA here is from genome assembly GCA_963932465.1 of Maratus speciosus. NCBI lineage: Eukaryota > Metazoa > Arthropoda > Arachnida > Araneae > Salticidae > Maratus > Maratus speciosus. Next base: position 172,308,375 of record OZ010792.1, on the reverse strand, counting down.
TTTCAATCTCTTGCATTTGGCGAGGAAACCTATTGGTTCGCCAAAGAGCGTCGGGCGTTCGTCTGTTCGCGCCAAATACTCGGAAAAATATTTTTTTACAGATTTTCTACTGCGATTCGACCGCTATATTTTTACCGATCTTTTTTACATACATGAGTCATTTTATTAGCATTTCCTTTTTCAAAATATTTTGAGTATGCGTTTTAAGGAGACCTTCCTTGTGAGTAACAATTATTATTATTATTATTATTATTATTATGTATCTCTTACAGAAAAAACTAGCAGATGTAATTATAAAAATAATGATATTACATAAATAGCAGTTAATATTATAAAAGTGGAGTCAAATATTTAAAGTTTAATGCAAACGTTTGCCCCCCCCCCCCACACACATATTATAAATAATTTAATTTCAGATATTTAAAATATTTTTCGCGTACTTTACTACGGCTACATGCTATTTTGTTTTTTCCCCAAACTTATGACTTTTATAACCTTGAACTCAGATCAACAAATATTGTCCACTCTCTCTCTTTTTTTTTTTTTTTTTTTTTTTTTTTTTTTTTTTACATATATCGCCAATTTTTCTTTTAGAAAAGTCTACTGTTTCAAATGTTAAGTACTAAAGATTATTCTTAAAAAAAATTATGCAATTTTGCGTTATTAATACCACAAAAGAAAATATTTTGCAATAAAAATTGCTTACTGAAATACATTTTCGATTGTCTTTTTAATTCGTCATCCCATTTTCAGTTTTTTTTTTAAGGTTTTTGATATTGGATTAATCTTTCGTAATCAGGTTACCTGCTAATTAGTGTATTTACTGAACTATTTAGATGTTTCTTTTATATTTGAAAGAGTCAGATCAGTGATCAGACAGTGATCGCGATTGTAGAAGATTACATGAAATTTGTACTTAGCTATTAGTAAATTTATGTTTTTTCATTATGAAGCAAACGGAGAACAGAAGATTTAGTATTATATATATTTTTATTTGCAGTTATTTTACTGTCACTAAAAAATAAATACTTGGGGAAAAAAAATTGAAATTCCAATGGTGGCTGGTGGAACAATATTTGTTGATTTATCATTTTAGCCCAGATAAGAAAAAAAGTACCTGAAATGCAGATAAAATTGAAAATAGAAATCATTATAAAGCAAGTTCTTCTGACGCACAATCCTATTAGCTAAACCGAGGAAAAAATTAACGATTTTAGGTTTATTTAGGCAGCAGACTGAAGAATAATGTAATTTTGAAAATAAAAAGTGTATTTATTTCTCCGTGTTATTGCACTCTTTAGAGAAATGAAAAAAGGTCTTCGGTGCATAAAAAAGATTATTTCGTTATATTATAATGTGTTAGGTTATTAAGTTTTGTATAACTGACTTTATTTGTCATTTACAAAGAGTATTTTTGGCGAAAGATCTATAATTCAGCCAACAGCAATTTGACTTTATTTAATGGGATGTAGTCTGGCGCATAATTACGTATGTTTTACGTGTGTTAACTCTGGTAAATTTGTAACCATATAGTTTGCAAACACTTCTAATGTTTGCCGTAAAACTTAGCTGTGCACCCGATTATGGACGATTGGTAAGATTTTGATTGGATGAAAACAAGAGGTTTATTTTTCTATCATAATGAGTTATCGAGTTTTTTTGCAGGTTAACAGTTACATAATTGCAAGTGGTATATATATAAAAAGGAAATGGTAATGAAAATGACATTATTTTAATTTTATTCAAACACTTCATTTTTAAAAATCCACTTTTATGTGATTCACATTTCTTTTAATGAAAGTTAAAGACTTTTTGTGTGCAAACAATTTATTACATTTTTTTTACCGTATTTACTCTGCTGTAATCCAAAGATAGAAAACTGCAGTAGACCTGCTAGAAGACGTGTATTACAAAATATAATGCAACGTAGAGAGATATTGTATTTAAGCTACCAGAACCACACATAGCACCAAGCTTAGAAGCCCGGAGTTCAAGAACTATCAAACGAAAGTGAATAATCCGAACATAAGTAATGTTCCGTGGTCAATCTCTGCAATCATTGTAATTATCTCTCCTTTCAGTAGTGTGGTGACTAGAGAACATTTTAACATTTCTGATTATCACAACGGCCGTATTTTCTTCCCAACCTCTACTTTAAATATATACTGTAAAAAGAATTTCTTCTGAATAGTCCGAATTTTGTCTAACCCATAAGATATTATAATAGCTAAATAGCGTTCGCATAGTATTCAGCAAATGCGGAAAGATTTTCCCGGTGAAGGTCCATATTAATTTAAAATACAAGGTCGAATTCATAATTTTGTTTGATCAATGATCATTTGGAAAATGGACCAGCGAAGCGGGTGTACCCTGCTAGTTTTGATATTATTGTGTCAACATGATGTAATTTTCACTGTTTTTTTATTCCTTAACTAGCCGCCTTTGACAACCAGTTTGGTCTCTCTTTAAATGTATGCTAAGCATTGTATCATGTCACTTTTATTCATAATTTAATTTACTTGCTCAATCCTATGCCAAACCAGCAGATTCTGATAGAGAAATCCAGAAATCTATGCCTTTATTTTATCCGAGCGGAGGAGATAAATCGCCCAACATTATTTCCGTCGCATTTTTTTCTTATTTCATTAATTTCGTTTAAAATATGATACTTTCATTCATTTTATTTAAAATACATAACTTTAATTTAAAACTGAAAAAAAAAATTAAATTCACGACATTTTATGAAAAGAAAAGAAAAATAATAAATAATATCCATGACATTTATTTTCAACATCAAAGCACTGCTTTAATTTTCCACGTGAAAAATAAAAAAAAATGCTAACTGGCGAGTTAAAAAATGCTATTGGCGAGTTTTGCGTCCATCTAACATAAACGTGCCGCGAATTCTTTGCGATCATGGCAACTTTTAAGTACATTTATTCGAAAAAATAATTTTGATTAAAAACGGCCCCCTTGCATATGGAAAGTTTGGGGTCAGTCTATAACTTTTTATGACAGTCACATGACTTGGACTATTATAGTAGAGATGGAATAATGGCGAAGGAAAATTTTGGCGATTTATCATCTGCGTCCTGTTAACTTAAAAGTACCGAAATGGCCGCATGACATATAAAAAGTGAAGCGGGGAAGAATTAGAACAAAAGCTAAAGGAACAAGATAGAAAAAGAAAAAAAATTATGAAGAACAAAATAAAATTTTTAAAGAAAAGGAGTATGAAATGAAGGAAGAAATTAAAAAACTAAGAACACAATTGGGGAAATTACATCCGGTAACCAAAGATAGAGATTCACAAACGGACACTAGAGTAAAAACAAAAATGACTCAAACAATAATGACAGTACAAGAAATAGAACACATGAAGAATTTGCTAAACAAGAAACTCAACAGAAATTTATTGAAGGAATCAATAAAAGGGGAGAACAGTTAAAAAGACATGGAATAAAAATTGAAAATTACAAGGATAGACTACAGGAAATGGGAAAATAGCAGCTATGGATATACCACAATTATCAAGGAAAATTCATAATCTAGAACAAACAATTACAGAGAAATTAGACACAATAACTGAAACAAGAAAAAACTAATTACGAACAAAAGGAACTACCCCCTAACAATAACAGTAAAGAATCAAGCTCTGCGATTCTGATGAGGAGCATCATGAGCAAATCAATAAGTGACATACAGGAAGTGCTCAATAGGGAACTTCAATATGAAAAAGATTTCCCAAAAATAATCTGCAGAAGATGGAGGAGAAACAATATGTTAATAATTAAACCAGAAACAGATGAAGATGTAGAATTACTTTTAAAACAAATAGAACAGATATCTAAACTAACAGAAATAGTTGAAATTACTTATAATCTAGAAAATCTTCAAAAAGTTATAGTTATCGAAATTCCCAAAACATCAACACCAGAAATAATACTACAACAAATTAAACAGAAATTTCAAGAAGAAAATATGACAATAACAAAAATACTGCAGAAGAATAATTATCACACGTATCAATTAGTGCTACAAACTAACTTAAAAACCTCCAACAAAATGATAGCTCAAAAATGTATGACAATAGGACTCAATAACTACAGGTTACAAAAATATAACCCCATAGTGAGGTGTGCCAATTGCCAACTCTACGGCCATTCACAAGCATCCTGTAGAAGACACACAATATGTGCAAAATGTTCAAGAGGACACTTAACATCAAACTGTCCATATAAAGAAGTAAAATCTCAACATCGTTGCATAAATTGTTTCCATATGGAAAATTATAAACAGCACACAGCTGACTCATCATTATGCCCAGTGTTCCGATCTCAGTTGGCTGAACTAAGGAGGTTCGATTTCTAAGAAATCCAAAACTAATAACTTGATAATAGTAAATTTTTTTTCTTACTTGTTGTGCTTTAGTCTTGTTGTGCTGTTGTCTGTAATTTTTTTTTTCATCTGTTATCATATTTTATTATCATTTAAGCATATTAATATCTTATCATTTAAAGTTGTGGGGCTACCTATAAACGCACATTTATGTAAATAGTTTTGGTGTTGTTATGTCAAATATTTTAGAATTTATTTTCTCCCCCATTGGATGCAGCTCATAATATCTATTATTGTAATTTTGGATTATCTTTTACCTTTACAAAAAAACTAATTCTTTTCTCTAAACTTATCTTCTTTCTTAGGCGAGGGTTTGATGGTGAATTTCTTTATGCACTGTGTAACATAATTGATTATCTTTTCATTCTCATTGCAAGTTTTAGACTGTGAGAATATGAACAAACGTACCATTATCAAGTTTAAATATTAATTTTTAGCCTTTTGTTTTATAGCTCTTTTTAAATTAACTCTAACTTACTTTTGGACGGTTTGTTTCATTTGCTGCACAGTTTTCTAGAAAATATAATTATCTAACATATGTTTCTTGTTATTAACTCTAATGTAATTTTATTCCATTTAACTATTATTTTTATTTATTGCTGCACAGTTTCTTATATTCCATTATTTTTTAATTACTATTCTATAAATTAATTTTAAAAAAGAAAAAAAAAAGAAAAAAAAAGAGAGAAAAAAAAAGAAACATTTTTTTTTTTTTTTTTTTTGGTGGTATTAAATGTAACTATTATTTTTCAAACCTGAACTTATTGTCAAATCTCGGCTCGCCCTGAACAATGTGACCTGTAGTGTGATTTTGAGGTTAAAACTGATTTAGAAAAGTCTTGTAAATAATATAAATAATTTAGTAATTATAGTAATTGTAGTAAATCGTATCATATTGTGTCATATCTTAAAAATTGTACTGAAACATGCATATAACCTGGTAACTACTATAATTGCATCATATGTGTTAGTAATTTTAGTGTAGTAACAAGTGTTATTAATTTTAGTAATTATTACCTGAAAATACTTTGTTTATATTCAAACCAATATACTAACTAACGTTCCCTGGGTTGCGGCGCCGCAAATCTGGTGGGAACATCCCGCGCTGGGCTACACTGCAAATAGAAGCGTCTTAAATTTAGACACATATGTGACTGAAAAAGAATTTTAGACACTTAAGTGTCTTAATCTGAAAATTAAGACACTATAGATGTCTTAATTTAAGATACATAAGCGTCTTACTATGACCATGGTGTAAACGAACTGAGAATAATGTCTAAAATATCCGCAAACGTCTTATTTTAAGACACTTCATTGCTTTAAACGTGTCTTAATTTTTGATTCTTCCGACGCAATAACCACCAGGGGGCACTAGCACTCCCAGTTGCGCATGCGTTTTAGATGTCTTCGTTCGAAGTGGTATACGTTGTAATTCAAACAAAGTTTGTTTTTATGTACGCGTGTATTTTAATTCGTTTTTTGCGAAATGTGAAGTACTGTGATTTTAATTCGTATTAACTTGGATTATGTATTTATTGAATACATACATCTGACGTGTGTGCTCGGCATCAAATGTCTCTTAGAAGCTGTCGTCGATACAAGGGCGGGATAGACACAGAACCGAAGTAGACGACGGTTGAAGATTACACCCGGAAATTCTACAAAGCGTGTGCAATGGGCTTAGTGTTAACTCGTATCAATTTATATCAATAATATTGTGTTATTCATCTTCGTCCTGTCGAAGCTGGCAAAAAAAAAAAGAAACTTTTGTCTGGCGGGTCCTGTTTTTAGGATGAAACATCTCATCCTTTAAATATGGCTAGTCGGATGTATTATGGATTACCTTTTAAACTGATGAAAGTCTTTCTCCCTCACTGTGGTTGTGGTAGTTTTTAAAATTTCAAATCGAGGAATATTTCTTACCTCTTGCAGCAACTCAAGTAAGTTTCTTTATAGTAGTAAAATTAGTGTATTTTATGATTTTATTTATTGTACTAAACAAAATCCTGCATGAAATTTAATTAGTTTTGAATCTGTTCGCAAAAAACCCCACTAATTCTAGAAGTATATATTTTTAAACTTATGACGTTCTTTTTTATTACGAATTATATATTCAATGTCAGTTCTTAGTTTCAATGGATAATTTTTATCTCGCAGTAAATGACGGCCACAAGGAAGTAAAGATAAAAAAAAACTTTGAAAGATGACCTAATGCTTTCTTACTTCCTGGCATAAAACCGCAGATTAAAAAAAGATAAATAAAGTAAATGAGACTCGTCTATTATATGAAGCTGCCTGTAAAAATATACATATGTATTTGATTTGCAATCAACTCTAATACTGATTTTTTATTATTTTTAATAAAAAAGTAATTTGAAATTTATAATGGGAAAAAGTAAAAACCTCTAACTAGATTTCGTATTTAAAATTGTGGTAACTTTATTTATATGCACTTATACGAAAAATACAAAAATGACAGATGTTACTGTATATATTTAAGACGAAAGAAGTTTGGAAATCATAAGTTATTTTTTCCTCATGTTTTTAATATAGAATATGTACTTATTTGTTTTTATTGATAGTTGAATAGCTTTTGTGAGTACCCTCTGATCTACATAAAAACTTGCCCATGTGGAAATATAAATTTTTTAAAAACATAATTTTTAAATAAGTATTTTCATTTTTGGGGGGGGAGGGGGGGGATTTTGCATGATTTTTTGTAAAGCTGATATCTTAAATCTTGCACTGATTATAATGAAAGTTTTGAACTTTTAGAGTAGGACAAGTTTAAAAACGCAAATATATTTAACAAAATACCAAAGTCATTTTTTCCCCAATGTTATTAAAGTAGAATATTTATTTATTTATTTTCATTATTCATAGTTAAATGGCTGTTGTGATTATCAAGTGATGTATATGTAAAATTGCCTATGTGGCAATATATTTTTTTATATTTTCATTTTTTTTTGGGGGGGGGGGGGATTTTTGCAATTTTCGTACATCTGATATTTTAAATCTTTTTCCACATTCAACCGAGTATAATAAATATTTTGAACTTTTAGAGTAGGACAAGATTATAAAATATATATATATATATTTATCTATGTACCTTAAAAGCCCTTAATAGCGAACACTTCGGGAACGCGGAATTTGTCCGATAATTGGAGATGTCTACTTTTTTGAGGTAAAAATATACAAATATGTATGTCTGCTGATTAAAAAAGTATTCGTTAAATAGAGGTGTTCGCTATTCGAGAATGTTCATTAACCTCCACAACGGATACTCCCGAATATCGGACATCTCAATTTAGACAACTATAATGCAGGGTTGCGTTTTTTGCAAAAGTACTTCTTGATTAAAGGAAGGGCAAACTGGGAAGTGCCCCGTCCCCCTACGACTGTAGTGCCCCCAAATTTGATGTGCAATATTTGTAAAGCTTATATTTTAAATCTGTTTCGAAATTGTACTGATTATAATCAATATTTTGAACTTTTAAAGTAAAATAAGGTTAAAAACAAAATAAATTTAAAAAAATCTAATATTTAGATAAATATTTTTTGTTTTTTAATCTTGTTCTACTCCTGAAGTTCAAGATATTGATTATAATCAGCACAATGTCGTAAAAGATTTAAATTATCAACGTAACGAAAATTGTATACCAAAACTGAGAGCACCAAAAAAATCAGGCTGTATTGGGGGGGGGGGAGGGGCAGGACCACAGCCAAATATTTTTCCAGGATTCAACGTGGTCAAACATGGCTACGTATGATGCTTACAAAAAAAATGGATGCGATTCAGACGTTTGAAGTGTCTGAAATTCAGACGCAAAAAGTGTCTGAAAAAATTCAGACATTTTAAAATGTCTGAAAATTGAACACTTCATTTCAGACACTTAAGTGTCTGAATTTCAGACATTTTAATTTAGAGTGTAGGGGCTGGAACCAACCATCAGCCACAAGCAGGTTCGCAGGGTGGGCGATTAGATTAGATTAGATTAGGTCATCACGGAACTGTTTATGACAGTCAAATGCTTTGCGCTTTTATTATACAGATTCTAAAAATTCTCAGCATTTATTTATCATCGAAAATTTCCAATGCATGCTTGAATATTGATTACAAAAAATACAGTCGGACCTCTATTTAACGAAGTCGCTAAATCACGAAAAAAAGTTCGTTATATGGAAAATTCGATAAACAGAAAGTCACCTTTTAAAATGCTTTAAACTACGTAAAACACATTTTAAGTCCATAAACACTAAATACAATTAAAAAAAGTAATTAGTCACACTTTTTTTATAAATTATATCTATTTGTTTTACTTATTTTACCCATCAAAAAGAAATCTGCAAGGGAAATAAGAATGAAAAAAAAAAAAAAAAAAAAAAAAAAAAAAAAAAAAAACATTGTCTGAAAATACATTGTATTTTCAGTTAAAAAAAAATTTTTACATTAAAATCACAATTTTTTATTATGGTTGATAAGCTGTTTGGAAGAATATCAAATTTTAAAGCAGTATTCATTTTCTTCGTGCCTTTATACACCTCATCAATAACAATTTTTCTTTTTCTTTGATGCTCAAGCACTTTTGCTTTGACATTTTCGATCTACAAGAACCGAAATTACCAACACGACTGATCATGATGAACAATCTATAAACGGGAAACTATAGTTTAAGGACACGGGGCAGCTCCATTGAGGGTTAAAAGGTGATATTGAAAGTTTCCTCTTCTTGGATGGAAAGCAAAGAATCACAACGAATTTACTGTTCTCGCTGAGTTAGGTTCCTGGTAAGACCTGTTCATGAACACTGATCACCATAAAATGTATTAAAAAAAAGAATAAGTTTCAAATTTTCAGTAATATTTTAAGATATAGGGAGAAAAAAAATTAGATCTCAAGGAAAAGTTCGTTAAAAAGAGGATACACTTCGCTATTTGGAGGTTATTTTACGAAGAAATTTGCCAAATGTTCTTGGTTCCAAGTAAAAGTTCGCAAAATAGAGAAATTCGCAAAATAGAGGTTCGTTAAATAGAGGTCCGACTTTATCATCATCATTTGTATTTCTGGAAATTATTGATTATTTTTAAAATGCACTTTTCTACAAAACAACCTTTTTTATAATAAAACCTTCATGCTGTCTGTTTGTATGAAGTCTTATGAAAATGAAACGCAGAATCAACATTGAGTTTTTTTATGACGGGGGTTACGTACGAGTAAGATATATAAAATTTTAATATTTATATTTTTATAAAAATGATATTTTTGTATGTCTTGTACATGTAGAATAAATCTAGATTATTATTTTTGGGGAAAGTGCGGGGTGGAAGATATTTTGAAACATAAAGATATGTAAGCTCATGTAAGAATACAAACCCAACTGATCAGTTTGCATTTCAGCAAGCAATATATTAAGTGTCCGTTTCAGATAGATTTGTCACTAGCTTTACTTAAAGTGAAAATGCATGCAATTTCACGGCTCAATATTCAAAAATATAATTTTATATTTCGATTCAGTGGAACAGTTTAATTAATTTTTTGTTTCACATGTCATATCCTTATCACTTTTTTGCATAATTCTTGCGCGAAAACTATTACAGCTCACAAGATTTTAAAAGAAAATCGATTTCAGTATTTTATAGATTTCCAAAGTCATAAAATTTGAATAAAAATTTTATTTTTTTCGCTAATTATGAAAACTAATGATAAATTCATCTCACGCAAAAAGAATTCTTGAATTCTAACACTTTTCTTGCAGTGATTTAAAATAAAAGGAGCAAACATCTTCCCACTCTGCGAAAGTGTATCAATACGTTTTTGTATTCCTTCACATAGAAATGATTGAGTGAAATTTACGAATTTGCTACATGTAATGTGCCCTCTTTTATATAGTCAGTGTGCATAGTAGAACATTTGTACAACCGGTCTTTCAAAGAGAAGGGGAGGATGTATTGCAGAAGACGCGACAGTATACCCAAGGGGGGACAGTTTTCTAACTTTTACCGACCCCCTCATGTTAAATATTTTTGGAAATATCTGTGACCACTTCTTCATGCTATGCACTTACCGAGTCCCTCCCTCAAAATTTGCCCTCCGTGGGCACTTTTCTAAATTTTGCAGTCATCATTCATAACCCCCCCCCCCCGGAGAGCAAATTTGGGGGGAAAGGGGTCGGAAGGTACAATACTATATAGAGAGTAAACAAACTATACACTTAGTCGATATTCGTAAAAGGGAGTTTTCTCAAAATTGAAATTTTCGCACATTTCTAAATATTGAAAAATATTATGCGCATTCCTTATAATGAGTATTTTTTTAATTTATTCTGTATATACTCTACAGAAAATAAATATTTGCTTGCATAAAACTTTGCATTTCAGGTGTATTTTATTCTCAAAATTTATCTGCATTTGAAATATGTAGCAATATTTAAGAAAAAACAACATATAATTATAAAAATATTTTTGTTCTTATACATTTAGTAAACTTTTACAAATGCAAACTTACGTTGTAACATATGAAAAGTATCCCATAAAGAAATATTGTCATATTTTGTGCAACAACAACAACAAAAAAAAAGTACTCGTGAATTTTTTTTTTAATTTGTCAAAATTTTTTAGTATTAAAATTTTTAAACTGGAACATACCAATTTTCTTTTATTATTTTAATTTTAAATTTTGTCCATAAGTATTTTAACGTGTTCTTAAAAACACTGTCAAATGTCAAGTGAACCCATTAAAAATTCAAAATTATTTTTTTTTCAATTCATTGGGTGTGTTAATCATTTTGTTCTCAATAATAATCGTCTTTAAAGAAGCAAATGTCTTTCCACTCTAAATATTCTACTCGTAAAGAAGAATGATTAATTATTCTATCCCAACGAATCTGAAAGATATCTGAGTACAGACGACAGAGTTATAACCCTATTTATTAATCTGTATTAAGAAAGGACACGTGTGTATAGAAGATAAACTTAATCCGAAGATTTTTTTTTTTTTTTTACATTGAACATTACTTCAGCTAACAGTCTGTACATAAAATTCTCGGACAAAAAGTAATATGTATGTATAGTATTTCTTCAAATTCTAGCATCCATATTAAAAAAAATAATAATAATATGTTTTCGCCGACTACAGTTTTTTGTGCCATTAGTACGTTTATACAGTGAGATTATTTACAATAATCTTCTGGAATTCGAATTTTATATAAAAACTAATGATAGCAACATGAATCCTCGCATCATACTTATAATTATTTTCAATATTATAATTTAAGTAAATATGTCCTTTAGAAAAATAAAATCGAAAAATATATGTTTGAAAGTAACTATAGAAAAAACATATCAATTGTAGCCTGTAATATTTTTTAAGCAGAATTCTTTTTCTATATAATGTTTACATTAAAATGATAAATTACAGGTCACCCGTCTACGTAGTTTTGCGTTATACTTAAAAAACAGACGCATTGGAATATTTCTCCAACGCTACCAGTCCCAAATTCGATTTTGTATAATTCCTGAATTACTTGACCGTAAGACCTGATGACATCCGCAGTTAATTTTTCCGAAAATTCCAACTATTACGTCAAAATTAGTTGTTAGTTTTGCAAATGTTAAAGTTTATTATAGACAACTCACTCTCATAAAGCAAAATTCAACCATCTATGGACCATGGAAGTATTTATGTTACCTTCAGTGTTCTATGTTTGGGGTTTTTTTATTCAGATATTCCGATATCATACCGAAATTTTTAAATAGTATTATTTCTTTTATTTAATAACCGACATTTTTCATTAAAACAAAATTTAGTATTTAGATTTTCTCGTAAGAATTCGAATTTTCCGAATTGCAGAATTTTTAAACGCATTCTACTATTGGAATAAGAGTGTTTAGTTGGACGTCGATTTGCGGCTGACTAAATATGTGACAATGATTACTTTATTTGGACACATACAACACAGTCTGTTGTGCAGTTTTCAAAATAACAGAGTATCAGTTTAGATTAAAAAATCTATAATTTCTTCTACCTTATTAGAGCTTTCCAAAAAATTGTCCTTATCTTATCTTTTGCTTTCTGAATCGAATTTCTTTTTTCTGTGGCATTGTAAAAGGTCCAAATATATTAGACATACAATTTTTTTCGTAACATACGGTCATGAAAATTGATTTTTTATCAAAGAGCGAAGCAATATAACTGTTCCGGCTAATTTTCTAACATTTAATTAGCCAGCGCATGCTCTTTTTGAACTGTGTACTGTTGAACTGAAACGAATTAATCTTTTTGTTGATGGTAGAATTCTTTAGATGTAATCTGTCGAATGTCAGTTAATAGATTTTTATGTTCCGTTTTGTAATTAAATGTTTGTTTTGTGCCGTAAAGAATGTTGATTATTCGTAAAAAATAAGTTACACTGAACCACCGTTGACGCTAGAATTGTTTTGAAATGAATGCTTAGATTAAGTAGAAAAGAAAACGATTAATAAGCATATTTTAGATATATCATTTGTAAACAGATAGACAGACCTAAGGAAATATTTGTGAATACATAGTTAGGACTTCGAACAACATTTCGATGATTTTATTATTTAATGTCTTCCTGTCAGATATATAATTTACAATATATCTGTTACTTAAGCTACATATGTAAAGATTAATATATATTTGTTGAGTGTTTAATATTAAAATTCCTTTTTCCATATTATGATTAATATATTGTTAAACACATTTACACATAAAACCATGCAAAAATAACTTTCTAAAAAGAATCCTTCTTAGTTTATCATCGTGTTTCATATTTATCTATTTAAAAAGTAACTTATGAATTGAGTTTTATCATAGTAAAGTAAAAGCACAAATTAAGAAGAATGAAATCATAATCATTTTCTCATCCTTCTTACGCTATTACTTTATAAGCATTTTCTAGCATATAATGATGTCATTAATGTCACTTAAATTTTTATTTCGCTATAATCTGATCAAAGACGATAGTAATAAAATTTCTGTGGAGACTTGCAGTTCACGGATGTAACTGAGATAATTTTCTTGTATCGTTATGTATTTTTAAGCGAAATATAATTTTTATTGTGAGCTAAAATTAAGTACAATAAAATATTCTTTATTTAAATAACAATTTTTAATTAACAGGTAAGGTGTCATATTTTTAAAATATATAGTCTTTTGAAAAATATTTCTGTGCTTTCGTTTTCTCGAAAACTATTTATCTGGTTTCTCAGATTGTCTAAAACAGACAATTTTGTATATTGATTAGGTAGGTGGTCAGGTGGGAATCTGTTAAAAAAAAAAGAATCTTCATTTATTTATTAAACTGTTTACATGACTATTTTTCCGGGATTAACATTGCAAAAATAAAGTGCAAGGGGTAGATAACATATCTGTATCTAAATTTACTCTTCAAACTTAAAACATTTTTTTATTAATAATATATCTTTGCAAGAAAATTTAGATAATCTCAAATGAGTGAGCTTGCTAGAGACGTACAAAACGTTGTCAGTTTACTTATAAATGCTGCTAAATAAAGGACTATAATAATTTTCCCCATAATTTGTTATAATGTAAAGTAGTATTACATTTTATTATTAGCTTAATGTATATAGAAAATGTGTAATATTTTAATTTTCTGTACCCAAAACAGAAAAAATCGAACCTTTTGTTATTTGTAAATAGTCTCGCTTTGTTGACCTTCAATATCTTGCTTTGTCTCGTTTATCTATTATGACCGTTTGTCAAGGAATCGTCTGCAGCTATGAAATTGAAATTAATATCTAGTAAGTCTCATTATTATGTATTTTGAGCATCTAACTTATAGCAATAAGAATCTACGTCTTAAAAACAACATATTTGGTAATCCCTTTTATGGAAAATCACTTAATAAATCGATATATAATAATAAAATAATCATTTTCGGATTTATTTTCTTTACGTGTGATACAAGGTGCGTATAACCCAGCTAAAAATGAACTGCAGTGAAACTTTAAAAAAAATGTAGTTGGAAGACTGCGGTGATTTGGCACAAATCCCTGCAGTGTTTTTGAAGTCGACATAACTATAAATTAACCGCAGTAAATGTGTAGTTGATAACTACACACTCACCGCAGTAAATCTGCTAAATACTGAAAAACTGCTAAATAAGTCACATTAACTGATAATTGAAAAATAGTTATTGAATATTAATATTTAAAAAAAGGAATGCATAATAACATTAAATGGGGGAAAAATCGCTAAATTCAATCTGTCACAGGAAAACATTGCAAAATTTTATTGATAAAAAATAGAGCTGTACTGAGTACTCGGTAAATACTGAGTATTCGGCATACTCGGCCAATTTGCCGAGTACTCAGTACTCGGCGAAATTTTGGCCGAGTACTCGGCCAATACCGAGTAGTTGTAAGAATTTCAAACTGATCAGTAAAAGGTTATTCGAATATCAATGTATAATATATGTAATAATTCATAAAACTATTTACTCAGTATTTAACAATATGTGTACAAAACATAAAAAAAGTTAAGCAAAAACCCCTCATAAAATAATTCAAGATTAAAATTTAGTTTCACACATACAAATAAAAGTAAGTTTTTCTTATTACACAACTACTCGGTATTCGGTACTCGGTCGAGTAGTCAGTGGCCGAGTACTCGGTACTCGGCCAAAGTACTACTCGGTACACCACTAATAAAAAAGGAGTCTAAGAAAACCAATTCAAATTATTTTTTGTGAACAAGGTACACGAATGCAAGAAAAAAATTTAGGTGCCAATGGGCAGTCTCTCACCACTAAAATTTATTTGTTATTTTTTGTCTAATATTTCACCTAAATTTTTTGTAAGAATTTAAGTGAAGAGAACTAATAAAATTTAGTGGTGATAAACTGCCTGCTGGCGCCTAGATTTTTACACTTCTGTTCTGCGAGTGCCCTTTTTTAAAAATTCGCACACAGCAGTCCTTTTTTCTAGAATCATCACTATCCTAGTGTTGATTCTAGATAAAAAGGGCCACTGGGCGGAAATGTTTAAAAAACAGCACACTTGTACCTTGTCGCTTGCAGGGAAAATCTGAAAAAGTGGTCTGAAAGTCGAAATTCATTCATCGACCATATGATAAAAATCCCACGAGTTTCACAAATCAGTATCAAGAAAAAACTAAATTTTACCAGTGGGTAGAAATATAATATTGCAAAATTTGTCAATCAGTTGCATGAAAAAAAACTGAAAATAGTCATTAAGTCGTCAGAAAATTTGGTGAAATTTGCCACTTGATTGTTGGACAAAAAAGAGAAATTCTTTAGTCGGGGATTTTGATCAAAAATTTACCTTAACACTTTGGCTGCCGTTTATTTTTCAAAATCTGTTCCCAGGTGATGCGTGAGTTAGGGATCTGCACGGGCAGTCCCGTCGCCCCAGAGTTGATTTCAGGTGTTGGCTCTCATTGCTTTCGAAGGAATGTCCCCCCCCCCGTACCACCCCCTGAAATCAACTCTGGGGCCACAAGTCTGCCCATGCAGATCTCTTAAGCCACGCATTCGGTGCCTGGGAACAGATTTTGAAAAATGGGCGGCAGCCAAAGTGTTAACGTAAATTTAAGGATATTGTCATTGGTTTAACATTAGCTTGTGAATATTGTAACATGACAGTGTACTAAGCTCATTCAATGTCCTCCTATGCAAAAAAAGAAAAAAAAAACATTTAAAATAATTAAGGATATTTTCAGTGGTTTAACATTAGCTTGTGTGTATTGTAACATGACGGTGTACTAAGCTCACACAAATCAGTATCAAGAAAAAAATAAATTTTACCAGTGGGTAGAAATATAATATTGCAAAATTTGTCAATCATTTGCATGAAAAAAAAACTGAAAATAGTCATTAAGTCATCAGAAAAATTTGTGAAATTTGCCAGTTGATTGTTGGACAAAAAAGAGAAATCCTTTAGTTGGGGATTTTGATCAAAAATTTACCTTAACACTTTGGCTGCCGCCCTATTTTCAAAATCTGTTCCCAGGCACCGAATGCGTGACTTAGAGATCTGCACGAGCAGACCCGTGGCCCCAGAGTTGATTTCAGGGGGTGGCCCGGGGGGGGGGAGCTCTCATTGCTCTGGAAGGAATGTTCCCCCACCCCCTGAAATCAACTCTGGGGCCACGGGTCTGCCCGTGCAGATCTCTAAGTCACGCATTCGATGCCTGTGAACAGATTTTGAAAAATGGGCGGCAGCCAAAGTGTTAACGTAAATTTAAGGATATTGTCATTTGTTTAACATTAGCTTGTGAGTATTGTAACATGACAGTGTACTAAGCTCATTCAATGTCCTCCTATGCAAAAAAAAATCATTTAAAATAATTAAGGATATTTTCAGTGGTTTAACATTAGCTTGTGTGTATTGTAACATGACGGTGTACTAAGCTCACACAAATCAGTATCAAGAAAAAACTAAATTTTACCAGTGGGTAGAAATATAATATTGCAAAATTTGTCAATCAGTTGCATGAAAAAAAAACTGAAAATAGTCATTAAGTCATCAGAAAAATTTGTGAAATTTGCCAGTTGATTGTTGGACAAAAAAGAAAAATCCTTTAGTTGCGGATTTTGATAAAAAATTCACCTTAACACTTTGGCTGCCGCCCATTTTTCAAAATCTGTTCCCAGGCACCGAATGCGTGACTTAGAGATCTGCACGCCCCAGAGTTGATTTCAGGGGGTGGCCCGGGGGGGGAGCCTCATTGCTCTGGAAGGAATGTCCCCCCCCCCGGACGACCCCCTGAAATCAACTCTGGGGCCACGGGTCTGCCCGTGCAGATCTCTAAGTCACGCATTCGATGCCTGTGAACAGATTTTGAAAAATGGGCGGCAGCCAAAGTGTTAACGTAAATTTAAGGATATTGTCATTTGTTTAACATTAGCTTGTGAGTATTGTAACATGACAGTGTATTAAGCTCATTCAATGTCCTCCTATGAAAAAAAAAAATTAAAATAATTAAGGATATTTTCAGTGGTTTAACATTAGCTTGTGTGTATTGTAACATGACGGTGTACTAAGCTCATTCAATATCCTTCTTAATAAATGAAAAAATCATTTAAAAAATTTAAACGCATATGAAAACTCTGTCATGTGGAAAAAAAATAATTCTTCGATCGCTTGCAGGAAAAATCTGAAAAAGTGCTCTAAAAGTCTAAATTCATTCATCGACCATATGATAAAAATCCCACGAGTTTCACAAATCAGTATCAAGAAAAAACTAAATTTTAACAGTGGGTAGAATAGAAATATAATATTGCAAAATATTGCCTTTATTATTTGATTCTGAGAAGTGTCATAATTGACGAAAAAAACTAATTTGGCCCTATTACCATTCAGAAGTGTAAATTTTCTTTTTACAATAACACAATTCATATGACAGTAAAAAAAGATTGCTTCATTTAAAAAATTTAATATTTTACATAATTAGTGAGTACGTACTCATTAAATAAAAATTATTAACTCTATGTTATGTTATTAACACAATGTGTCAAACCGCTTTGTATTACATAAAACTGTTTCATTCCTAAAAAGAAAATAAGTTACTTACCTGTGAAATGTTATGCACTTATTGTAGGTATCCTAGACAGGCATCAAGTTATAATTTGAAGTTCAGTATTGATTTTTTGTGTAACTAAACATCAAAACATACTTTAATACAAAGCACAGATAAGTATCTGTGTAAGATCTTGGTAAGATATTTAAAAATTCTGAAACTCATAATCTAAAAGAACATAGTGATTGAAGCAAGTGTAAATCTGAAATAAAACATTGTTAATTACTATAAATAGATAAGTGCACTAAATCAAGTAAAATCGAACTATCTGGATTGTCAGAAACAAAATTTTATCAAATGTTTTGGATGACATTTGAATTTAATTAATCCTGTTAATATGAAATGGACCTGATTTTTTTTTTCGCATGCATTAACCGTTAATAGTACAATCTCATCTGGATTTGAAATACTAACGATGATTGTACAAAAATTGCGACGGTTTATAAATCGTTATCACTTTATTCAAATTAACTCAATCGTGTGGATCTGAAATTAATTTCTTTCGATTCAGAATGTAAAAATACCCATACAGCCACTATATTTCAATAAACAGTGGTGATATTTTTCACCAAACTGCAAAATAAATGATCTTCTTTCAGCAAATCAACGTGGTACTCCGCGCCGATTTTCATAAACAAGCCGGATTTCCGTGAGTTGAGGTGTTTCTTTAATGCTTCTCCTGCAGTTGCAACGAAACCATGGAGTTAGACATTCAGCTGTAAGGGGTTGAAAAATAAATCATATGTCCAAATGAGAAATTTAAATAAAATAAAGGAAGAAAATTATACTATTCTTTTGTTGTTCTTCTTTGTTTTTATGAGGTAAAAGTGGAAAACTGGAAGTTATATGTATGTCCGATATGGAAGAAAGACAATTTATGCAATATGCAATGAGTAAACCCACCTGTGTTTCTAATTTCTAATCATGGGCGACATATAAAAGAATGGTTGGGCCACTGTCCCTCTCGATTTTGAAATTTATCTAATTAAATTTCCTTTTCTTCGATTTTAAAAAACATAGTAAATTTTTTTCGAGTAATTTAAAATAAAAGAGGAACTAAAAACTAGTTATGAAGATAGTGGGGCAGTGAGCAAGGGAGACCTATTGCCCCTCCCTTGATTTTAAAATTAAATAAATAAGAATTTATTTTCTTCTGTTTTCAAAAACATTATGTAAATATTTCGAGTAACTTAAAATGAAAATAAATAAGAAATTTTCAGTTAAGGGGTGGTGGTGGTGGTGTGTGTGTGTGTGTGGGGGGGGGGGGTGAGACTCATTGCCCCTCCCTGGATTTTGAAATTTAATTAGGAATTTTTTTCTCCAATTTACAAAAACATAGTAAAATTTATTCTTTTCGAATAACTTAAAATAAAGGAACTAAGAACTTTCTGTTAGGGGAAGGGGGCATATGTGAGTCATTGCCCCTCCCTCGATTTTAAATTGTAACTATTTTTTTCTCTGATTTTTGAAAAACATAGTGAAATTTGATCTTTTCTCTTATCTTAAAATAAAAGAATAACTAAGAATTTTCTCTTAGGGGAACGAAGTTAGAAGAGAGCTATTGCTCCTCCCTAAATTTAAAAATTTAATTAATTAAATATTCTTTTTCTTTTGCTTTCAAAAACATAGTAAAGTTTATACTTTTCGAGTAACTTAGAATAGAAATATGAGAAATTTTACATTAAGAGGGAGGGAAGGGGGGGGGGGTTGAGAGGTTCATTGCCCTCCCCTCCCTGGATTTTAAAATGTAACTAATAAAAATTTATTTTTTTCCACTTTTGAAAAGTAGTAAAATTTATTGTTTTCGACTAACTAAAAATAAAGAAACTAAGAATTTCCTGTTAGGGGAAGGGGCATAGCTGAGCGATTGCCCCTCCCTTGAATTTAAATGTTAACTATTTTCTTCGCTTTTGAAAAACATACTGATTTTTTTTTAATTATCTTAGAATAAAAGATGAATTAAGAATTTTCAGTTAGGGATAGGGTAGGGGGTAGGAGAAACCTATTGCCCCTCCCTGGATTTCAAAAGTTAATTAAAATTTCCTTTTCTTCTATTTCAAAAACATAGTAAAATGTATACTTTTCGAGTAACTTACAATAAAAAAATGAAGAAATTTCTCATTTCCCGCCCCCCCCTCCTGGCTTTTGAAATTTAATTAAAATATTTTTCTCCGATTTTGAAAAAAAAAATATAGCAAAATTTATTCGTTTAGAGTAAGTTAAAAAAAAACTAAGAATTTTCCGTAGTGGGCAGGGGCACAGGTGGGTTGATGCCACTGCCCCTCCCTCGATTTTGAAATTTAACTAATTTGTTTTCTCTGATTTTGAAAATCATAGTGAAATTTAATTTTTTTTATCTTAGCTTAAAATGAAAGAGGAACTAAAAATTTTGCGTTAGGTAGGAATGTGAGACTTTCAATTAAGTCCTTAAAAGTCTTGGAAAGAGTATTAATTATCATTAGTATTTAAAAAGTGTGTTTCATAACATGCAACTCTCACAAAATTAAAACAATTTTAAACACTTTAGAAAATTCGGGAAATATCACACAATCATACAGCATTGTGTCTTGCAAAAGTATCTTACAGTAACTGCTGTTATACTGTAGTTACTATTATAATAATCATACTTACAAAATTAAGACCTGTAAAGTTCTTCAGAAACTGCAGTCAGACTGCAGATACATCACCGAAAATTTTTGTGAATTAATTGCTATAAAATCACTTGAAATTCACTGCCGTTTTACTGTAGACATAAAGTCTTACTATTTTTTTAAATTTTGGGTTGAAAAAATACTTGTCAATAACTGGAAAATAACTGAAGTGTTTTTACTGTTGATATTGCATTACAAAAAAAACTACAGTTGACCGTAGAAAAACTTGAAACATACCTCATTTCTGTAAAAAAACTACAGTTCAGTTTTAGCTGGGAAAAGCCTGGTGATTTGAAGCATAAACCAAATAAATAAAAACATAGAAACAAAATACCTTTAATCACCCTCAAAGTGACATCTGTTGGCCACAATATACATATGACATCGTTGATAAAGCTGCTGGAATGAGTCAGCGAAGGCGTCTTGAGAACGACCGAAGCACATATGTCACACGATGGTGCTAACACTGTCCTTGCTGATTCTTAATTCCTCCGATATCCAACGTAAAGACAGTTGGCGATTGTTTAACAGCATCTGTCGCACCCGCTCGATGTTGTCTGTCGTCAAACTTGTTGAGGGTCCGTCATCAATGGTTTCCTTTCTCTCCCAAAACAGTTTAAACAAGTCGTAGACGCAGTTTTTGCTCACAGCGTCAGTTTCGTACACATGGAACAACAATGCATGCATTTCTATGGGGATTTCCTCCAATTTGTAGCAAAACTTGATGTTTATCTCTTGCTCCATTTCAATTTGACGCGAGTTTTCAAGCATACCTCGTTCAACTGCCCATGTCAGACCATTCTGCCTTGGTTTCTTGCAGCTTCTTGCTATTTACCGCCTCTTTATTGGACTCTCCCTGCGCATGCTCAGGGACGCTTTTTTAAGTCGCGTTGTTTATGAGATATCCACCCATTCACCGAACTTTTTAGACGCACCTTGTAAAACCTGCCTTCTTACCAAATTTCAAGGGTCTAAGTTAACCGGAAGTATGCTATAAGTTTTTAGAGTAAAACACACAAGGTGCTTCCGATACTATGCACGATTGTATATATATCAGGTTGTAACGAAAGTTTCCCATCATAGCTAATAACGTTTACGCAAATGGTTCGCGTTGAAGTATTTGCTGTTATTTTGTCAAACGATTTTTGGAATTTGAAAGAAAGAAAATTGCTTCATAACACTGTGTTATGAAATTTGTAAAACAATATCGTTGTCGTTAAGTACAAGGTGTCTTAAATGGATCTATCACGCTACCAGATTAGAACCATCATTTACTTCCAGTTATGTTGCAAAAAATTAGGGATGGAATGTCACCGAATCAGGTGTGCAGCTTTAGGTACTACTGTTGTATCATATGAAACTGTGAAGGTTTGTTGAAATGGCCGTTATATGTATTACAGTATAATTTTATATAAATCATAATTGTTATGTAATGATGGTTTGTCGGAAAACTTTCGTTACAACCTAATATTTTTTAAATGCTTTACCTATGCAAGACATATTAGCATAATAACATAAAGTACCAGTTAATATAGTTAAATGATTACATCACTAATCAAACTGAGAGTGAAAGCGTCTTTGAAAAAAAAATTCCATCAAAATTGAAAAAGGACGAAAGTACCAGATAAGATATCGACCTCAGATATCTATATATATAAAAGACGTTCTCTGTGTTTATGTCCTTTATACAAATCTTCAATTTTTGACCGATTTGCACGAAACTTCATGTACATACATTTTAGAACGTGGAAAATATGACTGTCTACTTAAAAAAATTATCAGACCACTATTTATCCGTTTTTTCTACCACTTCCATAATTTTACATTATAGAAATATCGCTTTTTACATCTTTTTAAATTCAAAAGTTTCTTTCCTGTTGTCACATCCTAAAAAATGACACAATAATGTGAAAAAAATAAGGATAACGCGTGTATTTTGTTTCTATTTGCCAATAAAAATTTAGATTTTCTTGCTATATTTTTGCGTGTTTGATATTGACGTCATTCTAAACAGAAAATTCACATTTCTTTGTATATAAAATAAAAACTTCAACTATAAGAGCGGGAAAATATCGTAGCAGCACAATATGATTTTTTTAAAAATTAAAACTTCTTTTTTAATACAAACAGTCAAATTTCATGAAAACAATTTAAGAAAAAGAAAAAAAAGGCTAGATATGACGTCACATTCTATCAAATCTTCTCAACGCGTAATCAAACTCATTGTAAACATATGGCTCCTATATTTTGCTTGCTACTTCGATTGTATACTACAGCCATATCTTATAGCTATCCGTTATCGCTAAGTGTTGTATTGGTTTAGATTCAGTACTAACATTTTCTGTGATTTATAGCAAAAAGAGGGCGGTTATTTACATTTTCAAAAAAATTCTTAACAGATGTCTTGATTTAAAATTTATGGAAAATGACATCATTTCATCTAATCATTGTAGATTTAATTTCAATAACATTTCAAAATTTCCAAATGAAATTTTAGTAACTACTACCTCATTTGGATGTATTTTTTTCCATTTTCCCCCGTATTGTGGGAGATATTGTATACTTCTGTTACGCGCGCCAAAGAAAACATGTATTTTAATATTAAAAGTTAAAAAAATTACCTCAATATGTCAAAAGAACTTCCTTTTTCTGAATTTAAGTTTCGCGAGTACCAAAATTAAAACTAAAAATGTGAGTTTTTTCATAAACGTCAAGTTAAGGCTGTTCTCAAATCCAAAGGAGCTATTTTCTGACATATTTTTTAATTAATTTTTGTTCGGAAACGCATGAAATTGACAGGAGTTCTTATTAAGAAACTATGTAATCGAAAGATAGTTTCCATATGTTGGTAAAGGTAATAAGATCTTTCAGTTGGTGTTTTGAACTGAATTTCGGACGCAACAGTGCAATAAAGGATAAAAACCGGCCGTCACGCAACAACAATTGCTCATAACTCGATAAGTAATTTATTTATGAAAAAAGGAAAAACTCATTTCAATTTCAAATTGCTTTAATAGTCAGGCCTACAAATTTTAAGCCTTTACGTTTAATGAGTCAGAAAATGTGTCAGAAAATGTGTCAGAAAGTTTCGCGTTCTTGAGCAGGGAACTGTAAAAGCACCTTAAGCATTATTGCAGGTCAGTATTTTGTAATCAAATTGTATGACAGATAGTCGCTTAAAACATAAGTCATTCAATATTGTTTTAAACAAAGGTGCATGCCATAATAGGTGTCAGGCACACTCATTAAAATAAGAATACCCTAGCGCACAGCCCCATTACTGAAGATAAACCCGTCAATATACTTAGAGATAAAAATAGTTCTGCATTTTTCATTCAGCTAATAAGACTAATAGTTCATAATTTGGTTCATATGATTATATAACTTTTCCCTATAATTCTATGACTAAGCAACGGAAAACATATGTTACGCACTAAAATCTTCCATAAAAAACTAATAGTGCAAGTCGCATGGAAATCCGTTCTGAAGAATTCAAGTTATATGCACCCGGAACGAAATTCTCATTTGAATTTTATATACTTATCAGGTAATTTTGAGTAGTTTGGTTTAATATCTGTTAAATTCGTGTTTTATTTTATTTTATTTTTGGCGTTTTTATTTTGTTTGTCAATTTAGTTATTGAATATTACGCGAAAGCAAACAAATTCTGAATTATTTACAATGCTTTTGAACAATTGAGTTAATCTTTTGTATTTGGGTTGCAAGCATATTTAAAAAAATATGCATACTTAAAAACTATTTTAAAACCCATAAAAAATTTGTAAATTGAGATAAACATTACAAACAAATATTACTGAAAGTACTTTTGTTTTCTATAATACGTTGGAACAATCGAACGTACGATGTTTAGACGTTAAACTGCAGTAAAAGGGAAATTTACTGTTGTGTTAGGTTGTTGCCACCGAAAATATGATACCAGCGTTACTCATAGACATGTCTTTTCTTTATACTATTGCATTAAGTGTAAACAGGTTCATTTTTCGTAATCGGGTTGCACTCAACTTTAAAAATATCCATGCTTAAAAATTACTTTAAAATCCATAAAAATCAGAAAACTGAGGTACAATTTTCAAACAAATTTCATTTGAAAGAACTTTTTTTGTATTCGACATTGTAAAAAATGAAATTGTGTGATGTTTAAAAGTTAGAAAAATTGCAGTAAAGGCACATTTTATGGGTTACAATTTATGAGGCACAATTTATGGGCACTGACATAGTGTTTTTACTTTATAATGTAGATAATACCATACAAACGAGAATTTCATTAACTGCTGCGCGATTTGGAGGATTTTTTTTTTTTTTCGTATTGTCAGGAAAATCACATATTTTTCTTTTACACCTGCCAATGAAAACGTGCATTCTGTTATTAAAGCTCAGGGATTTTACTATGGTTGCAAGACAATAACGCCATGTTTTTTATTGTCTTTATAACGATTTGTGGATGGAAATGCACAAATTTCAGTTATTGTGATAGCCGTATTATTTCGTTTTAATTTATTTACCTGGAAGGCTCCTTATAATTGACACCGGCGAAGCCGGGTAGTTCTGCTTGTCCTATATAAAAATCATTAAGAAATACAAAAATGAAAAATTAAATTGAAAAAAAACACTTAAATTGCTTTAATATTAGTTTTTAGTGTTTGTAGCGATAAAAGCGTTTGATCTTAATAAGCGGAATTGCAATAAATCTACAAACAACTTTCTGAAGAATTTAGTGAACATATATATGCAATATAACAATGTACTATAACATTAATTTTGATGTATTTAATTAGAAAGTGTCCAATAAAACTCATTTTGAAACTTATTACATTAAGCTCAACTAATTCATATAAAGTACCATTAACATAAACGTGTTAGTTATTTAAAAAAAAAAAATGGTCTTCAAAAAGCGTGCAATTAAAATTACTATATACATTTTTCTTTTCGGTTTATACAGCTCTAAAATAAAGTTACTAGTTTACATACCGTTACCTTAGTTATTAAACAAATTAAACAGTTTTATTTTAAATTTAGTTAAAAGTGTTTTTATAAACAAATTAAAAATAATACATCTTGTGAATTAAACAATTTTTTATAACGTCATTCAAAAGATCTCGTATTATTTCATGTGTCTGTACATAAAAACGTTTAAATACTTTTCATTAAGATAGCAAAAATACTTTCAACATTTATCTTCAACATTAATAAAATGAGTTCTAAGAAGAAAATCTTAGCAAATAAATGAATTATATATATATATATATATATATATATATAATATGTAACGCTCGAACAATACACACTCCATCATTTTTTCTCTCCTTTACTTTTTTTCTTTTCTTTCAAAAGAACTGACAAGCTGAGTAAATTAGACTTGACGAGAGAAAAGAATGTTTACAAGATGGTTGCCGACAAGGCATTTGTGCTATGCCGTATTCTAAATTAACTGAGTTATTTTGTAAATAGTAACATGTAAATATGTTGTAATTATTAAACTTATTAATCTATGATAAGTTATCCAGTTTTATTTCGTAACATAAGAATAGTTTCCACCCCGGATTCTGAATGATAGGTTACAGAAGTGGCGCCCAACGTGGGGCACGAATAGAAGCAAGATATGAAGATAAGTATTATTTTTAATTGAGTTAAACTGTTTTAATAACAATATTTAGATACTAAAGTACAAAAATTTATACAAAAGTACTTTTGATTCATCCGGAATCTGATGATTTTTGAAAATTGTATTTGATTCGTCCAGAATCGAAATATTTTGGAATTGTTCTATTTAGCTGAATGATATTTTCCTTAGAATTGAAATACGAAAAGTCGTCTGCAGCTTCAAGTATTTTAGTATCTGAATTAAATGAAGATATTCATAAGAGAAATAATTCTAATAATTATTTTTGAAAAGTAAAAATCGTTTGCTTTATTTTATACATTTATATAGTTGCACTGAGCTATTTATTATGAAGTTATTATTGTAAATGAGTGCTTGGCATTATTTAATTATTATATGATTGATATTATTGTGTAAGAAAAAAAAGCAAATAGTTGGTGTCATTATGTTGAGTTTTGAAAGATATTGTATGTTATTTATGTTCTATATATATTAAAAATTACGTATTTTGCTAAGGGGTATTCGTACACGAATTAAGTTTGAAGTTAGCTAAATCATATTTAGTTCAAATGATGGCGTTTCTTTCAAAGGGTAAGAAAATTGATTTAATCACATTAGCTTCAGAATTAAAAGTAGAAGTAAGTAGCGATGATAAAGTCCTCGAATTACGTGATAAAATTGAAAATAGTGAGGCATTTAAAGATAACATAGATTTTGTACAGGGAATTTATGAAAATGTCGTAGAAGAAAGAAAGACTCCTGAGGAAGAGAAACGTTTAGCCGAAGAAAGAGAATTTGAGCTACAGAAGCTCAGGTTAGAAGCAGGAACAAGAGATGTTGTTCCAAATACAAGCAACCCTCTAGAAACTTCTTCAATCCGCGTTGACTTGAAAAAGGTTTTAACCGATTTCAATCCTGAAAAAGATGATATGAATTTATTTTTAATAACTTTTGAGAGGCAAATGAATCTTTTAAAGGTTTCTAAAGAACTGTGGATTACGTATTTAATTGGAGTCCTTCCAAATGAAATCGGTAAATTAATAGCGCGTGAGCCGGAAGAAAAATTTGAAGATTATTCTTATATTAAAGATATATTGTTGCAGAGGTTCAAGTTAACTGCAGAAAGGTTTAGAGTTTTGTTTAGTCGACATCCAAAGCGAACCGATATTAGCTGGAAAGAATATTGTTTTGAAATTAGAAGCTATTTTGAAGGATGACTATCCGAATTAAATATAAACTCCTTTGAAAAATTATCGGAATTAATTATTGCTGACCAATTAAAGAAAAAGGTTTCCCCTGATTGCAAAGAACATTATTTAGACCAATGGGAGAATTTAACAGATCCTGTTGAATTAGCTGAAAAGTTAGATTTATATGATAATTTGAGGTCACACAAAGTAGAAATAAAGAGATGAAATAAAATCAGTGAGGTCGAGAATTCTAATTGCTTTGAAAAAACGCGTTTAGATTTTAAAAGAAATGATTTTGGTAAAATTGGCAATCAAAAAGAGTCCAAGAGAAATAAAATTAATTACCCTTCAAATTTAAATCGACCAATGTTAAGTTGCTATGGTTGTGGAAACCAGGGAGTTATTAAATCCAAGTGTCCAACCTGTTCTCCGGAAAATGGATCGGTGCACTTTCAGTCACTAGAATTTCGTACATGTAATATGCAAACATCACCAACATTATTGGTAAAAATAAGCATAAATGGTCTCTCTGGCACAGCTTGTGCTGACACTGGCGCAACACATTGCGTTGCGGGTTAAGGTTTGTATTCTTTATTAAAAGACCAAGGTGTGAAGTTTGAAAAAACTCAAATGATCGTAGTCTTAGCGGATGGGCTACAAAACACTACCGAAGTTTATAAAACAGAAGTTCATGTTAAAATTGAAGGTCGCGACATTAAAACAACACTTTATGCTCTGCCGAATGCCAGAAATAATCGTACAATTTTAGGAATCGATTTTTTACGCAAAGCAAAAATTGTTTTGGATGTAGTAAATCAAGAATGGTCCTTTGCTGATAGATGTAGGTGGAAATATAGATTCGCTGAAGAACATAGGCCTCCCAAAAATCCGTTGAATTAGACACCGTTTTTCTTAGAGAAGATGAAGGTAGACATCTCACTTCAGAGCAACAAGTTAGGTTGAATGAACTGCTTGAAAAATTTACTAGTAGCTTCCAACTAGGGGAAGAGGCTACACCTAAAGTTAAACATTATATTGATACTGGATCACATCCTCCTGTAGCAGTACCCCCTTACCGCATGTCACCTGCGAGAAAGGAAATTTTGCGTAAAGAATTAGACGAATTACTCTCTAAGGGTATAATCGAAGAGTGCGAGTCTCCTTATGCCTCTCCTGTAGTATTGGTCCCAAAACCAAATGGAAAAATTCGCCTTTGCATCGATTATCGAAAATTGAATGCCATCACAAAGACAGATAATTATCCATTACCGCGAATAGATGATTTGCTCCATGAAGCCAAACATACCCCTTATATGACCACTATTGATCTGAAGTCTGGATACCACCAAATTGAAGTAAATGCTGCTGATAGAGACAAAACTGCATTTAATTGTCCATTCGGAGCTTTTCGGTACATTAGAATGCCTTTCGGATTAAAAAATGCCCCAGGAACCTTTCAGAGATTAATAGATAACTTTAGAAAATCCCTCAAAGACATCTTTATATTGTCTTATTTAGATGATATTATAATTTTGTCGGAAAGTTTTGAGAAACATTTGTCTGACTTAGAAGCAGTTTTTAATAAACTATCAGAATTTAAATTGTATGTTAATCGTGAAAAACGCAATTTTGCTTGCCCCCGTGTTAAATATTTAGGACATTGGATAACAAGCTCTGGAATCGAAGTTGATCCTGGAAAAACCGCTGCAATTCAACAAATGCCTGCTCCTAAGTCGGTAAAACAAGTTCAATCTTTTTTGCAGTCCTGCTCCTGGTACAGACGTTTTATTCCCAAATTTTCAGATACAGCTAAACCTATAAGTAATCTTACGAAGAAAGATGCAACTTGGAAGTGGGAAGAAGCAGAACAAAACGCTTTCGAAGCATTGAAAAGTTCATTAATCAATCCTCCAGTACTAAAACAAAATGATCCGACCAAGCCCTATCTTCTTCGTACAGATGCCAGTGGATATGCTCTAGGTGCTGTCCTCCTCCAGGGTCAGGGAGAAGAAGAGCATCCAATAGAATATGCAAGTCGTTTGTTAACTGCACCAGAAATAAACTATTCTACCACCGAGCGCGAAGCACTTGCTGTCATTTGGGCTTTAAATAAATTCAGTGGCTATATTGAAGGACATGAAATAACAGTTGCCTCCGATCATCAGCCCCTAAAATGGCTGATGAGTTTAAAGTCACCGTCAGGCAGACTAGCCCGATGGGCTTTGCAGTTACAATCTTTCAACCTCAAGATTGAATATATCACTGGAAAAGCAAACGTTGTTGCTGATATGTTGTCTCGACCTATTTGCAGTCATGAAGAACCTTCTTGTGAAATTTGCACAATTTCGATTGATATGCCTATTAGATCTCCTAAAGATATCCGAGAAGAGCAATTAAAGGATGAAGATTTAAAGAAAATTATCGTAGCGTTTGAATCTAAAGAAAATAATACAGATTTTGCTAATTGGACTGAACGTGGTTACCTCTTAAACCAAGGAGTCTTATATCGTTACTCTCCAGAATCAGATTCAGAAGAAGCACAATTGGTTGTTCCTGTTCAAGAACGGAAAGAAGTCTTGAAGAATTACCATGATTCACCGACCGCAGGCCATTATGCAGCCGAGGGAACCTATTACAGAGTATCCCAGAGATATTACTGGACCGGAATGAGAAAAGATATCGCAGATTATGTTAAACATTGTGTAGACTGTATTCGTTATAAAGCGAGTAACCAAAAACCTGCTGGACTTTTACAAACACCTGTTCATAGTCAAAGATTTGAGACCCTCTCAATAGACTTATTTGGAACCTTGCCAGAAACAGCAGATGGGAAAAAGTGAATTTTTATAATCGAAGACTGTAGCACAAAATGGGTAGAACATTTTGCATTAAATGACGCAACAGCCACGGAATGTGCTTTTACCTTAATTGAGGGAGTGTATTTAAGATATGGTTTTCCAAGAAAAATCATTAGCGACAATGGTCCGCAATTCATCAGTGCTGTGATGCAACAAGTTTGTTTTCTCTTAAAGATAGATCAAAGTTTAACTCCGGTGTACCACCCTCAAGCAAATCCGGTTGAAAGAAAAAACCGAGATCTAAAACCCCGCTTAGCGATGCTAGTTGGAGATGATCATACAACTTGGAGTGAAAAATTACCAGTAATCCGTTTTGCCCTTAATACTGCAAGATGTAGTTCCACAGGTCACACAGCTGCATATTTAATGTTCGTTCGTGAATTACGTACCTCCGATGATGTTGCTCATGACTTACGCCCTGTAATTGCGAATGATAATTTCATACCCGAAATAACTCCTTATTTAAAAAACTTTGCTAAAATTACTATGCAGATAAGAGATCGCATTGAACAAAGCCAAGATAAGCATAAATATTATGCTGACAAACATTTAAAAGCTTCTGAACAATATAAACCAGGCGACCACGTCTGGGTTACTTTGCATCCGATTAGTCAAAAGAAAAATAACAAAACAACTAAATTCATGCCCTGTCGAGATGGCCCATATGTTATTTTAAAACAAAGATCTCCTACTTCGTATACCATTGCCACTAAAGAAAACCTTTTTTCTTCCTTAGGAAATTATCATATATCAGCTTTGTGTCCTTACACGCAAGATGATCGTGGAGGTTCTAAAGGCTTTATTCGTCCTAGAGGCAGACCCGGGAAACGTCAGACGCCCAGCCAGCAAATATTTACTAAAGGACCACAAAACACGAGAGCCATAGAGGATTTTAGGCACCAGAAAGCATCCCGAAGGAATCCACCCAGGAAATGCACACCGCATCTGAGGGACCAGTAATGCAGTGTGACGGGAAGAGTGTAACGCTAGAACAATACACACTCCATCATTTTTTCTCTCCTTTACTTTTTTTTCTTTTCTTTCAAAAGAACTGACAAGCTGAGTAAATTAGACTTGACGAGAGAAAAGAATGTTTACAAGGTGGTTGCCGACAAGGCATTTGTGCTATGCCGTATTTTAAATTAACTGAGTTATTTTGTAAATAGTAACATGTAAATATGTTGTAATTATTAAACTTATTAATCTATGATAAGTTATCCAGTTTTATGTCGTAACATAAGAATAGTTTCCACCCCGGATTCTGAATAATATGTTACCAATATATATATATATATAATATATATATATATATAATTACAAAAAATATATATATAAAAAAATCTATAAATAATAAATTTTTTTAAAATAATGTAAAAAAAATATTATAGGTTGGATGGGTGGGTAGATTGTAGAGTACGGAGGAGGGTGGTGTTGTCTGGATAATACGCAATGGTTAATTTATAAAAAAAATGAGGCTTTTGTATTATCACTATATTTTTAATACGTATTTTATAAGGATGTTATTTGATATTTTATATGTAATTGGTGACTTTCATTAATATTATATTTAGATTAATAAAATTTTATCTAATTTACAATAATTTGTTATTAAATTTTAATTTACTCAGGACAATATCATATTAATTACTAATAGTATGCCATTTTTATAGCGATTGATATGCATATAAGTATATTTAATATAACTAAAATTATACTGTATGTATTAAAATTGGTTAATTATTTTTATTATTATTTCTCTATTCTTTTTAATATTGATCTATTTCCACTTTGTGTTACAAAATTTATTATCGGTTTAATGTGTTTGAATGTCCCACATTCATACTTTTTGGATTTTTATTGCTTTATGAAAATAATCCACACACTATATTTGAGATTTTTAGGTAATGGGAATTTAAGTATCTGATAATCTTCTATATACTTCCATATGTTTTTTTATTTCCTGTTCATTTTATAAATATCTTATATTTAATATTTATTATTAACGAATTTTATATTATTTTTATTATATATTTATATTAATTATTATTGAATTTATTTTATAGCATATAGCTATATGCTATATATTACCAATGTTATAGAGCTATTTAAATTCTTAGTGTAGTTTAAATGAGTAAGAAAATAGAATATTTTGAATGCTTTTTTAAAAATTTTATTAACAATAGTTTTTATTTTATTTTTTTGTGCATAATGATATATAGTGTGGTTTATATTAGGTTTATAATTATCTATATATAAGGATTTGTTTGGTTTTGCTGTTGATTTTTTTTTTTTTTTTTTTTTTTTTTTTTTTTTTTTTTTTTTTTTACATTCATAGGCTTTTATTTGGTCATCTTGTGACATTTGAATAATAAAAATACTACTAGATCGCAGCACCAAAATTTGTCTTTTGATGATAAGTTATAAATTCTGTCTTTTGCAGCTTCTTTTCAGTAGTAATTTCCTACACCAGGTGGCTTTTTCGCTAAATTTTGACGATATTGTTAAATAGTAATTAAGTAATTTAAAAGTGTATTTTAGTTATTTTAAATAATTTAACTACTTTCTATTTATTTATTTTATATTATATTAATTGTATTTATCACGGTATTTCAAAATGTATTAACTGCATCCTTTGGTATCAATTAATGTGATTTCTTAACTGTTTTATTCATTTAAATCTTTACGTTATTATGGTAGATGACAGCCATGTGCAAGTGGATATATTAAAAAAACTGAAATATTAATCGGTATGTTGTGTAATATTTCTATTTTATATGCTATAAATATTTAAATTGGTTTTATTGATTTTTCCATTTCATATTATTTGATTCGATTCTGTTTTCATTTTGAATCTATTCACTTGATTATAATGGTTGTTCGGGCACAGAGAAAAAAAAATTAGCTTTAGCTTTTTTTTTTCTCACAGAAAACAACCATATTGCTTATATTATTGAATTCTGTGCCCTTGAAAACGTAATTCAATATATAAGCTTTTCCATTATTTGTCGGTGTCCACTTTCTTTCTTTTTCTTCCATAAGAATTCTTATAATAAATTATTTGGCACTTTATTTTATACTTACAGCTTTAATTCACAATATTACGGTTTTTGATGGTGGTAGGTTATGTTTAATTAATGGTTATATATATATATTAAAAAAACAGAATTCTGAATAATTCTTTCCTAATTTAGAAGTTTCTGAAACACTTTCGTATTTCTAATCAGAATGATTTAATTTATACGACTGTTTTGTGAAAATTCCTTTCTTTCATGTATTTGCTGTAAAAAAATATCTATATTTATTTATGCAAGGATAAAAATTTATTTTGTAAGTTTTTTATTTTTAACTAAGATTTAATTGAGCAAAAGTAATTTAAAGGAATACATGGATTATATAATATTAGCATATATATGTTAAAAAGAAAATGCAAACATTTTCAAAGGATAAACTCTGTATTTGATTTCGCGTACCTTGGCAATTAAAAAATTCTTATACAGAATATAGAACTTCTTTCATAATAGTTGAGGAAGTTTTTCTTTTAAAAATATATTTTGGAGATTTCAAAGTTAAAAAAAAAAAAAAATCTTAAAAAGTTGTACAACAATATACCAATACTTATCATTAGAGATTTAGAATTGCAATTTTATTTATTTATTTTTTAATAATGCCTCATTAGTCTTTCTTTGAAGTAAAATTATTTTCTTCGTATATACTTTTATTTTGTTTATTTTTACACTACGAATAGTTTTAATAATTATTTCGATATTTTGCTAGAAAAACTATGAAAATTATCGAATAACATAAAACTTTAGTTTATATATTTGATTATAATTTATTTAAAAATACTTTCTTTTTCAAAACCCTTTAATATGACTAAGGGGGCGTACATCAGTGTAAACCAGTGAGACAGAATAGAGTATAATGCATAATTGTAATCACATATATATTTGTTTGGTTTTATGAAAACGAAAATTATAATATTGGTGCATTACATATTGTTCCCTATACAGTGTTGTGTATCACTGGGCATTTACTGGTTCATTCCATCTAATTAATGTAAAATATCATAATCCAAATATTGTATTGCGCATATGTAAAAAAATTATATCATATTAATATTTCTATTTTCCATTCATGTGGAAAATCTTACGTATTAAAAGGAATATATAATTACAAAAATGCGGAGTTAATTATCTAAATAATGCAGAGTGTCCCAAAAGTTTATAGACAACATTTTTTTTTCTTATTTAAGAGCTAACTTACCGAGTAAAAAAGACGAAATAAATTATGAAAACATATAATGATGCAATAAAAATAATAAGATATTCAGGTAACTTTTAACAGTCATAGATTTAATATAAAATTTTAAACAAAAAATGCTGTGCCAAAAATATGTAGACAACCCATGTTAAAAGCTCATTTAAGTTATGATGTCCAAAATTTGCATATCCCAACGTCATGTACATGTGACGAAATAGTCTCCTGAGATAAAATCTAGTATGTCTCTCCATTTCACACTTATTGCAAAGATGCCGTGCAATGTGCAGTTTTCCAGAAAGAAAATTTTTGAAATCTATCGTTTAAATACTCGTGGATGGAAAGTTGTAAACTTTTTAAGGAAAACTGGGTGCAGCAATTTTTATATTTACTGAATTCCGTCAAAAGGTGACAATCTTAAGTAAAATCTCGTTCTAGACGACTAAAGAAAAGAACTAAATGATAAGAAAGATAGATTTTAGTTTCTATAGAAGTAAACGTTTCAGTACCAATATCCACGGTCAATCGACGGCTGCTAGCAAGTACATTTCTTGATTTTCGTAAAATGTGGTCATTCGCCAAAATTTACAAAACGAAATAAAGACACTCGTTTTCAGTGGACCCGAGAATCACAGGAATTGATAAGATGAATGGCGTAGTGTTCTTGTCAGTGATGAAAAGAAACTCAATTTAGTTGGCCTCGTATGGTTGAGCTTATTATTGGCACGATATTCGCAAGGATTCACGAACTTGTTTTAGTAAACAACAAGGAGGGGGTTTACCCATGGTGTGGGCAGCATTTTCTTATAATGCAACAATCCATAATGATTTTTTGAAAGGTCGTAAATGTTCGAAAGTTTACCAGAACAGGCTTGCAGTACTGTTACTACCATTTAGAAAGTTGATAGGGTGGAGGCGAGACAAGTAGATGTACAACAAGTCATTGCTCCATTCTCGTGTCCAACTCTACAATGCAGTGGTTTAGATAAAACCAAGTAACTGTTATGGACTGACAAGCCCTTTGTCTTCACATGAACCGAAGAGAGAACCTGTTCGGAAGTTTAGCTAGAGTAGTATAAAAGCGTCAAAAAGTAGCTGAAAGGAGATTTTACGAGGGTTGAAGATATGAAGCTGCTATTGGGACGAAGTTGATTTTCTTTAAAGTCAGAACTTCTTCAAACTCTTGTTTTGAGTATGCCTAATCGAGTTTTTGATTTGTTTAGAAGAAACAGCTTAACATTTGAGCGTTAAAGGGGAAAGAATGAGTTGTATATAAACTTTTTGCACAGTCAAATTTAAGTTTTAATTTTTCTCACAAAGTCTATGGTTCTGTAATATTATTTGTGTATGGTATTATTATTGTCTTGCTTTTATTCATAATTATAAATTGTTTTGAAATTGTTACTCTTCTTTTTGAATCGGAAAATTAAAACAGTTGTCTAGAAACTTTTGGGACCCACTGAAGATTTGGGTCAATTGTCATTGATGAATAAAAATAACACCAATCGAGTACCTCGTTTTCCTAGCTAGCTTAAAGAAATAAAAAAGCTTTAATAACAAAACTATTAACTGCAAACTATTTTAAAAAGTACAATAGCTCTCAGTTTAGAGGTGAAACAAATTAAATAAATGCAAAGCTGCAATTAACAGAATCCCAGTTAATCGACCTCTAGACTTTTTGATATTAAAATATCTGGGTAAGTACAAAAAAAAGTATGCGCATAAGAAAAGAAACATGACTGAAATTGAAATTTACGTATTCGTGCATAAAAATAAATTATCTATAAAATTATTATTTAAACCAATGTTAAAATTTAAATTTATTATTTTCGAAATTTATGTTTTGATAATTGTAAGACACTAAGGTCTAGTTCCGAACACGTGCTGCGCGGAGAGGCACGTACTTGAAGGTTAAGATACAAAGAAGTTTCTTCGATTAAACATTATATACGAAAATTGAAGATTTGTAAGATTGTTGTAAAAGAAATTGTTTTCTTTATGGAATTTTTTTAAGCGATTTTATACACAGCCGAGTATTGTCAATGTAATAGGGGAGAGTAGTCATATTTGGACCGCCGCTTTAAATGGGCCGTTGCCCTTCTGCCGTTAATTATAGAAAGAGACGCCATCTACTGCTGAAATTGTACTCATCAGAATGACGTCATTTATGATTAGAAGAAGCACCCGCCTACCATGTGTTGTTTTCAGACGATTTTAAAAAACCTAAAATTAGCTAATCTGATCTAACTTTTTCCTACTAAACGTTATTGAATAATTTAAAACTAAGGAAAGGTGTTATGTTTTCATATACATATCTAAATTCATCTGCTTATTACACATATTTTTCACGTGGATTTGTTTGATTTCGTTTTTCTTCTTAGTCTTCAGAATATCTGTTTTTAAAAAAGGCGTAGTTGCCTAAATTGGGCGAATTTAAGTTGCTTAAATTGTACCCGATATATGACCATAAATTTGAAAAGTAAGTAATGAATTTCGAGAGCTCTACGCTTTGTACACTATTTGTAATGGATTACTATCTCTATGCATTTTTTTATGTCTAGATCAATTTTTTTATTCAGTTTAGGCCTATATAAACATTAAAATATTTTTACATGTTTATGTTATAAATTTTGTTTGCAATTTGTTTTATCTTGTATGTATTTGTATTTTCTTTGAATTCTTTATTCATACGGCGTATTTGATTTACAGTGCCGAATTCAAACATTTTTATCCTGGAAGATATTTGCGGTTCCGTGAGGGGGGGGGGGGGATCGGCAGACTTTTCACAGTTCTAGAGAGTGGAATTACACATTTTTGCCATTAAAACGCATCCGAATCTCAAAGCTTCCGGGGTGAATGGTTATTTCAAGGCTCCGGAGGGAAGGGGGGGGGCACCTGAATTCAACACTATTTGAATATAATAATTTTTCGTGTTTGATTAATCGTAGCCTTTTTTTTTTCAATAGAGCATATATTTTAAACACTTTTTTAATATAATTGAAAAATGTTGAAAACGACACAGACAAACTTTCCCTAAGAAAAACACCCGTGACAACAAAAGCTGTTAAAGATATAGGAAACGAAAAAGAAAGAGTGAGTTGTGAAGAAATTGACCTGCAAGAAGGCTGCAGCTACAAATCCCCCCAACAAAAGCCAAAGAATCATTAGAAATGTTATCTCCCTTGTTAAATTCAGTTAAATCAAAGTACAGAGGGAGCAAAAGAAAAAACAGTTGTGTTAACATCTTCGCCATATGAAGTAAACCTTGAAATAAAAAAAAACCGACAAAAGGGAAGCTCTCACAGCACAAAAGCAATTGGAACATCAAGTTTTATAAAATAGGCGTAATGCAATTGGAAAGAAAATGATGGAAGGGAAGAACTACAAACACAATATAAAGAAAACTTCTGTTGCAAAAAAATGTCTAATGATTCAGAATCTAAAAAAGAAAAATCTAGACAGTGATGATTGGATTTACCTAATTTGTAAGAAAAATAAAATATTAGAAATGATTAGGTGTTCAGATTGCCAAATACGGTTCCATGTTGTGCACACGCTGGAATAAAAAATGAATAAACGAAATTCATGTGTAAGCTTTGCATCACTTCTTACATGATATTCAAGTAACTGGCAATTAGTTCCATAATTTCTATTCTTAATTACTGATAACTTTGATTTATATTTTGAATACTTTTTAATTTAAAACAGTTATTCTTATTTTCAAATATTGTATTTATTATATTTCATGGCTATAAATTTGTCTGATTGTTTCATTAATCGCAAACTTTGCTTTTAATAAAATTAGTTACATTTCCCAGTCATTAAAACAACACGATATTGTTTTGTTCAATTTAGGAGACTGTGGGTCCAAATTAGGCGACCAGTTGCTGGATTTGGACCACTTTTGACAAACTTTTCTAGTTAAAATAAAACTTAAAATTTTCAAAAAGAAATTGATCTAAAGATTTATTTAGTTCGTAGATTAACAGTGTAGTGATGCTTTGCAGATATTCCAAAAATGAAGTGAGTTATACCTGAAAATAAGTGAGGTTGTCCAAATTCGGCTACTCTCCCCTATATAGTGCGTATAGTCGAAAATAAATTTAGATTCATAGAAAAGTTTAATGTATTATAAGTATAATTTCATGGACATTACACAATTTTTTAGGCATCAATTTATGTTGCATACAGGTAATATCTACCCTCTTATTTCTCAGCTCCGTAGCATTGATTCTTGTAAGGTATTGGGTATGTATAATTTGAGGCCTACGGCAGATACAATGTTTCTATATATTTTCCGTTGGTCAAAATGTTTTAAAACCACTTGAGGAGCAAACATTCAAACTGTGTTTTCTCACAAAAAAATAAAAAAAATGCGTTATTGTTATTTTTATGAACTCTGTGTTAAGTTGCACAGAAATAAACGGTATTTTTAATAAAAAAAACATTTTTCTCCTTTTATAAATGAATTTAAAAACTTGCCGTTTCAATCAATCCTGCGAAGCATGCATTCGGTCAAACAGTGATTTCTCCCGTCTGCCAATCACAGTTGTCACTTAATGTGTACTTTCGAAACCTACCATACATATCACAATTGAAACGGATTGTTTTAGAGAAAAATAACAGAACTGTTAAGGTTAAAAGCTTCCAGAATTATAGATTTCAAGATCTAAGTGAAGAATATGATGTAAATCTTCTTAAAAAGGGAGTTACTGTTGCTCGTGTTTAAAGGGTTGTTTTAGAATCTCTTCCTCTTACCCACGACATATCAGTTGAAAAGAAAAAAGATGTTGACAGACTTTTGAAGGTAATGTATGGTGAACAGTGGCAAAATCAACCTGATGATGCCTTCAAATGGTACAACCACATTATCCATGATTTACCAGCCTGCAATGAAGAAGAGGGGAAAGTGTGTGACTGTCTAGATGAAGATATTGGTTTTAAAATTTGAAGTGGATTTCTGGCAAACGAGTATTTATTTAAAAATATTTAATGAATACTACTAGGTACCCTAATCTGTCATTATATTTTATCAATAATCAACTGAAGTTCGGTATTTCCTCAAATAAAATAATGCTTTTTTATTATTTGTGACTTAGAACTTATTTTATTTAAAAAGCGTTTTATCCACTTGTTAAACAATCAAAACATGTTTCCTCCTCTGAATTCTGTCAAAACATGATTTCTCCAAATATTCAATGCACTTTATAAATTTGTTTTATGTTTAATATCTTAGGCATGCTTGGAATTCTTTCTAATAAACGGTAATAAAAATACACAATAAAAATTAGAATTAAATACAAGTTATTTTCTAATTTATCATTATTATCTAATTTATTTTTGTGTTTTTTGAAATTTTGTATCTAAAGGTGAAAGCATGGTTTGAATGTTTGCTCCACACTTGTCTGAAACCATTTTATGTTTTTGTATATGCTTAACTAACGTATACACATCTAATGTATATAAGTATATTTTTAATTTCATATAGTAAAGGTATAAAATTTTTAAAAACTATGCTTATTGCCGAACATAGCCGAAGTGTGTGAGGAAGACTTTTGGAAGTTGAATCTATTATATTACGCCAAAAGTTGGGTTAGAGAATTTTCTCAAGCATAACAATATTTCTAATTCTAGACCATCACTCCGACAGGACCCGAAACGTGCACCATAAATGCAGAAAGGTACCACGAAATGCTGGAAACGTTTGTTATTCCACAACTTCAGCAAAGAAACCGCCTCTAACAGACAGTCTTTATGCAGGATGGTGCTCCGCCACACATTAGTAAAGGTAAAGCAGCTGTTGCGCCAAAACTTCACTGATGATAGAGTCATAAGTCGGAGTTTTCCAGTTGCATGGCCGCCTCGTTTCTCTGACCTCACGCCATGCGATTTTTGGCTCTGAGTTTATTTGAAATCTCAGGTTTATGTTGGTGGAATATCAAATTTGTCTGTTCTAAACGACAACATAACAAAGACAGTGCGGAATATTCCTCGTGATATGTTACGTACGGCTATGGAGAACGTTGTGCACAGAATGCACGGTGTTATTTCTGAGAACGGTGCTCACATTGAAGGTGGTCTAATTCCTCACCGGGGAAGTTAATGTAGTAAATAAACATTAATAATTTAACTGTACGATTGTATGTGTTAGTATTTTTCTTTTATCACATTTTATACAGTGCAAAGCGCCTCAAATTGCCCTAGCGGCGATTTTTTGGAACTATTTTTTTTTCACGGAATCCTTTTCATATGTCTTGATTAGTCTAAATACGATGTTTGGTGCCCTTTTGGCTATTAGATCGCGCTACAGGGCGCTCCAAACACTGTCACTTTAAAAAGATCACCCTGTATATCCATAAAATAATTCGTGGTTCAGAATTAACAATATTGATTTTGTG
Source organism: Maratus speciosus (assembly GCA_963932465.1). Taxonomy (NCBI): domain Eukaryota; kingdom Metazoa; phylum Arthropoda; class Arachnida; order Araneae; family Salticidae; genus Maratus; species Maratus speciosus. Next base: position 172,267,421 of record OZ010792.1, on the reverse strand, counting down.
GTGGTCTTAAAATGTTCAAAAGCAACAGTTTGCACCTCTTTTATTTATAACAGTTCCAGCAAGTACAGGCACAATCAACAGAAAGCTCCAAGCTGTACATTTATGCTGTTAATGGTGCTCCACTCAATTACCATTCCTAAAGATCTGAAGATAGATCCAACCAGAGTCCAAAATTAGGACAACCAATGTGTAGAAAGGTCATACTTGGTGAAAACCAATTAAAAAAAATAATGTTATGATATCTGCGCAGAATCTCCGAAAGCTCGTTATTAATATTACAATAAACGGTCAAGAGCGAGTATTACTCGCCTCAGAGGGTTCCCTACAATAAATATGTCAATTATCAAATGTTTTGTTAAAAAAAAACGTTGCTAAAAGAATAATAAGATATTGTAAAAAAACTATAGAACGTAGAGTTGGGTATAGCTTTATACTAGAAAAGTATGAATCGGTATGCCATAAAAGTTCGAAGAGATATAAAGCCTAAATAATATCAAATATTGCTATTCTGTATAATTCTTTTTTAATTTTATCCTGATATGTTTATGATGAACTTAATTTGGTACTGACAATATTAGTAGTGCATATTTAAACTTCATTTGGCATTTCATAAATTTAAATTCAACGTAGTAATAATCTTCTTTTCTTACAATGTAGCTAAAATAAAACCCTTTTTCAAAGTTTAAACTTGGCATTGTGCTAAGCGCGCTTCGAAAGGAAGGCGCAAAAATTGCAACGCCACTTTGCTCCATGCCGCGTTTTTTGAGATAGGTTTTAATTAAATTTAAAGACAGGGCCGGCGTATTGAGAGATCCACTCATTGAAAACTAGTCAAGAATCCCATAGTTTTTATGGTATTAATTCTAATTAAATTAGTCTGTTTTTAACTATTTGACGTTTATTGCTTTTATACTGCTACTGGGTATTGCATTACACAAATACGTTATCGAAAGTGGTTATGTATGCTTTAAAAGCCGATGGTACATAGAGTACGCAGCCTCTGTCATTTTGCATCCCCAAACCGTCATGTCTTAAGGATTAATATATTGGGTAATTGCCGACGATTTTTTTTCGAAAATAATTATCAACAATGCTTTTATACTTCTGTTAATGTAGGTACTTCCAGTGATTTTCAAGACCTTTGATGAATGCCCGTAAATCGAAATTTGTGTGGAACGGAAAAATGCGCTTTTATCAGAAACTATGTGACTTAGGGTAATCGATATAATTTTCCAGCAATGTTTAAATTAACATCCACAACCTCTATTTTTTTTTCATAATTTTAGTTTCAGTAGATTCGGAAACAGAGGGGGGAGACGATGTGTCTGAAAATATAGTACCTTAAGATAAAAAGAAATATATTTTTGAGTACAGTGTTACGAAAGCTTTCACAAAATAACCCACAGGATGTAAAAATAATTTTTTTTCAAATAGCTTAATTAGCCCCTCTACATTTTTTTTCTAAATATATTTGTGAATGTCTACAATAGAAAGAAATAGTACTAAGTGTTTTACTCTCTTTTTGCAATCGGGGTTCTCGAAAACTTACATAGTCACAAATCAAAAATTAGAATAATAGAAAAAAAAAAGAATTGGGAAAAAGGTATTTTATGTATCATAATACAGGATAAAATTTAATACTGTAAGAATCTACATGTTTTGTGAAATCTTTTAGCATAATAAACGGTAAAGTGCGAGTATTAATCGGGCTCAGAGGGTTCCGTACAATAAATATATGAATTATTAGCTGCATTATTAAAAAATTATTGCTAAAAGAATAATATGATTTCGTAAAAAACTACAAACGTAGAGTTGGGTATAGCTGTATGTGCTAGAAAACTATGAATGGATATATCATAAAAGTTCAAAGTAATATGAAGCCTAAATAATATCAAATCATCCAGTCAAATAATATCTATTCTGTATAACTCTTTTTAAATCTTATCCTAATCTATTTATGATGAACTTAATTCGGTACTGTTAATAAAAGTAGTGCATATATAAACTTCATTTGGCATTTCATAAAACTAAATTCAGCGTAGTTATAATCTTTTCCATTTAGCGTAGTTATAATCTTTTCCTTTTCAATGTAGCTGAAAAAAAAAAACAACCTCTTCTATACTGTAAAAAAAAAAAAAAATGTTAACGTTCCATGTAAAATCCAGGAACGTTTCGCCTTTTCTCAGGTTTTTAGAATAATTTAGCTCTTTCCTGTAAAATTCTGGTTTTCTTATCTGAAACGTTCCTGAACAAAAGTTGGAAACAGCAAAACGCTGCGGCCGCCATTTATTATTTTTTTGCTATAATCCGTTGCTCGCGCGCGAGTGTTGAAAACGAATTCCTTAAATGAATCTAAAAAAAATCAATATGGAATGCAAATAAATCAATAGACGACATAATCCTTTACGTCTCTATTGTCAAGACAATTCAGATGAAAATACAATACCTCTGTGACATCGCTAAAAGATTATCTCTCGTACTTGTCTGCGGAATGTTTAACGAGCAGACCGTGTAAAAAAAATACACGTATTATTTGGATCTCCATTAACCAGGGGACCATCAAACATGATTCTCACCGATTTTGATTAATTTAAAGTATGTTTTAGAGTTCTTACCTCTAATTAATCTTGTGAAAGGATTTCTTCAAATGGGCCTTAGATTTTCAGAAATTAGATGCCGAGGTTTAGCATACGTTTCAAATACCCATTAGTTTGCAGCTCTCAACGTGTCTTTCGTGGTGTGGGCGCAGAAGGCTCGCACGCCACCCGTACGGCCCGAGTTCGATGCTACCTCTTGACTTTTTTTTTCTTTTTTAATTAATGTTATATTTTAACACTTTATTACAATTTGATTTAAATTCGATATATATTTGACACTTTGAATTGCTGCAAATTGGAATTTATTTTATTTTCGGAAAAAAATATACAATTACGTTTAGGTTTTTTTTTTTTTTTTTTTTTTCATGAAAATTTATATGTATTTTATCTAACTTGTAAACTAACATAATTATTGACGAAAATCGAAAATATTTTATGTCTAGATTTTTTTTCTAATTATTATTTACATTTATATATTTTTATATTTTAAGCAAAGTTCAGAAACAATATACCATATATATATTTACTTTATTGAATTTTAACTGAAAATTTATTTTTTCGTGTAAATTATAAATAATAATTTTGATGTCAATTTCAAAATATTTTTTCATTCTAACAAATAATGATAATAAAGCGAAAATTGTCAACTGGAAATGTAAAAATCGCCTGCGGATCCCGCATGCTGTGAAATGTCAGTAATGTTTTGCTGTCAATAGAAATATTCCTGGTATTTCGCAGGAATCTTACTGGCATTTCTGTAGAAAGTTTTTAACATATACAGTAAAGTTCCAGTCATTTTCAAGAAATGTTTCTTGGAAATAATGGGCAACTCAGCTGCCCATTTTTTCCCAGGAACGTTGCGGTATTTTTTTTACATTGTAGGTTTAAACTTGGCAACATGCTTAACGCGTTTTGTAAGAAGATCTTCAAGCTGCAACACTCCCTTGGTCCATGCCGCGTTTTTCCATATAGGTTTTTAAGTGCCTTTCAAAGACACGGGATGGGTATTGAGAGATCCACTCAATACAATCTAGTCGCGAATCCATACTATTTATGCGATTAATTCCAATTAAATTATTCTGTTTTTAACAATTTCACGTTCATTCATTTTATACTGCTTCCAGGCATTGCATTAAACATATATATACTTAAATTTCTTATCTAGGCTTTAAAATCCGATGGTGCATAGAGTACGCCACCTCTGTTATTATGCATGTCCAAACCATCCGTGTTTTTAAGGGCTAATATCTCGGCTAATTATCAACGATGTTTTTTGAAAATCGTTATCAAGAATGCTTTATTCTTCTGCTACGATAGGTACCTCAAGCGCTCATCAACAAATTTGTTTAACGCCTGCAAATCGAAATCTGTCTGTAACAGAAAAAAGCGATTTTCTCAAAACTGTGTGAATTAGGGTAATCGCTATAATTTTCCTGCGACTACTATCTCTAATTTTTTCATTATTTTAGTTATTTTAGTTTAATTTTTCAATAATTTCATAATTTTAGTTTTCATAACATATTTTTGCACTACGTTTCCAACGATATCTATAAAAATATAAATATAAAATTAAAGAAATGCATTTTTTTCACTTCAGCGTTACAGAAGCTTTCACAAGATACCCCACATGATACACAATGAAAAGCTTTTTTTATCAAGTAACTTAATTAGGCCTTCTACATTTTTTTTAAATATGTTTGCGAATGTTTAATAATCTCTAAATATGTGGATCAATAGCCTTATTACTTCCCCCAATTTGAACTTTCCACGTTCTGTAGTTTATGAGGAAAGTGGCTGCGACAGACGGACAGACAGACACAGGAGTGATCTTATACTGGTTCTGTTTTTACTTTTAAGTACGGAATCCTAAAAAGGGAAATTTTATATCTAATAACGTTTTTAACAATCATAAATATTTAACTGCGGAGAAAAATATGCTAAATTTTGAATATATTCCAGTAGAGAGGAATAATGTTAATTGTGTTAATTTTATTTAATAATTATTTTTTTTGCAATGTAATTGGCTTATATGGATAAAAATGAATATATACCTATAAAAAATATTTAAACGCTTTTTTGTGTTATAATTTGTAATCTACAATATACTACTTACTATTCACAGCTTAATTTGCAATTTACAGACTTCTGTAAAATTATATAACATGTTGCATTATAAAACATAGATCAGATTTGTCTAATCTTTCAATAACGAAAGGTTATGGATCTCAATAAAGGTTTTATCTAAGTCATTGGTAAAAAGCAACACCTATTATATTACGTTATCAATTGTAGCGATACATATAATACATCTTAAAGTGATAAACATAAGCGCCTACATTGCTGCCTAAGAAGATTTACTTAACCCATTAGTGCCTGATTTTTTTCTCAACTCAATATTGTGCTTAATTATAGTAAATGGTGTAAAATGAACGTAAAAAATAATAAAAAAATTATCTTTCATAAATATTTATTTAACATATAAAAATCTAAACGTCCCAATTTTGGGACACAAGGCACGAAAGGGTAGGGGTTTTCTCCATTACTGTCTATGCATTATATCTATGTTTTATGCCATTTAATATGCTTCAAAAAGGTTATATATCATTTGGGTTATTATTTGACTATAAAATTTTCTTTATTATTACTATAAGGGGGGCGGAGGGTTGGGGTCAACTCAAGAACAAGATCCCCTTCCTCCTCACCATTAGCCATTGGCATAATAAAAATTTATATAGTAAAAATTTATAATAATCAATAATTACTAATAGAGTATATATACCGTATATACTCGCATATACGCCGACCCATTAATTTTTTAATGCAAAAACTCGCGTATGTCGACCCCCTAACTTTTTACTTCAATTTCGCACAAAATAAAACCTTAGATTTCACTTACTAATGCGAAAAATTAGTAAGTAAACAAAAACAAATCATTGAAATTTTTTTAATAATAAATTATTATTATTTGTATATTTTATATATTATTTTATTATTTATTTTTTTTATTATTATTATTTTTTTTTTTACATTCCTTGCATATGCAAGTGTTCCCTTCCAAACAACGAGTAGAGATAAGGATTTTGGTTCCTCTTTCTTCGAATTCCATTCAAATTAGCTTGAGCGCTCCCGCAAGATCCGATCCCGTAAAGATTACACGCCACCCTCCCCCGTGTACACGTCCCTGTTCTAAACAAATAAAATTATTTTCATGTATAATTTGAATTTAGATGTTTATTAAGCAGTTTAAATAGTCCTAATAGCAGTTCGATGACGATGTTGCATATTAAACTAGATGATTAGTGATAAATTCTCGATTATCTGGAAATTTGATTATCCGCTGTCGGTTCGGACCCAATTACGTCGGATAATCGAGGTTCTGCTGTATATATTTTAGTAACCTCAGGATGTCAAATACTAAACTCAGTACAAAACATAACGGTATGATATAAATTTTTACTAAGCCAATAGCTAAGGGTTAAGAAGGGGTGGGTGTCTTGTTCTTGAACAGAGCCCAGCCCCTGTTCCCCCTATACACTGTAAAAAAAAATCTGTAGGTCTACAGATGTAAAGTTACATGCTTACTAAACTTTCAACTGTAACTGTACGAAAAAAAGCTGCAAATCTACAAAACTAGTTTTTGTAAAGCTTCAAAAATCTGTAACTTTACAAATGAATCTGCTAAAATTTCAGTAATCTTACTAAACTTTTATTTGTAACCCTGGCTGCAGTTACATGAAAAGTTCTCGGAATCCCAGTTTCCAAAAAAATTCTTAGTAACCTTACAGATTTTTTGATTTTCGGCGCAAAAGTGTGTCTGTTACATGAAATTTTGTTCTTGCCGTTACATGAAAAGTTCTAGGAATCTTAGTTTCCTAGAAAAACTTTAGTAACTTCACAGATTTTTTTTTTTACAGTGTAGTAATAAAAAAGAATAGCCAAATAATAATCCGAATAATAATTCTATAACCAAATAATAATCCTAGGGGTATGTAACCATTTTGTAACAAAATAAGTGGAGAATGTAAAAAAAAAATCTGTAAAGTTACTACAGTTTATCTAAGAAACTGGGATTCAGGAACTTTTCATGTAACGGCAACAACAAAAATTCCTGTAACAGCGTCTGTTACGGGAATTTTCTTGTTGCCGCTACAGAAAAAGTTCTTGAAATCCCAGTTTCCTAGAAAAACTTTAGTAACTTTACAGATTTTTTTTTCTTTTCACAGTGCATAAAACATACATTTAATGCATAGACAGTAATGGAGAAAACCCCTACCCATTCGTGCCTAGCGTCCCAAAATTGGGACGATATATAAAGATTCAAATTCGAGCAAAAAATAGAAATCTGAAAAAATGCAAAAATAAGTATTCTAAAGTAATGTTTCATCTTATAAATAATACCACTTATAAAATGATTGATAAAAAAAATAAAAGAAATATCTTACCTTTTCTTACGCGCCATTTTATTTCAAGAAAATCCAACTTTGCGCTACAACAAACATTTATTTAACCTTTTTATTCTTAAAAATGCACTGCCATTTATGGATAAATATTGAAAACAAATACTAAGGATATATTTTACTAAGTTTTGACAGGATATCATAATTCAATTTGTAATGGGAATTTGTTTAAGAAAGCGTCCCAAAATTAGGACGCCAGGCACAAATGGGTTAAATGGAGAAAAAAACCCTTTAATATCTCTTGTATAAAAAAAATGCAAGCATTAATGATTTTAAAGTTAAGTATATTTTGAGATATATTTTTGTTTTAAAGGAATTTAGAAAAAGCAAATATTTGGAGGAGGGCCACGATAACCTTCAAATGGCACCTTGCCAGACGAGAGCGCTGCGTTGGATGGTCCTGGTGTAAATGATACATTATACTTGGACTGTTGTAAAATTATTTACATTATATTGTTACCACGCATTTGGCGCCGGCACGAAACTGTTGTGAAACGTCATAGGTGGAGGGAGATAAAAAAAAAAAAACAATGGTCGACATTCAGACTCGAGCCATTTGTGCATTGCAAGTGTCAAAATACTGACTCTTTGTGTGACCGTGATGGCCAAAAATGCAGACACCGCGTTTGTGAAAACAGGGCGAATAGTAAAAACTGTTTTCTATATGGAAGTACTTGAACGATCAAGAACAAGTGTCCTCAGAGACTGAAGGGTGATCTTCTACAATGAGTACGGAGGCACATCGCTAGGATGGCCAGGGGGAATTTCGCTCAAAAATTAATCGAAATTGTTCCTTATTTGCTATACATTCCTGACTTATTCCCCAAGACTTATAGCTGTTCCGAATAATCAACAAAGATTTTAAACGTCACGGTTCTGGCACCATAGCAAACATAGAAGATTTTGTGAGAAAAGTTCGACACAGCATCCAAGAAGAAGAATCCGGACGATATTCTAAACAATGGAACAAACGCTGGATTCGTGGATTAGTTACCAAACAATCCTTTTTCAAATAACATGCTCGAGGTATTTGTATTTTGTTTTGCCCCCACTTTTTTACGATTATTTTTCACTACTTTTGTAATTTAATTATTTAAAGGTTTTCTTTCATTTCCAATATTCTCATATAAATTTGTATTCAAATAAAAATACATTGTTTAGAAACACTGAAAAATAGTTTTTAAATATGACGTTTTGTGTATAAGCCGGGAATTTTGGGATATTTTTATGGCTCCATATGGGGGAGGCTTATGCACGAGTCAAAGAAAATTTCCAAAATTTATATTCTAAAACAAAAAAATATGATAAATATAAAAAAATAATAATAATTAAAAATTTATAAATATACTTTAATACTCCATTTTTTTAAAAGGGAAAAAGTCAACAATCATCTTTCACTATCCAAGTCATTATCAGAATTCTCAAACAACTCCTTTCAATCGCTCTCTTTCATTGATACATCACAATGAATATCGTAAGTATCTAGCTCATCATCATCACTATCTTCTTCAAAAATAGTATAATCTTCCATCACATTACTGAAGCGAAATTTTTTGAAATATCGGACGACCATTTCTTGTGGTAATTAAAGACAAGATTCTTTCATTCATTCACAATGAATGTAGTCAATATGAACAATAGTAACAATGTCAACTTGTATCAATTTAACGCCATATTTTACAGTCTTTAAATGGCTTATTTAGACAAATGTCCAGTGGTTGAAGAATTGAAGTGAAACCACCGGTGATCGTACTACCTATAGAAGATCCCGTCTCAGAGGAATGTTGTTTTACTTTTTCTTAGCAGCAAGCTTTCAACGCATACCAAATAAGTAGAGGCAGCTTCTTAAAACCGCCCTTTCCTTTTACCGTATAAATTTGAAAGTAGCTCTAAAACTCCCTATTAATCCATCCAAACTATCGGATGGTCACGGACGATCCCTTAGGCAATGCATTTTTTTTTAATTAGCAGTGGAGATAAACCTGTACACCAGACAATTTAAAACATCTTTGACGCGCGTTTTCTCATGAGTAGTTGTTCTTATAAAGATAATCTTTACATATTTAATTCTCTGCTCTAATATTTGTCTTTAAATCAAAGCATACTGGAGTTTCATTTCTTATTTGTGAAAGTTCAGAGCTACATTTCTTTCTCAATTTTATGGCATGCTTTTGAAGTAATTGGAAGATCTAGATCTTTTAGCTCTTTCGGAAGTTTTTGGGCCACAATAATTACGTTAGAAAGCAGGAATTTGAGAAATCTACAGTAGCGAAACATTGTTGGAATTCCAACTACCAGCTTAAATATCCAAAGGCTAAAATAATTCAAAAATGTAACTCAGTTTTTGATCTAGACTTTTACAAAGCACACTATATTCATAAACATACTTCCTCCTTAGTAAATTATATGACCAGCACCCCTTTTCTTTCACCAGTATGGAGGGATCCTGCGCAGTGACTCTTTTTCAGTTAGTTCTGTTCAATTACATCATTTCTTTTTTATATATAAGCTCTTGTTTCCGCCTTTTCAATCAGTCCATAAAGCCAGTACCCGGGGCTATAACCGACGGTTTTGTACAAATAACCGACTTTTCGCCAAATTATACAAATGGAAGACTGTTGCAATTCTAAAACTTTATGTTAGGAAAATTAATGTACAGTGGTCAGTATATTCTGTGTTCCACAAAGCCGGATTTTGATGTCCTTGTTATCTTACTTAACGTTCTAAATAAATAAAACGTTCAAATTTTCTTTCTGTCATCACGTAATTCATAAAGTGTTCATTTTGGCTACAATTGGCTACAAATATTTGAGCTACATTTGAATAATTTGAAATCCTTTACAGTTTGGTAAAAATAATATAATTTAAAAAGAAAAATTTAATAGACAAATGTTTAAGTAAAGGAGTTTTAAATTGTAAATGTTTGGACATTTTGTGACACCGAAAACTAATATACATATGAAAGTTAAAAGAAATGTTTTATTACAATTTCACCAGAAAATGTAGGACATAGATGCAACCATTATGTTTTAAATGCTTACTACAGACTCTTTTTTAATATGGAAAATTGAAATATTTATGATGTCCCACTAAACAAATAGCACGTTTTTTAAGGCAAAGTAATTTTTTAAATAGCAGGGAAATATTTACATTATCCAAATTATTCTTCAAAATGGAAGCGAAATGGCAATGGAACCATTTAATGTGTTAAAATTGAATATTCTTTACATATTTGCCTTATAAGTATCAATCTGTTATCTCAGAATTTTAATTTACTTTTAATTAAAAATTCCAAATGAATAGAACATATTTAGTTTGGCTTCTCATCCTTGATTAGACTAACAAGGAGAGCAGTGGTTTGTGTAAGAAGGGCGTATTATATTTAAAATTGAAAATCGGTACCTGAACATATGAGTTTCTAATAAGACGGGCTGATAATTATTCAGGAACAGCGAATAATTTAAACGTTAATTTGAATAATGTTTTGAATCTTACGCAAATAGATAGATGCCTTAACAGGCATGCTGTATAAATAAAATATAGTTTATTTTACATGGGAAAAATATATAAATGTACCTAAATTTTTGCATTTGCCAAATAATAACGCGCGCATGGAAATTTTGACCATTTATGTAAATTAAAAATGTGCATCGAACGCGGTATTAGGCTGTATTTGTTTAATTTTGCTTTCTTTTTTCAATGATGTGATTAAATAATTCTATACTTTTACGAGAGAAAAATTCCTATGCATTTTATTATTAAAGAAGGAGAAAAGAAACTAGAAAGCAAGAATTCTGCTTTTTCAGTAACTAGTGTCGCCACTCGATGAAAGAAATACACATACATGCATAAATATGGATGGTACAAAACATATTTTAGTTTTAAGACTCAAAACCCACGCTTTTATTTTACATAAAATGACGTCATTCGCATCCATCAAAGAATAATACACAAACCCAGCAAAAAGCTATGTCGTCATTCATGAAACTCGACAAAAAAAATCGGCTATGCAATGATTCATATGCATTCATTTTGTTTGCAACAGTAATATGGATACTTAAAATTAAATACAGTTTATATTAGCTCCACGTTTTATCAGAAATCATTCATTTATATATTTTTTCAAAATAGCACGTATTTTAATTTTTTTTATTCAGTTTTTATGGGGAAATGCCAACAAAAGGACATAATAATCTGCTATATTCCAACTATTTTTCCTTTACTTTCTACAGTAATGATGAACTTTAGATGCCACCATTAGAGAAATGGAGTTAAAAACTACAAAGAAATATAATATCTGAAAAATAAATTGAGACTCGGTTTTCAAGAAAATTGTATTTAAAAGTACTATTTTTCCCTATACCACAGTGTAAAAATTGAAAATGTTCGAGGCTTAGAAGTTTAAATAATTGCAATAGAGATCATCAGTATTTAACGGTACAATGATTTACGCTATAATCATTGCATAGCCGATTTTTTTGTCGAGTTCCTACAAAGATGACATAGCTTTTTGCTGGGTTTGTATACTGTTCTGCGATGAATGCGAATTACATCATTTTATATAAAATAAAAGTGTTTATATTTGATTTACAGATGCCATATATAACGGAACGTTATATTTTAAGGACGAACCATTAGTGTTTGCCCGAGAAGAAGAGCAGATAGTGGGCTAATAAAGATTAAGAAAATAAAGTAGCCCATTTTTTATGTTGCTTACTGATATTGACAACGGAAAAGGTAAAAAATTCCATATATCTTATTTTTAATCATTTGTAAAATAAAATAATTCTATATTTGATAAGATAATTGATAAAATAATTCTATACTTTTACGAGTGAAAAATTCCTATGCATTTTATTATTAAAAAAGGAGAAAAGAAACTAGAAATCAAGAATTCTGCTTTTTCAAGAACTAGTGTCGCCACCCGATGAAAGAAAATATACATGTATACATAAATATGGATTGTACAAAATATATTTTAGTTTTAAGACTCAAATCTCACGCTTTTATTTTACATAAAAAGACGTCATTTGCATCCATCACAGAATAATACAAAAACTCAGCAAAAAGCTATATCGTCATTCATGAAATTCGACAAACAAAATCGGCTATGCAATGATTCATATGCATTCATTTTGTTTGTAACAGTAATATGAATACTTAAAATGAAATACAGTTTGTATTATCTCCACATTTTATCAGAAATTATTCATTTATATATTTTTTCATAGTAGCACGTACTTTATTTATTTTTTTATTCAGTTATTATGGGGAAATGGCAACAAAAGGACATAATAATCTGCTATATTCCAACTATTTTTCGTTCACATTCTACACAAACGATAAACTTCATATGCCACCATGAGAGAAAAGGCGTTAAAAACTACAAAATAAATAAATAAATAAATAAATAAAATAAATAAATAAATAATAATAAAAAAAAAATAATAATAATATCTGAAAAATAAATTGAAACTCGGTTTCCAAGCAAATTGTATTTAAAAGTACTGTTTTCCCTATACCACAGTGTAAATATTGAAAATGTTCCAGGCTTAGAAGTTTAAAAAATTGCAGTAGAGGTCATCAGTATTTAACGGTGCAATGATTGACGGTATAATCATTGCATAGCCGATATTTTTGTCGAGTTTCTTGAATGATGACATAGCTTTTTGCTGGGTTTGTGTATTATTCTGCAACGAATGCGAATGACGTCATTTTATATAAAATAAAAGTGTATATATTTGATTTACAGTGCCATATCTAATGTAACGTTAAATTTTAAGGACGAGCCATTAGTATTTGCCCGAGAAGAAGAGCAGATAGTAGGCTAATAAAGATTAAAAAAATAAAGTCTCACAATCTTTTGACTTTTGGGGGAAAAAATCTGGCGAAATTAAACTTGCTTAAAATAACATTTTAATCTGATAGACGAATGCCTTAATGATTCAAAATAAAGAAAAAATTGTCAGCAGCAAAAATATTTTTATTTAACTGAGGTTTAAGTTAAACTTGTGAGTTTAATTTTCCTTACCGTTTTACCCCTATAACTTTTTATTTTCTTCTAAATTTTTACTTATAATGAATTTGCATAGTACCCACAGGACATTTAAATAAGAAATAATAACAATGTAGTACTTTTAATACAGAATTTTTTATAACATTGTCTTAAAGGGGTGTTAAAGAAATTGACGGTAAGGCAAAAAAAGGGGATGGTATTGGAAAAACGACGAAATGGTAAAAAAAGGGACGGAAAGGATGGAACGGTAAGGAAAATTACCTCCTATTTTTAGGAAAATCATGCTAAGACTAAGTGATAGCCACAATGTTTATTGATTTTTAGAAACAGTTGTTAACATCGGATTAATTTTTTTTTATTATTTATTTACCTCGAAAAGTGCAGGAATAAACCTTGGGGGCGGTGAGACTGCCAATAAAGCCACGATGCTTTAAATTGATATTTAAATGCTGATTTAAATGCTACACTAAATTTCCTGCCAAAGAATTTTAGACATTATTTCTCTAGCATACCTCTGCATAAGAAAAAACTTGAAAAAAATTCTGTAACTGCATTTGAAATGATTTTCTATATACTTTTTGAAGAGGGATGGTGAGGAATCTAAAACCCAGGGACAGAGCTTAAACAATAATACCAACCCTAAAAATGTGTGCAGGTTTGTTTTTAGCTACATATTTATATAAAATAATAGTTCCAGTTTCAGAAAAAATACATCGAATTATTTTTATTGAAACAATTTTATCCAGACAGCTCCAAACTTAAAAAAGAACATCAGGGACACGGGACGGTATAGGAGTTTCCCAGGTGTTTGGAACCCCAACATCGTCCAAAACTTATTTATCTCGTTAATATTGTTATGCAATCATGCAATGGGATGTTCCCCAGTATATGAATTAAAAAAAAACACAAAAAAGTGTATTAAATAAAAAATTATTATTCAGAGACATGAAAGTCAAAAGTTTGTGAGAATGCCCCATATCGTATTTTTAATCATTTGCTGAAATTGAACTTTCTCTTTTTTTATGAAGTGTCATAAATGTCAAACACGAGTGCAATGTTTACGTTCTTAATCTCAAGATACAGTAGTTTTTTTCTGATTAATGTTATACGAATTTTATAATTTTGAAAATTTTATATATCGACTCTGAGAAATCGGTCGACGATTTCTTTCTAATTTTCATGTACGTAAACAGCAGGATTTTAAATTGAAGTCGCAAGAATTTAATTCCATACCTAAATTAACGATTGTCTCTCTTTTAATATCACTGTGCATCTAGATACCTTATTATTCGTCCATGTTTGCAATATTTTCTAGTTATGTGATTTTGATACAATTTCTATAGCTAAATATACATTTATACACCATAGAGATAGATGCATTTATAAATATATGGCAAAATGTCCGTTCATGGGAATGATATATGAAACTGAATTTCTTGCCTCTCTTTTAATATTACTGTGCTGCTAAATTCCTTATTATTCGCCCCATGTTTGAAATATTTTTTTCATTCTGCGATATTGATGCAACTTCTATAGCTATTTATATTTATATGCCATAGAGATAGATATATTTATAAATATATGGCAAAATGTTCATTTAGAGGAATGATATATGAAACGAAATTTCTGTAAATCGTTAATTTTTATGCAAAACTTCCGTTTAATGTTGATCTTCCTATGGTAAAATCTTAAATAGCTTACTAGTCTAAGATTGACTTGGCGTTTTTCACTTATATAAATATATATCAACTCTAAATTAACTTACTGATCAATAAGAAAAGATAAATGATAAATAGCACATCTTTTTCTAAAATTCACATTTATGAGACATTATATCATAAAAAATTAAGACGATAATCATTATAAATAATAAATTGTTTCTTTACTACTTCAGAATATCTCCAGGGTATTAAATATAAAATCAAGTATCTGTCGTATAGGACAGCGGTTTGGACTTAAATGCTTCTCACAATGAACAATTTTCTTCAAGTGGATAAAAAACTTAGTTTCAAACTTCTATCATAGATGGCATCACTTGTCCGTGTTAGGTTTCAAACATGCGTTTTTTTCTGATTTTCAGATTCGTTTCCATTTGGTTTGAAAGTAACAACCTACGCAACTAGATTTTTTACTGCTAGTCGTCATTTCTGTGTCAAAGCGTCAAAAGTAATCTTAAAATCAGAAAACAACATGTTTGAAAACAAACATTGATATAAGTGATTCATTCTATGATCGAACTTTGGAACTAATTATTTTCACTCCCTTGAAGAAAACTTTTCATCGTGAGAAGCATTTTAGTCCGAACCGCATTCCTACACGACAATTACTTGATTTTATATTGAAATTTAAAATGTGTCAGTGTCTTTTGGGACATCCTGTGTAAATAGCACTTTTTTCATAAAACTCACATTTATGAAACGTTTTATCATTACAAATTAAGACGATAATCATGATAATGAATAAATTTTATCTTTACTACTTCAGAATATTGTGAATGAAGATGGCGCAAAGGGGCTAAAAAAGGAGCCATCTTCCTTTTTTATTACACTGTTCTCCAATTTAAAATAAATTATGCTATGCATCTGCGCTAGCGTAAATAATAAAAATGGATTCTGCAAACATTATGCTTTAAAAAAATGAAGATAAAAGCTGAAATTTCTAGAATGATTGCTATTTTTTTAAGATATGTGACAAAGAAAAGCACTTTGTCCGTCATTAAAGAAACATTTAGAATTTCAGAGACGATTTTTTCTGTCGTCATAAATTAAGAGTATTGGGTTATATAAAATTATTTTACGTTTCTTTGGTATAATGATAGTACTTGACAAAAGTTCTGTGAAATGCAGCTTTTTCAAAATTCGTATTTTTTATTAAAAATACAGTGATTCTGCTTATTCTCTATCAACTTCCAAATTAATTTATTCCAATAAGTTTGACATCCATTTCTTTAAATAGAAAAAAATATATTATTTATTATTTCAAATACCTAATTTTGTAAAAAGACTAATTTTTTTTGTTAAGTAAAATATTTTGAAACATTTTTTTTTTTTTTTTAATATTAGAAAAATATAATGCAATATGTGATATTTTACTAAAATCTTCTCACGAAAAAAAAATTATAATTTATTTAAGTTTCAGCAAACATACAAATTGGACCACTTGTGAAGACATAAGCAATATCTTGAGCCATAAAATTTTAACATATCTACAGCCTTACCTATTTAAACGTTCTGTTTGAAGATTTTTTCTTTTCTTCTTTGTATGTTAATTTATAAAAAATAATTAAAATCATTACTGAAAATTATCAACAATTTAAATCGACATTTCATTACATTGACTGCATCAGATGAATTGCACTAATGAGTTTTATGTAAATGATACAAATTTTTTGTTTGTTGTCTCTTTTAGACATGAAGAAAAAATTGTCATCACAACAGTAATTAGAATAATGTGAGGAAAGGCAAAACGTTTTTAGATAACACATGTGTCTTAAAAAAAAACACATAGTGATTTGTGTCTAACACATAGTAGCACATAGCCCACATAGTGATTTGTGACATTTTTAATACAGTGGGGTAATTAAAAATGTGACAAAAATGTTCAAAAATATAAATAGATTCTTAAAAAAATTAATAGTTCTGAATTTTTCCGTTATCATTGTATTGGATTGTGTACTGCGTCAAAGTAATGAAGCACAGGTAAGAATATATAAGTTGTATACACCTCGGATACAACTATCAACACTTTCCTTAGTATTGTTGTAAATATTAACTATCTTTGGTTTCGAATTCTCGGATGAATTTGTGTTGGTGGTTGCGTACCAGTAATCTGACGAACAGCCTAGGAATACAGGTAATATTTTTTTTTTTTTTTTCAGAATGAGACTAATGTATCATTTTGTATGAATTTGAGATAAAAAGGTCTATTCGATGGCACTTCTGGCAAATCTTGATGGTTCCGAAATACGGAATCTTATGTTTCTCCAATGATGTGATTACTTCCGTAGATCCAAAGTAAAAGTTGCATTCGTAGCAGCATTAGAATTTTCCGTAACTGAACAAAAAATTGCAATGCAAGTGGTGTTTTTTTTTTCCAATGTAGCCAGGTAGAAGATTTGAACAATAAAAGTAAAAAGCGAAAAATTAAAATAACATCTAGAAATTTCACTGTCAAACGTATCGTCCAAAATATAGTTATAACAGGAAGGGTGAGTCACATATATAGGGATTGTATAATTAAACGACCATCATTTAAAGTTGTCTAAATGTGAAACTATTGGTCAGAAAGTTGTCAAATTGTGTGTCGGACATAAAAAAGGAATGAGAATTTGTTTGAGCGAAAACAAATAAATTAGTTCAAAATTTCGCCACCAGAAGGCGTTTTTTAATAAATTACACATTTAGCCACCGCCCACTGAATAACTAGGCCTGAGCTCTGACAAAAAAATGGCGGTTGTTGTAGACGGATTTTTTTTTTTTTCAGAGTTTGTACGATCCGTTCAATTCGAGCACCAATAATCTTTATAAGTTTTTATGCTTTATTTATTTCAGTGGGCGGTCTGTATATTTCGATTATTTAATCTAAAAAAATATTAAAGCGTAAAAACTTTTAAAAATTTGCAATTCACTAAAAAATCCCCCTGGTGGCGAAATTTTGAACTTTTTTTTTCGCTCAAACAAATTCACATTCTTTTATTATGTCCGTCACAATTTTCTGACCAATACTATCGTCTGTATGCAACTTTAAAATAGGGTTGTTTAATTATGGACACCCTATATATTTTAGAGGGTAGCGTGTTAAAAATTGTGTGAACACAAAATACGAACGCAGCGTAAACTGGGATTTAATAAAAATTCATAATGTTATTATACCAAATAATTTGTAATTGTAGACTAACTACGGATTTCATGTTTCCGCAAAATAGTTAAGAGAATGCGACGGATCGGATTACTAATAAAAACATTAAAATTGAATTTTTTAATATCTTAAGGGAAGAGATCATCTTCAGCAGCTCGATGTTGCATGATCTTAACATCGTATTAAAAAAATGGAGCTGTAAATATTTCTTCAAATTAAACAGTTATTGTAGAATAACATTATACAAATCTCTGTTTACGTATTATTTTAAATAATTTAATGATAAATATTTACTATTTAGTTTAATTAATACAGATTAATTAAGGATTTTCAATGACATATATGTGTTGCGCGCAGGATTATAAAAAATATATTCGATATATCCGCTTAATATTACATATTTATATTCTTACAATATCGTACTTTAACTTCAACCTAAAATAATACGCAAGTTTACAGATGAAAATATATTTTTTTTTTTTTTAGATTAAGCAATAAAACGTAAAATCTATGATAAAATTTCAATTTAAAAAATAATAAATGTATTACATGTACTTAATTAAAAATAGATAGAAGCTATAAAAGTATGTAAAATACAACATAATCCAAAATTTTAAGTTACTATGTTACTTAGTTTATGAAATATGATGCGTCCAATGTCAAAAACATTTGATTTGAGAATAATGACTTTAAAGCTCAAATTTACCTTGATTTGGAAAGGAATCGCTCTGCATATTTTTTTCATACAAGCGGTTTTAATTAGAGAATCGTCATATTTTTTTTAGTTCGGTAACATTTTATTCTTTAATGATAGACAACAAAAACTGTAGAATTAAAAAAAAAAGTTTTAACGTGATCTTCCCGCTTATGTTGGCCAATGCTAAAAAAAGACCTATCTTCATTATTTATTATTTATTTTTATTTATAATAAAACTAATACTTTGAACTCTGACAAGTTAGAAATATATACAATAAAACTCATTAAAAAGCCTGTAAACGTTTCGGAAGAACAGTAATAAATCACCAGTTCGTTAAAAACATTCAAGTCGTGAAACATAAAATTAAAAACAGCTTTCAGGATGAATCTTTCTTTAATTATCTCATACAATATATTCAATATATTTTAAATCAAAGTTAATAATATTAAATAAAGACATTATTACACCAGTTATCATATTTACTTAGTCATATTAGAAAATTTGTTATGATCCGGAATGGTAATAAAATTGATCTTTTCAGTAAACAATTGTATTATTAAAGCTTTGAAGAAACATTCCTGATATTTCTTTTGCTTATACTTTGCATTTTCTAACACAGCATATGAATTAAAACACGAAACATAAATTAAACTATCCAGAAATGGTAACTGAATATAATTAAGTTTAGCTATAGATTGTATTGTACAACTCATACAATTCATCCCTGCAACGCGTTTTATTAGTTTAAAGTAATTATTCCCAAAACTAATATTCATTCGGTAAATCTGGCAGTAAAGCAAATATAATAAAATCATTTGCAGCAATATATTTAATTAAATAATAGTATATGATCTTAAGTTGCGATGCAGACTGAATATGCTGTTTCAAAATTTTACGTTTTTCTACCGATTTGAGCTTTTTTTATATTAACTATTTTAAAACTACTACACACATTCTTGTTTGTATTTTATTATTGATAAGTATAATAATAATAGTATGCTAATCAGAAAGGAGTGAATCACAATTATATGTATCGACGTTTAAGTGTCTCCATTATTACTGCCGATTTTCATTTATAAAGATAATATATCAATGAGTAATTTAAGTAGAATAAACGTTAAGCGATAAATCAATTTCCATTTTAACATGGAATTCCATGTTCCATTTTAACAACTATATTAGATCTGCAAATAGCACTTTACAAAGGAAAACGGCGACGGATGTTACATTCCATGTCTATGTATTTTAAAACAACATTTTTTTTTTCCTTAGAAATGTTTATTAAACGTAAAATAGTAAAAATTAATATTATTTTAAGTATATTTACAGTATAAATATAATTTTTATGTTTATTCAACATATTCTTACTTGTTACTTTATATTATTCACGTTATTAAAAAGTTATAAAAACCTTTTCGCATCACAGTTAATATAGAGATATTATAAGTCATACATAAAACGAAGAGAAAAGAAATTCACAAAGCTTTGCTAAAAGACGAACATTTTAATTTCAACATTTATTAGTTTATTACAAATATATATATTTCACTAACTTACTACAAAACTTATTGTAAATTTTTATTTTGCCATTTTTCCTTCATAAACTTTAATATTTGTGTGCATTATAAGTATCATGTATTGAACTTTTAAAATTTAAATTGAATTTCTATATGCAGATGATTTATTAAGGTATAATAAAGAAGATATAATTATAAAAATCCTTATAAGAGTTTAAACGGAATTTCTTGTTTATTTTTTATATTTTTTTCTGCACGCATTTTGTCTGTCTGTGTGTCTGTCTCTGTGTTCGCATACTAACTCGCATAAATATAGTACTCGTATTCTTATGTTATAGATATATATTATTGAGGTTTACTATGGCATATTTGGAAATGAAAATGAATATTTAAACCCTTTATGTTTCGTTTACAGGGACATTCAAAGCAATCCCGTTACATTACGTTCTATGGGGGAAAAACGTTCTTGGTGAATTTTTATGGTGTTATACTATTTTAAACATATTGCAATTTATATAATACGACTTTATAATAACTTTTATATACTTTATAATTATACTCAAGTTTACAGACAAAAATATTTTTTTCAGGCAATTAAACTATAAAACGTAAAATCTTACTTACCGTATATACTCACGTATAAGTCGACCTCTAATTCGAGAGAAATCACAGACTGATTACCAGTATATAAAAAAAAGTTACCTTATATAAATAATGAATTTGCCGATATTAAATAAGGCGAACATAGTTAAGTGGAAACACTGGCATGTAACATATTTTTTTTTCATGAATTTAGGGGTCGGCTTATACGCGAGTATATACGGTACTTGCACTAAAATATGCTTACTGTATGATTATATTACTACTATACTTCTACTATATATTAGGTTTTGGAATGCGCAGTATTCATCGCTATTTACAGGGATGCGCAAAATGTCGGTTACAATACGGATTATGTAAGATAATTAGTGCAGTACGTTTTCAACTTGGTTTGGGTTTTTAAATTTAACTAAATGGTTGCATTGTACGAAGTGTGTATAAATTCTATAGAACCTATAAATCGCTGCACGAAAGATTTAGAGTATATTTCCTTTTTCTTCGGAAATTGCTGAAGGGGCATTTTTAAATGTCCTATTCGCTTATTCACTGAACTAAAATTTAGCATACTATGTGTATATATACAAATTTATAGATCATATAAAGGACTGTACGCAAAAAAGTGTGATATTTTACTACCACTGATAGAAATTCCTGAAGTTGGGTACGTGTTATGAAAGAAAATAGGTTAAAACTGGTGTGAATGAATAAGAACAAAAAATCTTCTTAAAACACCATCAAAATATTTTAAATGTGCTACGCCTTTCGAAAATGTATTTCTGCTTCAGATGTCTTGCTGCAGCCTTCATAGTAGAACGACGTCTTCTTTGCGCCTGACGAAGAAAGACTCGGATCTTTCGAAAGGCCTAGCACATTTAAAAACTTTTGATGGTGTTTTAAGAAAATTTTTTGTTCTTACGTGTTATGAGTTCAGAAAATTGGTTACTTAGACACCATATTTCATTTTATTAAATGTAAAATTTCATTGAAGTATTCTGAATGTGTTGGGTTTCATATTTCATGCTTGACGCATGATTTTTTCCCTCATTCATTAGAACGTAAATAATAGATATCATGCGAATATTTATGTGACGCACTGTTTAGCATGCTTTCTTTATATACCGAATTAGTCGTACTGATTATCTAGTTTATTGCATCTCAATTTTCTTAATTTTTTTCAATGGTATTAAATCTAAGTATCATATGTAGAGGTATAAAAAAAAAAAAAAAAAAAAAAAAAAAAAAAAAAAAAAAAAAAAAAACGAAAACAAATATTTTAAACGTAATTTGATACCTTTATTATTTATAGTATGACAATTCTTTTCTTATCTTATAACGGATTATTAACAAACTTTTTAAAAATAAAATAAACTTGTTGCTTTTATAATCACTGAACATTTCCGTTAAAAATAAAAATAGTGATAATCTCGTTATTTCATTGGCCATACTTCAATCAGAAATGGAATGGGGGTTAACGGAATGGAATGCTGATCATTCAATCTAAAACGGAATGAATCTAAGCGAGAAAATTCTTGCTGTTAATAACTGAATATAAGATTGACATTCTCTAGAAATACATACACCGACCTGTCAGTGTCTAACCAGAATTTATATTATATTTATGTAATATCGTAATAATTAAGTTATGCTAAGATTTAAGTTCCATAATTCTATTTTACATAGTAATACATTTGTATATTAAAATTTAAAGACGTTTGAGAATGCATGTACTACACATTTTAAATACAAAGAAAAGTGGCATCATTTTAACGTAATCCTCATTTTTAACGATTTTAGAGTTTCTTTTTTTCTGTTGATTAAAATTCTACAGAATATTTACAACAAAGCATTTTTCCACATAGTTAAAATAATTAACACTAACGACTAACTGAAATTAAAATACTCCTCAAATTAGGTTTTTCCTGACTTTTTTTTAACATAATATTTTATGTTGCACAATAGCCTTTTGGAAAGAATATTTTTTTCTATTTCATAAATCATTGTTATGAGTTTAACAAGACAAAGTGGGATTTTTTTTCTAAGGTTTTTATGCTGCATTACAAAATTTTAAAAATGCATCTTTTATTTTAAAGTAATGAGTTAATAAAAATGCGAAAAAAATGCCAAGAAAGAAATTCTTATTTTAATTTCGGGTTTTACGTGTCTGTCATAGATATTAAATTCAATTAATTTTTAAACGTAAGAAAAAAGAATTGCTTTTGGATCTATCTAATTTTAACAATTCCTACAATAAAAAAATATAAACATATTTATTGTTAATTAGTAAGTTCTAAATTTACAGTTTTTTTTTTTTTTTTTTTTTTTTTTTTTTTACACTTTTTATGTTACAGTATTTATGTTACACTCTTAACTTGTATTTTTCAAAATAAAAAATGACAAAAAATATAACTACAATTATACATATTAGAAGATTTGTATCACATTTGAGAAATTTGTATATAATTTGTTGTTATTTTTCTGAAAAAATTACTTAAAATTTTTATCTGCACTTTATAATAATATAATTATATGCACATTCCTATTTTTTCTTCAATATAAATAACACATTTAAGTATAAAATCATCTATGTATTATTTAAATCTTATAATAAATTATTAATAAATTATATATTTTCATGTATATTTTGATAAAATTGCAAACATTTTGCAAATATATCTTGAAAAAAGATAGAATGCATCTATATATTTAAAACGCTAAGCGTTTTCTTTCGGCAATCCGTGCGAAGGAACTACTGCATCAAATTACACCAATCTTTTTTAAAATGAAAGATATTTGGCCACAGATTTGTTATCGTACATTCGTTTGTTGAAATATTTTATTAATTAGCCGTAATTTTAAATTAAAATTCTACAGTTGCGGATGCGCAGTATATAAGTACACGTCTGCCTTTGGAGTGACGTGCTGCACATGTGCAAAGATCCTCGCTCAGTTGAATTATCATGTCACAGGTAGTTGTTTTAAGTTCGTCTGCTATTCGATCTTACTGGAAACTAGCTTTTCTTTCTTTCACAAAGTTAATATTATTTGTCTCTTTCAGCATTAGTAACAATTCAAAAATTCACTGTGTGAGTTAGATACGGTTTATTTAGGGAGTGCCATATTGCTTTGCTTATATTACACATAGAAGATAAACACGGTGATTTCAGGCTAAAAGTTATATCCGTCCCTTGAATTACCAATACTTACACTCGAAGATTGGGAAACTAGCATGCTAAGTTGTAGCTGCTTCTTTGAAAAAGTGAGGTATCATAAATATGAAAACGCCAAACTCTTTCTGTAAGATCAATCAAAACTCAAATTTGAGACAATTATGAATGCGCCAACTGTTTTCTAACCTCTTCAATTTTGAAGGAAAGAAAACAAGTTCCTGGTAGCGTAGCGGTTTAACTCAACAGTTTAAAGCTCAAAATTTTCGTAGCGGGCGCAGGTTCGAACCCAAGCCTGGCAAAATATGTAATATTTTTGTCGATAATTCATTTCAGTAATGACATATTTTATTATGAAGAGAAGTTATGGGATTTTTATTTTATTATTATTATTATTATGAATGTTTTATAATTAAAAAAATTAACACTTAACAATATTTTGAAGAAATAATGATTTTATATTTAAAATATTTAAGCTAAAATATTTTGCATGTAATTATCAATTAAATAAATTGGGCAGATCTACAATTTTCATTATATTTTCTGACCATTATCAAGAATATATATATGTGTGTGTCAGAAAGAAAAGTTTAAATGTCATTCTTTTCCGAAAAAAATAAAACGGAAAGAAAGAACAATATTCGTATAAGAACTATAAAAGAAATTACCTTGATAACCAGGTTTAATATTTAAAAAATGTATTAAAATGTAAAATAAAATTCAAGTAATAAAAAATGTATATTATAAATCGTTAGCTGCATCAAGTTTCAAATTTAGGTTTTTAGAGAGTGAGAATGATAAAAAATAAATTCATGGCAGCTTTTAATCGTCGTGTAGTTTTTAAAAATAAATAAATAAATGAAAATAAATATTGTTATTTTTCAAGAAAAAAAAAGAAGAAAAAAGAAAGAAAGAGAGAGAGAGAGAGGCCGTAGTAAGTAAAAATAAATTATCTACCCAGCAATTTTAGGTAAATTTCTGATTAAAAACAAACATAATTGGTTGTAAATTATAAACTTAAAATTACTTCACTTCACTGAATAGGTTAGACATAATCACTTATGCCATATAGAAATTCATCACGTAATTCGTCATTCAATAGTTAATCTAAAAGCACTTTATTAAAAATTCAATATTTTTTATGATGAAACATTCGAGTTATTTACCGTCAAATTTTGACGGGCAGTATCCAGTATGTTTTTAATTATCTACAAAAATATATAATTTACTAAATTTAAACATATAAGAAACTGAGATCCAGATATAAAATTCATCGTAAAAAGTAGCTATACATTTTTGTTGATCAAATACAAATGTCTGCATACATTCAAACATTCATGCATTTAATATTAAACATGTAAAACTTTATATTTGGTCTAATTTTATATACGAAATGCGTTATTTTCGTGCACAAATATACATCTCACACAAAACGCGAAGAACACTGAATAGCAGGTCCACTTCATGGGCGAAATACACTCAAATCTAAGCAGAACCAGTTTACTCAAATTCTACTGAATATGAAATTTATTTGAGTTCGATGTATTAGTTCTTTGTCCATAGCTCTCACAAAACGCCATTTTAAAAACTAAATCATATGGACATTTGCATTATTAATATTTCTAAAATAAATTAATAAAAATATTGAAATTCATCGGTTTACTTACATTTCTCATGTACTATATTTTTGTGATAATCAATTACATTAATCCTTGATATAGCCTTTAAAATCATAGTAAACATCACCGTTTATATCACGAGAATGTATCCACTGCACTGTTAAAAATTTCATCGTCAGAAAACGGTCGTTTGAACGGCAGCATTCTGTCCGGAAATTCGACCGTATTTAGAGATAACGGTTACTTAATCATATTATATATATATTCCCATATGACCGTAAAATATATATATATGGTCATTTGACCCTAATTGTATAAAAAGGTCAAAATGCTCATTTGACCGTAAATGTATAAAAAGGTCAAAATAATCGTTTGACCGTACAATATATATATATATGGTCATTTGACCATATTTTTAGAAAATGGTTATATAACCATATTAAGAATAAATTTGCATTTGACCTTGAAATATACATGGTATGGCCTTTTGACCGTATTTTTAAAAAATGGTTATTTAACTGTATTAGGATTTTATGACTGTAAAATACGGTCACTTGATTGCATTATGGATTTATTAATAATGATACACAGGGTGTTGCCGAATTCGACTGACAAATAAAGAGGGGTGATTGTAGGCATCAAGAGGATGAAAAATTGCCATGCACCTTTCCATGTTCTAAGCCACATTGAGTGAAGGAAAATCGCAAAAATATTTATGAAGGGAGTGATGGTCAGTGAAAAAAATAATAAGTAGAAATGCACTTATTTGACCTAAGCAGAATTACAATGCATAACAGTTCGACATGAGAAAGGTCACGACAAGACATTTTTATAGGAATTGTTCGAAGTTGAAGCCAAGAAGATAATTGCACAGCAGATATCTACAGAAAGATTTCGGTGCAATGATCTTTAAACATGAAACTTCAAACATTTCCTATAAAAATGCCTCGTATCCTTTGACGTTTAACTGTACTGCATTGTAATCCTGCTTATGTCAAATAAGTATTTCCCTATTTATTTGTTCCACTCAATGTTGCACTCTTCATAACTATTTTTGCAGTTTTCTTCCACTTAATGTGGTTTGTGACCACATCATGCTCTATGGTAATTTTTCATCCTCTTGATGATTATTATCAGCCCTCTGAATGTGTAGGCCAAATCCGGCAAAACCCTTACAGGTACATACTAATAAATCCATAATGCAATTAAATGATCGTACATAGATATTTTACAGTCATGTGTTAATAAAATCATAATACAGTTAAATAACCACTATCATCCCTTTGAATTTGTCAGTGAAATTCAGCAACACTTTGGATATGTTCAGCCATTTGACTATAATTTTTAGAACAGTTACTTAACCATATTTTCAGTTTGTTATATAACCTTACATTATATATGTGTGATTTTTTGACTATATTAAAAACAAAACAACCAAAAGTCCATACATATATATCTTACAGTCATAAAACTATAAATTAAAAATGCATGTAATAAATGGAAAATAAAAATTCTGATTTTCATATAACAAGAATATTTGGAAGCACACGTAAAAATGTGTCAAATTGGTCAAATCGATTTTATTCTTTGCTAATGTATACATACACAGTCTTTTTTTTTTGAAAAAAAAAACAGCAGTTCTTGTATAATAAATAAATATTAAAAAATATAAAAAATTAATAGTACATAATGTTGACTATGCCTGATCAGGAGGCAACTTTTCTTTTGGCCATATAACAATAAATTCTTTGCTGCGCTAGACTAGAATTTCTTAATCATACAAAATAGATTATTATCCATGATATAACAAGGGATTTTGTTCATATTATAATGTTATATTTATTAAACAAGAACTTCAATGTACTTAAAAATTTCATATATTTCCAAAGAATAATGTAAAATTAATAAAATTGACCAAAATTTTATAATTATTGCCGAGATTCTTGTTACTTACTTGAAAATTAAGAATTTTTATTTTTCTCTCAACATACAAATCTATCTAAATTTTCTTACTTTCAGTTAAATGTTTAAAACTGCCACTGTCCAGCAAATCAAACTTTTGTAATTTTTTTTTTTTTTTTAATGGAAAAATAGTGTTTTGTTATTCTTGCAAAACTTAGTATATAGTTTAAAACTTAGAATACTAATAATAGACTTAGAAACTCTGTATATAGTTAACTTAGCATATATTTTTTAGAGTATCATTGAGAAGTTTATTACAGTGTGTTGGGGTTTTTAACCCTTTATGTCTGAAATTATGAATTCATAGAATTAGGAAATGTAATAAAAAATAATGCTCTTACAATAGAAATATTTCCAAACTTAACCCTCCCCCCCCCCCCTTTCCCTCATCAATCTTTCAACATCAAGAAAGCTGAAAAGATGAGAAAGAATGAAAAAGAAATGATCCATTTAAAATATTTTTGTTTTTTGCAACCAATAATGCTTTTGGATCAAGATAAAGAAAAGTATCTATAACTCATTCTAAATTGTACTACTACTAATCAATGTATTAAATGAATCTTGTAACAAATTATTTTAATGGTACATTACAGTACCATTGGAGCCTAAAGGGTTAATGAAATCAGTTATGAATAGTAAGGTTGCACAATCAGTTATGAATATTTAGATTTCCAGTTGATGTAGAAAGAATATACAAATTGCTATATTTGTGTTTTTTAAAATGTAATTTATAGGTATAAAAAAATATATTTTTTAATATCTATACATTTGAAAACTTACCATAGATTTTTTTTTTTAACAAGCCTAGACAAACAAATACAAAAAACTTAAGACAATATCTAAATATTCACAACTTATTTCCTGAATGACTTAATTAATTACAGCACAACCAGACATTTTGAAGTGTATGAATTTACATTTAGTACTCAAGTGGAATACATGTTTACTTAATGGGTCTTCACAAATAAATATGTAGAAGTTTAGCAGGCTATAAAAACATTTATAAGTAACAAATTATTAATGTCATTTTCTACAACAAAACAAAAAAAGATTGATAAATTAAAATGAATAAAATAAATTTAGAATTTTTACTATTTAATAAAACTTCTACATATTAATTAAATACAGACTTTATTAAATCAGTTAAAATGCAATAAAAATATTGCTGTACGAGTATTTAGAGAAAAAAAACGTACTTAAAAATCAAGATAACTGTTTTTAGTAAATTAAAAAATAAATAAATAAAGATTATTGTGAATCACAAATAATGAAAACAATCAATTAAAACATAGAAATATATTTATTACAATAAATAAATTACATTATATTTAACGCATTGTTATATATTTATACACACAAATTGCTTTTACACATGAATGCATTTTATTTTTTATAAAAATTTGCATTGGCTTGGACATATTACAGAACTATAATTAACTATGAAAACTGATTTTCTGTACTTTGTTTCACACACAGGGTTAATCAACATTGGGTACCTTAAAGAAAAAGTTAAATGCATTAAACTTGGCTATAGTACAATGATACTTTGATATAATACATTCAAATAACTTTTCTAAGAAAATACAAAAGTAATTTATAGAAAAAGTTTTATAAAACCATATTAAGGCTAAAAAGGGGAAAGCTGACTAACAGAAACCACAACCCTTAGCTCAATGCATTCTTTGAGGAGCAGTACAGTCTCACGAAAAAGAACTGCATAGGATCAAGTGGGGGTAAAATATGCAGGTTTTTAAATTAAATTCATGAAAAATACAAACTATTTTTTTTTCAATTGTTTTACATAATTAGTGTGTTAGAATTATCAGAAATTTAATAATGAATAATAAAATATTTCCTGTTATATTATTATACTTTGTAGTCATTTTAAAATCGTGGATAAGAAAACTTGGTTGAAATGAAGAGAAAAACTTTAGATTTAAAGTAAATAAGAACTTATTTTCAGCTTATTTATCTATTATATTGCATAAAACACTTAGAATTAACTTTCTGCATTTTTTAATACAGAATAACTTAATAGTTATATTTTATAGCAAAAAAAAAAAAAAAAACATAACTGGAATAAAATAGTTAAGATGTTAGGCTTAGCAAACAAATAGCAATTTTGTTTTTACTTTTTTGATAATTTTATTCAGGGTTGTCGGCTTTTAGCCAGGTCAAAAAAAGCCGGCTTGCTTTTTATGGTTTTAACCGCTTAAAAAAAGTCGGCTTTTATTTTTCAAAAAGGTGGTTTATAGATAATTCATATAAAATTTGGATTAATTTATTTTTAATACACTTATAAATATTTTCTACGAAAATAATATAAACTTCTATTAAATTTTGTCAAATAAATAAGACTTTATAACTGCTAGAATGAAACTGTGAAGGCATTATGTCTGTAAAAAAAAAAAAAAAAAAAAAAAAAAAAAAAAAAAAAAAATATGAATATTCAGAAGAATACATTAAATTAGACTAAAGTATTGGTTTGGAATTCTTTATCATAGCTCTATACATACCACACATTTTAAAGATTATATGAAAGAATAAGAGGATGTCACACATTTAAATAGAAACATTCTTACATATACTGATATTTACTTTAAAAATTGATTAAAACTAAATAGCTTATATGTATTTAATATCTGAAATTGTCTTATATAATACTTGAGCAATAATAAACAATCGATAAAATGTAATAAGCAATTGATATTCTGATAACTTATAAAAATGATATATGTAAGGTTTTTCTGCTACTAAGCTGTTATGTAACGTCTTCCAGATATGTCCATACGGACTAGGCCTGGGCTTTAAATCGATTTAACTCTTAAATCGATTTAAAGCTTACATCGGAAATCCGATTTAACCATTGGACTTAAATCGATTTAAGCTAAAATCGGAAATCGCGATTTAGCTAATGTGTTAAATCGCGATTTAGCCATTATCTTAAATCGCGATTTAGCCATTGGCTTTAAATGGATTTAAAACAAAATACTGATTCAGAGCTAACATCGGAAAAACGATTTATCTACTTTGATGTATCTACACTTACATGGCAAGCTGGTGTTAAATCGATTTAGGAGGATCAGATTTAAGCAAATATCGCAAGCCTCAATGCTTTCCGATTTAAGAAAAATAAGGCAAGCTGGTGTTAAATCGATTTAGGAGGATCTGATTTAAGCAAACATCGCAAGCCTCCATGCTTGCCGATTTAAGAAAAGGCAAGCTGGTGTTAAATCGATTTAGCAGGATCCAATTTAAAAAAACATCGAGCCTCAATCCTCTCCGATTTAAGAAAAAGGTGGTTTAAGAAAACGATGATTTAAGTAAAAATTGATATTTATTTATTTATTTTGTAAACAAGATTCAGAGTTTATGAGATTGGAATGTGTATTTTTCAGAAATTAAGAACTTATATAGTGGAAAGTTGAAAGGAAAAAGTAATGTTTAAATCTTAAAATCCAAATTCATCGAATTTCAATTTATATGCTAATGCAATCTTTTGATGAAAAATTAAGTTTTCAAATATTTGAGTAATATTGCAATATGTATTTTTTATTTTCCAATATTCTGTAATTAATTAAAATGTTTTAAAGTAGAATCCTTCATTGTTTCAAAAGATTGTTTTCCTGAAATTCATTCAGCATTTATATGATTAAAAATAATAATAATAAAGTTTTATATTTAAAATCCAAACTCATCGACTTGCAGTTTATACTTTTATGCATTTTTATTATGAAAAATTCATTTTTCACACGTTTTAGTACTATTTTAACATTTATTTTTTATTTTCTATTATTTTGTAATTAATGAAATTATTTTAAAGTATAGTCATGCATTGTTTTGTGTATCACTATTTGGCCGTGATCCACATCAAGACTAAATCTTTTACTAATACTTTTTCCCTGAAATTGATCGAGTATTTATGGTTGGAAAAAAAGAATAAAGTTTCATATTTAAAATCCAAATTCATCGAATCTCAGTTTTTATGTTTATGCATTCTTTTAATGAAACATTCATTTTTCACATGTTTGGTAATATTTTAATACATATTCTTTATTTTCTATTATTCTGTAATTAAAATATTTTAAAATAGTCATGCATCAGGTTTGACATCCGATTTCAGCGCCAGGCACGCGGATTGAGTATCTTGCTGAAATTGATTCACTATTTACATCCAAATTCATCCATTTTTAGTTTATATTTTTATGCATTACTTTTATGAAAAATTAATTTTCATATGTTTGAGTATTATGGGAATATTTTAGTTTTAATTTATTATTTTGTAATTAATTAAAAATACTTTAATAAAGTTCTGTAATGAGTCAAGTAACTTTATTTTTACAGCAGAATGAGGGAGGGGTGGAGGAGGCATTCATTAGATTTTTCTGCAGATCTGCGATTTTCGGTTTTTTCGATATTTTGTTATCCTTAAAAAGAAATTATTTTAAGATTATATTTTATTACTAATCTTAAAGGATGGCAACGGCCGCGAAAAGAAATCAGCAATTTCAGTAATGTGCTCCAACTTTCAATCCTTCTCCATCCGCTATATAAATGTAAGCATTTATGTTAAACATATCTTATTATAATCTAAAAGTTAAAAAGATGTAAAATTGCACCTTATTTCTCATACCTCCCCCCCCCTTTATTTTATTTATTATTATTTTTTGTTTACACTACTTTTCTCATCATGATAAATGAATAGTTAAATTCATCATTGAATTCTTTTAATGTGCTTCTGTTTTACCTCAATAACTTTTTAAATCTGTGTTAGTTAAAAAAAAAAAAAAAAAAGTGTGTGTGTAGGTTGTTAGCAATGAAGTGCTATTTGGGTGGGCTAGGGGAAGCCCCCCCCCCTTAAGGAATTTAGATTGTAGCAGGCATAACAAGTCAGACAAAAAAAAAAAAAAATCATTTCTTTTATATTACTTCTTAATGAATGAGTTTATAGAATGTATTAAAATAGGTCACTAATTTTTAAAATTGAAAAAAAAAAACTAGTGTTTTGGGACATTCAAAGTTTTTTTATGTGTAAAATATACCTCTTTTCAAAGTTAATTGAAAAATTAAAAGCTAAGTATACTAAGTAATACAGGAGGGGGGGGGGGGGGCACATAAATACCGTATTTTGTTATTAAAAATTAAAAAATAGGCTTCCAGATTCTAAAAAGTAAAATCAGTGTTAAATCGCGATTTAGCACTAAATCGCGATGTTAGATGGACGATAAATCGATTTAAGAAATTTCTACATCGCCCAGTCCTAATACGGACAGATTAAAATCATAGAATGGACAATGTTGAAAGAGAAATTAGGAAGGATATAACATTTGAGGAAATTTCAGTACATGTAAGTGCATAAAATAAAGAGAACAATTAAAAAAAAAAATTCTCCAAATAAAACTTGTTGAATTAAATTTTGAAAAGCATTCATGCATAAATTAATGCATATGTTACTACATACTACTGTACTAATACATAATACTGTTTTAATAGAGAGAAATGACGTTTTTATTCAGTGATTTTATGTGTGATTTTAAATTTATGAGAAATAAAATAAGACTTGAATTATTAATATCCCTTAAAATTAATTAATAAAATATATAACTAAGCAACCGTTGTCCTTTTTAATTATATAAAACAGTAAAAGTAAAAAAAAGGTGTTAAGTGCAGTATAAACCAGACAAAGCAATTGGTACGGCCTTTTATTCTAATATTAATGTATTCATTATTGAAAAATTGGGTTATATTGATTTCTACCTCAATTAAATGTCTTTAAAACTAATTAAAAAATACATCAAAATGTGTTGTTTATAATTAAAATGCTTCATTGTATAAAAGCCAATTTTGGCCAAAAAAAAGCCGGTTAAAACCAATAAAAGTCACTGGCTTGGCTTTTTTTAATTTTAACCGGCTTTTTTGCAACCCTGATTTTATTACATTTTCTTATGTAACATTTGACATTAAAACAATATAGTGCTGTAGAAATAAGACTTATTAAAAATTAATTTGATAAATTAATATATAGTAAAAGAAAAATAAACAACTTTAGGATATTATGTTTACTTTATACTAATTGTCATACAAGGAATTTTTAAAGTGATGTGAAAAAATAGAAATGTAAACCCGAAACTACAATTAAAAGTTTTGCCAACAGAGTTATTGATGATTTATGAATTTAGAAGAAAAAAAGTTTATCGAATTTAAATTAGTAATAGTAACAAACTATATGAATTGGAACAAGAATTTTGAACAAGACAACAAATTATATATTTCTTGGGGTCTTAATGAGGAATATATAGTTCAGTACACAAAAGAGAATAGGAGGTCTCTACTTCATATTTCTTTAGAAAGACCCCTGGTATGGAGTGAAATAAGTGTTTTAAAATTCCATTATAAGTAATAATTTGCAATTTTATTGTTAAAATTGTTTTTGAAACGCTGGGAGCAATGTCTGTTTGCGTGTTCTATGTAATTCTTTTGTAGATTAAATATTTTTTGCAATTACTTTACCTCAAATGACCTTATTTTTATCTCTTCACTGTTTATACTACTTTTCCAGAATAATATGGATAACTGCAATAGCCAAAGGTTTGTATTTCATGTTTACAAATGGACATATTTAAGTTGTATGTCATCATCATGTTGTACAAATCAAATTGCACTTTTATAAACTTGGTGAAAAAAGCTGTAAATTTGCATTTTCTTAGTATCAGAAAATTTTATTAGAAAATTATGATGTGAATTCAACATTACAAAGCCCATTTCTTGTGCCTCAATGAGTTAAAGTAAAGAACTTTTTGAAGAGACCTTCAAAAGAACTCCATTTTTGCTTGGATTCACCTCATTTATATATATATATTAGGGATGCACCGAATAGTGATTTTGACCGAATACCAAATATTCGGCCAACAGGCGAACCAAATACCGAATCTTCGGCTAGCCGAATAGTAACCGCTAGGCCGAATACTGAATATTCGGCCAGCCGAATAGTAACTATTCAGCCGAATACCGAATATTTGGCTCGTCGAATACTTTTATATTTCAAAGTTTAAAGGCATTAAAATGTTAAATTTTAAAACAATTTTGCATAATATTTAAAACAGAAATTTTTATTCTAATAAACAAGAGCTTTTTTCAAGTAAACTTTATGTTGAAAAAAATCTGCTTTGAGTTATTTACGAAGAGGATAGTTATAAAAAAAAATTTAATTAATAAAATTTTAAATTTCATAGCTTCTTCTGAGAATTAAAACAAATGAATAAAATTTTCTTAAATTCTAAAACAAACATTTTAAAATCAAAGAGAGATTGTGAAAAAATTGGAAGAAAAATTGTACAGGATCATATATTTGCTTGTCAGGAAGAGACTAAAGTAAAAGTTAATAAATAATACAATCGATTCGAATTTTATATGGTGACAACTTAGCAAGAATAACTGTTCTACTCCCTTTGATTAAGCAAGGAAGTTTTTAAATGCATCCTAGATCGGTGTCTGCAGTGGGCAATCATTTTCAGAGATTGTAAACGTTGTTCTTAAAATCTTAGCAAGAAACAGATTATTTACTGGACAATGCTGAGGAACTTGCATTTGTACATAATTAATTCCTATGAAAATCCTCATGATTGGCTAATTTTTTTAAATAATACTTAACAAACATCAAATAAATAATGTAAAAACATTCTCTTTTATTTAAATATGATTTTGTTTCTAATTATTCTGAATATCTTTATAAGTTGACTGTTAAACGTAGAAATTGTGTAAGGTTTTAAAATATATGTTTTAAAAGTTTTTTTAAGTATTCAGTTCGGCCGAATGTTTCGATATTCGGCCAAACCGAATATTCGGCATGCCGAATAATTAGCTATTCGGTCAAGCCGAATATTCGGCATACCGAATAGGCCGAATACCGAATAGATACCGAATATTCGGTGCATCCCTAATATATGTACTTTTTTTAAATACAAAGAATTAAAAAAAAAATTCAAAGTCTTTTTCACATACACTCATGCACACATACATTTGTAGAAACAGACAGAAAAAATTTCTAGTTGCCAGTAAAAAACATTTGTTTTAGAATCATATGTGCAAGGGCAAATGCACACCACAAATTATGAATAAATTAACTTTATAAACTTTAGAAAATTAAAAATCCTTAATACCCTTTGAAACAAAATGAGTATCAATTAGTGTACAAATGATTGATTAAATGATTATCTAGTAACAACTTCAAAGTTTGCACAAAAAATACTAAAAAGAAAGAAAAAAAAAGAGAATAGTTTATTCAATTTCCTAAAATATAAGGCAAGATATGAAAAAAAAATTTCAAACTGTATTTGCCTATATTCTATCACTCTGATTAAAAATACATTACAAAGCATTATATTCAGCCTAAAAATTTCCTTCCCCTAGTAGAAAGTGCATTGTTTTACTAATAACTGAAAAATTCACATGAAAATATTTCCTAACAAATTTAGATATTTATTAATAGTCAAACAGATGCATTAATCATTTGACAAATTTTAGCTTAAATTCTCTATTAGCACTTTTATTTTATAATTCAACACTTGATTTTAAAAAAAGCTTAAACATGGATTTATGCCCCCTTTCCCTCATCAACTCCTAAAATATGCAGCAAGTTTATGGCAAAACAAAATATTTATTACAAAATATCTTGATCTAAATTCAAAATATAACAACTTCTTCGAACTGTTAGATTTAAATCAAATATAAAAAGTAACTGATTAAAATCAAGCTAATAAAATTTAAATTAGAAAATCGTGTTACTGAATATACAATGAAATTTTCTGGCAAAATTTCAAAAATCTAATAATGAGAATTTTTTTCCCAAAAAACGGAAACTTTGTGATTTAGAAAAAATAAAATGTATGTTTATCTTGTGAAATTATTTACAGATTTTGGTTTTATAACACAAATGAAATTGAACTACAATAACGTATAATAAAATAACATTTAAAAATTTCTATTATTGCTTTGAAATATGAGAACTCCCCCCCCCCCCCACCCCTCCTAATAACAGAGGTATATCTCTGGAGAAGGAGACAAGAGCAAAGTGCTATGAAAATTGCAATTGTAAAATTATTATTCTATATTTATTAAAGTAATAAAGAATTTCTGAAGCAATACACCATTCCAAATGATTTTACTAACCCAAAAAGTTCCAAGACCTTTTAGGAGTAAAGCTGTTTGCACTAGAAATAGCTTAAACTTCCCTTCTGTCTCGCTTCTTCCTTGATTTATTTCCTGCTTTGCGTCCCTTTTAATGAGGGTTCTTGACATCATAACAAATCATTTACTATCAGGGTATGGTGGGGATTCAGTTTCAAAAACAATGACAAATCTTAGAAAATTTGCCTTTATTTCAAGTAGCCATGTCCCAGCTGCTTTCCTCTATTCATCATTTACAAACTAAAAAAAAAAAAAAAAAAAAAAAAAAAAAAAAAAATGTAGGGACTATTGTATAATGTATAAAAATAAAATTTAACATAAACAAATTGTTCTAAATAATTAAACTGAAACTACACATGTATGTATATGTATATGCACATATTATGTATGTGTAAATATTGAAAATGACAAACTGTCTTCTTTTAAGTTATTGATTTAAAGAATGTTTAATTACATTGATTTCATATTATAAATCATTTACTCAGAGAATATTTGTGTCGCAATTGTGGTTTATATCTAAAGTTTTAAGGGGACGAGGGACCTTCCTTATAAATCAATTTTATTTTTTTTGAAAATTTCACTATAAATATTATTTAAGAATACATTATATGCATTATGGCATGCATTTATCACAAAATAAATAAAATTTATTTTTGAGCAAAAACGGAGTTCTACGCGTCGTCTTAGAAATCTTCGAAATGCCCGCTGCGCGTTCCATATCAATGAAAATCCACAATATTTTTTATAAAAGTTTGGTTTATATATACAAATAAAACTGTGCATCGAATTTTATATAATTGAATAAAAAGGTAAAAAAAAAATGAAACATTTTGAAATTTTTTCAAAAAAAATTTCAAAAAAATTATTATTATTTTTTTTATATATACCTTTATATTCAAATATATAAAATTCGCGCAGGGGGCATTTTGAGGATTTCTAAGACGACGGCCCCACCAGTGGCTGAGAGGTTCTGCTCTCGAAGCTGGTAGACGGGAGGTGCTGGGTTCGAACCCAATCGCGCCCGTTGGCCTAACCGTTTCAGAGTTTTTGTGGTTTTCTTCGAAACCTTGGATTTTCCATGCGTAAATACGGGTTAGGTTCCCTTAGAGACACCCCCACGGAGGGCACTTCCCATAGGGCCTATATCCCTCAAGTAGATAACTGGCCGTCAAAAATCAACCCACTCTAAGACGACGTGATGCGTAAAATTCCATTTTTTTTCTCAAAAATAATTTTTTTTGTGATAAATGCATGCCATAATTTGATGCAGAGTTTATTTACATATATATAAACCAAACTTTTATAAAAAAAATATTGGGGATTTTCATTGATATGGAACGCGCAGGGGGCATTTCGGATATTTCTAAGACGAAGCGTAAAATTTTATTTTTTGTACATTTCACTTTAAATATTACTCAAGGGTACATTATATGCATTATGGCATTATTTATCACAAATAAATAAATAAATAAATAAATAAAAAATGGTACCTATTTTTGAGAAAAAATTGGAATTTTACTAAAATTCCACTTTCTTCTCAAAAATACCATTATTATTATTATTATTTTTTTTTTTCCCTGTGATAAATGCATATAATGTACCCTTGAATAATATTTAAAGTGAAATTTACAAAAAAAATTATTTTTAAGGTCCCTCATCCTCTTAAGTTACAAAAACAAACATGTAGAATCATTAAAAATCTAGGTAACTTATGATCAGTCACTGCTTAGTGGCCGCTTTAGCTTTACACATTTTTATTTTTATTTTTATTTTTTTTAGCATAAATTAGCTAAATTTTTATATAATAAACTGTACACTTAATAGTAATAAAGAATTACTTTGAAAAATGAATTTAATAGTATTTTCAATATTTTTTGCCATTTTTTTTCTGGCGTGACAGCAGACAAATAATTTGAATTATGATTTATAATTTTATTACAACTTAATTATAGTGAATAACTAAATAAAAATTATTTATATAACATATAAAATTATTACTTAATCAGTGTTTAGCTTGATTTAATATAAAGTTTCACTAATGATTGCTAAAAAAAAAGTGTATAAGGTTTTTGACACTTTTTGTCAGTTATGACATGTCATGTCAAAAACCTCTTTTTGATGTCAAAAACCCAACTATGGTTAATTTAAGATATACACCCAAATTAAGGTCTGCAGATTAAGATAATAAATCAGCATGACAGTCCGGACGGAAGAGGGAGAGTGACATTAAGAATATATATATAGAAGACAAGACAATAGATGGAGCACAAACACACCCTACAGTGGTATCCCAGAGATGTAAAACGACCAAGAAGACGACCTCAAGTAAGATGGAGTGATGAAATCAGAAAAGTAGCCAGTGTAAACTGGATGACTAAAGTACTAGAAAGAAAACATTGGAAAAATCTGGGGGAGACCTACATCCAGCAGTGGATTGAAAATGGATGATGATGATGATATATATATATATATAATATGACAATTCACAAATAATCTTCTTTATAATAATAATAAACCACTTTTTAAATTACTGCTAAAAGGACAAAAAGGAATTAAAATTCTTTCAACTTTACAAAGTTTAATATAATCAAAATGTTAAATTCTAGAATACAATTTTAAAATACTTTAAGCATAACCATACATACCACATTTTTTGTTATGAAGACTTATCGAAAACGCAAACTTTAAATTGAGAAGTAGCAAAAAACTTCACCAATTAAATCCTGAAAGCAAATAAATAAACAATCAAAAGCAAATTGGTGAACAATTAAAAGCAAATAGATGAACAGTCTGATAACAGGATATGCATATAAAATGTTATCACTTTAGGGGGAAGGGGGGTCTGGCACATGATATTGTGATATATCTCTAGGGGAAGAGAGATTTGTCTTTTCATACTGTTATCACTTTTTATCCGAACAAAATTTTCTCTTTTAATTTTTAATTTGTTCTTTACATGAAAATAGCCTGATATATATATTTTAGTCTGTTATCTGCTTTTACGAAAATACAAAGTTATTAAAATCATTAAATGACTATAAAATTATTTAACTCCAAAATGTGGAATACTCTAACGTTTGGCATTCCTATTCTATTGTCATATGTGTATGCATATATAATCCGCTGTTTGAGAAACTATTTCTGAAGTTTGAAATTATACTTGTGTTTACTAGTGAAGAAAAGTGAAAAAAAAAATGTTATTCACCTGTTTTGTTGATAGAAGTTTTGCCTGCCCCTTCCCTCCCCATTTGCAGGGGTATGTGTGCAAGAGGACATATCGTTGAATGCATTATGTAACAAAAAGTTATTATTAAATACTTTTAAATAGTACCTATTTCTTTTCAGTGTTATTTATTTGATATGAAGTTATTTTATATATATAATTGTGATATTTTATTAACTCGTTTTCATTTGAATCCAAAAAGTATCAGAATAATAATGTATAGCTATATCTGTACATCACTGCGAGCAAAAGAAAAAAATGCAAAAAATCAAAATAATTTTAGACATTGATAACGATATCATTAGGGAAGGTGGTGGTGGTGGTGGGGTTGGCAGGCTGATAATATATGATATCCAAAAGAGGGAAGGGGGGGGGGGAGTCCAAAGTTATTAAACAGTTGATAATGTTATATATGAGTCCCTAATGAAACTCAATACATTTTTAATTAAATTACTATGGTATACACAAGCTTCTAGTATATTTAGCTAAATCTATGATTCTTCTATATAGGGTAGATGTGCCAGTAATGGACACCCTTAAGGAATTTCTTTCAAAATTATTTTTTTATTAATAGTTATTATAATTATTATATTCCAGTTTTTTCAATATTATATTAACATATCAACAATATTTAACCATTCTTATAGTCTCATTTCCCAATATGAATCAAAATTTAATTTTAAATAACAGAAATATATCAAAAGCCCAGTAATGGACACCCTCTAGCCCAGTAATGGACACCCCATAAAAAGCAATAAATATAATTGTTTTTGTGATTGTATTTAGGGTTGGGTTGATTGTTGACGGCCAATTATCTAAACGAGGGATATAGGCCCTAGGGGGAGTGCCTTCCGTGGAGGTCTTTCTAATGGAACCTAATCCGTATTAACGCATGGAAATCCACGGCTCGAAGAAAACCACGAAAACTCCGAACGATTAGGCCGACGGGCGCGATTGGGTTCGAACCCAGCACCTCCCGTCTACCAGCTTCGAGAGCAGAACCTCTCAGCCACTGGTGGGGCGTGATTGTATTTAGAACCAGAATTTAATGAATACATACTAATGAAATAAAATGGTTATTTTAAAATAAATTTAACAATTAGGATACCAGTAATTAATAAAATATTTGTGATAATCATGATAGTTTAAAATACTAAATATCAGGCAATTACAGCTATCAAATTATTGAAACAGTGGGGGATTTTTAAGTCAATTAAAAAAAAAAAAAGTTTTGGAATATTAGTGTTTAGTTTTGTCTCACTATTTTTAACAATTAATCTTCCAGAGACTACTTGATATATCATTTATAATAATTAATATTACAAATAGGAAAGAAATGATATTGTGAGTTGAATATTTTAAATACTGAATAAAATAATTTAAAAATAAAACTGTAGAATGATATTTGAGGCCACTGATCTGCAGATTCACTAGTTTCATGAATATTACCTATAACTTTCATTAATATTACTTTTTTTTTTTTTTTTGTCAGAGATGAATAAGGAAACATTTAAGACAGAAAATAGATTTTTAATAACTTCTATAACTTAATTGTTTTTATTTAAACAGAGAGGGATTAAGCCCTATGAGCCCCTCTTTGACTGTGCTCTTAAACAATATTTTCTGCTTCCTGGCTGGTTTGATTGCCAGATTATAAAATATGCAAGGTAATATATATAAAAAAAATAAATAAAATATTAAAATTTTATTAATCCACATAAAATAACTTGAAATCAGCTATTTATAAAAGTATTGGTGTTATTACATTTTGGTAAGTATAATTTAAAAATTAAATTTGATTATTTAGGTTTGCAGTTAAGTCAAAATATTTTATGCACTATAAACATTACTGAAATTGCATTTTTAGTAATGTTTACATGGGGTGTCCATTACTGGAAAATGACTAATTAACCGTCCCAGTAATGGACACCCCCTCTTAAAACCTTAAAAATAAATGAAATTTTGTAAATAGCCGTTAGTATATAAAATTCTAAGTTTTCTATTGCTAATCAAACAAAAACATTCAAATTTTGCAAAAAGTAAATAATATATAACTTAATTAAACGAAGCCAGCTCTTAGCCTCTTCATTAAGATTTTCACAGAAAAACAGCAAAACTTTTAAACATTATTTTCTTCGTCCTGATTGGTTTGATTAAAAGTGTCAACAACAACACAGTTTTATAAAACATGCAAGGGGGAATTATTAAAAAAATAATTAAAGCTAAATATTTATTAGTTATTTTTTTATTAACTAAAAACATCAAGGGGTGTCCATTACTGGAAGGGTGTCCA
The DNA here is from genome assembly GCA_963932465.1 of Maratus speciosus. Lineage (NCBI taxonomy): Eukaryota > Metazoa > Arthropoda > Arachnida > Araneae > Salticidae > Maratus > Maratus speciosus. Next base: position 172,225,232 of record OZ010792.1, on the reverse strand, counting down.
TTACTGGCACATCTACCCTATTTTTTAAAGAATCTTTTAACATTAATTAAATTTTAATTATTTAAATCATATTATTAGCTGGGAAAAACCATGAATTTTGTCAATCAGGTAGAAGATGAAGCGGCAAGTCACGAAAAATAATGCGAAATTTAATAATCGGTCGCAAGGAAAAAATCATGAAATTTATCAGGCAATTACAGGAAGAAAAATTGTAAATTTAGTCATTTGGTAGCAGGAAAAGGGTGAAATTTGTCAACCAGTATTGTAGAGAAAAAAAAATTGCAAAATTCATCAGGCAATTGCATGAAAAAAAAAAAACCTACGAGTTTCAAAATATGTTGTAGGACCAAATCCAGAAACTAGCTGTGTTGGCAATTGTCCCGGTAGCAGAAAGTTCGAGACGGGAGACGGGCATCGCAGATTTTCTTTTCTCTTTTGAAGATTCTTTTTCCATTGAACCATTATTTTGCTTTATATTATGTTTAGTTTTTTATTACTTAATACAAAAACTTAAGATTATTATTAATAAAAAACTATAAAATGCATAAAAACGCTACAGGTAAGTGATTGTTTGATTAATTAACGTTTCAATTGTAAAAGTATTTTACCTGCAGATTATTTTTTGTCTTTGAAATATCTGTCGCAGATACCTGGAGAATTTTCTGCTACTGGGGCAATTGTGAAAAAAAAAAAAAAAAAAAAAAAAAAAAAAAAAAAAAAAAAAGTGAAATTCATTGATCAATGGCAATAAAATATTAAATTTCCCGGCTAATTTCAGGAATATATCACAAAATCCACCAATCGTTTGGGAAGATATCACAAAATTTTACAGATAACAGGGAGCTCTAGACAAACAAGTATAAAATATTATGTTTTTTGAACGGAACACAAAAGTACCATTTTTGAGAATACCGAGCTTTTTTTATTGAATTCCTACTCGGCAGCAGTTTTATTCTAGAATCAACACTAGTCAATAATGATGTTAATAAAATAAAAGTACTTTTGTTAGATGTTTAAGCACCATGAATTAAGCATTGTAAATTTAATAAACTGAAACATACAATAGGGGAGACCGGGGTACAGTGGTCCACTTTTGCAGTTAACATTTTTTTTTCTCTTTTAACGGAGAGACCAATCTACCTGAAAATATTTTTGAATATTCTTTAAACCTTTCTACATGCCTCATAATTTTCACAGAACATAATTTCCAATACATTTTTCAAAAAAAATTTTTTTACATACACTCGTGAAGTGGACCAGTGTATCCCGTTTCCGGGGTACACTGGTCCACCCACTGGGGCACAGTGGTCCACTATTAGTTATTGTCTAAAATGCAATATAAATCTATTTATAATTAATCTAATTCTTTTTTATTTCCCCTTTACCTCCAAAATAATATAATAATACAAATTTGCAAGTAGCATTTTGAAACAAAAAACATATAAAACTAAAGAATTATCAAAAAATTTATTATATTTTGATTTTGAATATAACAATATAAGATACAGGAGTGATGGCAAACAAATTATTAATTAAGTACAAAAAAATCAGCAAAAATTTAAGACAAATATGATGATGAAAAATTTATTAGAAGATTAAAATAGGATAAAATAGTTTATTATGAGCTGACCATGTGCTCTGAAGTTATAAATAACCAATCCAGTGAGGTCATCTATTACTTATTAGGCTACAGTTATATTTTTCAAATGTAGTAAATACAAAACAAAATATTTCTTAATATGTTAACTCTACAATGCATGATTTTCATTTCTCTCCTTCTCCCCCCCCCCCCACACACACACACACATAAAAAAAAAAAAAAAAAAAAAAAAAAAAAAACTGCTATATTGAACAAGAAAACTTACTTTAAAAATCACATGTGAACGTTATCCATAATTTAGGAGAAAACTAAAGTGTCAGATGGCTACATTATAATGTGAACAACATACAAACTAACATGGAATTTAAAGTGTGCCAAATGCTAATCTATGCATTGTAGCATTAAAAAAATTGTCATTTTTCTTTGTTTACTTTATTTTATAGTTAAATAACTATTTTAAAACAATATTTCTTTATAGAGAATAAGTGATTATTAAATATTTTGAAAATTCTTCATTACAGGAGCAGTATTCATTGTGGACCACTGTACCCCAGCAGTGGCCGGTCCACTGTGCCCCATGTTAAAGTTCAATACATACTGATAAAAATATTATTTAAAGTTTTCTTTTAAGCATATAAGTTTTTTAATTTAATAAAGACCAGTGTTTTACCTTTTCAAAAAAGTTGTTTTATCTTATTTATCCATAACCTTTAATTACCCAATAATGAAAAGTATGATGATGAAAAATTTTACTTTTAGGAGCTCAAAACACCCAGTCAGGATAAAAGGGTTCATTCTGAGCTAACGATGTGTTCTGAAGGCCATAAGTAATCAGTCCAGTGCTCTTATCAATTAGCTTAAAAGAAAAGCTTTAAAAATAACTAAAATATAAGGGGTGGTCCACTGTACCCTGGTCTCCCCTACTTACTATCACATTTCAAGTTTTAAATCATGAGTAGATTTCAACACACAAAATTTGCTTTGCAATAAAATTTACTTGACTAATGTCTATTTCTGGAGATACTTCATTAGTTATAGGGAAAATAGAGCATTGCGAGTTGGGCTGGTGAACTTTGGATGTAAAAGTGGAAGTCAAAAATATTCTTTATATATTAATGAAAATAGCTTACCATATTCACAAACAGAAAATCAGTTTGATATGCCTAAGTGTAAGTAAAAGTATAAAATGTAATTTTTTTCTTCGGGGGGGGGGGGGGGTGTACTAAAATAAGTTTTTGAAAATAAAATAACATTTACAAAGTACATTTAACAGTGTAAATAAGGAATTCTTATTTCAGATAAATTGTATATGAATTACATGTTACAGATAAAATTATGCTAGTAATTTTGATAATAAAAACTTATTTCATTGCTAATATTAAAGTATTTAAAGTAATACAATTATACATAAAGCTCTTACAAAAAATTTTAATCAATAAGATATAAAATTTAATATCTTCAATTTTATTTCTAGAAATATAAACTGCAAAAGTGGTACACTCTGCCCCAGTCTCCGCTACAGTGATTTGCCCAAACACTTTTTTTTTTTTTAAGAAAAAAAGCATACACTGATCATTATCTATTAAAAAAAACTAACAATAATGATCAGTGTATGCTTTTTTTCTTTAAAAAAAAAAGTGTTTGGGCAAATCACTGTAGGGGAGACTGGGGCACAGTGTACCACTTTTGGAGTTTATATTTTTTTCTCTTTAATGGAAAGTCCAATCTGCCTGAAAATATTCTTGAACAATCCTTAAACATTTTTACATGCCTCAGAATTTTTTTCAGAATATAGTTTCAAATACATTTTTCAGAAAAAAAATATTTGCATATGTTTATAAAGTGCACCAGTGTGCCCCAGAAGCGGGGTACACTGGTCTACCCACTGGGGCACAGTGGTCCACAATTAAGCATTATTTGAAATACAATATAAATTTATTTTTTATTATTTTAGTCCTCCTTTATCTCCCCTCTACCTCCAAATAATATAATAATGCAAATTTACAAGTAACATTTTCAAACAGAACATATACAGACAAAACAGAAAAATTATCAAAAGAAAATTATTGTATATTTTAAATAATAACAAATTAAGATACAGGAACGATTGCAAATAAGGCGAAGTTATTAAATAAAATAAAGTCATCGCACATTAAAATTTGCAAATGAAACTCCAAAGTACTTATAAGCCTGAAATTTTCCAGAAATACTTTTTGGGTCTGAGGGCGATTTTATAATAACAGTGATATAAACAACAGATTAATAACCATAAAGTTTTGATTTCAAATTTGTTTTACGTTACATCTAAAATGAGTATGTATTGACAATTGAATTAGTTCAGATAAGTATATTAATTTCAATATAAGACATTAAATAATTTTTATAAAAAGTAAAAAAGTTAGAATTTTATTTTTTCTGAAAAAACAAAAAAAAAGGGGGGGGGGACTCAGTCCCTAATTATTTAAAAATATTCATACTTTAATATCTCACAGCCGATCTTCATAATCGAATGATGATGTTATGAAGATCGGCTGTGTTAATATTCCTAATGGCATGCAAGATAACTCTGTTCCATGCAATGTCAGGGGAAGGTCAGTACAGGTCATAGTTACCAGTATAGGAATGTCCTTGAATGGAGACAGGAGGGGATTAGATTGCAAACCTTGTGTGAAATAGTGTGAGAAAAGAGGGGTGGAGAATTAAAATGTTTAAGATAGTATAGAATTCAGTACAATGTTTTTAACAGCAGTAATTTGGGCGGTTGAAAAATATAGCTTAATAAAAAATTAATACATTTTTGGTATATATTCTACAGCCTGCAGTTTAAAAATAAAATAAAAATTGATTCACATTTTCAGAAAATCTACTCGCTTGTGGGGAGTAAAATGATTTATTTCCCCACCCCTGTATGGCAAAAACACAATTTTTTTTAACACAAAGAGTTCATTTCAAGAAATTTTCAAGAAAAGGTGACTTATTTGCCCTTTAAATTATTCCCACCTATTCATAAAAATTAAAATTTAAGAAAATTCACAGATTTTTTGTCGATTAATTCAATAGGATTGCATTTAAATTTTTGGAACAACTTGCGTTTTTGCAAAGTGTAAACGTAGAACGATATACCAGCCTAGAATTTTACCAACCTAAGATTTTTTTTTTTTCCTGTGATTCATGAAGATATACAACGTAAAACATAAATAATTCGCAAATAAAATTGAAACTTTCCAGAGCAACGCGAAAAATAGCCCACAAAAGAATATAAAATAACATTTGTAATCGAGTGATTTTAAAAATATGAATCAAATATCAAAACAGTTATCTTTGACCTACATGTTTTCCTTGTTATGGTGTCAGCAATTTTGTTGCGAAATGTAAAATGTCTGCGTTAGACGATAAACAATCTAAATTAGATATTTAAACATAACTTTAGAAATAAATCGTGTAAAATAAATATAAATAACATAAAAAAGAACTTACTTTTCACGCAGATCGTTCGGCAAAAATGCTGGAAAGGACGTAGCGTTCGAACATTCTACCGCCATAATAAACACAAACAAGTTTCTGTTGTTGCCAGATCTAGATTCTTGAGGAGAAATGTTCTCATTGGTTACAAGCAGGGTACAAGGAAAGTAACGTTGCGTAAAATAACACTCGTTCGACCGGATTCAGGAATCATTGCTAAACGATGATTTTTTTATCATTGGTCGAACGAAATATTTGTAAATAAATGGTGTTCCTACAATTATCTATGAAAATAGTAAAGTGAATGTCAATTATACAGTTGACGCATCATTATTTTACGGAAATTTTTAACAGTGTGGTAATTTATGTTTTTCTAACTAGTAAATCTGAAGATCAGGAGCCTCAACGTCATCTTTGCAAGTCATTGTTTTTTAACACTCATTGCATAATATTCAACTTCCTACAAATCGCTTTTTAAAGTTTTCAAATTACATAAATATTTATGAGCATACAAGATACTTCTTAAAGTTTCAGAAATTAAAAGTGTTAAACAGGTGGTTGTACATTGATGTTCTGAAATTCTGATGAGCTACTTATCCTGGTAACTTTTTAAATCAAAAATTGCATTTCTTCAGGGGGGCTCTACCCCCCTGAACCCCCCGTAGTCTATTTAAATTTACATTCGTAATTTTTATTAATTGTGCGGATGGTTATAGTATATCTTAGATTTTTTACGCTGTGATTTATAAGGATAAGCATAAGTTTTTTTCTTATAAATTAATAAAATTTAAATTTAAAATAAAATATTCATGTTAGCCGTACACAGACAATAAATCTTGAAGTGACGCCAAAAATTTAACCCTAAAATCCGCTACATTCGGCACAACACAACGACGTGCTTAAAAAAAAAAAAAAAAAAAAAAAAAAAACGGATGAAGTCAAAGAATTTGGTCCCTGTTCCACGTGCTTGTTTTGTTTGGGCCGAATGAGGGCATTTAAATCTGAGCGATAACGCACATCGTATTGCAAACTGTTTTTACGGCATACTGCATCTCCATCTATCTCTTTCCTCCGTGAATAATAGTTAATTTTATTTTACTCAAGATCTTTTTATTCCAGCATCTTTGTTTTCGATAAATGACGTCTAATTCACCTGCTATGCGTACTTACTCAAAACTTTTCATCTTGTTATATTAAGAAATACTCGAGAGTTTTCTTTTTATTTTTAATATGCCGCCATATTAATTTTTCTATTCTTAATTTTATTTTTCATTGTCCTGTTTCACGACAAAACATTTCAATTGAAAATTGTTTAAAAGAAAATATTATTCCGGGTTTTGATTTTCTTGGCAAGAATTAAAGAAATATTGGTAAATGTTATGGGAAAATGTTACGTTATTCTCTATGAAAATAATGAACTTTTGTATTTTTAAGCAAAATATTTCAATAAAATAAACAAAATAAATGAAATATTGCCTATTTTTATTTCTTGTCTAAAATCCTTCTATATGCAAAGATACAAATGTATTAATTCATCTGTTTTGACGTTGGCTTTATTCAAGCATTATACACGCAATTATACTAATATTATTAGGTCCAAATACGTTGCAAGGCAACAGAGAATGAAAAGGAAAAAAATGAAATACGCATATGTCAATTTGATAAAACAAAATCCTTTATATTATTGGAAAACATGCATAAAATTAACCCCAATATTATAAACCTAATTAAAAAAATCTCGCAAATATATTGACATAATTTATTGAAATAATTTAATAATGTTATTTAAAAATTTCAGCATCAAAAATTTACCATTTAAATCCATTTTTCATATGAGCCATTTCTTTCAGCAAATGAAAATCTGAAAATCGTCTGACTTGCCATTGAAAAGCATTATAGAGCAAAATAAAATGTTGCATATTTCCCAAACGAATGAACCAAATTTAACCAAAAACTATACAGCTAAGTCCGGGTACCTCATCAACATGCCCAGTGAATTTCAAGCCGATCGGATGCTTTTCTCGGCAGTTATCGCGGAACAGACAGACAGACTAACAGACAGACAGACTAACAGAAACCAAAACTTTTCGTGTCTCCACAGTAAGCCTTCACTGACGTTTCGGCAATTATTATGTACCAAACATAAACTTTTTTACCATGAAATATGATGCATTCTGTACTTACACAGTAAATTCGTTACGCTTTCTTTATATTTTCCATTGGAAGAAATGCAGTGACAGCTATTTAGAAGTTTACGAACTAGTAAATCTGCAGATCAAGAGCCTCAACGTCATCTCTGCAACTCATTGTTTTTATCAAACTTTGCGTAATATTAATCTTTCTACAAAAACAAAATTTAAACTATTTAAATTACACAAACATTTATAAAAGGAAAAAAATATTTCGATGGTTTCAGACATTAAAAGCGTTAAATTAAACACGTCGTTATGTAAGGATATTCTGAAATTCTCACGAGCTACTTATTCTAGTAATTTTTATATAATAAAGCAAATTTCTTCAGGGGGGCTCTGCCCCCCTGAACCCCCCGTTGTGTAATTTATTTTGCATTTGTAATTTTCTACTGATTGAGTTAATGATTATCCTATATCTTAGATTTCTTTTTACACTGCGATTTATAAGGATAAGCAATAATTCGGTCAAGCATTTTACGTTATCCTAATATCCATACAGCAGTATTTACTTGCCTGCTAACCACAAATACCTGTATCTAATGGATAAAGAACTTTTGGAAATGTAAACTGAAACATCTAATTTAGAAATCTAATACCTTTATAAATTTTGTTTATAAAAAAATAATTTTGATTACCATTCTGCAATATTTATATCTAAGATCTAATCTAAATATCAAAAAATGTACTCGATAGCATTAACTTACTAAAATCACCCTAAAGTAGGGGGGCTTCTAAACCTAACAGTTAATAATTCATCATCGTTAAATAGATAAACATGATTTGGCGCCTTTAAGTATTTTTTGTGATTTTCTTTTAATAGTATCTACATTTAATTTAAAATAGTGATGTTACAAATACCGTTGAAATTTGACGCAAACCTATGTTCAGGTCAAATTACGAAAGGTTAACTAACATTTCATTTCCCTTAGCCGGACTTTCTGTTTCATTTTTCGTAATAAGGATTATTTAAATAATTTAATTTATTTTACACTCTACAAGCTGTTACACGGACGTTGTTCACGTAGCATTAAAATAGAGATAAATGCATTAAGTAAAACATTTCACTCCCCACCAGACATACCAAGTCTCAAGCTTTTTGCACATCACTATTATCTTAGAGAAAATGTTCTTTTAAATCGCGCAAATGTTTCAATTAAATAAAGTAACATTTTCTGTATTAAAATACTGGTATCCAGAACGCCGGAGGCTTGGCAGCTCTGCTCCTCTTAATAAAAACATATATGATTAACCAACACTTTATCACATTTTATAGGAGACAATACGGAATTTCTTATTTGTATGGCCTTACATATATCTCAGTCATAAAAATGTAAAATTTTGTGCCAATTAATGCACGCAATTGCGAAAATGAAATCGCAAAGAATGAGAAAAGGAAGGCCAAGTAAAATCGTGTAAATCGAGGAATCTTTCTTCGTAGTGCTGGGAAAATACTGCTACAAAAACTATTTTAGGTGGTATTTGGTGTGAAATGTTTATATGTATTCATTCCTGTCCTATATATCCTTTTTTTTATTTTTTATTTGCTTATTCCATTTTTCTTTTGCACGTGAAAATCTTACAAATTAAAATTAACTCTTTGGGAGAAATTGTTATTCACTTTTTTTTTTTTGGCAACAATAAAGTTTATAAAATTTAACAGAATAATGTCAGTTTATTCTGTATGAAAATAACGAACTTTTTCATTTATAATCAAATAGTTGAATAAATAAATGAAAATATTATTCTATATAGTATATAAATACTATTTTCATTTCTGCGTTTAAATAAATCTATATGCAAATATCTATACAAAGGCATTCATTAATTCATTCCTTTTGCATTGATTTGACTTCAAAAAACCATACATACTTTCACATTTATGATATTTTTAGATGAGATGCTGTTGCTACGCAACGGTTAAAAGAGAAAATGAAATATAAGTAAATTCATAAAATAAAATGTTTTATATTATTCGAACACATGTATAAAATTCTATCATAAGTTATACACCTAATTTAAAAGCTCTGACAAATGTTTTGACAAAATTGCAAACTAATAAGAATAATTTAATACTCTTATTTAAAAATTTCAGCATCCAAAATTTACCATTTAAATCTATTATTCATATGAGCGATTTCTTTCAACAAATGAAAATTTGAAAATCGTCTGACTTCCCATAGAAAAGCATTATATCACAAAATAAAATGTTCTGTATATTCCGAACGAATGAACCAAATTTAACCCAAAACTATACAGCTAAATCCGGGGAGCTCATCAACATGCCCAGGGAATTTCAAGCCGATCGGATGCTTTTTGCGGCAGTTATCGCGGAACAGACAGACAGACTAACAGACAGACAGACTAACGGAAACCAAAACTTTTCGTGTCTCCACAGTAAGCCTTCACTGACGTTTCGGCAATAAATCATGTACAAAATAGGCATATGGATATGTAAGATATTTATAATGACATGATTCCTAAATTTTGCAACATACTCTTCTTTCAAATAATAACAAAAGCCTGCAAAAGTTGAGTTGTGTCATGTTTTTTACTTTTGATAATTCATTATAATGTATTTTGTAGTACTGAATTCCCAAAATGACCTTCATTTTTAATCATCACGTTCGGGGTATTCGCAAATCTTAAATTTCAAACAAGAAAATCAATAAATATCAGAAATATGATACTATAGAATAGGTGTGATGGTTGTGTTTTTTAGCTTTTCATAAATGATTCTTATGTAATTTGTTGTTCTGAATCTGAAAATGACCTTCATTTTTTTCCATTACGTAAAGATTTTCCTCAAATCGCAAAATTTAAAATTTTTAAAAAGTCGAAGTATTGCGAATACCATAAAATACATGTAATTTTTTTTATATATATAATGTGGTGACCATGCCAGTTGTTGATACCTGTCCAGTAGTTGATCATTTTTTTTTTCATATTGCTTCGTTTCAGGCGGAAATGGGTTTTGCGCATGATACTAGACATAATATCATTGTCTGAATGTTGGAGCACCTATTGTCGCATTGTTTTCAGCTGCTTGCTGTAAGAGAAGCCATTTTACATTTTTTATTTATTAAAAAATGCAAAAATTTAGTTTTTGACTAGTAAGCGACAATTACGATTAGTTAAAATGATCCACTTCCATCTTGCTTTTTTAAAATAATTATTTTATATAAATTATTGTTAATCACAGCTTAAGCATGATATTTTAAAGATAATTATTGAATTTTCGATTGATTTCTTCGATTGATCAACTGCTGGTAAAATGGCAATAAAAGAAACTATATACTTATAATTTTGTTGCTATTTATTTTCAGCAGATTTCGTTTCTGCCCATAATAGGACATTTATTAAGGGTTGTAGCTATCATGTTAGTTTACTTCCAAAATTTTAAAGGAAGGATATATAATAAAACCCCGTAGGGTAGGACCTTATTTCATCAATTACTGGATCGGTCACCCTAACGTATTCATATTTAAGCTTATACTGCGTATTTTTACAGCTAAACGTTAAAAATATTATGTATTTAAAATCCTTACAATTTTATTCCATGTGTAGAAGATTCTTTGAACCGCACATGCTCTGCCTCGCGTTTTTCCTATTTTATTCTCTATGGGGTTCATCACAGTGCCTTCTTTTATTATGGCTTTTGATAAGGCTCGATATTTGTCGCAGATTTATTTTAAACATTTGCCTTCTTTAGGTAAGTCTTTGACAGATTTTCCCTTTCCCTATGTTTTGACATTTTAACTTTGAAATTTACGATTTTCGGAAACTCCTGACGTGATGGTTACACATGAAGGTCATTTTCGGATTCAGCGGTAAAAAATACATAAAAATCAATTATAAAAGTTAGAAAACACAATCATTGCAGGTTTGTGTAATAATACATTATTTTCGTATGGGGATTTATTGACTAATTAACAAGTTATTTAAAATGAACTATCGATAAATAGATACATTTTACATAGTTCCTAAAACAAGGCATGTCTTCATTTTTTTTTAAATTTAATTTAATACATTTTAGGGCGATATATTGAAAGGATTTGCTACCTGTAAAATATAATTTTTAAATAATAAAGATGATTTTGCAGTGATTAAAGTCATTTTTTTCCGTTAGAGCGGGCAAATTCAATAAAATAATTGAAATGTATTAAATAAATATAATTGAAAATGAGAATAAAGAGACAACCTTACAAATTAAAACTTTATTTCTTCACAAACCATTTTTAAAAGAATATCCTTATTTTGGAATTTTAAAAGTAAACTGTAATTTAGAAAATGCACATTGCATTTTAAGTTATTTTTTCAATTTAAATTAAGCAATTTATAAAGACAACCATTAAGGTACTTTTCTCAGAAGCTAAATATACGTTATGCAATCAAACGTTATTTATTTCAGAAACACTAATAGTTAAAAAAGGAATGTATCTTCAGACCGCAATGAATTTGACATACAAATTTCGAAGATTTCGGGGTTGCTGAGTGCGGGCTTATGAAGTGAACTATCTGGAGCAACAAGATGATTCCTGGTATGAAAAACTGAAAACACACAAAAATATATCAATGGTATCTACGTAGTTCTTTTTATACGCTTTTATTTAATTTCGTTTTTTGTCTTTTTCTCACTCTGTTTCAAATCATGGAATCGATTTTTGACCCATGTTCGTCGAATCAAATTTCTTACACGGGAGTTTTCTTTTTCTTTTTTTTTTGTCTATGACAAAAGTGTATTTAAGTACTTTAGGTGTACTCTATAGAAATATAAAATATTTTTTAGAACAAGCCGAAAGACTGAACAATCTAGTCAAACAAGGAAATACTGCGAAAATAGATCTGTAATAACAAAATCGCAACAATGGTTACAACGAAAACCTAACTTTGAGCAAAACTACGCTTATTACAATAAAGCAACTGTATAATTTTAATTATAAATAAGAGCTACAACAATCATTAAAACCACGAAACTGAGCAATAAACCAATTTTTAGTAACATGTCTTGTTTGTAGTAAACATCATACTGAAAACAAGCACAAGAAAAATACAAAAGAGAGTTATTGATTTAAACAAAAAGTTTAAAAATCCCTCTAAATCTCTAGATATTAAATCAGCAACTTTTTTGACTCTTTGAGCCAATTAGTTAACATAAAGACTAGTACATGTCATTTGACAATGATATTTAATTAACGCCAGAACTTGGCCAAATACAAATTTACAAACATGGTTCTCGCGGGTTTCCCTCGGGAGTTAAATTATTTTTTAAATGTTTATTTAGATATATAGTTTCGACGTATAATGTAAAATGAAATGTTAAAAATTATTCTGAGATGGTTGAAAGAGATTTTTGTCAATGTCAAGAGGTATTTTACAAAGTATATTTAAAGCTAAATTGGAAAACGTAGACAAAATGCTCTACCATTTTATGTTTTCTACTCTGAAGATATAAATTATGACATTGAAATTCGAAAACAAATTATTTATATTAAAAAGCAGAAAAACCAACGTTTAAGGGGGTCCGGGACACATTTTCAAAAAAATTTTATTTATTGAGTTAAAATTTTGAATTTTTTGTGATGGTTAACCATATCATTTGTAAACAAAATCAAATGATAAAACTTCTCATAGCTTTTTAAAAAAAATTTTAAATTTAAAATTTATGAAAAAAGTAGTATAAATTAAAATTGTTATAACTCGAAATATTATTTGTAGAATTTAATTTGTTTTTCATTTAAATAAACAGAAGTATTTATTTTTTAATTTAGAGCCTGCATTTTAAAAAAATATTAATTATTAAAAAAATAAAAATATTTAACGAAAAAATTACAAAAAAAGTGGTGCAACTTTAAAAAAAAAAAATCATATTTTCAAAAGTAAATATTTTTTTTCAAATATGCTGGCTCAAAAGTAAAGTAAAATAATTGAAAAAGATATGTTCCGAGTTTCAACGCTTTATCTTTAACGGTTTTCGAGTTATACGAATTTAAATATGAGAAATGGTGAAAAAGCCTATCATGAAGAAAAACGCAATTTCACAAGAACTCGTTTCCTTGACAACCATAGCTTGAAAGGCAGATTTTGAAAACAAGCCAAAACAAAAAAATTAATATTTCCTGTTCTAATTAAGATAGAAATATGATATAAACATCATTTTAAGCAGAATACGGCAGAGAATACGGCAGAATACGGCAGAGTCCACTTTTTTGGCAGAGTGTCAAACCCAGTCTGTCTGGATTGTGCATTGAGCAGGTGCATTGAGCTGGATTGTAAATCGTTATGCAGAAAAGTACCAAAATGCGTCAAAATTTCCAAAATTCGATGAAGATGAGGCGGCAGAAGATATTAACCTATAATTCAAAAAAAAAAAAAAATTTGGTTGTTGTTGTTCAAAAATAGTACCTTTTAAGCACTACCTTAAACCGATCCTTGAAATCTGTGATAATTTATTAATTTTTGTATTTTAATCATTTTTAGTCCAATTTTCAAAACTTTCGGCCCAATGAGGCAACAGAAGATATCAACCCACTGCTTTAAGATTCCGCAAAATTTTTAATGAAGGGAGTTCACAAATTTTCCGCACTACCGCTAAAAGATTTGAGAAATTTCGATTTTTTCGATACGCCCTACTGTACACTGCGTGGCTGCTGGAGTCAGACTGAGGGAAAATAACTGAGTTTCAGAATGATAGACAGAGACGCGCTGGCTTTTATACCCGATGTGAGTAGCGAAAGCGCAAAAAAACAACCAATGAGAGAGAAGCAGTGGAAACGACTGAGTGGACAAGTAGCGACATGTACCGGAGAAGGAGAGAAAAAGAAACCAAAAAAGTGAGAAATTAAATTAATGCTTTCCAAATACTTGAAAAATCAGGAGCACTAGATAGGTCATTGACTAAAGTGTGAGAATTTTTAATGATGTGGTAAGCTTTACAAAAATCACGATCAAGGTTAGAAGAACATTTTTGGATAATGATGGCTGAGGAAAAATCGAACCTATGTTGAGAAGACTAAGATTGTTGAGCAATAGAAGAACCTTTAAGCTCCTGTTTTAACAGAACGTTATTTGTACATTTTTAAACGTTGGTTTTTCTGCTTTTTAATATTGTTGCACAAAGGCTTTATTTTCTATTTTTAAATTATGTATAATAACATAAAAATCTTAACAGTAGCTCATTCCGTCAAGACATAATGTTTAAGTTGTTTCATTGAATGACATTATTGTTTCGTATCCAAAGGTAAATTTACCGATAAATTCAAGGATGATGTGAAAATAATATAAACAAATTTCAAAGTTTTATACAATTTCAATATGCAGATGGTCACCTAAAAAAATTGTGATGCATGATAGAGGAAATACCACTTCATTCTGTATTGAGTGTAGACAAAAAGCGTTAAATTTAATCATTGTGGTTTCAGTTTCGAAAATGATTTTCAATTTGCAAAGTCGTGTAATAGTTGCATTTTACTAAAATATCTTTCTTTTTAACTCTTAATGGCATAGTGGAAAAACGTTTATAACTTTGATTTCATTGATGGTATATCCGTACTCTTAAGGGGGCCTTCTATATTAGGAGACCAAAAAAAAAAAAAAAAAAAGCTCTTTTTATGATTTATTTTTTGTAAGAAAACTGCATGATACATGGTGAAAAACGCATGTCAACACATTTTTTGACGCGGTGGGCAAGATAAAAAAACTACTCAATGGATAATCTTGATTTTCTTATTAAAGCTTATTTAATTGCCTTCGATATCAATTAAAGCTTTTACTAAAATTATTTAAATAAATTTATGGGTTCTTTTAATTTAATTAGACTCTATGCTAACGAAGTTTATGAAAAAGAAATTAGTTTTGTATTTCAGATAATGCTACAAGGTGCTATCATGCCCAACATCCAAACGAAATTTTCCAAATCAGTTGAATATATTTGTTTATAACTTAGAGTAGAAGCAACAAAATCTAATAAAAAAAAATAATGTGTATACCTTACAATATGTACAATAAACTGTTAAAATTTGAAAAACATCCACCGTGCAGTTTTCTTAGAAACAATTTCTTAAAAAAGTGCTTTGTTTGGTCTCCAAATGTTCCCCTTAATCCTATAAATATTCTTGAAATACTATGAACATGTAGCGTGCTCATAATGACATTTCTTTGTGAAGGTGGAATGTACAGAATTTCTAACTCATTTGCATGAACACACAACACAATTACAATACAATACCGTACATGAGAAAAAAATTTTACAGTGCATTTTAATAAAATTACACTGATTTAAACATAATGAAACCGATATGGATTATTAAGATGCAATCTAGCATTCTTCCTGTAGAATATGCTGTACATATCATTTATGATTTATTTGGGACGTACATACATTATAATTTCATTATATTACGGCCATGGATAAAAATAATTAAACAGTGTTTTTTAAAGGCGTTACACTATTTCAAACATGATAAATTTATGTGCATTGTTGAGGTTATACTACAAGATGCTAATAGAATATTGAGTTCATAGAATTTCTTTCTGCATACACAGAAAACAAATCAGTAACTGTTCTGTCTATCATGATAAAACTGAAAGAGTGTTTCCAAATCTGTTTTTGGTCATAAACAAATTCTAACGCATTACGTATAAATTCAAAGCCTCACATGCAGGATTGGGCAAAAGATTTCATAAGCATCACTGCCTACGGGCGTTAATGACTAAGAAGGTTTCTTAATTTATGTTATGCATTTTCAAGATTAACTCTATATAATACATTAAGCATATTTGTAGAATATGATAAATTAATATAGGGGGTTACGCAAAGAAACTGGATATATTCTCAATTATGCGTGGTAATTTCTGGAAGATCACTTTCAGTTGTGTCCTGCGTGTCCTAGCTGAATTAAATTTCATCTTAACTCATTAAAACCGGTTGGCAAGAAAACTTGCCATGAAAGACGAACCAAACTTTTAAATTTGAATATCAGTATATTAAAGGTATCTATTTATATAAAATCCAAGTCTGTGTGTCCCTCACGATTCCGGTAGGACCACCTCATTGAAATGAGTAATTGTTGAAAAATACTAATGCAGGGTTACCACAGTAGCGCCAAATGTTGGACAACTTGGCGATAGCTGGCTGATTTGGCGAAATTCCTATTTAAAACCATCAATCTTTCATAAAGGAGGTCACTAAAATTTAATTTAAACTCCGCTCTTTTAAGATATTTTTTCAAAACCTATGGGTGAGAATTTAAAGTACATCTTTACATCTTCCTCCCGATAATACTAAAAAAATAACCGCCAATAGACGTTGCTGTACTGTATGAACTCCTAACTGCGCGATTTTAATGTGCTTTAGGTACTTTTCCAGTACAGGTGCCTTGGCGAAAAAGGAAATTTGATAACATATTTTCCGGGAACCTATCCACTGTTTCATTTTATATACACACGCATTTTTTTTCGATAGTTATACGATTTATGTAATATAAAAAAGACGTTTCTCTAATTTTATAAAGAAACAGATGTGATTTGTACATAAAAACACCAATAATATACATATAAAATAAACATATAAAACAAACAAAAACGCTCATCAAGTTTGTTTTCATAGTTGTATATATGATTTCACAACAAGTCTCAATATTTTTTCGTTATACGGACACCATGCCAAAATGTATGCTAATGCGCCAATTATTTCAAAATGCTAAAAGATATTTGTAATTTTATGCCAGCAGTTTAATATGAGTTTTATTTTATTGCTTTATTTTATAACAGTTATTTGTTCAATTATATTAAGTATATATTTGTGATTTGTGAAATAGTTCGTAAAAGTCTGGAATTTTCAAATGTTATATTTTTTAAATGCTCACTTTAGTATCGACAATATTTTTTCTTTTATTTTTCAAATGCCTCAATTCATGTGATTTTCATTTTGCGCCAACTATTACGCTTGGCGACAATGGTATCCGTATAACGGAAAAGTACCCAAATCTCACTTTCTGATGCCCAAATTACACCAAGCTTTTTTTTAAAAACGCCGAAGCCCGTACAGTGGAAAAGTATCAAACTGTCTATTATTTTGCGCTATCTGTGTTATAGTTTATACTATATGCAAGGTGAGTGGAGCGAAGAGTTTAAACCTTAAATATTAAAGTTTCGGCACAGATGTCATATATGCCCCATGTTGGCGCGATTTTTTTTCTGACGTCAATGTCATATACACAACGGGTACTTAACTGTCGCCAAAGTGTCGTTATTTTGCTTGATATGGTAACCCGGATGTTGTTGTTTATGCTGTTGATGTTTTCGCCAAATTGGCGTCGGAAAATATGGGGTATATATGACAACTGTGCCAAAGTTTCTATAAAGCAGTATAAGACTAAAAAATTAAGAATAAAATAAATGTAAAATAAGGCTAAAGAAGAAAGAAAAATCATGCGTTAAGCATAGAATATGAAACACTTTCCAACACATCCTGAATGCTTTAACAAAACTTCGTTATTTAGGGAAATAAGATAAATAAGATAAATAAGTAAACCTTTTAGAAAACCTTCTTTCCGTTTAAAACTAACTAAACCTTTTAAAAAATTATAAAAAAAAATTAAAAATTGATTTCAGCAGTTGCCGTCCATAGCCAATAGTACCGATATTACATGACACTATTTAGCTAAAATTTAATTTAAACTACTCTTAAAGCTACTGAAATCACATTTCCAGATATTATCATCCATAGACGGTTATGTATCCAATTCTTTGCGTGACCCTGCATATCATTTTATCTATATTCTACAAACATTTGTTTCTTAGTAAACTAAATGCAGTTCAGCGTAAAACTGCATAACTCCTTTAAAAACCTTAAGCAATTTATTCTCATACTCAGTAACCTTACGAATTCTTTTGTGTAGCCCTGCATATGAACTGTAGCATTTATACACATGGTATAGTATGCATAAATGTAGTGAAACATAAAAGCGCATATCATAATTAAAAATGCATTTCAAGCAATCATTTCTTATGTACAATACTTTGGAGAAAAGTTTCTTGGCGAGAAAGAAGTTTGCCAACGTATTTTCTGACAACCTATTTACTGCTTCATACTCACAAGCAATTTTTTGCATATGTATGCAATTTATTTAACGTAGAAAAAGCTATTTACCCATTTTTATAAAGAAGCAGGGTACAGATGTCATATTCGTCTCATATTGGCGCGATTTTTTTCTGATGCCAATGTCATATACGCAACGTGTACTTAACTGGCGCCAAAGTGTCGTTATTTTGCTTGATGTGGTAACCCGGATTATGTTGTTTATGCTGTTGATGTTTTCGCCAAATTGGCAACCGAAAAAAATCGCGCCAATATGGGGCGAATATGACATCTGTACCAGAAACAGAAGTAATTTTTGCACAGATGTCATATACGCATCGGGGTTGGCGTGATTTTTCTCTGACGCCAATTCGGCAGAAATCTTGCTTTCGAATACCAGTTACTTATATATTTTTAAATTATTTGCTATCATTTTGAAAAGGAAATAACTATAAATAAATAAAAGTGTGAATAATAACTGTAGAACAAAACAGCTTATATAATTTAAAGACAGAAAATAAAAGTAAATAAATAATTTATTAATAAATAAAAAACAATTGCCGGGTTACCATAGCAGGCAAAATAATACCATTTTAGCGGCAGTTAGGTATCCCGGTTCATATTTGAAATCTGTGCAGTAATTTGTATATAAAAAAATATTATATATATTTAGAAACGATTATTTTATGCATATAAGTGCCTATATAAACAAAAATAAAAGTTCATTAGATTTGTTTTCATAGCTGTTTATATATTTCGGCAACATATCTCACTTTCTGATGCCCGAATTACGCCAAGCTTTTTCTAAAAATGCGCTATAATATAAAAGTACCTAAATAAATAATTAACAGAAATATCCAATTATACAAACTAAAACTTTTTATTTCGAGATCAAAGTATTGTTTTTAATTTCGATTAAAAATACATATATCCTTGGACAACTTTAGTTGAAATTAGGTTCACGGCTTAATATCTCTTTCCATAAACCTAAACAAACACAAGTGATTCATTCATCTCTAACCGTAAAAAAATATTAAATCATTGAGGTAATCATTCACAAAATAAGTTCTCCAACAATCAATGGACAATATTCTAATGAAGTAGGTAAAATGGTGGCGGTATCATTTGTTTATGGTTTGAAATCACAAAGATTTGATTTTATAATGCCTCTTAGTTACATTATTTTATTGTCATATTTATGAGCTCAGAACAAAAGCATATTTTTTCATTATTTAGTTATTCAAGATGGAAAAAAATATAAATTTGCATGATTTGAAAAATTTAAATAATTTTCTTTCTTAATACTAAAAAATAACATCGGGAAGAAACAGCGAGTTTAAGTTAAATAAGTTTAGCTGTTTAATTCTGTTGTAATATTCAAAATAACTGTATTTATTAGATTTCAGTAAACAACATCAGGGCCCGATTAAAATTTGAAGTTAGAGGAATCACAATGTCATTTCAGGACCTTCCTTTAGGATAAGCTTTTCTAAATTCCACATATACATGGAAACTCTTCAGTGTTAGAAATATTATTCCTAGGACTGGCATAACATGAGAACGGCCTGCAATTTTACACAAGTTTTTGAAAACTACTTTATATCAGAAATTTTACTAAAAACTGGTTACTTTTTTTGTTATAGAGGTCCACACTATTAGAATTATGACAAGTTGAAGCCAATTTCGCCAAAGTCGTAACCAAGATCGTGAAGCATACACATATAATGCCATATAATACCATTTCATGAAATCCTATACGATAATTTAATAGTTTTTACCTTACTTCAAGTGTGTAATTTATTTATTTTTAAGGCTTAACAATCTAAATTGTCCAATATATGAATTTAAAAAAATGTAAACAAAGATTGAATAGACATGACCGCAAAGAGCCTCAAATCTGCATAACACTTGGAACCAAACTGTGCAGATTAGTAGTCTTCTACTGTACACAGTTTTTCATGAATGTGTTTCGTTCTTAAAATGTGTTATTTTCATCCATCACTGCGGAACATACGAGAAAACTCATATTCTTGCACATGACTTGTATATATCTTTATATCTAAATTTCCGTCATTTTTGACGGACTACCTTTCTAGTATATAAATATTATACAGACAATAAATATAATAAACCCAACTGGAGTGAAAAATTAGCCAGAGCCACGAATCGAACCGGGGACCACAGTATGCAAGACTGCTGCTCCAACCACTGAGCTACTCCGGCCGATACCTGAGTCTGCAATTTCTCACTAATAAACCATGTTGGGGAAGTCACCAGCCATCTATACGACAGCCTTGGATGACAGGACAACGATGAATAGATTTTACTATTACATCGAACTACGATAATTATAATAAAACACTCATACTACAATATATATTAAAACACACATACACACATAAATAACGCCTGCATTCAACAGTTAAAGGTATATATAAAAGTCCCGGGTTCGATTCCTGGCTCTGGCTAATTTTTCACTCCTGTTGAGTTTATTGTGTTTATTGTATGTGTGCCTGTATACTATTGACATACGTCGTAGGCTAATTGAGAAATCCGGCTCTTTGCAAACAGCCTAGGCTCTTTGCAAAGAGCCCGGCTAATTGGAGAATCCATCTCCCTTTTTCCAATTAGCCTGATATTTTTCAGGCTTATTGCAAAGAGCCTAGAAAGCGTTAGGCTAATTGAAAAATGGCCACTTATTTTCCCAATTAGCCTACGACATACGTCGTAGGCTAATTGAGAAATCCGGCTCTTTGCAAACAGCCTAGGCTCTTTGCAAAAAGCCCGGCTAATTGGAGAATCCATCTCCCTTTTTCCAATTAGCCTGATATTTTTCAGGCTTATTGCAAAGAGCCTAGAAAGCGTTAGGCTAATTGAAAACTGGCCACTTATTATCCGATCAGGGTGATATTTTTAGTTCACAGGCTATCAAAGCCTGAGAGCTTATGAGCCCGCCGATTCTGTATGTACGTGTGTACGCACGTACGTACGTATGTACGTAACGCGATAACTCTTGATAGAAATATCCAATTTGCTTCAATTTTTTTTTCTAGGTTCATTCTGATAAAGTGCTTCCCTGATTATTTTTTGGGGTTCTTCGGTTAAGGATAAAGGGGGGCTAGTCCCCCCCCCCCCTTAATTTATATAAATGGGTTTTTCATGCAGAAATATTCGATTTGCTCCAAATTTGGTATACTGGTTTATTGTGTTAAGGAGCTTCCATGATTAGATTTGGAAGCTCATTATTTAAGTATAAAGGGGGGGAAAGGGGGGCTACCCCCCTTAATTCAGATAAATCGGTTTTTCATGATAAATTATTCGATTTGCTCCAAATTTGGTATACCGCTTTGTTAAGTTAAGGAGCTGCCTTGATTAGATTTGGAGGTTCATTAGCTACATATAAAGTGAGGAAAAGGGGGGCTATCCCCCCCGTAATTTAGATAAATGGTTTTTTCATGCAGAAATATGCGATTTGCTATAAATTTGGTATACCGGTTAATTATGTTAAGCAGCTTCCCTGATTACATTTGGAAGATCATTATTATGTATAAAGGGGGGAAAGGGGGGCAATTACCTCTCCCCTTAATTTAGATAAATGCGTTTTTCATGTAGAATTATTAGATTAGCTCAAATTTGGTATACTGGTTTATTATGTTAAGGAGATGGCTTGATTAGATTTGGAGGTTCATTAGTTAAGTATAAAGGGGAGAAAGAGGGGGCTAGCCCCCCATTAATTTAGGTATATGGGTTTTTAATGCAAAATTATTCGATTTGCTCCAAATTTGGTATACTGGTTTATTATGTTAAGGAGCTTTCCTGATTAGATTTGTAGGTTCATTAATTAAGTATAAAGGGAGGAAAGGGGGGCTAGACCCCCCTCCTCTTAATTTAGATAAATGGGTTTTTCATGCAGAGTTATTCGATTTGCTCCAAATTTCGTATACAGGTTTATTATGTTAAGCAGCTGCTTTGATTAGATTTGGAGATTTATTGGTTAATTATAAAGGAGGGACAGGGGCTAGTGTCCCCTTAATTTAGATAAATGGGTTTTTCATACAGAATTATTCGATTTGCTTCAAATTTGATATACCAATTTATTACGATATGGCTTCCTTCATTTGATTTGGAGGTTCATTGGTTAAGTGTAAAAGGGGGGAAAGGGGGGCAATTGCCCCTCCCCTTAATTTAGATAAATGTGTTTTCCTGCAAAATTATCTAATTTAGTTTAATTTTTTTTCTAGGTTCATTCTAATAAGGAGCTTTTCTGATTAGATTTGAAAGTTCATTGGTTCAGCGTAAAGGGAGAAATGGGGGAGCTAATACCCTCCCCCCCCCTTAATTTAGTGAAATGGTTTTTTCATGCAGAATTATCTGATTTGCTTCAAATTTGGTATACCAGTTTATTATGTTAAATAGCTTCCCTGATTAGATTTGGAGGTTTTTTGGTTAAGTATAAAGGGGGGCAACGGGGACTAATACCTTCATTTACTTTTCGAGGGGCATTATTCTTTGAAAAAAGAGTATAATATACAATTAGTGTGAATAGCCTGTGAGCTCAATGCCATCAGTTTAACTGGGCAATTTTCTTTTTATTAGGTTTATTAACGCATAACCCTACCCAATCAAAAAAATAAAATAAATTACAACAGACCGTACCCCGATCCGAGCAAGACAAAATAATTTCAGTCTACATGCACCCCGACCCGAACCTGAGAGTTCCATTTGAAAATACCCAAAATCCCGAACCAAATCTGATAACCGACAAAAATATTCCAAAGATCCATAACCGGATCCGAACAAGACAAATTAGTTTCCGTGGACACGCAATGCTACCAGAACCTAAAAATTCCATTCGAAGTCAACCTGAAACACGTGCCGAACCAAATCTTAACCGACAAAACTATTCCAAAGAACTATAACCCGATGCAAGCCAGACAAAATAATCTCCGTCCACCGGCAGCCCGATCCGAACCTGAAAGTTCTAATTGAACTCTATCCGAAACCTGGTTGTGGTCGGTTTTTGGATTGACTTCAAATGGAACGTTCATGTTCGGATCCGTTTGAAAAAAAAATTAAACTAAATCAGATAATTCTGCATGAAAACCCCCATTTATCTAAATCAAGGGGATGGTCAATTGCCCCCCTTTCCCCCCCTTTTATACTTAACCAATGAACCTCCAAATCAAATGAAGGAAGCCATATCGTAATAAACTGGTATATTAAATTTGAAGCAAATCGAATAATTCTGTATGAAAAACCCATTTATCTAAATTAAGGGGACACTAGCCCCTGTCCCTCCTTTATAATTAACCAATAAATCTCCAAATCTAATCAAGGAAGCTCCTTAACATAATAAACCGGTATACGAAATTTGGAGAAAATCGAATAACTCTGCACGAAAAACCCATTTATCTAAATTAAGGGTGGATGGTCTAGCCCCCTTTCCTCCCTTTATACTTAACTAATGAACTTGCAAATCTAATCAGGGAAGCTCCTTAACATAATAAACCGGTATACCAAATTTGGAGCAAATCGAATAATTTTGCATTAAAAACCCATATACCTAAATTAATGGGGGGCTAGCCCCCTCTTTCTCCCCTTTATACTTAACTAATGAACCTCCAAATCTAATCAAGCCATCTCCTTAACATAATAAACCAGTATACCAAATTTGAGCTAATCTAATAATTCTACATGAAAAACGCATTTATCTAAATTAAGGGGAGAGGTAATTGCCCCCCTTTCCCCCCCTTTATACATAATAATGATCTTCCAAATGTAATCAGGGAAGCTGCTTAACATAATTAACCGGTATACCAAAGTTATTGCAAATCGCATATTTCTGCATGAAAAACCCATTTATCTAAAGTACCGGGGGATAGAACCCCCTTTCCTCCCTTTATATGTTACTAATGAACCTCCAAATCTAATCAAGGCAGCTCCTTAACTTAATAAACCGGTATACCAAATTTGGAGCAAATTAAATAACTCATCATGAAAAACCAATTTATCTAAATTAAGGGGGTTTGCCCCCCCCCCCCCCCTTCCCCCCTTTATACTTAAATAATGAACTTCTAAATCTAATCGGGGAAGCTCCTTAACACAATAAACCGGTATACCAAATATGGAGCAAATCGAATATTTCTGCATGAAAAATACATTTATATAAATGAAGGGGGGGGGTGACTAGCCCCCTTTTCCCCCCTTTATCCTTAACCAATGAACCCCAAAAACTAATCAGGGAAGCACCTTATCAGAATGAACCTAGAAAAAAAAATTGAAGCAAATCGGATATTTCTATCAAGAGTTTTCGTGTTACGTACATACGCCGATTCTGTACGTACAGACGTACATACAGAATCGGCGGGCACATAAGCTCTCAGGCTTTGATAGCCTGTGAGCTAAAAATGTCACCCTGATCCGATAATAAGTGGTCATTTTTCAATTAGCCTAACGCTTTCTAGGCTCTTTGCAATAAGCCTGAAAAATACCAGGCTAATTGGAAAAACGGAGATGGATTCTCCAATTAGCCCGGCTCTTTGCAAAGAGCCTAGGCTGTTTGCAAAGAGCCGGATTTCCCAATTAGCCTACGACATATATACCGTTAACTGTTGAATGCAGGCGTTATTTATATGTGTATGTGTGTTTTAATATATATTGTAGTATGAGTGTTTTATTATTATTATCAGTATATTAGTTTGTAAATTTTCACATTATCTAATCTCAGATTTTGAGCGATTAAATAAATCAAAGTTACAATATAGAAAAAAAACCTGCGTCGAATAACAAAAAAAAAAATTAAAACAGGTTCTTCCTTAATGTGTTAATATGTGAGGTGTATCAACATTTGCAGATTCTATATAGAGGTGTACAAAAATTTCATGTTACCTTATATGGACGGTACATGGGAAAATTAATTTTCAAATATATGTTTATAGCCAAATAAATAATGTGAGAAAGCATATTATCTGAATACGAGTCTATAGATTATGCACAATGCTGCTCAAATAAATGTTAATTAATGTCTTATCGACTATAGGCGCTAACTGCTGAAATTAAGTGTTGAACTTTGTTATGCACCTCTTTTAAATTGTTTATTTAGATTTTGTATTACCTATTAAATAGCGATGGTCCGTTATAATATTCAGGAAGTAATGGAAAGTGCTTCCTAATCTATGCATGACGCATAATATTTTTTCTTGTTTAATCCGTAATGTAAGAAATTAAAATCTAAGTGGTTTATCAAATTTATCTTTCTGAAAATCAAAAACTGTGTTTGTACTTCAAATATTTCTGTAGTAAGCTATGGAATTTTTAATGAAACAAATCAATCAAAATTTGCAATCAATATGGCATTATAGCTACCTTACTTTCCGTAAGGTGGCGCCACAATATTTAACAATGGACTCATCACTCGAATTAGATGATTACCATTTTAAGATTTAGTAGAAAAAATGTTTAAGGAAACAGTGTACTACAAGACATATTTCTATTTACAGGATGACTGTACATATTTACATAATTAGGAACTTCAGGAGAAATCTCTCGGAGAAAAACATTTTCACCCTTCTTCTTCCACCAGGCTCTGATGAACAAAACAGCGAGGAAATCTTAACGCAAAGACCGCGCGCATTCCACAACATCTTCGAATCGTACGTCTTGTAGAACTCTGAGAAAACCATCCGCAAGGAATGATGGAAGAAATCTATTTGACAGCTGCTAAACTTAGGGACAGTCGTTCAGTGCTGCCACCTAGCGGAATAATCTCTAAAAATAAAATATATTTGCTACAGCATTAAAATTTATTAACAATATAATTTCACTTCTTTTGTTCTACCTTTATCTTATATTTATGATTTCTGAATACAATCTGGTTGATATACTTAAGAGTATATATTTGTATATTAAATAGCAGGAAAAACGTTTTAAGTTGCTCTATGTATTGTTGCAATTATTTTTGCTGTAGGGCTATTATATTTTGTAAAAATAATTTGAAGTTGTTCGGAGAATTTTAGGACACCCTGTATATTTAAACGTATATGGGTAAAGGATGGGTGGTGAAATATAAACTCGTTGATATTAAATTGTTTATTTAACATCTTAAAAAAAAACCGATTGCGAACTTTATAATAAAAAACACTAAATTTTATGCTGTTAAAAATAATTAAACCAGCTTTTATTTATTAAATTATTTTTATTTTAATCAATTTTATCCCTTTGACTTATGTGTAATGAATCATTTAATTTACTCATATACTTCCAAGAGATTTTTATCAAAATTTAATTTAAAAACTGTAGCAAAGCTACTAAATGAGTAATTAAGTTAATAAAAAGAATATAAAGTTAAGAAAGAAAGGAATAAAAAGAGAAAAAATTAAGTTAAAACTTAAGATAAAAAAGAGTTAAAAGTTAAATCTTAATAAATTACAAGAAGCTAAATAATATATATAAAGTCAAACAGTAGTTGAAGAACTACTGTGAACATTTTAGAAAGTTAAAGTTAGCACTGTTCAGAGAAACTCTCACCAAGCATGGGCAAAAAAAAAGCTAGGGTGGCAAAGACCACACAATCCTTCAAAAAAAGGGACTAATGAGGGCCATCCATTTTATTTTTATAAATTTTACAATTTTTATGGTCTCTATAGCATTTATAGAGAGTTATATATATATATATATATATATATATATATATATATATATATATATATATATATATATATATATATATATATAAAGGTTATAAGAAGAGAAAAATATTGACATAGGCAAAGTATAGCATGGTGCACCCAGATGTTACTGAGTGTCCATAATCATAGAAAACCGGGGCCGTTTCCGGTGGTGGGGCTCAAAGGCGTCATAATCCGGTAGCTCCGCTACGATTTCATTAGGGAGGTCGGAAACTTTTTCACAGAATTTTTCGGCAAGGTCGTTAATACGCTTACGCAAGGTAGTAGTTTTTAAGTCTCTTCTATCCGTGGAGTTGCGAAGATAGCGGGATGCATTACGGACAGTACGCAAGTTGGTATTGTGCAGACGAATAAGGCTATCCATAGTAGTCTTACAAGTGAAGCCCCTGACCGGACTGGCATAGGTAATGATGGGAAGGATGCATGAATTATACAGAATTAATTTATTGTGTACTGACAGAGTTTTGCTGGTGAGGAGAGGTTTTATAGTGTTAAAGGCACCAGCGACTTTTCCTCTAATGGAAAGGTTGTGCTTCTTCCAAGTTAAGCGGCGGTCCAGAATGACCCCAAGATACTTTGCCTGATCTGACCATGGGATAACAGTGTTATTAATTATGATTCTACTAGGAAATGTTAGTTTGCAAGAGAAGTATACTGCAGTAGTTTTAATTTCATTTATTACGACGCGCCATAGCATACACCAGTTCATGAAGTCATCAATATGTGCCTGTAGGTACCTGTATAGAGTATACGGGTGGTGTGCTGAAGTATAAATACTGGTGTCATCCGCATAAAGAGCGAGGTATGTGCGCAAGGAGCGTGGGATATCATTGAAGAAAATGTTAAATAAAAATGGATCCAACACGCTCCCCTGAAGGATGCCCGCTAGGATAAGAAGAATTATTGAAAGTATGTTGTTTATGCGGACTTGAAAAGAGCGGTCGCAAAGGTACGAGTATATTAAGTGTATAAGTCTGGGATGAAAACCGAGCTGAATTAGTTTGTATTTGAGGCCCACATGCCAGACCTTGTCAAATGCCTTTGCGACATCAAGAAAAATGGCAGCTGCGGGAATTTTCGCATTAAGTTTCTCACTGAGAAACTCAACAACCCTGAGTAGCTGGTGTTGTGTCGAGTGTTTTGGGCGAAAGCCAAATGCTCAGGCATGAGAATGTTGTGTTGTTGAATGAAATGCTGCAACTGGGTACGAATGACGCGTTCCACTAGTTTACTGATTAAAGGTAGCAAGGAGATAGGTCTGTAATTAGTGGGGTCAGAAAGGTTAGTTCCAGGTTTAGGAATAGGAGAAATTATAGAAAGTTTCTAAGGTTTACGGAAGTAGTTATATTTTAAGATAGCATTAGTGAAGTCAGTAATATGGATTATGCAATTAGGAGGAAGGTTTCTAAGAGCATAGTTACTAATTTTATCGTATACGCTTTTTAAGTTTTTTGATTATACATTATCAATCTTAAATTAATAAATCTAAATTTCTTTAATGGTGACTGGTATCAAAATAACAATTTTATTAAAAATAAAAACCAAAGGAACGTCTTAGTATCACAATGAAAAGAAATATATATTGTGCATTTAAGTGCCAAGACTGATTATGCATGTGTTTCAAGTTGTATTTGTTATGTATAAGGTAAATGTTTTTTTTTTTCAGAACACTGTTTTCTGATTAATTCATTACAAGAATAAAAATAACATGTATAATGTTATATATTTTTTTATATTTTACTTAAGAATTCTCCAGATAGCGCAGTGTATTTTTTTTTTTTTTAGTATTCATACACGTTTACTGGGGTAACTGTACGCAATTTTATTAAATATACTTCGTATACATAATTTTTATAGTTACTTCTGAAATATTTTTATTGTCAAATTTGAAGAAACTACAATTTGACATCTGTGATAGCAAAATGAAAGAAACAATAATGTATTTTATACAGAGAACTCTCAATTTTTCTACATGTACATAAAAATATAATGGTAAGTAAAAAGTTTAGGATATTTAGTAGTGTTCATAAGGACTTTTATACCAAACAGAACAAGAATATGGATTTAAAAAAAAGTAAATTACAAAAATAACATGGAATAATTTCTACTACCCAATACATTAATCACGATAATTAATAAATAGAAATAACAAAATAATAAACGGTCAAGTGCAAGACATATTAACTGTATTATTGAAAAATCGTTGCTAAAAGAATAATAAGACTTTGTAAATATATATATATATATATACTAAGTATTAATATAAGTATATTTCTTTACATATTAGAAAATAATAAATAGGTATACCATAAAAGTTCAAAGCGATAAGAAGCCTAAATAATAGAAAATATTGCTATTCTGAACAACTCTTTTTTTAATCTTATCCTTATCTGTTTATGACGAGCTTAATTCGGTACTGACAATAATATTAGTGCATATTTAAACTTCATTTGACATTTCAAAAGCTAAATTTAGAGTAGTAACAATCTTTTCTTTTTACAGTGTAACTAAAACAAAACCCTTGTTCAAAGTTTAAACTTGGCATTGTGCTAAGCGCACTCCGAAAGGAGGTCACAATTTTGCAACGCTGTCGTGGTCTGTGCTTGTGTTTTTTCAAATAGGTTTCTAATTAACATTTAAAGACACGGGAGGTATATTGAGAGATCCACCCAATGCAAACTAGCCACTAATCCCATAATACTTATGTGATTAATTATAATTAAATAAGTCTGTTTTTAACAATTTGATGTTTATTGTTTCGATAGTACTCCTGGGCATTTCATTACACAAATGTATCATTAAAAGTTGTTATCTACGCTTTAAAAGCCGATGCTACACAGAGTACGGCGCCCCTGTCTTTATGACCGTCCGTGTCTTTAAGGGATATTATCTCGGCTAATTACCGATAATTTTTTCCAAAATTTGTTGTAAACAATGCTTTTATACTTCTGCTAGGAAAGGTACCATTCAACCTTCTCAACACTTTTGCTGAATGCCCGCAAATAGAAATTTGTATGGAACCGAAAAATGCGTTTTTTCTCGAAAACTATATTACCTAAAGTAATCGCTATAATTTTTCTGCAATTGTTTAAGTTAATTTGTACTTCATGTAATATTTTCATAATTTAAATTTGAGTAGATTCGAAAATAGAGGGATTGAGACATATTTTTGCACTACAATTTCGACGATGTCTCTAAAACTATAGTACCTAAAATTACACGAAATGTATTTTTGTGTTCAGCGTTACGAAAGTTTCACACGATACGCCACACGATATACGAAGAAAATATATCTTTTTTCAAGTAGCTTAATTAAAGCATCTGCATTTTACCTAAATATATTTGTGAATGTTTAATAATCTATAAATATGTGGGTCAGTAGTCTTTATTACTTCTCCC
This sequence comes from Maratus speciosus, assembly GCA_963932465.1. Lineage (NCBI taxonomy): Eukaryota > Metazoa > Arthropoda > Arachnida > Araneae > Salticidae > Maratus > Maratus speciosus. The sequence goes on along the minus strand of OZ010792.1, from coordinate 172,194,815 downwards.
AATTTGTACTTTCCATGTTCCATAGTTTAGGAGTAAAATGGCTGCGACAGACAGAATGAAACAGCAGTGATCTTATAATGGTTCCGTTTTTATTTTTTAAGTACCAAACGTTAAAAATTAACAATCTTTTTTCACACAGAACTCTAAAATTAAATAAAACAAAAAAAAAAACAAAAAACAAAAAACAAAAAACAAAAACAAAAAAAAAACAAAAAAAAAAAAAAAAAAAAAAAAAAAAACTAAGAAAAATACATCTATATATGCGTTTTCGAGCATTTGATAACATTGTGTTCGATTTATAAAAAAAGTGCGTATTAAAGAGCATGCAATTATATAAAAAGTCAATTTTATTTATTAACTGGCAAAATAAAGATTAGAGAAAAAAACAATAAAACAGTATTTATCTGTTTTGATTATATGGCAGAAAATAATTTATAAAAAACTTATCAAGAGTTTTATTGGTATATCAAATATCTTACATTCTGTAAGTTGTTATAAAAAGCAAAAATATGCCATCCTAATTTGTTCTTTAAAACAAATATCAAAATGTAATAAAAAATTATCTTCATTCTTCTTGTCATGATAAAGGGAAAATTCGAAACTGCCGTAAGCTTAAAATAATAAAAATCATATTATACAAAGTGCTTCCTATCCTCAGAAAGGTTGATAAAAGAATATTCTTCTGGCAACTGAAGATAGAAATTTGATTTATGGTAAATTCCCTACAGGAATTGATCCTCCGTAAATCCCCTTAAGGATTTCATGTTTCAAAATCATGATAGAGGGCTTTTTGACACGCAGTAGTAACAAGGGTGTTAAATGTACAGCAGAAAAGTTACACTCTTTTCGTTTTCAAACATATTAAAATGAAAGTTCAAATGTTTCTAGTATTAAATTACTGAAAAAAAATATTTTTTCGCTTTTTATCACACTTTACAAAAGGAAAATGAAAAATCACATTTTACATGTTCTCATGCATAAAATGTGAAAAGGAAATGCGTGTCAAAGCATTTGTGACTGATAAAGTAACATTTTTGAGCAGTACACTTAAACACATTATATAACCGTTTCTAATTAACACATATGTAATTACATGTTATATTAAAATACAGGGTGATCGAAAAGTCGCGCCACCCTTGAAAAATACTTTGTTTACTAAAATACAAACATAATTCAAATTACAAACATAAACTAAATTGAAAGAATATCAATACTGTGACACACATCTGAGCGAATACTAACATTAGTACATTATAATATTATAATTACATTACACATTATAATTACATTATACATTATAGTTACATTATACATTATAATTACATTATGCATTATAATTACATTATATTACGTTATAAGTACATTTAAATTAACATTAGTGCATATTAACGTTAGAAAATGTTGCAAATGTGACCCTTTTTCTCTGATACAAAGACGTATGCGTTGTTTCAAATTTGAGGCCAATCTTCTCAATGTTAGAACACTTATCTTTTTAATGTCATGTTCAATTTTGTTTTTGGCGAACGATGGAGTGAGGATTGTTCTCAAAGACATATGACTTTAGGTGACCCCGTAGAAAGAAATCAGGGGGACAAAGCAGGAGACCGTGGGGACCACAATTCTTTAAAAATGACGCGATCATTAGAAAAGTCAGTAAGATATGACATTGTTTCATCAGAGGTGTGGCACGTTGCAACATCCGGCTGAAATCCACAGAATAAAATTAGGAAAAACGAAAGTCGATTAACATTAACGAAAGACTTTGTTGCCAAATAATGGTTAATCATAAAAAAATTTTACGGTTTGTAAAATTTCTTTTCCATCATCGCCATCTTTCACGAAACAAATAGCTCTTACAGGTTACAACTTCAACTGCAACTGTCATTTCTACTGGTAAATGAATTTCAAATGTATAATGCTGCCATGTACCGAAAAATACTTCCATTCATCTAACACCGAGTTGTGAAACTTTGAAATTCATGACTTATACCACTTTTCTGCTACTGAATACAGATGAGCTCGACCGTGTTTCGATGGGTCATATTCAAAGTGCTTGAAGCATTAGAAGAACTTATTTCACGTGGATCTGCGCTTTGAAAAAAAACCGTACAATCATTACGATAGAGTTGACTTTTATTAATTAAGTTCAGATGGGTTAAAATATATGTATTTTAACATATGTTTTATTTTGTAAGGATTTGAGGTTGTTTCTTTTCGTGATTTCTTTTAACAAAAGTTATGTTATTTCTATAAGCTTTTCTTTAACTTGAAATGATCGTATGTAAGTCTTTCCAGTTCAAACCTTGTCAATGAGCGTTAACTCACTTTAAAATATCCAACTGAGGTTAAATTTCACGTACTGACGTAAATTTGATGACAATGTAATGTTATTATGATTTTCAGTGCTTGCCATTTATACTTATTTCACAGGATATCACAAAAAATTTCGGACAGATTACCGCAAACAAGCTTAATAAGTTAGATAACACTAACCTACGATGGTTATGCTTTTAACTTTTTAATTCATGTTTTTGTGTCTTTTAACGCTGAATACGAAAATTACCATAATTTTTACCCATCTGCATCTTTTAAGCATTTTTTGCAAATCGTAAATTTCAAAGTTAAAAATAGAAAAAATATGATACTATAAAACTGATTGTTGTGTTTTTTAACTTTTGATAATTGATTTTTATGTACTTTTTAGCACTGAATCAGAAAATGACCTCCATTTTTAACCATCACGTTAGACTTTTTCAAAAATCGTAAATTTCAAAGTTTAAAAATAGCTAAAATCTGATACTATAAAATGGGTTTAAAACTTCTTATATTAAATTTAAATTTATTTAATTGGATAATTTATTTATTTTTCGTCTTACTAGGGGGCTCGCCCCCCTACGAGCTACGCTCGCCAACTGCCGCCCAGACACCGCAGACTCTAAATGCACGCTAATGTGATCGGCTTTAAAAAGATTTCAAAAGATTGAATTATAATTTTAAAAACAGTGGCGATCTCCCTATAAACGGATTTCTATTCATTTCTCTTTGATTGGGGAAATTTTAACGCCAAATCCGCTGCGGTACTACTTGATTATCCCGTCGACTAATTTCGCCAAATTATATAAATCGCCAAACCACTCGCCAAATTATACAAATTGACATAATTTTTATTTTAAATAACGAAAGAACAAATAAATTAGCACAACATTAATAAAAATACAAATAAAACGTCGAAATAAAAATAACTTCATGACGTAGACACGTGTAACAACATTTCAAAATAAGCTAATATAAAAGGAATTAAGTAAACAGAATCTTTGTCTCCCGGTATTTTTTAACAAAGCGAAAAGAAAGTTCTTTTAAATGAGACATTTTAAATTAATCGTTTTTAATCTGACGTAATTTTGACCAAACTATTCTTTCTCTTTTTAATATTCACGTGAAAATACTTGTGTTAGAAATAAAATATTATTTGCGCTTTCTTAAGAAAACAAGTAATATAAAAATTTTGTTTTTAAAGTCAATTGCTAGTTAGGCCATCAAAGAAAAATTTAATATAATCCCTTAAGCTAATATTAGTTTTTGTTGCATTAAAATATCTCAATTTGTTGATTTTCTATAAGCAAGTAGGTTTACAATGGAACTCTATCGGAATTTGGCGAAATATTAGAGCTATCGCCAAGTTGGCATCACTTTTGGCGATTCATTTTGGCCGCCAAATTTGGCGATATATCGCCAAGTTGGCGAGAAACTTGGCGATATTTGGCGACGGAACAGGGTCTCCCCTATAGTAACCCCTTATTGAAAATACTTTCATTGATTAATATTTAATTAATTAATTAATATTTGAAAAAACTGTATTAACATCCATTGTCATCCAGTACAAGTTTTAAAAAAAATTATTTCAACTTGATAGGATGAATAATGAGTATTTTATTAACGATTGAAAATTTGAACAAGATAAATATATAAATATATAAATAAATAAATATAGGGAGAGTGTGAGCTAATAGTAGGAATTGAAATACACTGCTCAAAACAATTAAAGGATATTGCAATTTTAGGTGGATTTTGTATCTGGTAAACTGTTTAGCTGATTGATACATGGTCGACAAACATAGTAGGTTATATGAGAATAATGTTTGGCAGAAAAAAATGCATTTTATTGCGCATTTGTGTACTAAAGGAAAAAAAAACACAATTTGTGCATATGAGAAAAAAAGAATAAGAAAAGGTGTTTTCTTCAAAGAAAATCATTTTCAGTAGGGGGTATGGTTTCCACGGGCGGCCAGCAACGTTGAACACCTTTGAGGCATGGACTCAATGAGGCTATTATTGACGAGTTGGGGTACTCTGCCCCACTCTTCCAGAAGAGCTCTTTCCAGTTCTTGGAGAGTTTGTGGGGGTTGTTGGCGGCCAGAAACTCGTCTTCCTAGAGCGTCCCAAACGTGCTCGATTGGATTCATGTCTGGAGAACACGCTGGCCATTCCATTCGAACGATTCCTTCCTCGAAAAGGAAATCCTCCACCAGGTTTGCACGATGTGGCCTGCAATTATCGTCCATTAAAATGAAGTTATCTCCGATTGCTGCAGCGTAAGGGACTACAATAGGTCTGAGGATCTCATCCCTATATCGGCGACCAGTCAGAGCTCCATCTCGAATGATGTAGAGGTCAGTGCGCCCGACAATGGAGATGCCACCATACACCAACACTCCTCCACCGCCAAATCTGTCACTTTCGTGCAAGAACGCAGGATTATTGCTACTGCCACGGTCCCTCCAGATGAAAATACGCCTATTATCCGGATGCACAGAAAAACGGGACTCGTGAGAAAACAGAATATTGCTCCATTCATTTCTCCTCCAGTTGACATGCTCGGTTGCCCACTCCCAGCGGTCGCGACGATGCCTTGATGTTAATCTAACACATACCATCGGTCGGCGAGCATACAGACCTACAGCAATGAGCCTGTTTCGGACAGTCTGAGTTGAAATCGTGGTGCATGTAGCCGAGCGAAGGTGTTGTTGGAGAAGAGTAGCGTTCATGGTTCGGTGTCTCCGAGCTGTTAACGCTAAATACCGATCTTCATTGGGCGTTGTTGCTCGTCTACGACCTTGCCCTGGTCTTCGGCCTGCACATCCACTCTCCAAAAAACGGTTCCAGATCCTGGAAATGACACTTTGTGACACTCCAATGGCTTGCGCTACTTCGGCTTGAGTTTGGCCCCCTTCTAACCTACCAAAAATTCTCAAAGCTTCTGAATCTGTCAAATGACTTCGCTGAGACATCGTACTCATCGAAACAAAGCAATCACTGAATGCCAATCATCCTTGTCTTCATTATCTTTTATCCAGTTGAAAGTCAAATTTCATTCCCTGCCGCTGAAGTGACGTTTTTGACGTCGAACTCAAAATTTGCATACTCCACAGTTTGAAAACCAGAAAAATTCGCATTTGTGATTCTCTTCTTCTATTTTCGGCAAAAAAAAATTTCGTTTATATCTTTATTTTATATAAAACTTCAAATATCCTTTAATTGTTTTGAGCAGTGTAGTTGAAAAATATCCTCTCAAAATATCAAATAAATGTCTAGCGCAATTTGTAAATTCAAACCGTTTTGCAATGTTATTTTATGTAATAACTGTAATGTGACGTAAATATGACGTAATTTCTCCTATTTAAGACTTCTAACGCATGTTAATAAATGTATTATTTTACAAATTCCTTTCTCTCTTAAAATTCACGTGTAATTATAGTTTTTATGACGTAATTTTTAATAAGTTCCTGCTTTTTGTACATAATTAAGATATAGACTCTTCAATTTAAAAACTGTCTGCATCAGCGTGTTTATCAAACATTTCTGTATAACACTACCGATTTTCATATTTTTGTATGCATTATTTTTCTTAATATTAACGAAGAAAGACCTCCGGTCACAAAAAATTCAAAACCGGTAGCGGTGACAGCGGTAGTTACTTTTTTTTTAGAATAGAGAGATACTGGGATTCTTACAGTTAAACAGCTCAAGGATCCGATGAATTGGTTGTGGGGGTGACGGGTTCAATTTTAACTTTTAACTTTTGAACTTTGAAATTTACGATTTGCGAAAAATCCTGAAGGGATGGTTAAAAACGAAAGTCATTTTCGGATTCAGCGCCGGTAGGTGCGGCAGATGTTTGAAGAGGTAACGCATTAAGACTTAACTAAAGCTTTATAAGTAGATAAATTATAAATTTCTGGAAAGAACATTTTCGCAGCTTTGATGACATCTTTCAAACATAGGCAGTATATTTAGCCTCTACCCTTTTCTAACTGAAGTATTTGTTGAGAAAAAAGAATTTAGTTACTTTCAATATTTGGCCATTAATTTATTTTATACTTTATAATGTGTATGTTTAGCAATTTCATTGGCTAGAATTTTACAAACAAAATTTTAAAGTATATATAGATAATTTACATTATTAAGGATTAAAAGAATCATAATAATAAGAAAATGTTAGTATTGTAGTTTATCAATATCTTGGCCGAGTAGCCTATTCCTTTTTTTTTATCTGTGCTGTGAGAACTTTGACTAAGAATGATAAGTGAAACCAAAATTCACATGGATATTGCATATAAAGAATGGTATTATGAAATTTAATGAGATTGATAGTGATTTGAAAATAATGTTAAACAAACAGAATAACTGTTTGAAGCATGAATATTATATATGTAGTAAATAAATTTTGAGTAAATATATGTTCTTACGTCTTTTCTTTGAATGTTTTTTGAATCTTTCCTTTATTCTTTTTTTTTAGATTATGATTGATTTTATGAATATTTAAAATTTAAAATAAAAACTATTTCAAGATTTTTTTTTCAAATAACATAATTCTAATGACAATTTGTAGCGTTAAACAAGTCGCTCCTGTGTTATTGACATTTTATGTATTCCAAAATTTATCTACCTTTATTTTATTAATTAATATTATCCCATATGTTCTTTTCACAACGCGGAACGGGATAACAGTTTCTATCTTTGCACTAACCATTACATTGTCGCGTATCCCTGTATGGAGGTGCCAGTTCGTCACCACACCTTTCCTTCCGATGATGGAGAAAAGTAAAATTAAATGGGAAATATGAGAATGCCACTTGTAATGTAAATTAAAAGCTTTACGTGCATCGTAAATGGAAATGTTACACCAAACATCATATTAAGAACAATTGTAACATTTTATAATTTTTATTTATTTTTATTAATTTTGATACGAAAAACATTTCATTATAATTGAATAACAGATATCTTAAAAAAAAAGAAAAGAAAAACAAACACTTTGTTTTGAAGTAAAGATAAAATATATTTTGATACTTAAATGATGCGTTTTTAGAATCGAAGGAAATGATATTTCGGTGATAAATGTCAGCGAGTTGAAATATCAAAGCACAGATGTCGATGGATGTAAAAAGGTTAACATAATTTGGAGTTCCATATGCCCGTTTGCTTTTTATTTCTATTTCGACGATAGATAAAAAAACAAACGCAGATTTTATATATATATAACATCTCAGGAAAAAATATACCAAAGTTGTGCAGCAAAGACAATATTGAATCGAATACATTTGCTTTTTAGATTAAGAGAAAACAGATCATATATAAATACATCTGTATACTTTATTTATAAATTCATGCAGTGAAAATATCGCCCGTAAAATAAAGTTTGGTTTTTCTCTTCGGTTTCTATACAGTTGAATTGAACGGTTTCAAAATTATATTTATTATTTAACTGAGAATATGATATAGAGTTACTAGTTTAGATGATTTACAATCGCCACAATTTCAGAATGGTAAAATTAGGCAATATGTATTGGCTTCTTTCTAATACAGTGAACAGAATGTAGTGAAATATTTGATAGATTAGAAACACAAATTCCATTTCTTGGACATATTTGTGAGGCAAAATGTAGTAAATAGCTAAACTAAAAATAAATCCAAGAAACAAACAACTATAAATAAAATCAAATTTATTGATTAATTTAAACAATCTGTACGAACGAAATTTAATATTAACCCTTAAATGCGCGATTTTTTATTTTGTTTCGAAAAAATTATATATAATTATCTGAAAGGTTTATTTCACAAGAAAAAGAATGAAAAAAATCAGAGATACATTTTTCATATAAAACGTAAATATTTTCTTCTGTTACACATCTGCAATACAAGTAAAAACTTCTGTCGTGTGGCTGTTTTATGCTAAAATTTTGCAAAATAGTCTATATTTTAATAAGTGTATCTCCGAATACGTTATTTTATATAATTACTTATTTTATAAAACTTAACCTTTACGCCTTTAATTCCCATGATAGAATACATTCTAGAAATTACGTAGTTCGGAGAATCTGATTTTACACCAGAAAGTTTCAATGGTTAATTTCGCTTTATTTAAATACTGAAAGTTAGTCCAGTCTTATTAGGTTAAAAAGGGCACGAAAATAACTTAAACACGAATCTGAATTTGCCCAACAAAATTTCCCTCGGCAAATATGAAAAATCGTGAAAAAACCACTAAAAATCGCAGATTTTTTCAGTTTTTGGTTTATAACTTGAAAAGTAATCTTTTTTTACTCAAAAGGTGACCCTATATTAAAATACTAGCGAGAAAATTACCTACAATTCACGTATTTTTCATTTTTACTGTACGACATATGGCTTCCGTAGAGGCATTGAAAAATCGGCGAAAACCAGTACTTTTGGAAAATCGCAATAAAGATATTCTTACCCTTTCCGTTCATAAGACTAAAAGTAAGTATTTCACTGTAAACATTTTTTGACGTACTCAGTTATTATTATGATGTAGGTATACAGTGCGACCTCGAAAATCCGACATTCAGAGATCCGGTAACTTAAAAAATACCCTCTCCTTTTTTTCACTTCTAACTTGCGGGTAGAGCAGAAATAGCAATTATTTTCAAATTAAAAACCGAGGTAAAACCGATGCATTAACGAACAGCGAGATCGCTTATGCTGTGCTAAATAGAATCATCGATAACACTGGTAGCATCTCAGAGGAACGAGGATGAGGATTTAGCAGAAATTAAGTTCTCGGCGAAAAAATGCATAAATTTGATCTGAAAATTAACGTCATCTTCAAAGAAACACGATTGTATTACCGAAATTGATATTCGCACTTGTATCAAATCTTTAGTTACTTTACATTAATATTTGATAAATTACACAGGGTTCCTACGGGTACCGTTATTTTCAAGGCCAAATATCAATACATTTTTTATAGAAAAAAAATCTAGTTTAAAGGCGCGAAATTTCATCTTATTTAAGGATACACGTTCTATAAGAAAATACTGGTACGGAAGAATTTCTTAGTATGAAAATTCAAGGACCCGTACGAACCCTGTTACATGAGAAGAAATGACTGTACTATTTATCAGATTTTTTTAACATATAAAATATCAACTAAAGTAAGTTTTAGAAACATTCAATTTTCTCTTTTTCACACGTCAATATCATTTGGGTATGTATTAAATTACGAATAAATGTCACTATCAAGATAATCGTAAGTAGTTTTGATATTTTTTTTTCAGAAATCTGAAATTTTGAAAAATCAATAACACATTTGCAGTAGCTGACATTCACACAAAACAGGCACGAGAGGATGCGGATACACTTATTGTCACCATAGCAAGGGACCTTGCACTACAACATAACTCTGTAGTTATTGTGGGTGAAGACGTCGATTTGCTAGTTATCATGATTTGTCACTGTAGTGGTGTACTTTCTAAAGTCAGGCAAAGGGACAATTTTACCAATAATTTTTTCTTCTGACTGCAAACTGATCAATTGATTGCTAATAACATACTATTTTTGTATACCATGGGAGGTTGTGATACTACTTCAGCCTTGTTCAAAGTGGAAAATATGAGATTTCTTCAGACTCTCAAGAAAAACCCTGCATTAACTAATACCATTGAGGTTTTTAAAGACCCTATGACAGACGCTGATCCAGTTGCTGATGCTGGCAATCGTTTTATGGTCTCATTGTATAAATTTTCTGACAACGAAGCAACGTCATTAAACAAATTGAGATAGTTTTGTTACCTTAGGTCTGCATACAAGACATCAATCCATTTGGCGTCCTTACCTTCTACTGAGTCTGCAGCTCAGCAACATTTCTTTAGGGTATATTTTCAAGTTCAACAATGGCTTGGGAATGAAAAAGATCCTGAACAATGGGTTGGAAGAAAATGAAAGATGGTCTGGAGACAGTAACCACACTAATACCATTAGCACCACACACCGTTTTGAAACTTATTTCTTGCAAATGCAACAAGACCTGCCAGAAAAAAAAAATGTAGATGCAAAAGAGCAGGCCTCAAGTGCTTCATTATGTGCGTGAACTGCGAAAACACTTGTAATAACATGCCTACAACGTAAATCGAGGAAGATTAGGATGATCCGGAATTCCCTGAAGTATTTGAAGTTAAATATGCATAAATAATTCTATTCCACCTTTACTTTTTAATTAACTTTTTATTTTTGTGATAAAAATATTCATTTTAATACAGTGGTTTAGCCACTCAATTTTCAAACGATTAGAAATAAATAATAATTTTTTAATGGTTATTGGTAATATAATAGGCTAATATTTTCCATAATTTGAGTTCCAAAAGTAACCTATTCATGACTTGGGTTGTAAAAGAGGGGTAACAAAAGAAAGATGTAAGCATCATTTTACGATAAAATTTTGCATGAATCATTACTTAATTAATTACAATTAGTTCCACCGTTTTTAAAAATACTATGTGCACCAGAGCTGCTGAGGAATCTAAGATTCTACCCGTGGATGTTTTCTGCCTTCGCCTACGACTGGGGCAGCAATCTTCTCCCTCGGGACAAAAACGGCTTTTTCGCGCTCAGGTACGTAAATAAATATTATATTTAATTATTTTTAGGTGTAGAGGAATTGGAAGGCATGCCTGCAATCATGCAACCTTTGGACAAGAGTGTTCGTTTTGACTAATGAGTGTCATTTCAAGTCAATAATCACTTAATAATGACTGTTGTATAAAAAAATACTTACCTACGTATATCTTTTTATACTGTATAACATTAAACACTGACCGATCATTAATCACTTTTTATCTTTTTGTTGTATCTATAAAACCTAGCGTTAACGTATCACATATCTCTGCAGACGTCTAATGATGCATTTTGTATGTTTTCGATAAATAGGCAGCTGACTACTTCGTGCATTCATCATTGTTTTTCTCATAACTATTCAAGGAACAAAACAAATTACTTGCACGTAAATTGTAGAGAATTGTATCAATTTCGGATGACGCTAATTTTTCGGTCAAATGCATACATTTTTTCGGTGAGATCTTATCTTCTGCCAGGTCCTCGTCCTCGTTCCTCTGAGCTGCTAACAATGTTATCGAGGGCTCTATTTGGCACAGCGTCAGCGATATCGCTATCAGCTAATGCATCGTTTTAATTTCGGTTTTAATTCGAATATAATTGCTATTTTTACTTTTCCCGTAAGTTGGAATCGAAAAAAAAAAGGGAGGGGAAAGAAGACTTTGATGTCGGATTTTATAAGTCGCAGGATCTCTGAATGCCGGATTTTTGCGGTAACACTGCATTCCTACATCATAATAATATATAACATAATAACAAGTGCGTACGTTAGCAAATGTTTCCAGTGAAATGCTTACTTTAAGTGTTATGAACGGAGTGGATATAAAAGAATATATTTTTTGCAATTTTCCAAAATTACTGGTTTTCGCCGATTTTTCAACGCCTGTACGGTAGCCATATGTCGTACAAAAATGATAAGAACAGGAATTGTAGATAATTTTCTCGTCTGTGTTTAAATATAGTGTAAAAAGCTTTTGCGTAAAAAGCTTACTTTGCAAGTTATAAGCCTAAAACCAAAAACAAATCAGCGATTTTTAGTGATTTTTTCACATTTGCGGAGAGAAATTTTTTTGGACAACTTCACATTCGTGATCCGCATTCCCGAAACATAAGGTAAGACACTAAAAACAATTACACCAGAATTTCCCACTTCAAACTCTAATTTGACTGGACTAAGTCTCTTGTTATTTAAACCAAATATTGCTATTTTAAGTTTCTGGTCTGAATTAGGTATATACGAATAATAATAATAAAAAAAATCCATTAAATTCAAAATACACTTCTTTGCATATAGGCAAAGATGTGCACTAAAGGGTTAATGATTTGAATAGATTTTAACACACATTAGACATTAAGTAAACAAATGAAACATTACAGTAATTATGATTTATTTAATGATGAATGATAAAATGCATCAGCCAATATCCTAAGGTCACCCAGCGAGTATATTTTCGGAAAACCGATTTCTTCAAGTATTTTTCTATCTTTTCTCTTTTTCTTTTTCTTTCTCTCTTTTTTTTTTTTTTTTTTTTTTTTTTCAAAAACCGACGTTGCGTGATAATGCCGCTGGTCAATCTTCAGATGGCCTCTGATTCCTATTACGTAATGCATGTGCTGAAAATTGCTTATCTTAGCGATCCATATTGAATACGGACATTTAAGATTATTCTCAAATGTAATTAGTTTTCAATTTTCACATGTTAAAATACATTTTATAAGCTCGCAAAGTATTTTATCATGAGATCCAGCTTGGTTACACAAATAAGATTATTTTTTTACAATCACTATATTATTTACAGCGGGACTTGCTCATAATGTTTGTCAATAAAAGCATATATGTTATTCATCTTAGTGAAAATGTTGAATTAAAATCCTAGTCTGATTTTTCATTATTGACATTACTACGTTACAAAGTACAGAGATATATACAGAGAAACTATATTAAAATCCAATGAATTTATTTTTATAAATTTTATTTATAATTTGGCAAAAATAAGCTTTGCAGAAAACTTCGACAAAAAAAAATTGTTTTCTTGCTTCCTAATATGGTAATTCCTCCTCCGCCTCTTCTTATCATTGTAAAAATTTCATGGCGCTTAAGTATCCGGTCTTTTCAAGTATTTGGCAATCAACATTTGTCGAACAATTAATTGATGGACATGCCGGTTACTTAAGCGTTTACTATATACATTATTTTATTTTATTTTCAATGTTAAATTATATAAAGGTTAATATAGGTTAATATCAAATTATATGTAGGTGGAATTATCTTTGTTTATATAATGTTCCAAATCTATGTAACTAATAATGCTAAACTATGTTTCTTTTTAATATATATTTTTTAATTCATAAAAAAAGTTTATGTTTTTTTTTTTTTTTCTAAATCAATCATTAATTTTAAATAAAGAAAAAACTGGTACTATAGGGAAAGAGGAAATATATTGTTTTATTGATGAGTAACTGTGTTTCACTGGTTGTCAGATTTTAAAAAAGTTTATGCCCCTTCACTGTAGCGGAAAGGCTACTTCTAGATGACAATAAATACTTTCAAATAAAACCGATAAATTTCTTTGTCAAAAATGCATGATGGTGTTCTTGGAAAATACTTTGTACAGTAGATCTGATAATCTCGACATTAAATGGGAATAGGAAAATTCAGAAACTAACTTCGTACTAATAAATGATTTACGACTTGATTTTTTTCCCATGAATTAACCCACTCATCAAAATTCCAATCACATGAATAAATTATATTTTCTTTTAAACTTGAATTAAATTACGGACTCCTTTTATCGCAATAAAATTAATTCGCTAACGCATTAAAGTAAACATCTAAACACATTTGAGTATCGGGATAATACAAATTTACCTAATACCTTGCAGTCTTTTTGTTATATATTTTTTACAGAGGAAAAAAATCGCACTGTTTCATCAATGATTAAATTTTAATGAAGTATTCATCTGATAAATATCACAAGCCTGCAGTGAATGTGTTGTTTCAGTTTTAATAACTGATTTGTACGCGTTTTTTAGTGTTGAATACGAAAAGACCTTTATTTTTAATCATCAATTAAGGATTTTTGCAAATATTAAATTTCAAAGGTAAAAAGTAAAAAAAAAAAAAAAAAAAGTGAAAATCTAATACTGAAAAGTAGAGGAGATGTTTGTATTTTTTAACTTTTGACAATTGATTTTTTAGTACTTCTTAGCACTGAATCCTAAAATTACCTTCAATTTTAAGCATCACGTCATGTTTCGTAAATGCTAAATTTCATATTTATAAAATAGCAAAAATCTGGTACCATAAAATAGATCTAAAACTGTTTTTATTCAATTTTATTTTATTTAATTCAATAATTTATTTAATATAAGTTTTAGAATAAGTTTTTGCTTTATTCTGCTGATTTTTGCAGCTAAACATTTCAGGGGTCTGATGGGGTGTAGGGGGGAAGCTGGTTCAATCTGAACTTTTTAATTTTAAAATTTACGTTTTTCGAAAAATCCTAAGGTGATGTTAACAACAAAAAATAACAAAACAAAACAAATCAAGTTAAAAAAAAAAAAAAAAAAAAAAAAAAAAAAAAAAAAGTCAATCACATCTATTTTATAGAATCAGATTTTCGTAATTATTTGACTTTTTAAGCTTGAAATTTACAATTTGTAAAAAATCGTTACGTGATGGAAAAACAAAAATGAAGGTTATTTCTGAATTCAGCGCTACAGGATACATAAGAATCAATTATGAAAAGCTAAGCAACATGACACAAACTAAATTTTGTAATTACACAGTAATCTATTAATAATCTATTATTTTGAAATGTATTACAGAAGTCAATAAGTAAGAAGTAATTAAAATGCGTTGAAAAATGAATCGAAGCCGTATGTTTAATGGACATTATATTTATAACTGATTAATTTTATATAAAAAGATACTAGATCGTTTTATTATAAATCATATATAAAAGTTTGTTAATTAAAACAGAAAAAAAAGTCTTTTAGATGGCGTTTAAAAATGCTTTATGTTTACTGTCTAAATACATCTATGATTTACAAATCCCCATAATATAGTGAACATTTTTTTTTAATTAGAAAATTTAAATATTTCATACATTTCAAGAAATATAATTTTTTATGACTGATAAGTTTTTCTCTATAATTAGCAAGTATTTAAACTTGAAATATATACCTTTATTTTTTCGACGTGAGAGAATAAGCAGTCAGAAAAAATACTTTATCCTTGCTGAAGTAAAATTACTTATTTTATCAATTATTCATCCACCATTTATTTTTAAATTAAACATATTACAGGCAAAAAATATCCCAAAAATCACGCGTTTTCTGGTTTTCTATAAATTGCATAGGCATTTATTATCACTTACCTCAATATTACTAAATATACATATTTCAGATATTATATAATTAAAAAAGGAGTAAATGAAACAAAACATTGTTTAAAACTTTAATCTATAAACATTCACTTATTTGTGCGAAACACCAGATGTTTCTAGATAGATTACTTTAATTTTCTTTGTTCTCGAAATTTGATACATATTTCTCTACATTTATTTATTCTCAAGAAAATTATTTTTTAGTATAAGTTCGAAAATATATATTTTTAGAATTTCGAAAGAATATTCGATGAATGCTGTAAATTTCTTTTCCTAGGCAATAGATTTTGAACATTTAGAGGAAAGAAGATTTAAATTTATGATTTCTTAAGGACAAAATCTGGGTAAATGAATGTACGTATTTGCAGAATAATTTGTTTCATGCACAAAACTTAATCATTCTGTTGAATAAAACTTATTTATAAAGTTTTAATAATTTTTTGCTTTGTATTCCGTTGATACTAATATAACTAATAAAATTAACTATTTAACACATAAAATAAAAATACTTACAAATTCTCATATATATTAAACAAAAGTTGCTTTGTAAATTCCTGTATTATACTATACACTAGATTGCCCTCAATGACCGGCAACTTTCAATTTTAGACATTTTGTCGAATATTTAGAAATATACTTGACAGATTCTTGTGGAATTTCAGGATTAAAAAGAACAAGTGTGACCTCATATTTAGCAATGTCGATTTGTAAAGGGGGGAAATTAGGGCGCCAACAAAAAATCAAAGAATAAAAAATAATACTTGGGATCACCCTGTAAAATAAAATGCACGAAATGATCTATAGCTACCGAATATAAATAACCAGACATTGTGCAATATGTGTATTATTTTGTGTAAGAATAGCACTTATATTAATAGAAATATAGCGATTTATTTAAAATAATTAAAAATTTCTCATATGTTTTTTGCTTATAACATGCAGGGTTTTCAACCAAATTTAACGCCGGTTTCAGAAAAATTGACAAAATATAGTAGAAACAATATAGTGAAATTGGAATATAAATATATTAAATATTTTAGGAAATATGAGCAGTTTTATGAAATATTTTTTTTCTGCGCATGCGCGAACGATAACAAGGATCATTTTACCTAATTTAATAGTCAACTCTATGAAGCAACTTATAAAAAAAAATCTAGTCAAATATCGTAAAATTTCATAAATATATCGGCGTCAAAGTGAGTAAATTTTTAGTTGTTCTCTAAAAGCAGCTGAATGATAAGGGATTTTACACAAATTGCCATTTTTTATTAACTGACTTTCAGAAAAAAGTTAGTATTTAGTGAGTATCAACGAGTAGATTTTGAAAAATGCTTCGATTTTGATACTTTTTTTATTATGGTACAGGTTAGTCCTGGTGGTTATCCAAGAAGAACTAAAACATCAATAAAAAATGAGAATTTAAAAAAAATAAAAAATAAAAATGACAATTTGTGGAAAATCCCTTATCATTCAGCTGCTTTTAGAGAAAAAACTAAAAAGTTGCTCGCTCGAACGCCGATATCTTTCTGAATTTTTACAATATTTGACTAGATTTTTTTAATAAGTTGCTCCATAGAGTTGACT
This sequence comes from Maratus speciosus, assembly GCA_963932465.1. Lineage (NCBI taxonomy): Eukaryota > Metazoa > Arthropoda > Arachnida > Araneae > Salticidae > Maratus > Maratus speciosus. The sequence goes on along the minus strand of OZ010792.1, from coordinate 172,177,932 downwards.
ATTAAATTATGTAAAATGATTTTTGTTATCGTTCGAGCATGCGCACATACAAATTATTTCATATAATCGCTCATATTTCTTAAAATATTTAATATACTTATATTTCAATTGCACTATATTGTTTCTACTATATTTCGTCATTTTTATCTGAAACCGGAGTTAAATTTGGTTGAAAACCCTGCATGTTATAAGCAAAAACATGCAAGAATTTTTTAATTTTTTTAAATAAATGGCTATATCTCTATTAATATACATTCTATTCTTATACAAAAGAATACACATATTGCACAATATCTGTTTATTTATATTCGGTAGCGATAGATCATTTCGTGTATTTTATTTTACAGAGTGATGCCAAGTGTTATTTTTTTTTCTTTTATTTTTTGTTGCCCCCCAATTGCACCCCCTTATCAAATCGACATTGCTAAATATGAGGTCATACCTGTTCTTTTCAACCCTGAAATTACAGAAGACTCTGTCAAGTATATTTCTAAATATTCGAAAAAATGTCTAAAATTGAAAGTTGTCAGTCATTAATGACAATATAGTGTATATTGAAATCGATATCGATTTCCATCAGGCATTACTGTACCGAAAAATGGGGTATCTGTGTATGTCTGTGTCTGCAATATTTTATTATTGTAAAAAAAAAAAAAAAAAAAAAAAAAAAAAAAAAAAAAAAAACATAATATAGTTTTCAAGAATATACTTATAGTTTGTAATTGCCGAAACGTCAGTGAAGGCTTACTGTGGAGACACGAAAAGTTTTAGTTTCTGTTAGTCTGTCTGTTAGTCTGTCTGTTAGTCTGCCTGTTAGTCAGTCTGTTAGTCTGTCTGTTAGTCTGTCTGTTAGTCTGTCTGTCTGTTCCGCGATAACTGCCGTAAAAAGCATCCGATCGGCTTGAAATTTACTGGACATGTTGATGAGGTACCCGGACTTAGTTGTATAGTTTTTGGTTAAATTTGGTTCATTCGTTCGGAAAATATGGAACATTTTATTTTTCTCTATAATGCTTCTTTATGGCAAGTCAGAAGATTTTCAGATTTTCATTTGTTGAAAGAAATGGCTCATATGAAAAATCGATTTAAATGGTAAATTTTTTATGCTGAAATTTTTAAATAAGATTATTAAATTATTCCAATTAGTTTGAAGTTTTGTCAATATATTTGCGAGATTTTTTAATTAGGTTTATAATATTGGGGTTAATTTTATGCACGTTTTCCAATAATATAAAGGATTTTGTTTTATCAATTTGACATAATGCATATTTTATTTTCCCCCCTTTCTTTCATCTGATGCCTAGCAACGTATTTGGTCCTAATAATATTAGTATAGTTGCGTGTATAATGTTTGAGTAAAGCCAACGTCAAAACGGATGAATTAATGCATTTGTATCTTTGCATATAGATGGATTTTAGCCCAGAAATAAAAATAGGCAATATTTCATTTATTTTATTTATTTTATTCAAATATTTTGACAAAAAATACAAAAGTTCATTATTTTCATAGGGAATAACGTAACATTTTCCCATAACATTTACCAATATTTCTTTTATTGTTGCCAAGAAAATCAAAACACCGAATAATATTTTCTTTTAAACAATTTTCAATTGAAATGTCTTGTCGTGTAACAGGAAAATGAAAAATAAAAATTTAGACGTCATTTATCGTGAATTAGACGTCATTTATCGAAAACAAAGATGCTGGAATAAAAAGATCTTGGGTAAAATAAAATTAACTATTATTCACGGAGGAAAGAGATAGATGGAGATGCAGTATGCCGTAAAAACAGTTTGCAATACGATGTGCGTTATCGCTCAGATTTAAATGCCCTCATTCGGCCCAAACAAAACAAGCATGTGGAACAGGGACCGAATTCGTTGACTTCATCCGTGCATTTTTCTGTAAAATGAAAATGATCTGCTTATATTTAAGCAATAAGCATTCTAAGGTAGCATTTCATTGTATTATGAATAAAAAACTCTATTACTAAAAATATTATTCTGTTTTTTTTTTTTTTTTTTTTTTTTTTTTTTTTTTTTTTTTTTTTTTTTTTAAGCACGTCGTTGTGTTGTGCCGAATGTAGCGGATTTTAGGGTTACATTTTTGGCGTCACTTCAAGATTTATTGTCTGCGTACGGTTAACATGGATATTTTATTTTAAATTTAATTTTTATTAATTTGTAAAAAAAAAACCTATGCTTATCCTTATAAATCACAGTTTAAAAAAAATCTAAGATATACTATAACCATCCGCACAATCAATAAAAAATTACAAATATAAATTTAAATAGACTACGGGGGGTTCAGGGGGACAGAGCCCCCTGAAGAAATGCAATTTTTGATTTAAAAAGCTACCAGAATAAGTAGCTCATCAGAATTTCAGAACATCAATGTATAACCACTTGTTTAACACTTTTAATTTCTGAAACTTTACGAAGTATCTTGTAAGCTTATAAATATTTATGTAATTTGAAAAATTTGAAAAACGATTGTAGGAAGTTGAATATTACGCAAAGAGTGTTAAAAAACAATGACTTGCAAAGATGACGTTGAGGCTCCATATCGGCAGATTTACTAGTAAAGTATAAATTTTTAAACATTACAAACGCACATAGTATGTGCAAAACTGATATGCATGGATAAAGGTATATACGTAAAAGTGCACATATTAAAATAATATTTTAAAATATCATAAATATATTCATAAAACGCGGATAATATAACTCTAGAAAAAAGTTGGATACATATTTCCACATGGATAATTAATGTAATTTTTTTACAAAAATTGTCCAGGACAAGATTCGAACCAGGGACCATTGGCTGAAACCGCAAATGCTCTACCAACTGAGTTAGTTATCTCGTACAAACCAGACAGACACATAATTTAACATTGTTCGGGATAGCTTAGTTGGTAGAGCATTGGCAGTTTCAGTCAAAGTTCACTGGTTCGAATCCTGTCCTGGACACTTTTAAGTGCAGCTAAGGGAAAAAAATTACAACTCTAATTAATCATGTTTAAATACGTATCCAGCATTTGTCTGGAGTTATATTACCTGCGTTTTATGAATATAATTACGTGCTTCAACGTTTCTTGCAGTTTCCATTACCTGTTATTTATTCTGCGTAGCTGAGTCACATATCAGACCAGATGTCGTAGTAATTGGGTTTCTGAGTAAATTATGTGTCTGCCAGGCTTTTCAGGGAAAGATCAGTTGGTAGATCATTGGTTGATTTAGCCAAAGATCCCAGGTTTGAATGCTGGACTGGACAGTTTTTCGATCAGTCTGGAAAAAATTACCACTTTAATTATTTACGTATTATAAATATACTTCAGTTGGATTATCTAAAGCATCACGAACGTCTAAAGAATTATTTGAAGAATTCGGATGTAAATAGAAATATGGTTGAAATTTTAATATTTTACTTGAATTTGTAAAATTGAAATACAATTAAGTTATTTTAAGTTCAAAATATAGTCTCGGCCCTAACTCAGAAGATTAACATTGACTCATAATATTCAAATATAATCTATCAATAATATCTAAAAATGAAGCGTCAACACTATTCATAAATGTCTACAATAACAGATGTAAATATATCTCTCCAAAAAGTAAGAAATACCAAAAGTTAATATGTTAAACATTTGGTGGGTCCATTTAAATTACAATTTTTGAATTGCTAAAATTTAGTCCTCTGCTTTAACAAATATTTAAACATTTGCCATTATCTAAAGGCTTGCTTTAAGGAATAAGTTTATATACTTTATTTTAAAGATTTCAATTATAAATACATACATTTTAATAATTGTACAACTAGCCAATTATACCATTTCATAATGCATGTAGATATTGTGACATTTGGTCTTAATCTATAAAAAAAAAAAAAAAAAAAAAAAAAAAAAAAAGTATATGTAAAAAAAATATATATATATATAATATATATATATATAATTTTTTTGAGTGTCACTAATATTCCTACACACACGCACGCACGTTTGAGGGTATATAATTATAAATTGTTGAGTGAAGTACATAGCTTTCTTTTAAACCTATATGTCTATCTATCCATTTATCTATATCTATCTATCTATCCATTTAGCTATTTAGCCACCTGTATATCTATCTATATCTCTGTCTCTCTCTAAATATAGTATATATATATAAAGATTAGATGATGTTTTGTAATTATATTATGGCTATATATATATATATATATATATATATATATATATATACATACATACATAGAGAGACAGACAGACAGGTTCCAGTAACAAAAAATCTTTAAAATACATTTTAATTACAGCCTATAATAAATATTCTTTTACCCCAAAACATCTATTTCCTTAACTTTCTCTTAATGTCTTCTAGATAAAATACTTAACATGACTTCGGTGCTTTCATTTCCGCTAAAGTAAAATTTCAATCTACATTAGTTGAGTTGAATCCATTTTAAAAATGTATCCCATCCAATAACTTCTTTACGCTTCATTTTAGTTAATTTCTTTCATCCGGGTTTTGCGTATACTAAATGAAAAGAGTTTCCCGACAAGTATTGGATTTTTCTGAAACTAATGAATAGAAAGCATTCATCACCTTAAAAGGTTTCCACAAGTCGTTAACTGGAAAGATGCCTTAAAGATTTAAGTTGTTATTTGCAAATATTACTGAATAAGATTATAAATAATATCTCGCTTCACAAAAAAATATGTTTACAAAATAACCTGTCTTTGAAGCATTGAACAAATCAACCAATATCATATATTTCATATTTCATTAAAAATTGAAATTTGACATAATTATTTTCTGAAATGTATAAAACGGAATAACGTTTTATTTCATTTATTGTGATTTTTACTGAAAACAAAACAACGACGTAACATAAGGAGTCTGAATATTATATACAAACATGTTTGTTTAGAAAAGTTTCATTGAAATGTATATTACTTGAAGAAATCAAGAGAATTTAATAAATTTTTAATCACGTTGCTTTTGTAAGCATATAAAACATAGTAAGGAATCATGTCTTTAAAATTTGAAGCAAAATCCGACTGATATGAAGGATAGCGATATTAGAAATAATGTTTATGATTTCTTCGATATATATATATATATATATATATATATATATATATATTTTTTTTTTAAATTTAAAAAAAAAAAATCTGTAGACCACATAGCTTAAAACTTTTGTAAAAACATTTACTCTGTGATTGTGTTATAGTTGCATACATTTTGGTATTATGTTGAAGATAATTCAAGTCAAACTTGTTTCAAACATGAAAGCATATTAAATATTAGATTTTATTTAAAAAAAAATCTTTTAAATAAAATTTGCGGTAATAGAAATTAATCCAGAATTAAGTCGTCTTTTGGACGAATACCAAAATATTGACTCCTACAATTTTTTTTTGATAAATTTACAATACTTTTACACATTTAGATAAAACAAAATTATCCGAAAACTTCCTAAAATAATTTTTTTGCAATAATTATATATTATGGATAAAATTTTGTGCATAATTTTACGTTTGTGCAAATCAATACATGACATAAAGTCGACCCAAGAAAAATTATTGAAGAATGAGAAGATGTGATAGGCAAAGTCTATGATATGTTTTCCTTATTAACCCAGCGTAAATACACTTGTGTAAGAAACATCTGGTACAATTTTACAAGAAACGTTTAAATTAAGTAAGCTTTTGATTTTACTTCATTCTTTCTAATAGCTGCACACGGGATAAAAATTTACCTATTACGTTATGTTTACTTGTATACATGTTGTCTGCCTGGTGCACCAGGGTTAAGTAGATGGTTGCATCTCAAACAATTTAGGAAAATTACGCTAATTTGGACTTGAGGATAAGTTCGGATTGGCAAGCAACTAGATTTTTTTTATGATTTGCAGCTCAAAATTTAATGTTTATTTCGAGTTTTCAGAAAATGCAATGTCATTTTTTAATGGAAAAATGACTTTTGTAAACGTAATAGGATTTAGTTTTACATTTTTTTCTCGTGTACTGTGTCTTTTTAACTAAAAGTATTGTAAAATTTAATTTACGCATAAATTTTTGTTTTAATATTCATAAAAAGAATCAATATTTACGCCCATATAAAAGTAACTACACCAAGTCGATAAATCCATAAAATAATACGTTTATGAACCGAGTAAGTCACAATTAATTTCGACACTCAGACTTAAATAAATGTTTTTAAGTAAGATTCTTTTGCAGGGTGACAACAAAAAATTTGTTTAAAAAGACAGCTTAATTCAGAGAAAACAATTCGTTGAAATATACGAATATTCCTCTTAACTCAATACTAATCATCATTAACATGAAAGAAATCCTGAAAATATCATATTGCTATATATGGAACATAAACAAGGAAATTTAATATTTTGTCTAAATAATAAAAAAATATTTCTAGTAACATAACTAGAGTCTAGTAACATAGTCTAGTAACTAGTAACTAGTCTAGTAATATAGGGTCTGTCCAAAGAAATCACTATATCGTTAAAATGTTTATATCGGCAGGCAATGGTTTGCACGTTACTATATCACCCAGTGTTAGGCAATCATAGTAAATGATTTATTTGCAAGAAAAATATTCTTACTCCTTCTAAGATAATTACATCGATTTAGAACCTTTGTAAACAAATTATTCCATTGTCGACTAAGGTTTTAAATATATAAATTTTGGATTTAAACAAATGCCCTATTGGCACAAATTGTTGCTTCTAAATTCCACATGCCATCTCAAAGTTGTCAGTTTTAATGCCGAATTTCGAAAAGAAACCGAAGTCGTACACACCTTTTACCTATGTTTAAATCGGTAAATACTATTGTCCCGCCAGTGGCAAAGGGGTTCTGTTCTCGAAGCTTATAGACGGGAGGTGCTGGGTTAGAACCCAATCGCGCCCGTCGGCAAAATCTTTAGGTGTTTTCCGTGGTTTTCTTCGAACCTTGGATTTCCTTGCATAAATACAGATTAGGTTCCCATGTAAAGACCTCCATGTAGGGCACCTCCTCCCTTCGGGCCCATATCCCTCGTGTATATAATTTTCTGTCATAAACAACACCAACACCGGTAAATACTATGCGAAATTATACATGTGGATAAGAAGTAATGAATATCATATACATTGTTTCCATCTGTTATTTTATTCTATAATATTGCTACTATATATATTCATACACATATATTGATTTTTAGCAGAAACGACGACAAATTTACTGCATGGAACCCATTCTTAGTGAATAAGATTTGCAAAGGATAGAAATACGTGTGAATTGTAATTTTGAAAGTTATAAAAATATAAGATTTTTTTTTAAATCTTAATTTCAAATAAGAGTGCGGGATAATTAGGATAGTCGCGGATGTTTTAAAACAAATGAAATACAATAGAAGTTTCTGTAAGAGAGAAAAAAATAAGAGAAATATTACTCATAGTATGTGGCATTTGATAGCAAATTTATATCTACCCTATATATATATATATATATATATAATCCTAGTGAAGCGAATTTATGAAACTATTTTATGAAACGAGTGAGTATGTTTCACGATTATTTCTTCTAAAACATTGAGGGTTTGGCAGTCCAATTAACACCAATAATCCTTATTGACCCACAAGGGTCAAAACTAGTATTATACTTTTAAAATTTGAATTAATTTTCGAAATATTGATTTTTGTTTTCTAATTTTAGTGACATTTCTGTAATGATGGAAACGGAATTACGCCATTTTTTAGATAAAAGGGAAGAAAAGGAAAAAACTATGGGTGTTATTAATTTCTTCTCTTTCGTCATTTTTAAACTGAAATAGAAATCTTCCTTTATTTCAATGGATAGTTAAACAATATTGTGTTTAAATCATTTTTTCAGTAAAATTTGAAAAAAAAATAGATTTGTCTTTTGTCGTCGTTTTAAAATTGAAATTGAAAAGTTTAAGACATCAAGAGTTAAATGCAGAAAATAAGTCAAAATATTTACACGTAAACATTAAAAAAGTGCGAAAACATTCAAATAATAAAATTACTGCACGCGAAACGCATTTAAAAGTAATAATTACATCATATGTAAAATTCCAAATATTAAATATCGTCAAATTTAAAGTGCCTAAAATAATAAAATTATTATGCGTGAAAAACGTTTACTGGTGAACATTAGGTCACACTTAAAAAGGCCCAAGTAATACTATTTCCAAGCACTATTAGTTTTTGGTATAGATCGGCCGACTGGGGCCGTGCTATGCTGCATTTTTCACGATTTCTACAATAGCTCTATCTCAAGAACTAATACACAGATATTTTCCAAATTTCAGATGCAGTTATACTTTGATGTAGGTTTGTGGTGAGTAGTTTTTAGTGTAAATCGCCCAACAGGTGCCGTTGTTGTGCTGCGTTTTTCACGATTTTCGCAATACCTCTATCTCAAGAACTAATTCACAAATTTTCATCAATCTTCAGATTCACTTAGTCGTCGACATAAGTTGTTGCAAATTATATTTTGGTGTTAAACGCCCAATAAGTGTCGCGGCTATTCAGAATTTTCAACGATTTACGCAATAGCTCTGTCTTAAGAACAAGTGCACGGATTTTCATCAATCTTGTGATTCAATTATACGAATACATAACTTGTTGCTGATTAGGTTTTAGTTTAAATCATATAGTAGGTGGCTTTGCTATACTGCATTTGTTGAGGTTTACACGATTTTAGCGATAGTCCTATCACAAGAACTGACCCATAGAATTTCATCAATCTCCTTAATAGGTTAGACCTGTACATAAGTTGATGCTGATTAGGTGTTCCTGTAAATCATACAACAGGTTGCGCTGCTACTCTGCTTTTTCCACGATTTTTGCCATAGCTGTATCTCGAATATTAATTCATTGAATTTAATCAAACTTCATATTCTATTACACTTTCACATAAATAGATCCTTATTAGGCTTGAGAAGATAGGTATCACTTTTATGCACATTGGGTTGAAAATTGCAGACATCTAAGAGTGTGCGTATCGTAATTAAATCATTTGCTTGAAAGATGCGATTCTTATAACTGCATTTTAAAATGCCCACAATACAATGACTTTATATCTTCAGAAACCTCATGAAGGACATAGATTGTCATTTAATTTTTGAACTGTGATATCGAGTTTTAAAGTAATAATATGCATGAGATATAAGAACATTTCGAGATTGGCACATCCGAATACTTTATATACAGTGTGGTCCTAAAAAAAAACTTTAAGGTATACGGAACTCTAGCGGCCGGTCCATTTAACCGATCGAGATGAGATTTCAGATATAGTTATTCAGAGGTATGAGCTCGGGATTCTGTGAACAGCATCCAATTGGTGCTCACGGTTACGGTTATAGCTACAAAAACTCGAAATTTTCGAATAGCAACACGCATTTGTTTCGTCGCAAAATGCTATGTGCATGCGAAAATCCTAAATAGCGCTCGAACAGTAGGTGTATGGCAATAAACGGACGCGTTATGCACGCACAAAAACAGCTCGGCGAAAGGCCGTAAACACACGATCGGGGCTCACGGAGGGAAATTTGCATATAACAGAGGCAAGACACCAATCACAGAACGCCGTTCGCCAGATAGTCAGCATAGAAAACGGATTCTTGACTCTGTCATATGCAAATCTCCTCCGTTGTCCCCGATCGTGTTTTTTTTGGGTGGCGTTCGCAGAGTTGTTTTTTGTGCGTACATAACGCCTCCGTTTATTGCCATATACGTACCGTTCCAGCGGTATTTAGGGTTTTCGCATCCGCTGAACATTTTGCGACGAAAAAAAATGGCCGTTGCCATTCGAAAAATTAGAGTTTCTGTACCTATAACCGTAACCATTAGTGCCAATTTCTTGCCGCTCATAAAATGCGGAGCTAATACCTCTGAATAACTATACCTGAAATCTCATCTCCATCGGTTAAACGGACCGGCCGCTAGAGTTCCATGTATCGGCAAAGTTTTTTTATGACCACCCAGTACATAGTATAAGTACCCTTACTCTATACTCTATACTTATAATATTATAAAGAGGTAAAAATTGTTTATTTGTAGGAGGTAAGCTGTGGAACTACCGAACCGATTCCAAAAGTAATGGTATCAAAATGCTGGTGTTAGTCCAACTTAGATTATAGGCTAGATCTTATGTCCGTGCCACTGGCCAAAAGGGGGTGCAGGAGCAAAAAAACTTTCTAAAAATGCGATTTTTGTGTTACTGAAAGGCCTAGAAACATGAAATTTGGAATGGTAGTTACTTATTAGATGTCAATGATCTCCAAGAACATTCCTTAAAAAACTAGAAATTTAAAAGGGGTGAAAATGGAAAAAAAAAGTTCTAAATGTAGATTTTTACGCGATTTCAGGATAGTACTAAACCGAGTTAAAAAATAATGGTGTCAATATGATGGTGACAACCCTTGCTCCAACATAGGCTATATTTTATGTCTGTGCCACTGCACCTAAAGGGGGTGCAGGAGCAAAAAACGTTCGAAATTACGATTTTGGTGTTACTGAAGGGTGCAGATACATGGAATTTGCATTGTAGTTACTTACAAGATATAAATTATCTCTAAGAACATTTTCTAAATAATTCGAAATTTTAAAGGGGTGAAAATGGACAAAAAACGTTCTAAAAATTTTTTAATTGCGATTTTTACGCAATCTCAGAAAGTACCCAACCGATTTCAAAAGTAATGGTTCGAAATTGGTGATGACAGCCCTTGATCCAATATAGGATCTCTTTCACGTCGGCGTCACTACTACCTTGCGATTGCATTTTAAAATATATTCTAAATTGTGATTTTTGTGATACTGAAGGGGATAGTAACTTGAAATTCGGCATGATAATTACTTATGAGATGTAAATACCCTCTGAGAAGAGTTCCTTAAAAATTTTAAATTAAAAAGGTGTGAAAATGAACGAAACGAGTTCTAAAAACGTTCTAAATAGCTATTTCTACGCAATCTCAGGAAATATAAACCGATTTCAAAAGAAATGGTTTCAAATTAATGGTGACAGTCCTCGCTCCAACATAGCCTATATTTTACGTTGTTGTCACTACCACCTGGGTGTTACATGAGCAAAAACTGTTCTAAATTGCGTTTTTGTGATACTGAGGGGTCTGACATTTTAAATTTAGAATGGCAATTACTTCAAAGACGCAAATGCTTTCTAAGAATTGTCGAAAGAGAATTCGAAATTTAAAAGGATGAAGTGAGTGAAACGCGTTCTATTAGCGTTCTAAATCACGATTTTTCTGCAATCGTATGAAATACAAAACCGATTTCAAACATAATGGTTGCAAATTGATGGTGATAGAACATGCTCAAACATAAGCTATATTTTATGTCGAGGGTTGCAGGAGCAAAAAACTTTCTAAACTGCTATTTCTGCGGTAGAAAAGTCTAGAAAATTTAAATATAGCACGGTAGTTACTTATTAAAAAAAATGTCCTCTAAGAACTGTCGGAAATGAATTCGAAATTATAAAGGGGTGAATCGATGGGAAGGAGCGAAAAGTATCCTTAGAAAGTCCAAATTTACGATTTCTATGGGACCTCAGGAAATAATAATCTGATTGCAGAACTTATTAGTTGAAACTCAAGAGTGATAGTCCCTGATCCTATACAGGGTATATTTTATGCTGGTGCCACTACCACCTGGTTGGTAGGAACAACAAGAAAGCCTTTAAAAACAATTAGATTCCATTTTCTATAGAATATTAGGAAATACCAACATATTTCAAGGTTAATGTTGGCAATTAATGGTGACAGTCTCTGTTTTAATATTTTCCAGACATTCTATTTCAATCCTGTTTCGGCATTTTATGTTGGTGCCACTAACACCAGAGAGCTGGAAGACTGTTAGACAGGAAGCTTGGAATTTCACATGATGGTTAATTTTAAGATGTAAATGTGTTAAGATGGTTCCTAAAAAATTAAAAACTTCAAATGAATATTGAAATGAGCTTTTGAAATGAGCATAAAAGTCTCAAAATACTTTCTAAATTATCATTTAATTGAAATTAGTTTTAGTTTTCTTATTAATTAAAATCGCATTTCTGTATATTGTACTTTTATAATGAAGTATAGTCAAATTAAGGCTTAATTTGTAATTTTTGAATTATTTCAAAAAGTGTTCTTCTAATAAAAAATAGTCATGCAAATATTCCTTGGCATATTTCAACTATTACGCGAGCAAAGCCGCGAGGTTTGCTAATAATATATAAAAGGATGTCATAAAATATTCATTAAAATAATGTGTCCACGCACCTTGAAAAAAAATTCCAGTCTACTTTCTTCGTCCTAGAATGTGCATACTGTTTATAAAAATTTGATTAATGGAAAGTTTTAACCGATGCTTTATTTATTTTAATTAACTGCATTTAATAACTAATCTCAAATTCATTTTTAAAGAAAAATTGTTTATTTACCGTTTTACTTCATAAAGAACTATCAGGTTAATATTGGGTTAAGTTCATGGAATAGAAAGTTTATTGCTGTTAAATTACCATAACAGATGACGGAATAAAATACAATAATGTGAGGTAGAAGCTGTTAGCTATTTTAAATTTAGCCAAATATTGGAAATTGCTTTTGCGTAAAATATTAAAAAAAAAATAGGAGGAATATCGAATATAAAAATTTCACAATTCCGTTACAAGATAAATCTTGTTAAGAATTTTTTACTAGTAAAATAAAAAATTATAACATGAAAATTGTGTAATAATAAAGCTAAAAATGCCACTGAAATGCCACTGTCTGCATCGAATAAAATATAAAGAAACCTTTTAAAGCATCTCATTTTTTAATTAATTGAATAACAACAGCTCGTTTAAGAACAACTATAGTGCAAATTCAAACTATGAAGCAAAGATATTTTATCAACAGCACAAAATCGGACCAAAAGTGAGAGTTATGGTACCAGAGGTATGATTAAGTATGCATTTCGCATAAAATTGATTAATGTATGGCCATCATAAAAAAAAAAAAAAAATGTGATTTTAATAAAAGAAAAAAAAATCGATTCCAATGCCATTATAAATATCCAAAACGAGAGAGGATTCATGTCTTTGTCTTATTGAGAGAGTTATATGAATATCCCAGACACAAACAGCCTAAAACTGTGCCATCCGCCAATGCGTGGGTGCTCCTTTTACAGCGCTTGATTCTGTCATTAGTCATGACACAAAATACATTTGCTCCAGTTAACGTTCATACAATCCGACAGAAAGGCTTAAAAATGTGAGATTTTTTTTTTTTATATCCCGCTATTACATTTTGTGATTCTATAAATAAAAACGGTAAGTTTTACGATCGTGAAAAAAAAAATATAACAGTAAACTTGTTTGGTAAAAGAAAATATTTTTAAAAATAAAATACGATTAAGATTATTAGATCTGACTAAACGTCTTGACTTATCTATTATCTATTATCATATCATATCATATCATATATATTATAAAGCAGTAAGCTCAAAAAGTTCCGCTCGAGTGTTTTTAAAAACTACCCGGTGGATTTTTTTCCAAATTGTATCATTCGATAGGAAATATTCCAGGGTTTTTGTATGAGAAAACAAACAGGGATAGCTATGATTTTTGATAATAAATTTCGTATTTTACTGCTATTTTGAACGAAAAGGTTGCCAGTGATTATCTTTTGGCGAAAGGTTTGTTGATTAAAGAATTAAGATGGCTATATCTGTTAGAAAATAATACAAACACCTAGCGAATAAATGAAAAAAATACTGATATTTAATTTAAAAAACAACAACAAAAAAAGTTTTAATAAGACATAATATTATAAAATGAAAACATTTAATTTTAACATGTAATAAATATTTGTAATGCTTAAAATATAAATTATTGTGAAATTTTACAATTAGTACAATATTTGGCGAATTATCGCTTGCGATCGGTTAAAAAAATGAATCTGAAAATTTGATTTGACAATTTTTAATGGAATTTTTTTTCTTTTTAGCTCTTTTATCGCAAGCGCCAGGTTAATAAAAACGTGTCTGAAAACTTGATGAAATAAAAATCTAGGTTACATTCTTTATTAGTCTTTTTTTTTTTTTTTTTTTTTTTTTTTTTTTTGTCAATTTAATAATTATTTTTGTATAATTCTCCCATCCTATGATTTACAGGAAAAACTAGAAGTATTTGTAAAAATGGCTCTATTAGTGAGTTACATGCTATTTATTTATTACCTTCGTCGCCAAACAATGCAATTTTAAGCCAAATAAGACAAAAGTGTGAAATAAGACGAGAGAAGAGCATTTCGGAGTACATTTTTATATTCAAGCGTAAATTATATAAAAAGCAGTTAAAATTATAATTATGTAGTCAATCATTTAAATTTTAGTGTAAATGCCTTCCGTATACACACATATTCTAAAATAATTTACTTTCAAAGATTTAAAATATTTTTTAACATACTATGGAATACCATTACTATGGAAACATGCGTTTTGTTTTCCTCAAGCATGTGATTTTTATATCCTCGAACTCAGATCATTACTTATTAATTGAATATTGTGTTTTATGTTATTTTTTTAACATGCCAAACATATTGTCGATTTCACTTATAGGAATATTCACTGCTTTAAAAGTTAGGATATAAGAATATTGTTAAGAAGATTTCTGCAATTATACGTTATTACTATAAAAAAAATGCAATTTAACAAATTACGACGACCATTTGGAAAATGATTTTTTCAAAGACTAAAATTTAAGACATAAACAGTCGCGCGATGTTGATCATACATTACGTACGCCATGTATTACATTTTTCGGTACTGTGAATTTTTAAACTTCTACGGAGCTGGTCATACATTACGTACGCCATGGATTAAAGATTAATATTTATAGACCAATTTTAAATGAAATTTCATTCTTAAACTTCTAAACATCCCACAAAATTACTTTTTACACAGTCGTATAGAGAAAAAAATGTAATTTTAAATGCAATTTTCTTTTAAAGCTGTATCTCAATTTGTTTCTCAGTTATTAATTTGTTTTTGTAGAAGTATCCATCACTGTTGAAAGAAAAGGGAAAATACAGATTACTGTATAGACCAATCAGAAAACAAATAAAATGCGGGATTCAACTAATAAAACGCTTCAGATATGCTTTTGATTTCCTACCCCGGCCGAGGATAATAACCATTTTTCTAAATGGTTAATAAATAAATAAATAAAATAAACATTTTGCAATAAATATTGCTTGCTAATATGTCATTTCTTTTTAGCTTTTTCTGCATAACTTTCTTTTGCTTAACCATTGTTTAAAAAATATTTTATTCAACATATTGGACTAATCTTACGGAATCGCGTCACATGGCGTATCAAAATTCAAATGATTAGACAGATTTTGAAATTAGCGATTACTAAATTAGGGTTTTTCATAATGAAGCAAACAAACAAAAGAAGATTTATTATTATTTATTTATTACCACAAATTATTTTACTCTCATAAAAAAACAATACTTTCAATGTAGGGGAAAAATCTTTATGGTTCCAATGGTGGCAAATGGAATAACGCCCATGGACTTATCATTTCAGCCTAGATAGGATTAAATTACCTGGAATTTCGATCAGTATAAAGCGAACTATCCTGACGCACGCTCTAGCAGCTAAGCACAGCAACAAATTAAGAGTTGTTAGATGTAAGAGTTGTTAGTTGTTAGATGTTTACATCTAACATGATTTATTTACCAATTAGAATAATTGTGTTAAAATTAATCTAGTGAAATTAAGAGTTATTTTCATAATCTGGGTTATTTTCACAACAGATGGAAGATTAATTTACTCTTAAATATAAAGAAAATAGCAGGCCTATTTGTTTGTACGTGTTATTAGGCTGTTTAGGAAAATGCTAAGTATATCTTCGGTTCAGGTATTCACCAAAATGCATATTGCTAAAATTTTTGTATAACTAACTTTATTTATCATTGTCAGTTCTTAACCCCGGTACATAGGCAACAATATTGTTGCATCAGTTTTAATGTTTGACGTGAACCCTCAGAATAACGTCGATTACGGATGATTATAAAGATTTTATTGGATGCATGAGGTTTATTTTTCTACAAGATTAAGTCATCAAGTATTTTCCAAGGTTAACGGTTACATGATTTCAATTGGTCTACAAAATGAAAAGACAGTGAAAATGTCGTCATTTTAGATTTATTCAGGCAATTCAGCTTTAAAAACACACATTTTTATGTTTCACTTTTCTTTTAAATATGAAAGTTAAACAATCTTCTTTGTCTGTAAATAATTTATCACTTTTTGACAGCATTTACCCTGCTAGAATCCAAAGAGGGAAAAGAGTAGTAGCACAAGAGGGTATTTATTAAGAAATATAACTAACATCCAGTGAGATTGTATTTCAGCTACCAGAATCACATATTGCGCGAGCTGAGAGGCCAGGAGATCAAGGACAAACAAAGGAAAATAAACCACCCGAGCATAATTCAAGTTCAATGGTAAATCTCTGCAATCATTGTAATGCATCTCTAATTTAATATTGTCAGATATGAGAACATTTTAATTCATGTTGTCATAACGGCCTCATTTCTGTACCAAAAGTGCAATGTGAATAATCAAATTAAAAAACTGCTTCTTAATAGCTAAATTTTGTCCAACGCATAAGGTAAAATAATATCGCAATGACGTTCGCAACTTTTCAGCAACGCGGAAGGATATTCAAGCAAAAGGTCCATTAAAAAAAATATAAAAGTTCGAATTCACCATTTCGCTTAATTCGAGGTTTATTTGGAAATACGGACCAGCGCAGCGGGCATAGCCAGCTAGTATATTATAAAGCAGTAAGCTCTGAAATTTCCGCTCGAGTTTTTTCATATACTACCCGTTGGATTTTTTTCCAAATTGCATCATTCGATAGGAAATATTCCCGGGGTGGTTTATGAGAAAATATACAGGTATAGCTATGATTTTTGGTAATAAATTTCGTATTTTAATGTTATTTTGAAGGAAAGGGTTGCCAGTGATTATATTTTGGCGAAAAGTTTGTTGATTAGAGAATTGAAATGACTATATCCGTTAGACAAACATTTCGCAAATAAATGAAAAAAAATACTGATATTTAATTTAAAAAGACAACAAAAAAGAATGTTTTAATAAGACATAATATTATAAAATGAAGATATTTAATGTAGACTTCAAATAAATATTTGTAATACTTAACATATAATTTATTGTGCAATTTTAGAGTTGATACAATATTTGGCGAATTATCCCCTGCGTTACGTTAAAAAAAGAAATCTGAAAATTTGATTAGACTAATTTTGAAATACTACTTTTTTTTTCCTTTTTAGTTCTTTTCTTTTCATTTTTATCTAACTATTTAATTCACATAATGTGATTTATAGAGAAACAAGCAGATGCAACTGTAAATAATACTGTAATTATTGTGAGTTACATATTATGTGTTTCTTTACGATTTATATTTTTCGTTTGTCGCCAAATAATTTGATTTTAAGCCAAAAATTCATAAGCGTGACATTAGCTTGAGGATTTGTGATTGTTCAAATGGACGAGATCAACATTTTTATAACCGATTACAAATGATATAGATAACAGTTAATAGTTTTAAATGGAATCAAATATTTAAAATTTTGTTTGAATTTCTGCCACACATACATATTGTAAAATCCTTTCAGTCCTAGATGCTGTATATTCAAGCGATCGCCATCTTGGATGTTTTGAGATGTCTTGGCGATTTTTTGTTGACGATGTTTTACATTTTATTTTCGTTAAGCCTTTCATGCGCACAAATTGTTGCTGGGAGACATTTACTACTTGGCGGAAAAGGGGTTTTCACGCCAAGAAATATCCCAGATGGCTGCTGAGGGAATATATGACATCTGTTCGCAATTTAATATTTAAAAAAAAATTTCGTCGTAATTACGGAAGCATGTGATTTTTATGGACTACAATTCAGATCAATGAATATTATTCCTTTTTTTTTTTTCAAAATGTTATTGTTTATTTAATATTTCTTTGGCCATAACGCCAATTTCACGTACAGGGAAATTCACGGTTTCAAAATTTATTAACTTAAAACTATTCTTAAGGAAATTTATGCAATGTGTTAATACTATAAAAAAATTCAACATTTTGAAATAAAAATTGGGAACTTTTCGGTTAGCCGGGCGCCACTGTTATATATACATGTAAATGTATACTCAAATATATGTATATACATCTATATACATATACAAATATGTGGATACACAAGTATATATGTGTATATATGTGTATACATGTATATATGTGTATATATACAATATATGTATATATACGCATCGATGTATGTATATATATGTATATATAACACTGGCGCCTGGTTAACTGGAAAGTACACTGTAAAAAAAAATCTGTGAAGTTACTAAAGTTTTTCTAGGAAACTGGGATTCCTAGAACTTTTCATGTAACGGCAACAACAAAATTTCATGTAACAGACACACTTTTGCGCCGAAAATCAAAAAATCTGTAAGGTTACTAAGAATTTTTTTGGAAACTGGGATTCCGAGAACTTTTCATGTAACTGCAGCCAGGGTTACAAATAAATGTTTAGTAAGATTACTGAAATTTTAGCAGATTCATTTGTAAAGTTACAGATTTTTGTAGCTTTACAAAAACTAGTTTTGTAGATTTGCAGCTTTTTTCGTACAGTTACAGGTGAAAGTTTAGTAAGCATGTAACTTTACATCTGTAGAACTACAGATTTTTTTTTACACTGTACCAAAAATTGCTTGCTGAAAAATAATTGCAAATCTTTTTTAATTCGTTATTTCTTCTTTGTTTTTCTTCATATTCCCCCCTCTGTTAGGTAATATTTAAAAAGATATCAGACTAATCTTCGATATTTAAAAGTACACAAAGTAACGTCTGAATTCCATATTATTATTATTATTATTATTATTGGCACGGAATTCATATACGCTCCAGGGTATGTAATGGGTTCCAAAATTGCGTTATTTTGCCTGACATGGTAACTAACATGGCTATTGATGTTTATTTAATAAATCGTTTATTGTCATTTATTTACTCTTATTTTCTTGTTTTACAATTAAATAAATTATTTTCTGTCAATAGTTATTAATCAATTTTTTTTTATTTATTGTTATTTCCTTTTAAAATAATAGAATTTTTTTAAAAATAAGTATACATATATGTACCTGGTATTTGAAAACTATGTTTTCCCCCAAACTGTTGTAAAAAAAAAAAAAAAAAAAAAAAAAAAAAAAAAAAAAAAAAAAAAGACGCGCCAAACCCGATACGTATATGACATCTGTGTCTAATAGTTAGGCAAGAGTTCCATTTCCTTCTGGTTTTTTGGCGAGCTTTTTTTTGGTGATAAATGTTTCAATGTGATTGTTACGATCTTCAGCATTTTGGGTTGCGTTTTTCTTTGAATGCTACTGGTGGATAAGTAATAATTTTGCATGCATATTTTTTATAATTATTTTTTGAAATTTATAATTTTCTGGATTTTTTTTGTTTAAGTAATATTTTTCTGTGAATGTAAATGTTCTTTAACGTAAAAAAATTCTTTATTCAAATATATTTTTCGTGGGGTACTACTTGATTATCGCGTCGACCAATTTCGCCAAACTATTCGCCAACGCCAAATTATACAAATTAACATAAATTTTTATTTCAAATAAGGAAAGAACAAATAAACTAGTAAAACCTTAATAAAAATGCAAGTAAAAAGTCGAATTAAAATTAATTTGATGACGTAAGAAATAAGTGTAAGGTGTTTAATGTCAAGTGAATATGACATTTACGATAATTAATTATTGGCATTTAATCTTATTTTTTAGCGATAGTTTTTTGGTCGATGGGATAATCAAGTAGTACCTTTTAACTTTATTCAAAAAATTTAGCTTTAAAAATCCACTTTTTTTTTTTTTTTTTTTTTTTACTTCACTGTTCGAATAAATATATAAGTTAAATGCTCATCATTGTCTGCAAATAATTCTTTAATTTTTTTATTATATTTATTCTGCTGGAATATACAGATGGAAAACAGTAGTTGACCTGCCAGAAGAGGACGTTTATTAAAAAATCTAATGTAACATGTAATGAGATTGAATTTAAGCTACGAGAATCACATATAGCGCAAGTTGTGATGCTGGGATTTCAACAACAAACAAATGAAAATGAACAATCAGAATGTTCTTAAAGTTCAAAAAACAACCTCTTCACTCTTTGTAATGTTCTCTAATTTAACAGTGTGATGACTAGAGAATACTTTAATTCCTGTTGTCATAACTGTCTCATTTCCGTACCAAACTCTACTTTAAATGGTCAACTAAAAGAGTTGTTCCTTAATTGCCCAAATTTTGTCTAAGGCATAATGTAGTATAATATCCCAATGAAGTTAGCATAGTCTTCAGCAATGCAGAAGGACATTCCATGTGACGGTCTTTACTGCTTTAAAATAGAAGGTTAAAAATCACAATTTCTTTTGATTTAAGATTCCTTTGGAAAATGGACCAGCGCAGCGGGCATAGTCTGCTAGTATATATAAAATCCAAACGGAAATTTCGTTCCAAACGCCTAGATTTTGAGTTCTACCGCATGGATTTTTACGGAACTTATACCGTTAGATAGGTATCATTTCAGGGAATGTTTTAAGCTATAACACATTATTCTACCTATATTAGTTATAGAATTATGACTGAAAGTTCTATTATTTTGGACGATAAGGTTTACCATTTTATTTCTTGGTGAAATTTATCGTTGATAAAAAAAAAAATTGAAACGGCTATTACACCTCGAAACATAAAAGAAAAAACTGTTACTAATTTTAATTTTAAAAAAAGAAGGAAGAAAAAAAGAAGAACAAAATTTGTTTTAATGAGTGATAATGTTAAAAAACGAAAATATCTAATTTAAACATGAAAGGGAATGTTCGTAATGCTTAAAAAATCATTCAGTTAAAATATTGCAATTGAAATAAGATTTGGGTCTTTATCTTTTGAGTCAGGTTAAAGAAAAATGCATCTGAAAAATTGATAGGATGATATCAAGGAAGTTTCGATAAATGCATGCTCAGAAATATTTGAGAAAATTATATAATATTCTTCTCATGAGGAATATATAGAATATTCTTCTTGTGACATATAATATGCTTATAAAAAAATCCGAAGAACCTCGATTTAGCGTTTGTAAAAAAATAATGAAAATTTAATTTTTTTGGCGATTTAATGCTGGTTTGGCGGCACAATAAAATTTTGAATGATACTTTTTATGATAAATTATTTTTAAGTAAAACCTTTTTCTGCTCTTCATAAGAAGATAGTTAGATTAAGTTTAACGTACTAAATACATATTTATTACTACAGTTTTGTCATATACCTTTATATGTGTATATATTAAAATTATATTATCGTAATTATACGGATTAAAACAAATTTTCAGTTTATAAATTTTTTTCCAAATTCAAAATTAATGTCCGATTTGGAACATTGGCAATTTGACTTCGATATTGTTAGTGTCAGAAACAAGAAATGAAGGTTATTGTTGCCATGGAAACAAGTATTTAATATAAAATGTTTAAAGATAGCATTTTTATTTAGCCAGCTACTTTTAAAACAGATAGATCAGTTTCAACCACGTGATCACAAACCTTGCAACAACATGTGGCAACCAGTTTTGGTGAGCAAACAAATAATAATACAGTACTCCGTACCACGGTGACCGATTTTAGCCTGTTGTATAAAATCTGGCCTGTTGCATGACATACTACAGGCTAAATCCAGCTAAAAACTCAGGCTAAAAAGATAGTTTTAAGTCTCTCGACTGGAAATAAACAGATTATTTTAATACTCGTATAACGAAATTTAGAAACGATTGTGGATGATTAAAACAAAAGACATGAGTGTTTATTGCTCCGGGAGGTTATCTTTCTCAGGATGTCTGTCTATCATGCAGCATGCAATTTTGTTATAAAGGATGATATTATTATGCAGTAAAACCTCCATAACGGACACACCCGATTAGTGGACATCTCTATTTAACGGGCATTTTTTCGATTACCAACCCTTAAATAACTGTACATTTTTTACTCTCAGTAGCGGACACCTCCAAATAGAGGACAAATTCTGCCCTCCCGAGGTGTTCGCTATTCAGAGGTTTTACTGGTAAAACCTCCATAACGGACACACCCGATTAGTGGATACCTCTATTTAGAGGACATTTTTTCGATTACCAACACTTAAATAGCTGTACATGTTTTACTCTCAGTAGCGGACACCTCCAAAAAGAGGACAGATTCTGCATTCTCGAGGTGTCTACTATTCAGAGGTTTTACTGTATATATTATTGATAATTATTTTACAGGGCCGCACAAAAGAATAAGAATATATGAAACGAATAAAAACTAAATTCGGGATTGGTAGATCGCTGATGGTAATGTAATTTTAGAATGTTGTTACAGCCATCCACAGCATGTTTTTAGAGTTTCGTTCATCTAACGAAACCCTACCTGTCTCACTCCTTTGTCTGTCTGTCTGTCTGTCCGTCTGTCACAGAGCCCGTTCTCAAAAACTATATATGCCGGAGACTTGAAAATTTGCATACTTATAGCTGAACACCACACGTCAAACGGCAAATAATAAAATTTTGAAAAAGTCTAATATTTAACCCTCTGGGATCTAACTTGTGTATTTTAAGCATTTTTTCTAACTCAGCCCCTAATTAAGTTGGAGACATAAAATTTTGCATACTTATAGCTGAACACCTCACATCAAACGACAAATAATAAAATTTTGAAAAAGGTCTAATATTTAACCCTCTGGACTCTAACTTGTGTATCTTAAACAATTTTTCTAACTCAGCCCTTAACTAAGTTGGAGACATGAAATTTTGCACACTTATAGCTGAACACCTCATATCAAACTACAAATAATAAAATTTTGAAAAAATCTATTATTTAACCTTCTGGGCTCTAACTTGTGTATTTTAAGCAATTTTTCTATCGCATCCCTTAATTAAGTTGGAGACATGAAATTTTGGATACTTATAGCTGAACACATCACATCAAACGACAAATAATAAGATTTTGAAAAACGTCTAATATTTAACCCTCTGGGCTCTAACTTGTGTATCTTAAACAATTTTTATAACTCTGCCCCTAATTAATTTGGAGACATGAAATTTTGCATACTTATAGCTGAACACCTCACATCAAACGACAAATAATAAAATTTTGAAAAAGGTCTAATATTTAACCCTCTGGGCTCTAACTTGTGTATCTTAAAAAATTTTCTAACTCAGACCTTAAATAGGTTGGATACATGAAATTTTGCATACTTATAGCTGAACACCTCACATCAAACGACAAATAATAATATTTTGAAAAAGTCTATTATTTAACCCTCTGGGCTCTATCTTGTGTATTTTAAGCAATTTTTCTATCTCATCCCCTAATTAAGTTGGAGACATGAAATTTAGCATACTTATAGCTGAACACCTCACATCAAACGACAAATAATAATATTTTGAAAAAGGTCTAATATTTAACCCTCTGGGCTCTAACTTGTGTATCTTAATCAATTTTTATAACTCAGCCCCTAATTAACTTGGAGACATAAAATTTTTCATACTTATAGCTGAACACCACACATCAAACGACAAATAATAAAATTTTGAAAAAGTCTAATATTTAACCTCTAATATTTTGTCTCACGCAATTTTTAAATTTAAACAGTTTTGCAATATTATTTTTTGTTCATTTTGCGTAATAAGTGTAATGTGACGTAATTTCTTCTATTTAAGACTTCTAACGCATGTTATTGAATTTATATTACAATATCCTTTCTTTTTAAAATTCACATGTAAATATAGTTTTTATGGCGTAATTTCCAATAAATGCCTGCATTTTATACCTAATTATTCAATTCTAATTTGAAGGTTTTTTTTCTATTTATAATAGTAATGTGTAAATATATATTTGTTTATTTGAAGCAAACATTATTTTTTGCGCTGTTTATACAGTTGGCAACAGTTTAAATTAATACCATTTTCTAAAAGATGTAAAAATATCTGTCGAGATGCTGAATATTTGAATTTAAAATAGAAATAAAACCTCAAAAAATGAGTCAAATTAAAAAAAAAAATAATGGAATCTGCACACCGGGGTCTTCTATTGAATAAAATGATCTAAAAATGATGAAATTCCCATGTATAGTTTTTGCTCCTATAAAACTTTTTTAATGGAACGATTTTCTCCAAATTTAGCATTAAATACCGCTTAAAATAATTCTTCGATTTGAAAAATGTATGCATCAGCGTGTTGAATAAACATTTCTATATAATACCACCGATTTGCACATTTTTGTATGCAATAGTTTTCTTAATATTAACGAAGAAAGACCTCCGGTCACAAAAATTCAAAACCGGCGGCGGCGGCGGCGGTGACAGCGTTAGTTACTTTTTTAGAATAGAGAGATATATAAAAATGAAAACTTGTCTATCTGTTTGTAATCCTATAAAATCCACAATTTCGAAGCCAAAATTGTGAAAAGATACGTACTTGTGTATTAAAACATGGCCGAGGCAACTAAAGTAATCCTTAATCGAATTAATTTATAGTTAATTTTCAATTCATAAAAAGCCACCAATTTAACAGCAATTTCTTATCAAATTTAAACATTTTCCGTTATAGCAGTTTCCAACAATTAAAATACACAATAAAATTATTTCTACAACAATTAATTTTCTACTGCAAGATTTCCACGTGAAAAATGAAAATGAAATAACTAGTATGCCGAATTAAAAAAAAAAAAAAACTTGAATATTACATCATAACTTTTCTGTTGCAAGATATTCACGTGAAAAATGAAAATGAAATAAATAGTTTGACGAATTTAAATGAAAGTTAATATAACTTCATAATTTTTCTATTTCAAGGTTTCCACGTGAAAGAGGAAAATATTACATCATATTGAAAATATAAAGGACGTGGTAGATATAGTATACGTCATATGAGTGTAAAAAAATGTATTGAAGCATGATAAAAACCCGATTAGAGAAATATTGGCGTATTTTAACATTATAGCTCCAATTATAAATTGAAATAAGTTCATTTATAGCTGTATTCTTTTGCGTCTGCATACATTTATATATATTTATATAGCGTTTTCATATGATTCATTCATACAAACTTTTGACTGCTTTTTAAAATTTTTGTTTTGTGTTGTATGTTAAATTTTGAAATTGATTTTTCAGAACAAACATCCTTCAAATTCTGGGCAACGCCGGGCACTTTAGTTTGTAACAGATAAATGGCTTTTGTATCTAATGCTAATATTATAAAGCGTTATAATATTATAAAGTGTATAATATTATTAATGCTTGTACGTTTGTGAGGTGGTATCTCTGAAACTACATAGCCAACTTAAAAAATGTAGGTGGCCATCTTTGCTCCGAAAAAAGACTGTATTTTATGTCAGTGCAAGAACCTACATCGCTGCCGGAGCAAAAAATTTCTAAAATTGCGATTTCTGCGATATTGATTGGGTTAGAAACTTTAAATTTGGTGCGGTAGTTACTTTTAAGATGTAAATACTCGTAATGAACACTCTCTAAAAGGTTCAATTTGACGGATAAACGTAAAAATTTCTAGAAAGGTTCTAAACTGTGATTTATTTGGAATACTGAAATTTTTGGGATACTGTTTGGGTTAGAAACGAGAACTTCCCAGGTAAAAAAATCAGACACAAACCTTTAAAATTTTTGAGATGTTGCAGCCATTTTGAAGGTTTCAGCGGGTATCTTTAAGGAAAATGAAAACTAAAGGTTCTCTTAAGAGAAGTATACCGCTTTTTAAAAGATTTCATACAGGTTTATTTCTGTAAGTTATCACCTCCAAATTATCTTCAATGACTTAGAAAATTTTCGTGAAATCGCTTGAGATATTTTCAGGGAAAATGAAAACTGTTTCTCATGCAGGTAATATGAAGGTTTTACTTGAAAGTTTTATTATTGCACATTATGGTATCTAAGATTTTGATATGCCTGTGTTTCCTCATTAATAATTTTAATAAATTTCTAAATTAATATTTTAGATAATACACGGAAATCATTAAGTCCAATCATTAAGTCAATGACAAGTCTTCCATCCGTACAATAAAAAATTTTTAACTTCTGAAATTATTACAAGTAACATTACCTCTAACACGCTCAAAAATTTTAATCTCAGAAAATTCCCCCTAAAAAGAAAAACAAATCAGAAAGTTATTTCGAAGCCCTTTTTGACCTTAAATTTGTCACAATTTTTTCTAAAATTATAACCAGGAACAATATCACCTCAACTCTAACACGCTCAAGAATTTCAATCTCAGAATATCCCCCTCTATAAATAAAATAATAATCACGAAATTATTTCAAAGTCTCCTTTTTATCCTAAAATTTTTCATAAATTTCTCTTAAATTACCACTAGTAAAAATATTCCCTCAAACTCTAACGCATACAAAAATTTCAATCAACAAAAATTGTCCCCTAAAAAAAATCTCCAAATTATTTCAAAACCCCTTTCATTAATATTTAAAATCGTATTCAAACACGCACAAAAATATATTTTAGTTAAATTTTAGTATCTAACGATGGACAATGGGGCCCCAATTTCCCCCACCCCTTTTCTGTAAATGTCTTATTTAGTTTTTCATTTTAAGTTTTCCTAAAAGAATAAATTTTACTGTGTTTTTCTAAATCTGTCAAAAAAAAAAGAAATTTTAGTTAATTAAATTTCAAAATACAGAAGGGACAATGGCACTCACCCCTCCCACCATGCCGCTCTTTCATCCAAGCGCGACAGTCATAGTTCCTCTTTAAAACCGCCCCACCAGTGGCCGAGAGGTTCTGCTCTCAAAGCTAGTAGACGAGATGTGCTGGTTTCGATTCCAATCACGCCCGTCGGCCGAATCGTTCGGAGTTTTCCGTGGTTTTCTTCGAACCTTGGATTTCCTTGCTTTCTCTTAGAAAGACGCCAGAGCACCCCCTCCCCTCCCCTTTGGGCCCATATCCCAAGTGTAGATAATTGACCGTCATAAAACACACCAACAACAGATCTTTAAAAAAGAGGAACTAAGAATTTTGCACATACAATCTATATTACATCTACTATATTGCACTATCTACATATATTTGCTAAAATAAAAGAGGCTCTTTTAATTTAGTTACTCGTTAATAATAAATTTTATGTTGTTTTTGAAAACATAAAAAAATATGTCCAGTAAAACCTCCCTAAAGCGACCACGTTCCGTTCCAATAAAAATTGGTCGCTCTGAGAGGTGGTCTCTTAATGGAGGTTATGCTTAAATCTAGATTTTAATTGTTGAAAAAAGATAACAATGTTACTAACATTTATCTTTCACATTAAGAAAAAATATAAAAATTTAAGTATCAAAACAAAAGCTAATTACAGTAAAACCTCCTTAAAGCGACCACGTTCCGCTCCAATAAAAAATGGTCACTCCGAGAGGTGGTCTCTTAATGGAGGTTATGTTTAAATCTAGATTTTAATTGTTGAAAAATGATAACAATGTTACTAACATTTATCTTTCACATTAAGAAAAAATATAAAAATTTAAGTATCAAAACATAAGTTAATTACTACAAAGTTTAAAAAATGAATACGGTTTTATCTTTTATAACTTATCCAACCAAGTCCTTTCGAAGTTCAGTAAATAAATGCTTTTTTTTTGGGGGGGGGAGAAATAAATAATGAAGATTTCATTAATTTGTATCTATTATTATCTATTTCTTTGAGAGTTTCCTGACAGAATAGGGCAAGGGAGTTTATTGACCGTCATTCTTAATTTGTCATCAGAATTAAATTCATTGCCTAAAAAAGGCATAAAGGGGTTTAAACACTTAAAAGTTACCGGAATAATAATAAAAAAAAATCTAAATTTAGTTTAGAAGTTTGATGAATAATGCGCTCTCCGGAATTATTTTTCTAATAAAACCCTCTTCAAGCGACCAGGAGAAAACGGAATTTGTTTCATTTTCTTCAAACAAATTGGTCGCTCATGGAGGGAGTTCAACTGGGATGGTCTCTGAATGGAGGTAAAATTAGTATTGAGCCTATAGGAATAAATTTCGTTCCATGAAAAAAATAGTCGTTCTGAGAGGTGGTCGGTTAATGGAGGTGGTCACACAGGGAGGTTTCACTGTAGTCACTTAAATTTCAAAATCAATGGAGGGGAAGGGACCCTGCCACCCCCTCTCCTCATTTTGGTGGCGTCCACGATTAAAGCTGAAAAATATAGGTGGGGTTATTGCATGCATAATTTGCCCTTATTCTCTATCAGGCGTGACTTCCAGTTTTTATAAAAATTACTTCTTCAAAAACAAATGAAAAATGTATAATTCGTATTAATTTATTTATTTCAAATTTTCGTTGGAACATTTGATTTTTGATTACGCAGCTCTATTTCTGACTCCATGTCACGGGAGAATGAGAAGGAAGTACCCAACTCAACTCTGAGACCGTGTGTTTACGTTTTAACCGCCATTCGGAAAATTAGCGGGACTAATCGTCACGTTGTCGTGTTGTTATTGTATTTTTTTCTTTTTGCAGGGAGTTTTTCAACAGCATAGTAGTCGAATTTTAACTAATTTTTAAGTTGATATATATATATATATAGCGTAAGAGGGCTGTATTACACTTCTTTTTAATATTAATATTGATATTCGGCACTTTGTATTCACTACGCATTCGACAAGAATCATGTTCGGTAAAAAATATCGCCACATTAATATAGAAATGCTGTGGTATGGAGAAAACTTTTTATAAGAAATTTTCGTGTACAACTAAAGATAAATTTAACTATTTTTTTAAATAATAGCGAAAAATATATTCATATATTTCCATTATGTTTAAAAGTGAAAGACTGATTTTACTCCTAAATAATTAAACTTGTAAAAAGTTCAGTTTGGAGGTGGGAAAGTTTTGTGAAGGATCCTGTTTGCAGGTGAAAAGTTTGATGAAGGTTCCTTGTTTTGAGGTGATAAAATTTTGTGAAGGGTCCTTTAAAGGACCCAAGTTAATAGATCCATGTATTGGAATACAAATTTTACTAGTAAGTACCTGATTTAGTTTCCTTTATAAATTGAGCAGCTATAATCTTTTTAGGAACATAACTGCTTGATTAATAATGCACAGTGAAGGTGTAATGTCTCTTGCAAATCATTTAGCAGGGCTCAATATCTTTGGCTGCAATATTCGACTCATAAAAATAATTGGTACTTTTCGGTTAGCTGTTTGCCAGTGTTATATATAAATACTATTAAAATATCTAGAAAGGGTGAGTTCGCGATTAGCATGAAGCTAAGGACCCAGTATAAATATAAAATTGTTATACCAAAAGTTTTTTCATTAATAATGAAAGATAGAAATTTATTTTCTTACGTTTCTGGTAAAGCAGACATACGCTGGTTTCCTTCATGTGAAAACAACCTATAATTTTTTATTTAATGTGTAGATGTTGTGAATCGTGAAAAATATCTTCTTTGAATAATGCAGATGCAGTTGTAGAGAAAAAAAATATTTAATTCTTGAAGAATATCTTGATTACATGGTTCCACACACACACACTAAAAAATATAAAGTAAAAGGGTTAGATATGAATACTATAAGAGTAATGACATTGGAAATCCAGTAGGCGACCTTAGTCTTCCATAAGACAAAGAGTTAACGCACGAAAAACCGTGCGTCTTGGCCTCACAAAATCGGGCCTTCAAGTGAAAAAGTAAAAAGGGGCCCACAAGTGTTAAAACAGAGTAAAAAAACTTGAAACAATACAGACTGCTTAACAAGCAAAAAAGGTTCTATTTAAAATGAGTCTATCAGAAAAGTTCTGTAGTGCTGCGATCTGTTGTCGCCTTTTCGAAACAAAAGTCTTTTACACAATCCTTCGCCAGTTTGTGATCTTACGCCACCATAGCTCAGGGAAGTGTCGCCATCTTGGAACATATTTCACAAAAAAAAAACGCGTTGCATATTTCACGAGGAAATTGTCATTTCACAAGCGAGGTGATGTTGGACATAAAATCACTTACACTGTGACGTTTTCCAACACCCCCGCTTTTTATGTCAAACCGACGAGCGTAGAATGTTTAACTTGTTTCTCAAACACTCGAAATGAGGCTTAGGCAACGGCTTGGTGAGCACGTCTGCCAGCATTAACTTCGATGGGCAATAAGTTATTTTGATTATACCATTCTGGCATAGATGTCTGATGTGGTGATACTTAACTTCCACGTGTTTAGTTCTTGTCTGTGCCTTTTCGTTTTCGGTCAATCTTATGGCTGATAAGTTATCTTCGTACAATATTACGGGTAGTTGTTGACACAGTTCGAGGTCATTTAACAGGTCTAACAACCACGAAATCTCTTGACCTGCATTAGAGGCAGCGATATATTCAGCTTCCGTGGAGGAGAGTGCTGTGCAACTCTGCTTCCTCGATGACCATGCCAATATATTATTTCCTAATTTAAACAAGTTTCCAGTGGTTGATTTCCTGTCTATTCTGTCGTTCCCCCAATCGGCATCGCTATATGCCGTTAGGATTGGAGGTGTTGTTTTATCTATGACGAATTTAAGATCTTTGGTAGTAAGCAGATATCTAATTAATTTCTCGATAGCTTGCCAATCGACTTCCCTTGGGGATTCATTCCTTCTTCCCAGGATGTTAACGACTGATGCTATGTCGGGTATAGTTAAAGTTGCAATGTATTAAATTTTACGTTAAATTTTACGTTATCTCCCATTAGTTTCCCGTTTGGATCTAGATTAAAGTAGTTAGTATTCATGGGTGTATACGTAGGCTTACCATTTAACAAATTGAATTTTTCTGCGATTTGTATTATTTTGTGTTCCTGGTCTAATTCTAGATTACCGTTTGCTGTTTCCTTTATGTTTATGCCTAAATATTGTGTTACTTGACCCAAATTTTTGATTTCGTATTGCTTCGATAATTCAGTGTATATTTCGTGTGTGTCTGTTTTGTCTCCTGCGACTAAGATGTCATCAACATACACTATTATGTATGCGATTTTTCCATCTGGGACTCTTTTGTACAGACATTTGTCTGACGCGCATTCAACGAAATTTAGTTCTTTTAGAGATTTACTTATTTTTTGGTTCCACGCCCTAGCTGCCTGCTTAAGGCCGTAAATCGCTTTGTTTAAACTACACACTTTATCTTCTTCCCCTTTTGTTATGTATCCCTCTGGCTGATGCATATAAAACTCCTCTTCTAAATCGCCATGTAAGAAAGCAGTTTTGACATCTAGGTGAGTTATTTTAAGATCTTTGTACACCGCTGCGTTTAAGAATGCTCGTAGGGTGGTATGCGCTACAACGGGTGCGTAGGTCTCGTCGAAATCGCTTCCATATTTTTGAGCATATCCCTTAGCGACCAATCTGGCTTTATATCGCTCTATAGACCCGTTGGCTCCCCTTTTTGCCTTAAACGTCCACCTACAACCTGTGACGCGTTTTCCCGGGATAGGTTTTATTAATCTCCAAGTATTATTTTGCTTCAGAGAATCTATTTCCTCACTAGTGGCTGTTAGCCATTTATCTTTAGTTTCTGCGTCATTGATATTTTGTAGGTCTGTCCATGACTGTGGCTCCTGAATTTGTCACAGGTTTGCGCTTATTCCATAACGGTTAGGTGGTACGCCACGATTTTGTCTCTGCAATCTTCTCGGCTCAACAGATGTGTCGGTCGGGGTGTTATTCTGATCATCGTCGCGCTCTTCTAGATCAATTTCAATATTATCTGCGGGAGTTTGTTCGATGTTTTGATTTTCTTTGGCGGGTATAATTTCCTCATCTTTTATACCTTTTTCGAAGAATTTTACGGTTCTAGATATTATAATTTTATTTTCACCCGTATATATCCTATAGCCCTTGCTTCTGAAATCATATCCCAACATTATTCCCTCGATGGCTTTCTCATCTAATTTATTTCTTTTAGGTTTGTCGACGTAGGCAAATGCCTTACATCCGAATGTTTTGATGTTCGAGAGATCGGGTTTTCTTTTATGCCAAAGTTCATAGGGTGTCATGTTATTTTTGTTAGCCTTTGTTGGTAGACGGTTGATGAGGTAGGTGGCGGACATGACAGCTTCCCCCCAGAATTGCTTAGGTAACTTGGCGTCCGACAACATGGTTCTAGCCATTTCCACTATCGTTCTATTCTTTCTTTCTGAAACGCCGTTCTGTGGGCTAGAATAGGGAACACTCAATTGACGCTCTATCCCGTTTTCTATCAGGCAGTTTTCAAATTCGTCACTGATATACTCTTTTGCGTTATCGGACCTTATTGCCTTTATCAACTTTCCAAATGTATTTTTTGTTAGCGCTATGTATTCTTTCAGTTTGATAACGGCTTCCGATTTATGCGCGATTAAGTATGTTATTGTGTACCTGCTATAATCATCCGTGAATGTTATAAAGTACCTTTTCCCTCCTATCGTTTCAGTATTCATGGGGCCACATATATCGGAATGTGCGAGGGTACCGATGTCTTTGCTTCTGTTTGTGGCTACTTTAGGGTAGGGCAGAGCGGAAAGTTTCCTTTCAATGCACTTGGTGCATCGCGTGTCATGTTTACATTTGTTAATTGTTATCCCATTGGCTAATTCATGATTAACAAGGTATTTAATATCATCAAAATTTTTGGTCCGAGTCTTCGGTGCCACAATGAAATACAATTTGTATTGTTACAGAAAGTTTGAGTACTTATAGTATAGCCGTAAACATCTTCAGGGTTTAATACGTAGAGATTATCATTTAATTTAGCTGTCAAGATTATATTATCATCTTTGACAAATAAACATGCATTTTTCTCGAAAATTACCTTTATATTATTTTCAGTGGCTTTCTTAACTGACAATAAATTGCCCTTTAGTTCTGGACAGTATAATACGTTTCTTAGTGTAATGTAGTGGATTTTGTCTGTTTTTATTTTTACGTCGCCCATACCTTCCGAATTAAGCCTTTTTCCATTAGCGATTGTTATATTCCCAAAATTCCCGGCTGTGAATGTAGCAAAATTTGTTTTTGCTGATGCAACGTGCCTGGTACAACCCGAGTCAATGATATATGTGTTTGGATCTGTTGTTTGTGTTTGGTTAATTTTTACTGACTCAATTTCAAAATTGTTTTCCACTGGGAAGAGAGGAATGATCGATTGGTTGACCTCATCCTCTATATTTGACTTGCTGTTGAAACAAAAATTCGAGGAGTCGGTTTTACTACCATTGTGTTGATTTTTGGTGTTTACCGAATTGGCTTTAAAGTTGGCATGGTTGTTAAATTTATTACTGTTATAATTTTCACTTCTTTGGTAATTGTTTTTCTGTTTGTTTTTCAATTTGTAACATTCTGAACGAGCGTGCCCATCTCGTTGACAGAAGCTGCAATATTTTTTGTTTCCTTTATTTATAATTTTATATGCTGTGTCCCTTGGTCGTGTGCTGGTGTTTTTGTATTCGATTCGATGAGAGTACTCGTCGATGAGTTTGTTTTTTACAAACTCGAGGTCTAGATCCTTTTCGTCTCTAGCCCCCATGCTCGTTATAAGAGGAGCATATGACTGAGGCAAGCTGCAAAGCATAAGAGCTACGATGTGCGAATCATTTATGAGCTCTCCAATGGCAGCGAGTTTGTCGCGGATAGTTAAAATATTGTTGATAGGTAGATTTAAGTCTCCGCCCTCATTGAGCCTTTGCGAATATAGTTTCCTCAAAAGGAATAATTTGGATGATAAATTCGCCCTTTGGTGAACACTTTTTAATCTTTCCCAAATTTCTTTGGGAGATGTCAAATGTCTGATGTGCACAATTTGTGTATTTTCAATGCACAAACAAATTATGGCTTTCGCCTTAGCCGCGTTTTTAGTATATGTATCATCGGGTGTGGCAGGTGGAGATTCTGTTATATATTTGAATAAATCGTCTTTAATTAACAGATTTTCTAATTTGAAACACCAATGATTGTAATTATTATCATTTAGTTTCTCTACTGCCGTAATTTCTTTTGTGGCAGACATAGCGTGTTATTCAAGTTTTATAAATTCTTTGATAACAGATATATTTACTATAAGAAGTTTGTGACTTTCCTAAAATAATTTCTTAGAATATATTCATAAATATAAATAAAATGATCAGTTATTCACAATAATCAATCAATATTCATTCACAATAATACTCTTTTTGCGATATTATATATATCGTTATTTATTCATGCACATTTATTTTTATTTTCATGAATATATTTCAATATTTCATATCTCATATGTGCATCTTGTTCATCATTTTATCACAATCAGATAAACAAATTTTTATTACTGGGTTTTATTTATTTATTTATTTACTTTCCCCTTCAACTCAGCCTTCATAATCTATTAAAATATCTAGAAAGGGTGAGTTCGCGATTAGCATGAAGCTAAGGACCCAGTATAAATATAAAATTGTTATACCAAAAGTTTTTTCATTAATAATGAAAGATAGAAATTTATTTTCTTACCTTTCTGGTAAAGCAGACATACGCTGGTTTCCTTCATGTGAAAACAACCTATAATTTTTTATTTAATGAGTAGATGTTGTGAATCGTGAAAAATATCTTCTTTGAATAATGCAGATGCAGTTGTAGAGAAAAAAAAAATATTTAATTCTTGAAGAATATCTTGATTACATGGTTCCACACACACACACTAAAAACTATAAAGTAAAAGGGTTAGATATGAATATTATAAGAGTAATGACATTGGAAATCCAGTAGGAGACCTTAGTCTTCCATAAGACAAAGAGTTAACGCACGAAAAACCGTGCGTCTTGGCCTCACAAAATCGGGCCTTCAAGTGAAAAAGTAAAAAGGGTCCCACAAGTGTTAAAACAGAGTAAAAAAAACTTGAAACAATACAGACTGCTTAACAAGCAAAAAAGGTTCTATTTAAAATGAGTCTATCAGAAAAGTTCTGTAGTGCTGCGATCTGTTGTCGCCTTTTCGAAACAAAAGTCTTTTACACAATCCTTCGCCAGTTTGTGATCTTACGCCACCATAGCTCAGGGAAGTGTCGCCATCTTGGAACATATTTCACAAAAAAAAACGCGTTGCATATTTCACGAGGAAATTGTTATTTCACAAGCGAGGTGATGTTGGACATAAAATCACTTACGCTGTGACGTTTTCCATTAAATACATATATTGCATATATAAATGCATATATGTGTACATATATAAACACATATATATGTACGTATATACACATATATATGTATATATAACAGTGGCGCCCAGCTAACCGAAAAGTACCAAATAATTAAAAGAATTTTTATATACTGCAGATTAATTTATTATGTAGAATATGAAATATAGAAAAAATAAGGTACTTTTCGATTAGCCGGGCGCTAGTGTTATATATTACAATATATATGTATATATAACACTGGTGCCCGGCTAACCAAAAATAATTTTACTTGTGTATAATTATTTTAAATAAAGTAATTTTTTCATGAAAAAAACAGTTAAAGACAAATTTAAAGCAATATTTTTTTCAGATGAGTGCAGGAGAATTTTTGCAATTTTTTCCCGCAACCAACTGATGAATTTTGCAATATTTTATTTCTACCAATTTGCATTTAAATGTTGCATTTTTTTCTTGCACCCAATTGGTAAACTTGTGAGGTTTTTCTTTTTCTTATTTTTTTTTCATGTGATCGCTGGGTGAATTAAGCAATTTTTTCCCTGCTACAACTGAAGAACAATGTGATTTTTTCATCATAACTGACTGGTGAATTTATATAATTATGCATTCTTTTTTGTTTACATTGATGTTCAATAATTATTATTCAACGATAATATTCAATTGTCACTTAATGTGATTAATTTAGCGATTTTTCGCTAATTTTCTGCATTCCATTTTTTTCTGCAACCGAATGAAGAATCTCGTGATTTTTTTCTCACGATTGATTGTCCGCTACATTTCATTATTTTTTCCATAGCAGATTGACAAATTTCACAATATTTTAAAGCAACACACTGAAGAATTTCTCTTTTTTTTTTCCCCCAATGACCCAATAGCAGAAAATTCTCCAAGTGTCTGCGACAGATCTTTCAGGGTCTGAAAATAATCTGCAGGTAAAATGTTACAAATGAACCTTTAATTAATTAATCATTTACTTTTAATGTTTTAAGCATTTTACTCATTTTTATTTATAATAAACTTAAGTTTTAGTAATAAATAATAAAGAACTAAACATAATAGCTTCTTGTAGGAAAAGGGCACTTTTGGATTCCGAAAGGCATGTTTTGGATTTTTAAGGACACTTTTTTAAATTTTTAAAGGCATCCTTTTGATTTTAAAAATTACTTTTAATATTTAATAGACAGGACGCTATTTTAAAGACAGCAATGAGGCAATTTTTACTATGCAAGTAAAATTTTTAATAAAGAAAGGAGTAAAGGCACTTTTTTCAGCTGGGGGCAACAAGGGTGCTAATGTTTTCCATCAGGGGTAAGAGGGCTGCTGTTTTGTAAACCTAAGGGCAGGCAGGGTGCAGCACCCTCCTGACACTGTCTACGGGAAACTCTGGTATACCTTAGAGTGTATATACAATAGCTTTTTTGAGAAACGGAAGTTAAGCAGTGTTACTGAAAAAGAACCAGAAGGTATACGACATTTACCTCTGTATACCCTCCACTTCTGACAGCAAATTTTTTCTCTCTTTTTTGCATACGATAATATTTTTTTCTGCTACCGATCGACGAATTTCGCATTCTACTAGTGACAGATCAGTGAAAATTATGATATTTTTTCACAGTCGAATGATAAACTGTGTCTTTTTTTCAACTGATTGGCCAAATCTCGAGGGTTTTTTTTGCATGGCTGATCGACGAATTTCCATTTTTTCTCTGATCTACTGACGAATTTCGCTTTTTTTTTACCGGTGACTGATTTTTAAATTTTGCTATATATTTCTCTTGAACCAGTAAGTATATCTTGAGGTCGATTGGAGAGAGTTTTTTTCCGCTACTGATGTACGAATTTTGCAGTTTCTTCCGTCGATCTACTGACGAATTCCGCGATTTTTTTTTTTAGCCACGACTGATTTGCAATTTTCTGGATTTTTTCTTTTAACATAGGTGAATTTTGAGACTTTTTCTTGCGACCGATTAGAGAAGATCGTGGGTTTTTTTCTGGCGGTGCACTGACGAAGTTTTTTACCTGCAACTGATCAGCAAAAATCATGGATTTTTTCTCGCAACTGTTCGTCGAATTTTGTATGTTTTTCCACAACAGGCTGAAGAATTTCATGGTTTGTTCTCCATGACTGAT
This sequence comes from Maratus speciosus, assembly GCA_963932465.1. Lineage (NCBI taxonomy): Eukaryota > Metazoa > Arthropoda > Arachnida > Araneae > Salticidae > Maratus > Maratus speciosus. The sequence goes on along the minus strand of OZ010792.1, from coordinate 172,140,514 downwards.
GAACTGTACGAGTTTTTCTCGCGACCCATTGATGAATTTCACAATCTTTTTAATAAAGATGAAAATAAGGAATTTTGCTTAGTAGCCACTGGCCGGTAGGTTGACTTTATTTAGTAGCCAGTTACTAGCGAGTGAGAATAATTTCTTTAGTAGCCAGTAAGTACATTTATGTCACTGAATATTTAATTTATGGGTATATTTTAGGTATGTTTATCCACTGAGTACCAGGTATGATTCAAAATTGAAAAAAATAGGTTTAAAAAATCTGAAATTTGCAGCAAATTTTCTGAAATGTGAAGGGAGGGTTGGTAGGGGATCCCTCCTGGTACTAATTATGCATTTTTCCCAGATACTATAACGAAATTCACGTTTTTTCCAGATCTATTGGCAATGTTTTCGTATCTTTGGCGTTCCTTTGACAAAATGTGCGTTTTTTTCACGATCTTTTGACAAAATTCACATTCGTTTTCGCAATTCTTTGGCAAAATTCTCGGGGTTTTTTTTTCGAAATTCTCACCCCCCCCCCCCCGCGCGCACGATCCTTTAACTAAATTTGTGTATTTTGACGATCTATTGACGAATTTTGTGTTTTTGCCATGATCCATTGACGATATTTGTGTTTTTTCTTTGCTCTATTGATGATATTTGCGTATTTTCGCGATTCTTTGACGAAATTTTGGATTTTCAGAGATCGTTTGATGAAATGTGTGGGTTTTTTGCGATTCTTTGACGAAATTGGTTTTTTTTTTCTGCGATGTATTGACGATATTTGTGTTTTTTTCCGCAATCCACTGACCATATTTGCATTTATTCCACAATCCTTTGACGAAATTTCGGATTCTTTGCGATCCTTTGATGAAATTCGGGTTTTTCCACGATCCTTTGACGAAATGTGCTGTTTTTATTGTGATTTTCTGACAAAATTCTCGCTTTTTTGCGATTCTTTGATACAACTCGCTTTTTTGGTGATACTTTCATGAAATTTACATTTTTTTTTTTTTTTTTTTTTCGTAATCCTCTGACGAAATGTGTGTTTTTTCGCGATCTTTTGACAAAATTCACATTTTTTTCTTTCCCAATCCTTTTACGAAATTCCTTTTGGAAAATCTTGCGTTTGGCTGGTACTTTCCATATTTTTAATCGTCAGTTTTTCACATTTACTCGTTGAGTGGCGACTGGCGATTGCTTATTTTCATCTTTACTTTTTAAATGAACGATTAAAGAATTTGGTGATTTTTTTTCTAACCAATGAGTGACAAATTTTGCGATTTTTCCTACATTGAATGGTGAATTTTCTTGAAAATGAAAATTTGAAATGTTCTGCAGAGAAATCCGTTGTTATGCGATGTACGTCGCATTTATGAGCATATTCTGCTTTGGGGGATTTCATTATCTTTTACTTTTCGGACTTTTTTTGAAATTGCAGCATTTTCATCGGATGTTACCGATAAATATTATTTGTAATATATAAAAGTTTCAAAGGGGGGGGGGGGGGTGTACAATACTAAAGCCCAAAGTGCGGCACTTTTCTATATTTTACCAACACCAGTCCCTATCGTGTAACATACAGTTGGAACGACCTGTGACCGCTTGTTCATATTATACACATCCGATATCCATGCTGCCACTTTGCTCCCCCCTAAAAGGGGCACTTTTCTAAATTTTGCCGGCACCTCTCATGTGACATATCGTTCAAAAGGTCTGTGACCACTTATTCATGTTATGCCCCTCCCCCCCACTTTCCCAAACCGGGGGGGGGGGGCACTTTTCAAAATTTTGCTGACATCCCTAACGTGACATATCGTTCAAAAGGCCTATGACCACTTATTCATGTTATGCACCTCTAATGCCCCTCCCCCCACTTTGCCCGCCCCCCCTCGGGGGCATTTTTCTAAATTTTGCCGACACCCGTCATGTGACATATCGTTCAAAAGGTCTGTGACCCCTTATTCATGTTATGCACCTCTAATGCTCCTCCCCCCACTTTGCCCCCCGGGGGGCATTTTTCTAAATTTTGCTAACTTACCTGATGTGACATATCGTTCAAAAGGCCTTTGACCACTTATTCATGTTATGCACCTCTAATGCCTCTGCCCCCCACTTTTCCCCCCGAGGGGGGACTTTTCTAAATTTTGCTGACACCCCTCATGTGACATATCGTTCGAAAGTCCTGTGACCACTTATTCATATTAGGCACCTCTAATGTCACTCCCCCCACTTTGCCCTACGGGGGGAGTACTTTTCTAAATTTTGCTAACACCCCTCATGTGACATATCGTTGGAAAGGTCTGTGACCACTTATTCATGCTATGCATCTCTAATGCCCCTCTTTCCACTTCCCCCCCCCGGGGGGCACTTTTCTAAATTTTGCCGGCACCTCTCATGTGACATATCGTTCAAAAGGTCTGTGACCACTTATTCATGTTATGCCCCTCCCCCCCACTTTGCCCCACCGGGGGGGGGACTTTTCAAAATTTTGCTGACACCCCTCATGTCACATATTGTTGGAAAGGCCTGTGACCACTTATTCATGTTATGCACCTCTAATGCCCCTCCCCCCACTTTGCCCCACCCCTCGGGGGCATTTTTCTAAATTTTGCCGACACCCGTCATGTGACATATCGTTCAAAAGGTCTGTGACCCCTTATTCATGTTATGCACCTCTAATGCTCCTCCCCCACACTTTGCCCCCCGGGGGGCATTTTTCTAAATTTTGCTAACATCCCTGATGTGACATATCGTTCAAAAGGCATTTGACCATTTATTCATGTTATGCACCTCTAATGCCTCTGCCCCCCACTTTTCCCCCCCAGGTGGTACTTTTCTAAATTTTGCTGACACCCCTCATGTGACATATCGTTCGAAAGTCCTGTGACCACTTATTCATGTATGCACCTCTAATGTCACTCCCCCCACTTTGCCCCACGGGGGGGAGCACTTTTCTAAATTTTGCTGACACCCCTCATGTGACATATCGTTGGAAAGGTCTGTGACCACTTATTCATGTTATGCCCCCCCCCACTTTGCCCCACCGGGGGGGGGCACTTTTCTAAATTTTACTGACATCCCTGATGTGACATATCGTTCAAAAGGCCTATGACCACTTATTCATGTTATGCACCTCTAATGACCCTCCACCCACTTTGCCCCCCCCGGGGGGTACTTTTCTAAATTTTGCTGACACCCCTCATGTCACATATTGTTGGAAAGACCTGTGACCACTTATTCATGTTATGCACCTCTATTGCCCCTCCCCCCACTTTGCCCCCCACCCCTCGGGGGCATTTTTCTAAATTTTGCCAACACCCGTCATGTGACATATCGTTCAAAAGGCCTTTGACCACTTATTCATGTTATGCACCTCTAATGCTCCTCCCCCCACTTTGCCCCCCGGGGGGCATTTTTCTAAATTTTGCTAACTTACCTGATGTGACATATCGTTCAAAAGGCCTTTGACCACTTATTCATGTTATGCACCTCTAATGCCTCTGCCCCCCACTTTTCCCCCCGAGGGGGGACTTTTCTAAATTTTGCTGACACCCCTCATGTGACATATCGTTCGAAAGTCCTGTGACCACTTATTCATATTAGGCACCTCTAATGTCACTCCCCCCACTTTGCCCTACGGGGGGAGTACTTTTCTAAATTTTGCTAACACCCCTCATGTGACATATCGTTGGAAAGGTCTGTGACCACTTATTCATGCTATGCATCTCTAATGCCCCTCTTTCCACTTCCCCCCCCCCGGGGGGCACTTTTCTAAATTTTGCCGGCACCTCTCATGTGACATATCGTTCAAAAGGTCTGTGACCACTTATTCATGTTATGCCCCTCCCCCCCACTTTGCCCCACCGGGGGGGGGACTTTTCAAAATTTTGCTGACACCCCTCATGTCACATATTGTTAGAAAGGCCTGTGACCACTTATTCATGTTATGCACCTCTAATGCCCCTCCCCCCACTTTGCCCCACCCCTCGGGGGCATTTTTCTAAATTTTGCCGACACCCGTCATGTGACATATCGTTCAAAAGGTCTGTGACCCCTTATTCATGTTATGCACCTCTAATGCTCCTCCCCCCCACTTTGCCCCCCGGGGGGCATTTTTCTAAATTTTGCTAACATCCCTGATGTGACATATCGTTCAAAAGGCATTTGACCATTTATTCATGTTATGCACCTCTAATGCCTCTGCCCCCCACTTTTCCCCCCAGGTGGTACTTTTCTAAATTTTGCTGACACCCCTCATGTGACATATCGTTCGAAAGTCCTGTGACCACTTATTCATGTATGCACCTCTAATGTCACTCCCCCCACTTTGCCCCACGGGGGGGAGCACTTTTCTAAATTTTGCTGACACCCCTCATGTGACATATCGTTGGAAAGGTCTGTGACCACTTATTCATGCTATGCATCTCTAATGCCCCTCTTTCCACTTTGCCCCCCCGGGGGGCACTTTTCTAAATTTTGCCGGCACCTCTCATGTGACATATCGTTCAAAAGGTCTGTGACCACTTATTCATGTTATGCCCCCCCACTTTGCCCCACCGGGGGGGGCACTTTTCTAAATTTTACTGACATCCCTGATGTGACATATCGTTCAAAAGGCCTATGACCACTTATTCATGTTATGCACCTCTAATGACCCTCCACCCACTTTGCCCCCCCCGGGGGGTACTTTTCTAAATTTTGCTGACACCCCTCATGTCACATATTGTTGGAAAGACCTGTGACCACTTATTCATGTTATGCACCTCTATTGCCCCTCCCCCCACTTTGCCCCCCACCCCTCGGGGGCATTTTTCTAAATTTTGCCAACACCCGTCATGTGACATATCGTTCAAAAGGCCTTTGACCACTTATTCATGTTATGCACCTCTAATGTCCCTGCCCCCTACTTTGCCCCCCCCGGGGCACTTTTCTAAATTTTGCTGACACATCATGTGACATATCGTTCGAAAGTCCTGTTACCACATATTCATGTTACGCACCTCCGGTGCTTCCCCCCCCCTCCCACCCCGGGACACTTTTCTAAATTTTGCTGACACCCCTCATGTGATATATCTTTCAAAAGGCATGTGACCACTTATTCATGTTATGCACATTCAATGCCCCTCCCCCCACTTTGCTGCACAGAAGGGGCACTTTTCTAAATTTTGCCAACACTGCTCATGCAATTTATTATAAGCATAGTTGATTTCCAGAAACGAGCCTATACAAAGCCATGGCATGATACCCCCAAAAGCTAATGTTAAATCAACCAACTTCACAAATTTTTAATTCCATTTGAGTATTTGAAGTTTTTTTTATTAATATGTATATATGTTTTATTAATATGTTTAGTTTATTAATATGTATCAAAGCAATGTCGAACTGGATATGTAATCATTATTATGTATTGATCTGATGCGAATTTGCACAGAAGGCTGTCCGCATGCAGGTGCAACGATATAATGTAAAGAGAAGATACAGCTTTTATACCTAAAGGAAAACTGCAGATATTTCTGCCAAAATCGGTGAAGGGAGATAACAGGTTTTTTACCTGAATGAAAACAGCAGGTATTTGGAACTCAGAAGGTTAAGGGAAAATACATGTTTTTTACCTAAAGGTAAGCTGAAGGTAATTTTAGTTCCAAATACCTTCAGTTTCCCTGAAGATTTTTTTTTAAGGTTTCTTGCTGACTTTTTTACCTGGGTTTGGCATGGTAGTAATTTATAAGATGTAAATGCTCGTTGTAGAACGAATTCTAAAAAATCGAAAGACTAAACAAAGCGGAAAAAGATCTAAAGATGATCTAAGTAACGAAGTACATGGAATTGTTAGGAATACAAACATGAAAATTGACATGACTGTATTTATCATTATGTAAATTCTCGCAATAGAATAATTTCTAAAAATGTCGCTATATAAAACAGTGCAGAAACAAAAAACTTTCGAAAATTTTCTATTTTTGTGTTACTGCTAAGCACAAAATCTTGAAATTTATCTTCGGGTTAGTTTTAAAATATACAATTGTCTCTATGAATAGTTTCTAAAAAAATTAAAACTTAAAAAGATGAAATTAACGGAAAGCGATCTAAATTACCATTAATGTGGAATTATTAGGTATAGCAACTTTAAATATTTCATAATGCTGCATTTCCTCCGCAAAACAGGCAATTTAAATGCAACAAAACGGACAGATACCCACCTAGCATTAAATAAATTGTGTAAATATTGAATAAAGACCTGTATGAAACAGTGAGTAGGTTGCCCGAAAGTACTTGTTAAAGTTTTCCTTCTCTAGGCTTTCCTCTCTCTCGACAAGGCCACTAACAGAGGGATGGGTCGTTTTAAATGTGATATGAATTTTTTATCTGATTCATTTTTCTAGACATTTTATCATGAGGTCATATTCTCAATTATCATTAGTAGATTTTTTATATATTAACTTATTTTGGTGAAATTTCATAATCGGGTTTATATTGGCATATGTTAGCTTGCATGATTTGCTGTATAAATATGTTTGGATTTGTAAATTACTTCAAATGACACTTTGACAACTGAAAAGTTATGCAGACGATATATTCATATCTTATGTCATACTTTATGTTGCAATCATTGCCGATTTCTTTTATTTAATACATGCTAAATACAGCTCAACTTGTGCAGAGTGTGTTTGAAATCAAAGCAATACAGCGTATGTAGTGGCCAGCATACACTCATCCTTTAAATCCGATCGAGCATATCTAAAACACACTCTAACGAAGCATTGCATGCCACTGTTGATGTATTCGGTACTTTGGTACTATATCAGATTTTGAGGAGAGAATTCCTTAACTGTTATCGACAACCTCATTGAATTCGTGGAAAACAGATATTGTACAATATTAACTATTCCGGGGGAGCACACCATATAAAGTATAGTCCATTCTTTTCAAACATCATGTATTTGTCATTTAAAGTTACTCAAATTGATGCGGAGCGTCTGATTATTCACTTGACATCATTTTATACAGTTAAAATTCCCATATAAGATAATTTAGTGTTTCATTTTCTATTTTACTTTTAATATATTGCGTACTTTCAATTATATATCCATGCATGGCTGTCTTGCATGGTTCTATTTCCCATTTTTTAAAACAGTGTATACTAATTTATATATAAGATTTTTTAAATCTGCGATTCGTTTATTTTCATCATTTCAATTTATGACAGTATATGGCCAATTAAAGATAACATCTCACTTTCTTTGCTTCCACACGTTATTTTTAAATCAATGTTCTCAACAATATCGTTCAGACTAATCCCTGTGAGGGAAGATCTAGTTTAAAATACAGGGTCGGGTTTTCCATTTCGTTTGATTGAAGGTTTATTTGAAAAATGGTCCAGCGCAGCGGGCTCAGCCTGTTAGTTTTTCCTAAAATTATTCTTTTTAATTAATACACGAACCAACAGTATAATAAAATCTGATAAAAATACCCCGCCCATTGTTTTGTCAATACATACTGTAATTTCACTAAAACACTATAAATATCAATTTAAATATCAATTTTAATTTTTTATCGTAATAGAATATACAGGGTGTCCTTATTTAAATGACCCTAATTTAAAGTTGTCTACAGACAAAACCATAGTTCATAAAGTTGTGAAATTTTGTGAAAGACATAATAAAGGTATGGAAATTTGTTTAAGCAAAGAAAACAAGCAAAAACAATAGTTCAAAATTTCGCCACTTGAGGGCGAATTTTAATAAATAAAAAATTTAGCATTACGGTAGTTTAGAAATTTCATTTACAGAGTGTCCATAATTATACGACGCTATTAAAGTTGCCTACAGACGAAAGTATTATTCAGAATGTTGGAGTATTTTGTAGGGGACATAATAAAAGTATGGGAATTTGCTTTAGCGGAAAAATAATTAGGAAGCCGTTTTTTAATGTATTACACATTTAGCATACATTTACGATAGTTTAGCAAATTTTGTTATGACAAAAAATGTTCCGCATGACGGTTAACATGTAACGGTCGTAACGGTTATTCTGCCCCGTCACGACATGTTCTGTACCATCATCTCGTTTAAATATATCTTCACAAATTAAAATAGATTAAAGATCGCTAAAACGATCTTCGAAATATTTAATACCGATCACTGCTGTTGCAATAACAATAAAATTATCACGATGCAGTTGCCTTAACAACAGTTTTTTTCTTTCCATTCTATGTAAGAAATTTGGAGATTTCCGTACACCGCTTTTCAGTATCCGAGTTACATTTCCAACTAGGAACACAGCATTTACTCACCTTTATTATATACATATAACCAGCCTGCACTTACATTACCAGTTACAATCCATAGTCATTTATATAGAGTTAGAATATAAATACGCTGAAAAATATTTTAATTACAAAATAAAGCCACAAATAATGCCACAATACAATCGTAAATAATCTGCACGGACGCACATGAAAGACTAACACTTTGATATATCGTTTGTGACGTCACGCATGGGAGTCTCTCTTAAGGGATCAGCTCTCTAACCGGGTAAGCGAAATTTGGGGAAAAAAGTGTTGGAATTTTTAAAAGTACTTCACAGCTTAATGGCCATTTATATCTTTAATTGACTTTTTCTCAAAACTTGGATTTTTCATGGTTGTGTTTCTTTTTTTCAACATCTATTAAACTTAAGAACTCGGATTCTTTTAAATACTTATATTATGTTATATTGTATGCTTTAACACATGGATTTAATAATTTGTCGAGAAATATTTATTTTAGACAGTGAAATCTTATCAAAAATGCTAATTTAAAAATGACTTTCAATAAATAAATTATAATTAATTTTCAGTTTCACTTAGAAAGAAAATGGCCTGTTAAAATACGTAAAGTATGTTATTCTAACTACTCTAATAATTTTATATCTCTATCTTTCACCATTTATAAGAAAAAGGTACATAAAGTTGATGAATTTGGCGGAGTTAGGGCTTTCCCGCTCCCCTTAAAATCTGGCCAATTCAAAGGAGCACACAGCCTTATCACTGATGCTCCGCTATAGCTCCCCATAACAAATGACATATATGAATACCTAGTCTTTCAATATATTGTCATCTATATTATGAAGGAAAAACGTGTTTGTGCGTAACGCTGACGTCATTTTCTCAGTGACACCAGTAGACTATTAAATTTCGCTTTTACTCTATGCAATATTTTAAACTTCTAAGCATCCGATATTTTCAATTGTTACGCCTGTAAACGTGGAATAAAATTACTCAGAAATGTATTTTGTCAGAACTGTTTTGCGATTTATTTCAAAATACTAACACAAATTACTACACAAATTACACATTTTTTTTTTTTTTTTTTTTTTTTTTTTTTTTTTTTTAACGGATATAAAACCATTTTTCTAGCATAATTTTTTTTTAAATCTAATTCTATCGCCTGCAGACGATTGTGAAAGAAAAATCCGTTAAAAGTTACTATAAATAGTTCAGCCTTTTTTTCCGGCTGTATCTGACAACGAATTTAAAACTTCATCAATAAAATAATACAATATGAACTGAAATATAACAAACATGTAATCGAACTACGCAATTAAACAACTGAAATGATCAAAATTAAAATGGACTACTGTAAGTCACGAGACCTTTGGAGATTTCTTCGGCTATTAATTAATACGAAAAAATCGCATTTAATAAACTTCAAAACTTTATTTGAATTCAAAATTGATAGTTTTCAAACAAAAATGTCTTTAGGTGTTGTTAGAGGGTAATCTAAAAAATATGTTAATGTAAAAAAATGGTTTTCTCTTATATTCTGTAACCTGGGAGATCCGGGTTTGAACCCTGGTTCATTTAAAAATATAATTTTCATTTTAATGAAATTAGTTCTTGTTCCACGCAAGAGAAATTTTCGAAACTTTTAACTTAAAACATTAGAAGAATAATGCATGTATAATTCATTAGGCTTCATTTTTATGTTTTAGATGCAACATCTATTAGAAGTTTAAATTTAAATTTCATTATATGGATTACTATAATTAAGTCTTCATCATTTACTAATGGTTTATTTTGAAAATTAAAGGAATTACTCAATGCATTCCCTTTAATTTATAATTTTCAAGAAATTATTTTTTATTGTATGTCTAAAACTCCATTAATGGAAACATTATTGGTTGATTGAGACCTTACTGAAAATAATTAATGATATTATATTAATATCAATTCCTTTAATAAATTCTTTTTACTTAAATTGAATGGTAGTGTTATTTCTATGTAAATTACTGGGACTGAAATTTTAAAAGACATTAGAAACTTGATGTTTTTTATATAATGAATATTTAGTAATAATGAACGAAATGCAAAAATATAGAAGTATTTTGTTTTATTTTTATTTTGCTTATGCATGATATTTACGTGATGCGTATTCTTAGACGAGTTTACATAAAATTAAGTAAACAACCCAAAAATGACAAGCCCATTTTAAAATTGAATAATTATATAAAATTGCATGTTTGCATTATTGCATTTTTCAAAAATTGCAGTTTAGGGGAGAGTAGCCTAATTTTGACCACTTCACTTATTTTCTGGTGTAACTCGCTTAATTTTTGGAATATCTGCAAAAGATCATTACACAGGGTCAATCTATTCATCTACTAACTAAATAAATATTTAGATCAATTGCTTTTTGAAAATCTTAAATTTTATTTTAATTAGAAAAAAAATGGCAAAAGCGATCCAAATTCAGCAACTGGTCGCCTAAGTTGGACCCCCAGTCTCCTAAATTGGACCAAATAATATCAGGTTGTTTTAATGACTAGGCAATATAACTAATTTTATTAAAAGCAAAGTTTGCGATTAATGAAACAATCAAACCAAATAACAGCAATGAAATATAATGAAATCAAATATCTGAAAATAAGAGTAATTGTTTGAAATCAAAATTTATTCAAAATATAAATCAAAGTTATCAGTAATTAAGAATAGAAATTATGGAACTAATTGTTAGTTACTTGAATATCATCTAAGGAGTGATGCAAAAGCTTATCCATGAATTTTGTTTATTGTTTTTGTTTTCCAGCGCACACAACATGGAACCGTATATGGCTATCTGAGCACTAAATCATTTCTGCTATTTTATTTTTCTGACAAATTAGGCAAAACCAATCATCACTGTCTAGATTTTTCTTTTTAGATTCTGGATTATCAGACTTTTTTTTTTTTTTTTTTTTTTTTTTGTAACAGAAGTTTTCTTTACATTATGTTTGTAGTTCTTCTATTCCATCATTTTCTTGCTAATTGCATTACGCTTATTTTTTAAAACTCGATCTTCTAATTGCTTTTGTGCTGTGAAAGCTTCCTTTTGACTTTTTTTTTCGTTTCACGATTTAGTTTATATGGCGATGATGTCCACACAATTGTTTTTTGGCTCCCTCTGTACTTTGATTTAACTGAATTTAGAAAGGGAAGTAACATTTCTAACGATTTTTTTTTTTGCTTTTGAGAAGGATTTGTAGCTGCAGCCTTGTTGCAGGTCAATTTCTTCACAACTTACTGTCTGATATTTGTTTCCTATATATTTAACACCTTTTGCTGTCACGGGTGTTTTTCTTCCAGATAGTTTGTCTGTGTTCATCAAGGTTTGAGATTTTATGCGTTTCAATGGCAAAAAAGTATAATTCCACCCTCCAGAACTGTAAAAAGTCTTCCATCACAAATATCCTGAAGGAGGAAAATGTTTGAATTCAACTCTGTAAATCAAATATGCCGTAGGAATAAAGAATTCAAAGAAAATAAATACAATTACAAACAAGATAAAAGACATTGCAAACAAAATTTATTGACATGTAAAAATATTTATATGTTTATATAGGCCTAAACTGTATAAAAATATCAATTCAGATATTTATAAAAAAAAAAAATAAATAAATAAAAAAAAATAAAAAAAAAATAAAATAAAAACTTGCATGGATATAGTAATCCATTATAAATTATAGAAAGAAATAGTGTGCAAAGCGTACCGTCCTCGAAATTCATTACTTACTTTTCAAATTTATGATCGCATATCTGGTCCAATTTAAGCAACTTAAATTGGTCCAATTTCGGCAACTGCGCCATTTTTTAAAACAGTTAATTTCAAGACTAAGAACAATAACGAAATCAAACAAATCCGCGTGAAAAATATGCGCAATAAACAGATAAATTCATATATGTATATGAAAGCATAACAACTTACCTTAGTTTTAAAATATTCACTTACGTTTAGTAGGAAAAAATTAGATCAATACAGCTACCTTTAGGTTTTTTAAATTGTCTGAAAACAGCACGTGGTAGGTGGCTGATTCTTCTAATCATGAGGGACGTCATTCTGATGAGTAGGATTTCAGCGGTAGATGGAGTCTATTCCTGTAATTAACGGCAGAATGGCAACGGTCCGATTAAAGCGGCGGTCCAAGTATGGCTACTCTCCCCTATAACTAAAATACAACCAACTGTATATTTTTATCACTATTTTTTCTATTAACTTCCAAATTTTCGTAATTGTCTAGTATTATTTTTAACTGATTGATTATTATAGTTGAAAAATATATTTAATAGCATATATCCCTTCAAGATTATTTATTAAGAGTTTCCATTCCTGTTATGTTATTGTGTAAGCATATCTGCCATTGTAACCAGGATACATACCAGAGTTATATATCCATTCGATATGTTTATATACTATATTACATCAGTTACGTCATTTATCTGGAGTATATTATAACATTTGTTGACTAATATAATTTTTAACAATCATTCTAGACAAATCTACATGTATGATTACATGTGTTTTTGCTCGTATAATTATATATGCAATATATATTTTTTTATTATTATGTATATTGTTTTATTAATTATGTAACACTTTTGCACTTTCTATATAAATAATAACCTTGTTTTTAAGTTTTTAAGTTTTCGAAATTGTTAAATAAAATTATTTCTCTAAAAAAGACTGTGTATTTTAATAAATACGTAATTCATGTTTATTTATGCAGTATATTTAATTCGACATTCTTTTTTAAATCTGACAATATGATTTTAAAACATTATAGTTTACATGGAATTATGATTACCCGATAAGTGTGAACAATTGATATTCTTGAAATAATCAGTAAATTATATTAAAATAAATTCATTTATGTAATTAATAATTAATTCTATAATTTCTCAATAAATATCATGACATTATTTCAAATAACAATAAAACATTAAAAAAGAACATTAGAATTACAAACTTATTTCTGTCTTTTCATCAAATACACTGTATAGTGATGTATTTACCGGCAGTTTGTTTTCATTTAATCACATTTTATAAAGACGCATTATTATTATTTTTTAACACATAATTTGTATTTTTGCCTTCTGTTTTACAGTTTGGCATTGTATATATATATATATATATATATAACCAAATCTAGAACGAGGCATAACCACCAGGGTAACCTACAGAAAAATCACATATGTTCAAATTATTTTTGAAAGGCTAAGACAGTCCTTCAAGAAATACAATATCTAACTCATAGCCTCGACCCCCCCCCCCTCCCCTAAAACGGAGGAATTATACAGTAGGAAACTGGACTCCATACTTCCCGCAAATCATGCTGGAGTGTATGAAATACCATTTCAGTTAAATAACACCGAACTCTAGTATTATATAGGAATGATTAAACGTAAATTCAACTAAAGACTTAAAGAACATAAAAGATATATTAAATATAGTAAACTCAGCACAGTCCTATCACGACTTTATTCCAATGGTGACCTAAAATCAATCGATTTTGACCACGCTGGAATTATTGTTTTGCAAACGAACCCCCACATAGCAAAGATTCGTGAAACACTAGAAATATTAACAAGAAAAAAATCCGTTTGCAACGATAATGTATCCTATATTATGCCAAGCGCTTGGATCGAATTTCTGAAAACTGTAATTAAATTTCAATAAACAATAAATAAAATTTTATACAACAGATTGCAACAGATTGTTTAGAATTTGGGAAACTCCCCCTAAGAATGTCAAGATTTGCTTTTTTAAAATTGTGTAATGCAGATATTGTAACGTGTTAGTCTCTCTTGGATATTTCTCTGATGAGGGATAAGTTTTCATTGTCCGAAACTCTTCGAATATATTTATATTCTATGATTGTTAGTAGTATATGATTTTAATTATGGATTTTTAAATATATTGTATACACTGATTAGCCTTACTTATTGTTTTTTTAAGTGTTTAAGTAAAGAAACGTTTTTTCAGACTTGTTACTGTATGTTACGACACTTAAAACTAGTCGGATGTGTTAATCCCAAAACTTCCTTCTATCTCATACATGTTAACACTTTAAAATTTGCTACCACAGTGCCAAAATTAAATGGAAATCTATGCCCATCATTTTTAAACATATGAATGGGATTCTAAAGATCTGAAATTTCATGTATTAGTTCTTGAGATATGACTATCGCTAAAATCGTATACAAAATCCAAATTGCAGCCTAGCCGATCCAAATTTGGGTGATTTATACCAAAACGTAACAGGCAACAATTTATGTTAATGTCTAACTGAATTTTAAGTTTGATGAAAATACTTGCATTAGTTTTTGAGATAAAGTTATTACGAAAATCATGAAAAATCAAGCATACCAGCGCAACCTATTGGGAGATTAACACCAAAATCTAATCATTAACAACTTATGTCAACGTCATCTGAGTCTGCATTTAGATGAAATTTCGTGCATTATATTTTGAGATAGAGCTAATGCAGGAATCGTGCACACTCCAGCACAGTAGCACCACTGTTGGGTGATTTGCACCAAAACATAATCAGCACTAATCTTTATCACGGTATACTTGAATCTCAAGTTTTTTGAAAATTCGTGAATATAGCCCTTGAGATAGAGCTATTGCAAAAATCGTGATAAATGCTATATAGCATAACCTGTTGAGCGATTTACACCAAAATCTAATCCGCACCAATTTATATCAGGGACTAACTGAATATATTTTTTTATTAAATTCCGTAAATTAGTTCTTGAGGTACAGCGCCCACAAAATTTGTATCACATACAGACAGACAAAGTGACAGACTCACATACATTCTGTAAAAACATGTTCTTCGGAAACCCATATCCCTAAAATGTGTACATCATTCGAAAACCGGATGTCAAAAGATTTCAAGAATCCAATCATTTCTTCTTGTAAAAATAGAAGAAAGTAATAAAAAAAATATTAGTAAAGAACTAATGGAAAGAATAATAAATGAAGGGAAATGTAAAAGCATTGGAGATTTTATACAAATAGACTGAAGTTGAATTTCAGGTTCTGCAGGTAAACTCTTTAATCTCCGGTCTTACTAATTGGTCTTGGTACAGAGCGGGGATCGAGAGCAGCTGAAACGAGTACAAGGATCCACTTATCTTTATTATTAATAGAGTTTAGTATAAATTTAACGTCCAAAATACATTTTCTGGTAACTAGTTGCATGTCGCTTTGCAAGTCCTAGATTTTGTTTTTTGGGAATATATGGATAAACCCTTAAGGCATTATCTTATATAAGTCAATGGAGATTTTGTTCCGTACAATTCGTAGAATTCATCCATGCAATTCGTTTTTCATTGTTTAAATTAATTATTACCACAACCAATGTACATTCAGTAAACGTGGCAGAAAAGCAGATACATTAACACCATTCGCTGCAATATTTTTAATTAAATATTTGTATAAAATGTAACTTTACAAACAGTGTGATTTAGACTAAATTTGTGCTTGAAAGTTATTTTCATTTTTTTCCAATTTGTACTTCGATTTTATTTTATTTATTTTTAAGCAGCAACACAAAATAACTTCAATAATAAAACAAGAAAGAAAAATCATGCGTTAAGCATAGATTATGAAACACTTTCCAATACTTCATGAATGCTTTAAGAAAACTTCGTTATTTAGGGAAATAAGATAAATAAGATAACTAAGTAAACATTTTAGAAAGCGTATAAAACTTTTAAAAAACTGATTTCAGCATTTACCGTCCATAGCGAAACATGTATTCCAACTCTTTTGAACAACCCTTTATTTGATCTATAGGTTAATATATATAACATGTAATTGTAAAATTTAGTTTAGCAAGGTTGAAATTTCTCTTTCAGCAATTTATACTAATAGATAGAGACATACTTGAATGCCTTTGTACAACCCTTTAGTTTACGTAGGATCTTTATTACACGCCACTATTTAGCTAAAATTTAATTCAAACTAAAACACTCTTAAAACTACTGAAATCAGGGTTCCAGAAATTATCATTTATAGACGGCTATGTATCCAATTCTTTGCGTGAACCTGTATATCATTTTATCCATATTCTACAAACACGTCTTAGTAAACTAAATGAAGTTCAGCGTAAAAATCCATAAATCATTTAAAAACCACCTTTAAGCAACTTGTGCTCATACCCAGTAACCTTTACGAATTCATTTGTGTGGCCCTGTATATGAATTATAGCATTTATACACAACACATTGTATGCATAAATATAGTTAAACATGAAAGCGCATACCATAATTAAAAATATATTCATGCAATAAAAATGCAATTAGCAATAATCGCAAATGTACAGTACTTCGGATATGATATAGTATCTGAAATCTTTTGTGTGCCATTGTAAATGGCACACACGCATTGTAAATTGCATTTCGTATTATACATGGAATAAGTTATAGCAAACCTCAGTGACCAATATAAATTTCATTATGTATGAAATAATTTAATATCATTAAAATACGTCGCAAACAATTCCCTCCAAACCTATATCACAGTCTTTCTCAACCTTTTTTGGTTGCGGCACACTAAAAATATCTTGAATTATTTGCGGCACACCTGAATATAAAAAATGTGAAAGTTGTATGGTACAAAAAAACCTATATATTTATTTACAAAATTTATTCAGTGAGAGGGCTCGGCGTATTTTCTTAAACAAATTAAATCAAAACGAGGTTTTAAAGTCGCCAGACAAGTTCGCATTTAATCGTCAACTTTTAAAAGCTTTATTCACTTTTTGGACGTGATTTTTGTCTACGCTGAAAATCCAAATTTCCAGATTCATGAAGAAGCAAAAAGCAGAAGAATTTCAATAGCCATCAAGCTGATTGCGGGGTACACATTTTTCACAGAAAGCCAAAACTCATCAAAATTATTCTTGAAGACTCTTCAATGGTAAAACTTCTCGTTTCTCAAATGAATGAGCTATTCTTTTTCTGTTGTTGTCAAATTTGTCAGTCTTGTTAATTTCAAGTGGATTCATTAACCATTCATATTCGTCAACTGAAAGCAATGGAAATACGTAATTTTTAAGTGTTAAGCACAAAATAAATAGAAAATGTCGTATTGTTGATACGAAAACGTAAAATTTTAATTATTTATCACAAAATCTCGCGGCACATTTGGCAATCTCTTGTGGCACACTGGTGCGCCGCGGCACACAGGTTGCGAAACACTGCTATATCATTAAGTAACAAGTTCTGCGTGGCCTTGTAAATAAATAATAAATACTCTTTGCACCGCATATTCTACAGGATTCATATTTTAGTGTACTTCGTACCTGCATATGAATTTTATTGTGTTTGAAAGCGCGTAACATCAGTAAAAATCATTTGAAAAGATATTTTTCCCATTGGCCGTAATGTAACGGTATGATTTCGACTGTCCCTGTAAATTAGTGCTGCACAACCTTTTTGCCAGAAAATTATTTGCCACCACAAAAAATTTAAAAGTAACATTTGAATTATTTAATACAAAGTTTCTGTCAATTAATTAGGAAATTTTTAGTGTAAATGAACTAAACATGCTACAAACTCCATTTGAAATAAGGAACGTGCTATGATAAAAGTCAATAACATCCAAAAATTTCAGTGCAATCCAAGTATATTTATAAGAATTAGAGAGCAGACGGCCAGACAAACCGAAGTCATAAACACTTTTCAACTTTGTTGGAAATTGTTAAAAATACATATTTTAGTTTTGTCAATAGCACATTAAATAACAGAAAACCACGTCTGATTATACATTCTTAGCCTGAGTATTTTAATACACAAGTATTTTGTTTACAATAGTTTATAAAGAGATTATTGTAGAAATGAAAAAAAAATATCTATATTTTATTTAGAATATGCATAATACAAAAATTTTTCACCCTTGTTCAATACATTCTAAATTGTTACTTTTTATTATTCATTACGTTAAAACGTGAGAGAATACACATTGATTGTGTTTTAAAGACCGATTCCCCACCTCAGTACATTTTAAGCATTTACAAAATCAAACATAAAACGAAGAGAAATAACGTTCTCAAAGTTTTGTCTTAAAAAAAACGGACATTTTTATTTCAACATTGATTGATTCATTTTTTTATTATATTTTAATAAGTCAATATAACAAAGTAAAGTCAATTTCTGTTTCACACTTTTATCGTGATAAACCTTAGTATGCATTATAATTATCTTACAGCTAATGGACTCTTAAAATTTTGTTCGAATTTTAATACGGAAATAATCTTTATGACATAATAAACAGAAAACAGTTACAAAAATCTTTATAAGAATTTAAACAGAACTTCTTCTTTTTTAACACTTTATAAAAAATAATGAAGAATAATGAATAATGAGAAGAGTTTATGAATTTGCTAAAAATTATGTATTAAAAACAAATACACTATTCTAAAATGTACATACATTAAAATACAAACAACATCAACTTTTCATTTCGCATATGCGAACGTCTTCAGGGTATTATGATACACATTAGTCTAAAATATTAAAATTTTAGCCACATCCCTTTTTCCATCGCTTGGATGGCTTACTCTTTTTGGTTGCCTTGGGAACTTGATGATGTTTGGTGTTTGCTCCAATCAAGTTTTGTGAAGGACTCTGAGACGTTTGCATCATTTTTAAAATTTTAGACATATGTGTATGATAACATCCTGAAGACTTTCGCAGATGCGAAATGAAACATTGATGTTGATTGTATTTTAATGTGTGTACCATTTAGCATAGTGCAATTTGTTTGTTTTTAATACATAATATTTAATATATTTCAAGGTGCAGTCGTCCAATTTTTAATTTTATGAATTTAGTTTCTCTGTCTGTCTGATTCCTTGTACCCTGTCTCGATGTCTTGGTAATTCCCGTGTGCCTGTCTCTATGCCTGTCTAATTCCACTATGCATGTATATCCGACTGTACGATGTCTAAACTGGAATTTAAATTTATTGCGTTTAAGATCTGTTTTTAAAGAAAATAAAAAGATTCCGTTATATTGAGGTCTATGGGGAAAATGGTTTTCTGCATATTTTAAAGATCTTACACCATTTTAAACATACTGAAAAATCTACATAACACTGAAGTGTACTATACGATACTTATTATACTAAGATATCACCTTATACTACTACTATTTATGAGAATATGATGTGCATATAATCCATGACGTATTTATAGGGACTGCGAAAGAATTTGTTTACAATACATTCTACGAACGATATTTGATGGAAGTCCGCTGTAAACATCGGTTTCGTTTCGAATTTTAACTAAATTTCTGCACAGTACGTGCAGTGAATAAATTCTACAGATCACATACAGGGTTTCGCAAAAGATTTCGCGTATATTTCCATTTTCTGACAGAAATAGAAGTGAGGGAAATTTTCATAGAAATAAATTTTAGCATAATATGTAGTATACATATGCATATCTGTGGCTTGTATACGGTAATGCACAAAATAATTAGAATGTTTTAAGACTATTAGAATGTTTTCAGAAGTTCTACTCTAAATACTAAAACATTTAAACCTGTTTCATATCAGGGCACTGCTCTCAACAATCAGTTGGGCCCATTTGGGCCTCCTATTATGGTGCTAATGTATGGTGTAAATGGTTCGATTCACAAACTTCTTCTTCTAACAATTTCTTAGGTTCTTGAGCTACTACATGAACGACAAAAAAAATTTCAGCTACCACTAATTTTGAATATTAATTGCCTTCTTGTGGCCTTTGTTGCATCTTTTTTAAAAACTATCCGATTATATTGCAATTTTCTTTAATATAGTTTTAGCGTCTTCCAGCTACTTTAAAACCACTAAAAATTTTCTTATACCCAATTACATTCCAGTCAGGACCTTGGCCCCCAGGGCCCAGTCTTTCTTTGTACCTCAGCTACCACTTTTCTTTTAACATTAATCTCCTTTTTCAGCATCAACTTACGTTTATTCACGACACCTGTAAATTAAAAATTGCGTTAACTTAAAGTTAACTTTAGAAAATGGATTTCATCAGTTTATTAAATATCGTGTTAATGTCAAAAGTAATTAATGAAATTTATAAGGGTAGAGGTCATCTTTCAACGCTTGGCGGTGCATTCTTTCCTCCGATTTTAAGGAACTAATTTCAAGGGGTTTGGTTCATTCAACTTAGATTACAACTACAGCTACATTCTGTATTATGAAATTTTATCTTAGACTTCAGTTACCAATGTTTTCCAATATTAATGATGCATTCTTTTTTGTGTTTCTTTTTTTAGGTTTGATTACTACGAGGTTTGACTCACTCAACTTTGTTTTTAACTGTCTCCGGCACGCACAACACTTCCGGTACATGCTGTATAAGGTAGTGTGGACAGGTTCGTTCGAAAAGAAGTTTGATGGGTACACACTAGACGCTGCGGAAGGCAATGGGTGCCTCCGAAATTAGGTTCATTTAAAAGAATTTCAATAGATATAAAATCATACAAACTTGAGTTTGTTAACGTGATTATTCAGAAACCCCGGACAATGCCAGGCGAGTTATGCTAGTATGTTATATATTGTTAAAAATATATATTTTATATAAATTGCAAATGTTATGGCTGTATTTTAGAGCTAAAGTATAATTCTTGAAACTGTAACAATTTCACTCCAAAATATGAAAATGTTCTTTATTTATGTTGAATCGAAAAAAGTCTGTTATTATGAACAGAATTGGGTCCCGAAAGTACTGACTACAAGTAACTTGCTGCTTTTATAGCACTGAACATTTCTGTTAAATAAAACAGTGATAATCCAGTTATTACTCTGGCTGTAATCCAAACAGAAGTGGAATCGAAAAAGCCAGAACGGAATGGCAATTGTCAATCCAAAACGAAATGAATCCAGGTGAGAAAATTCTTTCAGTTAATAACTGAATGTAGGATAGACATTCTGTGGAATTACATACAGCGCATAACCTCTCTGAGCCTTATCAGAATTTCCATTATGTACTTGTAATATCGTAATGTTTAAGATGTATTAAGATTTAAGGTCTATAAAGCTACGAATATTTCTACTTTATACATTGGAATTTAAAGACGTTTGCGAAAGTATGTACTAGATGTTTTATTTACCTAAAAAATGTTTCATTTTACTATAATCCTTATTTTTAATTACTTTAATGTTTCTTTTATTTATTTTTACTCTTGATTAAGCACTCTAAAGAATAATAAAAACAACGCATTTTTCCACATAGTTAAAATAATTAACACTAATGATTTACCTAATTTAAAATTTCCTTCTAATTTGATTTTTTTTTTTTTTGACTTTCTTTTTTTATCTGACGTTCTTCTCTATCTAACAAAATACAAATATAATAAAAGTATTATATGCTTTACAAAAGACTTTCGAAAAGAAGAATTTTTCTATTTCATAAGCCTTTGTTATGAGTTTAAAGAGACAAAGTGAGATTTAAAAAAAAAAAAAAAAATGTTTTATATTATAATACAAAATTTCAAACATGCGTTATTTATTTTAACGTGAAACAAAAAACAAAAAACAAAAAACAAAAAACAAAAAAAAAAGAAAGAATTACATTATTTTAATATTATGCTTTAAGTGTGAGTCATTGATACTAAAGTGAATTTATTGTGAATTTATTTATATATTCCAGAGGAAAAAATATTTTTTATGAGCTATCGAATTGCAGAAAACGCCTACAATAAAAAATGAAAACATATTTAATATTAATTAGAAATTTCTTAAGTTTTATAAAATAATTTTTAAAGTATTTGTTAGTTACATTATTAACTTTTTATTTTCGTCTAGATTATGGAGTATATGGTATTTGTCATTTATTTGCAGTGTCATACTAATAAATTCCGTTTATAGTGTATTAAAAAAAAGAACATTAAAGCATTTCAAATATAATAAAATTTATGTAAATTGCTGCGCTGCACTAGAAGAGGCTTATAGAATATACAGGGTGTCAGGTCTCAACGGTGTTCAATGGCTAATTCCCAAAACGTTAGCCATAGACAAATAGTTCCAATTACAAAAATGTATTATTTCAGGTAAAAAAAAAATATTTTAAAAGCGATTTGGGTTAATAAAAACATTTCTTAAAAAATTGCGAAATTTAAATTTTTATACGGTCCCCCGGTCCTATAAGTTATATTTAGTGAAATTTTCCTTTTACACTGACAAGTAATACAAAAAAAGTCCCGTTATTCTACGATTAAAATTGACCGAGTAATAGCTGTTTAAAGTTGGAGCATATTTTTTGCTGCAAATTGGGTGTCATTCACAAATTTAGTCGAAATATAATTTCGTCAGATATAAAAAATGTTTGGGAGTAAAATTAACATTGCAATATAAATTTGAAATCTTTCATCATTCTGGCATATTAATGCAAAATATACAATTTGTAATAAATATTTAAGAAATAAAAAAACAGAATTTTTGTTAAATAAAATGATTATAAATTAACAGCCTCAATTCTTTACAAAATGATACGCATTTAAAAATATTATTAGATTGCACAAGCCTGCAGAAGTTGGATTATCTCATGTTTTTTAGCTTTTGATAATTGATTCTTATATATTCTGTACCGCTGAGTCCGAAATTGACCTTCATTGTTACCTATCATATCAGGATTTTTCGCAAATTACAAATTTGAAAGTTAAGAAGTTTAATGTTAAAATTGAATTTCCTCCCCCATCTTATCGGACCACTCAGTTGTTTAGCTGTAAGAATCCCAGGATAAGCAAAAATATCGAATAACTTTTTTAATAAAATAAAATAAAATAATGTTTTACATATAGTATGAGATTTCCGCTATATTTTAACTTACACATTTGCGATTTGCTAAAAAATACTAACGTGATGGTTAAAAATGAAGGTCATTTTTAGATTCGTCGAAATTCTTTCACACACCGCCAACAGTTCAGACGTGGCTCCATCCGATTATGGTCTCTTTCGATCAATGCAAAACTTTTTCAAGGGCCGTAGATCTCAATCTTTAATGAAGTTGAAGAAGCATGTCAAAAGTTTTTCGATTCCAAGGAGCCGGCATGGTACTTCCAGCAAATCCGGAATCTAGCAGAACGATGGCCGAAAGTCGTGGACTATGATGGTCTCTACTTCGAAGAATAGTCCTTGTTGCTTTTGTTGTTAATTTTCGAATAACAACGCAAATTTCACAATTTCACAGAACATTTTGCTCAACCTAGTATTAATTATTAAAATTATTATCGCAAATCTTTTGCAATTTTAAATTAAATATAGATTTCATTTTTCCACACAACATTAAATGTCACCAACAGCGACAATACAATTGAACAGTTTGGTAACAAAAACATTAAAACTCACTTTGTAAATAAATTATTTCGACCAAGGTAAACCAAAATCGAGCTTCATCATTTTTTTTTTGTTTTAATTTGTATTGTTTTACATGTTAATTCTACATAGTTTACATAAAGTTAGTCATTGAAATTTTCCTATATATCTCCTACAATACATTTAATGTATTTCAAATGAAAGAATATAACATTAAACGAATATAATATTATACCAGTATTGGCGTTTTCTTGAAAGCACTTAGTCATATTAGGGAATTCGCTATGTTTCAGAGTGGTATTGCAATTTGCATTTCTGTAAACAATTGTAAAGAGAATCATTACAGCTATGAAGGAAGTTTTCCGATATGTTTTCTGTTTTCCTTTGCATTTTCTAACATAACACATAAATTAAATTATCTAACAAACGTAACTAAATATAATTAAGTTTACCCATATTTTGTTCCGTACAATTCGTAGAATTCATCCATGCAATTCGTTTTTCATTGTTTAAATTAATTATTACCACAACCAATGTACATTCAGTAAACGTGGCAGAAAAGCAGATACATTAACACCATTCGCTGCAATATTTTTAATTAAATATTTGTATAAAATGTAACTTTACAAACAGTGTGATTTAGACTAAATTTGTGCTTGAAAGTTATTTTCATTTTTTTCCAATTTGTACTTCGATTTTATTTTATTTATTTTTAAGCAGCAACACAAAATAACTTCAATAATAAAACAAGAAAGAAAAATCATGCGTTAAGCATAGATTATGAAACACTTTCCAACACTTCATGAATGCTTTAAGAAAACTTCGTTATTTAGGGAAATAAGATAAATAAGATAACTAAGTAAACATTTTAGAAAGCGTATAAAACTTTTGAAAAACTGATTTCAGCATTTACCGTCCATAGCGAAACATGTATTCCAACTCTTTTGAACAACCCTTTATTTGATCTATAGGTTAATATATATAACATGTAATTGTAAAATTTAGTTTAGCAAGGTTGAAATTTCTCTTTCAGCAATTTATACTAATAGATAGAGACATACTTGAATGCCTTTGTACAACCCTTTAGTTTACGTAGGATCTTTATTACACGCCACTATTTAGCTAAAATTTAATTCAAACTAAAACACTCTTAAAACTACTGAAATCAGGGTTCCAGAAATTATCATTTATAGACGGCTATGTATCCAATTCTTTGCGTGAACCTGTATATCATATTATCCATATTCTACAAACACGTCTTAGTAAACTAAATGAAGTTCAGCGTAAAAATCCATAAATCATTTAAAAACCACCTTTAAGCAACTTGTGCTCATACCCAGTAACCTTTACGAATTCATTTGTGTGGCCCTGTATATGAATTATAGCATTTATACACAACACATTGTATGCATAAATATAGTTAAACATGAAAGCGCATACCATAATTAAAAATATATTCATGCAATAAAAATGCAATTAGCAATAATCGCAAATGTACAGTACTTCGGATATGATATAGTATCTGAAATCTTTTGTGTGCCATTGTAAATGGCACACAAGCATTGTAAATTGCATTTCGTATTATACATGGAATAAGTTATAGCAAACCTCAGTGACCTATATAAATTTCATTATGTATGAAATAATTTAATATCATTAAAATACGTCGCAAACAATTCCCTCCAAACCTATATCACAGTCTTTCTCAACCTTTTTTGTTTGCGGCACACTAAAAATATCGGGAATTATTTGCGGCACACCTGAATATAAAAAATGTGAAAGTTGTATGGTACAAAAAAACCTATATATTTATTTACAAAATTTATTCAGTGAGAGGGCTCGGCGTATTTTCTTAAACAAATTAAATCAAAACGAGGTTTTAAAGTCGCCAGACAAGTTCGCATTTAATCGCCAACTTTTAAAAGCTTTATTCACTTTTTGGACGTGATTTTTGTCTACGCTGAAAATCCAAATTTCCAGATTCATGAAGAAGCAAAAAGCAGAAGAATTTCAATAGCCATCAAGCTGATTGCGGGGTACACATTTTTCACAGAAAGCCAAAACTCATCAAAATTATTCTTGAAGACTCTTCAATGGTAAAACTTCTCGTTTCTCAAATGAATGAGCTATTCTTTTTCTGTTGTTGTCAAATTTGTCAGTCTTGTTAATTTCAAGTGGATTCATTAACCATTCATATTCGTCAACTGAAAGCAATGGAAATACGTAATTTTTAAGTGTTAAGCACAAAATAAATAGAAAATGTCGTATTGTTGATACGAAAACGTAAAATTTTAATTATTTATCACAAAATCTCGCGGCACATTTGGCAATCTCTTGTGGCACACTGGTGCGCCGCGGCACACAGGTTGCGAAACACTGCTATATCATTAAGTAACAAGTTCTGCGTGGCCTTGTAAATAAATAATAAATACTCTTTGCACCGCATATTCTACAGGATTCATATTTTAGTGTACTTCGTACCTGCATATGAATTTTATTGTGTTTGAAAGCGCGTAACATCATTAAAAATCATTTGAAAAGATATTTTTCCCATTGGCCGTAATGTAACGGTATGATTTCGACTGTCCCTGTAAATTAGTGCTGCACAACCTTTTTGCCAGAAAATTATTTGCCACCACAAAAAATTTAAAAGTAACATTTGAATTATTTAATACAAAGTTTCTGTCAATTAATTAGGAAATTTTTAGTGTAAATGAACTAAACATGCTACAAACTCCATTTGAAATAAGGAACGTGCTATGATAAAAGTCAATAACATCCAAAAATTTCAGTGCAATCCAAGTATATTTATAAGAATTAGAGCGCAGACGGCCAGACAAACCGAAGTCATAAACACTTTTCAACTTTGTTGGAAATTGTTAAAAATACATATTTTAGTTTTGTCAATAGCACATTAAATAACAGAAAACCACGTCTGATTATACATTCTTAGCCTGATTATTTTAATACACAAGTATTTTGTTTACAATAGTTTATAAAGAGATTATTGTAGAAATGAAAAAAAAAATATCTATATTTTATTTAGAATATGCATAATACAAAAATTTTTCACCCTTGTTCAATACATTCTAAATTGTTACTTTTTATTATTCATTACGTTAACACGTGAGAGAATACACATTGATTGTGTTTTAAAGACCGATTCCCCACCTCAGTACATTTTAAGCATTTACAAAATCAAACATAAAACGAAGAAAAATAACGTTCTCAAAGTTTTGTCTTAAAAAAAACGGACATTTTTATTTCAACATTGATTGATTCATTTTTTTATTATATTTTAATAAGTCAATATAACAAAGTAAAGTCAATTTCTGTTTCACACTTTTATCGCGATAAACCTTAGTATGCATAATAATTATCTTACAGCTAATGGACTCTTAAAATTTTGTTCGAATTTTAATACGCAAATAATCTTTATGACATAATAAACAGAAAACAGTTACAAAAATCTTTATAAGAATTTAAACAGAACTTCTTCTTTTTTAACACTTTATAAAAAATAATGAAGAATAATGAATAATGAGAAGTGTTTATGAATTTGCTAAAAATTATGTATTAAAAACAAATACACTATTCTAAAATGTACATACATTAAAATACAAACAACATCAACTTTTCATTTCGCATATGCGAACGTCTTCAGGGTATTATGATACACATTAGTCTAAAATATTAAAATTTTAGCCACATCCCTTTTTCCATCGCTTGGATGGCTTACTCTTTTTGGTTGCCTTGGGAACTTGATGATGTTTGGTGTTTGCTCCAATCAAGTTTTGTGAAGGACTCTGAGACGTTTGCATCATTTTTAAAATTTTAGACATATGTGTATGATAACATCCTGAAGACTTTCGCAGATGCGAAATGAAACATTGATGTTGATTGTATTTTAATGTGTGTACCATTTAGCATAGTGCAATTTGTTTGTTTTTAATACATAATATTTAATATATTTCAAGGTGCAGTCGTCCAATTTTTAATTTTATGAATTTAGTTTCTCTGTCTGTCTGATTCCTTGTACCCTGTCTCGATGTCTGGGTAATTCCCGTGTGCCTGTCTCTATGCCTGTCTAATTCCACTATGCATGTATATCCGACTGTACGATGTCTAAACTGGAATTTAAATTTATTGCGTTTAAGATCTGTTTTTAAAGAAAATAAAAAGATTCCGTTATATTGAGGTCTATGGGGAAAATGGTTTTCTGCATATTTTAAAGATCTTACACCATTTTAAACATACTGAAAAATCTACATAACACTGACGTGCACTATACGATACTTATTATACTAAGATATCACCTTATACTACTACTATTTATGAGAATATGATGTGCATATAATCCATGACGTATTTATAGGGACTGCGAAAGAATTTGTTTACAATACATTCTACGAACGATATTTGATGGAAGTCCGCTGTAAACATCGGTTTCGTTTCGAATTTTAACTAAATTTCTGCACAGTACGTGCAGTGAATAAATTCTACAGATCACATACAGGGTTTCGCAAAAGATTTCGCGTATATTTCCATTTTCTGACAGAAATAGAAGTGAGGGAAATTTTCATAGAAATAAATTTTAGCATAATATGTAGTATACATATGCATATCTGTGGCTTGTATACGGTAATGCACAAAATAATTAGAATGTTTTAAGACTATTAGAATGTTTTCAGAAGTTCTACTCTAAATACTAAAACATTTAAACCTGTTTCATATCAGGGCACTGCTCTCAACAATCAGTTGGGCCCATTTGGGCCTCCTATTATGGTGCTAATGTATGGTGTAAATGGTTCGATTCACAAACTTCTTCTTCTAACAATTTCTTAGGTTCTTGAGCTACTACATGAACGACAAAAAAAATTTCAGCTACCACTAATTTTGAATATTAATTGCCTTCTTGTGGCCTTTGTTGCATCTTTTTTAAAAACTATCTGATTATATTGCAATTTTCTTTAATATAGTTTTAGCGTCTTCCAGCTACTTTACAACCACTAAAAATTTTCTTATACCCAATTGCATTCCAGTCAGGACCTTGGCCCCCAGGGCCCAGTCTTTCTTTGTACCTCAGCTACCACTTTTCTTTTAACATTAATCTCCTTTTTCAGCATCAACTTACGTTTATTCACGACACCTGTAAATTAAAAATTGCGTTAACTTAAAGTTAACTTTAGAAAATGGATTTCATCAGTTTATTAAATATCGTGTTAATGTCAAAAGTAATTAATGAAATTTATAAGGGTAGAGGTCATCTTTCAACGCTTGGCGGTGCATTCTTTCCTCCGATTTTAAGGAACTAATTTCAAGGGGTTTGGTTCATTCAACTTAGATTACAACTACAGCTACATTCTGTATTATGAAATTTTATCTTAGACTTCAGTTACCAATGTTTTCCAATATTAATGATGCATTCTTTTTTGTGTTTCTTTTTTTAGGTTTGATTACTACGAGGTTTGACCCACTCAACTTTGTTTTTAACTGTCTCCGTCACGCACAACACTTCCGGTACATGCTGTATAAGGTAGTGTGGACAGGTTCGTTCGAAAAGAAGTTTGATGGGTACACACTAGACGCTGCGGAAGGCAATGGGTGCCTCCGAAATTAGGTTCATTTAAAAGAATTTCAATAGATATAAAATCATACAAACTTGAGTTTGTTAACGTGATTATTCAGAAACCCCGGACAATGCCAGGCGAGTTATGCTAGTATGTTATATATTGTTAAAAATATATATTTTATATAAATTGCAAATGTTATGGCTGTATTTTAGAGCTAAAGTATAATTCTTGAAACTGTAACAATTTCACTCCAAAATATGAAAATGTTCTTTATTTATGTTGAATCGAAAAAAGTCTGTTATTATGAACAGAATTGGGTCCCGAAAGTACTAACTACAAGTAACTTGCTGCTTTTATAGCACTGAACATTTCTGTTAAATAAAACAGTGATAATCCAGTTATTACTCTGGCTGTAATCCAAACAGAAGTGGAATCGAAAAAGCCAGAACGGAATGGCAATTGTTCAATCCAAAACGAAATGAATCCAGGTGAGAAAATTCTTTCAGTTAATAACTGAATGTAGGATAGACATTCTGTGGAATTACATGCAGCGCATAACCTCTCTGAGCCTTATCAGAATTTCCATTATGTACTTGTAATATCGTAATGTTTAAGATGTATTAAGATTTAAGGTCTATAAAGCTACGAATATTTCTACTTTATACATTGGAATTTAAAGACGTTTGCGAAAGTATGTACTAGATGTTTTATTTACCTAAAAAATGTTTCATTTTACTATAATCCTTATTTTTAATTACTTTAATGTTTCTTTTATTTATTTTTACTCTTGATTAAGCACTCTAAAGAATAATAAAAACAACGCATTTTTCCACATAGTTAAAATAATTAACACTAATGATTTACCTAATTTAAAATTTCCTTCTAATTTGATCTTTTTTTTTTTTTTACTTTCTTTTTTTATCTGACGTTCTTCTCTATCTAACAAAATACAAATATAATAAAAGTATTATATGCTTTACAAAAGACTTTCGAAAAGAAGAATTTTTCTATTTCATAAGCCTTTGTTATGAGCTTAAAGAGACAAAGTGAGATTTAAAAAAAAAAAATGTTTTATATTATAATACAAAATTTCAAACATGCGTTATTTATTTTAACGTGAAACAAAAAACAAGAAACAAAAAAAAAAAAAAAAAAGAATTACATTATTTTAATATTATGCATTAAGTGTGAGTCATTGATACTAAAGTGAATTTATTGTGAATTTATTTATATATTCCAGAGGAAAAAATATTTTTTATGAGCTATCGAATTGCAGAAAACGCCTACAATAAAAAATGAAAACATATTTAATATTAATTAGAAATTTCTTAAGTTTTATAAAATAATTTTTAAAGTATTTGTTAGTTACATTATTAACTTTTTATTTTCGTCTAGATTATGGAGTATATGGTATTTGTCATTTATTTGCAGTGTCATACTAATAAATTCCGTTTATAGTGTATTAAAAAAAAGAACATTAAAGAATTTCAAATGTAATAAAATTTATGTAAATTGCTGCGCTGCACTAGAAGAGGCTTATAGAATATACAGGGTGTCAGGTCTCAACGGCGTCCAATGGCTAATTCCCAAAACGTTAGCCATAGACAAATAGTTCCAATTACAAAAATGTATTATTTCAGGTAAAAAAAAATATTTTAAAAGCGTTTTGGGTTAATAAAAACATTTCTTAAAAAATTGCGAAATTTAAATTTTTATACGGTCCCCCGGTCCTATAAGTTATATTTAGTGAAATTTTCCTTTTACACTGACAAGTAATACAAAAAAAGTCCCGTTATTCTACGATTAAAATTGACCGAGTAATAGCTGTTTAAAGTTGGAGCATATTTTTTGCTGCAAATTGGGTGTCATTCACAAATTTAGTCGAAATATAATTTCGTCAGATATAAAAAATGTTTGGGAGTAAAATTAACATTGCAATATAAATTTGAAATCTTTCATCATTCTGGCATATTAATGCAAAATATACAATTTGTAATAAATATTTAAGAAATAAAAAAACAGAATTTTTGTTAAATAAAATGATTATAAATTAACAGCCTCAATTCTTTACAAAATGATACGCATTTAAAAATATTATTAGATTGCACAAGCCTGCAGAAGTTGGATTATCTCATGTTTTTTAGCTTTTGATAATTGATTCTTATATATTCTGTACCGCTGAGTCCGAAATTGACCTTCATTGTTACCTATCATATCAGGATTTTTCGCAAATTACAAATTTGAAAGTTAAGAAGTTCAATGTTAAAATTGAATTTCCTCCCCCATCTTATCGGACCACTCAGCTGTTTAGCTGTAAGAATCCCAGGATAAGCAAAAATATCGAATAACTTTTTTAATAAAATAAAATAAAATAATGTTTTACATATAGTATGAGATTTCCGCTATATTTTAACTTACACATTTGCGATTTGCTAAAAAATTCTAACGTGATGGTTAAAAATGAAGGTCATTTTTAGATTCAGTGCTAAAAAGTGCATAAAAATCAATTATCAAAAGTTAAAAAACACAATCATTTACTTTATAGTATTCGATTTTTGTTATTCTTTAAATTTGAAAATTTATGATTTGCGAAATATCCTGACATGATGGTTAAAAATTAAGGTAATTTTCGGATTCAGTGCTAAAAAAATACATAAAAGTTAAAAAACCCAACAATCGCAGTCTTGTATTATCTAATCTAAAACTTTTTCTTAAACTCCTTGGCAGAAATCTTTCCGAAATTTTTTGTGTTATCCTGTAAAATAAGTATAAATGGTAACCTCCGAAAATCTTAATAATATTAGATTGTTATCGGATTTGCGCCAGTAAGTAAAGTGCAATCTCGATCGGATATTTAAAAGTGTGTTAAAGTTCGAGTAAAAGTTTTGAACTGGAAAAACATACATGCGATTTTTGAAGTAACATAAAAACCTACAAAAAAAAACATAATTTTTGTTAAAAGAAATCATAAGAGAAACAGTCTCAAATCCAAATTTGAGACTTAATCATAATACTTTTTTTTTAAGTGCAGATACACATGAAGTAAGATCTTCGAATACTTTAAACACTTGGTATACGATCCCTCAAAACCAAGCCGAACTCATTTGTATTTTTAAAGTTTCATAACTCGCTCAATTTTAGCGTCATATGAATGGGACTTTTTTTGTCTTACTTGTCAGTGTAATAGGAAAAAAATACTAAATATAACTTATAGGAACGGGGGGACTGTATAAAAATTTAAATTTCCTAATTTTTTAAGAAATGTTTTTATTGACCCAAATCACTTTTTAAATGTTTCTTTACCTGATTTAAAACATTTTTGTAATTGGAACTATATGTCTATGACTAATGGTTTAGGAATTAGCCATTGGACACCGTTGAGACCGGACACCCTGTATAGTGGTTTAATTTTCTTCATTTATAGGGACACAAAAAATAATTAAGAAACTTTAGTGTCAGTTATAGATTATAGCTGCATGAGAGCTTTGTGATTGCTTTTACGCATAAAGAAATATTTATCAATTAAGAGGTGTATATAAATTATATAGATCCTATACAGGATTGCGCAAAAATGTTCGCATGTATTAGTGTCTATAGACGTAAATTACTTATAGGTGTTTTTTTTTTTTCCCAGCTCCACATTCTTTAATATAGAGGGTTGTTATATTTAAAGTTACCGTGTTTTGATCTACGTAGAATAGCTTCTGGTTGACAGATATCGACGAAAATTGGGAAATGCATTTTATGGACCATGGGAAAAAATTCTATAATAAAAATTAGCAGTTCAAATTTCGACCGTTGGATGGCGGTTTTAATCTACGAGAAATGACGTTATGCTAATTTGAAGCGGTTTAAAAAGCCAGTAGTCGCTGCCTAGTCATTTTGCACAATGTCTTTAGAGAAGAAATAACGAGCTTTAATAGTGAAGTTATTTTTTTATCATAAAGGCAGTAATTTGATGCAAGATGGTGCATCCCCTCTCACATAGATCAAGCCCTTACGGCACTGCCTCGTGTACACTTTGGAGATGATCCGTAATTTTGAGAAATTTTCCGACAACCAGGCATCCTCGTTAACTTGACTTGAATCCCTGTGACTTCTGGTTGTGAGGATTCCTGAAAGATCGTGTATATGGAGGAAGAATACGGAATCTGCCTGATTTGAAAGCAAGCATAACTCGCCATGTTTCTGAAATGGACAGATAAACCTTTCGCGCTACTGTTGAACACGCTATAACAAGCTTTGAACATGTATTTGAAGCAAATGGAGTGCGCATTGACCCCATGCTATGAATAAATAAAGTTTTGTGTTTCCAGTTTTTTTTTTTTTTTTTTTTTTTTTTTTTTTTTGTCTTTATGCGCGCCATTCTCACCTGGTTGTCGAAATTTGAACTACTATTTTTTTATTGAAAATTTCATTTTCCCATGGTCTATATAATGTATTTTTGAAGTCTCCTTGGTATCTGCCTATCAGAATGTACTCTAGGTCCGAAGAAAGTAACTTAAATTTTAACCGCCTAGTTCTAAGAATGTTCTAGAATATACATAAATTGATATACAGAGCTACGAAAAAATCTAGATATATTGCTTGTAGCGATTTTAGTTGTATTATGAGAGTTCTATCTGAATTAAATTTTGCTTTAATATATGGTGTGTATAAATGGTTCTAGATTGTATACAGGGCTTTACGAAAAATCCATGTTACATTTTATTCATTGTAAATAATTAAAATTAATTTTCAAATGTGTTATGCGTGTTTTATAGCCAAATTAAAAAATGTAAGAAACCATGTCATATGGACATGAATATATAGAAAATTTAAAATGCTGTAAAAAATTCCACTATGTCTTCGGCTATGTGTGGTAACTGCTGAAATTTAATGTTCAATTGTGCTATGCATTTTTTTTAAATTGTTCATTGATGTTTTTTAAATTATTAAGTATTAAGAATTCATTATAATATTCTAGAAGTTATTTTACTTCGTAATCTATCGATAAAAACAAACGTGAATTACAAAAGTAACACATAATAATTTCGACCACCCGACATCGTAAAAATGATAATTAATAAAGGAAAAAGTAAATAACAATTACCACTTTTCTCTCACAAAACCCAATAAAATTGGAGAACCAAATATACAAAAACATCTGATAAATTTGTCTTGAAATAAAAAAAAAGATGTGTAATACATGAAACATCAAATTATCTAATTTTATTTCAGAACTGACTACATATGTACCAGAAAAACACAATAACACAGTATGCATTTGTTAATTTTTATGGGAGGGAAAAAAACATAATAAAAAGTTATATCAATGTAAAAAAAATTCTTATTCTCAATGAGATTTAATAAAAAAGTAAAAACATTGAAACATTTTTTTTTTTTTTTGTACAAATGTCAATATATAATAAAAATATTATCTTCATTCTTCTTGTCATGGTAAAGTAAAAATTTGAAACTATGAAAACAGAAACTGCCGTAAGATTAAAATAATAAAAATCATATTATACAAAGTGCCTCCTATGCTCAACAAGGTTGATAAAAGAATATTCTCTTGGAGAATGAAGATAGAAATTTGATTCATGGTAAATTTTCCACAGAAATTGATCCTTCCATAAATCCCCTTAAGGATTTCATGTTTCAAATTCATGATAGAGAACTTTTTGACACGCCATAGCAGCGAGGGAATTAAATGTATAGTATAAATTTTACAAATTTTTTGTTATCAAACATATTGAAATGAAAGTTGAAATGTTTCCAATATAAAATTACTGAAATATTATTTTTCGTCCTTTTTCACAGTATTTGAAAAAAAAGTTATGGGAAAAATATTTTAAATGTTTTAATGCATAAATCTTGAAAATGAATGTAAATTAAAATGGATGTAAAAAAATTGTTAATTATAATCTGCCATTGTTAAATTCTAAGCTTTATAAAAATATTAATTACCCTTTTTTATGTATATAAATGAAGTACATGTTACATTGAAATTAATTGATTATTATATTATAAAACAAGTAAGAAAAAATCATGCGTCAAGCATAGATTATGAAACACTTTCCAACACATTCAGAATAATGTAACAAATCTGCACTGTTTAAAAAATTAAAATATTGCGTCTAATTCAACCATATGGAAACGCATAATATATTTCAGAACCCGATTTCGGCGGCTTCCATCCA
Organism: Maratus speciosus; assembly: GCA_963932465.1. NCBI lineage: Eukaryota > Metazoa > Arthropoda > Arachnida > Araneae > Salticidae > Maratus > Maratus speciosus. The sequence continues at coordinate 172,105,156 of OZ010792.1, read as the reverse complement.
AAATCGGAAAATTAAGCGAATTGCAGCCCCGTATATAATTTATAGATTTGAATCTATCAGCTTACATGCAAGCCAAAATTTAGTTCCCTTAAGAGCTACCTATACTTAAGTTGAAAATTTACCTTCAGCAATTTCCTTTATTAAGGAGAACGGTACGTAAATACTTTTGTGTAGCCCTGTATTTGAGGTATAGAATTTATATATAACGGGTAACATGCAAAAAATTAATTAAATTTAAAAGTGCATACCGAATTTTAAACCGTGCACTCCAGCAATTATTACTCAAAGACAGTACTGTACTGTAACCGATTTCTTTTCCCTGTAAATGAATAAAAAATGCTATGAATGTCCTGTTCTAACGTGATCGTAGTGAAAATCAGTGATTTATATCAGTTTCAATACATTTGAAATAGCATAATGTCATTAAAATACACTGCAAACGATTTTTTCCCATATACCATAATGTAACGAAATAGTTTTGAGTGCCCCTGTAAATGAACGATTAATCCTACATACTTCATATGCAATACCAAACATGCTTTGGTGACTTTAAGCAACCTTTATCAATTTCATGAAAATCCGAGTATATTTACGGGAGTTATTCCCCATATACCATAATGTAATGGAATACTTTTGAGTGCCCCTGTAAATGAACGATTAATCCTACATACCTCATATACAATACCAAACATGCTTTGGTGACCTTTTTCAATTTCATGAAAATCTGAGTATATTTAAGGGAGTTAGAGCGTAGACAGACGGACAGACAAACCGAATGTATAAACACTTTTCAACTTTGTTGGAAAGTGTTAAAAAATGTTATATTAAAAGTATTAATGTAACTTTCGAGAATTCTGAATTTTAACTGTCATAAAAACATATGCAAGAACATGATGAAATAATGAGAAAAACAGTACTTATTAATGTTTCTAAAGATGAAAAATATATCTAATACTCATGAGAAACGATTTAAAATTGCAAAAATTGCAAAATTGCCCAGTAAATGCAAATAAGACAAATTTCTGTCCAGTCATCTATTCCCAACTGTTTTCATGATAATTTAAAAACTATTGATTTTCAGACATAAAAAGTAGTAGTCATATATGATCGATATTTAATAGAACCTATAGTTCATGAAGGTGATAAAGAAATTTTGGTATATGTAGAATGTGTTTCAACATGTTAAATTAATATCAAAAGACATTTTTTTTGTCGCCATTACATAATATTTTTGGGGCACTTTGCCTGTTTGAACAGGCGCATGTTGTCGGCATAGGTAGTTTTATATTTTCTAACATGTTACTTTATCTAGAAACCACACTGACCATAACGGTAAGATGCTGACAAAAATCAAACATAAATGAAGTCGATTTAAGAGGAAAAAAAGTATTTTGTAAATAATTTAGTAAGGCATTATGTGTAGTAAAGCAGTACAATACGAAGAATTAAGTAAAAATGGGATTTAGGGTGCCTCATGTCCATGACAATAGAGATAAGTTTGATCCAGTACATAAATTTACAACACTGCCATCCTTGTATTTTTATTATGTTACCTTCACAAACGCCTTACATTACTTATAATAATCTTTTGCACGAAGTTTGTATGATGCGTTTGGCGTTGGGGGCTTATAAAACTTTTAACAAAACCACTGGCGTGATTATTAGAAATAACTATATTTCAAAATAAGCTCCATGTTAAACAATTTTAGTATTTAGTAATATGCTTTAATAATATAGATAAAAGAGAAAACTTTTTCAAAAATGTACTTTTATTATTCATCTCCATGTATCATTTTATGTTTGATTGTTGTATCGGTTTCAGTTGCTCGGTGATATAACTACGAAACAAATGCATTACAGTAGCTGTAGAATCTAAAGTCATACTTTTATTTCACTTTTTTACTGTAATCATATTCTGATAGCATAACGAAAGTCTACATGTAAAAAGAATTAACATTATTTCTAAACTTGGCAAATAATTCCCCCTTGTCTTCTACAATCAGCATATGTTATACATACCTTCAATTGCATACCTCACATCGAATGTCGTAGAATTTAAATACATATTCAAAAACTGGTTGCAATACACACAATACAATCTTTAAATAATTTTGAAATTTAGGTGAACTACAATAACAAGAAAACTGCGTGGATGACGTTGCACGTAATCGTGGATTTCTTCATAAATTTGACAGGGAAATAGAAAAAGAAAAAAGCCAAGTACGGTTATTCATAGATGAGTGACCTGCTCACCCACTAGATCTTCTAACTTTCAATAACATGAGTGTTTTTTCCTGTTACTTGCACGAACAAGCTTCAATCTTTGGATGTGAAAGTGCACTGAAGAAAAACTGTAGCCCGCTGACTTTTGGTTGCGCCAGAAACTAAACGTACAACGAACGACGAATTGAAGCAAGTTGCCGTCCTTGATGCAATTTATGTGTTGTGCTCATGATAGAGAAGCATGATTTACAAGTGTATTAAATGCTGCTTTAAGAAAGAAGGCTTTTCTTTTCCAGTAGAAAAAGAATCTGAGGAGACAGAAAATGGGAATGAAAATTGCAACAATGATATAAGAAATTTGGCATAACTCTTGAACTCGCTAACTGTATCTTCAACATGTTTGAAGATGCGGATGAAAATTTAATCACAGCTCAATAGCGGTAAATTGGAGACATATAACCTGAAGTAGAAGGCGGTTACAAAGACGAATAGGACTACGACGATGGTGAAGAAGATGCGGCAAAATCAGTCTCTAACTGTTCTTTAATTTTAAAGCTGATGCGAGTTTCACTAGTATAATTTCACTAACAATCTTTCCAGGGTATACAGTAAACAACACCTTTAGATTGCGAAAAGGGATGAGATCCCATCATCCTTAAAATTCTCTCATTGACAAGCCCGTGTTAATACGGTTACAAATCTAAATGTTTCACTTTAATGTAAGCATTATTTAGAGTTATATAATTCTATTAATTTAATGAATTTTAAATACATTGAACTACTCTCAGGGATTACATTCATATTCGTAATTGAGGTGTTTTTATAACGTTAAAACAATAAACATCTTTTAGCATTTAATACAAAATAAAGAGAAAATTATATTACAATTTAGCCCTAGACTGTTAGAGGAAATGAAGAAAACTATGCTTCCTGAGAGCACACGATTTCACTAAAACTTTAACTTTGCTTTTATTTGTTTCTACACGAATCCTTCTGTAGTTATTTTTTAATTTCATCTTTCATGACTTCAACATTTTTTGCTGTACTGATGAGGGGCTTATGTTTGTCGAAACGTTTACACGCATTTCTGTGTATAGTATACATTCTAATATATCGTTAATATTCTGATAAGTTATGCAAAGTTTTATAAACTCAATCAATCATTTATGATAACATTATACGATTACGATTTCTGTAAAGGACGACGAAACCGATATCGGTTGTGGTCGAAACTGTCCGGACATTCGATGAAAACAAAATTATCAGATATATGCTGCAATTTGCTAGCCCGAGACATTTACTTACATGATATAAGTTGATGCTTTTATGATTGTATGGTCTTATTTGGTTGAAGTGCCTTATGTTAATTAATGTTAAGTGTTAATATAATAAACATGATATAATTTTTTAAATGATAAATGCCCACGATTTTCATGAAAACAAATCTGTTTTCCTTATAAATATCTTTTTTTTTATTATTATTCGAGCTCGGTCTTAAAGTGTGAATGATGAATAAATATGTTTTTACACCTTTAAAGTAGTGCAGTTATTGATAACGTACGCTATGAAAATTGATATAGCTTAAAATGAAAATTTGAATTAGGGATGTGAAAATTGAAAGTTTGAATGCAATCCTTAATAAGATAAATGCACCTATAGTTGGCCCGCACCAGTGCTGTGCCATTAATGTTTAAAGCTTAAAAGCAAGCCTAAAATCCATTTCTGAAAAACGACCGAAGGAATTCCGATTGACTAAAACCATTAAATTCCAACTTTCAATAAAATCTTTGGAATACATATTTTTTTCTGTTACATTTGTTTATTTTCTAGAGTGTCTCCAAAAACAGATTTTTGGCAAATTCTCAGAGATTTCATTATAGGTAAGTGTTTATGTAAAATATTGATTCTGGGAAATTCTATCGTAACTGACGTAACATTTAATCATCGAATTTAGTTTTCAAATGTATGTAGAAAATTTACTAATAAAGCTAGAACAAATTTTTACAATTTAAAATATTTCTTACAAAGGTCTTAATACCCAAATACCTGCAGATTATTTCAATCTCTCTTTAAGTCCCAAAAATTGCAATTCAAAATTCTGTAACTGACGTAACATAAAATAGACAAACATTTTTTCTGCCTTCATTGAAGTGTAAAAATTATCAAAAGTATCCAGTTAAAAAAAAAAAAAAAAAAAAAAAAAAAAAAAAAAAAAAAATGATTTAATGTTCTCCACAACACTAAGTAATGCCACATTTTAACAGTAACTTATTTAATTAATTTCTGAATAATAAAAAAGAAAAAATGGCATTTACACTGGCAACTTACCTAACTTTTATTGTGTAATTGACGTAAAATTATGACTTTACAAAGACAATAATGGTACTTAACTTAGTTTGTACAGTAATTTACAATGAATTTTTATTAGGATTTTTCTATCGAATGTAAAAATATCAAGTTTTCAAATCATACTCTTAACTTAAACATATTATAAATTTGATCCCCCCCCCCCCACACCAAAAAAAAAATAAATTATGATTTTCTGTGGAATTACGTTTCTGTAATATTATGTTTTAATTTGAATTAAACTGATGTTTGTATACTCTATTACATGTAAATAATTTGTTAGATAAGCCGAAAACGTAAAAGTTCACGCAGCCGAAATTTATTAGGCACAGTACTGGAGCATAGAGGAAGGTACTATTTTTTACTTTTCATTTTTTCCGAAGAATATATTTTGAAACTTTGAATGTTTATTCTGCAACATGAAAGTAAGGGCTAAGGTAAAAAAATATATATCATTTGGAATTCTTTAACTATTTAATAGTAATTAGATAAATGTCCTTAAATGGTGCGTTTACCTTAACCCTTTATGTACTGAATTATGAATACATGAAAATTTTATCTTCTAAAGCATTTTTCGTGAATTGCTTAAACTACATTAGAAGTTTTACATAATCATTTAATAAATTTTAGAAGGATTTTAGAAGGATTAATTAAATTTGAATTTATAGAGATTGTGTAACTATTTATAAACCCACTCAAATCTTTTATTTTAAATATTTTTCTTAGTATTTTCTAGAATTAGAAAATGTACAAATATAATGTTCTTACAATAGAAATATAGAAATATTTTTGAATTGAAAAATCTCCCCCCTCCAAGCTGAAACGCCAAGAAAGCTGAAAAGATGCAAAGGCAAAAGAAATCATTCTTTTAAGAATATTTTTGTTTAGTGTAACCAATAATGTTTTTGGAACACGATAAAGTAATGTATCTATAACTTATTCTAAACTGTGTTACAACTAACCCATGTATTAAATGAATTTTATAACAAGTTATTTTAATGTACTTATAAGTACCGTCAGTAGATAAAGGGTTAATAACTATTCTTCGAAATATTTTTCTAAACTATATCTATACTTGTTTTAGAATTAGTTTTATTTACCGATTCTTGTTTTATTTTAAGTAACTATTCTTTACTATACATTTTCGCTGTTATTAAAAAGAATAATATATTAAAATTGAGAGGGATTTATATTATGAGTATATGAAAAAAAACCACGTAAATCTGTAATTAACTCTTCGATTTCTGTGTTCATTAAAATATGGCAAGTAATTTCTTTTTCTAATATATTTGTCCATCTGCTATTTATAATCATACAGAATACAAACGAAAAATAAGAAAAGAAACGACCGTATGTTTTTTAGCATTCGATAACAGATGATTCTTTTCCGTTGTCTAATTTCAGTAATTTTCTCTTGAAGAAGAAAGCTACAGTGTATTTATTATTAAACACAGACTGTAATTAATAGTCAGTTGATTGTAAGACAAAATTAATGAAAAAGATCCTATTCAGATTTTAATTAAAATCATCAGACAACCCGAATTAACTTTCTTTTGTTGGAAATGTCTCAGACTGAAGCATAAAAAAATATTCACAAGCTACCTTAATTGTTAGAAAAATATAAGAAAATCAGTGAGATAATTAACTTTTTTTTCGAAGGGAACAAATATCTTATTAAAATAATCAGTTTGAAATGAATGTTTTATAGATCCATGATACAATTTAGATAAAATGATACATTCAATGACTCATATATTGTGATTTTAGAGGGAAGAGTAGCCATATTTGGACCACCGCTTTAAATGGACTATTGCCATTCTGCTGTTAATTACAGAAAGAGACGCCATCTACCGCTGAAATCATACTCATCAGAATGACGTCATTTATGATTAGATGACACACCCGCCAACAAAGCACTGTTTTCAGACAATTTAAAAACCTAAAGTTAGCTGTTTTGATCTATTGTTTTCCTACTAAACGTAAGTGAATACTTTAAAACTAAGGAAAGTTTTTATGTTTTCATATACATATTCATATACATTCATGTGTTTGCTGCGCATATGTTTCATGCGTATTTGTTTTATTTCCTTTTTGTTCATAGTCTTGAGATTATCTGTTGTAAAAAATGTCGCAGTTGCCTTAATTGGATCAATTTAAGTTGCTTAAATTGAACCAAATATATGATCATAAATTTGAAAAGTAAGTAAATAATTTAGAAAACGGTACGCTTTGTACTATATATATATATTTTTAATATTTTTTAATAGATTACTATCTCCATAGACGTTTTTTAATATATATATTTTTTATAGGAAAGAGGATTAGAATTTCAGCTGTACTTGGAAGTGCGCCTTACAGGGGTGAACCGGAATAGGAGGTACCAGTTTCCTTAATTGGATCAATTTAAGTTGCTTAAATTGAACCAAATATATGATCATAAATTTGAAAAGTAAGTAAATAATTTAGAAAACGGTACGCTTTGTACTATATATATTTTTTTTTAATATTTTTTAATAGATTACTATCTCCATAGACGTTTTTTAATTTTTTTTTTTTTTTTTTTTTTTTTTTTTTTTTTTAATAGGAAAGAGGATTAGAATTTCAGCTGTACTTGGAAGTGCGCCTTACAGGGGTGAACCGGAATAGGAGGAGAAAGTTTTCTCCGGAGAAAAAATTGAAGGCCGAAAGGGCTGAGGTTTACGATTCCTGGGACCGAGAACTTATATCTACACTGTTAAAAATATCGTGAAAAATTACCTCTGTTTTTAAAGGCTATCTATTTTCTGAAGAATGAGAACGCTTCATAAACACCTATGGAGCATTCTCATTGGTCAGAAAATGGATAGCCTTTAAAACAGCGGTAATTTGTCACGATATTTTTAAAAATGTAGGATCAGCGGCGACAGGGCACCGGGTGCCGTCGCGGTAAAGAGATCTTATCTCTAAAATAAGAAAAGTGTCTGTTGATAAAATAATCGGACTCAAAGTGACACTGTTCCTGAATATTCGCCAGGAGAAAAATATCGATAATTTCATTGCCTTATGGATTTAAGTGACGAGCTGCCACCTTCTCACGAAGACTATTTTGATTGATGCATGAACATTCTGTTCAGCAAAATTACATTGTTGTGTTGTAGATAGCTAATTCTACTTATTCAAGAATATCTTTTATTTTGTTTTATAAAAATAAATTTCATGTTGTCATATTGTAAAAGAATATTAGTTGTTATGACTTCGAAGTAAAAACCCTCGACCATCGCTACCGCCTTCTTAGGATTCGGCACAACTGGTATGTACTGGTATGTAAGACAAAATTAATGAAAAAGATCCTATTAATTCAAAGCATCAGAAACCCGAATTAACTTTTCTTTTGATGGGAATGTCTCAGACTGAAAAAAAAAATATTCACAAGCTACATTTATTGTTAGAAAAATTTAAGAAAATCAGTGAGATTATTAACTTTTTTTTTTTTTTTTTCGAAGGGAACAAATATCTTATTAAAATAATCAGTTTGAAATGAATGTTTTATAGATCCATGATACAATTTAGATAAAATGATACATTCAATGACTCATATATTGTGATTTTATAGGGAAGAGTAGCCATATTTGGACCACCGCTTTAAATGGACTATTGCCATTCTGTTGTTAATTACAAAAAGAGACGCCATCTACCGCTGAAATCATACTCATCAGAATGACGTCATTTATGATTAGATGAAACATCCGCCAACAATGCACTGTTTTCAGACAATTTAAAAACCTAAAGTTAGCTGTTTTGCTCTAGTTTTTTCCTACTAAACGTAAGTGAATTCTTTAAAACTAAGGAAAGTTGTTATGTTTTCATATACATATCTAAATTCATCTGTTTGCTGCGCATATTTTTAATGCGAATTTGTTTTATTTCGTTTTTGTTCATAGTCTTGAGATTATCTGTTTTAAAAAATGTTGCAGTTGCCTTAATTGGACCAATTTAAGTTGCTTAAATTGAAACAGATATATGATCATAAATTTGAAAAGTAAGTAAATAATGAAGAGAACGGTACGCTTTGTACTCTATTTTTTTTAATATTTTTTAATAGATTACTATCTCCATAGACGTTTTTTAATATATATATATATATATATATATATATATATATATATATATATATATTAAAAAAATATATATATAAAAATATATAAAAATATATATATATATATTATTATTATTATTATTATTATTATTATTTTGTATATCTGGATCAATTTTTTTTTATAGATTTTAAGCATTTATAACCATAAAAATATTTTTACATGTTTATGCAATAAATTTTGTTTGCAATTTCTTTTATCTTGTATGTATTTGTATTTATTTTCTTTGAATTCTTTATTCCTACGGCGTATTTGATTTACGGAGTTGAATTCAAGCATTTTCCTCCTGGAGGATATTTGCGGTTCCGTGAGGTGAGGGCAGACTTTTTACGGTTCTGGAGGTTGGAATTACACTCTTTTGCGATTAAAACTCATAAAACCTCAAACTTTCGGAGGTGGGAGTAGTTATTTCAAGGCTGCGTGGTGGGGAACCCTGAATTCAGCACTGTTTGAATACATAATGTTTTGCGTTTGATTAATCGTAGAGTATATTCTTTTCAATATAGCGTATTTTTTAAACACTTTTTTCATATAATTGAACAATGTTGAAAACGACACAGACAAACTGCCTAGAAGAAGAACAGCCGTGGCGGCAAGAGCTGTTAAAGATATAGGAAAGAAAAGGAGAAAGTTAGTTGTGAAGAAATTGACCTGAAAGTAGGCTGCAGCTAACCCCCCCCCCCTCCCCCCAGAAAGGCCAAAGAATCATGAGAAATGGTATCCCACTTTGCTAAAATAAGTTAAATCAAAGTACAGAGGGAGCGAAAAAAAAAAACAGCAGTGTTAACATCTTCGCCATATAGAGTAAACATTGAAATAAAAAAATAAAAAAACGACAAAATTTAAGCTCTCACAGCACAATAGCAATCGGGACATGAAGTTTGAAAAAATAGGCGGAATGCAATTGGAAAAAAAATGATTGAAGGGAAGAACTAATAAATTTTGATTTAAAACAGTTACTCTTATTTTCACATATTTGATCTCATTATATTTCATTGCTGTTATTTTGTTTGATTGTTTCATTCATAGCAAACTTTGCTTTTAATAAATATATTTCCTAGTTATTAAAATAACAGATATCGTTTAGGAGACTGTGGGTCCAACTTAGGCAACCAGCTGCTGAATTTGGCCACTTTTGACAATTTTTTTAAAATTAAAATAAAATTTATGATTTTCAAAAAGAAATTAGTATAAGGATTTATTTAGTTAGTAAATGAATAGATTGACCCCGTATTGTGATGTTTTGCAGATATTCCAAAAATTAAGCGAGTTGCACCTGAAAATAAGTGAAGTGGTCCAAATTCGGCTACTGCCCCCTATTCTTTTATAAATTGAATAAAGATTATGTAACTATGTCATGTTTTTGTTAATCTTTTTTTTTCGAAATAGAAGACATTTTAATGTTCATTATGTTTTTTAAATGCTTTAATTTCGTTTTAAATTTATAATATATTGGCAAAACCAACGGTTTTGCTCGCGTCATAACTGAATTATACCGTGTCGTATTTAAGTGCCTGTTTTTATTAGAATACTTTACACTTCTACGGATATTACAAAAATTACAAATTAAGTCGCAGTTTGAATAAACTTCATTATAACACTGCGTTAGGTGAAAATGATACTTAAACTATTGTGAACTAAAACTAATTCTAAATAATTGATCATTTAGAATGCATTTTGAAGCTTTTACGGTCATATTGGTTTTCCTTTGAACTTTTACGTTTAAAAAAACGTTCTTGACAATCATTTACAGTTTGAAAGTACACTTAATGCAATATTCCAAGCTTCTCATCTAACGGTGTACAGCGTTCTGATGGTAGTTTTACCAGCATAAAATGTAGCCTATGTTAGAACAGGGACTGCAAACCATCAACTTGCCGAAATTTCTTTTCAAATAGGTTTTTTATTTCCTGAGATTCCAAAGGAATCGTAATTTAGAACGTTTTTAGAATGTTTTTCGATCATTTTGTCATTTTAAATTTTTTTTCAAAACTGTTCTTAAAGAGCCCTTATTTCAAATAAGTATCTATCGTGCCGAATTTTAAGTTTCTACCTTTATCAATTCAACAGAATTTGTAGTTTAGAACATTTTCAGAAAGCTTTTTGCTTATTTCCCCCTTTTAAAACCCTCCGAGCGTCTTGCGAAAAGGTAAAATTGTAATGTGGTTTTCTTTGTATTTTGTTTTAAATGCTAAGATAATTTGATTCTTTCAACATTATAAAAAAAAAAAAAAAAAAAACTCAATTAGAATATGAATGAATGTAATCCTTGAGAGTATTAATCATTCTTCAATGTATCTAAAATTCATTAAATATATAGAATTATATTATCTTAAATATTGCTTGTATTGCTGTGAAACCTGGAGCTTAGTGAACGGAATATTACGCTCAAAACACTTAGAATGGTAAAATTCGCATTTTTTTCAAATGTTTCTAGAAAATGCGAACAGCTTAAAAAAAATTACCATGCTATAGATCAAGTTTCTAAGACGTCAGTATCATAAAAATCGCACTTTTAGAGTTTTTTTGCCTATGCAATCCCCTCTACGGGTAATGACAGCCACATAAATTTCAGTCTATGTTGGAACAGGGACTGTCCTTTGTCATGTGCTGGCTTTGAACAGAGACACACTGATCCCCAGTGATACCCATACTACTTTTTCGGAAAGCTTTGTACATGGATATTTGCTTACTTTTCAATTGGGATAGCAAATGTAATCCGCTAAATAAAATAAGTTCAAACATTTGCCTATCATCTAATTGTACTTATTCAAGCAAATTTTCCGCAATTAAGACGTCTGCTTATAAAAACAACACCTTGTAAATTCATAAGATGTTTAATATTTTGTAACATGCTTAACGTAGAAACGCATGTAAAAATATACTTCGAAAAAAAAAAAAAAAAAAAAAAAAAAAAAAAAAAAAAAAAAAAAAACAATTTTCATTTATTGTCCAAATGAGGCATTATAACCGGTTAAAATAAAGTTATCCATTTTAGAAAAAATAACAGTATTTTTGCATATGTGACATTTAGAAATATGCATTTTTAAAAGTAATTTATTTTTTAAATATAAATATATTTCACATAAATGACAGAAAAAATATATAAATACCATCTCACGAACCGCAATTTATTTTACAGAAGTAAGTTTTTATAAATTGAGGACTAAAAATTAAAAGCGCTGAAAGTACCAAAAAAAAATCGAAATTCAGTTTTTTTACGAAAAAAAAATGTCTCAAGGGCCAAGCTTAACAAACAGGAGAACGCTTGAAGTGCTAATCCTAGGAGTAATACTTCAAAAAAGTCGGGAACTGTACATCAAACATGACAAACTAGGTGCTTCAGCCTTTTTTTTTTTCGCTCTCTTAAAAAAATTGCTCTTTTGCACGTTCAGCGTTTTCATTTTTAGTCTTCAATTAATTCAAAATTTTAAGGTAGACGATGAATAGTGTTGTCAGATTCCCTTGTAGATTGGAGATCCAAATGCTCTGGACATCAGTATTTTAAAGTAATTTTCCTTGCCTTATCTAATGGCATAATTATCTGAGATTAAAGAGGGTGAAATAAACTGTAAGAAATTAGTGGTGTCCAGAGCATTCGTATTCCTATGTTACTAGGTAAACCTGGTAACATTAACGATGAAGCTCTTTACGTCAAATGAATTTTTGTAGCACTGCTTCTCCTAACCTTTCCGGATCATCTCATTCATAACTAAAAATACACAAATCGTGTTCTTAAGAAATAATTGTAGATTAGAAGTGACATTCTATTAGCGTTACAACGCTCTTGTATTTCAATTTCTAATATATCGTAATGGTCATAGATTAAGCATTAAGAGGACGGTGGACGTTAATTTTTTTTTTTAATTTTCAACATAGAAATATAAAATATTGTGCATATATACATTTCCTTATAAATAAATAAAACACCTGAAAAGAAATTTTAAATCTTATTATAATTTTAAGATTTTTTTTTCTAATTAAAATTATTTTAAATGCTCCGAGTGTCTTAGTTTTTGAGATATGTCCTTGATTTTGCCTTTTAATCACTTAAAACTCAATCACATACAAATCTAAGCATCGATTTTTCAATCTTTTGTATAGTTATTTTTTTAGAATTTTTCTTCTTAATTTCATATCGTTTTTCAAAATCGAAGTCGAATTTTAAAATGCATGGTCAGTTCCTTTGTAAACAATATCAGTGTTCTTCCTTATTGATTTCATGAATTTTGATTAAAAATTACGACACTTGAAGAAATTCAAAAATCTAAAAACATTGAAAAATCAGTTTTGAGAAAAACAGATTTAAAGTATATTAAAAGGCCAAAAACTAGCTTTCCTACCAGTGACTGAGAGGTTCTGCTCTCGAAGCTGGTAGACGGGAGGTACTGGGTTCGATCCCAATCGCGCCCTTCGGCCTAACCGTTTCGGAGTTTTTTGTGGTTTTCTTCGAAACCTTGGATTTTCCATGCGTAAATACGGGTTTGGTTCCCTTAGCAATACCCCCACGGAGGGCACACCCCCAGGCCTACATCCCCCGAATTTATAGTTGGCCGTCAAAAACCATCCCAATCCGAAAAATAGCTGTTTTACAAAATTGAAAATCTTATAACTTTGCGAAAAATAGTCGCATCTACATGCTTTTTTTGGCAAATGGCTTTGAACAACTGGAGAACAATTATATGCACAAGAATAATTTTCCATTTTGGGGATGATTTTTGCTAAACTAAAGGTCCATGGACTCCTTAATACTCTGGTGCATTTGTTTAATTGTTTTTTATTCCTTATAAGATTTTAAGATTTATTGGTTCAGATGAATGCACAAAGGTCGGGGTCATTGAAAGTTTTTTTTTTTTTTACCCTTCGTTTTGTTTGGTCTTAGATTTAATTACCAAAAACCTATGGAGAGTTGCACGCATATACGTTGCTGTTGTGAAAACACTGACAAAAAAATGGATTGGATTAACGCCCATTGTGTAAAACGATAACTTTTGAAAAGTTGAGAATTTTGAGAAGTTGACCTATCACTTTGCTAGGATTATTCTGGATCTATTATCTCATTGCCAATTATTATCATCGTCTAATTGACGACATCGAATGCATGATTGCATTACTTCCGCTGAATTTCGTACACTGTTAAAAATTTCTGTAAAAACACAGAAAAAAAAGAGATTCTCTATAAATTTACACTAGATCTCGGTTAAAGGCATTCGATTGAGTTTCTCGGTCATGACTCTATGAAATTTACACTAGTTCTCGGATAAATGCATTCGATAGTTTCTCGGTCATCGTTTTAGAGTAGAGAAATAGTCCAAGCTAAATATTTTCAAAAAGTGGTAATTTTGTTAATCATTTTCATAGTTATAATTTTTTTTAAAGTTACATGAAACATTTTTAAAACAGTGTACAGGCTTCGCGATCACTTCCCGAGTTACAAATAGCAATTGAAGAAATTGGACGAACTTAACCCTTCACTGCATGATTTTTTTTTTTTTTATGAAAAAAAATTATTTGAAATCTATATATCGGTCTAATAATGCGAAAAATAGTAAAAAAATATTAAATTTCAAATTTTCAGCTAAAATTTGGTATTTTACGGCGTGCACCGTATGTACACAATTAGGGTTTTAAAATATTGTATTGTTATATTTTACAACTAAATGATCTTAAATTAATTAATTTTATCTGCTTAACACTCTACAACTTTTTTATATTAATATTTTTAAGTATTCACTAAAAATAATTAAATTAAATTTTACCTTAATAGCTTAATCTTTTTTTGCTTCCGAAGAACAAATTCTTATTTTTTGTCAAATGCAGCCAACTGACATGGATAAAATAAGTGTTATTCCATTGTTCGGACTGTTCTTGAACAGGTATAAAGATCATATTGGCCAAATTCATGGCACATAATAGAAATTACAGTGTTTTTAGGTATGTGCCGATGTGGCACGTCGTGCAGTGAAGGGCTAAAACATTGAGATTTATTTTGCATTTACAATATTATCGAAAGTATGGACGCTCTTTTGCAGTTTATTAAATGAAGTTAATTAATGGCATGTAATATAGTCGAATTCAAATTAAGACTGTATTAGAAATGGAACATTAAACTGTTTAATTAAATGCACTTTAAGGACAAACTTAACATTGTAATGACTGTTTAATGTTTGATTGTGCTTTTTAGACGATATAAATAACTTAAATTTAACAATTAGCAACGAATAATAATTTACTTTTAAAATTGGGAAACGAATTGGGAAAATTTTAAATACCAATGGTTATCACATCTCCGAATTTAATTTGAAAGGATAAAAAATAAAATATTTTTGCTCAATATCTAGCCAATGTAATTTGAAGTTTTTATCGTAAAAGAAGTTTTCTTTGTCTTGAGAAAAATATAAACACACGTCTATAATTAAATCTAGTACTACACATAAATTAGCGCTCAACGATTAAATGTAGTGGAAGTCCGTAAGATTCTACCATACAAGCAATCAAACTTTTCTATATTAGAACTAGAAATATATCCCGTCAAAAATGACGGAAAATGTGCACACATGTGCAAGAATATGAGTTTTTCTCGCTCGTTTCGCAGTGATAAATGAAAATAACACATTTTAAACAACATTTTTTTTAAACATAACTTTTTTTTTTTTTTTTTTTTTTTTTTTTTTTTTTTTTTAAACTCTAATCACATCCGCCGCGATGTGTCAAGGTTCTTTTTTTTCGATCATGTTTAGACGTTCTTAACACGTTCAAAGTTGATTTCTGTGACTAATTTTAAATTAATTGACTTTATCATAAGATTCTTGATTTTCTAAAATTTGCAATAGAACATTTTCAACTCAGACCTCAGATTCGCTAGGTAACAACGAATTGCATCGGATTGTACCATTGCTACTGTACCGATGAATCTAATAAAGTTTTTCGATTTTATGTGAATACATAGGCTTAGAGAAACACATATTTAAGATTTTATTAAAATGCTTGGTACGATATAGGTTAAAATTAAAAGGTAACATTTGTTTAATTTATTATTACATTATATACATTATTATACATTAATAATTTGTATAAAATTTAGTTCTATACAATGTATAAGTAAGTCACTACAAAAACTTACTTACATCCCTCTAGATAAATCCTGTTACATATTTTGGTTCATACAGTAATTTTAGTGAATACTATTTCCATTCATAAATATCGTGGAACTAAAAATTTACTGTATCAATTTGAAAAATTTAGAAAATAAATATACACTTAGTGTATAACCGTAACACATATTTAATAATTTTTAAATTGAAATTAACAAAGAAAACGAAAAATATTTCCGTTATTAAAATTCAGACCAATCATTTTGTGAAAATGAAACGTTAAAATATTCATCAAAAACTGCACGCACTATTAAGAAAAATGTAATTAATTTTCATGTTATTTAAAAGAATAAAAGTTAAAAGCAAAACATGATAACTCTTTGTACTGTAATGAGAAATATTTGCGTATTTTGTAAAAGTAAATGTTTTCTCCAACGTTGTATTATGTACAATGGAAACATTTTGATAATTTCTGTTTATTTTATTTATACTTGCTAATTCTTTTATAAATGAAACATTTCTTTTTTGTAATTTAATAATAAAAAATAATAACATATCTTTTAATAAAACACTTTATTTCAAGTATGAAAATATCAGATATGTCCGAATACATTTTGATACTTAAATAATTTGTTATTACAATAGAATGAAACGACACTTTGGTGATAAATGTCAACAATTTTGAAGTATCAAAGCATAACATACAGCATTAGTGTCAGCATATGTGAAAAAGCCTACACAATTCAGTGTGACATATGCTTGATTACCTTTTTTTCCAAAGTTAAGGTATAATAACAAACGCAGAAAATATTTTCTGAAACATACGAGAAAAAATATACCCGAAAGGCTGCAACAAGATTATTATTGAATATAATCTATTTTCTTTTAGATTAAAATAAAACGGGTGATATATTTAAAATTTATATATAAATGCATATGTATACTTTATTTATAAATGCATACAGTAAAATAATAGCTCATTCAAAATAAATTTAATATATCTCTTTAATTTAAACAATTTGATACGTAATAATTGAAAGCAATTACATTTATTATTTAACAGGTGATATAATACAGTCTTACTAATTTTGCGGAATTTCAATCACCACAATTACAGAATGGTAAAATTGGGGAATGTGTATTAGCCAATTCTGCACACATAAGAAACGAAATGTTCTATTCGGAAATAGTGTTACTGAAAACTTCAATTTCAGAGACACAAATTCCGTTTGATGGGCATATGTGTCAGGAAATCAGTAGTACATAGCAAAGTAAAAAAAAATATCAAAAGGAATCCAACAAACGAATATTTCTGAATAAATGAAATTTATTTGTTGCACTTGCATGAAATATGTGAATTGCTTTAATAAAAAAAAAAAAAAGAACCCGAACGGAATATATATCACACATTACACACTAAGCAAATAAATGAAAAATAGATGATTTATGGCTGTCGTACTTTTCACAAAAATATTTCGAGATTAGAATTATGAATGACTGAATGTATCTGCCAACGTTTATAATATTGTATAGCAGGTCTCGACAAATACGTCAACCCTCGCGAGTGTATTTTTGTATAACTCCATTCCTTCAACCTTTTTTTTTTCTTTCTTTCATTCTTTTTTTTAATTTTGATGGAAAAATTGACCTATGAAATGGGGGCAATTAAGGCTGGTTCGGACTAAGCTGGTTGCCGATTTGGATTGTGGAATACGAGCGCTGGAGAATTGTTTATCATAGCAATACATATCTCATAATAAATTTAAAGAGGATATGCATTATACGCGTGCACAATTCTATTAAAAAACAAAACAATAAAATAACAGGCAATTTACCTTAAAAACATTTAAATAAACATTAAAATGTAGATGTTTCGGGCTGTTACACCACTCCCCAGTACTTAAAACGTAATGGCTTTAAACATGTTACCAACAATAACTTCAGATAAAAAAATATATGTTCTGAATTCAAGAAGAAAATGCCAGAATAACATTGCATATTCATGTAGTACAGGAGTTGCTTCATTTAGCGGAGAATATCCCATTCTTGTATAAAAATATTCGACTCACGTTCACAAGTTGCAATTTTGGCCTGATGACACTGGCTTTCCAAAATCAGGATAACGATGTTTTTCAAAAGCACAGACAACATTTTTTTAGTTTAAGGGGACTGGTCACTCAGCTTCCGATTTCCCCTCACTAATGTAAAGTCTTTGGCATTTGATGCATTCGTAATTTTAAAATACCTCCTCGAAAAATTGATATTTTTAACTTCTATTTTTGTGTACACTTCATAAAAGATGTCTATTTTTTTCTTAGTTCTCAAAATGTTTCTAAAGTATAGACTTAATTTTATATGAAGTGTTAAAATCTTACTCACGGTTCGCCCTCTTTTACCACATAGAATTAAATAATATTAATTAAATACACCTAATATTAAAATCAGCATAGATTTTAGAAATATTTTGAAAACTAAATAAAAATACATACTTTAAGAACAGTACACAGAAACAATATGCTAAAAATATGAATTTCCCGAGGAGATATCTTAAATATGGGGCATTCTCACAATCTTTTGACTTTCATGTCCCTGAATAATATTTTTTTATTTAATACATTTTTTTGTGTGTTTTTTATTTCATATACTGGGAAACATCCCATTGCATGATTGCACAAAAATATTAACGAGGTAAATAAGTTTTGGACGATGTTGGGGGTCCAAACACCTGGAAAACTCCAATTCCATCCCGTGTCCCAGACGCTGATTTTTAAGTTTGGAGCTATCGGGATAAAGTGTTTTCAATAAAAATAATTCGATGAAATTTTTTTCAGAAACTGGAACTATTGTTTTATATAAATATGTAGCTAAAAATAAACATGCACAAATTTTTATGGTTGTTATTATTTTTTAAACTCTGTTCCTGGGTTTTAGATTCCTTACCATCCCTCTTCTAAAATTATACAGAAAATCATTTCAAATGCAGCCACAGAATTTTTTTTCAATTTTTTTCTCATACAGAAGTATGCTAGAGAAATAATATCTAAAATTCTTTGGCAGGAATTTTACTGTAGAATTTAAATCAGCATTTAAATATCAATTTCAAGCATCGTGTCTTTATGGGTAGTCTCACCGTCCCCAAGGTTTATTCCTGCACTTTTCGAGGTAAATTAAGAAAATAATAATAACTTAATCCAACGTTAACAACTGTTTCTAAAAATCAATAAGTATTGTGCGTATCACTTATTATTAACATGATTTTCCTAAAAATAGGTGGTAATTTTCCGTACCATTCCATCCTTATCTTCCCCCTTTTTTTTACCATTTCGTCCCTTTCGTTTCCAATACCCCCCCCCTTTTTTTTTACCTTATCGTCCCTTCTTTAACACCCCTTTAAGACAATGTTATAGAAAAATTCTGTATTAAAAGTACTACATTGTTATTATTTCTTATTTGAATGTCCTGTGGGTACTATGCAAATTCATTATAAGAAAAAAATTAGAAGACAATAAAAAAGTTATAGGGGTAAAATGGTAAGGAAAATTAAACTAGCAAATTTAACTTAAACCTCAGTTAAATAAAAAAAAATTCGCTACTGACCATTTTTTCTTTATTTTGAGTCATTAAGGCATTTGTGAGAATGTCCCATATACGAATGCACTCAAAGTCCATTGATTTAACATTACGGAAGAGAAATCCGAAGCTGAGTAACTAGCCCTCTTAAGATGCCTATCTTAAACGTCTGCGTAGGCTATTTCAAGCGGGTCACGAAAGTACGACATACTTCGTTAATCTACAGCCGTGTGAAAAAAGTATACATTCCCTACTAACTCTGTAACTAATTATAATAGGAAAAACTTACTGGAACCAAAATATTGGAAATAAAGTCTGCTTTTAAATGGTGTATATAACATTTCTTTAAGGAGTCATCTACAAATCATATCCAGACCGATTTGTTTTTTTCAAAAGCAACACTAATTTTAGACAATATATTTTAAATTTTTGGTTCAAACTATGCCTTGAAACGAAATTTCATTTGAACGTTAAATTTTTGAAATATAAATATTCAAAATTTAGAGCTTCTAATGTTAAATTACATTTTCATATATTTATTAGTATCTCCTGAATTTATAATCATAATGTGATATTTTTTGTGTGATTATAATACTAAAATCTCCAAACATAAATACATTAAATTTGCAATTTTAAAAATTTTATAATAGGAATTATGAATTATGAAATCTATATTCGAAAAAATATGAATTTTTTCAAACTACAATTTGTTTGATAAATTTATATTGATTATGTCCTGATTTATGCGAATTCTCAATTTAAAATTTTCTTCCAAGTACTTTTCCAGTTAGGATTAAAAATCGCCAAAACGATGGTGTAAGGGGCTGTCCATGATATGCAGAAAAGCATACTTTGAAAAAATATATTTTACTCATTTTATTGAAATATTTAAGCTGTCCTTAATCGAAACATATTAATCGATTGAAATGGTCATATTGACAGGATAAAATACAGTAATAGAAGTGACATAGTCTTTCTGTTGCATTTCAACAATTGAGTACAGAACTTCAATTTCGATAGTGCCCCTAAAAAATGCTTATTTTAAATTAATTAATTTCTCTGAAACTAATCGTATAAATTTCACGAAGTGTTTTTTTTTTTTTTTTTTTTTTTTTTTTTTTTTTTTTTTGACTAATTGAGGGACAAAGAATTTATTTATGGTGGCAAACCTGGGTATTGTTATTAAAGAAATAAAGTTTGCGTTAATTTCCACGTGTAGATGGCCACCTAAAGTAATTTTATATAAAAAAGTAGACTTTATTTCCAAATGTTTGGTTCCAGTAACTTTCTTCTACAATAATTTGTTTCAGAGTTAGCAGGGGGTGTTTACAATTTTTTTTCCACGACTGTACACAGAATCACACTGTTTACAGGGAATTCTGTTTATCACTGCTTTAACTTGTGATAGGGAGATCTAAAGTTGCTTTAAAAGTTTCCTAATGCGTTATGTAAAATATCAGAACTATTTTTGAAAGTTTTAAGTAAATTTGAAATTCTTACAGAAAGCTTTTTATAGTATGAATTAAGTACGAAATTAGGAAAATGAGCATGAAAAGTTGTGGGAGGGGCGTCATTGTATTATTGGACACTTGTTTCTGAAAACTTCAAAGATATGTGCCATTTCATTATCACTACAAAATCGTATAGGCCTTGATGCCGGAGTCTTTGCCAGGAAAATATTATACGAGAAACGGTAGTTTAATTCTTTAAACTTAATCTTTAAAATTTGTATATCCGTGTCTAGTGGAAATACAGTTCTAGATGGAGATACAGCATTTCAAATAAAACCGATATATTTTTGTGGCAGTAATGCATGATTGAGTTCTTGGGATATATTTAGTATTGTAGGTCTAAGAATCTTGACATTAAATATCAATAACAACAGTCAGAATGCAGCTTCGCATTAGTTAATGATTTGCGAAATAATTTTCTTCATAACATATATAAAATCAATCCACGCAGATAAATTACATTTTATTTTAAAATTGAATCAAATTCAAGAATTCTGTTACCTCAATAAATCACTTTAAATGAAACATCTACAGACTATTTTTATATATGTATAGCAGAAATGTAGATAAAACCTTGCAGTATCTTCATTATGTATTATTTCCAAAGTAAAATTTGCAGTGTTGTATGAATAACTGCATTTGAATTAATTGACATTCGTCTAGTAAATAATAGCATTCTAAGTTAATGTTCTGTGCCTTTAAAATGTGTCACAGAATTGGATAAATGCGCAAGATTTTAAAAACATTAAAAAATGGAATTTATAATCTAAGTCCTATGTTTAATGGATTGAATATTTACTTGTTGAGCAATGAATGCCAAATCGTTACATCTGAAATCACATTTAGAATTGAGTTTTTAAAAAAAATATCTATTTTTTTGGTGTTTCAAAATTCGATCTATTTCCTATATGCGTAAGTTGTGTGGCTATTAAATAAATAGACTAATGCTTCTACAGAAGAACAGCATATGTGCCAAATTTGTATAACCAATTGTTGTGTAGCGCAAAGTTTGCTGTATCGATTACCGTCTCTAAATTCGCTGTATTCCGATTAGTCTAACAGTGTCTTTCATTTGTTCCAGACCTTGTCTTAATGTTTTACCGGGAAAATGTTGAGTGTTTTGAAAGAGCAACGAATTAATCTGAATTTATTTTAAAACTTTGAAAATCAGTCACTGAAACGCATCATTTGTTAAGAGAATTATACGGCAATGAATGTTCATTCCATGCGCTGGGTTTTGAGTGGTTTAAGTGTTTCCATGATGGCCGAGAAGCTATTGAAGTATAGTATTTGCCTGGTCGCCCTTTCACGTCAACAACTGAGAAAAGTTTCAATATTAATGAGATTGTGTAACTTCACTGTGTTCCTGAAGGTCAAACTATTAATAAACATTAATACCTTGAGGTTATTGATAAACCTCGTGAAATGATACAAAAAAAAAATAGAAAAACCTGCCGGCATTGTGTTAATATAAGACATGGATGCTCCATCAGAACAAATTACCGCTCACACTGCATTGTCTATCAAGACATTTCTAGAAAAGTATAACATCCCAGTTTTGGACCATCCGCCGTATTCTCTTCACTTGGCACATGTGACTTTATCTGTTTCCTAAGGTCGAATCTGCAATAAAAGAAACCAAATTTCAGACCATTAAAGCTGTGAAAGTAAAAACTGCACGGGTCATGAGAGAGCGCACAGAACATGACTTCCAGCACTGTGTCAAACAATTGAAATTTCGTATGGAGCGTTGTATTGTAGGAATATAGTAGGGGGGTATATTGAAGGGGATACTAACTAAATTTGTGTAAATTAAAAATAAAATATTTTACAGCATTAGTCTCTTTATTTAATAGCCACACCACGAATATGTAATATGTCTGAAAAATCACCATAAAACATTAAACTTTTTTTTAACTTAAAAATTGAGATGTTATATATATATTTGAAATGTTTATGAATAATAAGTAGTTCTTATTTTTTACAAGCGTTTTTCGCATTAAATATAGTAGGGGGTCGTATCGGGGTTTTCCGGGTTAAAAAATATAGGTGAAAACATTTTTTAAAGTGAAAACTAATATTTTTTTTTATATGCAATGATTTTTTTAGATTGCCGACTTACATTATAAAAGCATTTTTTATACGGAAAATACGAATTATACAATCAAATAAATTTTTGAAATTTATCAAAAGCGATATTTTCTTATTAGCCGTATGCTAAGAGTTATTTGACCAAGAATTTGCTACTTATGGCATCCTTTTATCTTCTGATAATTTCAGAGCTTATACATGTCTATTAAGTTTGTGTTTTATTTATATTATTTTATTTATTTACTAGGGGGCTCGGCCCCCTTACGAGCTACGCTCGCCAACCCCCGTCCAGACACCGTAGACTCTAAATGCACGCTAATTTGATCGGCTTTAAAAAGATTTCGAAAGATTGAATTATAATTTAAAAAACAGTGGCGATCTCTCTATAAACGGATTTCTATTCATTTCTCTTTGATAGGGGAATTTTAACGCCAAATCCGTTGCGGTACTACTTGATTATCCCGTCGACCAATTTTGCCAAATTATATAAATCGCCAAACCACTCGCCAAATTATACAAATTGACATAATTTTTATTTTAAATAACGAAAAAACAAATAAATTAGTACAACATTAATAAAAATACAAATAAAACGTCGAAATAAAAATAACTAGATGACGTAGACACGTGTAACAACATTTCAAAATAAGCTAATATAAAAGGAATTAAGTAAACAGAGTCTTTGTCTCCTGGTATTTTTTAACAAAGT
Source organism: Maratus speciosus (assembly GCA_963932465.1). NCBI lineage: Eukaryota > Metazoa > Arthropoda > Arachnida > Araneae > Salticidae > Maratus > Maratus speciosus. The sequence continues at coordinate 172,081,479 of OZ010792.1, read as the reverse complement.
GAAAAGAAAGTTCTTTTAAATGAGACATTTTAAATTAATCGTTTTTAATCTGACGTAATTTTGACCAAGCTATTCTTTCTCTTTGAAATTTTCACGTGAAAATACTTGTGTTAGAAATTAAATATTATTTGCGCTTTTCTAACAAAAATAGTTGAAAAGTTTCCTCTTAAAATATCAAATAAATGTCTAGCGCAGTTCCTAAATTTAAATCGTTTTGCAATATTATTTTGTGTTCATTTTATGTAATAACTGTAATGTGACGTAAATATGACGTAATTTCTCCTATTTAAGACTTCTAACGCATGTTAATAAATTTATTGCTTTACAAATTCCTTTCTCTCTTAAAATTCACGTGTAATTATAGTTTTTATGACATAATTTTTAATAAGTTCCTGCTTTTTGTACATAATTATTTAATTATAATTCCAAATGTTTTTTTCTGTTTATAATAGTCACGTGTAAATAAATTTTTAATTTATTTACACGTATAAATATATATATATTTTTTTGAAGCAAACATTATTGCTTCCGCTGTTTATACAGTTGGCAACAGTTTAAATTATTATCACTTTCTAAAATCTGTTAAAAATATCTCTAGAAATGCTGAAAATCTGAATTTAAAATAGAAATAAAACCCCAAAAAATTAGTCAAAATAAAAAAGTTAATGCAATCTGCACTCCGGCAAATTCTAACGCATAAAATGATCTAAAAATGATTAAATTCCTATGAACAGTTTTTGCTCCTATAAAACTTTTTTAGTGGAACGATTTTGTCCAACTTTAGCATTAAATATCTCTTAAAATAATTCTTCGATCTAAAAACTGTCTGCATCAGCGTGTTTATCAAACATTTCTGTATAATACTACCGATTTTCATATTTTTGTATGCATTATTTTTCTTAATATTAACGAAAAAAGACCTCCGGTCACAAAAAATTCAAAACCGGCGGCGGCGGCGGCGGCGGCGGTGACAGCGGTAGTTACTTTTTTTTAGAATAGAGAGATTCATGGGGAATTTTTTTAAATGGATATTAACCGTAAGAAAATGATGAACTCTTTATTTTGTTTTAAGAGCAAACGTATTAATATTTCGTAATCGAGCTCCGCGCGATATAGATAAATTAAAATAATATTTCATGGTTTAAAATAGTTTTTAAAACCATTGATAATCAGTAAACTGAGATGAACTTTGCAAACAAATTCCATTTGAAAAAAAATCGTATTTAATGATCTAAAAATTTAAACTGTACGATTACAAATATGTTAGATTTGTGTTTTTTTCAATATTATTCTTTGATTTGTTTATAAAAGAAGTATTAATTTCGTTAATTTGTCTTTCACAAATATGTTATACTCGTGGAATTTTTTAATATTATTCTTTTATTTGTTTATAAAGGAAGTATTAATTTCGTCATGCAAAAATAATCAGAGACAAATGCTGAAAAATGTTTGTTACTTTATGTGCAAAATGTTTATTATTATTACGTATTGAAACCGGCACGTGATAAGATAAGCTTAAATAAATCATGCTTAAAAATTATTTTAGGAAATATAATACATCAATCAATTAAGATACAGTTTTTTAAACAAATTGCATTTGGAAGTAATTTTTTTTTCCCTATGTGACGAAAATTGAAAATGTACGATGGTCAGAAGATTAAAAAATTGCAGTAGCGAACATTTCAAAACCAAAATTTGATCGTGAAGTGTTACCATTCGCAAAATGACGTCAGCGTTACGCACAGAAACGTTTGTTCTTTATAGTATAGATACTTAATCAGTAAAATATAAGAAAGTTCAGTTATTTGGATGTGGTTATCAATTGAGGCTCTTATGCTTGGTATTCCGTAATGAAAAACATCAATTTTCAATTTCTAAAAATTTGCATGCGCACTTCTCATATCCATCCATATTCATCATTTAAAAAAAAAAAATTGTATTTTGTTTGATCATTTAAAAATCATTTTAACTCATAACTTGAAATCACGATTGTCAGCAACAGACGCACTCTTTACTTGAGATTCTAATCCGCAGTCCGGAGAGTAAAAATTTCCGCAATTTATGTTTCTTAGACGCACGTGTGTTAAAATGTTTAGTTTTATCTAAGAAAATGATGGTTTTCTTTTTAATATGACTTCATTTTCACTTAAATAAGCATTTCGCCTAGTGTCTGAAATTTAGTATCAGTACACATGCAGAAGAAAAAACAATATAGGAAATTTGTGAGGAAAAAAGCGTGTTTTCAAAAGAAGAATGTTATTTTCCCTTATTATGCCCCTAATATAATATTCTGCTCCTAAAGGGATTTTGCGAAACTAAACACTATACAACAATTTTTATCAACAATTTTGAATTTTTATCAGAAAATAGCATGAATAAAGATAAAAGTACCTCGTTATTTCTCTCTTGTCTGCAATATTGAAAGCTATCTAATTTTCACCATTTTGAAAAAATTTCACAAAATGCTTTTGAAATTAAAATATAAAAGTGGGGATATTTAAAAAAAAAAGATTGTGCGATTACATCTACAAATGAAGAGCTTTCAGCTGAAAAAATATTAATAAAATTGGTTCAGCAGAAATATCAGGGAAGATGACTAAAAAACGCACTTGTGTTTTAAATATATAGATTACATAAAATTAGGAAAATTTAAATTAATCAAATTATGTTATTTTGATAAAATTATAGTAGAATGTTCTAAAGAATAGCATAAAAATTTTATTATTCGAGAGAATTTTGGACAAAAACTTCAGGAACATGGTATTATTTTAAATCACGAATTATTTGTTTGCTTGTGTAACTCGGCGATGCAAATCCATCCAGGCGAGAATCATCAATTTCTGTAACATAAATCGCTATTATTTGCATATCACCTCTCTTTGATAAAGACACTCAAATTTTTTGTAAAACAGTGCTTTTATCAGTGTGTGATTTCGATTACATTATTTTCAAAAGTGAAGCATTTTCACCTCTGAAGAATTTTAAAGCAGCTGGGCTGCGATAATGACGCACTTGTACAAAACATAATTCGTGTTTAAGAATTAAAATATACGCTTTTTTATAAAATGACGTCAATTGCATCCCCTAAAGCAATCCACTTTTACAATCCAGTCTTAAACTTCGTCTGTAGAAAAATATGCATATGACGTCATTATCACAGAATAACCGACAATATTCTTGACATAGCCCATATTTTAATTTCAACTTTTTTTCAGGTTTTATGAGAAAATGGCAACAAAAAGATACAGTATTTCCTATTTTCGACTATCTTCAGTTTACATTCAATGATTTTCAATAGAAATGGGGCACTTTTGTTGCCACTATAAGAAAAATGGTATTAAAAAATGCAAAAACATTAATATCTCAAAAATAAATTGACATACAGCCTTCAAACAAATTGCATTTAAAAGAGCATTTTTTTACTTATACGACGGTGTAAAAATTTAAAAGGTGTGATGTTTAGAAGTTTAAAAATTTGAGTAGAGAAAATTGCAAAAACAAAAATTTATTTCAAATTTCAAAGTGTTGCCATTCGCAAAATGACGTATGCGTTACGCACAGATATGTTTTTCCTTTATAATATAGATAGATATCTGGGATTTTTTTCTGACATGACAGAATAACCACTCAGAAAAATACATTGTCATTGATAAAGTATACTTATTTATTTTGCCAACAGGAATGATAATATGTTCTGGAGTGAAAAGTTGAATTTTCAATGAATGATTTATCCAAATTTTATTATTTATTCAAACATATCACAAGAAATAAATATCTTAAAAATCGACCATTTTCTGATTTTCTGCAAATTGCAAAGATGTCAATTATCGCAATGTTTCTCATACATATTGTAAACACATACATATTTCACATATTATATAATTCATAAAATAAGAGTAAATAAAACAAAGATGCGTTTAAACTTTTAATATGCAACTTTCACTTGATTGTGCGAAACACCAGATGCTTAGAGATTGATTACTTTAATTTTCTTTATTCCCGTAATTTGGCACATATTTCTCTAATTTTATTTATTGCCATGAAAATTATTTTTCAGTATAAGTTTTGAAGTATATAATTTTAGGTTTTCAGAATAATTTTGGATAAATGCTTCAAATTTCTTCTGGTAAGCAAATGATTTTCTAGATGTAACAAAACTGATGTATCAACTTTATTTTATTTTTATTTTATTTTTTAAGTATAAAAGCTAAAGAAATTAAAGTACCGATTCGCAGAATACATTTTTCACATACAAAATTCAATTATTCAGTTGAATAAAGTTTATTTGCATAGTTTAAATAAATTTCTGGGTACTTTTCCGTTATACGGACAGCATGCCAAAATGTATGCTAATGCGCCAATTATTTCAACCCTGATCGTGAAGAGGAATTTTATTGTAAACCATGCGGAACATTGTGATTTGTTATTTATGAAACGTGAATCACGTGAATGATTATCATTTAGCCTTAACCTTGGAAAGCTTTTTAATCTGCTATTATCGAATTAAAAATGCTTTTTTTATATAAAGTTATAATTTACTTTTACTGCTGATTAAAGATGGATTTTACCATTTGGCAATAACCAGATCATGAGAAAGTTGCGATAAAACTGTTACAGGAATTTGGAATTCTGCATAATAACAGGTTGTGTTCAAAAAACCATGAAATGAAATTATGGATGAGTTCTGGAAATTCTAAATGGAGATGTAGCTTACGGTCATGCGAAGAAAGCGTAGGAATACAACAAAAAACATGGTTTGAAGTATCGCGGATGACTTTTCTTAATGCTTTGAGGTTTATATATTTATGGTGTCAACAGTTGACATCGATTGAGTTTTGGGAGATGCAACTTGATATGAACCACAACACATCAGTGGACTGGAATAGTTATTTGAGAGAAGTTTGTGCAAATGCTTTATGTTCACGACCAAATAGAAAAAACGGTGGACCTAATAAAATTATAGAAGTAGATGAAAGTATTTTTACCAGAAGAAAAAGCAACGAAGGGCGTGTTCTTCCTCCTCAATGGGTGTTAGGTTGTTTATGCCGTGAAACACGGGGATGTTTCCTTACTTCTATTCCCGATCATACAGCTGAAACTTTAATGGCGGCAATAGAAAACAATGTAGCTGATGGAAGTATTATTTATGCAAATTGCTGGAAAGGATATGAAACAGATGAACTGCGAAGTGCTGGTTATGATCATTTGACAGTAAATCACAAATACAATTTTGTCTACCCTAATACTGGATGTCATACTCAAAATGTTGAGAGATTATGGGGCATCGCAAAATGACGCAACAAAAGACATCGGAGATTAGTTCGTCATCATTTAGAGTCGTATCTCATAGAGTTTATGTGGCGACGCCTTCATTCGAAAAATGAAATGTTTATTGCAATGCTAAAAGATTTTTATAATTTTATGGTAACAGTTTAGTATGATTTTTTATTTTATTACTTTATTGAAAAACAGTTATTTGTTCACTTATTTTAAGTATATATTTGTGATTTAATAAAATAGATCGTAAAAGTCTGTAATTTTCAAATGTTATGTTTTTAAAATGCCCACTTTACTATCGACAATGTTTTTTCTTTTATTTTTCAAATGTTTCAATTCACGTGATTTTCATTTTGCGCCAACTATTGCGCTTGGCGACAATGCTGTCCGTATAACGGAAATGTACCAATTTTTGTTTTGTATTCTGTAGATACTAATAAACCTAATAATATTAATTAATTAACTAATAGAATAAATATACTTACAAATGTGTAAATAAGATGACAGACGTTAATATGCGCAAAATTAGTGTGCATGGATAATCTATCTATGCATCTGGCTATACCTGTATCCACCTATCTATCCATCTCTTTCTTTGTCCACACACACTCATTATATATATATATATGTGTGTGTACCTAAATAACCTAAATATATACCTAATATATCTATATGCACCTAAATTTAATACCTAAAATAAAGTATATATAAGAGATAATATATTCTAGAGACAGAAATCTTTAATAAATGAATTTAATAAAAAGCTGTATTAAATATTATTTTACAGCAAAACAAATATTTCCTTAATTTATTCTGAAATTTCTTCTCGAGGAAACATTTAGCGTGTCTTCAATGCTTTTATCTCCGCTGAAGCAAAATTTCCATCTCTACATTAGTGAAGTCGATTCCATTTTAAAAATGTATCCCATCCAATAAGTTCTTTAAGCTTCATATTAGTTAATTTCTTTCATCCGGATTTTGCGTATACTAAATGAAAAGAGTTTCCCGACAAGTATTGGATTTTTCTCTAATGATTAAATGGAACTAATGAATAGTAAGTGTTCATCCCCTTAAAAGGTTTTCACAAACCGTTAATTGGAAAGATGCCTTAAAGAAGTAAGTTGTTATTTATAAATATTAGTGAAAAGGATTATAAATTATATTTCGCTTCATAAAAAATATATATATGTACGTGATCATCTGCTTTCAATCAATCCACATTTTGAACCTGTTAAAAGTTTTACTATTTAATTTATAATTGAAATACGTCTCAATTATTAAATGTATAAAATGTATAAAGTGGAATAACGTTTTATAGCATTTTATTGAGAATTTCACTGAAAAAAAAGGGACATACTATTTTGAAATGGTATAGGTAATATTTCAGACTTAATATTATCTACTAGAAGGTAGCCCGTCAGAATAACATGTTTGCATTAAAAAAATTATATAGCGGTGCATTATAAAAATAATTATGAAGTAATAAATTTTATATTATCTGAATAAAAGCGTTAGGTGGGGCAAAATAGTTTTAAAAACAGCCCATGTTTCATTTTTCAAAGGCATTAATCGAAAACATTCATAATTAAACCTTGCTTTTGAAATCGTGAAATGACTTCGAAAAGTTGCAACATGTTTTCAGTTAGTTTTGTGTTGCTATTTATCAAAATTATTGCATCCTTGGTCTATATTTTAATGAATCTCATAGGAATGAATCGCATATTGTTTACCATCGCTGATTGATGGGTGAGAAGATTTTCAACGCAAGATATATCGGAAAACATGCATATTTCGATATAGCTCATCCTTTAATTTGTTTTTGTTTTTCCCAATCTTTCTAAAAATGTTAATCTTATGCAGCTTTAATAAAAAAAATTGAATATCTAAAAATTAAAATACAATGGCTTATTTTAACGAATGATTATAGGGATCGGGATGAGTTGACTTCGGAAGTGTTATACACTTAGCGCTATCATGTATATAATACAATATAGTGTTTAAGAAACTTCTGTTAAAAAGGTATATTACTTAAAGAAATCAATAGAATTTATTAAAAACCGAAGGGCATTGGATTTGTAAACGTATCAAAAATACTTTAAGGATATATACAAAACTTTGCCTTTAAAATTTGAAATAAAGTTCTTAAAATACTATGAAATGTTGTTAGTTTGATAGTGAAATGTCTTTTGTTTAATAATTAAAAAGCAACGACATTATTAATAATATTTTTCAATTCTAAAAGGTAAGCCTCAAATCGGTAAGATGAAAAGTTATCACAAAAAATGCTACAGACCAGACAGCTCGAATGTCTGAAAGGATAGAAAAGGGTACTTTTACGCTATGCTTTTTTTTCATTGATGGCTTCCATGTCCGACTCAAGGAAAGCATGTTTCAGTCAAAAACACTTCAATAGAATTTATTTTAATATTTAAGATAAAATAAAATTTCCGATTGAAACAAATTTTTGAATTAAGTTAAACTTCCGACGAATATGAAAATATTGGCACTCACAGCTATGTTTCTATAAAACGCTCAATGTTCAAAAGAATTTATACTTTTATATGCAAGGATCTGAACACTAACTCAAAGCATTTCTGTACAATATTGCATATTTTAAACAACAACTTATGCATAATCTGATTTTTATCTAAATCAATTCATGGCACATTACTATTTTATTTTGTAATATTTTGAATCATTGTATAAATAACTGGCTTCTGTTTTTATTTCATGATGTTATGCGCATCAGGTAAACTTTTATCTATTAGGTTATGATTATTTGATTGTTTATTTTATTATTCTTATTTATGTTTATGATTATTTGCGAATATGTTTAATTATGTTTTTTGAACATTTATTTTATTGTTTGTTAATTATTTTTCTGATTGTGATTATTTTCCTGTGGATTGATGTCGCGAGAAAATAAATACTGATATATCATATGATTTGGGAAAAACGGGTAATTTAAAGCATGACGATTATTTTGGTTTCACATTTAACTAACAAAAAATATTTAGTTATTTGCAACTTCGACACGAACGGCTTAAATCAAGATTGCAGAAAATTTCATGCAATGTTTTTTGAAAATGTGATCTTTATAAAAGTACTAGGATTTTGTTTTCTATATTGACAATATTGTATATTTTTAATTAATCGTATTGTAAAATTAACAGTAGTTTCTATTAAATTCTTCCACAACGGGATCTATATTTTTGTTCATATTAAAAATAATCGCAAAAAGTCTTGTATAAATATGTAAAATAATACGGTTTTGGATCAGCTGCATTGCACAAAACCTCCACACCGCAAAACTCTTCACATGTTCAAACACAGCAATTCATTCAAATAAATAATAAATAAAATCTAACAATTTATTCTAGTCTGCGAACATTGGCCATAATGAAAAACTAGTCAAATTTTATATTACAAAAAAGAAATCTTGATAAATACGTAATAAAAATATACAGTGTAATTCATAAACATCTAAACAATAGACTATTTCTTTATATATTGTCCCTAGACACATACTTCCAAATGCAAAGTTTCATAGAAAAATTTGCAAAAATTGATGAGATAAGTTGCAACTCCATAGGGGAGGAGGAGTTCTAGTTGATAAATTACGAAAAAAATTTATACGGCCCCCGTGGGGTAAATTTTCCAATTAGAAAAAAATTCCTTTCCATTCCTGAGTTTAACACAAACAATTCCATCTTGATATCTGCAAAACTCACTGAGATATGCACGTCTAAATAATTTATGAAATTTTAACGGATTAGACACAAATTGAAATGCTTGAAATTCAAGAAGCAATATTGCTTTAAGGGGTGCGGGAAACATATAAAAAATATATTTATTGAGTTGGAATTCTGATTTTTTTTTTTTTTTTTTTTTTTTTTTTTTTTTGATATCCCTATAATTTGCAAAGAAAATAACATCTTAATATTTCTCATAAAGTTTTGAATTTTTTTTTAAATAATTAAACCATTTCTTTTTAAAGTGGGCTAATTGAAAATCGTTATAACTCGAAATATTATTTGTCGGATTTCAATTTTTCATCATTTAATTAAAGATGAAAATATAAATTAAATTTTGTTTGGTGATTTTTTTTAAGTTTAATTTTAAAATATTAAAAATATAAATTTAAAAATGACGTAACTTAATTAAACAAATCGTATTTTCAAAATAAATGTGTTTACAAATTTGATGAAAGAAATTTAATATAATATAACGAAAAAGGCATGTTTCAAGTTTGTAAAATTTTTCTTTAACAATTCTGGACTTATAACAGTTTAAAGTTGAGAAATCGTGATAAAAACCAGCATGCAGAAAAAATCCTTTAAATTTTTAATCAAAGATTGGCTCCTAATAAAATATTTAAATGCCTTTAAAAAAAAAAAAAAAATGCAGGTGAGTAAGTAACTCATTATTGCAGCTTTTCATTCCGATTCAGTTTAATGTTTGCCCTTTCCACCTTCTTTCTGTGGGCATTTAAATGTTTGTCTGTTGATTTAAAACAAGCCTTTTTCTAACATGCCGATTTCGTATTTTTCACAATTTAAGCCCTTATAACTTCAGATTTTATATCGTCCTGACGAGGCTGTTGAAAAAATTCTGTATTCTGCCGGCCCAGTCCATTTGAAAGTTTGGTTTCATTTTGCTGGTCCAACCCACGGGCCGGGCTCGGGCCTATCTTATTTCAAGGTACTCTGGCCGGTATGGACCGGGCCTAGTTTTCCCTTTTTTCGGTCCATACCTCACTTTTTTTCAAGGCTTTTCCTAACGCATTTCTCCTATCCGTAACCGAAACAGGCTTCCTTCTTCCTACGTCTGCATTGGTTGAAATTTTCAGTTCGGTTCTCATCCAACCCGTCCAAATCATTATCTCCGAGTGGCCTGATACGCGCAAAAATCAGTAAAATTTGGCTTAGCACAAAATATTTTGCAAAAAAAATGTAATATTTTTAAATCGCCATTATTTTACAATTAAACTTTTTTTTTTTCCTTCAAGGATTATAGATTTTTTTGCAAATAAAATTAAAATATAATAAAACTCATGAAAAAAAACTGCCTATCAAGGAATCCTATCTTAAACGAAAAAACGTGTTCAGCCATGTGAAATGAATAAAATAATAACTGAGAAAAGAAAAGAATACATTTACACCTGTTAAGAAGGGAACTTGTCTAAATGCAGTTGATTTCTTTCCTATGTGATTTCGTCTTAGAAGGAGAGGGCCAACCTTGTTAATCACAGATTTTGATTATTTTAATATATGTTGTAGGGTAGAGGCCTCTTAGTGTCAGGTTCAACGGATTTTATCCAATGCTCCTTCGTTCTTGAGAAACCGGGGCGTCTAATATTAGTGCACAACTTAAATACTTACTTTGCTACGACAATGATACGGCAGTCGTAGCTCAGTTGGTATGGTGTTAACCGGCTGATTGGCGGGCCCGGGTTCGGTACCTGAATGCGCTACATTTGTTTTTCACATTTTTTGTTTTATAAATTTACTTGTAAGTATAACTTAATAATCTCACTGTCAATTAAAATTTTTAATATTGTATATCAATTATAATTTTAACCTATTTAATTTTTTTACTTTTAACTGAATAGTTGTAATAAAACATCATAAAACTGTTATTTTTTTTTTAAATCACTTTTAAAATATATTTCATATATTCTTTATCGTTGCAATGATATTGAGCAATTGTGTCAGTTCGTGATTTTAAAGAAACATCATTTACGCATTGCTTTAACAAAGGAAGTCAATGAGATAATACTATTATTCTGTTTTTAAAGTAACAAGCATAATCATATTAAAAATTAGCATCAGAATTAAATTACAACCGATTTTTTGCATATTAAAGATTTTTAAATTTGTAATAAGTATGCTTGCGATTTCAATTATTTTGCTTGCTTTTATTTTATTTGAATATTCCTTTTTTTTATCATAACTAGATGGCACCACAACAGAATTTGTCACGATTTTGGAATTTTTATCATTCAATAATAGATCCAATTTCTTTTTAAACCTCTTTAATGGATGAGAAATGATAGTTTACAAATAAGAAATGATAAATTTAAGTTTGTTAACATTATAATTAATGTTTGGTGTTAAAATGTTTAATTGAAATTATTAAATTATAATTATAACTATATTTATAAAACAAAAAATGAGAAAACAAATGCAGCGCATTCAGGTTCGAACCCGGGCCCTCGGATCAGCCGGCAAACGCCATGCCAACTGAGCTACGACTAACCTGTCATTTTTGCTGTGAAGTAAGTATTTAAGTTTTCTACTAATATTAGACCCCCTGGTTTTTCAAGAACTAAGGGGCATTGGATAAAATCCGTTGAACCTGACACTAAGGGGTGTCTACCCTACAACATATATTAAAATAATCAAAATCTGTGATTAACAAGGTTGGCCCTCTCCTTGTTAGAGTATTTTACTGTATAGCATTTTTCAAATTCTCCAATACATGACATATCGATTAACGATATTAAGGACAAATAAACGGTCAAGTGCGAGTTTTACTCGCACTCAGATGGCTCCGTTCAATAAATGTATGAACAATTAACTGCATTATTAAAAAATTCATTGCTAAAAGAATAATAAGACTCAGTAAAAAACTATACAGCATAGGGTTGGGTGTTGGGTATGTAATGGAAAAGTGCGAATGGGTATACCGTAAAAATTCAAAGAGATATGAAGATTAAATAATACCAAATATTGATATTCCGTATAACTCTTTATTTAATCTTGTCCGGGTCTGTTTATGATGAATTTAATTCGGTACTGATAATAAAAGTAGTGCATATCAGTAGTACTTCATTTGGCATTTCATAAAACTAAATTCATCGTAGTAATACTCTTTACTTTTACAGTGTAGCTAAAATAAAACCCTTGTTGAAAGTTTAAACTTGGTATTGAGCTAAGCACGCTTCGAAAGAAGGTCGTAAAGTTGCAAGCCCACTTGGTCCGCGCCGCGTACTTCCAGATAGGTTTTACTCTCAGAGTAAATATCATATAGAGAGCTCAACCCCGTTACTTTCGCTCGTAAAAAGTGGCACCAGGATGACCCACGTGACAGTTGGCATTTGGCGATAAAAGATTACTAGAAGTAATGCTATTTTTGTCACTTTATCGCAGCTCTTGGCAGGAGTGCAGTATTTTTATGCTGTGTTTCAGAAATTTGAGAGCTGACAGAAATACAAATCAGGTAAAAGAAATCTGAATGTACACCGGATATTTATCCTAATGTTTTCTTTATCATTCAAAGAATGGCTCATGAGTAATAAATAAATAACAGAAATTATGAAACTTTTATTTAGATAAATATGTATATGTTTAATTAATAATTTAGCTATTTTCAAACTTTGACATGGTTTTGTTTATATTTAATTTCATTAAATACTTTTTTTTTTTTTTTTTTTTTTTTTTTTTTTTTTTTTTTTTTGTGAATACAAAGTAAAAAATAGGACATAAAAAAATAAAGAAATTTGTTAAGAAGTTTAACTTTGTGTGTTAGAAGGCCATAGGAAAGGGGTAGGGGGGGGGGGGATAAAAGTGAAATTTCGGGGGAAGTGAATTTAGGTGATGAATTATTTACCTATTATTACTACAAAATTACAAATTTAACAAACAGGTCCTTTTTTTTTCCTTTTTTTTTTTTTTTTTTTTTTGTAAATTAAAGAATTTAATAGTTATTTTAATTGGAAAACGCTGATATTACATAAGGACATTTTAATGGAAAAAGAAATGTCAGCTTTAAACTTTCTGAATTCATGAAATGTTTATTGTTTTTCTTTCCAAAAAAATACATGTATAACAACCCATTCAATCAATTGAAATGTTTAATCGAATAATACAGTAAAGATCATAACTCAAACTTACACACATAATTTTATTTACAAATTTTGCTTCATGGATGCAAGTTTATAAATAATAACTAAGTACACAACTATAACACACATACAGGAATTATTTTACAACACAAATTGCATGAATACACACAAAGTAGTTAGAAATAGAAAAAGTCCAAAATGCAAAGTTTCAGTTTCAGAAATAATAGAATGATAATAAAAATAACTAGTCGGATGTACCAATCCCAAAACTTTCTTCTATCTCATACATGTTAATACTTCAAAATTCGCTATCACACTGCCAAAATTAAATGGCAATCTATGCATCTCATGAGGATTCTAACGATATGAAATTCCGTGCATTAGTTCTTGAGATATGACTATCGCTGAAATCGTCTAAATTCAGCAAAATGCTGCCTAGCAGCGCCACCTATTGGGTGATTTATACCAAATCCTAATCAGCAACAATTTATGTCAACGTCTGACTTAATCTGAAGTTTGGAGAAAATCCGTACATTAGTTTTTGAGATAGAGCAATAGCGAAACTCGTGAAAATTTCTGCATAGCAGCGCCACCTATTGGGTGATTAACACCAAAACCTAATTAACAACAACTTGTGTCAACATACAACTAAATCTGAAGTTAGATGAAAATTGGTCCATTAGTTCTATTGATAGAGCTATTGAGGCAATCGTGGAAAAGGCAGCAGAGATGCGCCACCTGTTGGGCGATTTACACCAACACCTAATCAGTAGCAAGTCATATCAAGGACTAACTTAATCTGAAATTTGATGAAAATCCGTGCGTTAGTTCTTAAGATAGAGCTATTGGGGAAATCGTGTAAATCCTGCAAAATTCATCATAACAGCGCCACCTGTTGGGCGATTTACACCAAAACATAATCATCATCAAGTCATATCAAGGACTAACTAAATCTGAAGTTTGCTCAAAATCTGTGCATTAGTTCTTGAGATAGAGCTATTGCGAAAATCGTGAAAAATGCAGCATTACAGCGCCACTTGTTGAGCGATTTACACCAAAAACTAATCAGCATCAATTTGTATTAGGCACTAACTGAATATCAATTTTTATTAAATTCCGTGCATTAGTTCTTGAGATAGAGCGCCCACAAAATTTGTGTCACATACACACAGACAGACAGACTCACAGAGTCACAGACAGACATTTTGTAAAAACATGTTTTTTGGAATCTCTGACCCCTAAAACGTGCAAATCCGTCGAAAACCGGAATTCGAAAATTTTCATGAACCCAATACTTTCTTCTTGTAAAGATAGAAGAAAGTAAAAAAGTTATTTGGCTATGCTTAAGTCACATGCATTAAGTCACAGCATACATTTATAGTAGCGGTTGCCAACTTCTGAACCTCACGGAACACTGTATTCAAAATTTGAAATCACACGGAGTACTAATAAGAATTTTTTAACAATAAAAATGTATTTGTACAATAATTATCACAGAATGTTTATTCTATTAAAATAAAACATACCTGTTCAATAAAATAAAATTATAAATGAGGAGTGTCACTTTCTTGCCTACGTGATTGATACCACTATTTTTTAACAATAATCACCGTCTTATTTAATCATAACAAAAAGCTTCAAAAGTTTGTTTAATTGTATCAAAATTATTAAGGCTGTTCTCAAATCCAAAAGGACAACTTTATGACATAAGTTTTAATTCATTTTTGTTCGGAAATGCATGAAAATAGCAGGTGTTGTTGTTTAGAAACTATGTAATCGAGCTGTTTTTTTCCGTTTTTTTGCAAACGCAATAGATCTTTCAAAAAATAGAGTCAAAGTGAGCGTTTTGAACCGCTTTTCCGCGCGAAAGAAAAATATCCACTCAAGAAAGTATGAAAAACGTGTTTGTCACGTGATCAAAATCGCTTCTAACTCAATAGGTAATTTATGTATTAAAAAATGGAAGATACAGTTCGATTCCAAATAGCTTCCATGGTCAGGCTTTCCAATTTTATATCTTTCTGATAAAAAATGAATTTGTAAATGCGTAAAAACGTTTTGCGCTTGTTGAGCAGAGCAGTTGAGCCTTAACGTTAATTTCAATATTACAAAATAATTGAAGCTTATTTAAGAATCACGCATTTTGATGTGATATTTATTACTGAAAAAAAAAAAAAAAAAAAAAAAAAAAAAAAAAAAAAAACATAAGTATTTAGGTTTTAAAGCGACGAAAAAAAGTTTCTTTTGGCGAAAAAAATGTATCGCCAAACACCGTAATATGAAATGTTCTTAAAATTCAAATTAATCAAACCTACACTTTTAATATTTAAACTGATAACACTAGATAATAGTAAATCCTATTATTACATACATTTGTGTTATTAAAAGTAAAATATTTTGTATTTTCATCGTAACAACGTGAATAAATGATATCATAGTTCCAATGATATCTTTTTAAGACCCTTTAAATATTAATAAAACTAAATAAATAATAAATACATAGCAATGGAAGGTAACAGAAGTTGTTTTGTTTGCTCTTTCTGTACATCCATAGACACAACAACTTGCTACCGTGATATTTTTTAATCGTAAACATCAAATTGTCTAATATCCTCCGTAGAAATCAATGCTATTAGCGCGCGGACCGGGAAGCTTCTTGCCCCGAGTCACGTGATTTTATCCTGGCTGAAGAAAGCATCAGAGAATTCCCCCCTCTAATATATGATTACTCTGAGGTTTTACTTAACTTTTAAAAACCAGGGAGGCATATTGAGGGATCCACTCAAACCAAACTAGTCGCGAATCCAACAGTGTTTACGTGATTAATTCTAGTTAAGTGATCTTGTACATTTTAAACGCGACGAAAATTAATGACAAAGTTCAAAGTCTTAATTAGTCAATATTCAACTTTTACAAAATTTGTGTATTGTTGAAATCAATATAGCTCTTTATTTTTTTACTCCATAAGTCATTGCGCAGATGATATCTTAACAAAGTATGTATGGATTGTCCTGAAATTTTGGTAACGATACTAAACATATATGTGTGTTTAAAATTATCTAATCTTAGGCCAAAATTATTTAATTAACTATATAAAAAAAGTAATAAAAAATCTAAATTTTATATGAAAAATAAAAATAGTCATAACTAAAACTATTACCATTGTAAATACTTAAAAGTAGATCATTTTAAACAGACATCCTATTTGTTTAGTACTTTTGCCAAATTTCATTACAATCCATACATACTTTCACAAGATATACGCGCAATGATCCATGAAGTAAAAAAAGAGCTATTTAAAGTTTCAGCAATACACAAATTCTGTAAAAGGCTAATACATTTCTAATGGTAGCATATTACAAAGCATAATCTGTTTAATCAATATCCAAAATTTCATGTTAATACATATTTAATCAATATCCAAATTTCATGTTAATAAATTAAAAAGGTTTTGTAGATAGACTAATTCAAACTTTGAAGTTTTTCGTTAATTTTCGATGCGTTTAAAAGGTACAAGACCCCTTATATTAGTACATTTTTAACATTTTGAAATTTATTGCTTTTAAACTGGTACTGGGCATTGCATTAGACAAATATATCATTAAAAGTTATTATTTGAGCTTTGAAAGTCGATGGTAGATATTGTACGCCGCCCCTGTCACTATGTATGCCCAAATCGTCTCTACCTTTAACGGTTAATATATCGGCTAATTACCGACAATTTTTTTCAAACATCATTAACAACAATGACTTTATACTTCTGCTGCGATAAGTACCTCCAGCGCTTCTCAACACCTTTGCAAAATTCCTGCAAATCGAAATTTGTGTGTAACTGATAATTGCGCTTTTCAGGAAAACTATGTGTCTTAAGGTAATCGGTATAATTTCCTGCAAGGTTTATGTTAACGTCTACTACCTCTAATTTTTTACAATTTTAGTTAGAACATATTTTTGCACTATATTTTCGACAATATCTCTGGAAATATAATACCTAAAATTTAAAGAATTATATTTTTGAGTTCAGACTTACGGAGGCTTTCACACGATATACAAAGAAAAGATTTATTTTTTAAGTAACTTAATTAGCTCCTCTACATTTTTCCTAAATATATTTGTAAATGTTTAATAATCTATAAATATGTCGGTCAATAGTATTTATTACTTCCGCCAATTTGAGCTCCCCACGTTCCATAGTTTACGTGTAAAGTGGCTGTGACAGACAGACATATGAGTGATCTTATAATGATTCCCTTTTAACTTTTTTAGTACGAAACCCTAAAAAGGAAACATTTACATACAGAGATTCATAAAAAAATAAATGTTATAGCCTAATGCGCATCTTTTACAATGAAGATTACAAATATATATATAAATAAATATTTTTGGTCAAAACTCCTCGAACGAAATATTTTTTAACCATATTGACTTATAAAACTATGGTTATTAAAAATTCAGTCAGGCCGTGCCGAGCTCAGGCAGATATTTTAACTTTTTTCCAGGCTGGGTCCTGCCCTGGAAATTTCAGCCCGTGTAGAGGCAGACCATCAGTCTATTTTGAAATCAAGTTTAACGTAACATGCATACGCTGCTATTTTATGTCCAAAAGAGCAGCTCTGTTTTAAACCGACTGTTAATAACGTGGAATTTGTGGATGATGCCTAACTTGCATTCAAAATGGTGAGATGTCGTTCAGAAGCGTGGTTAAGTGACGAATTTTGGATTTTAATATCTCTGTGAGTTTTGGAGATATGGCGATGAAATTTTTTGTGTTTAATTCAAGAAAATGGCTAAGGAATATTTTCCTAATTGCAAATCCGATTTGCTTCAAATATGGCATTCCGGTTTCTCCTGATAAGGCGCCACCCTTATTAAATATTGAGGATCATTGGTTAAGCATAAAGGGGGAACTGGGCCTACATACTTTAATTTAGATAAATGGTCTTTTCATGCAGAATTATCTGATTTGCTTCACATTTGGTAGATCAGTTTATTCTGTTACTGCGCTTCCTTGATTAGATTTGGAAGTTCAATGGCTAATTATAAAGGGGGAAATGGGAGAGCTAATTACACTCCTTCATTTAGCTAAATGAATTTTTTTTTTCGATTTCTTTATTTTTCGAGAAGCATTATTCTTTGAAATAAGAGTATAATGTACAATAAGTGTGAATAGCCGGTGAGCTCAATACCATCAGTTTAACAGGTCATTTTTCTTTTTTATTAAATATTTTTCCTTCTATTATATTATATCACAAACATACTCTTTGTATCGATACACATAACTTTCTTTTTAGAAATGGGGACGATATATTTAAGACATAAAAATCATTTTTAGAGGGTAAAGATGAGAATTGAGAATAAAATGTGCCAATTGTGAAAAGAAAATAATAATCGTAATTTACATTATCCGTATGTGGCATATTAGCGCATCCATGGATGTTTTAAAACCAAAGATATACAATAGATGTATCTGTATAATATTATAAAATATTATGCGAATCATATGACATTTGATACGAAAAAAATATTGAATATTGTATATATTCTATGCTAAAGTACACTATAACCTTACGCCGGGCGGAAGAAAGAAATCTCAGAATTTCGCAAAAAGAAATATCTATTCCCAAACAATTCCAAATCATAATGCATTATTTTCTGAAAAACTCTTGTAAAATTATTTATTTCAAGTAGAATAATGGAAGAGCTAAGTGGAAGAACATGGTAAGTAATAAAAATTACATTTCAAGAAATTTGAGGTGAAAGTTTTTGGTGTAAATTTCAATGATTTATTTTCTGTTTGATACCATGTGTTTAAATTATAACAGGTATGGTACTGAACTCTCTCAGAAAAACTTATTCATATTTAATTTTCAAATATTAAAAATTATTAATATTATTGACATTATTAAATATTAAAATATTAAATATTAATGAATAATGTCTTAAATCTTCAGGACTAAATAGAATTTTAGTATTTTAGCTTCACCATCTGATAGGATACCTCATAACGCTTTCATCCAAAAGATTAAAAAATAAATAAATAAATAAATAAATAAAAATATTAGAAAGTGTAGCATAACATGTTCTTCCACTCAGCTCTTCAATTATATATTTCATTCAAAATGCTGTCATTTTCCCATTTGAGCGAAAATGTTTTCACGATGCGCTCGAGCGCAGAAGCCTTGGATTTTATTGCCAATGCTCTATTTTGAGATATCTGGGTTACACCCATCCTTAGCACATTTTGCCTCAGATGATAAAATTACAACTTGTTTGATTTATTTACCATACAGTTGATTGTGTTTATATATTTTTAATTAATATATAATTACTCATCCATAGTTTGTTAGAATTCCTTTACCTGAGGTTTATACTGTCCTGGTACTTTATACAACAGCCCTGATTTCATGACTAAATGGCTTATCTGAAGGAATATTGTGTTGGCTGGGGTGTCATCTAGAGAGCGCAAATCGTTGAGCAGTATTAAATAAAGTCCTAGCCTGGAGACATTTTCGTTCGAGAAAATATGATGTATGTCCTGCAAGTATATGAATGCATTTATTGAAAAAACTCCAATAATAAGACCATTTGTATATATATATATATATATATATATATATATGTTATCGTCCAAACCCGATTTTAGGCCAAACTATTTTATCCTAACGCGCATAGAATAAACTAGTTTTTCCTAGGCCAAACTAGTTTGGTCTGACGCTTATAGGATAAACTAGTTTAGCCTGGTATTCATTGGTCCGAACTAGTTTATCATAGGCCAATTCAATTTGGCGTGATTTTATTGATCCCAAAGACCGCCTCGGCGCCAACGTTCTAGTTTATCTTAGACCGATCTAATTTATCCTAGGCCAATGCAATTTGACGCTTTTTTATTGATCCCAACGAACGCTCCATCGGCAACCTTGTGCAAAGTAGTATTGCTGTCACTCCTGTACAATATACATTTTGTTCTATGGGGTGTGGGATGCTGTCCCCCTATCTTCCACATTTTACAGCCGCCGATAGTTAAAAATAGGTCCCTTATGACAAATTGTCTGCTGGAGGACCAAAGAATGTGATGAGAGATAATCATACAATTTATGCGACGAAGAATTTAGAGGATTGATTAATAATGTACAGTATAACCTCGAAAATTCGGCATCGTCGGGACAGGGACTTCGCCGGATTTTTTAAAATTCCAGATTACTGAAAGAAGACCAAATATACTTCTGATATTCTTAATGGTGCATTTATTCATAATTAATTCAAAGCCAAGTAATATTTATGTGAGAAAAGAAAATATAAAAAAAATGTTGATTTTTTTCTATGGTACATAAATTCTAATAAACAGTGAAATCAATTCTTGTGTAATTTCGAAACATCGATGTCAATTTCCTTTGATTCAATTTTTGCAGTTCTTTAACAAGTTTTTCTTGGAATTTATGAGTGAACAATATGGATTTTGTGAATATGGTCTTGTTCCTCTAAAGCATATAGTAATTTTCTAGTCTACATATGCATTTTTCAAGTGACATCTTTTCTTCTGTCGGTTCCTCGTCCTCCTTCCTCTGAGCTGCTACTATAGTGTTATAGGCGGTTCTATTTAGCAGAGTTTGAGCGATCTCAGTGTCCGCTCATCTACCTCTTTCGATCTCGAAATTTTTCATTCGTAAACAATTGCTAGAGGGGGAAGGGGGGGGAGTGGCCTTCGTTGCCGGATTTCTGAATGCCGGATTTTCGAGGTCACATTTTATTAGTATTTCAAAGTAAAAAATTAAACAACTACGACAAAATAGAATGAAATAAAATGACAGAATTAAAAAAAAAAATTAAACTTAAAAATTTTAAAGATTTTTAGTTTTGTGTGCTGGAAGAGGGCGGGAGGGGGGTAGATTTTTGCTGAAAAAAAATTAAAATAGTGATGATAAATGTGTAACGATATTAAAATGTTATCGTAATTCATTTAAATGGGCTCTTCAATTCCCACTTAATTTAATTGAAAATATTTTAACTGCGATTTATTTAATATCAGTATAAAATTAAAATATATTATTTGCAATTGAATTCAATTGAACTTTAATTAATTGTAGCTTTCTTTTAACATTTAATCGCTATTAAATCAAATTCACTTATTTTTTTTTTAAATAAATTTATTATTTGAATAAAAATATAATTGAATGTTGCTCATAACTGCACAGTTATGCTGCTTATAACAAAATCTTAAATGAAATCATTAATAGTTGTTGTAATAATATTTTCGAAATTCGATTGTCGTATGAATGAAGTCAATCAATTTATAGAATAATATTTATTATAAGAAAATCGTTACTTCTGTTTTTTTTTCTTTTTTTTGTGTGTGTTAAAGATAAGTTATCACATTTCATCAAACTTTAACAATTAGGGAAATTAAGAATTACAATTAACAAGCTGGAAAAATCAATAAAATTTCTTTTTTATTTTTTTAATTACATGTATTTCGAAATTAAAAGCATTTAATCCTCAAAAAGATCTTTGTTTTAAGGAAATGCATGAAATGTAAACTACCGTAAAGTAATAACATTTCCTCACTCTAATTCTCCTCCCCCCCACTAGATAATATATATGAAAGAATCCCATCCCCCTCTTCGCAGCAGCAATGAAATAGGTGCAAAAATAATAAATATATGAATTTTAATTGTGGAATAATAGCGATTTAAAAAT
The DNA here is from genome assembly GCA_963932465.1 of Maratus speciosus. Classification (NCBI taxonomy): domain Eukaryota; kingdom Metazoa; phylum Arthropoda; class Arachnida; order Araneae; family Salticidae; genus Maratus; species Maratus speciosus. Next base: position 172,059,662 of record OZ010792.1, on the reverse strand, counting down.
ACGTGCATTAAAAAAACGTTGGAATGGACTAAATGTTACTGATATTTTTTCTGAGCTAACCAGCGATCGTGCCGGTCAAAATGATTTTCATATGAGCTGGGTTGGAAATTGGACTGAAAATTTCTGCCTGCGCAGACCTCAAGAAAAATGCAGTCCAGTTCCGACTTAAGCCCGAAAAAAAATTGAGTCCCGGTTCATCTCGGTCCGAACCTCTCGAAAAACGTATTCCCCAAACCAAGCCCAGACCGAGTGTCCGAAAGGAAAATTGGGTGGACCCGTAAAGACCCTTACATGGAATAACCAAGAGACTAGTTCACATTTTTTTTTTTTTTTAATTTGGACGCTAAACTTAAAAATTAAAAAAAAAACCGAGATTTTAGTGAATTTCGCTCACTTCATAGATGTATTTCAGTTGAGCGGATTTGTTTAAAATTTTTTTGAATTTGAGAGTGAACTTGACTCATTTTTCAGAAATTGGATTTAAGTTTGAATTAGTTCGTTTTTTTTTTTTTTTTGTTTGTTTTTTTTTTTGTTTTTTTTTTTGTGAGCGTGCTCAACATTGGTTGGCATCCATTAAAGTACGTCAAATTGAATTGGACTAGGATAAAGTAGATGTTTGGCGTCGAACGGTAAAAGCACGCCAAATTGAATTGGCCTAGAATAAACTAGATCGGCCTAGTATAAACTAGTTCAGACCAATGAATAGCAGGCTAAACTAGTTATATTCTTGTGAGTTTACTTTAAAAATGATTTCTTTTAGAATTCATTTTAATGTTTCAAATACCAAGTAAAAAAAAAGAACCTTTTCACTCACATTATAAACAAATGGTGAAAAAGAGAGAGAGAGAGAGAGAGAGAGAGAGAGAGAGAATTTATAAAACACACTTTTTTTTTTTACTTGATGACACTTTACTCTTTAAATGATAATTTTTATTTAAAGTGATGATAGCTATTCAAATATTGTTTATATTTTTTTAAGAAAAGGCACGTTTTATTCTTTAAAAAAATCTTTAAATATTATACGCATAATATTACTTTACAAACCTTGCAAAAATGTAATCTATTGTGTTTTTTTTATGAGTAACAAAAAATGCACAGAAATTTTAGAATGAAATTTCTTAAAAAGTAAAAGTATAAATTTATAATATAATTATTAGGTTTAAAAATTATAATTGTATGAATTATAATGGTTAAGGATTTTATTAATCAACCTACGTGAAGAAATGGGTCTTAATCACTTACTAACGGTTCAGTATGAAATTAAAAGGACTTACTTCCAGTGTTATATATAATTTTCAAGAAAATACATTTTTCTAATTAAAGCACAAATACATTAAAAGAAACGTTAGTGGTTAAAAAACACTCTCACTTAAAAGAATTGATGAAATTCTGTTTAAATCAAGTCATTTAATAATGAAAGTAATGAGTCCTTCGACCTAAAATGGTTGCTAATATTACGTCTTTACAAATCGCTAGAAATGAAATTGTCAAAGACATTAGTAAATTGATGAATTTTTCAAAAGAAATATTTTTTAATGATGAAACTATTATAAATTCTATTATTAAAGTGCACTATTATATGATTATTAAATTTAATTTTCATTATGCTTATGCATGATTGTTATATTCAACATATACTTGCATACATGTCTATAAATTTAAATAAAAGAACAAAAATATCGATCCCGTTTCAAAATTGAACAGTTATTTAAAAAGATAAGGTTTGCATTATGTATCTTTCAAACTTTTCGATGATTGTAACGAAAGTACTACCAAATATACATTTTTATCTCTATTTCTGTTTTATTAGATTCTAAAACCCTTTTCGTTGCACATATAATACGCATAATGATGAATTAGGAATTGTACGAACTGTTTATAACAGGTTTTACACATAATACTTGCAATTCATTTAATTTCAAAATTTAAAAAAAGAATTCAGTTAATTTAAAAATAATTAAAAATTCATGATCAAGATTGCACGCTCTATGATTATACTTTAGTTTATAAATTCGTTTCAGTGTGTACAAAAAATAGTTAGTTACAGACTTTTCTTGTACGGAAAACGGAAGGGAGTCTGGATTAGATGCGAGTGAAATTATTCGTTTGCTCTTTCAGGATTGTCAGTTGTTGAATATCTACCGTTTATTATCGTCTGGAAGAAAGTCAAATTAGAGGAACGTCCCTGTTCAATTCATGAAACAAGATCTAACTTAAAATAGCTAAATTCTATATTATTATATATAAATGTTGTTAGTTAAATATAATTCTTAATTCGTACAAACTTTGAGTATTCAGTTCTGTGATTTTTTTTTTCCTGTTTCAGTAGGAAAATGAATTTAAAAATGAATTTGTAAATTTTTTTTGGAATCCACATTTCTGATTGCACCTTTATGTTTCAAAACTTTACCAAAGTTATTTTAAAACCGTAGGATAAAAAACCTTCAAGTTTTTATTTGTTTATTCTTTTTTAATACGGTAACACCATTCCCTTATACAGTAAAAACTTTAGTTTTTATCCAATATGAAAATTTAAGCAACACCTGGTATGATATATGACCCACATATTTTTGTATTATTCTGTGATTACTAAAATATTGCTTAAAGATATTGATAAAAGCTTTATATAACATACGAAAAGGTTCTTAATTATATATATATATATATATATACATATATATATTTACATTATTTATTTCTCTCATAACAAAATAGCAAAAATTAAATCATGGTATAAAAATTGGTATTGCTGGTAGAATAGGAATATTTTTAGTGCCCTGTTCTTTCAATGTGTAAGAACCAGAAAGTGTTCAGTTTCAAAAATGCAGTACTCTGAGATTCTTTCTTTATAAAAATAAAAATAAAATATTACCCTTCATGGATTTGAAGCTGTATTTAGTGAGAAAGTATGGAAATAAAACTGATTAGACACATTATACTATCTGATATAATTATCTTAATTTAAAAAAGGAAATCCCACTAGAATGGTTCGTTAAACCTTTATACATTTAGTGTTTCGAGACACTCAAACAGCACTGAGTAACATGTCCGAAATATATATATATATATATATATATAGTACATATGTATATATATATACCGGGTGTCTCAAAAAGGACTGACTGATTTTAAAATTCAATAACTTCCAAACGGTGACACATATTAAAAATATTCTTGCAGGAGGGTTATGCATAAAGTCAAAAGTTTTTTTACAGTGATTTTTGATTTTAGTTCGAATTACAAACAATAGATGGCGCTGCGATCAATAGAGGCTAAATTCAGGCTCCATTTTTGGTACTTCGTGGCCCGGATAATACATTTCCATCTCCTTTTTCTGCATGGAACAACAGAAAGGACCATAAATCGAGCCTGTATTTAGCGACTATTGCTTACAGCGCCATCTATTGTTTGTAATTCTAACTAAAATCGGAAATCATTGTAAAAAAATCTTTTGACTTTATGCATAACCCTCCTGCAAGAATTTTTTAAATATCTGTCACCGTTTGGAAGTTATTGAATTTTAAAGTCAGTCAGTCCTTTTTGGGACACCCGGTATATATATATATATATATATATATATATATATATATATATATGGGATGAGGCTCTACTTTTAAATCATAACTCATTTCTAAGACGAACACTGATATTTATTAAGACGAAGACAAAACAAAAATACAGATAGTGGCACTTTTCACAATCTATATTTAGCTTAAAAGCAACAGACTTTGACTTCATTTACTTAATGTCGTTGAATATTTCTTAGATTTTTATACTTCATTAAATCTTTTATTTAATATGGTCGAAAATATTTTACTGTTCTTTTTCACAACAGTCGTCGTCGAAATCTTCCTGTGTTCTATATATTTTTTCTGCATTTCCACTTCACACAGCTTCGTTACCTTTTAAATCTCGAAGCGGAAGACAGCGTCGGGAACATTCAGTCTGATGCAAGTATTACTTGCGAAATTTCTCACATGTGGACTTTCTGACATCTGGGGCTGCCGCAGCGACATGTGCTAAAATAGAATCTGAAAAAGAAACAAAAACAAAAACCAGTAACTGTTCTTAGGGGAAAAATAATCTGCACGTTAGGAAGAACACTCAGTCTATTTGAAGTGGCAATTTCTTTAAAAGCCTTGACTTATAAAAATTCCACAACACACACGAAGGAAAGATTTAAAAAAAATGTTTTTTAGGTTTCAGTTTTTGTCCGGACAAGGTTTCATGTATCCAGCACTCGAGATAGTATTTATCGGTCCTTCGGTTGATAAGATTTTCGCTACGTCGTAGGTGTCGTTAGACTTCACTTTGGTTACTTTATACGGACCTAAGAATTTAGATTTAAACATTAAACGTAGTCCTTGAACGCTTTTGCTACATTAGTTTTTACAGGGTTATCCAAAAGATATTCGTTATTTTTCAATTTGTTGACGGTCCACTATGGGGTTTCGGGAAAAAATCTTCGCGGAAATATATGACCAATACTATACTTACACAACTGGAGTTTCAGGTTAATTCCTCATGTATTTGTCTAGATATTTAACAAAACGTCTAAAATCACAAGTTACCGGTCACATTTGGCTATATAGTGTATATATATATAAGAAAGCAACCGATTTGCTTATATCATTGAATTCTGTACTCTTGAAAACGTAATTCAATATATAAGTTTTTCAATTTTTTTCGGAATCCATATTCTTCTTTCTTTTTTTCCATGTTAATTCTTGTAATTAGGTATAAGGTACTTTATTTTATACATACAGTTCTATATTGTTGGTTTGTGGCGCATTTTGTTGTCAATCATTCACAATATTACGGTTTTTGATGATGGTCGGTAATGTTTAATTAATGGTTATATATATATATACATACATATTGGTTTCTGCTCTTCTTTGCAGCCCAGAAAGCAAAGACATGTGGGGCATGCTCGGTCCCGCTTGACAATTTTTAAGAGCTTCTTTATGAGATTGCAATTCATATCTAATTATAAAAAAAATAATAAAAATCTGAGCCCTAGGTCACCTACATCGACTACACTCATTGAACATTTCAGACTTGTACGTGCGGCAGATTTCTATAGCAATCACCGTCAGACAGACAGCGAAACTTTTCTTTATTAATATAGATGAAGTGTGTTAATTTTATGTGCCAAAGCATAATTTTTTTGGTAACTAATTGCGAGTTCTACGTACTTTTCACATTAAGATCGTTATTTTATTTTATTCTTTTAAATGTATTAATTTATCCTAAGACGGTACCTTTGATAGCTTTATAATGATTTAAATTTTAAAACTTAAAGAAAAATAAAAATTCTTTATTATGATTGGACTTCTTTTTTTGTTTCCTAAATGCTCTTACAGAGAATATGATTTTGGGTTAAAAATATAATTCCTTTGTGTCATGAACTTGTAACTTGATATAAATAACTGAAACAATAAATAAATAATTAAATAATATTAGACAATCATTTTCCCTCAAACACTAATTGTTTCTTTTTGGCAAAACAAGTTTTACATAATTAATTCATAAGATTACCATGATTCTATAAATGAATTTGATCTCGCTTGGCATCCCTAAAACTGTATTACTTTAATTTATATCTATTAGATCTTATCATATCTCTTATGTTACCCGGTGTTATTAATCTGTATTAAGTTTTATCAATCAATTAAATGGCCATTTCATTTTTCATTATCTTATACATAGATAGATACATTTTATCTTAATAACATGGCTATGGATTATGATTCACATATTACCTCAGGGAAGATAAATGAATTTGAAGCTTAATTAGAATTGATTAACGAAAAACAGCATAAAAAAACAGTGTGATAGATAGAAAGAAAATTGTTAAATAAAAGGTTAAAATCGCATAAAAAGTAGCAAGATTTTTATGTTTTGAATCTTTTGTATAAAAAGGTGTGAAATATTATGAAAATGAAATAACATGTAGTTTTCAAAGTAAAATGTTCACTTTTTTTGTCTCTAAAATTGTTTGTCTCTAAAAATGAGTCAATATGTCATATATTACGAATAAACTGTATATTATTAGCCCCCGATATGCTATTTCTTTCGGCCAGAAATTAAAGTGTCGTTTCTAAAAAAAAAACGTTCCGTTACAGAAGCACGCCTTAAAATAAAGCAAAGGCATTATTGTACTGTTAAATACTGATAATCTCTATTGAAAATTTTTAAACTTCTAAGCATCGCACATTGTCAATTTTAATACTGTCGTATAGAGAAATAAATACTTTTAAACGGAATTTGTTTGAAAGTTGCTTCTCCATTTACTTTTGAAATATAAATTTTTTTTGTAGTTTTTAACGCCATTTTTTTAAATTTTGGTAACTGAAGTACACAATTTCTGTAGAAAGGAATTGTAAAATAGTTTGAAAATAGTACATTATTATACCTTTCCGTTGCCATTTTCCCATAATAACTGAAAAAAATAATTAAAATACGTGTTATGTTGAAAAATAAAAAAATTATGATTTCTGATAAAACTTGCAGCTATTATAATATTATAAACTATATATAATTTTATGTATCCATATGAATGTTACAAACATATGAAACATTAGATCCTTTTTTTTGGAGCTTTTCTTGAATGATGACATCGCTTTCTGGTGTCTTTGCGTATTATTCTGCAATAGTGACGTTCTATACATACTTTTCTGTGATGTTGTTTGAAACAGGATCGTAAATATGCAATTCTTCAGCGGATACGAATGACGTCATTTTATATAAAATAAAAGCGAGTGTTTTAAGTTTTAAAACGGAAATACTTTTGTATTATATTATATATTATATTTCATATTTTGTATTATATAAATTGTTTTGTACTATATATATATATATATATATATATATATATGTGTGTGTGTGTACTTATGTATATATATTCATCGGTGGCGACACTAAATTCTGAAAACCAGAATTTTAGAAATATACCTTCATTCTAAATTGATATTTATAATTATCATATCATCATGTAAAGAAAATTAAACTTTAAATTAAATCAAATTAAAAAAAATATGATTTTTTTTCTGCATGTGAAACAGATGCACTTTCAAATGCGCAATAAATGTGCAAATAAGTCACATTGAAAATATTATAAAACGAATATTACGGCAATGGAAATTTTCCCATATTACCAGAAGTGAAACCCTTTCTTCTTTGTTAACTAGGACTTCCCTCAAAGGGATTAGTCTGAGCGATATTACTGAGAACATAGATTTAATAATAACATGTGGAAGCAAACAAAATGAGATGTTATCTTTAATTGTCCATATACTGCGAAAAATTGAAATGATGAAAATAAACGAATTGTAAAATTACAAAATCTTATATATAAATTCGTATACACTGTTTAAAAAAATGGGAAATCAAACCATTCAAGACAGCCATGCATGGATATAAAATTGAAGTACGCAATATATTAAAAGTAAAATAGAAAATGAAACACTAATTTACTTATATCGGAATTTTAACTGTATAAAATTATGTCAAGAGCATAATCAGACGCGCCGCACCAATTTGAGTAACTTTAAATGACAAATATATGATGTTTAAAAAGAATGGACTATACTTTATATGGTGTGTGCTCCCCCGGAATGGTTAATATTGTACAATATCTGTTTTCCACGGATGCAATGAGGTTGTCGATAACATTTAAGGAATTCTCTTCTCAAATTCTAATATAGTATCAAAGTACCGAATACATCAAAAGTGGCATGCAACGCTTCGTTAGAGTGTGTTTTAGATATGCTCGATCGGATTTAAATGATAAGTGTATGCTGGCCACTACATACGCTGTATTGTTTTGTTTTCAAACATATTCTGCACAAGTTGAGCTGTATTTAGCGTGTATTAAATAAAAGAAGTCGGCAATGATTACAACATAAAGTATGACACAAGATCTGAATATATCGTCTGCATAACTTTTGAGCTGTTAAAGTGTCATTTGAAGTAATTTACAAATCCATACATATTTATTCAGCAAATCATGCAAGCTAGTATACGCCAATATGAACCCGATTATAAAATTTCACCAGAATAAGTTAATATATAAAAAATCTACTAATGATAATTGAGAATATGACCTTATGATAAAATGTCTAGAAAAATGAATCGGATAAAAAATTCATATCACATTTAAAACGGCACTTCCCTCTGTTAGTGGCCTTGGCGAGAGAGAGAAAAGCCTAGCGAAGGAATACTTTAACAAGTACTTTCGGGCAACCTACTCACTGTTTCATACAGGTCTTTATTCAATATTTACACAATTAATTTAATGCTAGGTGGGTATCTATCAGTTTTGTTGCATTTAAATCGCATGTTTTGCGGAGGAAATGCAGCATTATGAAATATTTAAAGTTGCTGTACCTAATAATTCTAAATTAATGGTAATTGAGATCGCTTTCCGTTAATTTCATATTTTTAAATTTTAAATTTTTTAGAAACCATTCATAGAGACAATTGTATATTTTAAAACTAACCCGAAGCAAAATTTCAAGATTTTGGGCTCAGCAGTAACAGAGAAATAAAAAATTTTTGAAAGTTTTTTGTTTCTGCACTGTTTTTTATAGCGACATTTTTAATACAGCCATGTCAATTTTCATGTTTATATTCCTAACAGTTCCATGTTCTTCGTTACTTAGATCATCTTTAGATCTTTTTCCGCTTTGTTTAGTCTTTCTATTTTTTAGAATTCGTTCTACAACGAGCATTTACATCTTATTAATTACTACCATGCCAAAGTTCTAGTTTCTAACCCCAACAGTATCCCAAAAATTTCAGTATTCCAATTAAATCATAGTTTAGAACCTTTCTAGAAATTTTTACGTTTATCCGTCAAATTGAACCTTTTAGAGAGCGTTCATTACGAGTATTTACGTCTTAAAAGTAACTACCGCACCAAATTTAAAGTTTCTAACCCAATCAATATCGCAGAAATCACAATTTTAGAATTTTTTTGCTCCTGCAGCGATGTAGGTTCTTGTACTGACATAAAATAGTCTTTTTTCGGGAGCAGAGATGGTCACCAACATTTTTTTTAAGTTGGCTATGTTGTTTCAGAGATAACACCTCCCAAACGTACAAGCATTAATAATATTATATACTTTATAATATTATAACGCTTTATAATATTAGCATTATATGTACAGATACAAAAGCCATTTATCTGTTGCAAGCTAAAGTGCCGGCGTTGCCCAGAATTTGAAGGTTGTTTGTTCTGAAAAATCAATTTCAAAATTTAACATACAACACAAAACAAACATTAAAAAAAGCAGTCGAAATGCTGTTGAATGAATCATATGAAAACGCTATATAAAAATGTATATATGTATATAACAGACGCAAAAGAATACAGCTATAAATGAACTTATTTCAATTTATAATTGGAGCAATAATGTTAAAATACGACAATATTTCCCTAATCGGGTTTTTATTATGCTTCAATACATTTTTCACACTCATATGACGTTATACTATATCCACCATGCCCTTTATATTTCCAATATGACGTAATATTTTCCTCTTTCACGTGGAAACCTTGAAATAGAAAAGTTATGAAGTTATATTCACTTTAATTTAAATTCGTCAAACCATTTATTTCATTTTCATATTTCACGTGAATATCTTGCAATAGAAAAGTTATGACGTAATATTAACCTTTTTTTAAAAATTCGGCAAACTATTTTTTTCATTTCCATTTTTCACGTGGAAATCTTGCAGTAGAAAATTAATTGTTGTAGTAATAATTTTATTAATTGTTTTTTTAATTGTTGGCAACTGCTATAACGAAAAATGTTTAAATTTGATAAGAAATTGCTGTTAAATTTGTGTTTTATTATTAATTAAAAATTAACTATAAGTTATTTCGATTCCGGATTACTTTAGTTGTCTCGGCCATGTTTTAATACACATGTATGTATCTCTTCACAATTTTGGCTTCCAAATTGTGGATTTTTTTATACAATTACAAACAGACAGATAGACAAGTTTTCATTTATATATCTCTCTCTATTCTATGAAAAGTAACTAACGCTGTCACCGCCGCCGCCGCCGGTTTTGAATTTTTTGTGACCGGAGGTCTTTCTTCGTTAATATTAAGAAAACTATTGCATACAAATAATTGAATATCGGTGGTATTATAGCTAAATGTTTGATCAGCACACTAATGCATACAGTTTTCAAATCGAAGAATTATTTGAAGAGATATTTAATGCTAAAGTTGGACAAAATCGTTCCATTAAAAAAAATTATAAGAGCGAAAGCTATACATGGGAATTTAATCATTTTTAGATCATTTTATTCAATAGAAGATCCCGGTCTGCAGGTTTCATTAACTTTTTTTTTAAATTTGACTCATTTTTTGAGGTTTTATTTCTATTTTAAATTCAAATATTCAGCATTTTGACAGACATTTTTTACATATTTTAGAAAATGGTATTAATTTAAACTGCTGCCAACTGTATAAACAGCGCAAACAATAATGTTTGTTTCAAATAAAAAAAAAATATTTACACGTTACTATTATAAACAGAAAAAAAACATTCAAATTACAATTAAATAATTAGGTATAAAAAGCAGGCACTTATTGGAAATTACGCCATAAAAACTATATTTACATGTGAATTTTAAAAGAGAAAGGATATTGTAAAATAAATTCATTAACATGCGTTAGAAATCTGAAATAGAACAAATTACGTCACATTACACTTATTATGCAAAATGAACAAAAAATAGTATTGCAAAACAGTTTAAATTTAAAAATTGCGCGAGACAAAATATTAGAGGTCAAATATTAGATTTTTTTCAAAATTTTATTATTTGTCGTTTGATGTGAGGTGTTCAGCTATAAGTATGCAAATTTTTATGTTTCAACATAATTAGGAGCTGAGTTAGAAAAATTGCTTTAAATACACAAGTTAGAGCCCAGAGTTTTAAATATTAGACTTTTTCAAAATTTTATGATTTATCGTGTTATCGCAAGTGTTCAGCTATAAGTATACAAACTTTCATGTCTCCAACTTAATTAGAGACTGAGTTAAATAAATTGCTTTAAATACACAAGTTAGAGCCCAGAGGGTTAAATATTAGACCTTCTTCAAAATTTTATTATTTGTCGCTTGATGTGAGGTGTTCAGCTATAAGTATGCAAAATGTCATGTCTCCAACTTAATTAGGGGCTGAGTTAGAAAAATTGCTTAAAATACGCAAGTTAGACCCCAGAGGATTAAGTAATAGACTTTTTCAAAATTTTATTATTTGTCGTTAGATGTGAGGAGTTGTGAGGAGGCACTATTTGTATGCAAAATGTCATGTATCCAACTTAGTTAGGGGATGAGTTAGAAAAGTTGCTTAAAATACATAAGTTCGAGCCCAGAGGGTTAAATATCAGACATTTTTCAAAATTTTATTATTTGTTGTTTGATGTGAGGATTTCAGCTATAAGAATGCGAAATTTCATGTCTCCAACTTAATTAGGGGCTGAGTTAGAAAAATTGTTTAAAATACATAAGTTAGAGCTCAGAGGGTTAAATATTAGACTTTTTAAAAATTTTATTATTTGTCGTTTGATGTGAGGTGTTCAGCTATAAGTATGCAAAATGTCATGTGTCCAACTTAATTAGGGGATGAGTCAGAAAAATTGCATAAAATACAGAAGTTTGAGACCGTAGGGTTAAATATGACTTTTTCAAAATTTTATGATTTATCGTGTTATCGCAAGTGTTCAGCTATAAGTATGCAAACTTTCATGTCTCCAACTTAATTAGGGGCTGAGTTAGAAAAAATGCTTTAAATACACAAGTTAGAGCCCAAAGGGTTAAATATTAAGCCTTTTTCAAAATTTTATTATTTGTCGTTTGATGTGAGATGTTCAGCAGCTATAAGTATGCAAAATTTCATGTCTCAAACTTAATTAAATTAGGAGCTGAGTTAGAAAAATTGCTTAAAATACACAAGTTAGAGCCCAGAGGGTTAAATATTAGACTATTTTAAAATTTTATTATTTGCCGTTTGATGTGTGGTGTTCAGCTATAAGTATGCAAATTTTCAAGTCTCCGACATATATAGTTTCTGAGAACGGGCTCTGTGACAGACGGACAAACAGACAGACAAAGGAGTGAGACAGGTAGGGTTTCGTTAGATGGGCGAAACTCTAAAAACATGCTGCGGATGACTGTAACAACATCCTAAAATTACATTACCATCAGCGATCTACCAATCCCGAATTTAGTTTATATTCGTTTCATATATTCTTATTCTTTTGTTCGGCCCTGGAAAATAAGTATTAATATTATATACAGTAAAACCTCTGAATAGCGGACACCCCGAGAATGCAGAATTTGTCCTCTATTTAGAGGTGACCGCTACTGAGAGTAAAACATGTACAGTTATTTAAGAGTTGGTAATCGAAAAAATGTCCGCTAAATAGAGGTATCCGCTAATAGGGTGTGTCCGCTATGGAGGTTTTACCAGTAAAACTTCTCAATAGCGAACACCTCGTGAGGGCAGAATTTGTCCTCTATTTGGAGGTGTTCGCTACTGAGAGTAAAAATTGTACAGTTATTTAAGAGTTGGTAATCGAAAAAATGCCCGCTAAATAGAGGTGTCCACTAATCGGGTGTGTCTGTTATGGAGGTTTTACTGCATAATAATATCATCCTTTACAAGAAAATTGCATGCTGTATGATAGACAGACAGACATCCAGAGAAAGATAACCTCCGGATCAATAAACACTCATGTCTTTTGTTTTAATCATCACAATTGTATGTCATACAACATGCCAGATTTTATACAACAGGCTAAAAACGGTCACCGTGGTACGGAATACTGTATTATTGTATTCCGTTGGGTTTATTGTATTTATTGTGTGTATGTCTGTATAATATTTATATATACCTTTAACTGTTGAATGCAGGCGTTATTTATGTGTGTATGTGTGTTTTAATATATATTGTAGTATGTGTGTTTTATTGTATTATTATTTGTTTGCCCACCAAAACTGGTTGCCACGGGTTGTTGCAAGGTTTGTGATCACGTGGTTGAAACTGATCTATTCAATATTACTGCGTGCGTATTTTTTTTTTATTTGCTCCGTGTGTTCAAACCAGTTGTCTACGAAAACATCAACCGGTGAAAGTGACGCACACCAAATTTCTGTGACGTATGCAGATAAATTGTGCTTTTTAAAGAGTTTTTTCTATATAATTTTTAAACGGTTTGGAACTTATTTTTCATAGTAGGCGACCCTCAGTAGGCGACCCTCATAGGTACCTTCTGGTGCAAACAGAAACGAAATCCGACAAATATTTTTTGAGTTATGCTTGACGAAAGGTTTTTATTAGGCTTTTTTTTTAGTAGGACATGGCGTTAATATCCATCGTAGTAGTAAAGTGTCCGGACAGTAATATTTCGCTGAGTATTAGCCTTCGCTTCGCTCAGACAATTATGAAATTAAAAAAAAAAAAAATGTGATGTACAATAGGGTGGGCCGAAAAAAAAACTTTTTTTCGATTTTCGATGATGGGTAGTATGGAGAATTTGCCACTGGAGGCACTATGATTATACAAAAAAATTGAGATTTCTCGGACAATTCCTTCATTTGCCGCAAATAGCTTGAAGTTTCGCTCAAATGCTGATTTTTTAACTTTTTTAGAAAAAAAATTTAAAATGTTACATTTAAGTTATTTCAGCAGAATTTGATTGAAATGTCATGTTTAATGTACGAAATGTTTAAATAAGCTTTGATTATGTATTATTTGATAGTTATGTGTATTTTGAATTAAGTAACTTTTATAGCTATTTCGTGTATAAGTGTGCAAAAATTGCTGGAAATGTGACAACATGGACTAAAGATCTCGTTATCGATAAAGACTTGGTCAGGAGGCGGAAAAAGAAACTTGGAAAGAAGATACAGAAGGAGGAAGAAAAATTACAAGCATCTTTTTTGAAAGTAGAAAAAATTAAACGAACTCCATAGAAAAAAGGGAACTAGCTTCACCGTCTACAGAAAGACGAAACAAATAGCACCATGTTGTCTGAACGTGGTTCGGAATATTTTGGTCACTTGACACCTCCTTTTGGTCACTGTGGAGAAATAGTAAAATAATTATATATTTTTTAAGCCATATTAATGTCTGCTTTGGAAAAAGGTTACAAGAGAATTGCAAAATTTGATATGTATTCTTCATGCAAACGAGCTTCTACTCTGACAGCAACATCAACTGTCTAAACTAGATCGTAGAACCACTTGACCTAAGATCTTTACAAACAGAAATGGAGCTAGATTAATAGAGTACTCAAATCTCCAATGATATCCATGAAACAGGAATAGGCTCTTAGAAATAAACACGTACATTTTCACACGACATTAGTGTTATGAGCTTCACATTTCTCTCGACGGTGCCGCTTCTTCCCTTTTTTCTACGAAGACCGTGTTATTATTTCTACCACCAAAAAATATGGTTCTATTTTTTCATCCTCCAAGATATTCCTCCTTCTGTATATTCTTTTCAATATTCTTTTTCTGTCTCCTGACCACGACTTTATCGAGATCTTATTCCTGGTTGCCACAATTCCTGCATCCTGAAGCACAGATGGAGTTCTTAACGCAATTTACCTATATGATATACTAGTTCTAAATCCGACGAACGCCGTGTGAGAAAGGGATATGCCTTTGGGAGTGTCTGCTTTTGAAGGTCATGGTTCAAATTCTGATTCAGACGAACTGCCTGCTTAAAAGTTCTCATTTTTTTTTATCTTCTGACAATAGCTGTATTTTAGAGCAAAAAATAATTAACCCCCCATCTCGTAGTTCTCCTAACTACTTCTTCCCTCATCGTCATGATGACTGATTGCATTTTCATTGGTTTCGACTGCCATTCTCCTCACCTTACAGAATTGCTATTAAGAGATGCTGTGGTCCGAAATTCAAATATGTGACTCTAAACGCCTCAAAAAACCGACGGAAGAGCCAGGAACATAATAAAGACAAAAAGGAGAAACTGACGAACGAAGCAAACAATACATACAATTTTTGTTCAGTCGCGAAAAGGATATAAAAATCGCCTAATTAAAAATACACATAACTAATATATAATACATAATCAGAGTTCATTTAAACATTTCGCACACTAAACATGACATTTTAAGCAACTTTAGCGAAAATAAATTTAATTTAACATTTTTAAAATTTTTGCTAAGAAGTTCGAAAATCAGCATTTGAGCGAAACTTCAAGCCATTTGCGGCATTTTCCTTCATTTGCGGCAAGTGAAAGAATTGTCCGAAAAATCTCAATTTTTTTGTGTGAACTTAGTGCCAACAGTGGCAACTTTTGACGCACTACCCATCATGGAAAATCGAAAATAAGTTTATTTCGGCTCACCCTAATGTACAACCATATCAAAATTTTAGTTTGTAAGAACTATATATGAAAACTCTTATCATTTAATGTACGATTCTACTTTTTTCGGCTTAATTTTATATCCTCTTATACCCCAAATTTTATATATTTTTATATCCCATATTACGAATTCGTGAAAATTTCATTTTGTAAAGAATTATTCGCGAATTTTTGAAACTACATTAAAATATTTACACAACCATTTCTAAATTTTAGAAGGATTTTTCCAATTAAAATTAATTAATTAAATTTGAATTTATAGGGATGTTGGGCAATATTTATAACTTCACTCAAATTTTTATTTAAAATATTTTTTTAGCAGTTTATAGAATTAGGAAATATAAATGCTCTTGCAATAGAAATATAGGAATATTTTTTTCCAACTGAAACTTTCCCCTTCCACAATTAACCTCAAGAAAGCCGAGAAGATACAAATGAAAAAGAAATCATCCTTATTTTTTATTTATTTATTTATTTATTTATTTTGCGCTACCAATTATTATTTTGGAACAAGAAATAGTAAAATATCTATAACTCATTCAAGACTGTATTACTGCTAAGTGATGTTTTAAATTTATTTTATAACAAGTTATTTTAATAGAACTTTAAAGTACCGTAGGGGCATGAAGGGTTAATACGTGAAACTTACTTTTCGTAAGCCAGTTTTAATGGTTAAGGTTTAAATCAATATTTCTAAATATAAAGAAAAATTATTCTTCCCTTTATATGTACATTAGGGTGGTCACAAGAAATCAATTTTCGAATTTTTTCTGGAGGACCTCCCAAAAAGTTGCCATTGAGATTGCCAATGAGATTGGCAAAGTTTCAGCTCATTTGGATAATATTAGCCCGTGCCTCATTGAGGTTCAAGTTTGAAAAAAACGTGATTTTTCGCAAAAAAAATGTTGTTTTTCCTTCATTAAATAAATACAATTCAACTTAGAGACATAATTCAGGCCTCAGTTTATAAAAAAAAAAGTTTTCCTTTGAAGAAACACACACCATTTTTTTCTAAAAATGTATAGATTCAGAAATATGCGCATCTTTCAGTACCAGATTTCACCCGAATCCTAAAAATTTACTTTTTATGAAAATGCGAAAAAAAAAAATGTAACATTCTATTTCCTTTGCTTTCCACCTTTTTTTTTTTTTTTTTTTTTTTTTCATTTCGTACATAATAAAGGGTTTAATTAAAAAAATTCCAAAGAAAATTTTAAAAATCGTATTTTAAACTGAAAGAATTAAAAAATTGGAGGCAAAGGATGTATAAAATTTAGAACAAATAATGCTCAAATGCACTTTATTATTAAAGTTTTTTTACAAGAAAGGGAGCATGATAAAGAAAAAGAAATTATTATCCTTTACAATTGTCACATTAACTCTTTCCAGTACAGAAAAATTATGTTCGTAAAATAATGAAATGATTGTCTACACCGAAATTTACAAACGACTTTTTTAGAAATTAAAAACACGCTACTTTAACCTTTCATTGTAAAATGAAAATTCTATTAAAATATTCTTGGTGCCGTTTGTAACTTTGGAATTAAAATTAGGTAGTCTCGGCATGGGACCACTGCGCCGGAAAGGATTAAGGTGGTAATGGCTTAGATAAGGTAGCTTTTGAAGAATCTTGAAAAGTTTTTCTACATTCAGATACAACTTTTAGCATATACTGTTTTTATTTTTCGTCTTTTATTAAACGGGAATTTAAACCTCGGGTTAATTTTCTTCCCCTTTCACCTGCGTCATTGAAAACTTTAAAAACATTTACTGTTTTCTTGCTTTCAAATAACATTTATTTCCACACCATACATTGGGATCAGTATTTAAGAAATGCTTATTAACATAAAATCTCTTAAAAATTTTTACAGTTTGAGATGGAATAAAAACATTGACTCCTTTTTTCAATAAATAATCCAATTCGTTGAAACCCTTTATTGTTCTTAAATTCCTATTATCGCCATCATTTCTTCTTCAAATGACATTAATTTTACAGCAATGCTTATGTTGACATTTTTTTCCTCCTAAGTATCATCTAAAATTGAAAATGCAACTTAATCCGAGTTAAGATACCAAAGGCGGTTTAACATTTTAGCGAGTGCTTTGTCTGCAACCTACTTATGAATTTTTCTGTAGTGAACAACCGATTTTATTATTTGCAGGTCTTGGATTGGTGTCCAAAGCAGGAGTAGGAGTATTGAAGCATGCTTTTACATAAATATTGATTAGAAATAATCAAAGGTCTCTAATACTTTCTTTTTTCTAAATTTGTTATTGAGAGATTATCTATGACAATATATTTTGAGAGAATAAATGGCCTGTGCCATCCATCTGACGTGATTAAAAGCACCAGGGGCTCTGAAAAAAGTTGTGCAGGAAGGAGAACTATAAAAATTAAACTAAGTTGGATAAACTCTTTATAATCATGCCTGAGCTGTTAATTTTTAAAAGGTGCCGTAAGAAAACTTGAAATTTATTCTGATAGTCCAGGCAATAGAGACCGTATAGGGGCTCTACCTAGCAAAATTAATGGTAGTACTGGAAATCGGTTTTATAGATGTTTTTTGTGTCGCTGAATCCGAATTTGTAACTTCCCACAAAATTTCCCCCGGCAGCCCCCCCCCCCAAATTTTGGTAAAAAGCCCCCAAAATAAGGTTTTTATTAAAAAACTGCCTCGGAACATTCCCCACGCGCTTTTCTCAAAAACCAATTTTTTTCAAAAAATCAATTTTTTGTGGGGTTGCCGGGTGAAATTTTGGTGGGAAGTTACAAATTCGGATTCAGCGACCCAAAAAACATAAAGTGAGTCGAAATCCAGAACTAGTATTAATTTTGCCAGATAAAATCCCCTATTGCCTGGACTTCATAATTTCGTGCACGAGCGCAGCAGTGTATGTTGAGAGGCAGCCCACACCCTCCCCGTTCATCCTAATTCATAATGTCATACATCCTACTTGTTTCAAATTTTGTCTAGTTTCTGAATTTGGTAATGCTTTTCCCCTAAAACAATAAGAAATTTAAGTTAAGAACAACTATTTGGGGGGGGGGGATTTTGGGGGGAAAGTTAAAAATTCGGATTCAGCGACCCAAAAATCTTAAATTAAACCTTATAGAGAAAGTTCGCAGGGGAGATGGGAGGGCGAATGTAAAAGTGTGAGTGGTTAAGTGGAATTGCGCAACTTAGTTTACGCAGCACCGCGCGCATGTTCCGAGGCAGATCCCCCTTCCCCTTCATCCTAAGTTATAATGTCATATATCTAATTTGTTGCAAATTTTGTCTACTTTCTGAATTTCTAGGTACTTTTTCTCTAAAACAATAAAAAATGGAATTTTTTAATAAAAACCTTTTTTGGGAGGCTTTTTACCAAAATCTGGGGAGGTTGCTGGGGGAAATATTGGTGGGAAGTTACAAATTCGGATTCAGTGAACCAAAAAACGTCAAGAAAGCCGATGTCCAGTACTACTATTAATTTTGCTAGGTAAAATTTCTTATTGCCTGGACTATGAATTAACTATTTATATCTAATACTAGGGGGCTCTGCCCCCTGCAAGATACGCTCGCCAACCCCCGTTCAGACCGCAGAATATAAAAACATGCTAATCTGATCGGTTAAAAAAATTATTATAGAAGAGTTAATTATACTGAAAAAAGCTGTGCAGATCTCCCTGTAAACGGGTTTCCATTCAATTTTCTTTGATTTCAAAATTTTAAGGCCGAATCAGTTGCTGTTAAGACATCTAATGGTTGTTTTCGTGTTTGATTAAAGAGGATCAGTTAAACGTTTGAAAAGAAGCTAAAAATAAAAGGAATTAATTATACAGAGTCTTTGTCTCCCGGTATTTTAAAACGATTTCTATAACAAGAGCCTAAGTCATGTGACTATCATCAAGAGTTCCGGGCGAACCACTTCGCTCTTTATATTCCTTGTGCCATTTTTGTACTTTAATATTAGCCAGGTACAGGTGATAAGTCGCCAAATATTATTCTATCGCCATCATTTCATCTATATTATAATAGTCCAAGTCATGTAACTGTCATAAATAAATACGCTCTGATCCCTTCGTTTTTCATATGAAAGTTTGGCCCAGATATCATATACGGCTCCATATTGGCGCGATTTTTTTTCCGACGCTAATTTGGGGAAAATATCAACAGCATAAACAACAACATCCAGTTTATCAAATCAAGCAAAATAACGATACAATGGCGCCAGTTAAGTACCCGTTGCGTATATGACATTGGCGTCAGAAAAAAATAGCGCCAATATGGGACCGTATGTGGCATCTGTGCCGAAAGTTTTCCATTTCGATTAAAAAAAATCAATTTTTTTCCAAATAATACTACATAAAAGAATTGTCGCAAAGAATTATTGGTACTGTTACGCTAGCCGGGTGCAAATCTCGCCAATAACTATTTTTCAACTCGCCAGTTAGCATTTTTGTTTTTCGAGTGGTAAATTAAAACATTGCTTTGAAGTTAAAATTAAATGCCATCGTTTGTTACATCATTTAATATTTGGCCAGATGCCATATACGCACCCGGTTTGGCGTGATTTTTGTTACGAAAATTTGGCGAAATCCTCGTTTTCGAATACCAGTTACATATGTATTTTTGGTACTACTTAGTTATCCCGTCGAACAAAAATCTATCACCAAACTATGAGATTAAATGCCAATAATGGTTGATAAATGTCACCTTCACTTGACTTTAAGCAAGTTACACGTCTTTACGTCATCAACTGATTTTTATTTCGACGTTTTATTCGTATATTTATTAATGTTATACTATTTTCTTTGTTCTTTCGTTATTTAAAATAAAAATTACGTCAATTTGTATAATTTGGCGTGTGGTTGGACGATTTATATAATTTGACAAAATGGGTCGATGGAATAACTAAGTAGTACCGTATTTTTTTAATTATTTTCTCTTATTTTTTTAAAGGAAAATAACAAAACAATAATTTATTATATAACAAAACAATTTATGTAATTAAAAAAAGAAAGTAAATCCCAACAAAAAGTTTTCGGTAAAAAAAAAAAAAGCACCAAGTTCTCCTTAATGTTTCGGCCAGAAAAAGTAGTGATATCTGATGTTCGCACAAGTTAAAAGCCAAACATTCCAAATCTTTCATTGAAAATGGCTTTCTGCGACTTGGCCGTTAATGCATTCTACAGCATTTCAAAATTAATGATTAGAAATTACGCATTTATGAATTATTTAAATATTAAAAGTAATATTAGAATGCAAAGAGGCAAATTCACATAAAGGCAATATAAGTAAAAGATTTCTGATAACTACCGTTCAGTTTCAACAAACATTAGTTTTGATTACAGATCATTTAGTCCACTTGCGGTTTAATTGCCATTTTGTACGGTCTAAAGCTAAAGTCATTAACGTAAAACCCAAGAAATAAAACAAAATTTACTTACTTCATATCTCACAATATGTTACATTATATTTCATTGTATAATATTGAAATCTTGTGTATTGACGAAAGAGATTTTTTTCGTTTGAACATTTATTATAGTTTGTTTGCAAACATTAAGAGGTATTCGATTTAGAAACTGTTAAAAGTTGATATTAATTATGTTTTAGCAATTAGGGATATTATCTTCTGAATACAGGTATTTTGTTATTTTTAACTTCTAAGCATTTAAATAGACTGAAGTTGTTTAAATGCTTTTTTCAACTGTGCATTTTATTTCTGTATTCTGTGTCACAAAATGCCTAAAATAATCAAAAAATGTAGTTGGCATGTAGCTCATTTGTACATATTTTAAAATTTGAAAAACTCTCACGAAGGCATTAACGGCCAAGTCGCAGGAAGCCATTTTCAATGAAAGATTTGGGATGTTAGGCTTTTAACTTGTGCGAACATCAGATATCACTACTTTTTCTGGCCGAAACATTAAGGAGAACTTGGCGCTTTTTTTTTTTTTTTTTACCGAAAACTTTTTGTTGGGATATCACTACTTTTTGTATGTTTTTTCAAGTTTGTTATTCTAAACTATATTAATATGAAAAAACTTAAATTTCGGTACTTTTATGTTAGCCCGGAGCAAATATTCTCATTAGCCTTTTGTTTTTTCGCCAATAGCAGTTTTCATTTTTCACTTGGGTAAATTAGAAACAATGCTTTGATTTTCAAATAAAATATTTTGGTTTATGTTATTATTTCTTATTTATTTATTTATTTATTTCTATGTTAAATGTTCTATTAAATAAAATGAGATGACTGAAAAGTATATATCTTTAAATGAAATGAATGCAATATGAATAATGGAGTTGGGAACAGTATTTGGCGATTTGCCACTTGCGCCTGGCTAACATAAAAATACCTAAATTTATTTTATTGAGCTTTACAAATTTATAGTCTTTATTTCTTTTTATATTAAAGTACTAGCCGCCTCTAGCAAGCAGTATTTACCGTATTACTTCCATGTTAAACGTTGCATCATGTTACTGTGATTCATAATTTAATTTACTTGCCCATTCTTTCGCCAATTCGGAAGCTTTTGATAGAGAAATCAAGAACTCTTTACGATCATGGAAGCACATCACATATTTTGTGTTGTCATGTATTTCATCTTTCGTGACAAATATCTCTTAACTCACTTATGCATACTTCCTTAGCAGTTACGATTCGTTCTATAATGCGGAAATTTTTAATCCTATTAAGTAATCTTTTCTAATTAGGCTCACTGCCAATTGTTGTATTTTAACTGATACGACTGGGTACAAGTGAAATGGTTCTTATGAAATCCTTTGACAATATCTGTATTTGCATTAAACCATATTGATGCTAATATCTTTTTGTTTCACGTTAACCTTTTCAATAGACTCGATTACGGAAGAATAGAACGTCTACCGGCTCACTGCCATGATCCATTTAAAAATCTGTCATTCTTCTCATCTGATCGTATTGAAGAATTAGTCAATGAGCCATGGTTTTAAGATTTTAGCTAATTTTACTCGAAACTTGAAAACTAAGATTCGAGGAACCGGATTATAGAAGATTCATTCTAACGTACATATTGATTAACAGGTTACATATTATAGAATTATAATAATCATAAGGAGAACTGGCAGTTTCAATGCTTTAATAGTTTCCGTAAATTCTCTTTATATAATACAGAAGTTTTAACGGTGTAAAGGTTAACAACATAGTCACAGTAAGTATAATAACAGTACAATATAATAACAATAACAGATGTTTTGGGCAGTGACGAAACTATTAGCACTTTGGAAATATTAGTACGTTATATCATTTAACTATTCAGATGATATGCGGAAAAATAAAAATAGATGGCTCGCATTAATAATTAACTCATTGAAAAATAGCGACTAGCGTCAAATATTCGCCAAGCTTGTCGACATTTAGCAAAGTTTCGCCAAATTTGGTAATATATCATGTCAATTCTCAAATTTGGCGACAAAAAAATGTTTTGTTTATTCTCACGTCATAATGATGCATATGTATTATGTATTATACACATACCTATAATATGTATGATGCAAATGTATTACGTATTATATGCATATGTATAATATGTATGATGCATATGCATAAGTTCATTAACATCACTAAAACGCACTTAAAGGATTAGTGTTTCATAAATAGTAGGGATAATTGCCAGACTGACCAGAGTGCTATTGAGATTAGAATACCGACATTTATAATAGACGTCTGTACACACCATCACCTCATCGAGTTTACAGCTGAAATTTTAGGATTAGTTAAAACTAGATTAGCATATTTAAATGCAACTGGTCTGTTAAGTCATATCTTGGTAGAAACCACCTGAAGACCTAATTTTAGTGGTTAACTGATAGGTTTACTATTGTATTTTCCTGAATCCAAAAGTTTGGAAACATGGAGGAATGGGTGCAAGAAAACACAATGGAAAATCCACCAATTAACCGGTAAAATCGGGTCTGTAGGTGGTTTCCACAAAGATATGACTTGGCAGACCAGTTACATTTCAATACGCTAATCGATATTTAACTAATCCTAAAATTTCAGCCGTCAACTCGATGAGGTGATGATCAGTGCAGACGCCTCCCGGTCTTTAATAAAATTTGTTTTAAGGAAGTAAAAGATAGAAAGATGGACAGATAAACTGAAAGATTTGCCTTATTAAGATTTTTGTAAAAGCATATAAAAATTCATTCAGCTTGAAATCATGTAACACCTTTAGAACTCAGGCTAATTTTCTGTAATCGGGTTTTGGCGACCAACATATCTTATCTATAACTATAATCTTTCTTTTACAGATTTAAAATTAACAATAAATTAACAGTAAGTAGGCTAATAATACAATATAATAACATTAGCAGAGGACTTCGGACGCCGCATCTGTCGTACATCGTTAAAGACAGTTTATTAGTTACACATTTCATTTAATTAAAAGGAGATTTTTAAACTTTTGGAATTAGGATATTTTTCCACTATAGGGACCTTGGCATTTTTTTAAAATCTTGGCGCAATTTGGACTTCAGAAACTGAGATATGTTGCCAAATGATATAAACAACTACGAAAACAAACCAGATGAACTTTTATGTTATTTATATGCATTTATATACATATAAACATTTTATTTATACATGTATAAAATATTATTTTTTATATACAGATTATTTATGTTGGTATATAAAAATAAATAAACGGGTTCCTTACATTAAATAAATTGTATACAGATGGAAAAAATTGCTTGCGTATATGACACAGTAAATAGGTTGCCAGAAAATACGTTATTATCAAATTTCTTTTCTCGTCAAGGCGATTTTCTGTATTTCGCCACTATATCGGAAACGTACCGAATTGCAGTTATATTTTGTTAAATGTTTTATTGTTTTAATATCGTAAATATATCATAACATATACTGATTTAAATGTTTAGGTATATTCATTTTTTTCTATTTAACAAACATCTTTGGAAAAGCATATATATAAAATGTTATTCTGCTTGAAATCACGTGACCGCCTTCAAAGCTCTGTAATCGAGTTTTGGCGACCAACATTGGCACAATTGAATGCGTAAGAACTGTTTACGGCCAAATGAACACCCCCTGTATGAAGGGTTTAGAGGCGGAAATTCTGTGTTTTCAGATTTTTCTGGTTAATTGTGCTACAAACCCGACTTACTTGTGAAATTTCATGATTCTACGACTTTTAGAAGTACCTTAGTTATTTGATGATGCGAAGTGAGTCAGTAACAAAAAAGCGCTTTTTCGGAATTTAATATTTCGAAAGCTACTAAATATAGAAAAATGAAATCGTGGATCCTTAGTTCAGTTTGACCATACGAACATATGTATAAAAGAAAATTTTCTATAACTCTCCATAAAACGACGTTATGAGGGGGTGAAAAGTATGCCGAAATGGTTCAGGAAAAGGTAGCTTACGGCTTGTGCGAACTTGGCGGACGCACTGCCGTGCTCCCAGATAAACACTTATTATTAAATAAACAACAATAGCCGGGTTACCATGTCAACCAAAATAATGCCATTTTGTCGCCAATTAGGTACCCCGGTGCGTATATGACATCTGTGCTTAATATATTTCTTTTCATTTCGTTTAAAAAAATAAAGAAGTGAAAGACATTTATTTTAAATGTTTCTTGATAATGAAATACAAATTGAATTATGAATAAAAGTAACATGATACATTTCTTAGCATACATTTAAGGTAGGCCAAACTTCTCACCAAATTAGTTTAAAATAGCAGCCTTTTCTAAAATCTGAAAAAAAAATCTGTTTGATTAAAATTTGAGTTGCCATCATTAGAAAAATGTATACAAAATTAGAAAAAAAATATTATTTCTAAAACTAATTCGAATTTAAAAATTCTAATACCAGTTTTGAAATCTGCGGATTAATATTGATTTTGTGTGTTAATTTCATCACAAAGTATTCCATATTTTAGGAGAAATCGTCGTGAAACATAATCAGTTGTTTAATCAGTCAATTCAAAGAATCGATACACATTTGAGCCGTTTCATATATTCGTTTCATAAATTCTTTTCATTAGGATTATATATATAGGTTAAATTTCATATTTAATAGCATTTTTATACTTACTCTGGTTTAATTTAGACCCCCTCCCCCGCAATCAGATTTTTTTTTTTTAATATCTAGCTGAGGAGCAGTGATTATGCCTACTTTACAATCAAAAACAGCTTTTAGGATAATTTCTAAATTATGGTGGCGACATGGTAAATACAGAAGACTTTTCTTTCAGCAAATGCTATAGAAATGCAGTTTCCTCTGAGGCGACAGGCTGCAGTTGCATCAAAACGTATTGCCTAGATTTTACTAACTTCCTCCCACTCTTCAACTGCTGAAAATACAGCTTTTGCCTGAATTATTCCGATAGTATTTTCAAGCTGTGCAACTTTTAGTAACTAATCTTCATCCCCACAACTAATTAAAATTTCTATCTACTCAACGTTTTCTTTATTCAAAAAATGGTGAAGCAGTTTTATATCCAGTGGACATCAGTTCTTTCTAAACCGGAATTTTTAAATCTGTTTATGATGAGCTCAGTTCTTTGTTTAGGAAATAGTTATTTGCGGAGTCGATTGCTCTTCTACTTAAAATAAAGTCTGCGGTTAACTAGTGTATGTACTCTATGTCTAGCAGCTTCTCTGGCATTCAGTCTCATTTTGCGAATATTATAAAATAAAATATATAATACTTAACAATTACTCGGTAGCTTACAGTCGATGATTTGATGAGACAAATGGCCAATTTAAAAAATCTTACATTTCTGTCATCATATCAAAAGGGGGAGGGGTTTTTACGGAATATTTCAGCAATTCTAAAAATAGATATCGATAACAGATAGCAAAAACAACCTTGTAATAAAAATAGAAATTCAGAGGTTCAACTGCAATACAAATCGAGAAGTTCTTTCATACTAGACACAGATCTCGATAACTTATAATCAATTATAATTCGTGAAATATGTTTAAAGTTACAAAAGTGTTCACATATTTTTGCCTGTTAATGAAAATAATACTAAAAAATTATCAAAAGTAATATAATTATTAATTTGTCATTTTTCACTTATGTTTCAAAAATGCAGAGTTTGAGGGTATGATTCACGATTTGACCTGAAAAATACAAAATGTTCATTAAATATAAGTTTTTATGAGAGTAAAAGTTCAAAGCAACAGCAGTTTTTATGAAATTAAACAAGTATAAGGTTTCTAAGACAAATAGTTTTCACGTAAAGAAAGATAAACGACATTTTTTTGCCAAAGATTTCAATTTTTCAAGAATTCAACCTCGATGAGGCACGGTTTAATGTTATTCATTTGAGCTGAAACTTCTCCAATCTCATTTTCTAACTAATTGGTAACTTTTATGACCACCACCACCCCCCCCCCCGAAAAAAACGTTAATTTTTTTTCCGATGTAGCTTGTGACCACCCTAATGTACATACACATGAAAAGCCGGATTTTTACATTCCTCGAATAATTGCGTAAAATAAAGGTAAATCGGCAAGAATAGGTTTTAACATTTTTTCGAGAGGTGTATTTTTACCATTATACAAAGTGTATTTTAGCAGTCCTATAGGAAGTTAGAAAATAAATAAATAAATAAATACATAAAATAAATATTTAAGTTTAAAACAAGAAAAAGAATGACTTCTCTTTTTAAACACCTTCCAACATAGTTGAATAGTTTTTATGATTTATTTTCATCTGTTTGTCTATCCGCCTGTCTGTCCACGGTCTAACTCGCATAGATATACTCGGATTTTTATTCAATTCATATATGATAATGATGTTTACGTGTTACAATGTTACAATGATATGTTTCGTGTTGAATATGAAGTGCGTAACATTAATAGTTAATTTACAGGGGCACTCAAAAGAATTCCGTAACATTAAAAGCAATGGGGAAAAATCTTTTGCAGCGTGTTTTAACGATATTAGAGAATTTCGAATGTATTGAAATTGAGATAAATCACTGTATTTTGCTACAAGATGTTATCTATAGAATTGGGTGCTCTGCTCGTGGCGTTTTTCGTTCAATTACAAGGATGTACCAATAAAATCTGTTACAATACTGTCTTCGAGCAATATTTCTGAAGTATGTTTTGAATTTTAGTGTGCGCTTTTAAATTTGCCTAATATTTTGTATGTTACTAAAGTGGGTATAAATTCTACACCTCGTATACAGGGCTGCACCAAAGAATTCATGTCTCATTCCCGTTGTTAGTAGAAATTGCTGAAGAGGAATTTTTAACTGTAGTATGAATTTCCCAACCGAACTAAATATTTGCATGCATTTCGTTTATACATACGAATCTATATATCACATACAGGGCTGCTCAAGTAATTCAGATAATTTTACAACTGTAGATGGGAATTGCTAAAATTGGGTTTACAAATGCGTTATGTGTTTCCGAATGGTTAAATTAGACATCATATTTTAACTTATTAAGTGGTGAAGTTTTGTCCCATTGTTCTGAATGCGTTGGAAAGTGTTGCATAATCTATACTTGATGTACGATTTTTTCCTTGTTATTTCATTATATAATATTATGTATTATAGTACATTTATGTTATGCATATAAGGAGTTAGACAATGTATGGCGATGTATTAACACGTTTTGTCCTAGTGTATAATCTATTTATTTACTCAAAAATACAGGACGTCTTACTCCAATCCAAAGACTAATAATTATTAAGATGCCACTTGGCGCAGAATGATATAAATTTAAAAATGAACGTTATAAACGCAGGAATAAGCAAACATTGAGCAGACTAGTTTCGGTAGCGTTTAGCGTACCGCCGTCAATGCGAAGAATAACGGAAACTTGCTCATTTATATAGAAGAGAAGCGGTTTTAACTGAGAAGTTCATTAACCAATGGTGAAACAAGAAAATGCGGTTACCAGCCAATGGATGAATAGTACTTATCTCCCATCGGTTGGTCTACTAGTCTGCTGAATGTTTGCTTATTCTGTCGTTTTTAACGTTGCTTTTTAAATTTATAACAATCCAAATACTGATTTCTTTCATAAGCTAAACGGAAATTTTAACAGTTTTTGTGTGAATTATAGCTTTATCACAAGAACCTTATCACAATCCTTCTCACAAGCCTTATCACTTATTGCAAGAATTGTCTTTATTCACATTCAAACGGTACTGGACTGATAGCTTTATATTCGTTAACGTAATTGACAGTATACTTACTGAAATATAGTATGTTTAATCCCTTTTCGTTACGTCATTGCTAACAAAGCAAGATGTGTCTGTTGAAGTTGTGTTTCCACAAAATCGAATTCTGTACAAATGTATTTCACATTCAACCTCGATGTATGTG
The DNA here is from genome assembly GCA_963932465.1 of Maratus speciosus. Classification (NCBI taxonomy): domain Eukaryota; kingdom Metazoa; phylum Arthropoda; class Arachnida; order Araneae; family Salticidae; genus Maratus; species Maratus speciosus. The sequence continues at coordinate 172,030,900 of OZ010792.1, read as the reverse complement.
TATAGCATACTACTAGAAACAACGTTCATTTAAGTACACAATCCAAATTTTAAGCCAGAAATACAGGGTATCTCATTCCAATCAAAACTCTGATTTTAATTCATAATTTTAAGATTATTAAAAATATATTAACGAAAAATTAGACACACTGACACTCTTGTTATTAAGTGGCATATGACAAGATGTTGCAGGATTAGCTTTTATCCAAATACACATGCGGAACTAGATGTTTTATATTTCTATATGTAGCTGACAGTAGATATACCGAAATACTAAACAATTGCATCGCTTTTAATTATGTTATTGCATTCAAAGAAAGTTACATCTATTGGAGATTTCTTTCCAAGAATTTTAATTCAATACATATGAATTGCACATTCATACTATAATGTTTAATCACACATGAACAGAAAATTTGTGGCAGGGTTTCTCAGTCCAACAAGAATTCAGTTTTCTTTTTCATAATTTCCAGATTAGAAAAATAAAACATTTTAAAGAAAATTGCAACTATCTGAACTTCTTTTGTGTATCATAGCACAAAGAAGCACGAATAACCACTACATATAAATTTTACCGAAATTGACGCTTTACATTTCTGAATGCAATTGAGGATGCATTTACTGAAATAGAATACACTTCAATATATTTACATGATGTGATTGCGAATAAAGCAAGCTCGAGTTGTCAAAATAAATACAGTTTTATCTCCAAACTGTAAATAAGATAAAATATTAATTCAATTGGTAATTATGTCTTCTATCCTTTAAATTATCCATACGGACACAATACTTTGTCGTTGTATTTGCTTTGTTTGGTTTGGTAAATTTTAATTTAAAATACAAAACAGTACGTCACTTGGTCATATAGTTCCATAACTACGAAAGTTTAATATTATAATCTCATAATATAAAATCCATTTGTATTCCTATATATTATCAAAATCTAATTCCTATTCAATGAGGGTAACTTTTTGAGAGCCATTTCAATAACTACTTGGCAGAATGGTATGCAATTTTGGATTCGCATATTTGAAGCTTTTAGAAATGTATTATATTTTTAAAATTTATAAATTATCATTCAGTGTTTCTTTTTTCGAACATTATTAATATATATATATATATATATATATATATATATATATGCCAATTTTTTAAAACTAATTAGACTTCTACTTTTGTTTTCTTTGGCTAATGTACGACGTTAAATCTGTTAAAGATTTCTTTAAAAAATCTATGTGAATCGTATGATCTAACATTATATTTGAATTTGTGTGAGACATTCTGTATTTTGAGCAAATGATTCACGATGTCTGTTTCCTATATAAAAGTTTTTGTTCTATGATATTTTACCGTTTAAAATTTATACCTGTAATTTTCAATCACCGTGTATATAAATACAAAAAAGAAAAACAAGCTATGAAATGGATTCTATGTTTTTTCTTACTGTCATCATTTTCTTATAAGTGTATGTAATGAAATATGTGAATTTCGGTGAAATTGCAGCAAAGGTAACTTTATTGGCACTATCCCTTGTTTATAAGAAAATCTGTATTAATAATAAAAGTTGTCTATATGTGAACGCATCTGTTTTCAAAAGAATGTTTCAAAAGGTGATGTAGATTGGTTGCAGATCTCCTATTAAATTACTTAACATTGAACAGCGGTATTGTCTGAAACGTTTTATTAATTTTCGCCTAGCGTATAAACAGTGATTTCTGTTCATTAATAATCTAAAAAGTTCTTGATATCTATTGAAAAGAATAAAAGTGTTTAAAAACAGTATTTGTAAAATTATAAAATACTCGGAATGGCGAAAAATGGGATCTGTAAAAAATAAAAATCTAAAGTAAATACAAAAGTATTATAAAAATATTCTATTTTATTTGTTATAGAACTGCATGTTAAAACATGATTTCTTTGATTTTTTCAGAATCCTTTGGTAATTTATTGCACATGGGAAAATTTTAAATATATATATATATATATATATATACTAGGGGGCTCTGCCCCCTGCAAGCTACGCTCGCCAACCCCCGTTCAGACACCGCAGAATCTAAAAACACGCTAATCTGATCGGTTTAAAAAATATTATAGAAGATTGAATTATACGGAAAAAAGCTGTGCAGATCTCCCTGTAAACGGGTTTTCATTCAATTTCCTTTGATTTCAAAAAAATAAGTCCGAATCAGTTGCTGTTAAGACATCCAATGGATGTTTTCGTGTTTGATTAAAGAGGATCAGTTAAACGGTTGAAAAGAAGCTAAAAATAAAAGGAATTAAGTGTACAGAGTCTTTGTCTCCCGGTATTTTAAAACAATTTCTATAATAATAGCCTAAATCATGTGACTATCATCAAGAGTTCCGGGCGAACCACTTCGCTTTTTATATTCCTGGCGCCATTTTGGTACTTTAATATTAGCCAGGTACAGGCGATAAGTCGCCAAATATTATTCTATCGCCATCAATTCATGTATATTATAATAGTCCAAGTCATGTAACTGCCATAAATAAATACGCTCTGATCCCTTCGCTTTTCATACGAAAGTTTGGCCCAGATATCATATACGGCCCCATATTGGCGCGATTTTTTTCCGACGCTAATTTTGGGAAAATATCAACAGCATAAACAACAACATCCGGCTTATCAAATCAAGCAAAATAACGATACTATGGCGCCAGCTAAGTACCCGTTGCGTATATGACATTGGTGCAAAAAAAAAAAAAAAAAAAAAAAAAACTCCAATATGGGAACGTATGTGGCATCTGTGCCGAAAGTTTTCCATTTCGATAAAAAAAAATATTTTTTTTTCGAATAATACTACATAAAAGCGTTGTCGAAAAGAATTCTTGTTACTGTTATGCTAGCCGGGTGAAAATCTCGCCAATACTCGCCAGTTAGCATTTTTTTTTTTTTTCGAGTGGTAAATTATAACATTGCTTTGAAGTTCGAATTAAATGTCATCGTTTGTTACATCATTTAATATTTGGCCAGATGCCATATACGCACCCGGTTTGGCGTGATTTTTTTTTTACGAAAATTTGGCGAAATCCTCGTTTTCGAATACAAGTTACATATGTATTTTTGGTACTACTTACTTATCCGTCGACAAAAAATCTATCACCAAACTATAAGATTAAATGCCAATAATGGTTGACAAATGTCGCATTCACTTGACTTGAAGCAAGTTACACGTCTTTACGTCATCAAGTGATTTTTATTTCGACGTTTTATTTGTATATTTATTAATGTTATACTATTTTCTTTGTTCTTTCGTTATTTAAAATAAAAATTATGTCAATTTGTATAATTTGGCGATTTATATAATTTGGCGAAATGGGTCGATGGAATAACTAAGTAGTACCGTATTTTTTAATTATTTTCTATTATTTTTTATTTATAAAGGAAAATAACCACAAAAATAATTAACTATAGAACAAAACAATTTATGTAATTAAAAAAAAATAAAGTAAATAAACACTTATTATTAAATAAACAACAATAGCCGGGTTACCATGTCAACCAAAATAATGCCATTTTGGCGCCAATTAGGTACCCCAGTGCGTATATGACATCTGTGCCTAATATTTTTCTTTTCATTTCGTTTAAAAATATATAAAGATTTGAAAGCCATTTATTTTAACTGTTTCTGCTTGTATTAAATAAAATGATAATGAAATACAAATTTAATTATGAATAAAAGTAACATGACACATTTCTTAGCATACATTTAAGGGAGGCCAAGTTTCTCGCCAAATTAGTTTAAAATAGTAACATTTTCTAAAATCTGAAAAAATATCTGTTATGATTAAAATTTGAGTTGCCATCATTAGAAAAATATATATAAAATTAGAAAAAAATTAATATTTCGAAATCTAATTCGAATTTAAAAATTCTAATATCAGTTTTGAAATCTGCGAATGAATATTGATTTTTGGTGTTAATTTCATCGCAAAGTATTCCTTTTTTTAGGAGAAATCACCATGAAACATAATCAGTTGTTTAATCAGTCGATTCAAAGAATCGTTACATTTCAGGCGTTTCATATATTCGTTTCATAAATTCGTTTCATTAGAATTTTATATATATAGGGTAGATACATATATTATCAATTTTACATTTTCCATATGGTACAGAAACATTTCATTTTTAATATTTAATATTTAATATTTTTCAAAGGAAATTCCAGTGAATCCGCATTTGATACATAAAATGCAAAGTTTTAAGTTTTAACACTTATCATACTGTATGGTATTAAGATCCAGAAATTGCAGGAGCAGGTATATGTGAAAAACAGACAAACATACTAGCTTCGAGCAAAATACTAGGTCTATTGTCATTTTCTCGAAGCTTGTTATACACCAACCATGTGAGATGTCGTCGCCACAATACCATGCCTGAAATGTAATTATTTCTCTACATAAAATTCGTTAATTTTTGGCCAATTATAAAATATACACTTTATGTATTTTAAACATTTTTGTTGTTAATCATAGAAAATATAGATGTAGGGTAAATAAGTGAAAACGCGCATTTTCCATAAATTTTGATTTTGAATGACCACATTCGTCTATATTTATTTGATGGCTGATTAAAATAGTATATTAGAATTATAGCTAGTATTACATTACGTCTGGGTTCTGTCATAATATAACTGCTCAAAAATTGCAATTTTTTTTTTTAAACATTCCTCTGTGTATCTTTACAACACTGATTGGGGTAAAAAACAAACAGTCATGGGGCAAATACCTGCACTCCGTATTTTTGCCCATTTCAACTAAAATGATTGAGTTAACTGAGCGCTTTTAGTTTAATGAGTTAAGTGAAAGATTCATTGAATTATACGTAGGTAGTCAATCTTTAAAAATGTATAAAACGTCTACTCGATGTTAAATTGTGTAAAGCTATCTCCATAAGTTATGCTATCTTTATAATTAACAGAAACACCGTAGAGCGGTTTAGATAAAAAAAATAAGTTGAACATCATTCAACTTCACAGAAACTGCAAATATTGGGATCTTATAAAACTTACCAAGGTTACCATTATATTAAAACGAAATAAGGTTGTGAGCACAGACCAAGGACCGCATTCTAAAACATATAAGACAATATAATATTATGTGAATAACATTTATTGACACATATGGAATGTTTATATTCATATATAACCCATTAATACGTATATATATGACACGGGTATAAGATGTATATTATGTATATATGATAGGATATCTCCGGGAGAGTCGCCGCATACACGATAGATCCCGCAACCCTTGTATTTCTTGTAATTATCAATAGATGGTTGTCAAACGCACAGTATAGGTGCGAAATGAGATTATTTTAACCAGTGTATAGCGTGAATCCCATTTCGACGTTTACTTATAGAAGTACAATCCTTAATTTGACGCAAGTGCATGGTTTCACTGTCCAAACTTTTAGGCACGTTATGTTTAAATACTTTTCATACACTAATTACAAAATGCATGCATGATTTCGAAGTCAAAATTAAGTGTAGCATTTGTATATAATACAGTGTGTATGATACTGTGTGCATGTTACGCCATTCCCCTTAGCGATGGCAGGTAACTGTGATAGCTGACGTCTGCACCATGCAAAATGGGATACATACCGCATATTCTTCTGTACGGGATGATTAAGTGTTATTAACTTTTCCTTTTCTTTTTGCACAGACTAACCATGTTAGGCATGTTATCAAGTTTACTATAACCAAAGGGGAAAATGAAAAGTAATAAGGACAAGAAAGATGCAAGTCAAGATGACAAAAATGAAAAATTGGATTACACGTAACGCAGACGTTCTTTGCAAGGAATGTTTAGAAAACTACTCCAAAAAGAGGATGTGTCATTGGCTTCGTTGCATCATGTGTTTAAATGTAGTTATGTAAAGACTGTACTTTTTCTATACTTTTTCTGTAGATTGTAGTCGAAAGAACGGGTCTCTTAACCCATTCGGGACCATAGGTGCATATAAGCACCTTCAAAAAGAGCTTACAAAATTTGTTTCTGGCAACAGTAAAAAAGAAAAGTAATATTTGCTTTGTTTAATTAGAGCCTTTTTATAATTATTTATATAAAGTTTTAAAAAAGTGGTACCAACCGAATAAAATTTGTATAAAAGCCACCGGTTCCGATTTGGTTAACAAATAAATTATGTAAACTCAATTTTACTTTTTTTTCACTTTCTAATACATTGATGTTACGTTGTTTCTTAAATAACAATTAAAATTTAATGTAAAAATATAAGTCGATAATTTTAATAGTGAAAGTAGGCAACATTTATTAATTTGATTCTACTAATAAGTTTCATTGTACACATTTAGCTTAATTTTGTTATTACATTCTTAATTATAGTCCGGATATGAATATTTTTTTAATAATTTTATTTATAATTTCATTATGTTCTTATTACAAACGCGGCATAACTACCGCACAAGTGCGGCGTCTCAGCCTGAATGTACGGGTGACGCGCCGCAGTGTAATGTTTTAGAAAATAAACGGTCAAGTGCGAGCATTACTCGCGCACAGATGGTTCCGTAGAATAAATATATGAATTTGTAATTGTATTATTAAAAAGAAAACCGTTGCTAAAAGAATACTAAGACTTTGTGAAAAACTATCCAACGTAGGGTTGTGTATAACTGTATATATTATAAAAGAGTAAATGGGTATACCATGAAAGTTCAAAGAGATATGGAACCTAAATAATATCAAATATAACTATTCGTATAACTCTTCTTTTAATATTATCCTAATCTGTTTATGATGAACTTAATTCGGTACTGACAATAAAAGCAGTGCACAGTTAAACTTCATTTGGCATTTCATGAAACTAAATTCAGCGTAGTAATAACCTTTATTTCTACAGTGTAGCTAAAACAAAACCTTTGTTCAAAGTTTAAATTTGGCATTGTGCTAAGCGCGCTTCAATTTGAGGTCTCAAAGTTGACAAATGTCTAACAGTTTCGAGCCCCCTATAAATACTAATTCTGTAATTTGAAATTTTTTATCCCAATTAAATTTGTGTTTTAAAATCATATACATTTTAAGACATTAACTGTTGAAAATGGACTTTTTTTCATTTTTTCCACTTTTTAGAGTCCCGAGATACTTTAAATTAGTATGTTTTTAACAATTTGACGTTTATTGCTTTTATACTGTTACTGGGCATTACATTACACATATATATCATTAAAAGTTGTTAACTAGGCATAGAGTACGCCGCCCCTGTTCTTGTGTATGTCCAAACTGACCTTACATTTAAGGGTTAATATCTCGGTTAATTACCGATTATTTTTTCCGAAAATCATTATCAACAATGCTTTTATTCTTCTGCAACGATAGGTATATTCAGCGATGCTCAACAATTTTTCTGAATGCCCGTAAATCGAAATTTGTGTATAACAGAAAAATGCTAATTACTCAAAAACTATGTGACCTAGGGTAATCGCTATAATTTTCCGGCAAGGTTTACATTAACGTCTACTACCTCTAATTTTTTCATAATTTTAGTTTCAGTAGATTCGGAATTAGAATGGGGGGGGGGGGCATATTTTTGCACTACATTTTCAACAATATCTTTGAAAATATAATACCTAAAATTAAAAGGAATGTATTGTTCAGTTCAGCATTACAAAAGCTTTCACAGGATACCCCACATGACATGCAAAGAAAAGATTGTTTTTTCAAGTAGCATAATTAGCCCTTCTACCTTTTTATTAAATATATTTATGAATGTTTATTAATATGAAAATATGTGGGTCAATGGTCTTTATTACTTCCCCGAATTTGAACTTTGCACGTTCCATAGTTTATGAGTAAAATGGCTGTTACAGACAGACAGACAAACAGACGGACAGACACAGGAGTGATCTTATAATATTTCCGTTTTTACTTTTTAAGTACGGAACCCTAAAAATGGATAAAAAAAATATTAATAATTTGCTTTGAATTTTTTGTCGCAGTACACGCGTTGTATATTTAACATTAAATAGCACAGCATGATTTTTTTAAACTTAATGTCCACCATGGGACTTGATACACAGCTTCAAAAAATGTGCGGCATAAATCCCGGATTTACCCTATATAAGAAGTAAATAGTATGCATATGACGTATATAGCTCATATATGACCTTTCGAGATATATAGGCGTATATATTATGAATAAATAAGCATTGCGACGTTTTTGGCAAATCGTAATTGTGGATAAAGCTAGAACCCAAAAGTACCCGAAATTATTTAGACTACGTAAAGTCGAAAGCAGTCATCATTGCCTAGTAAATTGACAGCAAAAGAACTACCCGCTTTAAATAGTTGAGAACTATTTATGTTCTGCTAATTAATGAGTTTAAACAAAAGCGTTTCGGAAGAAAAGAATCAATTTAAAAACTAGATACATAGATACCTATGTTCTATTATTAAAAAAAAAAAAAAAAAGACTTAACTAAAAGAAAAAAAAGTTAACTAGATTACGTTAGTCAGACATATATATGTTTTAAATAATACAATCATAGAGAAAACATTAATCTTTTCACAAACTAATTTGTGTCAGGTTTGCAGCTAAGTAAAACGATGGTGTAGAACACCGCATCTCCAACATTTGACTATCATCCTGGAATACATATACTGGTTTTTACCCCATTGAACAATGTTCTGCTTAACCGGTCTACTGCAAATTTAAATAAATGCAATCGATATAAACTTCAAATCATTCGGAAGTTACAGAGTTTCCGTTTTCCACTTTTTTTATTTATTTGAAGATATTTGCAATAACAACAACTCAACAATCACTTATTTAGTTTTTTTTTAAACTAGGGGGCTCTGCCCCCTACGAGCTACGCTCGCCAACCCCCGTTCAGACACCCCAGATTCTAAAAGTATGCTAATTTCATCGGCCTTTAAAAGATTGATTATAATTTAAAAAAACAGTGACGGCCTCCCTGTAAACGGGTTTTCATTCATTTTTCTTTGATTGGAGAGTTTTAAGACGAAATCAGCCGCTGCTAAGAGATACAATATCTGTTTTCGTCTTTGAATAAAAACAAGAAAGAAAAATCATGCGTACGGCATAGATTATGAAACACTTTCCAACACTCCCTGAAAGCTTTAACAAATCTTCGTTATTTAGGGAAATAAGGTAAACAAGATAACTAACTAAACATTTAAAAAACTGATTTCAGATGTTACAATCCATAGTCAAATATTTATTCCAATTCTTCCGAACAGCCCTGTATTTGATCTGTATGTTGATATATATACTATATAACAGAAAATTTAGTTTAGCAAGAAAACGCATACCAGGTTGAAATTTCTATTTCAGCAATTTATACTAATTGATGGAAACATACTTGAATTCTTTTGTTCAGCCCTGTTGTTTACCTAGTACCTTTATTACACGCCACTATTTTGCTAAAATTTAATTCAAACTAAATCACTCTTAAAACTACTGAAATCGCATTTCCAGAATTTATCATCTATAGGCGGCCATGTATCCAATTCTTTGCGTGGCCCTGTATATCATTTTATCTATATTCTACAAAAATTTCATAGAAAACTACATGTAGTTCAGCATAACACATTTTAAACCCACCTTTCAGCAATTTATGATCATGCTCAGTTACCTTTACGAATTTTTTTGTAACCATGTATATCAACTATAACATTTACACGCACCATATAGTATGCATAAATATAGTGAAACTTTAAAGCGCATATCATAATTAAAAATGCATTCCCTGCCATCGCCGCTAATATACAGTACTTCGGATAGAAAATACTTGTCTGAAATGTTTCGTATGTTGCAGTAAATGCTATGCACTTCGTATTATACATGAAATAACTTAAGTAAGCCTCACCGACGTATATTAATTTTATTATATATCAATTTGTATAACTAAAATACGCCGCAAACAATTTCCCCTTATACCATTTGTAATGGAATTCTTTTGTGTAGCCCGGTAAATGACTAGTAACTATTCGTTGCACCGCATATTCTACAGAATATTCTGCATATTTTAGTGCACTTCGTAAATGCATATATTTTTTATTATGTTTGAAAGGGTGTAACATCTTTAAAATTCATTTGAAATGATTTTTTCCCATTGGCCTTAATGTAACAGAATACTTTTGACTGTCCCTGTAAATGAACTAAACATGCTACAAACTTCATTTGAAATAGGGTTCGTGCAAGGCTATACGTCATTAACCAAAAATCTCATTGCGATCCGAGTATATTTACGAGAGTTAGAGTGCAAACAGACAAACCGAAATCAATAACACTTTTCAACTTTGTTGGAAAGTGTTAAAAATTAGTTAAAAATTTGAAAGTAAGCTAATGTAAAATGAATTAAGTACACAGTCTTTGCCTCTCGGTAATTTTTAACAACGCTATGAGAAAGTTCATTTAAATGTATCGTTTTAAATCTGACGTAATTTTCACCAAAATTTCTTTTCTCTTTTTAATATTCATATGAAAATACTTTTATTATTAGAAAGGAAATATTATTTGCGCTGTCTTACAATTCACGATAATAGTTGAAAAGATTATCTCAAAATATGAAAAACACGTCTTGTGCAAATATATTTTTTAATTTAAAGTGTTTTGCCAACTTTTATTTATTTGGCCTTTTTAAATATGACGTAATTTCCTTCATTTGTGACTTTTAACGCATAATAATGAATTTAGTATTTCAAATTTTCTTTCCCTTTTAAAATTCACGTGTAACTGTAGCTTTTATGATGTAATTTTCAATATTTTCCTGATTTTTAACACGTAATCATTTATTTCTCATCTGAAAGTTTTTTTCTGTTTATAATAGCCACGTGTAAATAATTTTTTTTATTTGAAGGAAATATTATTCTTTGCGCTTTTTTTTTTTAAATTGGCAACAGTTTAAAATAATTGCCCTTTTCTAAAATGTGTAAAAAATATCTCTCGAAATGCTGAAAATTTGAATTTAAAATGGAAATAAATCCTCAAAAAATGAGTCATGTTAAAAAGATAATTGCAGTCTGCACATCGGGAAATTCTAATGTATAAAATGATCTAAAAATGTTTAAATTCCTATGTATAGTTTTTCTCCCATAAAACTTTTTTAATGGAACGATTTTGACCATCTTTAACATTAAATATCTCTTAAAATAGTTACTTGATTAAAAAACTGTCTGCATCAGCGTGTTTATCAAACATGTCGCTATAATACCACCGATTTTTATATTTTTGTATGAAACAGTTTTCTTAATATTAACGAAGAAAGACCCCCGGTCATAAAAAATATGGATGCCGATCTAGTAGGAATATACCCGGATGATCTACTCAGATTTTCATCGGTCCATTTCCAAATCAATTTTATATATATATATATAAGGATTACGTCAATATTGAAAATTACTTCAGTTACTCTTAACTGATTGTTACTTTCGTCGCAAGTTATCGTCACACAACTGGTATGCTTGAAACCTAACTGCGGTCTACTGGTTAATTTTTTTTTTAAAAAGGTGTTCATATTAAATTTGCTAGGGCATGTTTTTGCCCTACATCATTTTAAGATCACTAAAATTTATCAATATTAAAAAAAAAATAAATAAATAAAAATGAGAATTTAATAAATTTTCAAAAGTGAAATATTTTTAATTCAAATTATAACTCTATACTTTATAACTTTTTAATTAACTTGACATGGCAGCAGTTGGTAAACTTTATTCAAGAATATCTCAGTGAAACAGTTTTGAAGAACAGGACTTATATTTAACCATTATAGGACAAATATTTAACTTTGCGTCTGCTATTGCTACGTTGCAGAGATCTAGAATTGTATAAAGGAAATATATCTAGTTTAAAGCTGTATTTTAACTAAAACATATTAAATTCCTTTAAAACTCTTTGTAATGTTTTAAAAGTATATTTATTATTTTCGAGGGAACAAAAATATTACGATGTTATGCAATTAAATTTCGCAATTTTAAAATAACATATTTTTGGTTATTGTACAATTTTTTTTGCTCCATTTCTATAGAAAACGACTGTAGGAAATATAGAAAAAAAGCCTTATCAGCGAATTTCTTATCTTGTTTCTTAACAAACATCGAAAAAAGCAAAAACTCAGAAAAAAAAAATTTATAAAGCAAGACGGAAGTGGTTACAAAAACCCACAAGGGATATACATAAAACTGTTTTACAGACCTCATGAAAAGAATAATTTATCTTACGGCGGAAAGTGACAGTGAGCTTTGAAATTGTGTTGTACGTCAGATTTATTGTAAGTTATGAACTGCTTTACTTTTTTCACTGAAATGATATAAATATACTTCTACTTATGGGATTCAGAAAAGTAAATGTGTATTGTATTTATTTTTGTTCACTTTCAATAGCATTATACAGCTAAAGAATGATTTCTGGCAATAAAGTTTAACCCTTTATCTACTGACGCTCCTTATAAGTACCATTAAAATAACTTATTATAAAATTCATTTAATGCATCGATTATTTGTAATACAGTTTATAATGACTTATAGATAGATTACTTTATCTTGTCCAAAAAGCATTATCGGTTACACAAAACAAAAGTATCTTTAAAAGAATGCTTTATTTTGCCTTTGCATATTTCCAGCTTTCTTGGCGTTGGGGGGGGGGGGGATTTTTCAATTCGGAAATATTTCTATGTTTCTATTTTAAGAACATTATATTTGTGCATTTCCTAATTCTACAAAATATTAAGAAAAAGATTTAAAATAAAAGATTTAAGGGGGGGGGGGGGGGGGGGAGGGTTATAAATATTCCACAAAATCCCCACAAATTTAAATTAAATTAATTCTTCTAAATTTTTCAATCCTTCTAATATCCTCCTAAACTTTATTAAATGATTATGTAAATCTTCTAATGTAGTTTAAACAATTCACGAAAATACTTTAGAAGATAAAATATTTATGAATTCATAATTCTTTACATAAAGGGTTAAGAGGAACCTTCTATTGATCTTAATATACATCTATCTCAATGTGAGATTGTTTTTTATACCATGTTAATATATCGCCGTGATATATTATTTTAGAAAGATGTATATTTTTATGAAAATGCACTAAAATACAAAATATAATAATTTAAAATTTGTAAAAACTGTTAAACCTATGAAAAACACTCGTAAATGTAAATATATTTACTGGTTATGGAAATTATACAGAAGTAAATCTTCGTCCTGTTGATCAGTTTTGTAGAATTCTTCTGTCTCTTTCACATCACTTTGTGCACTAGGGAGGTACGAGAAAAGTCAAGTTGATATTTCCGAGTGACTATGGTGCAAAAAAGTACCAATTGGTGAATACAAGAAAAATAATTCTTCAAATTGGACTTTATCTTCCGATCGTGAAAACCACCTAAAAATTTTTAAAAAGTGATTTTTCCATAATAATATATATATATATATATATATATATATATATATATATATATATTATCGCTATAGTGAAAAATATTTGCAGATTGTACTATTTAATACTACTATTAATAAAATTGTGTTTAGAGAATATCTGCCGATCACGCAAGCTCATTAAAAATGTGGAAAAATTAAATTTTGAGCGATTTTGATGAATTCCTTAAAAAATCTCCTGGGGTCAGGTTACATTCCAATGTTAACAATGGCATATAAATTGTTTAGCTTTTTGCTTGTTTAGATATTTGATAATATTTAAATAACCCAGTACTCACCACGGGGAGGTGTCTGCACATCGATTTCCACACACATTCTTCACTCCATCCAACTAATAAGGGAATTTGCTATTTACGTTACTTATTTACATAATTTGTTATTCCATCTGTTTAAGTCTGACTTTTAGACGCAACTCTGTACTGCGATATGGTGGTAAAGTCTGGTTTCATGGACCTTGATTTCAGTGTGGCCCTGATGATCTTGTTTGGAGCCCTCATACCGTAATCTATTCTTCGTTAAAATTTTGATGCATGTGGCAGGGGAAACTTTAGCATCACCAATCTGGGATATCATTTGATTGAACGAAGGAATGTATTTCTGCATTGGATGCTCTCCGAAAAACAGGTGAAGATGATACTTTTGTTACATTCCAATCAATTAATTCTGGAATTATATTTTCAAAAATCTAAATTTTCGAAAATTAAAGCAAACGAATGAAATAATTCAGAGTTATTTTTCTGCGTTACATTCCATGGGGAGTTTCTAAAATATTATTTAGAAAGCGATGCAGTGATGTGTAACTTCCATTCATAGATTGTTTTTATACGAAATTCCAATTATATACAAAATCCTGAATTTAATTTTATGTTAAGATATTAACTTAATTTTATGTTCCTGATCTTAGTTTTATGATTATTCTGATATTGAAAAAAAAGTTATATGTTGCGTAAACATTAAAATTATTAATAGAATAAGAATTTTTGCAGACTCAGAAAACAAATTTAAACGATTTTTTTTTACTTGATTTCTAAAAATTCAGTAGATAGTTTGTGTCTAGATGCAAACTGCAGTGGCGGCTAGTCCATTGGCGCACATGAGCACGTGAACCCCAAAGGAAATCGAAGAAATAATTTAACAATTAAATAAAATAATTATAAAAAATATTATAATTTTTTTTGTCAATCTCCAGTACGAGTATCACTCACTCACGCCTCCCGTCAGTCTTTCCATTTTTTTAGGTACATCCATAACAAACCCTTACTGAAGTAAATTCGAAAGTTTTTAAACCCGAGTGCGCCCAGTCTTTTCTTGATAGCACGTGCGAGCTGAACAATGCTCTTCAAAATAAGCTTATGGGGACGTGAAAAGGAGAGACGAAGGCTGGAGGACGCATCGCTTACAGCCTAGCGTTCGCACAACTTCCAGCATGCGGTAGCATTCCATTTTTAGTGGTGATTTTCTTGTACGTTTTGATTTCTCTTGTGATTTCTAGTTGGCCATTAATTTTGACTAAGTTGGCTATTTATTTTAATAATTCTTAATCTGTATGTTTCTATTGTTCTTAGTTTTATTATTATATCTAAGAAGTGGTTACAAACGTTTAACATGAAAGTGAGAAAAAAGAATATTTCGGAACTAATGATACTGCTTAATCTTAATTTACAAAAATTGTACTTGAATAACATTCAAAGGTAACTTGTAAGGAATATTGTTAGTCTACGTTCTTTTGTAGAAAATAAAATGGTACCAGTTTTCCATCTATGGATCCTATTTTATTTCTTTTAGTTGCAAATTTTTAAACTTGGGAAACAAAAATTCAGTGATGAATTCAGGGGATGCCAAGTGGGAAACACGCCGGAAAAGTGGAATTCCTCCTTGAAAGCCTCCCTCCTCCCAAAAGACATATTTTTTTTTATCGGAACAGCAAAATGTCATCCAGATAAAAACAACTCAGTCAATCAAACGACCCGAATTCAATAGTGTGCAAATGTATTTTAAACTTTATGTTATGTGTTTGCATTTTTCATTCATTACAAATAAATATTTTACACCTTTGTAAGAAATTTCTTGGGACTATTTTTTGGTCCTAATTCACGGCTGTTTCATTTCATTCACTACTGAAATATGAGGTGAGGACTCCCTTCTTTTTAGATTATTTTTTGTCTATGCAAAATTTATAAATGTATGTGATCTCGAATACTGCCTCTGTATATACAATATTGTGATTGTAGGTAAAATGAAATGCTTGTTTTTGAAAAATTAAATCAATCCCATGAACACAGACATCTATCCCGATAACGTTTTTTGTGTTTCAGTTGCGACAGGAAGTCCACTGGACTATAAGAAAATTAACGACTGCTTCACAAGTTCCACAAATAACAGCCCATCTCGTCCTAACGGTTTCAATGTCACCTACTTATGATATCAAATCATATACTAAGCTTATTCCCCATATCACAGCTTTATTCATCTTTGATATCATATAATCTACTTATATTCAGGGTGATCTTTTTTAAAGTGACAGTGTTTGGAGCGTAGTGTAGCGCGATCTAGCCGAAATGGCACCAACATGGTATTTAGATTAATCACGACATGGGAAAAAGGATTCCGTCAAAATGTTTAGTTCCAAAAATCGCCGCTAGGGCATTTTGTGGCGCTTTGCAATGTATAAAATGTGAGAAAATGTGAGTAATGTTTATTTACTACATTAACTTCCCCGGTGAGGAATTAGACCACATTCAATGTGAGCACCGTTCTCAGAAATAACACCGTGCATTCTGTGCACAACGTTCTCCACAGCCGTACGTAACATATCACTAGGAAAATTCCGCACTGTCTTTGTTATGTTGTCCTTTAGAATAGACAAATTTGATACTCCACCAACATAAACATCAAATAACCCCAGAGCCAAAAATCGCATGGTGTCAGGTCGGGGGAACGAGGCGACCATGCAACTGGAAAACTCCCACTTATGACTCTATCATCAGTGAAGTTTTGGCGCAACAGCTGCTTTACCTTATTACTAATGTGTGACGTAGCACCATCCTGCATAAATATTGTCTGTTGGAGACGGTTTCTTTGCTGAAGTTGTGGAATAACAAACGTTTGCAGCATTTCGTGGTACCTTTCTGCATTTATGGTGCACGTTTCGGGTCCTGTCGGAGTGATGGTCTCAAAAAAGAATGGCCCAATTACGAAATCGGCTGTGAAACTACACCAAAGAGTAACTTTTGGGGAATTTAATGGGATTTCAAGCACGGTGTGGGACTGCTCAGAAGCCCAAATTCGGCTATTTTGTGTGTGTACGGACCCATTGAGATAAAAATGGCACTCATCTCCCCACAGAATGTGACATGGGAAAGCATCCTCAATTTCTACCCTGTCAAGAAACGATAGAGCGAATGTCACTCGCTTATCATAATCACTTGGTTTCAGTTCGTGCAAGCGGCAGATTTTGTAGGGATAAAATCCAATAAAGCGCCGCAAAACTCTCCATACCGTGGAATAATTCATGTCCAATTGTCGAGCTACACCCCGGGTGCTGCTAGTACCAGCAATGGTTCCCTGCGATCCTTCGACAATTGCAGTTGCCATATCAGTTATTACATCTTCTGATACATGTTTACGTCCTCTGCCAGCGCGAATGGTCAGTGATCCCGTTTCCTCGAACTTCTTAATCATTTTCTTAAGACCATTCAGCGATAAAGGCCCCTTTCGTATTTTTTTTCTGGTTTTCCCGAAGAGCTGCGGATGCATTACATTGATTCATATAATACAGCTTCACCAGTAACGCACGCTCCGGTAACGTGACGAGGTATGTTCACTGGAGCTCGTTTACTTCAGCTGAGATTATTTGTCGGAACTGTCTACTACTTGCTTATATAGCCCCTATTACAGACGCTGTCATCGCACAAAATTTGCATTTTTCTTTGATACCAGTGTTTTATGTTAATTCTCGTTATTGTAAGCTACAGCAGCGCCACAAAATCCCCTAGCGGTGATTTTTGGAACTAAAATTTTTACGGAATCCTTTTTCCTTTGTCTTGATTAGTCTAAATACCAAGTTTGGTGCCATTTCGGCTATTAGATCGCACTACAGGGCGCTCCAAACACTGTCACTTTAAAAAATATCACCCTGTATATAAAATCCAAACGGAAATTTCGTTCCGAACCTCTATATTTCGAGTTCTACAGCATGGATTTTGACGGAACTTATACTGTTAGATAGGTATCGCTATAACCGTTTTAAGCTATAACGCATCGTTTTACGTAGTTTAGTTTTAGAATTATGACGGAAAGTTCTGTTATTTTGGACGATAAGGTAACTATTTTTTTCTTGGAGAAATTTACCGTTGATAAAAAAAAAAATAAAACGGCTATTACACATCGAAAAATAAAAGAAAAAACTATTACAAATGTTATTTAAAAGGGAAAAAAAGAAGAAAAAAATCCGTTTTAATGAGTGATATTATTAAAAAACGAAAATATTTAATTTATACATGAAAGGTAATGTTCGTAATGCTTTAAAAATTACACAGTTTAAATATTGCAATTGAAATAAGATTTGGCTATTTTTCTTTTGCGTCAGGTTAAGAAAAATGCATCTGAAAAATTGATAAGATTATATCAAGGAAGATTCCATAAGCACTTGCTCAGAAATATTTGAAAAAAATAACTTCTCATGAGGAATATATAGAATATTCTTCTCATGACATATAGTATGTTTATAAAAAAAATCGACAGAACCTCGTAAAAAAATCATGAAAATTTAATTTTTCTTTTGGCGATTTAATGCTGGTTTGCGACACAATAAAATTTTGTATGATACCTTTTTTTAGGATAAATAATTTTTAAGTAAAGCCTTTTTTCTACTCTTCATGGGAAAATAGTTAGATTAAGACTAACTTAAATAAATACTTATACGTTTTATAACAAAATTTAAGTTTATTAAGTTTATTCCAAACTCAAAATTACTGTCCGTTTCTGAATATTGACAATTTGACTTCGATATTCTTAGTGTCAGAAATAAGAAGTGAATGTTACTGTTGCCATGGAAAAAACTACTTATTATAAAACGGTTTAATGACAGCATTTTTAATTAGTCAGCTGCATTTATAAAAAAATTAAAACGGTACTACTTGATTATCCCGTCGACAAAAAAAAAAACGCTCGCCAAACTATAAGATTAAATGCCAATAATGGCTGATCGTAAATTTTACATTAATTTAACACGGTACATTAAACACGGTACGCGTGTTTGTTGCGTCATCAATGTGATTTTTAATTTGATTTCTGTTTATAATTTTATTAATGTTTACAAATTTATTTATTCTTTCGTTATTTAAATTATAAAACTATGTCAATTTGTATAATTTGGCGAGTAGTTTGGCAATTTATATAATTTGTCGAAATTGGTTGACAGGATAATCAAATAGTACACTTAAAACTTTTCCAGCCGGTGAAGACATGTAAAATTAAATAACTACTGCAACATGCAATTTGTATATATTATATACGCTTACTGATAAAAATAATACATTAATCCTTCGTTTAGGTTTAAATTCACTGAATTTTAGGCTTTTAAACACTTATTTAACAAGCGATTTCCAAATGCATTTAAATATGTTGCATTGGGAAGGAAATATGTTGGTTAGCCAAATAGCGTGGAACGTTTGTCTTTATTGAGCCAAATTCTCGAATACATTTCTTTTTTTTCTTTTTTCAGATTTTTACTGATATTCCGCTGTCAAATTGGATTGATGTTTTACTACATACATGAGTAGTTTTATAAGCATATTTTTTCAAAATAATTTGTGTATGCTCTTTAAGGAGACCTTCCTTGTGAGTAATAATTTTGTTTTTGATTTGTTCTTTTTTTTTTCTAACTCCTACCTCATGTGACTTACAGACGAAACTAGCAGATGTAATTGTAAAAATGATGGTACTTATGATTTACGTGTTATATATTTATTTATAATTTTGAGTTCACTTTTGTCGCCAAACAATTTTAATTTAAGGGAAAAGACGTAAGACTAACATAGGTTCAAACGATGTTTACAATAAAGTTGATTTTGCAAGTGTACGAAAGCATTTTTAGAGTATTTTTTTTTTAAATTCAAATGTACAATATATAAATAGCAATAAATATTTAAAAAATGGAGTCAGGTATTTTAATTTTAGTATAAATGACTACCAAACACGCACATATATATTGTAAAATAATTTAATTTCAGACATTTAAAAAATTTCTCACCATACTTTACTGCTAAAATATGTCGGATTGTTTTCGCGAAATTTGTAACTTTTGTAACCTCGAGGCCAGATTAGCTAATATTGTCCACTCTTTTCTTAATAAAAAACATACCTCCAATTTCCTTATTAAAAAGTTCAATGTTTGCAATGTTAAGTAGTAAAGATTATTCTTAAGAAAATGTAAGCAATTATGCGTTAATACTCTCACGAAAGAAAACATTTCGCATTAAAAATTGCTTTCTGATGCAATAAAAATCACTTCCATTTAATTCGTCTTTTTTTTTCCATATCCTCCCTTCTTTTAGACATGCTATTAATAGATATTGAATGAATCTTCCATAGTCAACCACCCTACATTTGGCGAATTTATTATACCGGGTGTCCCAAAAAGGACTGACTGATTTTAAAATTCAATAACTTGCAAACGGTGACAGATATTTAAAAAATTCTTGCAGGAGGGTTATGCACAAGGTCAAAAGTTTTTTTACAGTGATTTTCGATTTTAGTTCGAATTACAAACAATAGATGGCGCTGTAAGCAATAGTCGCTAAATACAGGCTCGATTTCTGGTCCTTTCTCTTGTTCCATGCTGAAAAAGGAGATGGAAATGTATTATCCGGGCCACGAAGTACCAAAAATCGAGCCTGAATTCAGCGTCTATTGATCACAGCGCCATCTATTGTTTGTAATTCGAACTAAAATTGAAAATCACTGTAAAAAAACTTTTGACCTTATGCATAACCCTCCTGCAAGAATTTTTTAAATATCTGTCACCGTTTGCAAGTTATTGAATTTTAAAATCAGTCAGTCCTTTTTGGGACACCCGGTATAATGTTAGAAGATTCGTTTATATTTGAAAGGAACCGTCGACGGTTAATCCGATTTCAGAAGATTACTCGAAATTTGTACTTAGCGATTAGTAAATTTGTTTTTTTTTAACCATTTGGGAAAATGGTTATTGTTCTCGTCAGGATAGGAAATCAGAAGCATATCTGAAGGTTTTTATTGGTTTAATACGCATTTTATTCGTTTCCTGATTGGTCTATACAGTAATATGTATTTCCCTTTACTTTCATCAGAGGTGGATACCTTCTGTTGCCACTATGACAAAAAGTAATAAAAACTACAAAAAAAATTAATAACTCAGAAACAAATTGAGATACAGCTTTCAAACGAATTGCATTTAAAAGTACATTTTTTTATCTATCCGATGGTGTAAAAATTAATATTGTCGGATGTTTAGAAGATTAAGAATGAAATTTCATTTACAATTGGTAGTCAGATTTCTTGGAAATCTGACGATGGAAAGGCCTTTTCCCGAACAGCCAATGAAATGCTTGGATAGTACGTAAGTTTCAGGTGGATTATAACTAATGAAAATGAAAGAAAATGAATAAAAATTTCTGCCAAAGAGTTAATTTTAATTTGTAAGATTTTCACGTGCAAAAGAAAAAATGGAATAAGCCAATTAAAAGAAAAAAAAAAAAAGATAAATAGGACAGAATGAATACATATAAATATTTCACACCAAATACGAGTCGCAGGCGATTTCTGTCGCTTGGAATTTTTACGTGTAATAACACTATTAATGTTTAATTCATGGCGTACGTAATGTATGATCAACTCCGTGCGGTGTTTTATGTCTTAAATTTTAATCTTTGAAAAA
This sequence comes from Maratus speciosus, assembly GCA_963932465.1. NCBI lineage: Eukaryota > Metazoa > Arthropoda > Arachnida > Araneae > Salticidae > Maratus > Maratus speciosus. The sequence continues at coordinate 172,009,544 of OZ010792.1, read as the reverse complement.
ATCATTTTCCAAATGGTCGCTGTAATTTGTTAAATTGCATTTTTTTTTAATGGATGAAACGGATAAAAGATTATTTACTATTATATATTTTTCATCTGCAGTTATTTTATTACCACTAAAAAAGCATCACTTTGAATGTACAAATAAGAAAAAAAAAATCAAATGTCAATAGAACAATGTCTGTTCATTTAGCCTAGGTAAAAAAGAAAGGACCTCAGATTCAAATGAAATTTCAATCATTATAAAGCAATTTTGGCTGATGCACAGCCCGAGCAGCTGGTCGTAGTCACAAATTAACGATTTTAGTTCTACTTGGGTAACAGACTGATGAAAAGTTTCTTTCTAATGAACTTGAACTTCTCTAAATTCGACAGTTTATCTTATAATAGCTGTTTAATTAAATACTGTCCCACAAAATTTTTGGTACTACATTTAAAGATTCCGTTTCAAATTCAAAAATTTTGAAAAGGTTTAGGGGGAGGGAATAAAATTCTCACAGCCAAAGCAAAAGTTCTTTGTCTACAGAATTGCACGTAACAATAACTCTTATAAAATTCAGTTGTACTTGGTTTGACGGAAAGTATGAAAATTATCAAGCACAATATTTTGAAAAAAATATATAAAAACACTGCTCAAAACAATTAAAGGATATTGCAGTTTTAGGTGGATTTTGTATCTGGTAAACTGTTTAGCTGATTGATTCATGGTCGACAGACATAGTAGGTTATATGAGAATAAATTACACATGTTTGGCAGAAAAAAATGCATTTTATTGCGCATTTGTGTACTAAAGGAAAAAAACACAATTTGTGCATATGAGAAAAACAGAATAAGAAAAGATGTTTTCTTCAAAGAAAATCATTTTCAGTAGGGGGTGTGGTTTCCACGGGCGGCCAGCAACATTGAACACCTTTGAGGCATGGGCTCAATGAGGTTATTAATGACGAGTTGGGGTATTCTGCCCCACTCTTCCAGAAGAGCTCTTTCCAGTTCTTTGAGAGTTTGTGGGGGTTGTTGGCGGCCAGAAACTCGTCTTCCTAGAGCGTCCCAAACGTGCTCGATTGGATTCATGTCTGGAGAACACGCTGGCCATTCCATTCGAACGATTCCTTCCTCGAAAAGGAAATCCTCCACCAGGTTTGCACGATGTGGCCTGCAGTTATCGTCCATTAAAATGAAGTTATCTCCGATTGCTGCAGCGTAAGGGACTACAATAGGTCTGAGGATCTCATCCCTATATCGGCGACCAGTCAGAGATCCATCTCGCATGATGTAGAGGCCAGTGCGCCCGTCAATGGAGATGCCACCATACACCAACACTCCTCCACCGCCAAATCTGACACTTTCGTGCACGAACGCAGGGTTATTCCTACTGCCACGGTCCCTCCAGATGAAAATACGCCTATTATCCGGATGCACAGAAAAACGGGACTCGTCAGAAAACAGAATATTGCTCCATTCATTTCTCCTCCGGTTGAAATGCTCGGTTGCCCACTCCCTGCGGTTGCGACGATGCCTTGATGTTATTCTAACACATACCATCGGTCGGCGAGCATACAGACCTACAGCATGGAGCCGGTTTCGGACAGTCTGAGTTGAAATCGTGGTGCCTGTAGCCGAGCGAAGGTGTTGTTGGAGAAGAGTAGCGTTCATGGTTCGGTGTCTCCGAGCTGTTAACGCTAAATACCGATCTTCATTGGGCGTTGTTGCCCATCTACGACCTTGCCCTGGTCTTCGGACTGCACATCCACTCTCCAAAAAACGGTTCCAGATCCTGGAAATGACACTTTGTGAGACTCCAATGGCTTGCGCTACTTCGGCTTGAGTTTGGGCCCCTTCTAACCTACCAACAATTCTCAAAGCTTCTGAATCTGTCAAATGACTTCGCTGAGACATCGTACTCATCGAGACAAAGCAATCACTGAATGCCGATCATCCTTGTCTTCATTCTCTTTTATCCAGTTGAAAGTGAAATTTCATTCGCTGCCGCTGAAGCGAAGTTTTTGACGTCGAACTCAAAATTTGCATACTCCACAGTTTGAAAACCAGAAAAATTTGCATTTGTGATTCTCTTCTTCTATTTTCGGCAAAAAAAATTTCGTTTATATCTTTATTTTATATAAAACTTCAAATATCCTTTAATTGTTTTAGCAGTGTATATGAAAATATCAAACTCCAATATATTTTGGAAAATAAACATCGGAAATATATTATGGCAAAGTGTTAATTATCACGAGGAAAGAATTTAGATAGAAACTTATTTTTTTTTTTTCTAAGACATCTCTATACATTTTTTTGAACAAAAGGAAATATAAAATCAAAGTCCGGTGAAAATATACAAAACATACGAGTAATCCGTTTTATGGAGAAGACAGATGCTGGCAGTGTAATTAAATTTGTGCATTTGACAGGTTACAGAGCCCGAAAAATCCACAATGAAATGTTGGCTGTTTATAGAAGTGATAGTCCATCTATGACACTGTCGTTAGATAGAAAAGGGATTTTCAAACTGGCCACATGTCCCTCACAGACGATCCAAGATCTGGAAGTCCATCACTCACGGACGAAAGCCGAGAAATTTATTCTGTTAGACAGAAGGACATCCATCAAAATGATAATGAATGAGGCTCATCTTAGTTACAGCAGTGTGTGGAAAATTATTCACGAAGAACTGCACATGTCAAAGGTCTCATCACGCTGTGTTTCCAAATTCCTGACTCCTTTTGATTGCAAACTCGGCGCGACCTGTCACGGGAAATGTTGAATCTTTTGGAGCAAGACGAAGAGGATTTTTTTGGTCACCTGATAATTATGGATGAATCTTAGATCTATTAGTATGATCCAAAGTTGGAGATTTGACACCACAAAAGATGTCATTCAAGAGGAAGAACAATGCCCATCTGCCTACTATTTCAATAAATATTTATTATATATTAAACGGCCTCTTTCCGTCCGCAGATCTTTATTCTACTCTCACTCCGACTCTTCTGCGGAAGCCAGGTGGAAAAAAAAACAAAAAATTAAACCGGAAAAATTTAAAAGGCGAATTGCACAAATTAAAGACACCGAAAAGCGGGAAGTCAGACTTGGGGCCCTGAAGATACCGAAAGACTACTGCTGCTTCGAGCTTATTATTAGTCTCCGTCGGTGCGAGATGAGCGAGTAATAACGATATAACGGATGAACGGTTAATAACTCAAGTTTTCTCAAATGTTAAATAAAACTTTGCCATTTAAATTTAAAGGGGAGAAAGTTTAAAAAACGATGGGAGAAATGTATTAACTGTGGATGGTGACTATATAGAGAGGTCTTAGAGAAAAAAAAAGTTTCTGTCTCAATTATTTCCCAGTGATAATTAAAACTTTAAGATACCCCCCTCGTATATACCACAAAACCTTGATCCTAACTGTTCAAAACTAATTTATTTTTCATAAAAAAATGTTGCAGGGGAAAGATTATAATTATCCTCTTGGTATAATTGTCCTTTTAATTGATCGCATAAATTGTGTGAAATTCTTTTACTTTTTCTTTCCGCATTTTATTAGCTATCACTTCATTCATGTGTTGAATCATCGGTTTTGCATTTTTAAATTACTTCCGGTCACTATGTGGTATATATTACCGCATAATAGTCAAACAATTTTATCCCATTAATAAAGTGACATGTACTTAAAATAGAGAAAAATAAAAAAAAATATTTTAACAAACTTTGCTGGAAAAAAATAAAGAAGTTATATTGTATTCAGCGTTTTAATTTATAAATTAAAACAATATGTAATTTATATTTAATAAATCAGTCTAAATTCTTAACTGAAGGAATATTTGTTTCTGTGCATTAGTAGTATACACACACTTAAATACGTTGAAGAATTTGATTACCTGAAGACAAGAAAATAAGTGTAATTGAATTGCTAATGTGTTGCGTAAATATAAAGGAAAAGGGATTAAATAAATGCTTTTTGTCCTAAGAATTTTACAAAAAAAATTTTCATTTAAAAACGATGTGATAAAGTTTAAATTTCAAAAAGTAATTGTAAAAAGAGTTTCGTAAGAGAAGATATATTTTTTTTATCAGTACGTTCCAGTTTTATGGTTATTAGATCTGTTGTAAGACGCTGTATGTTTTTATACACAAATTTGGAGACGGCATAAATATTTCTCAATATTTCGCTACATGTCAAAAAAAATAGTAATAAAATGTAGCACAAAAAATGTAGTAATAAAATGTAGCACACATTTAGCTCTCAGATTAGTATGATGAAATTAAATTAGGAAATCGCATTCAATATATAAATCTTTCAGAATGTCAATTAATTAGCGTTACGGCAATAATCTGGATATGTGTATACATAAACCTGAATATGAACGTCAGAAAACGTAATTAAACGGAAACATCATGTTTTGATATTTTAGGTGTTTTGTTTTGTTCAGCTAATGACGTTAATGTTTTTTAATACAATTTATCATTTGTAGTTGTAAAGAATCTGTTCTAGAAAGTGAAAAAGGAAAAGAAAAAAAGGTTAAATTACTCTATACATTCCAAAAATAGTTTATAAAAAGAAAAGAAATGTATATATATATATATTTAAATGTCTACACTTTTTAATGAAACATTTTAACCCTTTGTAATCCGGCGTCTCTTACACAAATTTTATTCGGCCTGCACCACCTTTTAAAAAGAAGTTTCCTTCAGGTACACAATTTCAAAAATGCTCTGATTAAATAAGGCAAATTTTATTTTCCTTTATTACCGGTGCCAAAAAAGAAATTTTGCAAAGAAAGGTGATTTCGCCACAGCAGCGACAACGGAATGCAAAGGGTCACATTTATCCATTTAAAAATATATTAATGTATTTACATTATTTAAAATGTATTGTACAGCATATAAACATATTTCTGTGCTTTTTACCCCTATTTTAATGTAGTAGAAAAAAAATAAATACGCAAGTGTAAAATTTAAAGTAATCTATCAAAGATATAATACAGGTATTTTCTAATTATTCATTTAAAAAATGTTTAATGGGTTTTTAAACAATGCCTGAATAAAAAAATAATTAATTTACTTTTCTGATTATTCTTATCTGCACAAAGAGGAGTGATTTTTTTGTTTTGCTTTTAGCATGTTCGGCAAAGCGGAAAACGCTTTATATGTCCCTTTTCTATGTATATACTCATTTTACAATTAATTACAATGATCTAACTTTAAATGGCAATTGGTGTATTTTGTTAGTGTCTTAGTAATTAATTTATTTCGGGAGATTTCATAAAAAAATATGCACTTAATATTATAACGTTTCTAATATGAACTTAATATTATAAAGGAATCGAATTAACAAATATATATTCTTAGTTTTTTACCAAGTTTTCATGCTTAACCCTATTTTATTGTCGTTCATTTCACCATTCCCTTTTATCCACTTTTAGAAAATATCTATGCTTATATGCACAAATTAAAAAAAAATGCTTTTTTGCACGTTCGCATAAAAAATAATATCTCGTTATTTGAAGCTAATTGCCAATTTATAATTAATTGCAATTCGCTTACTTTAAATGGTACTTGGATTATATTTATGGGTATATTTGAGTAATTAATTTAATTCGAGACGGTTCATTGTATTTTCTCCTTTATAAATAGTTCTCATATGCAGTCATTTTTAAAAAGGATTTTTATTTACACTACATATATATATATAGAAATATGTCTAGGAAATATGGTGGAACCGGTAACAGGACACTGTAGACTTAATGAACACCTTAGTATTATGAATTTGGTTAATGACCCTCTTTGTAGGGGTTGTAAGTACGAAGTGGAGACTGCCTTACATGTCGACTATAAGAGTGAGGCATATGCTGCTTACCGTTTAGAGCACATGTTTCGACATTTGATTGCGTCATGGGAAATTCAGGATATTCCTGTCAAATGTCTGCTTGTCAGCTACTGGTCTATTTAGGGACTAAGTGAGGAAGCTTTCCTCTTTAATTTTTGGGGGATAGCACACTAGACCCCTGGTCGCGGTGCTTTGGCTCAGGCTACCACCCTCAGTATTACAGCAATACAGTAAATACCCCAACTGCACCGGCAAATCGTTTATATGTTGTCAAAAATGCGAAGTGTCACTTTGTCTGAACAAAGACCGAAATTGCTTTGTCAAGTTTCACACTGAATGAAGGGTCATCGTGTGACGGTAGTTTTCAACAACATTGTATCATTTACAGCAAACTGTAGTTCTTAGTCAAAAATATGTATCAGTTATTGTAGCCTGTAATTAAATCAAATATGTATCAGGTACTATAGAATATAACTTTTTAATAAATGATACATGTATCAAATTCTGTAAAGTCCTTTTTCAATAAATGATACATGTATCAGTTACTGTAAATTCAATTTTTGGTAAACGATATATGTATCAATTACTGTAGACTGAAATACACACACGCATAAGTTCTTTCTGTATATACTTTGAGATTTTGAGAGTTGCATTTAAGCAGTAATGCTGATTTGACCATTGTGGAAAAGTAATCGCTAATGCACGGTGTGACATATATGACATGAACTTAAATCGGTCTTAAATTAAGGCGGATTTGAAATTTTCGAATTTTGAGAGTTTTTTTTTTTTTTATCATGATTATTATTTATCAAACAATATATATATATATTCCCTGCAGGAACAAATTCATGCAAGAAGGGGTTATTTATCACCATATCATTATTTGCAGCATGTATAATGTAAGTAGCAAGTGCTGCTATATCTACAATATAGAAAAATAATGCAAGTCGCCATGTGGTTGTAAGCCTATGTGTTGTATATTGCCCCAATAATTTATCCGATATATCCACTCCATATTTCGTTTCCTTGTAAAACGGAATCATTTCAACTTTATCTCTCTGTCCTGTAATGGTTTTAACATGATGCATAGTAGACATTAGAATGAGAGCTGTGTTCCATTTTGGAACATATGAAAAATACTTACGTCATCATGAAATCCAAATTCTCTGCATAAAACTTGCGCGATTTACATGGCCTCATTTCTTTGGGAGTATCAGGTCTGTTTCTTAGTGCCAACCAATGTGAGTTTCCAGTGCTTGGCCAAAGAAAGAGAAGAATAAAGATTGTCCATGTTAAAGTTTTGTCTAAAATTTTTGGATATAGATGGAAAGTCTTTCACAATTATTTCATTTTAGTTTATTTCACAATCTGTACCTGTTTTTCCGGTGCATAGTTGGCCGTTCAGAGGTTAATAATTAATTGCATTACACACCCATCATATTTTTATCCACTAACATCCTTTAAGTCTTCCGTGGGTATGTATTTTTTCAATTGGTTAGGATTTATCATAGTCCATAAATCACTAATTACTGCAACTTTAACCTTTTGAAAACATTCCACTCGTCTGTTCTGGTTATCAAAACGAATAAATATAAGAATATTCCGGAATCGGTCTACACTCATATTTGCTCGATAAAATGGATATAAGTTTCCACATTTGTAATGTGTGATCTTTGTTTGAATTGTTGACAGCTGAAATAATTAATATTTACTAAAAAAAAAATTGTCAAGGGCGAATATTACTCGCGTTCTGACGGTTCCTTACAATAAATATGTGAATTATTAACTGCATTTTTAAAAGAATCGTTGCAAAAAAGAATAATAAGACTTTGTAAAAAACTATACAACGTAGATTTGGGTACAGCAGTATATACTATAAGAGTATGAATGGGTGTACCATAAAAGTCCAAAGAGATATAAAAGATATAAAATAATATCATATATTGCTATTCTGTATAATTCTTTTTTAATCTTATTCTAATATGTTTATGATAAACTTATTTCGGTAATGACAATAAAATTATCGCATATTTGAACTTCATTTGGCATTTCATAAAACAAAATTCAGCATAGTAATAATATTTTCTTTTTACAGTTAATCAGAAACAAAACCCTTGTTCAAAGTTTAAACTTGACTTTGTACTAAGCGCGTTGCGCAAGAAGGCCGTGAATCCGCAACGCCGCCTTGGCCTGCGCCGCGTTTTTCCAGATCGGTTTTTAATTATCTTTTAAAAATACGGGAAGCGTACAGCGATATCCACCCACTGCAAACTAGTCACTAATCCCACAGTATATATGTGATTAATTGTAATTAAATTAGTCTGTTTTTAGCTATTTTATGTTTATTGCTCTTATATTGCTACTTGGCATTGCATAAAAAAATGTATTATTTAAAAATTGTTATCTACGCATTAAAAGCCGACGGCACATAGAGTACGTCGTCCATGTCATTATGTATATCCAGACCGTCCGTGTCTTTAAGGGTTAATATCTCTGGAAATCACCGACGATTGTTTTTAAAAATCATGATCAATAATGCTTTTGTACTTCTGCTATGGAAGATACCATCAGCGCTCCTCAATACTTTTGCTGAATGCTTGCAAATCGAAATTTGTGTGTAATAGAAAAAAGCGCTTTTCTCAAAAACTACGTGACCTAGGGTAATCGCTATAATTTTCCTGCAAGGTTTAAGTTATCGTCTACTACCTCTAATTTTTTTTCATAATTTTAGTTTGCGTAGATTCGAAAATAGATTGGAACATATTTTTGCACTACATTTTCGACAATATTTCTGCAACTATAAAACCTAAAATTAAAAAAAAAAAAAAATATTTTTGAGTTCAGCGTTACGAAAGCTTTTACACGATACCCCACGCGATAGACAAGAAAAGGTTTTTTCAAGCAGCTTGATTAACCCCTATGCATTTTTCTAAATATATTTGTGAGTGTTAACAATTTGTAAATATGTGGGTCAATAGTCTTTATTACTTCCTTCAATTTGAACTTTCCATTTCCATTTTACGAGTAAAATGGCTGTGACAGACGAACAGACAGACACATTAGTGATTTTATAATGGTTCCGTTTTTAATTTTTAAGTAGAGAAACATAAAAATGCGTCACATTCCTCTTCTCTAAAGGCGCGGCAGTTACATTGTATTAAATGCAGGTGCTTTATGGCTCGCGCATGTTAAGATCGCAGAAAGTACCCGGTCATTGGGGACAGGGGCAAATTTTGGTCATTAACATAAGGGTTATGGGATTTTAGTAAGGTGCAGCAAGGAGAGATCGCGCACGAATAGATTCAACAAAAAAGAGTAGAGTGCGCGCGCAGCGATTCCAGGTAATTATACAGAAGCATTTGTGCAGTGTCTACATGAATGTACACATTGATTGTTCGGAGCGTCTTGGATAAAGCATTACTATTTTGTTTTGTTTTTCCAAAGCAACTGCTGGAATTTTCATAAATGTTCGTCAGAATTTTTATAGAATGTCAGTAGCTCAAAGTATTTTAAACATAAGCGATTTCTTATAAGATACTAACCTAGACTAAGTATTCGAACACAAGGAATTCATTTTAGAAGTAGCCATGTTTGAATAAAAGCCCGCGCAATCTCTTCTACCAAAATAGGAGAGTTTGCGTACCTGCTACTTAGGATAGATGGCGCATTTGATTCAGTGCTATGAGAAATTACTGGTAGCACAGGTGGTTACTACAGCTTATTGGTAAATTTTCATGAATTGCAAATTACATGTGAAACATATGAATGAATTAATTTCGGAATAATTTTGTAAAAACACTTAATTATCGAATCTAAATTTGGCAACAAATTAATTCGTAAAAAAGTACTTTTGAAGATAAAAAATTTTGTTAATAAATTAATAATACATTTGTTATTAAATTAATTTTATGTAATTATTTTTGTTAATAAATTAATAATATATTTGTTAATAAATGAATTGAATATATATATATATATTTTAATTTATGAACAATTAATTTGTTAATAAATTAATTTTGTTAAGTAAAATAACTCTTCTAATAACACATACAACGTTTTGTAAAAGCTTTCACCTATTCCAAGTAGTTTAATGCTATCGAAATCAAAAAAGAAAGAAAGTGCAACTAATGTTCTGATCCACAAAATATGCATGAAAACAATACACAAACAAAAAACAAAATATACACTTAAGAAGGATGCCGCTGCAAAAACAGCTGATACTTCCAGAAAAATTGGGATAAAAAAACTAACGGAAAAAAAGAACCAGGAAAGAACTTCAACCAGTCACTGGATTCAATGTATTTCTTCTGATGTTGATTGCACAAAAGATTTACGATTTACAACATAGCATAAAAACCCTGTGCACCGTTTGTGGACGACTGCAACTTCGGTGAGCTAACAAAATACAATGAAACTGCAGAAATGAAAATGAAATAATTTTCGAGTTAAACATGTTATAAAGTAGATTAATGTTATTTTGTAATCTTAGTAGGGCGTGCTGTTTCTGATATTTTAATCTTCTTTTTAAATTAAATTTCTTTAACTGTTGTTAAAATTCTTTCTATTTTTATTATTTAAACATTTGATTGAAATAGTGACTCATAATACTCATTTACTCAACAAGGTCGATTAAGTGCAATTATTATTGTTAACAATTTAATTGCAGACATTATTAATAACAATCTCTTATACCCATGTGCACAATCTCTCCTATTCTGTAAGAAGAGATCGCGCAAAATAGTTTTCTTGGTTTTATTACTGCTGTTCTATTAAATTACAGCATAGCAACAAAATAACAATGGAAATGCATAAAAAACAAATTAAGTCAAAAATATTCATGCATATTTTAGCGAAAAATTAATATTTAGATTTTTTTATTATTATTCTTTTGAAATGTCCGAGGACTCTTCTAGCTTTAACTTACTGTTATTATGTTTGTAATCTTGTTACCAACATTCATCACTATAAACTACAAAAATAAACAATATAGTTGAAAACTCACATATGAACTGATTGCTTTCACTACCAGTAGCGAAATATTTTTTTTTTCCTGTTTTCAATTAATATTGAATTCTATATACGTAAGAAACATTACTTACTATTTGAAATTGTTTAGTTAAATAACTGTATTCTTCTTTAGATAAAATAGTTTTTTTTTTTTAGATATTCAAATAGTATATTACTATTTTTAGAGTATACATAAATATTTTGAAATTACCCCTCTATTTTTTTTTTCAATTCCATTCCAAAATACATAAACACTGTATAAATGATGCGCTTGCAGTAACATTTGCAATATACTACAGTTCTAGTCACATTTCTTACTTATTTCACAGAATATGAATACAAAGACAGTTGTCATTTCTTTCGATGTGTGTGTCAGAAATATTAATGAGATGAGACGTATTTTATAAATATGTATTAGATAAATATATTTCCCAAGTGACGTGTTCAGAAGAAAATCGATTTCTGGAGTTCCATTACCTGACATTTATTCTCTTGAGCTGAACCACGTTTCAGACCAGATGCTATAATCATTAAGGATAACTGGGTGAAAATTTCCACCAGATTCGTCAGGGATAGCTCAGATGGTAGAGCACTAGCGGCATCAGACAGGAGATCCTTGGTTCGAATACTAGTTCGGAAATTTTTCGCCCAGTTGGAAATTTACATCAAATATCATATATCTTCGGTTGTCTATAGTATGATTTTCTCTTGATCTGAAGTTTACATAAAATGCTTTTTTGGGTTTAAACTTTGAATTTGTGATTCTCCAGTTAAATGAATATAATATGAAAGGCAGTTCTAAAAATAGTTTAAATACAACATAGTGTAAAAAAAAAAAACATAAATATGAATATTTTATTTTTATTTTTTAAATAAGACTCTTCGTTCTAAAACTAGACACTGCGTCTAAAAAACTAAAGTTCAAATCAAGAATCAGGAAAACAAACTATTTCGAAAACTTTATGATGGCTCATAAAAGTTCTGTTTGTACCATGATAACAAATTACTACTTATTATTATTATTATTATTTGTTTTTAAGCAATATCTTGATATAGAAAAACTTAATTTCAAGACCCAAAGAGGAAAAAAATATAAAGGAAATATCTAAATAAAAATTAGTTATTTAAAAAAAATTGTTTATTTAAAAAAAAGAGGCCCAGTGGTGTAGCGGTTAGCACAGCTGACTGCCGCGCTGCAGGTAGAGAGTTCGACTCCCTGCTGGGCAATGTTCACACAACTTTTTAGCAGTATTGGGTTGATGCAATTACTACCAAGCTAGACTGGTAACTAAACATTAAGGATCCTGCGATAGGCTGACCACCTGACCGAGACCTATGCGGTGTAGCATATCGGGTACAGAGTCAAGGAAAAAGAAACGAGCTCTGTAGACCCTTATCGTTGGACCACACGTTTAGATTTTCAATTTAAATGATCATATAGAAACAGTTTTAGACTTTTAATTTAAATAAAACTCAATATAATTTGACATGTAAGGAATCTACGCGCAGAAGACGATATCCTTCTCTATATGAAAAAAAGTAACGGTTTGGAAATGGACCAATGGAAATCTGCGTAGATTTCGCGAAACCGCACGGAAAAAGTGAACTGGGGCTTTTTTAATCGAACCGCATCTCAGAAACTACCGGAACCGAAAAACTCGAAAATCGCACAGATGTATGTAGAAAAAAATCAGAAATTCAAAAAATTATTCCGAAGCGTACAATAGAACAGAACAAATTGGCTAAAAATCGATCCTTTTATTTCATGCCCACGGTTTGCAAGAATGAGAAATGCGGGGCTTCCAGATGAGGTTTTTAAGTAATAAAATGTACCGGGGTATTAAAAAGGGCCCCCATCTCAGAACCTAACGGGCGGGGGGGGGGGGCACTAACTCGAAACTTGGACAGCCAGACGGAAAGAAAATTCCCCTTTCACATATTCTAAAAATTATTTTTATAGCTTAATTACAAGCTGTGCTATTAATTATTATTTGACTAATTGTTTTATTTCTATTAAATGCTCATTTTAAATGGCAATCATATGATTTTTAACTCACAGGCTATCAAAGCCTGATAGCTAATGTGCCCGCAGGTTCTGTATGTACGTACGTACGTAATGCCATAATTGTTGATAGAAATATCCGATTTGCTTCATTTTTTTTTCTAGGCTCATTCTCATAAGTCGCTTCCCTGATTTGGGAGTTTTGGGAATTCATTGGTTAAGTATAAAGGGGAGACGGGGGCCTAATCCTCCCTTAACTTAGATAAATGGGTTTTCATGAATAATTATCAGATTTGTTTCAATTTCGGTATACCAGATAATTTTGATAAGGCGCTTCCCTGATTATATTTGGAGGTTTATCGTTTAAGTATAAAGGGGGGATCTGGGGTGTAATACCGCCTTAATTTAGATAAATGGATTTTCTTATCCGATTTGCTTCAAATTTGGTATACCGGTTTATCATGATAAAGGGCTTCCCTGATTAGATTTGTAGATTCATCGGTTAAGTATAAAGAGGGGAACATGGCCTAATACCCCCCATAATTTAGATAAGTGGGTTTTTCTGTCCGATTGGCTTCAAATTTGGTATACCGGTTTATTCTCAGAAGGAGCTTCCCTAATGAGATTTGGAGGCTCATTGATTATGTTTCATGTATAAAGATATGAAACGGGGGGAGGGGCTAATCCCCTCATTAATCTATTTTTCGAAAGGCATTATTCTTTGAAGTAAGAGTATAATATACAATTAGTGTGAAAAGACTGTGAACTCAATGCCAAGAGTTTAACTGGACACTTTTCTTTTTTATTAAATAGTAGCATTCTTCAGAACGGTCTAGAATGTTTAATAATATAGCATAAATGTTGCTTAGTAAATCTACTTATTTAATATAAAAAATGTCAAAATTTTAGTTACCACTATTTTTGAATAGTAATTTCATCAACTATCTTAAATTCTTGCTTAAGACAAGCACCCGCTCGAGTAATATACCTACTGATATGTTTTTTAACGGAGTTTCGTTCCGATACGGTTTTGTAAAGAAAAGAGTGCGCTCCCTGGTGATGGAATGATGTACAAACAGAACGCGGTTTTGTTAAAATTTGGAAATCTAACAAGGTGATCTGTTTAAAACTTTAAGATAGCTTATAACACATGGTAAAAAAATATAGAAAAGAATGGCGCGTCACATTTCGGGGGGTGGAGGGTGGGGAGGGGACTGAACAAAATTAGGAAATATAACAATGCGATTTTTTTGGAAATTTTAAGTTAGTTTATAACACACAATAAAAATAAGGGCGCCTCAAAAATTGGGGGTAGAGGATCAAATGGAATCAAACAATTTAATGCATAGAAAATAAAGAATCGCGAAGTGATCCAGAACTGATACGCGAAACAATTACTTCTGAGGTCAGCTAGAAAATAGAGGATGGCGCTGGTGTTGGTGAGCGTAGCGAGCAGGGGGCGGAACCCCCTAGTATTATCAAGATTAAAAAGGGTATTGTAAGTAGCGACATCTTTGTGGATTTCTTTGGATATTAAATCTTGCCATGCGGCTAATACGAATACAATGATTTTAATAACTTTCAAAACTTTATTTGAGTGCATAGTTGATATTTTTCAAATAATCATGTACTTTGGCGCTGTTCATGTGGAATTTGAAGCTATGTTAAATGTAAACAAATAGTTATATTAAAAAAAAAAAAAAAAAAAAAAACTAGAAAAAAAGTTTTAACCTATATTCTGTAGAACGGGAAACCTGGGTTAGATCCCATAGTTAAAAAATAAATAAATAAAAAAAAAAAAAATAAAAATAAAAGTGTTTTCAAGCCAATGAATCAAGTTGTCCAAATTTATATATAAATGACTTTTGAACGTATTTCGAAATCGGGGTTTGGCAGTTTATTTTTAACTCTTGTTTAAAATATCTTGTGGATAATATAAAAATAAATTTGTGAAGTATGTTAGACATATATTTCTAACTCCTCAAATCCACTTCCTCTTAAAATACGTATTTGGCCGGTTCAAGATCATATTTATTACAACTTTTTTTTTTTTTTTCGTTTATTGTAGAATTGCGATTTAGAAACGTATTCTAAATAAAACAAAATATTAGTTTTCAGAAACAAATAGTTCAATCATGTTAAAAAACATATCTATAGGATGAAGGATTTCGTAATGAATGTTAAATCTGCGCAATACATAAAAAATATCAAACTCATTTGCCTTTGATACGAAATACATTAAAAAATCATCTGGTTTCTTTTATGTGCAGATAACGATAATAAAAGAATTACTTTTATCTTCATTTATTATAATATATTTTTTAATTGCTTAAGTACTTTTGTTAAGCAGATTTACATTTTTAACAAAGTAAAAACACTCTACCCCCCCCCACCCAAAAAAAAAAAAAATCATTATTTTTTTACTAGAGAAATAAACTAATGCATTATGAACAAAAAGAGAAAATAAATGCTACTTTGTTTTAATAGTTCAATTAATTAAATAAGTACCTAAGCACCCTTTTGAATGACGAATTCTTCATTAATGTTGAGTTAACAAAACAAAACAAAAAAAAAAAAAATATAGATATCAGACTCATTTCTTTGCGATATAAAATGCAAGAAAAAAAAATATTTTTTCATGCAGATAAGTGTAACAAGATAAGTAAATTAACTCTTTATTTTATTATAATGGTTTAAGAAACACTGCAGATTCTTCGTTAAGTTCATTTATGTTTAGCAGGAAATCAAACCTTTTTTACCAATAATACATTCGTAATGTAATCGTGAATTTAACTTCTGGGCTATCAGCAATAATTTCAGGAGTTATATACACTTTCCGTTTTCTCTTAGCTTTTTATATACATAATAAAATTATAGAAATTACATCCACTTTAAATCTTTAAATGTATATTTTAAGTTACAAACTGAATATTGAAACAAGTCTGTATTTGACTTTGTTTGTGATATCGAATGCATTAAGAAATAAACTCGCTTATTCTGTGAAGATAAGGATAGTAAATAAATTACTACAATTTTATTACAGTATTTTTTTAAATATTTCAATATTTTAATAAGTATTTTTTTTATTTCAAATTAAAAAATATATATATAATCAATAGACCAGTATTATATACTCTATGTGGTACTTAACTCTTGTATTATCAAAAATAAACTGAAGATTCGGTACGTATAAGAAATCTTTATTTTTACCTTCTTAGTAGAGAAATTTAAATAAAAATAAAGAAACGAACTATGTTTGTTTTTTTCTCTTTTATATTGGACGTTTTTCAAATATATGAAATTTTATTTCGATATTGTTTTGCATTCCATATATATATTTGTAAATTGATGTATAATGCTAACATTGGAAAGGGTTTCAAGTAGAATTTTTGTAGTACAATTATTCTAAAAACAAAAACAAATCACAAAAAGGGTAAAGAGAGATACATATTAAAGAAAAAATATCAATATTAATAAATAAGCTGAATATTTGTTAACGCTTTAAAAGTATAAAAGTTTTTTCTATAGGTACAAAAACATAGTTTGGGACTATATTGTTTAACATTTGATAATTTATTAAAATGCGTTTTCATTTTAGTAACGTTTTATGGATCATTTAAAAATATTTTACGTTTCTTTTGAAATAAAAAATTGCAAAAACTTTACCTTCATACTCCAAATGTTGGGTTTTGTTTTATAAACACAGTCATTAGTATTTTAGTGAATTATTATTATTTGTACTTATACACTAATGACACTAGATAAACATGAAATACAGTAAAACTTTTTTACAAGAAACTTTTAATTAAAAAATATCATAAAATTTTGGGCAGATTACTACACTGTTATTTTAATCTAACTATAAATAAGATGTGTATTTATGTAAAAATTAATTATTCCAGTAAGGTGGAATATATTCGTAAATATATATAAATTTTACATTATATTTATGTTTACATTGTACTCTTATTGCAATTTTACTATCTAATTAGAAATAATTAGCACAATTTTATAATATGTAAATCGTGTTTCAAAATAATACGGTATTTCGTAAATACATTTTGCGATAAACTATCAGCTAAGTGTAAACAGATATTTATTGATATTTATTTTCTGTTTGTGTACATGTAAAAGCTCAGTTTTCAAACATTGATCAATAAAATAATGTTTTTTACTCCAATTGGTTTGCATTTTTAATATTTTTTTTTTCAAATTTCCAGAGTAATTTCGATAAATAAACATATCGGTGCAAATATTTAGTTCTATAATATCTTAGTTTTATAATATCTCCTAAAACAAAAACAAAACATCGACATAAACATGACTCAGGTATAATTATAATGCAAAACGTTGTTTTTAATTACTGAAAGCACCACTGGTATAAAATGGAAGACACTTTGAATGTAAAAGTAAAATAAATTGCTAGATAAGTAATTATATACTAGATTCTAAATAAAACAATTTGATATAAAGAATGTCTTTTGAATAAAAGAATTTGATTCTAAAATCTATTATATCATATTCAGCGCTGACATGAAATTTTTTTATCAGAAATTGGAAATAGTTATTTATAACAGAACCGCTGAGTCAATATGTTTATACGAATACAGGTTCCGACATTAAGTGGACCGGTAAAGCCCTATCTCCGCCATTATAAATTCACCAACTTTATGTACCTTCTTCTTAGAAATGGTTTAAGAAGTCTAGATTTTTTAGAGTAGTTAGAATAACATGATTTACGTATTTTAACGGACCGTTTTCTTTCTAAGTGAAACTGAAAATTAAGTATTAATTATTTATTGAAAGACATTTTTAAATTAGAATTATTTGTAAGATTGCACTGCCTAAAATAAATAATTCTCAACAAATCATTAAAATCCTGCATTAAAGGATTCAATAAAACATAATAAAAGTGTTAAAAAAAAACGGAGTTCTTACGTTAAATAGATATTGAAATAAACGGTCAAGTGCGAGCATTACTCGCGCACAGAGGGTCCCGTAGAATAAACATATGAATTTGTAATTGTATTATATAAAATAAACTTGCTAAAATAATACTAAGACTTTGTAAAAAACTATACAAAGTAGGGTTGGGTATAACTGTATATATTAGAAATGTGTAAATTACCATGTGAAATAAAATGTGAAAATACCATGAAAGTTCAAAGAGATATGGAACCTAAATAATATCAACTATAGCTATTCGTATAACTCTTGAGAGATACAATCAAAGCAAACTATCGCGAATCCCACAGTATTTATGCGATTCATTCTTATTAAATCTTTCGAAGGCGATGCCCTTAAAAAACGGACATCTAATTTTAATTCCAAAACAGACAAACGGCACCAAGAATATTTAATTAAAATTTTCCTTTTATCCAAGGTTCTTTTACATAAGGTTGTTCCATTTGAAGGATAGCCAATCAGAGTAGAGTAGGACTGAAACGTCACGTGGCGGACAAGATCGGAGAGAGACCGGCCGTGACAATGTAAATAGATGGGTAAAAGAACGGAATATGAGGTAAATAATTTTTTAAAAACAGATCCTCGAATGTAAACTGAACGAAATCACTTTCCTTAAAATAATTTGTTCAAACACTGATTGGAGTTAGTTAAATATAACATACATGATGGTTAAATAATATCGCGATACATTTGTTTCATTGAAATACTTCAGTACATTCGCGAAAAAAATTGCATTTTTAATGCGTAAAAGTACAAATGAAACCTTTTAAACTATTGTAAAATAAAATGAATGGATGAATTATATGAATATGATGATACAGCAGTAATAATAAAAAGACTAGAATTATCAAACAGAATAAATTAAACAAAACTCACATCAAAACTTTTAACAATATTCCATTGTCGGATTACTAGATATAAGTTTTCAAAAAATTTCGAATGTCACTATGCTTATTCAGGATCAAAATCAATATGATTCAAATATCTGTAACAATATATATACACAGGGCTTAGTTTCTAGCAAAAAAAAAAAAAGAGTATCGGAGCTCTAATATTCTGCAGTAATAACAACAAAGTTTATAATCACCCTGCCCCTCCCCCCCACATACGCATATTTATATTTCATACACTATTTCAAATTTTAAAGCAATTTCGTATTCCTCAAAAAGAAATTTATATTTTTGACATACCTTTAGGCATTAATATCTAATAAATTCTAATATATGAACAGAGCAAAAACATTAAAATCAGGAGTGGGAAATTTTCAGAAAATCCTACTCGTCAGGGACTTCTTTGTATTGATGCGCAGCATTTATAAACTCTGGTCTGTTCTGACTAATATTTAAATATTCACTAAAAATAAAGAAGTACTGGAGCTGCGCCCCTGTGATATTCGGAGCAAATTAAGCACCGTGCAGAGCTAGACAGTTAATCAGAGAGAATATTTTAAAAACACGAACAAAAAGCAGCGAGTAAAAACGGCAGAAACAGTTGCGACTAATTCTGACATTCCTCATCGCCATTCTGAAACCATTGAAAAAAAAAAGAAAAAAAAACCCTACACAGGACACACTATGTCACATACGTAAGCGCTTTGGTAGGAAAGAACGCAAAAGATTAGAGATGGGAAAGAAAGAAATAAAAATTTTGGCTTTGATTTTTTAGAAATACTATTTCCGCTAAATTCCGGAGTGAGCGCCGGTGAATTCAGACCAATATTTAAATTTCCACTAAAAACAAAGAAATAGCGGAGCTGAGAATCAAACAGAATATATTAACGATAATATCCAACGCAGATTAAGCACTGCTTATAGGCTAATACTTCAACCCTACATTAATTTTCATCTTAAATTTCTGCTTCATTTTATTAATCAGAGTAACACGAATATAATATTTAATAAAATAAATATAATCGTTATTCTGTTTGCGAATCACAGGGTTAGCTAGATACGAAGTGCATGTCGCTGCATCAGCAGCCGATGTACAACAAAACTACGAAAAGTCGAGAAAATCGCACAAAAATCGTTATTACAGCGCTCCCTTCCAGGGTTACATATCCATTTTCAACTGGGATCTGGCGTCAATAGTCAAAAATATGCGTACGAAGTTTGGTTCAAATCTATGCCTAACTTTGTATGCTTTCCGGTGAATCAATAATGACAATGGAACAAAAATCGCTATTACAGCGCTCCCTCCCGGCGGAATATCCCCAAATTTAACCTTGACATGCTGGTCATAGTAAAAAATACATAACTTCGTATACTTTCCTTACTATAATGAGACATACATGTATACGGACAGACAGATATTTTGTAAAAACATGCTTTTCGGGATCTCTGACATTTAAAACGTGTAAATCCGTCGAAAACTGGAAGTAGAACAAAAATTCGACTACAATACGTTCTTCAGTTATTGATAAAAGAAAGTAAAAAAACATAATGCTAAAGCAAATATTTTAATAGAGGAATTTTTTTTTAAAGGTAAAAAAAAATCCCTATAACAAAAGAAAAATTTTAATTTTATTATGCATTTTTTGACGTTTTCTTTTTTAAATTTTTGCGGCGATTTTTCCATATGAGTAAAGGGAATCCGGCTTTATTTTTTTTAGCCCGCTATTGTCATTTTTTTTCAATAAAGTTTATTCGGAGTTTGTACAGAGGATATCGCATTTTTCTCGAATTTTTTATGCGATTTTTAGAATTTTGAGATTTGTAAAAGGAATTCGGTTACCAACTTTTAGCGAAATATAATAAATTTTCTCCTCTGCGACTTTCGAACTTTTTTCCCCACTTCATGGCGATTTGTCGGCATTTGTGAAAGAAATCTGGTTTAAACTTTTATTCTAATATAGTAAATACTGTCCTCTTTTTTTTTTCTTTCATTAAAGTTTATTCTGAATTTCTCGCGATTCTTTTATGCAGTTCTTAGAGGTTTTCGCGTTCTGCAGGAATTTTTTGACGCTCGTAAAAGGAATTCGGTTTTGAAATTGTAGCTTACTATAGTAAATTTTGTCCTTTGCGATTTTAGTGTTTTTCTTTGCGATTTTCCAGAATAATAATCGCCAGTAAACAAAATGCCCGGAATCTGAAGAATTCGGAATTTCGACTTCCGGATTTGAGACTCTTTACTTTATTGTTAAATCTGTATACGTGTTCTCCGAGAGTTATTAAAACACGTTGATATAGTGCATTCACTAGGGGTTTTTTTTTAGAAAAGGCTGTTAAAATAATATAAAAATTAAAATCATTCGCAGAAAAAAAATCCAACGCAGAACAGCATACAGAATACTATTGAAACGAGCGAAGCCATGCGAATCTGTCCGCCACGTGACGTAATGCACGAGCAGTTAAGGAATCTTTACAGTTAGCGCATCGCACGAATGTTACCCCCCTGCTTTTATCATGTACGTCAAAATAAGCAAGTTCGCATTTTCTAATAAATTCGTTTATAAATTCTGGTATCAGTTCATTTTTTTCATAAGTTTATAAATAGAATTACTCCGTGCCGGAAAGGATTAAGTGGTCGCAGGACTCTTAAAGCTTCAAAATGTAAAAAAAATTAAATTTTTTTTAGATGTTAAACTCCTATCTTTTCTGAATATTTTGATATAATTGTTTCCTTAAAATTACCATTAGAACAGAAGTTTTGGCTTTTAGAATTATACCCGCTCAATAGCTGAAGCGGCGTTTCAAAAACTTTAAAGTCATTATTTTCCAAATGGCGTTTTTTTTGGGTATAACGCGCAGGATACCTCAAAAACTTCTAAATATGTTTTCATGAAATTTTCAAAACATATATTTCATGTTAGTCTGTATAAAAGTAAACCTAAAATTTCCTTTTTATTGTTCATAAAAATATTTTTTAGGTGATTTTACTGTTGAAATTTTCAAAATTTTGTATTAGCTAAATGCAACATTGCATTAAAAATATAAAAATGCTTTAAATACAAATTCATTTAAGTTCAGGGAAATTATTACAATCTGAAGTATAAGTAAGCACAAAAATTTTCATTCTAGTTGAAATATTTATTTTGTAATCATGCGCGTAAACTGTTATGCCAATTTTTTGTTTGACAAATGTCTAACAGTTTCGAACCCCATATAAATACTAATTCTGTATCTTGCAATTTTTTAAATACGTGAAACTAAAGAACATACTTATATCTTTCATCCCAATTAAAATTGTGATTTAAAATCATATACATTTTAAGACATTAAATGTTGAAAATGGTCTTTTTTTTTCATTTTTTCCACTTTTTAGAGTCCCGAGACCACTTAAATTAGTATGTTTTTAACAATTTAACGTTTATTTCTTTTAAACTGTTACTGGACATTACATTACACATATATATCATTAAAAGTTGTTAACTAGGCATAGAGTACGCCGCCCCTGTCCTTGTGTATGTCCAAACTGACCGTACCTTTAAGGGTTAATATCTCGGCTAATTACCGATAATTTTTTTCGAAAATCATTATCAACAATGCTTTTATTCTTCTGCAACGATAGGTATGTACATCGATGCGCAACAATTTTTCTGAATGTCCGTAAATCGAAATTTGTGTATAACAGAAAAATGCTAATTACTCAAAAACTATGTGACCTAGGGTAATCGCCGTAATTTTCCGGCAAGGTTTATATTAACGTCTACTACCTCTAATTTTTTCATAATTTTAGTTTCAGTAGATGCGGAATTAGATGTGGGGGGACATATTTTTGCGCTACATTTTCAACAATATCTTTGAAAATATAATACCTAAAATTAAAAGGAATGTATTTTTGAGTTCAGCGTTACAAAAGCTTTCACAGGATAACCCACATGATATACAAACTTTTTTTTTTTTTTCAAGTAGCATAATTAGCCCCTCTACGTTTTTACTAAATATATTTATGAATGTTTATTAATCTGAAAATATGTGGGTCAATGGTCTTTATTACTTCCCCGAATTTGAACTTTCCACGTTCCATAGTTTACGAGTAAAATGGCTGTGACAGACAGACAGACAGACAGTCAGACAGACGCAGGAGTGATCTTATAATGGTTCCGTTTTTACTTTTTAACTACGGAACCCTAAAAATTGATAAAAATTATTAATAATTAAAGATTTATATGGCCATTAAGCTGTGAAGTACTCTTAGATTGAATGAATAATTTCAACACTTATTTTTCTTATATACAAAAATGTGTGACATATCGTTGGAAAGATAAAAGTTTAAACCATTTAATGATATAGAAATGTAAAAATCGATTTGTTGGTTGAATTTTGCTTTCCCGGTTCCCTTAAAGAGCCAAAAGCAAAATCGCATCAAATAAATTGCATTGGAAAACGTACAATTTCTTTTCTCTATACGACGGTGTAAAAAATAATATTGTGGGATGTTTAGAAGTTTAAGAAGGAAATTTCATTTAAAATTGGTCCAGGAATATTAATGTTTAATGCATGGTGTGCGTAATGAATGACCAGCTCCGTAGAAGTTAAAAAAATTACAGTACCGAAAATTGTAATCCATGGCGTACTTAATGTATGATCAACTCCGTGCGATTTTTTTGTCTTAAATTTTAGTCTTTGAAAAATTCCTTCGTTGTAGTTTGTTAAATTGACTTTTTTTCATTTTTTCTGCATTTCCACTTCACGCAGCTTCGTTACCTTTTTAATCTCGAAGCGAAATACAGCGTCATTCAATACAGGGACATTCAGTCTAATGCAAGTGTTACTTGAGAAATTCCCCACATTAGTATAAATAAGTAAATTGAAGGAGTTAATTCGAATTATTATTTTTTTTTTCACATTTTACTTTACAGATTCTAAAATCTATAATTATTTAGTATAGTATTTCTATAGACATTTCTATTATAGACACTTGTATAGCTGTTGGTAAAACTAGCTCATAGAAAAACGGGCTATTTTCTGTAAGTATTTTATAGAATTTTATAAGAAATGTTTGTAGGGGAAAGTGCTGGACTAGCAAATGAATAGCAGCAGGATAGGTGGTAACACTGTAGGAAAAGTGCCGGATTGAAGTAATGTCATGGGATACCAATGCTTGCCTACTGTTGGCCATCACTGATGGGCCAGCTGCATTCCGCACGGACACTTTTTTTACTGGTATAAGTAATAGCACCATTGCACTTTACCGCTGATGGCAGTGCTGGCTACCATCTTTTTTCCAGCTGATGGCCCACTATTTCTTTCTTTGTTGGGTTAGGTGTGTTTGACAGAACGTTTCAGCGAAGAAGAAGCGCAATTGCTCCAAAAGTTAGGAATAAGCAAATTACCTCTGACCACGTGATCATTTTGATTGGATACTGAAGATACTTGGAGCTAAGGGGAGTAATTCGAAATTCGCGTGTGCAAAAGTTTTCGGCCATTCGTCATCCGTTAGTTTTTGCTATAGATAAAGTGATTTTTTTTTTTTACCGTGTTTGTTAATTAATCAACATGAATAACGTATTTGAAATTCAAAAAAGAAAAGTTGAACAATTTATTATTCCTAAACGAGTGATTTCTTTGTTGCTAAAGGGACAATCATCTCGTGAGATTGCAGCAAAGTTGTCGATCGGAAAATTTACCGTGAACGATATTTAAAAAAATATATAAAGATAGTCATTGAATTTGGAACTTGCCACGGTCCGGGGAACCCCGGAAAGTGACTGTTCTTGAAGACAGAATTATCAGAAGAAAAGCAGTTGATGACCCGCGTAAAATTGCTGCTGCAATTTCCCTCGATTTACGGTGTTAAAATATTTCTGAAATAAGTTGTTCTACAGTGTCAAGACGCTTACGTGACGTAGAACTTTATGGAACAGTCGATATTAAAAACCTTTCATAAGTAAAAAAAAAATCAGAGGTCCCGACTGTCGTTTTCCATGGAATACAATGACTGGTCAAGTGAAAACTGGAAAAAAGTACTATTTTCTGATTAATCGACATTCAATCTCTTTGGGAGTGATACAGAGACCACAACCGACGACCTAAAAACAAAAGATAACATATAAGATGAATTATTCTTACAATGAAGCATGGAGGAGGACACTTTATGGTGTGGGGAGCATTTTCTGGAAAATGTGCCTGTCTTTTATTTGAAATCCGCGGCAAGATGAATAGCGCAAAGCATAAGGATATCTTGCGAGATCATTTGCTGCCTTATTGGAGGAAAAATTGTGGTCGCAACTATTTGTTTCATCATGATAACGAACAAAAGCATACGTGCAAGCTCGTCAAGCAGTGGCTTTAACACAAAATAATTCCGCTTTTAAAATGGGCAGCCCAATCATCCGATCTGAATCCAATAGAAAATCTTTGAAACTAACTTGAAAACGTGTGTGGAATTATAAATATTCGAATTCAGCAGCATTTTCACAAAAATTGCAAGAACCGTGGGCAAAACTTAACATTGACGAACTACAACTTTTCATTGAATCAATGCCACGTTGCAGCGTTGCCGTACTTATTGCTAAATGCATGAATACAAAATACTAATTGTAAATGTTGTTGATCACTGTTATTTTCTGTTATAACACGATTTGTTTCCAAATTTGCCAAGATAGCCAGAAACTGTTGAGAACATGCGTTTTCTTTTGCAATTACAATGATGTCCAAAATTAAGGACCAATCACAAAATGCTTATTTTCAAGTACGCGAATATTCAAAAGGAAATAATATAATTCGAATAATTACTATCCCTACAGCACAGCTAGTCCATATAGCATATCATTCATGTCACACATGGTCACAAGTGTTACAGTCACTACGTTGAAGCAAAAAAATTGGAAATTCCCTACATCTTATTATGAGTCTCAAATTATCACTATATGTGACTCTACTGGAACGTCACTGTGACTGCTGCTTTATGACGAGTGACCATGGGTCTTTAGAATGCAGTTACATTGTGACTTTCATGTGACTGTCATCTGCAGACTCAATTTCAAAGCCATCGTGAACGCTGCATTGTGATAAGTTACCAAATAATGTCACATTAAAATCACATGATGACTTTCAGGTGACAGAGAGACTACTGTGAAGTCACAATTGTACTCTTTTGTAAAAAGTCACCATGTGTCTGTAATGTGATATTATTTGGTGACTTATCATAATGCAATGTTCACGATGACTTTGAAATTGAGTCTAAAAATGACAGTCAAATGAGAGTCCCAATGTAACTACATTCTAAAGTCACCTGGAGACTCGTCATAAAGCAGCAGTCACATTGACGTCTCAGTGGAATCCCATATAGTGATCATCTGAGACTCAGAATGAGACGTGTGGAATTTCCTATTTTGTGTTTCACCGTAGTGACTTTGACACTTGTGACCATGTGTGACATGAATGAGACGCTATATGGACTAGCTGTGCTGTAGGGATAATAATTATTTGAATTATATTATTTCATTTTGAGCATTCGCTTACTTAAAAGTTAGCATTTTACGACTCGTCCTTAATTTTGGACACCAGTGTACATTTGTCAATTAAATTTATTAATATTTATTTTTTATTCATAAATAAGTTTTTAACTGTTATTCCAATAAAGTGCATAAGTATCACTTAGAAATTCCTCTTCATATGGGTATACTTAGTAATTAATCAAAAATTTTATGCTGGCCGGAAACTTTTCACCGCCGCTGTAAGTATTCAAACATTTTCCTCAGTAACATAAGGTGTGTGACATGACACGGAGATGAGATCTCACATACTGCGTACCAAGAAACAAAAAAGTTGTTTTAAATAAAACGTATGCACACAACACATTTAGTCTTCTTTCTCGTTCAATAGAAATCATAAATTCATTCAAAAATGTTCATGTCCAATACTTTAAAAGGCTTTGTGACTGGAATAGTATACTTGTTGGAGAATGACCCTTATATTTAAAAGGTTACAGTTATCTGAAACTTTATTTAAATTTAATTTTGGAATTAATGTTTGTATATATTTTTAATTTTTATTTATTTACTTATTTTTTATTACTCTATTTTTGTATAAAGCTATGATTTACACGCAGTATTTTTTAGGTAATATAAAATAAACTCAATACGAAATTGCAAAATTATTAATAAAAAATAATGCATAAAATACATAAAATTACTTAACCACTTCAACGGTTGCTTAGACATAAGTCGGGTTGGGTTGGGTTGGGTTGATTTTTGACGGCCAATTATCTACACGAGGGATATAGGCCCGAGGGGAGTGCCCTCCGTGGGGGTCTTTCTAAGGGAACCTAATCCGTATTAACGCATGGAAGATCCACGGCTCGAAGAAAACCACGAAAACTCCGAACGATTAGGCCGACGGGCGCGATTGGGATTGAACCCAGCACCTCCCGTCTATAGACATAAGTCGGGGGTAAAAGCACTCTTTCCCTATACCCTTCGCCGGTGAAGTGGTTATGAAATAATGACAATATTATTTATTAAAATGCGTATTTATTAATGCTTTAAGGATAGAAAATAATTTTTTGATAGATACGTAAACTGTATATATTTTAAAATCTGAAGTTTCTTAATGTGTTGTGCCACTATAGCAAGTTTGTTATTCATCATTTTAAGATATTTTATGTTTCAAGCCGGAAATTGAACGTAAAACGTGGCAAATGATGTGCGTTTGTACTATAATTAGTTTTATAAATATTCAGATCTTGTTGCAAAAACTGTTGCACTCTTATGCAAAAATGCATAAATACAAAAATTATTACAATTATAGGGTCACCCGGGGTAAAATGGGTATAAAAAACAGCTTTTTTAATTTTAATGTTTCATAGCAGAAACATTATGAAATATAATCATGTTTTAGTTCAATATTTTTTACATTATGTATCTTAGGTCTAAATTAAACATAATTTTTGTTTCCTTTTTGTTTTAATTTTTGTGTAAAAGACTATACCTATTTTACCCCGGTGTATACCCATTTTACCCCGTGGTTCGGGGTAAAATGGGTATGTGCCGGGGTAAAATGGGTATATGCTGGTTAAAGTTTAATTACATTATAATTAATGTGTAAATCATTTAAAGGTTTTGTACCTTCATCCTCTGAGTCATATAATATATAAACTTGAGCGAGGAGGGAGGGCAAAACCCCACCACTTTCAGTTTGTTTACATTTTTTTCTTGACAAATAAAAACACTGTTATGAAACTAGTAGAAATAAGATGCAAGTACCGAAAAAACCTATCCTACACTCCTCCCACCCCAAACTGCTCCTGATTTTCACTATATCAATTTACGTCCATGCCCTGAATCATGTTTCTAACAGTGTTTCATTTTAAAAGTTCTTTTTAATTTAATGCAGTTCAAAATCAGATAGATATCAGCGTGAGTATCTGTAGTAAAAAATGAGAAATTAAGTTAACTGAAAAATATTTTTAATCAAAAGCAATTTATAAAGATAACTAGCTATAACTGAATGAAAATTTATGAACAAAATGCATACTGGCAACGAATAGTGCAGCTTGGTTGAGATAGACTTCTTGACAATTCCGGATGCCTGCACACCAGCAATGTCGTCTTTCTCAGGGAAGAGGAAGACATAAAATAATTTGGCAGATGACTTTGTTTTAAACTTCACAGTGTATTCATCTTCATCAGGGATATCAATAATAAGACCTGTGAATTCTTGAACAGACTTCTTTACACTGAATTTCACAAGGACTCAGTCACCAATCATTGGATTCACTGCAGTCACTCTAGTTTAACTTCCATGGGTTGCTTCGACTCATTTTACTGTTTGTCCTCTTTTAATCCACCCAATTTAATAATTTAGTATAGTTAGCACACGTGTTTTAATTTAATTTATGGCCGAAAATATGATACTTTGATTTAACTTGATTTTTGAGAAATTGTCTGTTAACAGCAATTTTTAATGTTTACATTCCAACGTGTAGTGCGGATAACTGATGTTCGCGACTAATTTATAGCCTAATTTCATATAACAAAGCACAATTTCAGTTTTAAACATAGGATCAATAAAAATTTGCTCTCAAAGGTCTTTCAATTTTGATAAATATTCATACATTCATATCTTGACCTCAACTCGCACAAAAAAGATGGCCTATACCCATTTTACCCCATGTGACAAAAAATGGTATAAAAATTTTTTGAGTAAATAAATTTACTCATTATTTGAGTTTTCTATTAGAAAAATCCTTCTTCTTTAAAATCCAAACAGTTTATTTTTTAAATTCTTCCTGTATATTTTTTTGGAAAGAAGTTTATCATCCACTAAAAACACTTTGTTCTATCTTCTGAAAAACAAAATGGCTGCCAAGCCCAGTATATATATTGCAAGTTTGTTTTTACCAAGTGTAAATATTGCCAGATATGTGAGATTTCCATTCATACTTTAAATTTTTCAAAAATTTGTCTGGTAAAATAATAATAAAAAAATATATAAAATATACCCATTTTACCACGGCTACCCATTTTACCCCGGTTCCCCCTATACATTGAATTCAGTAATTCGGAAATAATATGACTCCATCTTAAATAGGACGTAATCACATCGGCAACCTAGAATCATTAGCTATAACAGTATATCATTGAAGTAATCTCCTATGATGGACTTTTATAAAATGAAGAAACTTTTATTAACATCTTTTTAAATTTTGATTCGATTTTCAAAAAATATAAAATGACTTTGAAAACTTCTACAAGGTTTATTTATATTAAATATAAAAACATTCCGTTGGGTAGTTTTTGCTCTGTTATATGCAAACAAACAGAGAAACGAACGGGACAGATGACGACTATAGGTGTCACGTATTTATATAATTACGAACGCACCAAAAAAGGGCAAAGGCGTTATCTTCCATGACCAAATGATGGATTTTGAATTATAAGTAAAGTCTTTATTATTTTAGTAAGTTATCATTATTTGGAAATTTTAGAATAATGATACTAAACAAACTTGAAAAAAAGAGTAACACTTATTTGTATAAAACCTTTAACCCTTAAATGCGAGATTTTTTATTTTGTTTCGAAAAAATTATATATGCTTCTCTGAAATGTTTATTACACAGGAAAATTAATGAAAAAAATCAGAAATGCATTTTTCGTATAATACGACAATCTTTTATTTCTGTTGCACATCTGCAATACAAGTAAAGGCTACTCTCGTGTGGCTATTTTGCTCTAAAATATTGGAAATTAGTAAATATTTTAATAAGTACATATCCAAATAAATTATTTGATATAATTATTTATTTTATAAAACTTAACCTAAAAATAACTGGAGTAAGAGACTCTGTTGACTCTCAATTTTGAAATAAGGATCTATCAAATAAGAACTGCATCATCAATCTGTCTTCTCATATCGTAACTCCTGAGCAAAAAATCATTTTAGAAATTGATTTAATTTTTTCTCAGTTTTTCAAATCATCTCTTATTAAATTAATTGCTGCTATTGAGTCTTAATTTAAACATAGTAAAGTCACTTTTTTTCAAGAACTAACTCTTCGTCACATCCTTGCTGATACTATTTCTTCTAATAATTCAAAAAATAAACCTAAAATTTCACTTTCTCAACATATTGCTCTGAATGAGCTTAAGTTACATGTTAATCTTATTATTACTAAATCTGATAAAGGTGACCAAATTGTTCTTATGGATAAAAACATTATTCTGATAAACTTTATGCTATTTTATTAAAGTGTCAATATGTTGAAGTTAAAAAAAGATTCTACTATTTCGCGTCTTTCTACTCTAACAAAAGCTGTAAAGAATTATGTTGTTTTAAATGACAAAGCTAAATATTATGTTATTCCTTCTTCAGCTATATGTGCTCGTTATTATCTTTCTATACAATATTTACTCTCGCTTTGCTAAAGTTCTTAAAACCAATGTCCCCTTAGGACTTATTGCTCTAATATTGGAACTGTTACTTATTCTCTTGCCAAATTTTTAACATCCATTTTTTCCTTTATGAATTTCTAATTCTCATAAAAATACTTATGATTTTGTTAGTAAATTAAAAAATCCAATAAAAAATACCATCCAATTGTTCTATGCTGGATACCATCCAATTGTTCTATGCTCTTGATGTCAAATCTCTATTTACTAATGTTCCGATTGAAGCTGCTCTTTCTTGCGTGGAAACAAGATTATGTGAATTTCATTTACCTGATATTGAAGTCCATGATTTTGTTAATTTAAATAAAAGTTGCATAACTCAAACTACTTTTGAATTTGATAATAAATTTTTCAAACAATCAGACGGCTTAAGTACGGGTAATCCTTTATTTCTAATTCTTTGTGATATGTATGTTACGAAACAATTTAATGGGTGTAGTTGAAATATCACATCGTGCTTATTAAGTATTGCTGGAGTCATACCACATTTTAATCAGCCGTTGGTGATGTTGTAAGCAATCCTACCACTTAGCACAAGCATTGCTATGTATCAACTCTATGAAAATATAGCAGTTGTAGAACGATGATAATATTGGTATAGTCCAATCAAACACTTATTATTTCATTATGAAAACAAGGCAGCGTGAGTGGCGAAAAAAGGCGTATGAAGAAATATGGGGTTTTTCCAATTAAACACATGGAAACGTAGTCATAGAACAACTGTTTATTCCATCAGAACACACCAACACTAAACAATTCCCGCAGATGAGAAATCAGAGCATTTCACTCGAGCATAAACTAGTTACTCATGCTAAATAGATGTTAATTTACGAAATGAATATTCTACATGGCTAAGGACACCGGGTAACAGGTTATGTAAACAATCACAGCACAAAGATCTCTCGTTCTGAGCTCATGCTCTCGCTATTTATGAGAATGCGCGGAGGAATTCCGATTGAAATGAAAACTTCAAGCTAAACCAACGAAAATCACGAACGAGCCTCGAAGTGAAACTGGGATCCGACACTCAGCCAATGGAGAGCGATCAAGAAACGTCACAGGAAAGAATCCCAGCGCAGCTAATGGAATGATTTCGATGTGAAAAAGTTGTCTCCCAGCTGGCGGGAAAAAGAGATGAAATAGAATAAAAAAGTAAAAATGGCTTTGATAAATATTCGAAAAATAAGTAACTGCGTTCAGAACTTTACAGTTTGGTAGACGATAAAAATTAATGAAGGGATTAAAAGTTTAGATTACGTTTTGGAATAAATCTATTACTAGTAAATCTGCAGATCAGGAGCCTCAACGTCATCTTTGCAAGTCATTGTTTTTTAACACTCAATGCGTAATATTCAACTTCCTACAAATCGCTTTTTAAAGTTTTCAAATTACATAAATATTTATAAGCATACAAGATACTTCGTAAAGTTTCGGAAATTAAAAGTGTTAAACAAGTGGTTATACACTGATGTTCTGAAATTCTGATGAGCTACATATTCTGGTAACTTTTTAAATCAAAAATTGCATTTCTTCAGGGGGGCTCTAAAAAATTCTTGCAGGGAGGTTATGTATGATGTAAGGAGTTCTTTTTGCTGTGATTATGGAATTTAGTTTAAATTACAAGCAACAGATGGCGCGGCGAGCAAAATGTGCTAAATCCATGCCCGATTTTTGACCCACTCAATTCATTTTAATCTCCTGTTATGGCATGGGAGAAGATAAAGGCCGAAAAATCCAGCTTGAATTTAGCGCCTATTGCTTGCAGCGCCATCTATTGTTTGTAATTCGAATTAAATTCAAAAATCACGACAGAAAAATCTCCTGACATCATACATAACCCTGCTGCAAGAATTGGTTAAATATCTGTCACCGTTTGATAGTTATTGAATTTAAAAATCAGTCAGTCATTTTTGGGACACCCGGTATATAGAATAGATTATGTACGTCAATATGAAACATACTTTGAAATTTTATCTATTTTATAATTTAGTACCTAAATGTTTAGAATAATAGTCGGATTTTCATGATATGAAAAATGAAAAGCTGATGATTTTTGTGTTTTGCGATACTATCACTTTTCATAGCTATGATATTTACGCTATAAAAATAAGGAATTTTAAGACATATTTTAAGGCAATAACACTCCACACTGATTACATTATTTATACATAAAAGTACGACAGGAATATGTTTCAGTGAAAGGCATGTAAAACAGAAACTGTCACTTTTTAAATGTATCAATTTACATTTTTATTTTAAATGTTAATCTCTTTATTTTTTTCCAAGTACTCATAACATTGATCCATTGTTATTAAATACATATGTTTGTTCTCGCTTTTAAGAAAAAATAAGTTAAATTAAAACAGCATATTATAGGGTCATTTTCATAAACCATTAAATGTAATAACGCTGGAAAAAATCTGACAGTGTTTTAAAAAGAACATATGAGGACGTGAATTTCAAAACTCGCCTTATCCAAAATTTAAAAAAATCGAGTTTTCTCTACCAATCTATTTTATTGGTAAACCTGCACAGAAAAAAACACTATAATCTGTAAATATATATATATATATATATTTTATCCTTTATTTTTGGGTTCTTAAAATATTGGTTTTGTTTCAAAACTCGCCTTATCCACTAGGGAGTTCGCAACAAAACTAGCTTTATCCCTGCGCATGCGTAAGACCAACGGACGGCTAGCTTATCAGCTATTATTACAGTATTTTTTTTTTTTTTTCATTTCTCTGCGACCTGTTGCTATTTTCGTTTAAAGATTTTACCTGTTTTATTCATACAAACAAATTAAATAAGTTTTATAGCATGTCTTATGCATAATGGGCAGTGAATAAACTCTTGCATTTTTTAGTGGAATGCTGAAGAATAGAAAAAGAAATACGAACACATAGGCTGGTAAAGAATACACGCAGAAGCAGAATAAAATGTAAGTTCAAAATGGGGAATCGCTTTCTATATTTCTTACTGTCAGAAGGTGTTAAAAGATTTAATTTTTATTCTCAGGCATAAACCTATGGAATTTCCGGTCCTCTTAAAGTGCATTCACCAGAAACAGAACCTCGAATATTCAACTATCTCAATGCAAGATGTATGACAAAATTGCATAAGATAACTTTATTTTGAAATTCAGATCTCAAACACCTTTTTCAAGAAACCGTCCAGGCTTCTTTCCTTCCATGAAACATCCAGAAAAGTAAAATTTTCACCTTGAAATTTTTTTTAATTGCATCTCAGTGAGCTTTCAAATGCATTACGATAAGGTACTATATAAAGACTAAGAACCATGGCCATATTCAAATTTGTGGAAGTGTATTTCGGAAGATTCTTGAAATATCCAAATTCAGAGTGTAAAAGTTGTGCTAGAGGCTTCTAAAAACTGAACTTTCTTCTTAAAAAGAAGGGGGAGGGAGTCCCCGTGAAGTAAGAGAAAATTAAGGATGAATTGTTAAAAAAACATTGTGATGAAAACTGGTCAGAAATGGAAATGCTTACTTTCTATAAAAATATTATTTCTAAGGAACCAGAACAGAAGGTGATGGTGTATATATGTAATATTATATGCTATATCTACCCTATATATATAAAATCCTAATGAAACGAATTTATGAAACGGAAGTATGAATCGACTGATAAAACAACTGATTAAGTTTCACGGCGATTTCTCCTAAAATATGGAATACTTTGCGATGAAATTAACACCAAAAATCAATATTGATCCGCAGATTTCAAAACTGGTATTAGAATTTTTAGATTCGAATTAGTTTTCGAAATATTAATTTTTTTTTAAATTTTATATACATTTTTCAAATGATGGTAACTCAAATTTTAATCTAAGAGATATTTTTTTTCAGATTTTAGAAAAGGTTACTATTTTAAACTAATTTGGCGAGAAGTTTGGCCTCCATTAAATGTAAGCCAAGAAATGTATCATGTTACTTTTATTCATAATTCAATTTGTATTTCATTATAATTTTATTTAATACAAACTGAAACATTTAAAATAAATGACTTTCACTTCTTTATTTTTTTAAACAAAATGAAAAGAAAAATATTAGGCACAGATATCATATACGCACCGGGGTACGTAATTGACGCCAAAATGGCATTATTTTGGTTGACATTGTAACCCGGCTATTTTTGTTTATTTAATAAGAAATGTTTATTAACTTTATTTTCTTTTTTTTAAATTACATAAATTGTTTTGTACTATAGTTAATTATTTTTTTGGTTATTTTCCTTTAAAAATAAAAAATAATTAAAAATAATTAAAAAATACGGTACTACTTACTTATTCCATCGACCCATTTCGCCAAATTATATAAATTGCCAAACCACTCGCCAAATTATACAAATTGACATACTTTTTATTTTAAATAACGAAAGAACAAATAAAATAGTATAACATTAATAAATATACAAATAAAACTTCGAAATAAAAATCACTTGATGACGTAAAGACGTGTAAATTGCTTAAAGTCAAGTGAATGTGACATTTACGATCAACCATTATTGGCATTTAATCTTAGTTTGGTGATAGATTTTTGGTCGATTGGATAACTAAGTAGTACCAAAAATACATATGTAACTGGTATTCGAAAACAAGGTTTTCGCCAAATTTTCGTAAAAAAAAAAAAAAAAAAAAAAAAAAAAAAAAAATGCGGTGCGTATATGGCATCTGGCCAAATATTAAATTATGTAACAAACGATGACATTTAATTTCAACTTCAAAGCAATGTTTTAATTTACCACTCGAAAAAAAATGCTAACTGGCGACTTGAAAAATGGCTATTGGCGAGATTTGCACCCCGCTAGCGTAACAGTGCTGGCGCCCAGCCATGTACCAAGAATTCTTTGCGAAAATGGAAACTTTTATGTAGTTTTATTCGAAAAAGAAATTTGATTTTTTAATCAAAAGGGAAAACTTTCGGCACAGATGTCATATACGGACCCATATTGACGCGATTTTTTTCTGACGCCAATGTCATATACGCAACGGGTACTTAACTGGCGCCATATTATCGTTATTTTGCTTGATTTAATAAGCCGGATGTTGTTGTTTATGCTGTTGACGTGTTCCCCAAATTAGCGTCGAAAAATATCGCGCCAATATGGGGCCGTATATGATATCTGGGCCAAACTTTCATATGAAAAGCGAAGGGATCAGAGCGTATTTATTTATGGCAGTTACATGACTTGGACTATTATAATATAGATGAAATGATGGCGATATAATAATATTTGGCGACTTATCACTTGTACCTGGCTAACATTAGAGTACCAAAATGGCACCAGGAATATAAAAAGCGAAGTGGTTCGCCCGGAACTGTTGATGATAGGCTATTGTTATAGAAATTGTTTTAAAACACCGGGAGACAAAGACTCTGTACACTTAATTAATTTTATTTAGCATATTTTCAAACGTTTAACAGATCCTCTTTAATGAAACACGAAAACAACCATTGGATGTCTTAACAGCAACTGATTCGTCCTTAAATTTTTGAAATCAAAGGAAATTGATTAGAAACCCGTTTACAGGGAGATCTGCGCAGCTTTTTTCAGTATAATTCAATCTTCTATAATATTTTTAAAACCGATCAGATTAGCGTTTTTTTAGATTCTGCGGTGTCTGAACGGGGGTTGGCGAGCGTAGCTTGCAGGGGGCGGAGCCCCCTAGTATACTATATTATATTACATTCTTTAAAAAAAAGTTTTTTTAATTATAAGCTATTTGTGATAAGTTTTGTTTGATTATTGATAAGTTTGCTTTTTTATAATAAAACGTAATACTAAATTTTAATCATACTTATTGCTCTCGTAAAGTTTATTTTTTAATCCAAAATATTATCACCCGATGACCAAAAATAGAAAGTATTAATTTCTTTCAGCAAGTATGATAGATGATTAGCAACAAAACTCTTCTTATCCATAGGTTGGCAACAAAACCGAAACTTTTTCCAATTAATTAATTAAATGAATTAAAGTAGATTTTCCAACTTAACACAATGATATCACAGAGCAACTAGCTATAAGTATACAAAAAATTAGAGGTATTCAATCACGGGGTCGCAGTCACAGGTTTTTCGCGATTTCCCAAAATTTGATTTTTTGGATAAGGCGAGTTTTGAAACTCACGTCCTCATATATTGATGTATATATTACAAGGGATAATAAAAGCATAATTTAAATGTTAAATTAGGAAATTAATGAGAGACTTTTAAATTATTAGCAAACACCTGAAATTTCTCAAGAAAAATTAAAATAATTACACTATGACTTTTATAACATAGACATTTATTAAGTATTAATGTTTCTTAAAAGAATGTGTCGTTACACTTCGGTATAAAGAAAAATTTCAAGTACACAATTATAAATTTTAAATAATTATGTATACGTAAACGTAGTATGAAAGTAGTTACGTCTCCATTCATACGTACATAACATACGTTATACTCGTTACATATACGGACATATATAAGTACATAACATGCGTTATATACGTTCATAACATACGTTATGAAAGTAGTAAGTATAGAAAACTTTGAATAGTAATTTTCTTTCTTTTATTTGTGGAATATCTGTCATCTTATAAAAGAATAATAATTATTTAAACTTACTGGAGAGAATTAGGAATCCCCCAATAAAAAATCAGCCAGATGCGGCAACACTGTGACATTTTGCATCTGGCTGAATCAGTGTTGGCCCATAGTCAAAAGTGAATTTCCCTAAAATTTCTGAAATTTTCCATAAATCACTGTTTTTTTTTCCGCAAAAGTCCCCAACTTAGTTTTTACTTAGAAAGGGAATTTTTAAATTTTCAGTTTACCACTATAAAAAAATCTTAAGTAATTTAAGCTGAAAAAATTTCCCCAAATCAAGCCTTTTTAAAAAAAAAAAGTCCCCATTTACAAAAAACAAACTTTTAAACTGGGCTGAATGCATATTCTGTAGCTACATTAGGAGAATGAGTGACATATTTTGCAGTGGCAAGTTATTTTACGTTTGTTTTTAAAAGTGTTATCTAACAATGTTGGAATATTGTTACATTAGCTCCATAGCTTTACACAATATCTTAGCAGTTGGGATTTGAATAAATCCGAGAACGTACGCTGTTTTTTTTTCTTTTTTTTTTTTTTTCATCCGTATACTGAAGTACATAATCATAATGCAGAGTATTTTCGCTGTATCAATCGATGTGCTTTTGTACATCATAAAAAAGAAAAATATCTGATTTCCACATAGATTTTTTTTTAAGTACGGTGAAAGAATTTTTCGTTAAAGTCCTGCAGATTTACTCACGCGCAGGTTTAAGCTGCTTAAGACTTTAGAGTCTCCTGCATCTGTAATATGTGTAAACTGTAATGTAGTAAGCAACGAACATGAGCACATCCAAGAGAATAATGATTTATGTTTCCTATTTCTGGATTGTATTTTCGTTTTTCACATCAAAATTGAGTTCGAGACAGATCCAGTTTTTCTACAGGGCTAAAAGAAATCTTTACGAAAAATAGAAAAAAAAATAGATTTAAAACTTTGTACCAATGTTTGAACAAGAAAGAACCCTTAAGGTGACAGTTACTGGGAGTTTCACCCTACGTTTAAACTTCAAAACCAACCAAACGAGACTTTTGTTGGCATCTAAAATTTATCATTTTTAACACTTTCCAACACAGTTGAAAAGTGTTTACGATAGATACGACTACAAAATAAATATGCCCATAAGGCCAATAGTAATTAAATGCTCAAGCCCCACATATTTTATGGAAAAAGCTTTTGTAGTTTTATTGAAAAATATTTTGCCCAGCTCTGATCATGTAATTAATTCAACGTATGAGTTCATTCAATATTTGAATAACATTGATTTACCTCAGAAATATTTAATAGCTAGTCTAGATGTAGTCTCTTTATACCCACCTATTGATACCCAAAAAGCCGTTACAAATATAAATAATTGCATTGACCGCATGAAGAATATTAATGATAATATGAAAACTACACTAAAGAGTGCTCTTAATCTTATAGTTAAAAATAATTACTTCACTTTCGAAGACAAAATATACAAATGGAGTTCCAATGTGTTCTCCTATATCAGGATTATTAGCTGAATTCATATTACGACCACTCGAAATAGATATATATAAATTGGATTATACTCCCCATGCATGGATCAGATACGTAGACGATATTTTCATCATATGGCAACATGCAGATACCTTGCTCAATAACTTTTTAAACCAGATTAATAGCCTTAATTCTAAAATTAAATTCACATTGGAAATAGAACAAAATGGTACGCTACCTTATTTAGATGTAATACTAATCAAGACGCACCGAGGAATAGAACGCACTGTTTACAGAAAACCCATAGCTAGTCAATCCATTATCCCTCATAATGCTCAAGCACCTTTTCATACAAAGTTTCCGCATTTAGACATTCTATTCATAGAGCATTCACAGTTTGTACGCCCAAGCAGTTAAATCTACCCTATATATATATAAAATCCTAATGAAACGAATTTATGAAACGAATATATGAAACGCCTGAAATGTATCGATTCTTTGAATCGACTGATTAAACAACTGATTTTGTTTCACGGCAATTTCTCCTAAAATATGGAATACTTTGCGATGAAATTAACACCAAAAATCCGTGTTCATCCACAGATCTCAAAACTGGTATTAGAATTTTTAAATTCGAATTAGTTTTTGAAATATAATTTTTTTTCTAATGATGGCAACTCAAATTTTAATCATAACAGATTTTTTTTTTCATAATTCTGAAAAGGTTACTATTTTAAATTAATTTGGCGACAGTTTTTGGCGACCTTTAAATCAATGCTAAGAACAATGTTTTTTTTTTTTTTTTTTTTTTTTTTTTTTTTTTTTTTATTTTGTTATCATTTTATTAAATACAAAACTTTCATTTAAAAATGAAACATTTAAATTGATGGCTTTCACTTTTTTTTTTAAACAAAACGAAAAGAAAAATATTAGACACAGATGTCATATACGCACAGGGGTACCTAATTGGCGCACAAATGGCATTATTTTGATAGACATGGCAACCCGGCTATTGTTGTTTATTTAATAATAAATGTATATTTACTTTTATTTCTTTTTTAAATCTATATAAATTATTTTGTTCTATAGTAATTTATTATTTTTTTTGCTATTTCCTTTTGAAAATAATAGAAGATAATTAAAAAATACGGTACAATGTAAATGTAGTAGTTATTCCGTCACCCAATTTCGCAAATTATATAAATCGCCAAACCACTCGCCAAATTGTACAGATTGACAAAATTTTTATTTTAAATAACGAAAGAACAAATAAATTAGTATAACATTAATAAATATAAAAATAAAACGACGAAATAAAAATCACTTGATGACGTAAACACGTGTAACTTGCTAAAAGTCAAGTGAATGTGACATTTACGATCAAGCATTATTGACATTTAATCTTTTAATTCGCGATAGATTTTTTGTCGACGGGATAACTAAGTAGTACCAAAAATACATATGTAACTGGTATTCGAAAACAAGGCTTTCGCCAAATTTTCGTAAAAAAAAAAACATGCCAAACATGCGCGTATATGACATCTGGCGAAATATTAAATTATGTAACAAACCATGACATTTAATTTCAACTTCAAATCAATGTTTTAATTTACCACACGAACAATAAAAAAATGCTAACTGGCGAGTTGAAAAAAAGATATTGGCGAGATTTGCACTTGGCTTTTTTTTTCTTTCGGCACAGATGTCATATACGGCCCCATATTGGCGCGATTTTTTTCTGACGTCAATGTCATATACGCAACGGGTACTTAACTGGCGCCAAAGTATCGTTATTTTGCTTGATATGGTAAGCCGGATGTTGTAGTTTATGCTGTTGATGCGTTCCCCAAATTGGCGTTGGAAAAAATCGCGACAATAATGACATATGCGTATATGACATTTGTTCCAAACGTTCATGTGAAAGGCGAAGGGATCAGATCGTATTTGTTTATGACATTAGATGATTGAATTATTATAATATAGATGAAATGATGGGGATAGAATAATATTTAGCGACTTATCACCTGTGCCTGGATAACATTAAAGTATCAAAATGGCACCTAGAGTATAAAAAGCAATGTGTTCCGCCCGGAACTGTTGATGATAGTCACATGATTTAGGCTATTGTTATAGAGATTGTTTTAAAATATCGGTTGACAAAGACTCTGAATACTTAATTAATTTTATTTTAGCTTCTTTTCAAATGTTTAACTGATCCTCTTTAATCAAAAACTAAAACAACCATTGGATGTCGTAACAGCAGCTGATTCTTCGTTAAATTTTTGCAATCAAAGGGAATTGAATGGAAACCCGTTTACAGGGAGATCTGCACAGCTTTTTCAGTATAATTTAATCTTCTCTAATATTTTTAAAACCCATTAGATTTTTAGTATTTCAGATTCTGCGGTGTCTGAACGGGGGTTGGCAAGCGTAGCTTGCAGGGGGCAGAGCCCCCTAGTAATGAAATAAATAAAATATATGATATTGCAAGAAACAATGGATACAAAGAAAGCACCATAGAAAAATTAATTAAGGGCTTGAAGAATAAAAAGAAAAGAAGTTTCAATCCACAAAATTCCATGTTATCCACTTTACAATATTTTCCTGGTTTCTTCGAACGTTTGAAATATAAACTCAATAAATTCAATATCTCCCTAGTCGCAAAACATTATATGAAATTAAAAATATATAGTATGCAAGAAAATAGATCCAATAGAGTCAAACCAGTTATCAGGAGTATACGAAATACCCTTCACAAAAGAAGATGGAACAAAGCAGTTTTATATAGGTATGACAAGTAGATAACTTTAAACCAGAATCAAAGAACATACAGCAGACATCAAGTACAACTGAAGAACCACAGCTTTGGCCAGATTATGCAGCGAAGAACCGTTACAGATTGATTTTAAAAATAGCAAGTTAATTTATATATCAAGATTTTATTTACCATCCATAATCCGAGAATCAATAGAGATATTTTTACGCAACAAGAATATTTGCAATGATTCAGTGTCCCTTGATTTACCTAAAATTTAAAAAGAAATGCTATGTAATTTTAATATCAATAGTCAAAATTAATCCACGCTCGCAAATAGCCAAGATAATTTTATTTTTATTTTATGTTTTGCAATGTTTTTCATTATGCATGTTGTCTCGTGACATTGTTTACCATGTTATTGTTTTGTTAAATTATATAAAAATTAATCCACGCTCACAAATAGCTAATTTAATTTTAATTTAATTTTAGGTTTGCAGTATTTTTCATTATGCATCATGTCTTGTGACATTGTTTACTATGTTTATTGTTTTTAAATTTTGTGAAAATATTTTCGATCATAAATTATTTTGAAAATGTCGCCGTTGGTGCGACGAAACGATCGTCAATCTTAAAAAAGATATTTTATCACTTTTTAGCATTATTTTATTTAAGTGTTTACGAATTCGATTTGTTTGTCTGTCTCTGCTCTAAACTGCGAAAATATACTCGGATTGCCATGCATACATTAACCCATTTTCGGCCAAAGGTGCATAAACGCACTATTTCAATAATTTTTTTTTTTATTAACACTGTGACGTATGTTGTTCGCTAATTTTATGTTTCTGCTATTTTTAAGGGTTCTGAAGATATTATAAAATACTAGCTAAAGGCCCGGAAATTTTAGAATAATTGTTTTGAAAAACCAATTTCAAAATTTAACATGCAACACAAAAAAAATAAAAAATTCAATTTAACAAATTACAACGACCATTTGGAAAATGAATTTTTCAAAGACTAAAATTTAAGACATAAAAAATCGCTCGGAGTTGATCATACATTACGTACGCCATGGATTACATTTTTCGGTACTGTAAATTTTTAAACTTCTACGGAGCTGGTCATACATTACGTACGCCATGGATTAAACATTAATATTCCCGGGCCAATTTTAAATGAAATTTCATTCTTAAACTTCTAAACATCCCACAATATTACTTTGTACACCGTCGTATAAGAGAAAAAATGTACTTTTAAATGCAATTTGTTTGAAAGATGTATCACAATTTGTTTCTGAATTATTATTATTATTATTTTTTAAATTTTTTATTACTTTTTTGTGATAGTGGCAACAGAAGTATCCATCTCTGTTGAAAGTAAAGGGAAAGTACAGATTACTCTATCGACCAATCAGAAAACGAATCAAATGCGGGATTCAACTAATAAAACGCTTCAGATATGTTTTTGATTTCCTACCCTGACCGAGGACAATTACCATTTTTCCAAATGGTTAAATAAAAATAAAATCCCCCAAGTTTTTCCCCAAAAATATTCCTACTGAGTACTTGTCCCCAAGAAAATCCTCTAGAGTTTCAAAATTCCCCAAAATG
The DNA here is from genome assembly GCA_963932465.1 of Maratus speciosus. Classification (NCBI taxonomy): domain Eukaryota; kingdom Metazoa; phylum Arthropoda; class Arachnida; order Araneae; family Salticidae; genus Maratus; species Maratus speciosus. The sequence continues at coordinate 171,966,472 of OZ010792.1, read as the reverse complement.
GGGACAAAATCCCCAATCCGGCAACACTAAGATGAATTTTTATTTAGGGATTCCGATTTCTCACCTGTAAGTTTAAGCAGTTGTTATTGTTTTATAAGACGATACATATTCCACAACAAAAATAAAATAAAACTGCTATTCAAATTTTTCCGGTGTGAATTCCAACACTAGTGAGAGGCCGGTCGATTAATGATGACGTCATAACTTGTGTCCTCTCGCCTTGAATAGTTCGATGGCAGGGTCTGAGCAGCCATCTCCCGGACTAATTCTATTGCTGGAAAATCGTAGTGGATCACCGTATAATTTTTTTAATATATTTACCATTAGATTTTTTTTTTTTTTTTACGTTTTGAAAGGATCGTGAACCATATGCTCACTGTAGACGTCTAAACAAACTGAAAGGGTTTGGAATAAGCTCTTCCCTGTAGTTCATCTAATAGAATTCTGCTTGATTATCCTCAGATTAAAAAAAAATGATACAAGATCTTTTGATGACTTTATTAAATTTGAATAACCAATTCCGTATTCAAAATGTGTCTGATATTTATTTATAAAAGCATAAATAAATAACAGATATATTTTGTTTGTTAATAGCACGCATTACAGTTGCAGATAGGAACAAAAAATAATTTTCTACTGAGAAATTTTTTTTTTCTTTTTTGTGCCAACCAGAGAAAATTTTAAAAAGAAAATTAAAGATATAACAAGTTTTTAACGGTGTTTTTTTAAAAGAGCCTCCATTGCATTTTAAACACTTTATATAAAACTAAATCATTATACAATATTACTGAAAATGTAACAGTACAATGAAAAAACTCTTATATTGATAAAATTATTAATTTTTATAACTAAAGTTTACCTCCATATTTTCCGTCTAAGATACATTCAATGCTATTTATCGGTATACTTGTATTTGATAACGGTTATTATTTCAGATAAATTACAAATACATTTTAGGACTGAAGAGAAAAAAAAAAAGAAAAAGCTTATTCTTGATTTTTTAACGGGTGTTCCTTGAGAAATAAAACTCTGTGAAAACTATGTTGTTATCCTGCAATCCCTTCTCTTAAACGAGTCTTCATTCCAGAGATTTTAACTTAATGCAATTTTATAAGTGAAAACATTTTGTTCTTTTAATATCTGACAACAATGCTTTGGTGATGGGGAAATTAAAATTCTATTACACTGACGCAATTTTGGTACAATTATGTGTAAATATTTATATTTCGTATATTGAAATATGTTATGCCATTTTAAATATGATAACCGTTTTTTTTTTTTCATAAAATCATCCAACTTTTAGGTAAATTGACATCAATCTCAATTCGACAAGATGACGTGAAGTCCAAAGGATAAATATACGTAAATAAATGTAGACTGTTGTGCAAGCATTTACATATAAATATATATTTTTGTACATAAATGAATTAATATAAGAAGACTGTTGTAAATTAATAAAAACAATGTGTTATGCATAAATTATAATTGACGTCTTCTGGATATATTTCCAAAATAATAATTTTAGAGCGAAAATTACTTTAATGCAAAAATGACATATTAATAGCAGAAACAAGAAAAATATACTTACATACGTAATAAAATCTATATTTATTTTTAACAAAAATACTTTAAAGGTATGAGTAATATTTCCTATGGTGGCTAAAAAAATCTTCCCAATTACCTTCTTAATCAGGGGAAATTTCTGTAATTCAAATAAATTTTCCTGCACGCAAATATTTCTCATTTTATTTTATTATATACTATTTTTTTCTAATTCGTGTTTTTAAACTAAAATAGACATATTTCAATCATTTAATGATGATCGAAATTCATTTAATGTACAATTCGTTTTTATTCATTCAGCGATATATTCTATGCACTGGTAAATTTATCCGTGCAAATAATTACTTATCAGACGCATTTGAATTGCCATTCATTATAATTCTGTCATCCATAAATACTCCTTTAATAGCATCATCAACATTAATTAATAATTCGATTGAAAATTATGTAAGGTAAACTTCTCTTATCTTGATTCTCAAATATCTATCACACATTTATGTAATTATAAGTATTTAGTGAATGAAAATCATATCTATAAAATAAGTCAGAAATAACATACGCAGTCAATTATGTAAATTCCTAGTATTACATAATGTTTTAGGAAGTAATTATTATAAATAACTAGCAGAACTACCCGGCTTCGCCCGTGTCAATTATAAGAGACTTTCCTTGTAAAATAATAAATTAAAATGAACTATTATAGTAATCACAATAACTAAGATTTGAGCATTCCCATACGCAAATCATTAAAATGACAATTAGAAAACATGCGTTATTGTTTCGTTACCATAATAAAATGTCTGAGCTTTTATATCACAATGCCCGTTTTTTTCGGCTGGTGTAACAGAAAAATTTGTAATTTTCTGACAATATGAAAAACAATTCCACCAAATGGCATATCAGATCGTGAAATTCTCGTTTGTATGGCGTATATCTACATTATAAAGCAAAAATATGGCAGTAAGTAACGCTGACATCATACTGTTGATGGCACCGACCTAACTTACAAATTGTTCTTTTACAGCAATTTTTCTTAACTTCTAAACAGCACACAATTTAATTTTTTAAGCTGTCGAATAGAACAAAAATTCCTTTCAAATGAAATTTATTTCAAAATATTATCTCAGTTTTTTTATTTTAATGGGTTTGAAAGTAATTTTCAAACATGGATATTTTTAAATGTGAGTGCAGCCCAACGAAACCATCACGAAAGATAAACCCGTTTGCTTTTAATGCAATATTATGAAGAAAAGGCATGTCTATGTGTAACTTTGTCATCATATTATTCTGACAACAACCTAATCTATCCACAAATTTTGATTTTACTACAATTTAACTTCTAAACTTTGCACATTCGATTGTTCCAACGTCTAATAGAAAACAAAAGAAAACTTTCAATAATATTTGTTTGAAAAATTTATGTCAATTTATAGATTTTCTATAGATTTTAAAGTGATTCTCAAGCACGATTTTTTTAAAATGTGCGTGCAATTACAAAAGATTAACTCAATTGCTCAAAAACGATGCAAATAATTCAGTACTTAAAGGTATATATAAGTATTATACAGACATACACGCAATAAATACAATAAACCCAACTGGCGTGAAAAATAGTGCATTTATTGTGTGTATGTCTGTATAATATTTATATATACCTTAGCTTTTGAATGCAGGCGTTATTTATGTGTGTATGTGTGTGTGTGTTTATTTTTTTTTTATTGATAGCATTTGTTTTCCGATTCCGAAAATTATCCAAATAGGTTAAACGTAGTTTAATTGCACAAATTAAATAAAACCCAGTAAAAATTAATTAGATATTTATAAAAAAAATTTCATATTTTATTATTATATTTACAGTGAATCCGAACAAAATATCGCTATTATTTTCTGACTAATACAAACTATTGATAGTTCATTTATCAATCTTCCAAGCTTTTTAACTGTAAACCCACAAGGCAAAAATAAAATTGTCGTATTCATTTAATATATTTAATGAAAATTTTTATTACTTAGAACTTAATGCAGAACATTTAATGAAATTTTAAATAAATGTTAATAATCTAATTTTAAATTAAATCTTTTTTTTAGATTTAAAAAAATGTTTCCAGCCATTCATTTTTAATATATTAATAAATCGGGCTTAAATATTCTCCGTTAATTCATTATTTTTATTGTGCGGCGGAATGTCTGATATAATGCATACAGAAATGTTTTATTCAGCAATTTGTTACATATCAAATGACTTTTGAGAAATCCATCAGCGTGTCGCATCTATTCAAATTTATTATATTTCTATGTGTATTTTCACTTTAATATCCTGTTTCAAATGATTTGAACAAATGATTTTTCGTTGAGCAAACAATTCTTTTCTCAGTGAATTGTTCAATTATTCATTCAGTGCAACAAATTGGAAATGCATTGGTAAATTTTTTTGTGCTTTTCGCAAGTTTAAGGTGGTGTGTGGGGTTTTTTTCTGGAAGATATGTAAAAATAGAATTATTAATCTATTTAACAATTCTGTTATATTAAACATTTGTAAAATTATTTGAACAAGATACTTTGTTTATTACATTTAGAATAATGCCCTTTTGTTTTCAAAATCAACTTAAAAATATAATTTAAACTATACATATTATTAATATGTTTAGAAAAGAATAAAATAATAAACTTTTCCTTTGAATCTGTGATTTAAAAAATATATATATATCGCTTAGCTTTGTCAAAAAAGTCGTTAGGAGAACATTTGTGAGCAAAAGAATTGGACCAACTTGAGTAAACATTCATTTTGTCATAAATTACATAGGGGTATTTATATAGGCAATTAATGAAAAACAAAGAAAGTGTATAATTTCTAACAGAGAAAATTCAGGAATATATTAATACTAACTGTGGACACAGCTATAGACAACCACAAAAAATCGACGCATAATCAATTGAGTTACACAAATGGCAAAGAGATTTCCTCACAGATGGCATAGGCCCATTAAAATTTATGATAGTAAATTTCGAAAATTATATTTAAAAGGTTTTATCGACACTCCGTAACAAGATACAATGGTGTATCTACAATAACGTAGAAATTTTCAACTGAAATTTTTAAAGGATTAATTCAAAATACGAGTCTTGATGCATGAAATTATCAATTATGTATAATTCATTAGCATTGTTGTTAGTTATAAGAATTTGTTTCATTTATCAAAATTGTAAATTATGATTTGTTCCGTTAAGAAATATTTTTAAAAAACTAAAATGTGAAAAATTATGATTTTCTTTCAACTTTCGAAAGAAAGAAAGATTATATTACAAAAAAGCCCACTAAACATTGCATTCTACAGTTATTGGTAGATGCATTTATTTTTCCATCAAACATGTTTACTCGTTCTCAATTTTTTTTTTTTAACAATAAAACTTTTCATGGACTGCAAGGTTTAAAACTACCTCAACATATATGTTATAAAATTAAAAGCTTAAAATTGTGCATTCTATTAAATGTTATATTTTGTAGATTAGTTTAGCATGTAGCTTATGTTTACTTTTAATTTTCTCCCTAAAACATTTCTAAACAGCAATCTAACGAAGTAAAATATATTTTTAAACATATTTAATTTCTCATTTTTATTAGATTTAAAAGTTTTTTTTTATAATTCAGAATGTTACTGTACTTTGGCTTTCTATCAAATTTAAATTGCATTTTGACATTTAAGATAACCTTCAGATGTTATTTTAATAGTACTGAAATATACATAGTCTGTATTTAAAAAAAAGTATGTCTGAAATAAATGAATATTTTATACATCAATAAGCAAATGCTATTTCATTTAAGTTGCTGTAAAATAGATTTTCACAATACCTCACAAAAATACATGTTGAAAAAGGATTTTGGATTTTTCTTTTAATTTTGTTAAACATGCGATGCTGTAGTACAAAAATAATTATATGCAAAGACAAAACACAGCTGTAGCATCCCCATTTCTTTCCAATAAAATAAATATGTTATGAACCAGAAGTTTTACTTAATGAAATTTACATAGAAACAAGGAACATTTAACATTTTTTCTGTGTTTAGATTTATAAACTATATGCAAAATAAAATCTAGTTTGCGTGTATTTTTAAATAAATCCTTAGAATGTAGTAAAACTCCTTTATCTTAAACCTAGATCTAAAATTTGATTGTAGAGTTCAAACATTTATATTTTCTTTTCAGAATCTTAATTATATGACCTTTAAAACCCAATGAGAATGGTCTTCAAAGCAATCTGATATGAACATGTCTTCACATGAAACGTTTGTGGGCCAAAAAGTGTCACATAGTGCATGTTGAGTATTTTTAACATCACATTCCTCAGTGACACTACAGTGTTAAAAATTTTGCAGCATTCTGGCAGTTCATTCGACCGTTTTTTGAAAAAACGGTTTCATAACCATAATTTAACTATATTCTGATCATAATATGGTCAATAATATGGTCAGAATAGTGTTAAAATTACGGTTGTGTAACCGTTTTCGGAAGAAAACGGTCAAATGACCTGCCAGAATGCTGCAAATTTTTAACAGTGTACTCCGTACACGTTTTCTGCAATATTTAAGCGTTTGAGCTGAAAAATTTTGGTTCTCACTTAACCAGTTGTTCATGATTATGTGACTCAGTCCAAGTATGTCTTAAAATATTAATATATTTGTTATTTCTCATCATGTAGTTTAAATAGGAATTGCCTCCATTCTGATAATTTTTTTATTTGAATTCTATTACATATAAATATATATATATATATATATTTATTTTTTTTTTGTAAAAACGCACAATTGAAATATATATATATATTCCTAATTTTTTTTATTAAGATCTTACAATATAAAGTAAACAACTATCAGTAGTTTAATGCAGTTTGTTGGTTGCACTCCGACCGAAGGCTACACACTCGCTCAGACGTGCTCCGACCGAGGGGCGTCACTACCAAGACGCCATACCGTGAACTGGCCCTTCTAAGTTATAGATTCATCCCAGAGCTGCTAAGTCTCCGGCTTTTTCGATACCAGTATTTTAGTACAGAAAATGTTCTTTTATTTAATTGGAACATTTGGACAATTTAATAGAACAACATTTTCTCTAAGATAATAGAGGTGTGCAAAAAGCCGGAGACTTGGCAACTCTGCTCCTCATAGTAAGTAGCCGAAGTACTCATCAAATTAAGTTAATGTTTGTTAGTACTCTTAACCAAATTATTAGTAATTTAGGTAATATCGCAACCTTTACGCTTAGACAGCTCTGGCCTGGTGCATAGGATAATTGAGGTCCCAGATGCCGAGGTGTATAAGTGACAAAATTGAAAAACATCAAATAAGCGCAGAAATAATCTGGAAATATGCTTTTTCTTTTCAGGTAAAGAAAAGTACGTGATTTTCTAATTTTGAGTTTCTTTTAGAGATGAACCACTTTTTCCGAATAATGATCAATATTGATTGATTATAAATTTAAAAAAAAAACTGCACTCTACTTTTTTCATATTTATTGAAATAAAAGTTCAAAGACTACTGTGAAACAAGCAGCAGTTTCATATTTCAAAGCAGAAAATTATTATTGATGTTCAATTTCAACGTCAATTATATTTGAACTCAATTTTCTCCAAATCGAAATTTTTTCACTTCTACCCCTTGGCTTCTGATCTCCTCAATTATGATTTATTTCAAAGTATTAAAAACTAATCCTACAGTTAAAAGTGTAATAAACATGTCCAACTAACGCCTTACCGTTTCAGTTTTTTTTCGACTGCTCCCTCTATTTTAGGTGCATACAGGCTGCGGCTTGCACGATCTACCGGACCCGCTCCTATGGGACAGCCTAAGGACACGAAGCCAATCTTTACCCTGTCGGATGCGGTAGATAGGCGGAGTCTCATCCCTCCAATATCGTGAGATTGCTTTGGATTTCGTTCACAAAATTTCCTATCTTGAAACTTGTCTGTCAGCGACACCCATTGTTTTCTTTTCCCTTAATCTAAATTCGTTCATGAACCACATTTAACGACAAGTATCCACCATCGATTTGGCATCTATATCCAGATTTCCTTACCCCCCCCCCCCCCCCAAAGCAGGATATGTGTGTGTAATATGCAGGAGCCAAATCAACAAAGTCAATTAGTAAAGCAGGTGGTACAACAGAGAAACCAGCAAATAACAGGATCTGCAATCAGGTCGGCCGGGGCGTTGATCTACTGTATGTCCACAATGCGGCGATCAAGCGAACAACCGCCCCGATGCCAGACAGGTATACTCGTTCGGCTAGGGAAATCTGGCAGCTAGAGGTCAGGTCATCGGTTTGGAGTCAGCCGATGTCCGCCATGTACGCTAATGACACCTGGTGCATGTAAAATCCGTCGTGGGTGCAAAGTCCACCAAGTTATCTGTGAATTATACCTCTGCAAGGAGCCTCGCAAGGTGATTGTATCGTAATCTGATCAAGGTTCCAAATTACGAGACCAACTTGAGTAGCAAAGCGCAGGTACAAAAGAACAAGATCAAAATGTTAAGTAAATCTAAGCAGTAGACACAGCAAATAGGATGAATAGCTATGCTCTCGTAAGATTTATAGGGATACGCGGCGATTAGGCGCCTACAGGCCCGATACCAGGTATCAAACGCTTTCAGCTTGGGCGACACGACATGTAGGGGACCGGTCATCGGTTAGAAAGAAAGAAAGGACTGACCTTGTATTTCGTTGGTCACGCTATAGGCCTTTTATAAGCATGTCACTACACTGTTAAAAATCTGCAACTGTAGCTGCATCGTCACTCCGCCGATTTTATATAAAACTATTACTTTACTGTATATGGAGCATTTTCTTTGGCCAATGTTGAGATATTCTATACAAGCGGTATACATACACTGATACAAATCTGCAGCTACACCTGCAGATTTCGAACAGTGTTGTCCACTACATATTCATTCTATATACAACAGCACAAAAAAATAAATTTGTATATGCTTTTAAATATAGCTAATGAAAATAAGTACTTTCAATGGATTAGCTATCTTTATATTCCTAGACAAAACATAACCGAAATATGCAAATGTTATAGGCACATTTGAAATTAAATATAATCCTTACTCTAGCTATTGTAGTGCAAATAATCGTTAAAAATGAGGTACCGGTTAGAAAATTCAGAAACAAGTTTCTATTCGATAAGAAATCCCCCCCCCCTCCCACGAGAAAATGGAAATTTAAATTTTACGGCTGATTCAATTTCTTCAGATTAACAATAGTAATAGATAAAGTAATTGATAACAATCAATTAATATAGTAAAACACACATATACAATATACATTAAAGCACAAATACGCACATAAATAACGCCTGCATTCAACAGTTAAAGGTATATATAAATATTATACAGACATACATACAATAAACACAATAAACCCAACTGGAGTGAAAAATTAGCCAGAGCCATGAATCGAACCCGTGACCACAGTATACAAGACTGCTGCTCTAACAACTGAGCTACTCCGGCCAATGCCTGGGTCTGCTATTTCTCGCTAATAAACCAAGTTGGGGAAGTCACCAGCCATCTATTGTCCGATCGTCCAAGGCTGTCGTACAGATGGCTGGTGACTTCCCCAACTTAGTTTATTAGTGAGAAATTGCAGACCCAGGCATCGGCCGGAGTAGCTCAGTTGTTAGAGCAGCAGTCTTGTATACTGTGGTCCCGGGTTCGATTCATGGCTCTGGCTAATTTTTCACGCCAGTTGGGTTTTTTGTGTTTATTGTATGTATGTCTGTATAATATTTATATATACCTTTAATCAATTAATATGTTATGAATTGTTGTCATTTCTGCTGATTCAGACAAATTTATCGGTACATACTATCGGTACAAAATATTTTCGACCGAAGACATTTTAACACTGATGGATTGAAATATTTGTAGTGTTTTCTTTCATTTTCAATATAAATTTTACAGTGGTTGTAATATACGTTGTCAGTTGGACACTATTTCACGGAAAGTTTTAACAGCATATGCATAGTTCACAAAAACTCCAAGATAACTATGCTATAGACTAAGCACAACACAAACTAGTATATGTTTTGCTTCCGAGTTGCTGAACTTTCATTGCGACAATTTATTTATAAAATGTTTCAGGTTTCAGAAGTAAACGTGTTAAAAGCATAAATAACTTCAAACTATTTTAAATGTCAAAAGTTTAAGTTTCAAAATTTCTTTAGCAACAAGAACATCAGTGTATAAAACTGCCGCATATCCCTAGGCATGGCTCAGCTTGTAATATTTAATTATTTTAATTTTGTCAACGTGCCCAGTTAATATGCCTGTAATTTCTGAATTTAAATAATGAACAAACATACATTCGAATACCTTTAGCAGAAATCAGGGAATTAAATCAAAAAATAATAAAAGTGGCCATATAAAATATGCGGAATTTTAATATAATTATTAAAAAATATTATTTACACATATCTAGTTTTAATGTTTTCAGTAGCGCACGTCAACAATCATAACTAAAAAAAAAAAAAAATCCCTGCCGGCTCGGGCCTACAGGCGGAGGTAGATTTCGAAGTTAAGTACTAAATTCACCAACAAAACTTAAATCAAGATTAAAGATAAACCCGGTTCCTTCGCTAAGAATGAGCTCTAGAGAGCTAAACATTTTGTGAAAATTCTAATATACACGCACGCATGTATATGGAATAGGTTTAAAAATGGCTAAATAAAATTCAGAGAACCTCAAAGTGTTAAAATATGTTAATATTTCCATACTCGGGTTTTTATCATGTTTTAATACGTTTCTTCAAACTCAATGACGTTACATATTCACCTGCTGTGGTCCATTACATTTTCAATATGACGCAATATTTTGTTGTTTTTTTTAATTCGTCAAACTATTTATTTAATTTTGAATTTTCATGCAGAAATCTTGCTCTAGAAAACTTATGACGTAATATTCAATTTGTTTTCAATTCGTCAAACTATTTATTTCATTTTGAATTTTCATGCAGAAATCTTGCTATAGAAAACTTATGACGTAATATTCAATTTGTTTTCGATTCATCAAACTGTTTATCTAATTTAATTTTGCACGTGAAAACATTGCATTAGAAAAACAATTGTTGTGGTGAGAATTTTATTGCTTTTTTTTAATTGTTGGCAACAGCTATAACGAAAAATATTTATTTTTTCCTGCCATTGTTGTGTAAAAGCTGGTTTTTTCAGAATCATGTTAAGACGGTATTCAAAATTTTAAACCTTCCCCATTCCCATTCCCTTCGACCGATTTTGCTCATTTTCAATCCCTGCCGAGAAATTAGCCATCTTAAAGTTGTTGGCGAGTTTGAAGACGTTCCGTGCATAATTGCAACTTTTATCGTGCGGACAAAATTTAGTACATACATATATATATATATATATATATAAAAACTTTTTAGGTGGGGGTGGTTTTGGGTTCCTGGGGTCATGTAATGAAAAGTTATGAAGGAATTTTTCAAAAGTCGCACCATGGTAACGACTGCAATAGGTAGTATTTCTTACGAAATCTACCTAATTAAGAGTAATTTACGAAACATGAAATTTATGAAATAATTTAAGAGCTTTTCTTAACGCTTTGTTACACATAAAGACTTATTCCATTTCTCACGTCTAAAATATCTACGACATTTGCAGTTTTCATATCCATATATTCTGGTCGTTATAGTATTATCGAGAAGTACAGTAATTAAGAAAATAGTTAAAGCAATCTTCCCAAGGAAATCTAGCGTGTTGAATGTAGTAGAAATTTTCTTTCAGACTTATTATATTCTGCATTCTTTCAAAACGTACACTGAAAATTGTTCTTTCGCCTGATGTTTCGCTGGTATAAAGCATTTGTCATCTTTTAATTTAAATTGAATCTGCTCTGTTAGGTTTTATTTCTGCCATTCCCCTTTGCATCTATTACACAGTTCGGACGTATATTGATCACGCCAAATTTTAAAATATACATATGATGTCTTTTTATGGTCATTAAACTGTTTTAAAAAAGATCTGAAGCACTACAGCTCCGGATAAAATATTTCATATAAAAACGCACAAAGTTAACTAAAAATGAAACTCCCTTGCAGTAAAGTGTCTGAAAACTGCACTATTCAACAAACTGATGCAGGCACAATTCTGGTTGGACAAGACCATTGATTTCAATATCTGAATTTAAAAATCTAATGTCATTCTCTCGTAATCCGTAGTTAAAATATTTTTAAACCATCTTTCTATGGTTGTTTTTTACGCAAGGTTTAATATGCTACCGCCCATAGAAATGAACCAATTGTTAGAATACGGAATCAGAAATATCTAATAATTATGATGCGTTCTGGGAAATGCATGTCTTCCTGCATCTATGAATTCCCATAGCTTATTTTCCAGATATTTGAAATTGCCATGTACAAACTGAAACATATTTTAGAGTGAATATTATGCGTTTGTCTATGTTTTGGAAAGTAATCAATTATTTATTTTATCTCTGCCAATAAAGGCGCAAGCGGGAGAACCGTAAGCATCCCATTTGGTAATTTACTCCAAAGAAATTATTTTATCTTGCGTTATACTATCTAAACATAACTTTTTCTCATCGCTCGACTGGCACAAGAAGGATCGTAGCATAGATTAACGCAGGATCCATCCCCCACCCGTTATATTTCTTTCATGAGCGATACATAAAGTCACAAAATGCAATCAAAATGACGTTTTTGTCCGTATTCTTCATTTAACATCTTAGTTAAGCAATAGTACCCAAAAATCTTGTTATAAAATATGAAAGTTTACTATTAGGACAAACTAAGTAATATAGAACTTTATCGGTATATCGATGCAGTTAGCAAATATAATCTGATAAATATTCAAAAGTTACAAAACATGCAACTTTTCAATTAGTCCTATCTCAAAACAGCATCACAGTTGAATAAAATAAAATATATCAGGTAGTAGGTGAATATATGAGCAAAAGCATGGAAACGAAAGATAAGTGGGGTCTCATGCTATTATCAGAAAAAAAAATTACAAAAGTTACAAAAAGGGAGTGTCAATATCTGGCTTTTTCTCTATCAGAAAATGATTTATGGCGTTTCTCTTTCCATTTCCAATGTTTTTTTCCCTATGAGGAAATGGAACATCCCTTTTCTCCTTCTACTTGTAGGGGTAAAAGCCTTATTATTGCACTGCCTTTTTGTAACTTTTGTCATTTTTTTATTTTGAAAATAGCATGAGACCCAACTTATTTTTTGTTTCCATATTTTTGTACATATGTTCAACTACTACCTGATATATAAATATATATTTTTATTCAACTATGATGCTGTTTTCAGATAGGACTAATTCAAAAGTTTCCGATTTTGAAACTTTTGAATATTTAACAGATTATATCTGCTAACAGCATCGATATCCCGTTAAAGTTCTATATTACTTAGCTTGTCCTAATAGTAAACTTGCATATTCTACAAGAAAAATTTGGGGTACTATTGCTTAACTAAAATAATAAGTGAAGAAAACGGGCAAAAACATCATTTTGATTGCATTTTGTGTCAACATAACAATGAAAATTAACAATGCCCCATTGAACCAAGTAAATTTTAATAAGCATGTAGTGTCCCTCATAGCATGCATGGATGCGGTACCGTCGTTGTAAGGTCACTGTAAGTCACTGTGGTCACGTCACATCTGTGACTAAAATGCCACCACTCAGTGATGTCACATTGTGACTGAGATGTGAACTTCTTAGAAAACTTTTAAAAATTACGAAAATTCTTCAAAACATGTTATTTACTGTAAAATTATATTTTTCTGATAATTAAAAAAATTGTGACGTTACTGTTATGTTACTGCTATGTAACGTACGTCACGTCACATATGTGACAACAAAAATGTGAACTTCAAAAATCTTTGAAAATGAAGAGAAATATTTTAAACAGTCACGAGTTACAGCGGCATAAGGAATGAAAATATATTAGTGGATAGCAAATGGTAAATTCTGTCACTAAAGGGCAGGGGGGGGGGGAAATAAATAAAGTGCACGATACAAGCATTAATAAACTAAATTTTCAGGCTATATTTTATCAATTTGATATCTAAGACAGTGAATGTATACTTTTTCATGATTTCAATTTTATGTAGCATTTGGATAATATATTTAGAATTAGGAATATTAAATTTATACACTTTACATATTTAGTTTGCTGGGAAGAAATTTATTTATTTATTTCTTTTTTTACCGACCAGGGCTATTCGAAACACTTCTGTGGTTTCATACTAAAAATTTTCTATTACAGTTAAATCAGCACCTTTTAATGAGCACGTAGAAAGAGTCTTCAGAGTTTAGTCATCTATGCATTTCTCGCTTTAGAATATTTTTTATAATTTGTATTAAAAGTCATAAGTCATAAATTCAACTTCTTTCAGACTTTTTAAATAAAATTAGCATTTTCCGAAAATAAAAGAAATATACAAAATTTGTGCAAAAAACTTTACTTTAAAAAAAAAGGGAAAAAAAGGGGAGGGGGGGGGTCGTTATTACCATTAAATTTATTTGTACACCTTTTAAAAAATTAAACAATGTTTTATCTAATAAACTCTAATTATGAATATTATTATTATAATTAGTTAGAAAAAAGGAACTTTACAATACATTTTAACTTGAATTATTTGGTACGGATAAAAAGAAAAGGTTAAATACATTGACATTTCTTCAAATACAAAATTTTAACTAACGATACTTTCAGAAATTACTGCGCATTCATGTTCCAATTCTCTTGTATAGAAAACAAATAATCTGTAACAGACCACCTGCTTGAAAATCGTCTGCCCACAGAAAAATAAATATGAGAAGAAGCGGGAAATAGTTCATTGTTTTTAGAACATCAGCACGGCTACAACAATTTAAGATAAGGAAATGACCATTTTAGGATACACGGATATTAATGGAACGTATATGTATGTCTTATTTAATTTAAATATTTTATTCCTGATTGTGTATTATGAGTTAAATAGTTTTATATTATATTTGTAAGAGACTGATCTTTAACTGTCAGAAGCGATAATTTCCAATTCGATGACTGGAAAGAAAAATATTTTAATCTGCCATCGCTTGAAAAAAAAAAAAAAAAAAAAAAAAAAAAAAAAAAAAAAAATGCAGAGACTGTTTCATGCCTACATTCATACTGGAATTAATATAAACATTAATTTACTCTTACTTGAGATTGAAAATGTATGGAACGACAATGATTTGGAATTATTTTATCGGCTTCTTACTATTTTTTTATTACTAACCCTTATAGTTATTATTATTTTGGGGTTAAGATGAGGGGTTCATCTTCCGGTCCCAGGCCCTTTTCAGGCCCATTTGTCGACGCGAGGAACCACCCGTGAAGCAAGCCCCGCGACGCGTCCCGAAGGTCGCCGCCAGACAAGCTCCAACAGAGCGGAACCCCACGCCAACTCCGGTCAATCCGACACCGCTGCCCAGCGCACACGGTGACGGCTATCCCCAAGAAGAGACGAACGGCCGCTACGACAGTCCTCACCACCCAGCTAGAAAAACCAAGTGGTCCCTAAACTTGGTTACTCGAGCCGGTAGACCCCTCAAGCCATCGCAGGAACCAGACGCCTATAAAAACGCTGGGACCACGGACTGAACCGAGGCTTCCCGACCCGAATTTAATTTACGGACAGGCCCCCAAGATCAGATACCATTTTCCGGCAGAGACATTTTTGTGGGCCAGCCGATCGGAAAGTTAGTGAGGAGCCCCTAGCTTGAAAACCAGGGAGGATGGGGAAAAACCCTCCGGCCGTAAAGCGACCCAGCTCCTGGCTTTTCGCCCAGTCCACCCGGCTCAACCGACGGAACCCCTCGCGGATCACGCCGGGAGCCAGTTGGCCCAGACTAGGTGCCGTTAGCGACCCCAGGCGGGCACGGAAAGCTCCACCTAGACGGAATAGACTCCGCCTCGCTAGGGGGTCGGACGGAACGGAGTCCCGCCAGCCCCCACCGACTCGACTCCATCCTAGGACAGAGAAGCCAGCGGAGGCCGACAGAAGCCCGCCCGCCACTACCTTACCTCACGGCCGTCGAGGGTACCCAGGCCCGAAGACCCCTGACCCCGTGCAGTGACCGACCGCTACATTTGTTAGTGCGTTCGAAAGTTAGGTGGAGACACCTCTAGGTCCTCATCACCAGGCGAGGCAAACTCCGGTACCGCATAGATACGGAGGACCTGGATCGGACCAAGAGTTCACCTGAGGCACGATGAGACGCCGCGTTACCGGCGAGCCTCCGGCCCGTTTCCCTGCGGGAATAGCGTTCGATGGTGGACATGCCGGCCGACCCCCTCCCAAGGGTCACGGCACGACATGGAGCAACCAGAGCCATACTGGCCTCCCCACGCGACCGCTCCTTGGTCAACGGGGGCACCGCCAAACCCTACCACCCTAAGGGTCGGCTCACAACTACTCCAGCTGAGGTCCTCGGAGGGATGAGCCACCCAAGTCATAAAGTAACCTGGGCGCTGTCCGTAACCCTCGCCCTTCGGTTGCTCCGGGAGTCCCTGCATGGCGTTCCCGCGAGCCCCGTCGTCACTAGCGAGCACCGAGGACTTTCCTCTACAAAGCCCTCACTCATACTTCAGGCTCCCTCTTAGTCAAATGGTGGATGGGGTCCTATCGCCTTAGCTAGTCTTTGCCCGGCGACACCGTCCGGCCCGTAGACCGGCACCGGGATCGACCTATGGAGCGTCGCTATCCGGCTTGGCCAGAGAACCCGGCTGCCGGGGGTGCGTTGAGTCAAGGACCCCGAAGGGACTACGCACCCATGCACAACGTCCGTTAACCGTGGCCACCGGACCCTTGGCCTGTCGACCGCAGGTCTCTCTAGGAGGTGGCGAATCGTCCCCATCCGGCCCCCTCGCATTCGTACACAACGAACTCTGCCGAGCTTCCGGTCACCTCCCCCACTCAAGGGGTCGGTTCGGAACCACCCGGAGGGGCGGCCACTTATTTTGGGGTTAAATATGATGTTCGATTATCATGAGATTACGAAACTGTTTCAGATTAGAAATTAACATTATACTGGGAAAATGTATTTTTACATATTACAATAGTGAAACATTTGAAAGAATTTTCTTTTAGTGCTAATAATATTTTATATTATCTTTTAAAATCCTAAATCTTCAAACCAATATTTTCAGATTTAACATTTGCCAAAATTATAAAATAATAGGAATTTCTTATACCATATGGAAATATTTTTGAGATATTGTTAAATCTAATAATGCATTTAATTTATCTATTGTAGCTTGCTGTTGTTTAATAGTACAATTATAAATTCTAATTATTATTTTTAGTGTTTTTCAAATTGGTATATTTATTTTTTTAAATTGTATGAAAGCATTTTTTCTGTTTGTGATTTTAATCAAACATTTAGTTATAGACATTCTGAATCGGCTATTAAATTTCCTGCTATTTTAAATTCATTTTCTACCTTTTATGATACGCGTAGTTATTGGCACTACAAAGTAAAATATGATTTTAAGCATTGAAATAAAGTGTTTTTCATGCCTGATAGGAAGTGATAGATTAAACTGCTTTAGTATATATTTTTTAAAAGTTCATATAACACAGGATACATAATGTAGGACACAAGTTGAAAAGTGCTTATGACTTCGGTTTGTCTCTCTGTCTGTCCGTCTAGCAGTCTGTCCGTACTCTAACTCTCGAAAATATACTCGTATTGCCCTAAAGTTTTTGGATGTTATTGACGTTTACCATAGCACGGTACCTATTTGTAATGAAGTTTGTAGCATGCTTTGTTCATTTACAGGGACAACCAAAATTTTCCGTTACATTACGGCCTATGGGAAAAAATCGTTTCAAATGATTTTTAATGATTTTACGCACGCTTTCAAACAGAATAAAATTTATATGCATTTATGAAGTGCACTAAAATATGCATTCTGTTTAATATGCGATGCAAAGAATAGTTATTGTTCATTTACAGGGCTAAAAAAGGAATTCAAATACATAATGATATAGGGGAGGAGGGAATTGTTTGCGGCATACTTTAATTATGTTAATCTGTTTCATATATAATGAAATTGATATATGTCGCTGAGGTTTACATACTATAAATTATTTCATGTATAATAGAATAATACGTATATAGCATTTACAGGGACACACAAAATATTTCAGATACTATATTGTATCCGAAGTACTATTCATTAGCGATGATTGCTGGAAATGTATTTTTAATTATGATATGCGCTTTTATGATGCACTATATTTATGCATAGTATATGGTGCATATAAATGCTGTAGTTCCTATACAAGGCTACACAAAAGTATTCGTAAGGATTACTGGGTATGGGCGCAAATTGCTTAAGGGTGGTTTTTAAATGAATTATGCTTTTTTTCGCTGAACTGCTTTTAATTTACCAAGAAATGTTTGTAGAATATAGATAAAATGATATACAGGGTCACGTAAAGAATTGGATACCTGGCCGTCTATATATTATAATTTCTGGAAATGTGATTTCAGCAGTTTTAAGAGTGTCTTAGTTTGAATTAAATTTTAACTAAATAGTGGCGTGTAATAAAGATTCTAGGTAAACTACAGGGTTGTACAAAAGTATTCAAGTATGTTTCCATACATTAGTATAAATTGCTGAAAAAGAATTTCAATCTGTTAGGCGTTTTCTTGCTAAACTAAATTTTCCCATTATATAGTATATATACACTTAAAAAAATGGGTACTCAAAATTGAGTAAAAAGTACTCAATTTTAAATGCGTCACATACTCAAAATAGCTCCGATCCAAATGTACTCAAAGTTGAGAAACACGTGTACTCATTTTTTATTCCAAGGTTGTGATCTGTACTGCCCCCCCCCCCCAAAAAAAAAACAAAAACCCTAAAATTTAAAGTAAAAATGTACTGACATTTATTTCCCGTTCAAAGTTCTTAACAAGAAATGTTTAATTGATTATTTATTAAGAAAAATAGCAAAATTCTTAACAAGATATTCAAATCGAATATTTTTATGACAAGAGCATTAATTCCAAGCACTTTTAAATTATTTTAAAAATACTGTATAATTTTATATTTACATTAATAAACATCATTTATGCCGTCATAAATGAAATGAACCATTACAGGGTACAAAACTATTCGTTTGTTTGGGTTTGATAACATGTGATGTTTCAAAATAGAGAAAGCTTAGGTTCATTTTTGATCCAAAAATATTCAATTCGATATGAGTACGTCGGTTTACTCATTTTTGAGTACTTCATTTTTTTCAGTGTATCAACCTACAGATCACATACAGGGCTGTTCAAAAGAATTGGAAAACATATTTGGCTATGGACGGTAACTGCTGAAATCAGTTTTTCAAATGTTTTATGCGTTTTCTAAAATGTTTACTTAGTTATCTTATTTACGTCATTTCCCTAAATTACGATGTCTTGTTAAAGCATTCAGAAAGTGTTGGAAAGTGTTTTATAATCTATGCTTAACGCATGATTTTTCTTACTCGTTTTTTTTTCTATTTTCCAGATCAGTCTTTTCCTATAAAACATACCAAATCTACTTAGCTCATATTCACAAAATTCAATATACACGGGAATAAAAAATTTAAATAAATATCGCTTATCATGCCGCTCTATAAATAATAGTTGCAATCCGTTAGCCTCCATGTTCGTATTTAATAAAGCAATGAAATAATCACAACAAATTAGAAAACTTACACATTCTAAATATCAAGCTTGAACTCAATATCAAGCATAGAACTTAATAAAAAAATATGTCAGTTGATAAGAATTGTTTTTTAAGTGGAAAAATTAAAAATATTTTAGAAGAATAGGACTCCAAAATAGCGATGTTTTGCTAAAAAGTACGGTAAAAAGATAAGATTTTATATTTAGAGCAAAAGTTTATTTTAAAATTCATCACTGTATTAATACTTAGAAATTTTTCCAGAGAGAATCATTCGCCTTTTATACAATATTTCAAATGAAAATCAAATATCAAATTAATTGCTTAAAAGGCGCAAAGGCCAACCTAGTGAAAAAGAATCCATGCCGGGACTCGAACCCGGGCCATCAGTATAGCACACTGACATTCTACCGATTAAACCACATGGAATGACGCCCAGCCTGTAAAATTTCTCACTATTACATGTTGGCAAGGCTACAAATGCAGCACAAGACGGAATATTTATCGTGAGCCACCAACATGGGGTAAATACGAATTTTAATTAAATCCAGCATCGATTGAAATTAAATTAATAATTGGAAATTTTTCCAGGGAGAAACATTCGCCTTGCATACAACATTTCAAATTAAAATTGCCTTTTAAGCAATTAATTTGAAATTTGATTTTCATTTGAAATATTGTATGCAAGGCGAATGGTTCCTCTGGAAAAATTTCCAAGTATTAATATAATTTCAATCGATGCTGGATTTAATTAAGTTTCGTGTTTGCATCATGTTGTTGGCTCACGCTAAATATTTTATCTTGTGCTGCGTTTGTAGCCTTGCCAACCTGTAATAGTGAGAAATTTTCCAGCCTGGGTATCGTTCCATGTGATTTAGTCGTTAGAATGTCAGTACGCTGTACTGATGGCCCGAGTTCGAGTCCCAGCATGGAATCTTTATCACTATTTGCGTCTTTTAAGCAATTAGTTTGAAATTTGATTTTCATTTGAAATCTGAGTGTTTATGACAAGTTCGTCACAAATGACACATATTTCACAAATTAGTCACAGTGTGACTTTAAAGCATTGTCGCTTTCGTCACAGGTTCGTCACAAAGTTAATGCCAAAATAGTCACAAATAACACACTTTTCACAAATTTGTCACACTGTGACTTCACAGAGTGGTCACAATGTGACGTCATAAACGATCTCTAAAACGGCCATAACGACCTCGCATTCTAGTCACTATGACGTCACATCGACGGTCACAAAATCACAGTGTGACTTCACAACGACGTCGCCGTGACGTCACTATGCCTTACGGGGTTAAACTAACAGTTTATGACAAAATAATTGTGGGATGTTGTTGGTTTCCAGAGATATGGGGCATACTCACAATCTTTTGACTTTCGGGAATAAAAATCTGGCGAAATTAAACTTGCTAAAAGAACATTTTAATCAGATAGATGAATGCCTTAACCCTTTCAGGGGCAAGATACTTGTATTCGTAAAATGTTCAAATAATTGAATGACACTAGTATTTAGAGGACAATTTATGTGTAAACAAGTAGAAGTAAATTTTAGCGTACTTAATAAAGATAAAATTTTCATTATAAAATTCCGGTACAAAATGTGGCAGTTAGGGATTAACTTATGTGATGCGGTGACGGCATCACCGCCCTTCAAGGGGTTAATGATACAAAATAAAAAAAAACGGTCAGCAGCGAATTTTTTTTTTTTTTAACTGAGGTTTAATTTAAACTTTCCAGTTTAATTTTTCTTACCATTTTACCACTATAACTTTCTATTTTCTTCTAAATTTTTACTTAAAATGAATACCCACAGGACATTCAAATAAGAAATAATAATAATGCAGTATTTTTAGTACAAATTTTGGTATAACATTGCCTTAAAGGGGTGTTAAGGAAGGGACGGAAGGGAAAAAAAGTGACGGCATAGAAAAAAAGGGCCGATAATGGAAAAACGTGATGGTAAGGATGGTACGGTTAGGAAAATTGCCACTATTTTTTGGGAAACCATGTTAAGACTAAGTGATAGCCACAATGTTCATTGATTTTTAGAAACAGTTATTTACATTGGATTAAAAAAAATAGTTTACCTCGAAAAGTGCAGGAATAAATCTTGGGGACAGTAAGACAACCAATAAAGCCAAGATGATTGGAATTGACATTTAAATGCTGATTAAAATTCTGCAGTCAATTTTCTGTCAAAGAATTTTAGACATTCTTTCTCTAAAATACTTCTGCATGAAAAAAACTTGAAAAAAGTCTGTGGCTGCGTCTGAAGTGTACTTCTGTATAAGTTTAGCCAGAGGAATGGTAAGGATCTAAAACCCAGGGACAGAGTTCAAAAAATAATATCAATCATAAATATGTATGCAGCTTAATTTTTTGTTACATATTTATATAAAACAATTGTCCCAGTTTCGGAAAAAAATACATCGAATTACATTTATTGAAACAATTTTATACAGACAGCTCCAAACTTAAAAATCAGCATTAGGGACACGTGACGGTATAGGCGTTTTCCCGGTATTTGGACCCCAACATCGTCACAAACTTATTTATCTCGTTAATGTTGTTATGCAATCATGCAATGAGATGTTCGTCAGTATATAAAATAAAAAAAAAAAGCTTAAGAATATGTACTAAAATAAAAATTATTATTCAGGGACATAAAAGTCAAAAGATTGTGAGAATGCCAAATATAGCAATCGAATGATACTGGCATTTCAATTTTCATGAAAATGGGATTCATGGTCTTGAACTTTGACATTTTCTACAGGATACTGGAATTTTTTTCAGGGCTTCAAAATTGCACATTATTCATTAAATACGATTTACTTCAACATAAAAATTTAAGCAAAACAAAAATACAACTATCGCACTTTGTCTGATTTTCAGAATAATGGTTCTTATCCCTGTATGCAATTCATAATTCAGAGACAATGATGGGAAAGACCATTCACTTTGTAAATTAACTCATTGCGGAAAACTTCATTTTATGTTATTATAAGAGGAGTAATTTATCTAAAACAATAACGTAATTCATATAAGATAATTAATATCAGAGTCAGGGTTTTCACAAAAATTATAATTTGAAAAATTATGCACTCAAAAATTATGTATATAAAAAAATAATTCCTTTTACAACGAAAATATTTTGTCGTGTCTTTAAGAACTGGAAAAAAAAAAAAAAAAACGTATCACTGTACAAACTTATTCCACTACGCAAAAATACAAGAGCTTCGTCCATACATTCCAGAAAGTAAAATTTATGCATAATTTTCTGTGCAGTTTTGCAGCTTTTCTATGTTTCTCAACGTCAAAAATATTAGGAAGTATGTACTTAAATAGGCAACTTCACAGACAAAATAATAATGGATCAATAATATTGATATGAATCCTGAACAATAGTTGTAATATTCCATAAATACTAGTAAGATATTACCTATATGTCAGACCTAAATCCAATATTTTTCGAATAGTTTCGAATATTTCTCAAAGCACATATTTCGATATTAAAGGTAATATTTTAGTCCATATGGTTTTTGTTAGACGATTACATGATGAATGGCATTAATGATCCACATTCTAACAATATTTATTTTATGGATGATTTAAAGTTTAGGAATACAGTTACAAATGTTGGTATTTAATAGTGTTTCCATTACCTTTAATCACCTCAAATACACGGTTTTTCATTGACAGTACATTAGTTTTACATTACCTCTGGGTGCAGTTCATACCAGCATGTCTCTATCGCTATTGTAACGTTCTTGGTCGAAAAATATTGTAGTCCATTTTCATATACTTTTCGTGGTGGATATCCTCACATATTCTCCATAGGATTGATAATATTCTTCTTAAACCACATCTTTGTCGAGATAGACACATGGATAGGCGCCCTGTATTGTTGAAATTCACGACTTGGTCATCCCAGCAAATCCTTTAGTGGAATAAAATGGTCCTCTGAGGTTTGCTGATAGTCCTGATAGTTCATTTTCTTGCTACAAAATGCCAAAAATGTTTGTCCATTGAATCCAAAATCACCCCAAGTCATTACTAATCCTCTACCTTGCTGTCTAGTGAAAAAAAAACTTTTCGGTTCGCTTCTTAAATTATACGAGTAAAATTTATATCCAAGTTCCAATTTTTCTCATTACTAAATATTGTTGACTGCCATTTAACACCATAAGACATATTTCTTTTAGCTTAGTTTAAACATACAAATTTGTGGTGTTTTCTTCAGCATGGTTTGCTTAACATTTTCTTGAAAATTATTCGTTTAGATTCCAGTATTCTTCTGCGAATGGTATTTTTTGACAAACCACATCTGATGCAATTTTTTGCAATAAAATATTTTTTTTTCTAGATGCCATGCTTAGAATAATTCTGTCATCGCGCATGCATGTAATTCATTATCAATCATGTCTTTTCTTACTACACCACTTGTCGCCATTATGCAAAGTTCTGTAAACACGTTTTAAAGATCACTTTAAAATCTTGTAGATATCTTTCTGATTTTTGCCTTTAAGTTTTAAATCCAAAACCTTGATGATCTTCTTTTTCGAAATCTCTTTACCTCTATGCATTTTGTCGAATTTATAAAAAGATCGATTAGTCAATCGAAAACAAGCAGAAAAAATATTCCAAACCAATAAAAGTCGGAACGTTACATGCATTCAAGAGATGTGAACAAATAATCGTCTGCTGAAATTTTTTTACGAATAATATTTCTAAGTAAAGTCAGACGATGTCTATATTTATGGAACAGGCAATATTACTCTTTTTTTTTTTTTCATAGTTTTTATGTATTTTCAAGTCTTTTTACAATAATTCCAAATAAATCAATTATAAAATGTATCTGCATCATTTCTGATAATGCATTAAAGATATTTTAGATTTGGATGTCCTTTTTTATCTTTGTCTATATCTTTGAGACACATTGTACATGGTGATTCTAAATTCATGGTACAAACTTTAAGGGTTTGTACAGGACACTGCAATAATCATTTATTGTCTAGGAATGGGCGCGAGTGACACACTGATGTACAAACGACAGTGGGCCAGTTTGGGTCTTTTTATTTCAAAATTTCTCATTCATACCAGAAAATCCCTATATTATTATTTTCTTTATTTAAGACAGACATTTATCGATTGCATAAAGAAAAAAATCTTTGATAATTTCATGTATAAAATCGAAATCTTTTATTTAAAAAAACTCCGTTTATAGTTTTTTCATGCATTTCCTGTGTTTGACAGACTTGCCAGTTTTGCATTGTTTTTAATTAAAAAATTTCGATTTCACTGCGGATATTTCTAAAGAAGAGTTTTTTCTTTATGTAATCATGAAATTGTGTATTAAATAAAGAAAATAATAGTATGGGAATTTTCTGGTGTAAATGACATATTTTGAAATAAGGGCCAAATTGGCCCTCTTGTATTTGTACCTGAACTCTTCGCTTGCACCCATACATTTCTATACAATAAATGATTTTTACAGTGTCCTGTACCAACCCTTAATGTTTGTACCATGAATTTAGAGTCACCCTGTATACATATACCTCCTTTTGGAATTAAAGAAAATATATTAGCAATATAAAATATTTTGCGGATGTTTCCAAATAGCTTAACCATTATTTGTGTATGCTACTAACAATTTGAAGTAAGTGACGCCATCTGATTTTTATCGAAGTGTCTCTTTATTTGAGCATGCGATAATCGATATCACTTTTCCAATAATCTTTTCTTGGAATACAAAGATAGCAAATGGCCTTTACGATGCAAATTGATACGCAGAACTGTGTGAAAAATGAAAAAAAGAACTTTAGCAGTAACATTCATTTAGGTTTTTCACAACATGCACAAAATGAAATGTCATTTAAAATATCTTTATTTTTTATATAATGATTTATTTTCTTGGAAATGACACACTGAAATATTATTATAATGAGTTTGTATTTAGTAGTATAGAATCATAGATAAATTCGAAAAATATTTAATTCTTTCAAGTGCGGTGGTATATTATGTACATTATTCCCTTAAATTACGTTCCTCCGCATTTACGTCGTCTGGTCTGCTAAAAAAAAAAAAAAAAAAAAAAAAAAATCTTAACACGGACTTTGCACCTTTTTTGATTGTTTTTGATTTCATGAAAGGAAAATTTCTTGCGACAGTAAAGTGATAGTGACAAACAAATAAAACAGTAAATGGCAAACCTAAAACTATAAGATTTGTCTTCTAGACACAGTCTAGGCGAAATTAAGGGTAAACATTTTCAGAAAAGTAAATGTTATCTTATTTTGTTTATTGTATTACGTTGAAATTGGCTACAAAGAGATAGCGAAGTGTTGAATTGAATATGTTTTGTTTATTTATTTGCAGGATCATAAAAACCTTGATAAAAATGACAGACGTGAGAGAAAAAGTTAAATTACTATATTTAATATTTTTATCGTTTAATGGGGCAGCTAGAAGTACGTTAATAGCTTAATGATTTATTCCAAATTCTTGTATTGCAAACCCATTTTTTGATAATGTTAAATGGATGTAACATAATCCCTAAATGCAATAGAATAGATATCAGATTTTGGTGATTGTGTATTACTTCTTTTTTTTTTTTTTTTTTTTTTTTTTTTTTTTTTTTTTTTTTTTCTGTTTAAATGTACCCCGACTTACGTCGTTTTCGACTTACCTTGATCGAATTGCTGACGTAAGACGCGGTATTACTGTATAGCAATTTATTTTTAACCCCTTGTGGACGAGCGAACGCTATTCGTGCCGCGTAAGGTGCTCAGAATCGGGTATTCTTCTCATCAGTAAATTTTTACTGCAAATTTTTCCTTATTTAATTCGAGCATTTTCCGATTCAATTAAGAAAATAATTCTGTTTTAAAAAACCGGTGATTAAAGATTAAAAATTCTGTAAAAGACGCTCGTCCTAAAGGGGTTAAACTCCAACTTCAGAAATTGTACCTGGAATTTTGAACAAAACTTGCTTTTATAATATACTTAAAGAAAGGCACTTATTCATTTTCAAATCGATTTATTTTTAAATCCTGGTTTTAATCATGTTTATCAATATTTTTTTAACTCACTAAATATTCCCCTCAAAAGGTTAAGATACCTTAACCCGTTGCACTCTAGCGGGTGGATACAACTAGTGTGTCATTTTTTTAAATGTTGAATTCATATTACAAACATTTAATTAGTAATTTTGTTTTATTTCATTTATGGAAAATAAATCATCTTGTAAAGCAAATATGAAAGTTAAAAATTTTTGGTGAGAAATCGGGATGTCTAATTAAAACATCAACCAGGTATCATGACATACACTGCGCACGTCATAGAGTGCAAGAAGTTAATATATCCTGGTATGTCTGACACACAATTGTAGGCAGACATAATAAAAAATTGTATTTAAATAGGTTAGTATATAAAAAGGAAAATTCATTTGATACATAAATTATTTAAATGTACTTCATTATTAAACCATACAATTTTAAAGACAATATTGGAAATATTGAAATTTACCGAATATGACCTCACGGCATAATTATTAATAAACATATCTGAAAAAGTGCAGGACATGCTTAGACATTTGAACCGACAGCTGATTACGCACACACAATCCCATAAATTGTAGCTATTCTATCACATATAAATATAATCATAATTTAAAAAGTTAAAACTTTTTTCTATCTAAATATTTATTAAAATCATGTTTTTCTCAGAAATGCATTTAAAGTTTTTATTTCCAAAAATCTAATTTAATTAATCACTGCAAGCTTTTACAAATGTTCAGGTATATATAGGTTGCACCTTCCTTAACTTACTATTAGTATATATTTCATTTTTTAAAAATACTTCGATAGAAATATTTCGGTTACTTAAACACACACTAATGGTTTAACAGAAGAAACAAAAATATACCTAACTACATTTCAAATTAACGTAGAAGGGAAACATTTTTTTTTTTTTTGATAGCTCATTGCATTGCCTTCCAAATAATATATCAAATTGTTCTGTAGTACTTGTCAAACTTAGACATAATTTTAAACGTATTGGGTAATCTTAATATGCGTGATTATAATGCACATAAATGATAACTTATAAAGTACTCAATTAATAAACGAAAGGTTTTCGTTTACCGTAACAAAACAAGGAGGCAAAAGAACCATTGACCCTTTGTTCAATGATATATTTTAGTTAGTAGATAAATATATCGCAAGAATAAAGCTCAATATGCACTAATCACTAATCACGAATCACCCACTCGTGGACAGCCAACCTTTCGGTATAGGAGCTGATTAGTCCACGAGGGGAAAACACATATCTACTACCCCGCGGAGACTCCAGTACTCGCGAACAAGTCCGGAAGCCTGAGGGGAATCTAAAAAATAAGTCCCAAAGACACCCGAATTTGAAGCTATTCTATTCTAGGGCATTTATGATCTTAATCTCTTCACGGCGGATTAAAATTGGCACTAGAATTAACATACTAATATTAATGGATAAAATATGTTACTTATAATCAACGGTGATCCGAAAACCCAAATTACAGAAATAGTGTGAGCTGTCAATTTAATGTATTTTAAAAGCGGATTTGCTAAAGATATCTGACTCGTAATATCCCCAATCAATTATATTTAAAATAATTAAAGAATTGCGATATTCAGCTGATGAACTCATGTGTATTTATAATTCCTGCTCGTTTGCTACAATATGAGAAGTTGATAGAATTATCTTTTTAGAGTTGTAAATATTTATATAAATCTTATGCTTTAATAATTAGATTTTCATAGTGTAGACTTCAATATCAAATAGCTTATAAACACATTTATAATTATGTAAAGGAAGAATCACATAGATGTATTTTAAAATTTTAAACGATAACTTACGTCCGAGAAATTTATATTTAATTACGCGAATTTTTATCCACATTGTTAACAAGGCGTAAAACCAACAGAGAGGAAAAATCCAGGCTATGTTTCGAACCTGTGTCCTTGTTTCAGCACACCAACGCTACACTCTGTTGGTTTTACCCCTTGTTAGCAATCTGAATAAAAATTCACGTAATTAAATTTAGATTTCTCAGCTGTCTTATAAAATTATTAAATATAAATTATCGATCATGGATTCATCTGGACTCATGTTTGTGGTTCATGAATGTTATTTCATTTTGGGCTGCGTTTGCTGATTTAACAAATTTGAGAGTAAAGGGTGCCAGTTCAGAAGTGTCGTTAAAGGTGGCTCAGATGGAAGAGCGTTGGTGCGCTGAACCAAAGACCTAGTTTCAAACCCTGACCAAAATACTTTTTCTCTCTGTGGTTTTACGCCAATGTGAATAAAAAATAACGTAATTAAATTCATATAGGTGTAATTCTAATTGAACTATTACTATAGCATATTATAAAAACATCATGGTAATTATAAAATGGTGCTTTAGGATTAAGGAAAACGATGCGTTTAAAAAGTTGTTCTCATCAAATCAGGAATTAAATCAGCATCGATTGCAATCAGTACTTGGCAGAATAATCTTCTTGGAAAACTGATTTATAGTTGTACCTATAGTTAAAATTAATGGTGTGTAAAGTCTCATTTTTTTGGAGGGTTGCAAGTGGAAAAGAAATATGGAGTAAGGAGATTTTGATGTCGAATAAAGATACAATAATATGAAGGACATTCTGACAGTAAGTCCGTTTACTATCGTTAATGATACCGGAAAAAGCAAAGGAAAACTGGAGCGATTTACTGTATTACCATCCTTCAGAACCTGATTTAGATCTGTAAAACTGCATTTAAAACAACAAGAACAATTACGTATGATAAACTTGATGATTTTATATATTTGAGAGCGCTCTTAAATATTAGCAACAATTACAACCACATATGGAAAGGTTAAAACCAAATACAATATAGACATATTAAAAAGAAAGACATGAAAGACTATATAGACATGGGTAATTCTTCCTATATTTTTGAAAATTTTGATGTTAATACTTCCAAGCATTTATATTTGTAACATCTCTATTTCACTTGTGCAACATTAATATACCACTAGGATTAACTGCTTTATAAAATGATGGACAATATATGAAAAGTAATATACGCTGCGACTCCGTGTATATACATACATATGTATATACAGGGTGTAATATGTTATCTATCGCCGACCTTTAATTTTTCAACCGTTGGTCTTAGACATATAGTTCCAATTACAACAAGTTGGAAATTGCTCGTCAAACGTGGCAAATGAGGTGCGTTCGTACTATAACTAGTTTTATAATTATTTTTTGCACCCCATATTGTACTGAATGTATAATTTTTTGCACTTCATAAAGTGCATAGTCTGATACATCATTAAAATGCACTTCCAATAATTTTTTCCCATTCCCGTAATGTAACGGAACACTTTTGACTGTCCCTGTAATTAAACTATACATCCGATTTTCCTAAAATTTGAAATAGCTCAACAAAATTTTGCAACAACTATATCTTTAAAATTTCAGACCATTCGGAAGGCTGTAATATCATTAAAATGCACTTGCAATAATTTTTCCCATTGGCCGTAATGTAAAGAAAAACTTTTGGCTGTCCCTGTAATTAAACTATACATCCGATTTTCCTAAAATTTGAAATGGCTCGACAAAATTTTGCAACAATTATATCTTTAAAATTTCAGATCATTCGGAAGGCTCTAATATCATTAAAATGCACTTGCAATAATTTTTCCCATTGGCCGTAATGTAAAGAAAAACTTTTGACTGTCCCTGTAATTAAACTATACATCCGATTTTCATAAAATTTGAAATAGCATTTTGCAACAATTATATCTTTAAAATTTCAGATCATTCGGAAGGCTCAAATATCATTAAAATGCACTTGTAATAATTTTTCCCATTGGCCGTAATGTAAAGAAAAACTTTTGACTGTCCCTGTAATTAAACTATACATCCGATTTTCATAAAATTTGAAATAGCATTTTGAAACAATTATATCTTTAAAATTTCAGATCATTCGGAAGGCTCTAATATCATTAAAATGCACTTGCAATAATTTTTCCCATTGGCCGTAATGTAAAGAAAAACTTTTGACTGTCCCTGTAATTAAACTATACATCCGATTTTCATAAAATTTGAAATAGCATTTTGCAACAATTATATCTTTAAAATTTCAGATCATTCGGACGGCTCTAATATCATTAAAATGCACTTGCAATAATTTTTCCCATTGGCCGTAATGTAAAGAAAAACTTTTGACTGTCCCTGTAATTAAACTATACATCCGATTTTCCTAAAATTTGAAATGGCTCGACAAAATTTTGCAACAATTATATCTTTAAAATTTCAGATCATTCGGAAGGCTCTAATATCATTAAAATGCACTTGCAATAATTTTTCCCATTGGCCGTAATGTAAAGAAAAACTTTTGACTGTCCCTGTAATTAAACTATACATCCGATTTTCATAAAATTTGAAATAGCATTTTGCAACAATTATATCTTTAAAATTTCAGATCATTCGGAAGGCTCTAATATCATTAAAATGCACTTGTAATAATTTTTCCCATTGGCCGTAATGTAAAGAAAAACTTTTGACTGTCCCTGTAATTAAACTATACATCCGATTTTCATAAAATTTGAAATAGCATTTTGAAACAATTATATCTTTAAAATTTCAGATCATTCGGAAGGCTCTAATATCATTAAAATGCACTTGCAATAATTTTTCCCATTGGCCGTAATGTAAAGAAAAACTTTTGACTGTCCCTGTAATTAAACTATACATCCGATTTTCATAAAATTTGAAATAGCATTTTGCAACAATTATATCTTTAAAATTTCAGATCATTCGGACGGCTCTAATATCATTAAAATGCACTTGCAATAATTTTTCCCATTGGCCGTAATGTAAAGAAAAACTTTTGACTGTCCCTGTAATTAAACTATACATCCGATTTTCCTAAAATTTGAAATGGCTCGACAAAATTTTGCAACAATTATATCTTTAAAATTTCAGATCATTCGGAAGGCTCTAATATCATTAAAATGCACTTGCAATAATTTTTCCCATTGGCCGTAATGTAAAGAAAAACTTTTGACTGTCCCTGTAATTAAACTATACATCCGATTTTCATAAAATTTGAAATGGCTCGACAAAATTTTGCAACAATTATATCTTTAAAATTTCAGATCATTCGGAAGGCTCTAATATCATTAAAATGCACTTGCAATAATTTTTCCCATTGGCCGTAATATAAAGAAAAACTTTTGACTGTCCCTGTAATTAAACTATACATCCGATTTTCATAAAATTTGAAATGGCTCGACAAAATTTTACAACAATTATATCTTTAAAATTTCAGATCATTCGGAAGGCTCTAATATCATTAAAATGCACTTGCAATAATTTTTCCCATTGGCCGTAATGTAAAGAAAAACTTTTGACTGTCCCTGTAATTAAACTATACATCCGATTTTCATAAAATTGGAAATGGCTCGACAAAATTTTGCAACAATCATATATTTGAAATTTCAGACCATTCGGTTGGGTAGTTTTTGCTCTGTTACATGCGGACAGACGGACGGACAGACGGACGGACAGACGGACGGACGGACGGACTGAACGACGACTATAGGTGCTACGTATTTATATAATTACGAACGCACCTAAAAACGTATCAAATGAGGTAAATATTCTTGTTGTGGCATCTCTCTATTCTAAAAAAAAAGTAACTACCGCTGTCACCGCCGCCGCCGCCGGTTTTGATTTTTTTGTGACCGGAGGCTTTCTTCGTTAATATTAACAAAAATAATGCATACAAAAATATGAAAATCGGTGGTTTTATACAAAAATGTTTGATAAACACGCTGATGCAAACAGTTTTCAAATCGAAGAATTATTTTAAGAGTTATTTAATGCCAAAGTTGGACAAAATCGTTCCACTAAAAAAGTTTTATAGCAGCAAAAACTATGCATGGCAGTGTAATAATTTTTAGATCATTTTATGCGTTAGAATTTGCCGGAGTGCAGATTGCATTAATTTTTTTATTTTGACTCATTTTTTCAGGTTTTATTTCTATTTTAAATTCAAATTTTCAGCATTTCGAGAGATATTTTTTACAGATTTCAGAAAATTGTACTAATTTAAACTGTTGCCAACTGTATAAAAAGCGTAAGCAATAATGTTTGCTTCAAATTAAAAATTTATTTACACGTGACTATTATAAACAGGAAAAAAACTTTCAAATTAGAATTAAATAATTACGTATAAAAAGCAGAAACTTATTAAAAATTACGTCATAAAAAGTATACACGTGAATTTTAAAAGAGAAAGGATATTGTAAAATAATAAATTAATTAACATGCGTTAGAAGCCTTAGGAGAAATTACGTCATATTTACGTCACATTATAGTTATTACATAAAATGAACACAAAATAATATTGCAAAAAAGTTTAAATTTAGAAATTGCGCTAGACATTTATTTGATATTTTGAGAATTAATTTAAAATGTCTCATTTAAAAGAACTTTCTTTTCGCTTTGTTAAAAAATACCATGAGACAAAGACTCTCTTTACTTAATTCCTTTTATATTAGCTTATTTTGAAATGTTGTCACACGTGTATACGTCATCAAGTTATTTTTATTTCGACGTTTTATTTGTGTTTTTATAAATGTTGTAAGAATTTATTTGTTCTTTCGTTATTTAAAATAAAAATTATATCGATTTGTATAATTTGGCGAGTGGTTTGGCGATTTATATAATTTGGCGAAATGGGTCGACAGGATAATCAAGTAGTACCGCAGCGGATTTGGCGTTAAAATTCCCCAATCAAAGAGAAACAAATAGAAATTCGTTTATAGGGAGATCGCCACTGTTTTTTAAATTATAATTCAATCTTTCGAAATCTTTTTAAAGCCGATCAAATTAGCGTGCATTTAGAGTCTGCGGTGTCTGGACGGGGGTTGGCGAGCGTAGCTCGTAGGGGGCCGCGCCCCCTAGTTATTTAAAGTAAAAAATCAATTTGATAAAAATTACGAAAACTAACTTTTTATACCCCAGTCCCTGTAGTTATATTTAGTAAAAATTTACGCATATCATAACAGCTATAACACAAGAAGTTTGACATATTTACTACAAAAACTGACACAGTTATTACATTTCAAAGTTTGAGATTATTGCACATGAATTTGTATTTCATTAAGAGATCAGTTAAAAGATGAATTAAAGTAATTCAAGATCAAAATCTAGGTGCAATATTCATTTTATGACGAAACCACCTTTAGGCGCTATCGCGGTACGTTTGAATGTTGTTCGACCCATAAAAGTTAGTTCAAATTTTTGATGAAAAAAACCCTATTTGGTTATTCCCAGATTTGGCGATATCGGCTAAAGGTCGTTCGCCGTAAAAGAAGAGATTGCACCCTGATGTTGATCTCGAATTACTTTAATTCATCTTTTAACTGATAACTCAATGAACGACAAAATTATGTGCAAAAATGTCAAAATTTGAAATTTAATAACTGTGTCAATTTGTGTAGTACATATGTCAAACTTTTTGTGTTATATCTGTTATGATATGTGTAAACATTTACTAAATATAACTATAGATACTGGGGGACCATATAAAAAGTTAGTTTTCGTAATTTTTATAAAATTGATTTTTTACTTTAAATAATATCACAACATGAAGATTTACCTCATTTGAAACGTTTTTGTAACTGGAACTATATGTCTACGACCAACGGTTGACAAATTAAAGGTCGGCGATAGGTAACATATTGCACCCTGTGTATATATATATATATATATATATATATATATATATAAGTGTGTGTGTGTGTGTTTATATATGTGTGTATGTGCTTATGTAGGAAATTTCCCCTAGTTACAAGATACCAGCAATATATGGTTGCACAGTCAGAATAAGGATGAAAAAAAATGATTTGGAATTTTTATTCGAAATGTACCAAAGTTGAGGTCAGTGTAGTGCCGATATGGAATTGAAATCAATTGAAGATTCAATAAACATTTCCACGAACAGCATAAGAAAAAGGCAACTAATTCAACGATATATTTAATTTTTTCATTTCAACAAAAAAAGAAATTTTGCCCAGTAAAAATTATTCCACTAAAAGTGACATCCGATATTATGATTGTTTAGTTCATGGCTTTAAAAGATATTATAATTTAGTTTCTAAATAAAAATGTTAAATGGCATAATGCCTATAACTTGAAGTGTCAGAAAATACAGGTTGAGCATTAAAGAATGTCCTAACTTGAATGGTATATTATGACAGTTTAATTCAGACTGTTTGCAATAAAGCATGCATCAAACTAAAGGTAAACTAACATAGTTTTTCTTACAAAATTTCAATGTCTGCACATTGTATAGCACACATCCAACTTAAGTTCAAATCTTCCCACATTTCGTTTAACATGTCCCGAGTAATAGAGGATTTAGCCTCTTCAATTTTGCGTCTCAACTCTGGCAAATCATTAGGTAGCGATGGAACGTATTCACGATCTTTTATAAATCCTAAAAGGAAATATAGCTGCTTCCTTGAAATTCCTGTCAGAACAGAAGTTATGGCTTTTTGAATTATACCCGCTCAATAACTGAAGCGGCGTTCCCGAAATTTTAAAGTTAATTTTCTCCAAATGAAGTTTTTGAGCAAATGATATCTCCAAAACTTCTGAATATTTTTTCATGATATTTTCAAAACGTATGTTTCATGTTAGTATATATAAACCGAATCTAAAATTTCATTTTTATTGTTCAATAAATAATGTTTAAGGTGATTATAATCTTGAAAATTTCAAAACTTTGTTTTAGTTAAATACAACTTTCTATTACAAATATAAAGATGCTTTAAATACAAATTTATTCAGGTTCACGTTAATTAGGTCAAACTGAAGTATAATTAAGCACAAAAAAAATCCTTCTTTTTGTAAAATGTGTTTTGTAATCCTGCCGGTAAACTGTTATGGCAAATTTCAGCTCGACAAATGTCTGAGAATTTGCAGCCCCCTGTAATCACTAATTCTGCATCTTTCAATTTAATAAATACATGAAATATAAGAACATACTTATATATTTCATCCCAATAGAAATTGTGATTTTAAATTATATGCATTTTAATATATTAAATGTAGAAAATCGTATTTTTTTTCCATTTTTTTTTCCAATTATAAGAGTCCTGAGTCCCCTAAACCCTTTATGTACTGAATTATGAATTCATGAAAATTTTATCTTTTGAAGCATTTTTCGTGATCTTTGACTACATTAGAAAATTTACATAATCATTTAGTAAAATTTAGAATGTTAAATGTTAAATGACATAATGTCTATAGCTTGACATGACAGAAAATACAGGGGGAGCATTAAAGAATGCCCCAGCTTCAATGGTATATTATAACAGTTTAGTTTAGACTATTTAAAACAAATCATGCATCAAACTGAAGGTAAACTAATATAGTTTTTCTAACAAAAGTTCAGTATCTGCACATTGTAGGGCACACATTCAACCTAAAGTCCAATTCTTCCCTCACTTCGGTTAACATGTCCCGAGTAATAGAAGCTTTATCCTCTTCAATTTTGTATCTCTCCTCTGGCACATCATTAGGTAGAGACGGAACGTAGTCACGATTTTTTATTTTAAATATATATATATATATATATATATATAGAGAGAGAGAGAGAGAGAGAGGGAAATTATTTAAATTAGTGTACGCTTTTAAAACTTTAACGCAAATATATTGCTTTTCGCTCAGCAGTCACCATTTTGCTTATGTGGCATTAAAAGCGACTAAATAACAAAGCAGTACTCTAGCATGAGCTTATCTAAAACTGTTTCAGTTACTCATTATTTGTCACCTTGAACCAACACTCGACAACGCTTACAATTGATACTATTATAATTTATACTAAACTAGGGGGCTCTGCCCCCTACGAGCTACGCTCGTCAACCCCCGTTCAGACACCGCAGACTCTAACAGCACGCTAATTTGATCGCCTTTAAAAAGATTTCGGAAGATTGAATTATAATTTGAATCTGACAATTAAAATCTGACGTAAGTTTCACCAAACTTTTCTTTCTCTTTTTAATATTCACGTCAAAATACTTTTGTTAGAAATGAATTATTATGATCATCTTAAAATGTCAAGTAAATGTCTCGCGCAATTTTTAAATTAAAACTGTTTTGTAATATTATTTTTTGTTCATTTTACGTAATAAGTGTAATATGACGTAAATTCTCCTATTTAGGACTTCTAACGCATGTTACTGAATTTATTATTTTACAATATTCTTTCTCATTTAAAATTCACGTGTAACTATAGTTTTTATGACGTAATTTTCAATGAGTTCCTGCTTTTTATATTTTTTGTTTATAATAGTCACGTGTAAAATAAATTTTTAATTTGAAGCAAACATTACTGTTTCCGCTGTTTATACAGTTGGCAACCGTTTAAATTAATACAATTTTCTAAAATTTGTAAAAAATATCTCTCGAAATGCTGAAAATTTGAATTTAAAATACAAATAAAACCTCGAAAAATTATTCAAATTAAAAAACTAACTGCAATCTGCACACCGGGAAATTCTGACGCATAAAATGATCTAAAAATAATTAAATTCCTATGCACAGTTTTTGCTCCTATAAAACTTTTTTAATGGAACGATTTTGTCCAACTTTGGCATTAAATATCTCTTAAAATAATTCTTCGATTTGAAAACTGTCTGCATCAGCGTGTTTATCAAACATTTTTCTATAATACTACCGATTTTCATATTTTTGTATGCAACAGTTTTTTTAATATTAACAAAGAAAGACCTCCGGTCACAAAAAATTCAAAACCGGCGGCGGCGGTGACAGCGGGAGTTACTTTTTTTTAGAATAGAGAGATAGTGCCCGTCAAGATTTGACGGTAAATAACTTGAATGTTTCATTAGAAAAATACTTGAATTTTTAATTAGTTTTAAATTATTAATTTTAAATTAATTATTGAGTGACGAATTACGTGACGAATTTCTATATTGCAGAGGTGTTTCCTATTTCTTTAAGGCGACAGATGGTGCTGTCAGTCTAACCTATTCAATGAAGCGAAAAAAAAAATCAATGAACAAAATTTTAAGTTTATAATTTACGACCAATTATACTTGCTTTTTATCAGAAATTTACCTAAAAATACCGGGAAGAGAATTTATATTTCATTACTACGGCCCCTTTTTTTTCTTTTTTTTTTTTTAAATAGCAATGTTTATTTTCATTTGTATATTTATTTTTTTAAACTACACGACACCATTAAAAGCTGCCATGGATTTTATTTTTATCTGTCTCATTCTCTAAAAACATAAATTTGAAACTTAAATCAGCTAACGATTTGTAATATATATTTTTTATGACTTGAATTTTATTTTGCATTTTTATACATTTTTTTAAATATTAAACCTGGATATCAAGGTAATATCTTTTATAGCTCTTATAGGGATATTTTTCTTTCTTTCTGTTTTATTTTTTACGCAAATTAATGACAAATTTTTTTCTGACACACACACATATATATTCTTGATAATGGTCAGAAAAGATAACGAAAATTGAAGATCAGCTCAATTTATTACAGCTCAATTTACATGAAAAATATTTTATCTTAAATATTTTAAATATAAAATCAATATGTTTACAAAATATTATTGAGTGTTAAATTTTATTTAATTATAAAGCATTCAAATAATAATAATAATAATAAAATAAAAATACTATAACTTCTCTTCCTCGTAAAATATGTCATTATTGAAATGAATTATCAACAAAAATATTACACATTTTGCAAGGCTTGTTTCGAACCTGCGTCCTCTACAAAAATTCAGAGCTTTAAATTGGTGATTTAACCCGCTAGACTAGCAGGAACTCGTTTTTCTTCCTTCAAGCGATCTTACAGAAAGAGTTTAGCGTTTTCATATTTATGATACCTCATTTTTTCAAAGAAGCAGCTACATTTTAGCATGCTAGTTTCCCAATCTTCAAGTGTAACTATTGGCAATTCATAAGACGGATATAACTTTTAGCCTGAAATCATTGTGTTTATCTTCTGTGTGTAATATAAGCAAACCAATATGGCACTCCCTAAATAAACCGTATCTCACTCACACAGTGAATTTTTGAATTGTTAATAATGCTGAAAAAGCCAAATAATATTAACTTTGTGAAAGAAAGAAAAGCTAGCGAAACAGCACCGAAAACTGGCGATATGAAGCAATTAAAATAATAAAACTTTGTAAAAAATCACCATAAAATTATAACAAAACACAGGACGCGTTTCGAGCTAAAAACATAACAGCTCGTCATCAGCTAAGCATACACGTGTCCGTAAACGAACAAGTTCAAAAATGAACTGAAGAAAAAGAATGTTGCGAAGAATGCGACAGATGGCGCTACCTGATAGAGGGATATGCAAAAGGGAAATGTGTTGAAAAAAGATAGAAGAGAAAATGAAATGGAAAAAATGGAAATAAAAGAAAAAATAAAAATAAAAGAAGTAAATTAAAAATATAAATAAAAATGATAAATAAAGAACTATAAAAGAACAAGAAAAAAATCCAAATTATTATTATTATTATTATTATTATTATTATTATTATTATTATTATTATTATTATAGAAAAGCTAGTTTCCAGTAAGATCGAATAGCAGACGAACTTAAAACAAATACCGGTGACATGATAATTCAACTGAGCGAGGATCTTTGCACATGTGCAGTGGGTCACTCCAAAGGCAGACTTGTACTTATACACTGCGCATGCGGAACTGTAGAATTTTAATTTAAATTACGTCTAATTAATAAAATATCTGATCAAACGAATGTACGACAACAAATCTGTGGCCAAATATCTTTCATTTTAAACAAGTTGGAAATTGCTCGTCAAACGTGGCAAATGAGGTGCGTTCGTACTATAACTAGTTTTATAATTATTTTTTGCACCCCATATTGTACTGAATGTGTATTTATTTGCAATTCATAAGTGCATAGTCTGTAACATCATTAAAATGCACTTGCAATAATTTTTTCCCATTCCCCTTAATGTAACAGGAAACTTTTGACTGTCCCTGTAATTAAATTACACATCCGATTTTCATAACATTTGAAATGGCTCAACAAAATTTTGCAGCAATTATATATTTAAAATTTCAGCCCATTCGGAAGGCTGTAACATCATTAAAATGCACTTGCAATAATTTTTCCCATTGGCCGTAATGTAA
The DNA here is from genome assembly GCA_963932465.1 of Maratus speciosus. Lineage (NCBI taxonomy): Eukaryota > Metazoa > Arthropoda > Arachnida > Araneae > Salticidae > Maratus > Maratus speciosus. The sequence goes on along the minus strand of OZ010792.1, from coordinate 171,926,903 downwards.
AGAAAAACTTTTGACTGTCCCTGTAATTAAACTATACATCCGATTTTCATAAAATTTGAAATGGCTCGACAAAAATGTCGCAATAATTATATGTTTAAAATTTTAGACCATTTGGAAAGCTTTAACATCATTAAAATGCACTTGCAATAATTTTTCCCATTGGTCGTAATGTAAAGATAAACTTTTGACTGTCCCTGTAATTAAACTATACATCCGATTTTCATAAAATTTGAAATGGCTCGACAAAATTTTGCAACAATCATATATTTAAAATTTCAGCCCATTCGGTTGGGTAGTTTTTGCTCTGTTACATGCGGACGGACGGACAGACGGACAGACGGACTGAACGACGACTATAGGTGCTACGTATTTATATAATTACGAACGCACCTAAAAAGGATTGGTGTAATTTGATGCAGTAGTTTCTTCTGACGGACTGTCGAAAGAAAACGCTTAGCGTTTTAAATATATTGATTTGAGACATTATTTTATAGACCCACCTTGTACTTTTGGTTGAACGTGATACAACATATTTAAAGGAAATAGCGGAACGTTACAATATCCTTTCGAAATTTTCCTGGTAGATTGGTGTTCATTTCCTTATAACTGCATATCACGACTTGATGCAAACAGTTAAAAGTTCAAACAAGTTGGAAATTGCTCGTCAAACGTGGCAAATGAGGTGCGTTCGTAGTATAACTAGTTTTATAATTATTTTTTGCACCCCCATATTGTACTTAATGTATATTTTTTTGCACTTCATAAGGGCATAGTCTGTAACATCATTTAAATGCACCTGCAAAAATTTTTTACTCATTCCCCGTAATGTAAAGGAAAACTTTTGATTGTCCCTGTCATTAAACTATACATCCAATTTTCATAATATTTGAAATGGCTCGTACATAATTTTGCAACAATTATATATTTAAATTTTCAGACCATTCGGAAGGCTGTAACATCATTAAAATGCACTTGCAATAATTTTTCCCATTGGCCGTAATGTAAAGAAAAACTTTTGATTGTCCCTGTAATTAAACTATATATCCGATTTTCATAAAATTGGAAATGGCTCCACAAAATTTTCCAACAATCATATATTTAAAATTTCAGACCTTTCGGTTGGGTAGTTTTTGCTCTCTTATATGCGGACGAACAGACGGACGGACAGACGGACGGATGGACGGACGGACAGACGGACTGAACGACGACTATAGGTGCTACGTATTTATATAAATAAGAACGCACCTAAAAATCGTAAAATAATGTTTTACACAATATTAATTTTTTCAGCGTTTAATGTATAATTAAATATTTTCTTTAAAACTTACTAAATCATTTCACAAACAAAATATTTATATTAAATAAATCCTTTAAAAAAGTATTATTGTACTAAATACTGTTTTAATTTAATAAAAATTTAAAAGACATGTTTTCCTTTTGAAACAAGAGAAAAAGACTGAACAGAAATGTAACTTCCGTGTAAATTAAGTTTTATGTATAGAGATGTCATTTTTCTCTGAACTAAGTATATTTTGGACACACAAATCATCTAACCGAAAAAAAGGTTAATCCTTAAATAATTTCTTGTTAGCGTTTATCATCAGAATGTCACTCAGTGCCATAAATTTTCGAAATTTTGAAACAGTAACACATCATTTATCATTCAGATGTCAACAGCTGTTAGAATATAAAATGCAGAATTTATGAAATGTGTTTCTTTTTCATTGTTTTTAAATGATTTATGTCATGATTAAACGCTAAACATTCCGTTGAAAATGGGTAATAAAACGTACCATTATTTCTTCTTTTTTCTTTATTATTATTTGTTTTTATTATTTTGCTCACTTAACAATAAATGCTATAGCTGCAAGATTTATTTCAGGCTTTATAAAATGCAAAAATAAACACTTGCAATACCTACAATAGTATAATAAAGAGAGAGAATCTTGACTGACTGATTCATTAATGCAGAGATGAATTTGGGATCACGAAATTCGTACAGTATATCGCTGTTATGACCTAGACAAGCAATTAGTAATGATTTTTGAAAATTCTCGGCTACGGGGGTAGAAAAAGGGTTGAGAATTTTGGGTCATTTCGCTATTTCTCAGAAGGCATTGTAAGCAGGAGCTTGAAATTTAAGAAAACTAATCTACAATATAATAATTAAACACATATTTCAGGGATTTATGAAATTCCCTCTATAAGTAGGTAAAAAAGGGCGTTGAAAATTTTAGTTTATTTCGCCATATCTTGACAACTACTACAAATAGGAGTGTGAAATTCAAGGAAACAAATCTACTAAATTAGTTATTAAACATGTACTTCAGCAATTTTAGAAATTTCACACCTAAAGGGGTTAAATAGGGTGGTGAGAAATTTTAGTCCATGTCGCGACAACTCAGCAGCAGTTTTAGGTAGGAGCATGAAATTCAAGGGAACAAATCTGCTAACAAATAATTAAACACGTATTTCAGCATTTTTAGAAAAAGGGGTTAAATGGAGTAATCGAAAGTTTTAGGTAATTTCGCCATATTTGAGCAGCAGTTTTACTATTTCAGGTAAGAGCATGAAATTTATGATTATAAATCTACAAAAATAATTACACATTTCAACGCTTTTAGAATCTCAGATTCTAAGAGGGTTAGATGCAGGATCGAAAATTTTATGTCATTACGTCATATCTCAGCTGCAGTTTTACTTACGAGTGGGAAATTTGAGATAACAAAGGTACTAAAATATAAGGTTAGTTGGGGCAACTGGGCCATGATTTTACAATTTTACTCTGGAGCTTCGGATAATTCAGCTTCAAAATCTAATGTTTATTTGAATTAATGTCTGAACTTCTGTAAATGCGTTCAGATAGGTTCCCTCTATCAGACAGAAATACTCAAAATTACATTTTAATATTTAAAAATATAAAAAATATGCATATTTCATCTTTATTTCCTTGTGAGTCTAGTTTCCCCATAAAAATGAAGTAAGTGGACCAGGAGGGTCAATGTTCCAGATGCGCTTATTTTTTTTTTTCATATGGCATATCAGGTCCTGTTTGAAAAACTGTAAGCAACTTAAAAAAAATAAACCAGGCAGATCATGTAAATTACATATCAACCAAAGAGCGTTGTAAAGAAAACATTTGCTGTCAATATATCTAAAAAAGCACTAAAAGTCAAAATATTAGATTTATTTATACCAAAAACATAAATATTAAGTAAGTACTTATGTACTTTAGAATAGGTAATAAGTATAAAAGTCACATGGTTATTTTAAGGAAAAAAAATAGCAAGGTCAATCTATGAACAAGCGGCTACGTAAGTACTTAAGTACTTTATCTGCATCCAGGGGTTGCATTATATAGGGAAATTTTTATTGTTCCTATCAGAAACATTAATGAGTTACTTTCATGATTATTTTATTTAACCTGTTCTAAAGAAATAAGCAATGAAGATATATTCAAATTAGTGGCAGGATCAATAAAAGTTTCCCTATAGAATGCGGCCCCTGTGTATCGCACAACTTCAAGTTTTCGCTATCTCGCTCTCAGGGACAGGGGCAAGGTACATGCATTCGTAAAATAGTGAAATAATTTAATGAAACCAGTATTTACAAGAGAATCTCTTTGTAAACAAGTAAAAGTATATTTTCGCGTACTTATCCCTGTCGCTGCGCAACCCCAAATATACTCGGGCATGCATTTTTCCGTCTAATTAATACTATTTGGTTATTCCCACCAGTTATTTTTTAGCGAAAACGCCATCAGATTTAATCAGGACATTTTCCCCAATTACGGTAGTCAAAAATTTCTACTTTAAAGAACCGGTGATAAAAGATAAAAAATTCTGTAAAAGACGCTCATCACGAAGAATTACTTACGCAGCGAGAGGGTTAATAAAGGTGGAATTTTCATTATGAAATTCCGGTGCAATATAGCAATTAGGGATTAAAATGATATGATACCATAACGACATCACCACCTGTCAGGGGGTAAAGAAATTTGGTTTGATACCACCCAATAAGTTTTTTTTTTTTTTTAATTTTATTACGTAATTATAATAAGGTATTCTATAATTTTCTTTATCGTGAGCAAAAATAATGGAGAAATTTATTTCCCGTAGTAAGAGAAACCGAAAAAACTATTGGCGTAACTGGATCCAGCATTGTCCAGTTACCCCGGATACATGACCCAGTTACCCCATTATTAAAAAAAAATATGGGGTAACTGGGTCGCCGGGCTTACATTTGAAACATGATGTAAATATGTATAGATACCTAATAATATTAATGTAGTTAAATGCCTAATCTTTAAAAAAAAAGTTTGTTTAATAAAAGTACTTACAGTATTTTAATAAAAAGCCAAGGAAGTTCAACCATATTGACGTTGTTTGAAAAAAAAAAAAAAAAAAAAAAAAAACGCAAATTTTTGACAACCTATCACAGCAAAGTGAGAGTTATGATTGAGTTGACAAACGTTGTTTTAGGAAATAGATATTAAGGCGCATTGCTCACAAAAGCTAAAACTTAAAGAAACATCAACAGATTTTTATAAAATAGCCTATGGCCCAGTTACCTCGTGGGCCTGTTACCCCAACTAACCTTACTTAAACACGTGTTTCAGCGATTTTAGAAATTCCCCCCTGTGGGTTTTAAATGGAAAGTTGAAACTTTTAGGTCATTTCTCTATATCTCTGCAGCTGCATAACTGACGAGCGTCAAATCTCGGATATCTACAAAAATCTTAATTAAAGAAGTGTTTCTGCAATTTTTGAATTCCTGATCTACCCTTACCCGAAGGAATTAAATGTGATGGTCATAAAACTTTTGGTATTTCGAGATATCTTAATAGCAGTTTTAGGTATCAGACTTAAATTCAAGATAAGAAATCTACTAAAAATATAATTAAACACGTATTTCAGCCATTTTAAAAATCTTCCATAAGGGGTTAAATTGAGAGTCGAAATTTGTAGTCATTCTGCCATATCTCAGCAGAAGTATTAGGTAGTAGAGTGTAATTCAGGATGTACAATCTACTAAAAATAGTTAAACACATATTTCAGTTATTTAAGAAATTACACCGTAAATGGATTAAAGAGGATGGTGTAACGTTTTAGGCATTTCGTCAAATCTATGCTGCAGTTAATTTAAGTAGGAGCATGAATTCAAGATAACAAATCAACGTGATGTTTCTATTTCCATGACATCCCAAGTTTTTCCAAATCGTTAGGGAACCACCCCCTCCTTCATATTCGGAACATAATTGTTCACCTCTTTCTAAGACATAGCTGTAAAATTGCCATCCATCTGACCCATCTAAATTAAACTTTTATTCCTGAATAAAAATGAACCTTTTCCTACTTTTCTTTCGAAGACATTATTTGTTATGTAAATAATTATCTCTCTTCTTTGGGTTTTCAAGTAATTTTAAAACTTTTTTTTCTCTTATTCTTCAAGTTCTTATACAATGCAGACGTCTAAACTAGAATGTTGTATATTTTTTAGACATCCCAAACAAACGTGGTCAGAATTAACCTGCCTTTAGGCGTTTTCATTTGATGATATGTCAGCGTCTTTGTCCATCCGGTTGTTTTGTCATTTCCATAAAATATGTAATCGCAAAAATAATCGGAATATTATCAAATCTATTCAAAACTTTCTCTGTATTTTATCCACCACACGAATTTAAATTGTAATTTCGTTTTTATCCATTACTAGCAGATCTACCCGGCTTCGATACTGTCAATAATAACGGTCCACCCGGGTAAAATACATTAAAATGAAATAATACGGCAGTGACAATAACTGAGATTGGTGCATTACCGTACACGAATCGTTAAAAGACCGATAAGAAATATAAGTAAAATAGTTTTAACTGCGTCTACTATTAACAATACCATAATAATGTATATTCCAAACAAATGTCATAACATATATTAAAGTACAATTATTTGCTTAAAAAGCGTCATTTAAATAATAAAAAAAACATTAAAAATATTAAAAATTTACATGTTTCGACTCTTTCATTGAGTCATCTTCAGAATATATATATATATATATATATGTGTATATATAAACTACAAACACAATGCCAATTGTGACATTATACTGATGATGGCAATGACCTAACCCATAAATTGTGCCTTTACTAAATTTTTTTTAAACTTATGATCATCATACAATTTCGTTTTTCACACTGCCGAATAGAAAAAGCTTCTGTCAAATGAAATTTATTTGAAAATTGTATCTCAAATTTTTCATGTGAATGCATTTTAAAGTAATTTTCAATCATGGATATTTTTGATTTGCATGCAGCCAGGGATAAGATTTCCGCATTTTTTCACACTAGTATTTTGTTAGAGTAAATGATACTTCATTTAATCGGGACACTCTCTTGATTTAACAGAACAACATTTTCTTTAAGAATATACCGGTGTGCAAAAACGTGGAAATCTCATCCCTACATGCAGCCCAATGACGAAAGATATACTGTTTGCTCTTAATGCAGTATTATAAAGTAAAGACATTGATGAACTATGAGTAACTCTAGCATCATATTGTTGGTGGCAATAACCTAACCCAACCATAAATTTAACTTTTGCTGCAATTTGACCTTTAAACATCGCACATTTGATTATTCCAAAATCTAATAGAATACAAAAAGTACTTTCAGTAATTTTTTTTTGAAAAGCTTATCTCAATTTACGGATTGTTTATCCATTTTAAATTAATTTTCAATCACGGATATATTTTTAAATATACCTGTAACCCAATTCAGAAAGATATATCCGTTTGCTATTAATGCAATATTATGAAGAAAAGACATATCTATGAGTAACGCCTAGCACCATATTGTTGGTGGCAACAACCTAACTGTACCATAAATTACGCTTTTACTGCAATTTGATCTCTAAACATCATGCATCCCATTATTTCAACGTCTAACAAAAAAGTCTGTCAGTCATGAAATTTTGTTTAAAAAATAAAAAAAAGCTTACCCTAAAAAATAGTAGCTATAATTTCTATTTAATATAAATCGTACAAAAATCGTATTTTATATAACCGTATTCGATACAAATCGTAGAATGTTATCATTGCATTTCAGGTATTAAAACATTTATCTAAATGATATAATTAAAGATTACAAAGAAATAGGGAATAAATTGTAGCATCCAGTTTTTAGAGCCAGTTTGAAACAAACGATTTTTTTTTTTTTTTTTTTTTTTTTTTTTTTTTTTTTTTTTTTTTACTATTATCATTTTCCTTATTTGATTCTTGATATTGAAACGACTTCATTAAAATAGATTTTTTAACATTCAACTAAAGTAGTCAACTAAGGTGATTTTAAAACATGCTTAGTTAAAGTTTTTACATAAATATATAAAAATGTGCATTTTCTGATTAGAATGACGTCGATTTCAAAAATGTACAAATATAGCAGTCGAGTCTGAATTTTTATTGGCTAATAAAACAAAGTACTCGAGTTATCATTTTTTTTAAAATTATTGAGCAGTTTTTTAGACGTGTGGCAACAGGAAAGAAGCTATTGAATTTGAAAATTTAAAATGAGATATTTCTATAATGTTAAATTATGAAAGATGATAGAAAAAAGGGATAAATATTGGTCTGATGATTTTTTAAAGGTGACAGGGATCTATTCCACGTTCTAAAGCCTATGTACAGCAAGTTTCGTGGAAAACGGTCAAAAATTAAAGATTTGTATAAAGGACATACATACAGAGAACGGCTTTTATATATATAGATATCTGAAATTTGCAATTTCCTGCTGAATGATGCAATCTGCATGCACAATAGATTATTTTTAAATTTCAAAGTAATCGAAGAGCCAATAATAATTTTACTTTAAATTAAAAAAAAAATGCATAAAAAATGATAATACAGTTCTTGGATTTAAATAATTAGATACGGAATATATACTTTAGCATATTTTACATGTATGAATATTTGTACGAAAATTAATCAGTTCGCGAAGTTAGGACAGCTTAATTATAAATAATGTTTGTCGTTTATTCTATTCCAAATGATATTACACTCTTAGTACATAAAATTTGAATTATAAATATTTAAAGATTAAAATAATGGACAGTTAAGTAATATATGTTTCAGTCGATTGGATAAATATTATCTTCAGTTTGAATAGAAAATTATTTTATGGATGACGGAATTACAATGATGACCATTCAGATGTACTTAATAAATAGTTATTTTGGCGGTATTTGCATGAGTAAATAAATGAGTTTCCTTCAAAATATGCTGTGAAAGTGTTCAATCATATGATATAGAAAAACGAATATAAGATGAGTTTTGACTGTTGTCAATTTTATGATATAGGGAAATATACATATTATTAAATTTTTATCAATTATTTTTTTATTTGATAAAAGACTCAGATTATTAACTAAAATAAAGTATTTATTGAAACTTCCTCTGAAATTTATAAAGTTACAAAAATCTGTATCTTTACATAAAGTAGTTTTTTTTATATTTGTATCATTTATTTGTACAGTGTACAAATAAAATTTCATTAAGCATATAGATTTCTGTAACTTTTAATCTGTAGAATTATTATTATTATTATTATTATTATTATTATTATTATTATTATTATTATTATTATTACAGTGTAATATTTTCCCAAATTTGATGCAGATACGGGAAATAATGAAAAATTGATTTAATGTTTCTGTTAACGTTCCTTTGCATCTCTTAGGTTTACGTTTATTATACGTTCTTTGTACCTTACATACGATTCAGGATGTATTTCATTCACAGAAAGTAAATATTTACCCTTTATATATAATGGTTCACTACTCTGAAAACTTTGCACTTTTGCACCGTAAATGAAAAAATCTGTAAGGTTAATAAGTTTTTTTTTAGAAAACAGGGATGCCTAGAACATTTTGTGTAACTGCAACCCGGGTTGCAGATAAATTGTTAGTAAGATTACTCTAATTTTAGTACATTCTTTTGTAAAGCTACATATTTCTGCAGCTTTACAAAATCTAGTTTTGTAGATTTACACCCTTTTTTGTAGAACGTACAGATGAAAGTTTAGTAAATATACAGATTTTATAATATACAGATCTTTACATCTGTCGTTTTACAGATTTTTTTTTTCTTTTAACAGTTTATAGAGTTGCTTCCCATTTTTTATTCATCCTTTTAATCAAGTTTTTAGCATTCTGTTGTGCCAAAAAAAAAAAAAAAAAAATGTACGTTTATTTGATACATTTATCATTTGAATGCTACATTTATTTTAAATAATATTTTATAACTTTTATCGTTTTTTGTTCTTATTTAAGATACTTTCTGAAAAGCGCGTGACTACGAGTATATAATATCAATAAAAAAAAATCCTTAACGGGTTAAAAGTTTGTGACGTAGCACTTTATCTTACTGCTATAAGAATTTTAAATATGGAACTTAAAAATAATGATATCAAATTATAAGTGACGCTATATTATTTATTTCATCATTTTATTTTTGTTTTATTTATAATTACATGCATAAGAATTATGTTAAATTTAAAAGGATGTATAAAAATTTATTCATTGATGCGTTATCATTGACATTTCTCATAAATTCAGTTTATAAGTTTTAAAAGATGTGATATCAAAATTTAAGTGACGCCTTGATGTAGCCTTAAACAATTTGTTTTAAAATTCAATTTTAATTGTTTTCGATTCGGCTAAATATATTTACACATCTAACCAAAACTTTTAATTTTCAAATACACTGTTAAAAATACCACTTTCACTGAACCTCTACAAAGCGCTGTAATGTATTTATATGAATAAATTGATTTATCTTTTCTACCACGTAAGACAATTTATGTAAATGATTTCTTTGCGTCATAATATCAATTTGCATATATTTCTCTTTGTTTGGATACAATGACGCAAAGAAATCACTTACATAAATTTTACTTTTGGTTCTGAAATATTAAGATTTTTAATCACTGCATATTATCACCTAATTTGGATTTTCATTGAATTACATCTTTATAGGTTTATTATAAATCATAATTATGCATGGTTTAAAAAGTGCATTAATAACTCAACTTGAAAAGCAGTTTAACATGTTTTTTTTTCTTAATATATGTTCAATGTTTAGTTGTATTGGGGTGGTAGGATATTAGATTTACTGGATACAACTGTATAAAATACACTAAATACATTATTATAGCTCCCATTATTGAAAAGAAAGTTTTACTGTAATATCCCCCCCCCCTCATTTATTGTTGATGCTGAATTTAGCTAATAGATTGCGATACCATCCAGAGAAGCATTTAATTATTGATGTATTTAACTAATCATGTAACAAGCAACTTAACTTACTTCAAAAACAGATTTTAATTATATTTTGTACATTGGAATTTTTAATGCAAGGCAACGGTTTAATAATTTAGTCAGCCAACTGAATTATTTAATTTGTGGTTTTATTTCACTTAATTTTTTCTGTGAACACATTTCCCATTTATTGTTAATGATTAATTTATCCAATAGATGGCGATACCATGCAGAAAATTATTTATTTATTGATGTATTTAACTAGCAACTTAAATTATTCCAGAAACAGATTTTAATTATATTTTGTACCTTGTAATTTCTTTAATGCTAAGCCATGGTTTAATAATTTATTTAGTCAACTGAATTTATTTAATTCCAGGTTTTATTTTGTTTATTATTTTCTGTGAATACATGCGAAGTTTGCAAGGTATTTTTGTTGTTGTTGTGAAACTAAAAAATATTTTAAATATATTTAAAAAAATAAATTTACATGACAAATTTTGCATTTTATGCTCTTTTGATTTAAAGAGATGGCTTAATAAACCTTTGTTTGAGCCCCTCTCCCTCCCCCAAAGATAAAAGTATAAAACTGCAATTTATTTGGATGCAATTTATGCAACAGTACAAAAATTAAAAAAAAATAATAAAAATTATTTTTTTTTTTTAATTTTGAATGTACGATATTGTTTTTTAAAACTCGTAGTCTTCCATTTACGGTTAGAATAACAGCATGTATTTATTATTATTATTATTATTATTATTATTATTATTATTATAAAGGTAATGTAAGAATTGCGGCCTGTTTTTTTTTTTCTGTTTTTTATAAGAGTAATGGAAAAAATAAAAACGCATAATTTAAATTTATGTACCGTAGCAAAGCATAAATTTATTTGTGTTAAAAATCGTAAATAAAAAGAAACTGTTGTAGATTGAACAAATACAAACTACGTATTTTCTTTTCCTTATCATTAAATCTAAAAAATTTCAAAATTAAAATTCTCTCTCTGTAAATAAATGAATGCGTAAAAAAGTACTTTTATTTATATTTGTATTTTATATGTATTTATTTATTATATGTATTTGATCTATCAATCAGTTTTAAAGTACTATTTACCGAATGCTTTTCGGTTTTAAAATATTCTTTTTCCGTTTATGTAAAAATTGGCTTTCGGCGGACCTTAAAACCTTTCCCTTCCCGCGTTAGGCAGATTCCGGCTTGTGGATAACGTATTAATGTAATTTTCAATGCATTTGCCGGGACTTGAAAGTCTTTCCGCGGTAGGCAGATTTCCGGCTTACACAGAGTCCGCCTTGTCGTGAGCACTAAGAGAACAGTGGACTGTGATTATTTCACCATAGGTTTTCAAATGAAAACCTATTATTGAAAACCTATGAAAACCTATGAAATGAAAACCTATTATTGCCAAGGAGCAAACGTTGAAATGAGCTTCTGATTTGAGAGCGAGGGCACTCGTTACAAACGTGTTGTGCGGTAGACAACGAAGCTCTCTGCAGGTTACATCATTTATCAGCTATGTGGCGCTGATCTCTTAATCAAACTTCGGGAGCGAACACGCCTTAGATAAATTTTACAGTATTTTTGTTGTTTGAAAAATGTCACGAAATAGTGATATGTGAAACTCTTAAAGAAAAAAAATCAAAATAAATAAATACATTTTTTATAAAAACATAAAATCCAATTTACTTTGATAGAAAAAAAAATGCTTACTGCTTAAAAGAGGACAGACCTCTCAACCTATGTATTGCGAAGCCCGCACTTAACCGACTGAACTACGGAAGGTTCATAAACTTTCCACTAAGAGTTGATCAGAAGAAATTCAGCGCATGAATACAGTAGGGAAATTTTCGGTAAAATTCCCATAAATGGTGGAAAAATATAATCCGATTTTTCATGCTCATTATAAAACGAAAAGTCTTCCTGGAAACAAACATGGTCTTATTCGGTTCATCTAAAATAGATTCATATTATGTATTAATGTTAATATGATCATTTTCGTAGGAAACAAAAACGTGAATTAAAAAGAAAATTAGAGTTTTCCCGGAAGCAAATGTTATCTTATTCCCTTCACATAAAACAGACACCTATTACACATCAATTTAAATAAAATCGTCCGAGCCATTTTCCAGAAATAGAAATTAGGAAAATTATCCATAGCAATTACTTTAACAATGGGTTTCGAGATCTCAAAATATACTGCACATAGAAATGTAAAAAAATTCAGAATAGCATTAGACTGCAGAAATAAGACTGTTCTAAAAAATCAGAATAATAAGAGCTATATTCGCCGAGTTATTGAAAGGCGGCTTTTCGCGACTTCTTTGAAGTCGAGTTAGTTGCATATATGAGTTACGCCATCTACAAATTCTACGATACGATACGATACGATTTTAGGCTTATGGCTGCGTCACTGGAATACTATCGTCTTCCATGATATGTGGAAATTATCATCATATGTGAAAATTAAAAAATCTATAAAAGTAACTTTTATAGTTAAGGAAAATTGGATATATAATTTTATACTGATAAATTTTAGATAAATTTATTTAAAGGCATAGACTAATTGTAAATGATTTTTGATAATATTAAGTTGAAAAGATTATACATATAATATGAAATACATAAAAGAATATTAGGTAGAACATTTTGTATTTTGAATTGATTTCAAAATGTAGCATGTAAAGAGTTTGTTGTTGATTTATATTTTAGAAAATTTTTCTCCTGATGAAGGTTTTAAGATTAAACCGAAACGTAGAGTTTTATGTTAAACTTGTGAATAAATTGTACGTTGGATAGCAACACCTATTTGTTTTGTATCGATATTACAACGTAAAGTCCTTTATTATTATTAGGTAGAACAGTTTAAAATAAATATAAGCGTGGATTATGAAAAAACATGACAATAAAAAAACTGCGTGTTGTACGTAATATAAAATTAAAAATTATTCCCCGTATATAAATTTAAAAAAAAATGTATTTTATTTGAATGAAGTAAGAAAAACGCTGTGAAATTTTCTCAGGTGCGTTTTTGTGAAAATATATTAACTACATTAATTATACATCAAACTTTATACTGACTTAATTAGATATTATCTTCCAAACGAAAGGCAATAATGTTTCTAATATGAAAATCCCAGTGGAGCACAAATCACCATTCTAACTCCATCTAATCGTTTCCGATTTCGGTAAATAGTAGAAAAATGTGTCAAGTCTGTAACAAATTGTAAACAACCAAACTTATTAGGTTTTTGAAAGATTTGCATGCAAATAGAATACTTATTATGAAAGAGAAGAATAAATTCTATAAGGTCTCTAAATGTCTATAAAATTCTATAAGGACACCCTTTCTAATTATATTGTGAGTTACATGCGGTGATATATTAGTGGTGCGAAGTCAAGTTGTCACCAAAATCCGTAACCTGCTATATTAAATCACCTTTCTAGTTAAAATAATTCAAATGTACCAAAACTCCGTCCATTCTATCTCCTGTCAAATCAACCAACAAACAGATCTATATGTCTTATTGTTGATGAGAAATTTTAGATTTTGTGCAATGCATCACTGAAGTCTCTTAGATTGACACATTACATTTACAAAATTGTCACCTTTATCCTCAAAAAAGTATATTTATAATTTTTTGCCAGTTGTATGTAGATATCTCAGGATAAAATGATTTAAAATATATAACTTGTCTGCAAATGTAGAGTGGTTATAAAACTTATCCAGATAAATTCTCCAAATTCATATTTGATACAATGCAAAACATAATTTAGGTATTTTCTCATGATATCTTATGATTCCCATTCTTTACATAAGGTTCCTAAGTGAGAGATAAATATAAATATACAACATAGCAATTTTCATTAAAGCTGTCGAATGTTTGCCTCGTAATGTAAATTTTAGAAAAAGAAATATTATGATTTGTTATAATAATACAAAAGTAGTTTTACCATTTTATCTTCCATACCGTTAAGAAAGTATTATTAAAATTATCAAGAAGAATGTAAAATCATGCGTCAATCTGATTATGAAACATTTTTCTACACATTCGTAGTACTATAATAAAACTTCATAGTTTAATGACGTGAAAAACGGTGTCTAAGTAATAATTTGTAAAATATATAACACGTTTGAAAACACAATTTCAACCAAAGTCGAAAAAATAACTCAAAATTTTGTACATTCCTGTATATGAACAATAGATTTATCATATAATTCACAATATGCTAAAATTTAGAACAGTTAGTGAACCCATAGCACAGTTGGAAATTCCTCGTCAGCAATTTCCGTCAATAAACAGAAATGTACTCCAGATGTCTTGTGCAGTACTATATATGATTTATAGAACTTATACACACTAAAGAGTATGCCATTTTTATAATTTGAAAAAGTGTTCCACAGCTGAAAACGCACTTCCTTGTTCATACAGAGAAAAATAATACTGATTTATTTTGTGTGCCCCAGAATATTAAAGATGAATAACACATCATATTCAATATCAAGCAACTTATAGAGTACCTAGAAGATATATATCAATTTAAATACTTTTGAAACAGTGTAACATGAACACAATACACAGCAAAATACAGCAAACAATTTTTCTCCATAGAACGTAACGTAACAGAATTCTTTTTAGTGACCCTGTAAAGAGTCGATAAATACTATCCATACCATATTCTATAGCAGTTATATTGTACTACACTTCATAGACATATATATATATAACTTTCAAAGTGTTTTAAATTATAAAACATCATTAAAAATTACCACAAACGATTTTTCCCCACAGGTCGTAATGTAATGAAATACTTTTGAATGTCCCTGTAACGAAATTATGACTGCTACACACTACATTTTGCAATAACTAATATTCAATAGTGAATATCAATAACCTTTTTCAATTTCATGGCGATGCGACTATATTGACGCCAAACGTAATTTTGGACTACTAAAATCGGTAAATCACCCACCGTGCAATGGAAAATTTCAAAGTGCAATTTCGTGCAAAGAATTTCACGATTTTAATAATATCTTAAATTTAATTTATTTAAAAATGCGAGTTGTTTAATTTCTACGTTAAATTAGCCTTAAAAATATATCATTTAAACAAATGTGTAATATAAATCTTATATATTTTTTCTTTCGCCTCACGCGCATTCCACATGTTTTACTTATCACATTTCGTTTAAAAGCCAAAATAAATAATAACTTAAATATCTAGAATAATTAGATTTGTATCATATTAAAGTATTTTAAATATCAGTCGACTTTGATTGCTAAAAAAAAAACCGGAGAAAATTTTGAAAGAGATGCATAATAGTGGTGTTTTCGTTTTTCTGTTTAACTTCATTTATTTTGTTTTTGTTGAAATGGCTCGTTTTCTGAAGTATTGAAAAAATATAATAGCTAAATTTATTATGCGAGCTTTTTCTTTGGTGTGCGTTATTATTTTTACACATTACATGTTTAACATATTATAAACACTTTTGTGATTATATTATGATTATCAAGGTATTGTGGAATACGTTTTAACGCATAAATGTTACCTCTTATGAGATTTTGTTGATTAATACTATAATTTATCTAACAAAGTGCATGTTATTTCATGCTATTTTGAAACAACAAATCAACATCCATATTAAAAATATATTTTAAAAAAACCGCCGTGCATACAAAGTTAAATTTTAATTACCAAAATTTTAATTTACTGGGAAATATTTTCATAGACTTATTTTTTGTAAACAAGAAAATTATTCAAGACATAACTGTAATATAATTTGGGATGAAACATTGGAAGTATGTGATTTTTTTTTTTCATGATTATGATACGAATCTGTGTTTATGTAGAATATTCTAATGGCTTAACAATGAATAAAGGGAAAAAAAAACTATAACATTTGTCTTGTTCCTAAAGGAAAATTTTACACAAAAAATATTACACAAAAAATGTTAAAATAATGTTAAGATGCGTTACTTTAAAAACGTAACTATAAAAGTTTTATACCACTCTGTAACGGGAAGCACATTTACATAGAATGTTCTTATATTTTTTTTATATTTCAAAAGTTGATCATCTCCTAATGGTTTGAATTAAAGTTTAATAGTAAATTTTAATAATAAATTTAATGTAAAAGGTAATTAATTATCTTATATTTCCCCAGTAACATAATATTAAAAGATATATGTTTAACGATATTGTTGGTAAAATAATTAATAAAATTTCATATAAAATCCTTGTAGTTGAATATTTATTTTTTTCTTTTAACTTTAAATATTAAATTTATCCTTTCATTCATAAAGTTTAAAGTATAAATGATATATTTAAATCCTTTGTTTAATATAAATGTTCTAAATTTATCCGATTGAGTAAATTTAAAATTTATTTCCTCTTTAAATTCCGTATTTAATTTGAAATAAACGCTAGAAAAAATTATGCTTACTAAACAGTTGTTCGAAAATATAATAATATGTTGCCATTTAAACAGTTTTATAGATCTATTCAGTTCGGTGATAGATTAAGGGATTTATGTGATTCATGATTTTGATGATAACTCTTTATGATTATTCTTTAGATTTGTGTGTTTCACTGCTATCTTTATTCTTTGTAAATTACCTTAAAAAACAACCTTTCATGTAATATATCCATTAAAAAGAATACACGTACTGTATGGTAGTCAAATTGAACATACATAATTATTTAATTTAATTCTCAATTAAATAATTTCTCACAATTTTCACACAAAAACATATTGCAAATCTTATATTTATCGTAGCATGCTTCAATTATTTGTTTTCAATTATTTTTTTAAAAAAGTAATAAATTAAGAATTGAAGAATTAAGGAAAAAATAATTATGATACATTATTTTTTATTTATATCTAATCTTTAGCTATTCATTACACGTACTTATGTACGGAAAATATACGAAGAAATCACAGGAAAAAAACACAAATTTGATATCAAGTCGTAAGACTAAAAACATATTTTTATCCTAATTGTAAAATGTTCGCATGTTTTTAATTTTATTTTTTACTATTTATACTTAAGTTATAAAGGAACAAAGTTTGATTATTTAAGGATGATCAATTATTTGATATAATAGAATAAGAAAATATATTTTAATGAGATTTGTATGTTTATATCATATATGCTGTCAAGCATCGTCATAAAAAATGAAATGTACGCATAATTTATAAACATATTTTCAATTTCTTTCACTAAATGTATAACTGGATTTTTTTTTTCAAAAAAATTGTTTTGACAGTGAAAATTCAATTTCGCAAATACTTTCAAAAAGAATAATAAACCGTACAATTGTATGAGAAGGAACTTATTAAATAGAATCAATATGCGCTGACAGATTTCTAATGTATTATTTCTTATTTACAAAACTGCTGAATAAAATAGGCGTTTAATAATATTTTATCTACCATACAGTCCATAATAAATGAAATAGCATATATTTTTATCAATTTCCGAAATTTGTTTGTAATTTCTACAATGAAACATGCTTGAAATTAAATTATTAGGGCATATTTTGCATATTTCTTCTTCCGTTACAATATTTGTCATTGTTTTCATAGATATATAAAAAGAAAAAGCATAACAAACTGAAAGTCGGCAACGAATTTGGTAAACTATATGACAAAATACTATTCAATTGCTATGATAATTTCATAAGAGAACATATTTTAACACTAAAATGCCTGCTACTCTTTTCCCTTCCCGCTGGAGTCGCTTCAAATTCATACTATTTAAGGCAATATTGATATAAATAAAAAAGAAGAGAGTCCAGTTAAACTGATGGCATTGAGCTCACAGTCTAGATCACTCTAATTAAATATTATACTCTTACTTCGAAGAATAATGCCTTTCCAAAAATAAATTAAGGGTGAGCATTACTCCCACCCCCATCTGTTTAACATCTTTATACTTAACCAATGAGCTCCAAATCTCACCAGGGAAGCTCCTTATCAGAATAAACCGGTATACTAAAATTGAAGCAAATTGAAAAGAAAAACCCATTTATCTAAATTAAAGGGGTATTACCACACCCGATACCCCCTTTATACTTAAACAATGAACTTTCAAATATAATCAGGGAAGCGTCTTATTGGAATTAGCCACTATACCAAAATTGAAGCAAATCTGATAATTCAGCATGGAAAACCCATTTTTCTAATTTAAGCGGGGGGGGGGGGAGATCAACCCCCGTATCGATCTTTATTCTTAACAAATGAAACCCCAAATCTCATCAGACAAGCTCCTTAGAGGAATGAACCTAGAAAAAAATTGAAGCAAATCGGATATTTCTATGAAGAGTTATCGCGTTCTGTACGTACGTATAGGCAGAACCTGCGAACACATTAGCTCTCAGGCTTTGATAGCCTGTGAGCTAGAAACGATTATAAATGCGTAGAAATGTGTACTAGAGTATTGACATGTCTATTTACGATTCATACTTTTTACATTGTTCTACGATAAAGGTTTTGCACGAGGAGTAGTTCATAGCTAAGCATTTTTCACAGACTACTGTCTTTCCTCCTGTATGTCCAATGCAATGTAATCCTGTCATTTTCCTTTAGAAAGACTGAATCCCAATTTAAGTCCAACATCAATGGATGGAAGGATAGTTCTCCGTATAATATATTATTCATCCGTTCCTTTGGTACAATGTAATAATAGTAGTAATAGTTTTCTGCGAATTTACAATTTTTATATCATACAATTAATCCTTCAAACGTTTCAAAATTTTTGAATTTTTTCTTCTGATCATCCTTACAGTCCCTACTTATCTAGTTCATATGATTTTTTAGTTTTTAGCCAAATATAGTGAAGTAAAAAAAAATACTAACTGTTGCATATATATTTAAGTTTTGAAACTACTGCGTCAAATGTATCACAGTATGTGTTCATAAACTTTGGTTCACCGGCTCTTTTTTACAACTGCCTAAATAAGAGAGAAAGTCTTTGTAACTATTCAGTTATATATACTAATATTAGACAAAAAAAAGTTTGTTTGTTTGTAGGAAGTAATCTCTGGAATTATCGAGCTGATTTAAAAAGTAATGATAACAAAATGATGGTGTTAGTCCCTGTTCGAACATAGGCTACATAGGTCCATGCCACTACCCAAAATGGGGATGCAGGAGCACAAAACGTTCAAAAAATGTGATGTTAATGTTACTGAAGGGCCTAGAAACATGAAATATGGAATGGTAGTTACTTAAATGATCTCTAAGAACATATCTTAAAAAAATCGATATTTAAAAGGAGTGAAAATTTGCAAGAAGCGTCGTTCTAAATAGCGATTTCTACGCAATCTCGGGAAGTACCAAACCGATTTTAAAAAATGTCAAAATGATGGTGCTGGCCCTTGCTCTAAGATAGGCTGTATTTTATATCGGTGCCACTACCACCAGAGGATTGCAGGAGCAAAAAACGTTATAAATTGCGATTTCTGTGATACTGAAGACACTAAAAATTTTAAATATAGCACGGTACTAACTTATAAGGTAGGTACTTACTTATAAGCTATAAAGCATCCCTTTCCCAAAAATTTAAAAGGGACAAAAATCGTTCTAGAAACGTTCTAAATTGTGAATCCTATGCAATATAAGGAAATACTAAACGATTTCAAATGTAATGGTTGCGAATCAATGGTGATAGCCTATGATACTACACAGGCTATATATTATGTTCCACTACCATATGGTGTTGGCAGGAACAACAAACGTACTAAAACAACCTTTAAAACCTTTCTAAATTATGTTTTCTATGGAATGTTAGGAAATACCAAACCGATTTCAAAACTAATGTTGACAAAGTAATAGTGACAGCCTGTGTTTCAACATAGAAATTTTAAGTTAGTGCCACTAGCACCAGAGAGTTAGTAGACCATTATACAAGAATCTTGTAATTTGACATAATGGTTAATTTTAAGATGTACATGGGTACTATGAAAAGTTTCTAAAAAATTCAAAATTTTAAATGAATACTGTTATGAGCATATGAAATAATTCATTTCGAATTCGATTTAGTTCTTGGGTCAATCCATTTCAAGTGGTCCAGAAAATAATTTATTCGTTGCTTGACCATTTTTTAAAAATTTGAAATTGTTTTGGAAAAAATCTGAAACTTTGTGCTTAAATTTCACCAATAAGCATTTAGTTTCGGAAACTACTCTATTACCAATTTTTTAGCTCAATGTGTTCTGCAAAATTTGCTTTCATCTGCACTTGAATTGGAGAAATAAACGATGAATTATTTAAAATTCTATAAACCCTTCATGTGAGAAAATTGCTGCAGACGATGAAACAGAGATGGCCGCCATGCACAAACAAAAATTATTAAAATTAAAATCATAGTCATTTTGAACATCCATCATGTTAGGGTTGCTGTACAAAAAATTTCAGATTTTTAAAAAATTGTCGAGCAACCACTGCTGGACCATTTGAAATGGATTGACACTCTTCTTATTAATTTAAGTCTCATTTCTGCCTAATGCAGTGCAATAATGAAGTTTAGTCAAACTGTGGCTTAATTAATAATTTTTGTATTATTTCTCTAATAATAATTTTTTTCTATAAAATTTAGATTTACAAATATCACTTGGCCTATTTCAATTGCCTAGTCTCGGCCTAGTCTATATTATAAAGGACAAACAAACATATCTGTGCGTAACGCAAACGTCATTTTGCGAATGGCAGCACTTTGAAATTTGAATTTTTTTTTCAATTGTTTCTACTGCAAATTTTTAAAATTCTAAACCTCGCACATTTTAAATTTTTACACTATCGTATAAGGAAAAAAATGCTCTCTTAAATGCAATTTGTTTGAAAGCTGCATCTCAATTTATTTTTGAGATATTAATTTTTTGTAGTTTTTAATGCCATTTTTCTAATCGTGGCAACAAAAGTACCCCATTTCTGTTGAAAGTAAACGGAAAATAGTCGAAAATACGAGATTTTGTATCTTTTTGATGCCATTTTCTCATAAAACCTGAAAAAAAAAGTTGAAATTAAAATACGGGCTATGTCAAGAATATTGTATGTTATTCCGTGATAATGATGTCATATGCTATAGACGATGTTTAAGACTGGATTGTAAAAGTGGATTGCTTTATCGGATGCAAATGACGTCATTTTACAAAAAAGCGTGTATTTTAATTCTTAAACCTGAATTTTGTATTGTAGAAGAGCGTCATTTTCAGAGCCCAGCTGCTTTGAAATTCTTCACAGGTGAAAATGCTTCACTTTTGAAAATAATGTAATCGAAATCACACACTGATAAAATGCCATGTTTTAGAAAAATTTAGAGTGTCTTTATAAAACAGAGGTGACTTGCAAATAATAGCATTTTATATTACAGAAATCTATGATTCTCGCCTGGAAGGATTTACTTCGCCGAGTTAGACAAGCAAACAAATAATTCGAGGTTTAAAATAATATCAGGTTCCTGAAGTTTTTGTGCAAAATTCCCTCGAATAATAAAATTTTAATGCTATTATTTAGGACATTCTACTATAATTTTATCAAAATAACATAATTTGCTTAGTTTAATTTTTCATAATTTTATATAATCTATATATTTAAAACACAAGTGTCTTTTTTAGTCATTTGCGCTGACCTTTCTGCTGAACCAATATTACTATTTTTTTTTCTTTTAACTGAAAGCTGTTCATTTGTAGATGTGATCGCACTATTTGTTTTTTTTTTAAATAACCTCACTTTTATATTTTAATTTAAAAAGCATTTTATGAAATTCATCAAAAGGGTGAAAATTAGACAGTTTTCATTATTGCAGACAAGAGAGAAACAAAATGAGGTATTTTTATCTTTATTCATGCACTTTTCTGATAAAAATTCAAAATTGTTGATAAAAATTGTTGTATAGGGTTTAGTGGCA
Organism: Maratus speciosus; assembly: GCA_963932465.1. NCBI lineage: Eukaryota > Metazoa > Arthropoda > Arachnida > Araneae > Salticidae > Maratus > Maratus speciosus. Next base: position 171,904,672 of record OZ010792.1, on the reverse strand, counting down.
CAAAATCTCATTAGGAGCATAATATTATATTAGGGGCATAATAACGGAAAATGACATACTGCTTTTGAAAACTCATAAATTTTCTATATTGTTTTTCCTTCTGCATGTTTACTGATACTAAGCTTCGGACACTATTCGAAAGGCTTATTTAAGTGAAAGTGAAGTCATATTTATAAGAAAACGATCATTTTCTTAGATAAAACTAAACATTTTAACACAAATGCGTCTAAAAAACCTAAATTACGAAAATTTTTACTCTTCGGTATTGAGCATAAAATCTTAAGTGAGGAGTGCGTCTGTTCACATAAAAGGTGTTGCTGACAATCGTGACTTCAAGTTTTGAGTTAAAATGATTTTAAAATGATCAAACAAAATACAATTTTTTTAAAATGATGAATATGGATATGAGAATTGCGTATGCAAATTTTGAGAAGGTAAAAATTGCTGTTTTTCATTCCGGAATACCAAGCATAAGAGCCTAAATTGATAACCACAT